>CAKJTW010000107.1:0-2400000 GCA_917880005.1 Nanger dama
GTTTGAACAAACGCCAGGAGACAGTGAAGGATGGGAAGCCCTAGCAGGCTGCAGTACACGGGGTCTCAAAGAGTCAGACACGACAGAGTGACTGAACAACAACAACCAGTATTCTTGCCTGCAAAACGCCATGGACAGAGGAGTCTGGTGGGCTATACAGTCCATGAAATTGCCAAGCGTCAGACATGACAGAGCAAACTAAGCATCATATATCCAGGCCAAGTAAGGACAACAAAAGTTTGCCATTGTTTTAGATCAGCGTTTATATGAGCTTCCCCACCTTTAAAATTTTCAGTGTGATTAAAATGCACATGAGAATTAACCAGGAAAAAAACAGAAGTTTGTGAACATATTAAATAGTCCCACATTACTATTTTGAGTTTCTGATTCTAATTTCTAATCCTATTTTCCCTCTTGAAACTGTGACATCATGATGTTCCTAACATATACAAATTTAGCAGGAGAGCTCTGGATTCACTAATACCTTTCAAACTATTGTTTCAACTTTTCTGTCCGCTGGGAATTAAGGCCAGGATTTTAAGACTGTGTGTTGAATTACAGAAGTGAGTGCTGAGCGAAGGCTTGAGAGGGATGGGTCTGCTATGACTGAAGGGCAGGGACTTCACTGTCTGGACTTTGTGACAGTTGTTCTAGTTGTTCAGAGGCTTTTGTGGTTTCCTCCTTGATTCTTGACTGTTTTAGATAACTGAAGTTAGTGAACAAGCCTCATTTCTGTGGAGAGGTATTTACTTTTCAGTTCAGTTCTTCCTGGTTAGAGGTAAGGATCAGGATTAGGCAAAATCCATTAGTGTAAATCAATACACATTTGCCTTATTTATTTCTTCTCTCAACTACTCTGTTCCTTCCAACCTCTTCCATTCCTTCTGCTTATTATTACTTTTTTGATGGTGGAAAAGTCTGTTCTATCTATTAGTAGTCAAGTGGACATGGCTAAAACAATGCCCATCCTATTTATTCTCAAAGCATCATAGTCAGGGACCAGTCAAACTCCCATCATCATCTCTATGAGACCTGCTCACTGTGCTGTCCTGAAATAGAGAAGAACGCTGGCCATGGAGAAACTGACAAAGGCAGTGGTCAACCATGTTCCCCTCGAGGAGAGCTCTTCCAGGCTGCCATGAGAGTCACAGCATGCTGGGCACTTAAGAGGAGGCTGACATTCATATCTTCTTGTGCCTTTTAACACAGCTTTCTTGGCCTTTCAAGTATTTTGCTCTGATTTGGGTTTGAGGAGGGGCAGAAGACCTTCTTTGCCTTCACTTCAAATCTTGTAAAACTTCAACTGTATCTTTCACAACAGTTTACTGGCCTATTAATGTGAAGGGCGGGTGCTGCTGTAGCCTGTAGGTGATATTCAGTTCTAAGAGAAAGGGCTTTGCATACACCTTCTCAGAGACATCAGTCATTGAGGGATTTTATATACAATTTGCCTATATTAACAGAACCCTACAGATTTAACTCTCAGCTTTTTAATTTCTAGCATTACCATTTCATTCCTCTTTTACTTCAGACATTATTATTAGGACATCAAATATTTTATGAAGTTATTCTTAGTACCAGTATTAAAACTCAGGCTAACTTAAGTTCTCCCCATGAAACAGTTCAGAAAAAGAAATCTGAATATACTTAAATTAGTATATATTAGATGATTTATAACTAAAAAACACAAAATGTTTAGTATTACTTCTAAACTTGACAACTTGTCATCGATTATTAAATGCAAAATAATAGGCTCTGCCACTTTGCCTAAATTTTACCTTCATTTATGAATGATAGTTGCTGTTTTTTTTTTTTTTTAATCAACTGGTACTAATTTTATAGTGCTACAGTCTTTCCCAAGGGTTTGTATGGCTACAACTGTGGGCTCAAGTTGCTGTTAAGTAAATACAATTGTTTGAGATATCACATCAAATAATTTCAGAGAGAAGATACTAAACATTAAATAGATTAAATTTGAAAAAGTGTCCAATCTCACTAGGCAGAAATCATGAAAATCAAAACAAAATCCCCTCTACAAGATTGGCAAAAATTAAGAAATCTGATAATATAAAGTGCTGACAACAATGTGGAGTAAATCTCATACAAAGTTAGCAGAAGTAGATATTGGTGCAGCCACTTAAGAGCAATTTGATATTATTTAATAAATTTGAGGATACGCATGCCCTTCAACCTTGCAATTCTACTTGGAGAGATATATACCCTTCTATACTTCTTTAGAAAAATATGTACATAATAATAAACATTGCTGCATTGTCTGTAACAGCAAAAGCAAAAAGCTAACTAGAAAAAAAAAAAGAAACACGAAAACAACAGGAACAATCTAAATATAAACAGAAAGATGGACTAACTAGTAGATATCTACTAAGAGAATGGGTAAACTGGCTTATTTGTACAATGACATATAATAATAGTGAAAACAAATGAACCAGACTATACACACTAACATGAATAAAACTGTAAGACAATGCTTAATGGAAAAAAGTTGCAGAAGAATAAAAAGTTTAAATAATATATAGTATTTTATGTAAAGATACACATGTGAAAATTTTTAAACAAATGAATGGGAATAAGAAGGACCAAATTCAGAATAGAAGTTATTTCTAGGTAGAAAGACAGGAATAGAACCAAGAAATGACACACAGGGCTTCAACTCTACCTCTAGTTTTATCTTCTTTAAAAAGATCAGAAATGAAACATTTCAGTCCAATAAATAAATATCATGAGAAAGCAACTTTTTTAAAACGGGAAAGATGTTTTGAAATCTCCATCCAAAAATTAAAAATAGACTAGTGTACTATATCAACAAACTTCCCAACTTAGAAAAGCCAGGAGTAGGACTCTTAGAATAACTGTGAAAATATTACATAGTTCTTGAGAATACAGAAATAGATGTACACTTTTCAGCCAAAGAAGACTGAGAAATTAGAACAGAGGTCTTCAGAATCAGAGGCAGAAATACAAGTATCAAAAGCAAAATCCAAATAGTACTATTCAAGCAAAACTAAAGAGATGGTTTATGAATAACTCTTGGTTCTGGGTGCTTAATTTTAGAAGGACAGGGGGATTTAACACCTGTTGTGGAGATAGGAAAGGTTTCCCTGAAGAAATCACTCTTAAGGCTGAAATGTGAGAAGTGAGCAAGAATTAAATGAAGTGCAGTGAAAATTGCTCAGTTGTATCCAACTCTTTGCAATCCCATGGACTGTAGTCCGTGGAATTCTCCAGAACAGAATACTGGAGTGGGTAGCCTTTCCCTTCTCCAGGGGATCTTCCCAACCCAGGGATCAAACCTAGGTCTCCAACACTGCAGGTAGACTCTTCACCGGCTTAGCCACAAGGGAAGCCCAAGAATACTGAAGTGGGTAGCCTATCCTTTCTCCAGAGGATCTTCCTGACCCAGGAATCAAACTAGGGTGTCTTGCATTGCAGGCAGATTCTTTACCAACTGAGCTATCAGGGAAGCCAAGAGGGAGGGGTAAAAGCTTAAGAACAGGGTGGGGTGAAAAGCTGCAAAGGCCTGATGGCTGAAACAGTATGAATAGGACCAGATGAAAGAAAGGCAGTGGAATTGGAGGAGGAGGGGATGAGGAGAGTGGAGACAAGCTGGGGAGAGTTGGGGGACCATGAAATGAAAAAGAAGGAAGGATCTGAACACCATGCTAATGAAGTTGATTTCCAGACTCCAAAAAATGGAATGCCGTCTAAAAGTTTAAATAGACAATATAATCAGACAGGTTCTGCATCCTTGATGACTTTTTAAAGGGTATATATGTGTGTGAGTGAGTAAGTGTGTGTGTTGGGGGCAGGAGTGTTGGAGGGGGATGCAAAGTGCAGAAAAACTGGTTGGAAAGCTACTGGGGTAATCCAAGGAAGAGAGAACAGCAGCGGGGTCCAGAGGATCGGGATGAGAAAGACATGTAAGAAATAAAATCAGAACAATTCAGGGACTGAGGTGGTGACGAGGGAGAGGGAGGAGCCAAGGACAGTTCTGAGGCTTCTGGCCCGCACAGCCTGGGAAGAGTGTCACTCGCTGAGACAGGACACTGGAAGAGCAACAGGTGGCAACATACTGAGCAGGTAGGGGGAGGCCATGAGTTCAGCTTTGGATGTAAGTTTGGGTTATCTTTGAAGGATTACAAGCGAATGTAGGGGGGTTCCGAGTTGAAGAAATAAATCTGTCTTTGCTTATAGGTGATCATTTAAACCAGAGTAACCCTTGAGACAGCCTTGGAAGAGAACATTGAGAGTCCTAGGACCATGCCTTGTGAAACTCCAACATTGAGCGGCCAACAAAAAGGAACATGACTCCATTTAAAGGAAACAGAAAAGGGGGAGCCAAAAATACAGAGGAAAACATAAGGGGAAATATAATCTTCATTCAATACATATTTGCTATATTAAGAATTAATTAATTAACACATGTATTGGACTCAATACATTGTCGAGCAGCTTTAATCATAAGGCAGTTTTCATTTCTACCTTTATTTTTTTCCCCCTTATTTCTACTAAATTTAAAAAATCCTAAATTATAATCACAGATCGACCAGTGAAAGGAACGAAGGAAATACTGGGAGGTATGTCAGAGACATTCAGATTAATTAGTGCATCCAACCTTACAAAAGCAGTTCTTTAAGAAGATTAAAAGCACAGCTCTCAGACAGATTCTAAGCTATTGATCTTATCACACTAAAAAGCCAGAAGACGAGAAATTTCAACCTGAAGGATAATAGCAAATCGTTCTTAATATACTCTTTGGATATGCTTACTCTGGAAAGTAGTCTTCATATTTGGATATAACATCTGTATGTTAAACCTCCCTATAATATGTTATTGAACTCTGTCCAATAACTGAGGGCTAAAACAGGGTTTAGAAAAGTCAGAGTTTTGGTCAGCAAACTGCCTGAAATACAGTTTGGTCTTTCCAAAAGGAGCCGCCCCAGCGGTTCAGCAGTTAAGAATCCACCTGCCAGGCAGGAGACGTGGGTCTGATCCCTGGATCAGGAAGATCCCCCGGAGAAGGAAATGGCAACCCACTCCAGTATTCTTGCCTAGGAAATTTCACGGACAGAGAAGCCATCCATGGGGTCGCAGAAGAGTTAGATACAACCTAGAGATTAAACAAGAGCAATTTTCCAGAAAATCTGGTTATCTTTAGCATTTAAACTGTTGCTATTTTAGTTAGACATTAACATTATTGGTATCACCTTTTAAAAGAAACTTGTTTAGAAACTAACACAATACTGTAAAGTAATTATCCTTCAATTAAGAATAAATTTAAAAAGAAACTTGTTTGAACATCTGCTCCCTCAAATTCATATTTCAGTGTGAAAGATACACTTCTCAATTCTCCATACTGTGTGCTACACAGACATCTCCCAATAGCCAAGATTTTATGATAGTCCCTGTTTCCAGCATTCCTTTAAAATCAAATCAAGGTCAGAGATATGTTACCAGCCAAAAATTTCATGGAAAATGAAGCAGTGAGTGACTTGGCATTAGGAATGATCCTATGTATTCACACAGCAGTATCACTCCTTGTAGGTGTGTGAACTTATACTCAGTCTGATTCAAAGACAACTTTTGCAGTCTACAACCAGCTTACTAAATGCTAATTCTGCTCTTATGACTTAGGTTTTCATTTATCCACAAAAGAACTGGTCAAGACTTTTCCTTCAAATCATCTACACATATGAAAAGAAGTGTACACAAGAAGTACTCAGCATGTAAGTGGTTTTTGCAGCTACAAAATGAAATATGTGAGAGAGCAAGCATATGTGAGAGTAACTGGTTTCCAACCTATGTTCAACGGGGAGACTTGTTAAGGAATATTGCCAAGGAGCTTCTGCTTTCTTCTTGATCCAAATATTTGTCAATAATTATAGGATTGCCTTTACAAGTTTGGTTTTTTGATTTGTTAAAAGAAATGAAATTCTGAATTGCTTCCATGATTCTGTCTTCCTCTCTACTTTTACTGACCAAATTCCTCAACATGATACAGATTACTGTGAAGATATTCTGGAAAACATAACTACCTTACTAGAGGTCTCTGGGCTTCATCTGAAAACTCACTGAAGTATAAATGGCTTCAGTTCGGTTCAGTTCAGTCGCTCAGTCGTGTCCGATTCTTTGCGACCCCATGAATCGCAGCACGCTAGGCCTCCCTGTCCATCGCCAATTCCCGGAGTTCACTCAAACTCACGTCCACTGAGTCGGTGATGCCATCCAGCCCTCTCATCCTCTGTCGTCCCCTTTTCTTCCTGCCCCCAATCTCTCCCAGCATCAGAGTGGCCAAAGTATTGGAGTTTCAGCTTTAGCATCATTCCTTCCAAAGAACACCCAGGGCTGATCTCCTTTAGAATGGACTGGTTGGATCTCCTTGCAGTCCAAGGGACTCTTAGGAGTCTTCTCCAACACCACAGTTTAAAAAGCATCAATTCTTCGGCGCTCAGCTCTCTTCACAGTCCAACTCTCACATCCATACATGACCACTGGAAAACACAAAAGCCTTCACTAGATGGACCTTTGTTGGCAAAGTAATGTCTCTGCTTTTCAATATGCTATCTAGGGTGGTCATAACTTTTCATCCAAGGACTAAGCGTTTTTAATTTCATGGCTGCAGTCACCATTTGCAGTGATTTTGGAGCCCCCCAAAATAAAGTCTGACACTCTTTCCACTGTTTCCCCATCTGTTTCCCATGAAGTGATGGGACCGGATGCCATGATCTCTGTTTTCTGAATGTTCAGCTTTAAGCCAACTTTTTCACTCTCCTCTTTCACTTTCATCAAGAGGCTTTTTAGCTCCTCTTCACTTTCTGCCATAAGGGTGATGTCATCTGCATATCTGAGGTTATTGATATTTCTCCCGGCAATCTTGATTCCAGCTTGTGCTTCTTCCAGCCCAGCGTTTCTCATAATGTACTCTGCATAGAAGTTAAATAAGCAGGGTGACAATATACAGCCTTGACATACTCCTTTTCCTATTTGGAATCAGTCTGTTGTTCCATGTCTAGTTCTAACTGTTGCTCCCTGACCTGCATACCTGGCCTTTCAAGAGGCAGGTCAGGTGGTCTGGTATTACCATCTCTTTCAGAATTTTCCACAGTTTATTGTGCTTTGGCATAGTCAATAAAGCAGAAATAGATGTTTTTCTGGAACTCTCTTGCTTTTTCCATGATCCAGCGGATGTTGGTGATTTGATCTCTGGTTCCTCTGTTCTTTTCTAAAACCAGCATGAACATCTGGAAGTTCACAGTTTATGTATTGCTGAAGCCTGGCTTGGAGTTTTTGAGCATTACTTTACCAGAGTATGAGATGAGTGCAATTGTGCAGTAGTTTGAGCATTCTTTGGCATTGCCTTTCTTTGGGATTGGAATGAAGACTGACCTTTTCCAGTCCTGTGGCCACTGCTGAGTTTTCCAAATTTGCTGGCATATTGAGTGCAGCACTTTCACAGCATCACCTTTCAGGATTGTTACCATTTGACAATGTTTTTACACAACAGATAACACACTAGCAGTAAATGAATTATTCATTCAATAAGTCTATACTCCTAGATGTCACTTATCGAAACTTTTATACTTGCCCTGCTTGTGCAAAATCACTGTCATAAGGATTCTTATTCTATGTAACTGGGATGCAGCACTTCTCATTAATGAGCTTTAGTAGTCTTATTTCTGTTTTCATTGCAGGTTTTACTACTCAGCAGATGACTTCTGAACCACTGAGCAATTTTTGCGACTTTGAGATATAATGCAACACAGTAAAACAATAAAAGATGCAAATTAAATAAGTAATATGCAGAAGATAAACTGCACCCTGATGATTGTGAGCTGAGACAAACTAACCAAACTTTGTCAATCTGTGTATCAATTAATGTGTCCAAGTTTCAAAACTTGGTGGAATTTCAGAGAAAACAACAACTAATCTTACATTTCAAGTTAAGTGAACTACGAATAAAACTGCTTCATCATTCTGCTTTTTCTCCATCAGTAATAGGCTGCTTAAAAGATCCCTAGGGAATCACTAGTATAGTTCATAGACCCTACTCTAGAAAACCACTAATATGTGAGTTGGGAGTCATGGTACAAAGAGGAAAAAGGAAATATAACATCTATGCTAAATAGTCTTAAACTATGAAAACATATTAAACTGGATTCCATTAATTTAAAATATGTAAAATCACTGCAGATGGTGACTGCAGCCATGAAATTTAAAAAAAAGCTTACTCCTTGGAAAGAAAAGTTATGACCAACCTAGACAGCATATTGAAAAGCAGAGACATTACTTTGCCAACAAAGTCCTTGGCCAACAAAGGTCTGTCTAGTCAAGGCTTTGGTTTTTCCAGTGGTCATGTATGAATGTGAGAGTTGGACTGTGAAGAAAGCTGAGCACTGAAAAATTGATGCTTTTCAACTGTGGTGTTGGAGAAGACTCTTGAGAGTCCCTTGGACTGCAAGCAGATCCAACCAGTCCATTCTGAAGTAAATCTGCCCTGGGTGTTCACTGGAAGGAATGACGCTAAAGCTGAAACTCCAATACTTTGGCCACCTGATGCGAACAACTGACTCATTTGAAAAGACTCTGATGCTGGGAGGGATTGGGGGAACGAGGAGAAGGGGACGACCGAGGATGAGATGGCTGGATGGCATCACCGACTTGATGGACATGAGTTTGAGTGAGTGAACTGGGGAGTTGGTGATGGACAGGGAGGCCTGGCGTGCTGTGATTCATGGGGTCACAAAGAGTCGGACAGGACTGAGTGACTGACCTAAACTGAATATAAATAATACAAACATATTATGTGAGCAATGTTGAAACTAAAGATGCTAACAATTCCAAAGACCAAACTGTTTTTAAGAACTCTATATTTCAGAAGTTTCGAACAATTAGGGTATCAAATTTAGATTCCTTTCATCTACCACTAATGTCAGCAAAGTTTAAAGTTTAGTCACTCAGTCGTGTCCAACTCTTTGCAACCCCATGGACTGTAGTCTACCAGGCTCCTCTGTCCATGAGATTTTCCAGGCAAGAATAGTGGAGTGGGTCGCGATTTCCTTCTCCAGAGGATCTTCCCGACCCAGGGACCGACTTAGAAATCGAACCCAGGTCTCCCACGTTGTAGGCAGACGCTTTACCATCTGAGCCACCAGGGAAGTCTAATGTTGGCAAAGGAAAGTAATGTTCCCTATTAGTATGCTATACAAAAAGAATAAACAAGAAGGACCAGTTTCAATTCAGATCAAGTTCAGAACAAGACTTAACCAAATACTTTTGGGTTGAGATGAGATTAAAATGAATCCTTACTGCAAATAGGTGCTGTCATAATCTGTTTTTTAAGAAGGATACCTAAGGCATGGAAAGCCATTTTGCTATTTTTTTCTATTACTTGACTGTCAGTGCTAAGGGGGAAAAATGATTACTCTTAATTTCATGTTTTATATTTTTATTTCTTAAATATGACTGACTGGCATATGAGATGCTCCTAGTATTCAATGAGTAAGGCCAAATGTTGACTATTCTACAATGCATGAAAACTAAGCAAGCCTTGATCTGTTCTTTTCTAAATCTTTTAACAAAAAGCGAAGCTATGAACATAAATAAAAATTATTCTGAAAACAACAAAATACACATAGTGTACTAGCTACATTTAGTAAATTTCAATCTTTGCTTTTATTTTCACAGATTTAAGAAAAGAAAATTGGCATCATTTTTTATATGCCTGTTTGGAAAAGCAACTCTTTATCAGCAAGATAAGCAGAATGTAGCAGAATCTAGAACAGAAATTACATCACCAAGTATATTTTTTATCTGAACAACAGTCGAGCTTCACATCTGCATGTTTCAACAAGCGTGACTTTCGTTCCACAACTTTCTCTGGGCCCCTCTGGGAAAGACAGAGTGGGGGTCACACTGCCCTGCATCCAACAAGCACAACAGGTCTGGACTAGTTCTACATGTCACTCAAAATCACTTAATTTACCAGAGGATCACACAGATTAACCTCGGAAAAGAGAAAAGGCTAGCTGGGCCACAAACAGGGCCTCTGGGCTGTTATGCATTTAAAGGGATTCCCAGGAGAGGGGTGGGCAAAAATGTGCCCCACTGTGGCTCTAACACAGGAAGAAACAGCATCTTTGGATAATTTGTCTGCCCAAAGAAGATGCCTTTTATAACTCATACCACTAAGTCATGATTAGCTGAGAGACAGGAACTGGAAGTTTCTCCCAAAAAATATCCAACAAGGTATATATCACCTCACACTCACAGGGGGGGAAAAAAATCTAGCAAATCTTTCATCTTCATACAGATGAGAAATACCAATAATGTGAAAAGCTATACTGGTTGGCAAATTTAAAAGGAATCTCAGTGAGTAAAAAGACAGATCTAAATCTCTTAAGTAGAGATATATGAAATAAACTGAGTTATCTGGTACTGAGACAAGTGGGAAGTCTTGAGTATCACGGACCCAAATTTTTCATTTAATGTTAGAATCACAGCAGGTATAGTTATACACACCACACTAAAACTTTCTTATAGAATTCTGTTTTAGAAATCCAGTTATTTACACCACACTTACATATGTGACCATGATCCCATTATATTCTCATGAAAATAATAATGTATAGATAATCACACATATATATCTTATATATTACATAGTGAGCTATATATAAGCAACATATATGGCACAAATGCTAAAATATTTGCTTTGTTTTTAAAGTACTAAAATGTGTACCTGAGAAAGTTTTCCCAAATAAATAATTAATGAAGCAACACGAACCAGCTTTCCTAACTTTACCAGGTCAATTCCCATCCTACTTGCTTTTTTGGTCCCTATGCTGTTTTATCTTCACCGTTTGAAGAAATGTTCGTATCTTCTACTCTAAGTTAGCTTACAGTATCTTCTACTCTAAGTTAGCTTACAGTAACTTCTACAGTAATCTTCTACTGCAGTTTTCGTGGAGGAAGGAAGAGAAGCGACTGAAGCAACAGGAAAGTCACCTACTGACAACAGTATCTCATAAGTTGATTAGACTGAAGCAGAATCCTAAGTACTTCAAAATATCTGATACAAAAAGTTTTATCCTACTGTATTAAAAGACGTTAAGTTCCTTTGACACAGTAAATGCATTTGAGGAGTAGATATTTTTCAAACATTTGATAAATACTTAAGTATTAGCAAATATAAATATTATGTTGATATCAAGTATTTTCTTCATATACTGATGAAATGTAGAATTGTACCTAATGGGAAATTTAGAATAATTGATTGTACAGAGTACCATATATCGATTATAAACTCACATTATCATTACTATTAAAATAATTAAATACCGTTTGTAGACTAGTAGGATTTAGCTGAGCTTTGTCTATTATTTTCACAGCAACCTGAAAAAGAGAATCATTAAATTTTAATTTGAGAATACATATCTTAAAGAATAAAATTTATAAAGAAAACATCTTTTGTTTCATCCTAACTAGATATAGCTATACTGGGGGTTAACATAATTGGATGGTAAAGTTTTGATAACTAGACAGCCTTAGAATATACTCTATTGACCCAAGTCTGTAACCTATTTCATTTTGAGTCAGTGAAATTACACCTTTGTTAAAGTTCTTCCAAGGTTCCCCTTTTAAAGTAAAAATCATTTGTACCTTAATATTTGACTCATGATCTTGATAAGTCATAATTATCAGAAGAGAGAGGCTTTTAAACTTTTACTAAGTTAAGTAGTACCTGGGGAGAGAGACTGGACACCCAAACTTACAGCAAACTAACAAAACAGGTTTAAACGTCCTCTAAGTCTCTGTCTAATACAGCCTGTGTCCTAATAGCTCCTGGGGCCAAAACAGACAGAGAAGACTAAATTTAACCATAAGTGACAATAATATTATGTATAAAACAAAACAGAAACTTAGCAAAAATGTTTTATGACAGACTTTTTCATAATGTCCTAATTGGATCCAATCATTTAATGTAGAGTGTTAGATGTTTAACTATTTTGAGTCTTTAATATATAAATTATTAAATATATTATTATTATTAAAACATATATTTTACTATGTAAATATACCTACTATGACACACACAGGATTTTAGAAACCTGATTCTCTTATTATCTGAGTAAAACATCTATAACACTTGCTCAATGTAATCTCTAAATAGATTAAAAATTAGTGGCTAATGTCCTATACATTTATACCTAATTTACTTCAAGTAGTAGTTTTTAAAATTTATTTTTTATTCAGGTAACAGTGGCTTTTAACACTATGTAAGTTTCATGTGTACAACCTCAGATTTCTATTCCTATATACAGTACAGCTTAAGTAGTAATTAATAAGAAGTTATCCTAGCCCTGTTCCTGGGGTTGGGTAGCAAGGGTAATCTGAAATGTTATGGAAACCATATAGTAAAAAGACAGGAGGCTAAGAAATCCTCATGTGCAGTACATCTGATTTATAAGAGATGCTAATACGTAAGGACAATTTTTCTGTGCTAGGTATAACTCTACCTATGTACATTTCAATCACACATACCCCAGTGTGTACTATATTACAACCGTTAATTTATTTCCAGAATCAGCTATAGGAAAGCTTTTTAAGTAAGACTCTGGAGAGGTCCAAGTAAGTATTAAAAGGCATCGTGAAAACTTACCTCTCTACCGGTTAGAACATGCCTTGCCAATTTCACTTTGGCAAAACTTCCCGTCCCTATTGTCTTTTGTAAACGGTAATTTCCAATGTGAGGCTGTTCATCTGTTGCTGACGTAACGGAGTTTCTACACCGAGGGATGTTCTGTCTGCTACTTGATTTGGTTGGCTGGATATGGGGTTCAGTATATCCATCCACAGATGTATGCTAAGAAAAAGGTTAGAAGATTTCATCGTTAATTAAACTATATAATTAAAGGACAGTTCATATAACACTACAAACAATTTTCATTGATAATTCATCTCTGACCTAGACGGGTAGGATGGGGTAGGAGGTGGGAGGGAGGCTCCAAACAGAGGGGACATATATAAACCTATGGCTGAAACACGTTGATGTATGGCAGAAACCAGCACAGTATTGTAATCATTCTTCAATTTAAAGATAAAGAGGGAAAAAAATTCATCTCTAATGAAAACAGATTGCACTACACCATTTCTGGGCATTCTGTTTGTGATTTCTACTTGACTTTAGTTCTCTTTGCCAGGGGGAACATAATCATTTAAAATGAAATGTTCTGCATAGCTTTAGACATATGCTTTTGCTTTTGAAAAGATATAAATGGTTAGATAGCCAGGAGCCCCACAGATCATTACTCTCCTAAGGGTGTCACCCCTGTAGGCTGCGGTGACAATCCAGATCCCGACTGCTTCATTACGATGGCAGAATGTCTTCAGCGCCAAGACAACCTCACGAGTACAGCTCTGTTTCTCTAAACCAGTCCAGCTACTTGTCCTGGTCACTCTTTCATTTGCTGGGCACCTAACTTTGGCCAACTAACCAGCCGTTTCCCACAACAGGTACCTTTCAGGAACTCCTCAGCCCCTCACCCAGTTTCCCATGCCCAAGGAGGAGCCGTTGATAGCCCTGCTGGATCCACGACCTTATACCCACTACCTTCTTCCTCACATTAAAATCGTGCCCTTTTCAAGGCAGAGACGTCACTTTGTCTCAGTGCCTCACAATCCCAGTAACTGACTGTGTTACCCTGGGGCTCAGCACCTCAAGTCCCAGGTAAGGCTGCCTAAGGAACCCTGTTTGCCCAGCTCTGAGTGTCCCTGCTCTTCGCTAGTTTTGTCTGCTTTCCGAAGTAAAGAAAATTTGTAGCATTTTCTGTAAAAATGTAGAATTATGCATGACAAACATAACATCATTATCTGGCATCTTAAAAATAGCTGAAGATGAGTACAACAAATTAACAAAAGAAAGGGGCAGCTTTTATTTGCAAAGTAATTCAGACATGTGTGTCCAACCTATACCACCGAAAGCATGTCTAAAAAATTTTGATCAGAAATTTCTTAAAGGCAACTTTGAAGATGACACCATTTACTAATTTCACGCAGAGCAGGACTCAAGATCATTTTTCTATTATTTTTACTTTTGATATTTTTTAAAAACTTGGCTCAGGATTAAAGGATTTACTGTCGTACACACATTTGCAGCCATTCTGAGTTAAGAGTCACACTGGGGTATCTTCACAGCAGACTGTACTTCCATGTGATTCCATCTACTGCACTGTCATACGCTCACTTCTTTGTGTCTGCCACCTTACCATGAGCAACTTGAGGAGACATGTTTTCTTTCCACTTTTATACACTTATCACACCGCAGAGTGCCAGATACATAGGAAAAGTTCAATAAACCAATAGTTCTCAAAGTGCTATCCTTGGACCAGCAACACACCAGCATGATCTGGGAACATGCTAGAAATGCAAATTCTCTGACCCTGTTCCAGAACTACCGAACAGAAAACTCTGGGGGAGGAACCCAGTAAGGAGTATTTTAGCCAGTCCTCCAGGTGATTCTGATGCAGCCAAATTTGAAAACTACTGCAATGAATAATATAATTAGGCAGTAATCACAAAGTTGCTCACTGGTTCTTAGCAACTTTTCTATTATCTGAGCATAAACAAGAGATTTTAATTAATCATTTTCTCAGAGTCAATAGATCATTATAATAATTCCTACAAATAGTACTTCTCTACCTGAACTTGTCCAATGGGACTATGGACTTCTCCATCATTCAAAATTCAGTTTTTTCTCCTCCTCAACAAACTGCTCTATGTCTTTCACAAAGCAGAACTGATTACCCCTCTTTTCTGTCGCTATATTTATATCCAGGAAAAAGTTCTACTATTGGACTATCACACCATCTTCTTAAGTATCGGTCTATGGTTAATTTTCATTGTTAAACCTAAATCTCCCTAAACTCCAGAAATTAATATGGATAGTTAGTTAGTGTGTGCTCAGCTGTGTCTGACTCTGCGACCCCATGGACTGCATCATGCCAGGCTTCTCTGTCCATCACCAACGCCTGGAGCTTATTCAAACTCATGTCTATTGAGTCAGTGATACCATCCAACCATCTCATCCTCTGTCATCCCCTCCTCCTACCACCTTCAATCTTTTCCAGCAACAGGGTCTTTTCAAATCAAATCAGTTCTTCGTATCAGCTGGTTACAGGATTAGAGTTTCAGCTGTAGCATCAGTCCTTAGAATGAATATTCAGGAATGATTGATTTCCTTTAGGATGGACTGGTTGGATCTCCTTGCAGTCCAAGGGACCCTCAAGAGTCTTCTCCAACACCACAGTTCAAAAGCATCAATTCTTTGGCACTCAGCCTTCTTCACAGTCCAACTCTCGCATCCATACATGACCACTGGAAAAACCAAAGCTTTGACTAGACCACCCTTGATTAGCAAAGTAATGTCTCTGCTTTTCAATATGCTGTCTAGGTTGGTCATAACCAAAGAAACAAACAAACAAAAAAACCCATCCCCTAGGCCAGAAAACCAATCCCAAATTTCTGCCATTTCCCTGCGTGCTTGTTGCCTGCAATGACTTCTGGTTGCAGGCAGTCAGGCTGCTTGTAACCTGACTGTGTAGAAACTGTACTAGTTTCCCTACAGTCAGGTTTCTTGTCTCTAAGCAACAGAAACCAACTTAGGCTAAGTTTAAAAAAAAAAAAAAAAAGAGTTTTTTAAAGTCTATTGGTAGCCTGAAAAAAAATTCTGAAGGATAAAACTTGTATTCGAGTGAAAGAAGACAAGACTGTGCAAATAACCAAAATAAAATAACTATACTTGGTAATATGGGGTAAAAAGGAAATAAAATGAGGAGATGTGACAAAAGTGTCTAGGGAGAGAGTTGCGGTGAATGCTACTAATGGACTAGATGTATTAAATGATGTTTGAGCTGGACCCAACAGATGGCAATGAGCTAGGTAAACAGGAGAAGAGCATTTGAGGCAGTGAAATGAATAAAAAGAAAAACCCCCAAGGTGAGGGCATACTTTGTAAAGTCAAAGAAGAAAGGTACCTAGGAAAATGGTATAGTAAATGGAGGATATTTTTCAAAGGGCTACATGTTGAAAATTCAGTTGTCTCACTGAATACTACTGGAATTCAAACTGTTAAAGTTACAGATATAGAGCCCCTGCACACTGGACCATACAGAGTCAGATTTAGAAGGCAAAAGGTGGTGTAGTTTGGCTAACCTATTAGGTAATGAATGAATACATGAATACATGAATGAATCAAATGACAAATACATGATAAAGAGAGAATATTCCTGAGAAGTTATATATCACATATGAGACCTGAAGCTGGGGATGTCACAGCTCACTTCCCAGGACTCTACGCACACCATAACTACTCGTCAGTCAGTCAGCACCAATACAGGCCACAACAATTTAGAAACAATAACCAAATTTCTATTTCTCAAAGTCATTAAAAAAAAAAAAAGTAGGGAAGTTATGGTTCTAATAATGGATAAATAGTTGTATCTGACTAATCTACCAGGAAATAAGAATAGAATCTCCAGACAAAATATTAAAAACAATTGTTTGGTGGCCCTCAAGAGCCACAGAAAGAAGCCAAAAATTGGAAGGAGACTGATCTTTGTAAAAGGGAACCACATAAGGTGAAATTTTTAGTTTCCACCTGGGGCAAACTCTGATCCACCGAGCTCCCAGTGACTGAAATTCAAACAGAGCAACAGTCTTACTGGCTTAAGGAGTCAGAGGATGGAGCTGATAGCTAAAAAAAAAAAAAAAAAAATTGATCTAAGAGTGAAAAAGGAAACTGTTGAAAATAAAGCTACAGAGAATAAAACTCTGAAGTCCTCACACAAACTATAGGTCCCTTGCTGAGCCCTAAACCAAACGTGAGCAAGAGAAACGCCAAAGAATATGTCAGGAGACAGATAGGTTAGGAAAACTATAGATTTGCCTATTGAATGCTACTGGAAAGGCTGAATTTGAAGTCTGAGTTAAGCCAAATTAACTTCCTGTCAAATCAACACTTTTCAGAGGAAGATAAATAAATCCAGAGACTCTGTTTAGTACTATCAACAATGTCTTATATACAACAAAAATTTACTAACTACATGATGGAACAGAAGAAAGAGACTGTCAAGAGAAACAGCAGTGAATAGAAATAGACACCAAGATGTTCTAGAAGTTGGACTCAACAGGCAAGAACGTTAAAGCAGTTATGGTAACTGTTTCTAAAGGTAACGGATAATATGATTAGAAGAAACAAACATGGGAAATATCAGCAGAGAAATGGAAACTATAGTTAAAAAGAAGTAAATGGAAATTCTAGAACTGAATAGTATAATACTTTTTAAAAACTCAATTCACTGAGCAGGTGTATAGCAGACTGCAAAAGAGAAAGGGTCAACAAACTTGAAGACAGATGAATAAAAATTAGCCAATCTGAAGAACTGAGAATATTAATTAGTCAATCTAAAGAACTAGGAAGATTAAACAAAAATGCAGAGAGCCCCATGATCTGTGGGCCAATAACACACACTAACACATGTGTAAATGGGGTACTAAAGAAGGAATAAGAAGGAAAGAAGGGAGAAAAAATTACTAGAAGCAATAAGTCATATAATTCCCCCAAACTATGAACGCCAAGCCAGATAAGTTTGAAGAAAAACAAAAGGAGGTACATTACGAAGTCTAACTACTAAAAAATTATGTATAGCTGGGTGAAGTGGGGTGGGGAACCATAAGAGGAGTTAGGGGAAAACAACACAATACATACAAAGGAGTGGCAATACAAATGGTAGCTCGCTTCTTATCAGAAAACAATAGCCGTCGGGTGACAATGAAAGATTTTTGATGTACTGCAGAAAAAAATAAATGCAACCCCAAATCCTTTACCCAGTGAAAATATTCTTTAAAAAAAAAAGACAATTATTGTAAATAAATAATACCTGAATAGAAATTGTAATAAAAAATGAAGACAAAATAAAGACATTTTTAGATGAATGATAACTGAAAGAATTTGCTGCCAGAAGACATATGTTATGTGAAATGCTAAGGATAGTTTTTCCAGCTAAAATAAAGTGACCATAGATAGTAATCTAAACCTACAGAAAGGAAAAAAGAGCTCTGGAAATGATAAATATGTGAGAAATATAAATAATACATATTTTTTCATCTTTCTTTAAAAGAAATATGACTATATAAAGCAAAAATGGTAACACCATATTGTGGAGTTTGTAAGAAGTAATGTATGTGGAAAAAAAAAGCACAAAGATCAGGGGAATTAAAAGGTTCTTTTAAGAGTCTTAATTTTATCTGAACTGTTGCAATATCACCCTATGTAGACTGAAGTAATATATGGGTGCATTCTGCAATCTCTAGAACAACCAATGGGGAGAAAAGGTACTAAAAAGATACAGAAGCATAGGTACGTCAGCAGAAGAATTAGAATGAAATAATAGGGCTTCCCTGGTGGCTCAATGGTAAAGAATCCACCTGCCAGTACAGAAGATAGAAGTTCGATCCCTGGTCCAGAAAGATCCCACATGCCACGAAGCCCATGCATCACGACTGTCGATCCTGTGCCCCAGAGTCAGGACACCACAGCTACTGAAGCCCGCGAGCTCTAGAGCCTGTGCCTGGCAACGGGAGCAGCCACTGCAACGAGAAGCCCACGCACTGCAAGGAAGAGGGGCCCCTACTCACCGCAAGCACACAAAGGCCTGCTCAGCAATGGAAAATAAATAGAATGATTTCCTAAATGGAATACTAAAAATTAACTGACGGATTCAAAAGCAGAGAAGAACAAAAGAAGAGAGGAACACCACCAGAGATAACAAAATGAAACTAAAAGAAAAACAAAAGAAAAAAATTAAAGACTTACCAAACATTAATAATTATATTTAACGTAAACAAGAATTTCAATTCAAAGACAGGATTAAATGAGCTTTTAAATTAAAAGATGTACTTTAATTATGAATATACAGATAGGCTGAAGTAAAATTACGAGAAAAGAAATACTAATGCAAACAGTTATCAGCAAAAGAGAGCTAAAGAAGCTATAATAACGTCAGACAAAGTAAGACTTCAAAACAAGCAGTACTAACAAAATAAAGACACACAGCTGATAATGATAAAAGGATCAACTCTGAGGAAGACATAACTATCCTAAATATGTATATACCTAATAACTGAGTTTCAGTGAACAGAAGCTAATAGCAAAGGGAAAAAATACACAAATCCACAACTATGACTGGAGAGTTTAACAACACTCTCTCAACAGTTTAAAGAACTTCACCTAAAACCCAGTATGAGTAAGGAAGGTCTGAACACACTATTAATTTGAGGTAGATTACAGATTTCTTAAAGCACATGAATCACAGTCTCCAAGGCAAGAACCCTACTCCAGATTTTTTAAGCTTTAAGTATCAAACTACCTTCCTGGAAAACTGCGTATAGATATTTACAACTGTCGCTTGTCAAAGAACGACTTAAAGAACAGCTACATGTCATACAAAAGCATGATTGAAAATATCATTAATAATGATGACGCCTGTTTCACAAGGATCAGGCAATAAACGAATTTAACTGTCAAAAAAATTCTCTCGAATGGTATGCTCCCTTTATTGTATTATCATATAATGACACCTCCCTCATTATTTCAGTGTTTCAAGATGAAATTCCTTTTTAAATAGCACAATGGTGAGTTGCTTCAGTGAAAGCAGTAGTTTTATGAGTGTCAAAAATCTTACACAGCAGAAAAAGAATACTTACTAAAAACGGAAGGGCTGTGCATTCTCTTCCTACAGCACGTGATAGACATACCTCAGAGACACTATGGGTTCGGTTCCAGCCTGCACTGAAGCAAGCCAGCATCCTCTGAACTTTTAGCAAGTCTCAATCTTTTTGCTGGTGAAGGGTTTGAAAGAGTTCAAGAATTAACAAAATGTGAAAGAGAGACAGGACGTAAGCAAATGCTACTGGAAAAATGATGCCATCAGTCTTGCTTGATTCAAGAGTTGCCACAAACCTTCTATTTGTAAAAAAAAAAAAAAAACACGTTATCTGTGAAGCACAATAAAGCAAAGTACAATGAGAGAGATATGCCTGTACATTCTTCTATACAACAATTACTACTTCACGATACAATTGCCTTTTCTTTGGAAACTATCTCCTTTTAAACTGTGAACTTCAAAGTCACCAAGCATGGTTTCTTTTACATTTCTTAATCATTCAAATAGTGGGTGTTGCATGAACAGACCCACTAAACATGTTACAGTTTAACTATCTCACCTAAAATATAAATTTAAAAACTCAATTTTATCTTATACGTTAAAGATGTACATCTATTTTATACATCTCATTACTGCAATGAGATGACAACAGATGTGATAAACCACAAAAAACGAAGTCCAACACAGATGACAAAATACTTATTAAAACAAATTATCACCAAAACTTTCCAATAGCTACCAAGCAATGCACTGCATGAACCCAGGGGGCAAAAGCTACACAGCATAGTGATCCTGCCTGTCGGTAACAAGTAACTATATAATTTCACAAACTTCCTTACTATAAGAGATCTCTGATCCGATCTTTTTAGGAACTAGAAGAGGGTTTGATTTTTAAATACCTCAAATGTATGATGCTAATGAAGAAATGTGGCCAAGACAGTTTACAGGCATGCCTTGCTTCACTGTGCTCTGCTTTACTGTGCTTCATGGATACTGTGTGTTTTTTTTTTTTTAATTGAAGCTTTGTGGTAACTTTGCATTGAGTAAGTCTACTGACACCATTTTTTTCCTCACACTGATTTGCTCATATTGTGTCTCTGTGTCACACTTTTGTAATTCTACCAATATGTCAAACTTCATCATTATTATTATATTGACTGTACTGATCTGTGACAGTGATCTTTGATGTTAATACCACAAGAAAATCACGAACTCACTGAAGGCTCAGATGAGGGTTAGTATATCTTGGTAATGAAATATTTTTTAAATAAGGTATGCACAA
Organism: Nanger dama; assembly: GCA_917880005.1. Classification (NCBI taxonomy): domain Eukaryota; kingdom Metazoa; phylum Chordata; class Mammalia; order Artiodactyla; family Bovidae; genus Nanger; species Nanger dama. The sequence continues at coordinate 21,022 of CAKJTW010000107.1, forward strand.
TTTTTTAAGACATAATGCCATTGCACACTTAAAAGACTACAATGTGGTATAAACATAATTTTATATGCACTGGGAAACCAAAATATTCACATGCTTGGTTAACTGCAGTGGCCTAGAACCAAACGTTAGTATCTCTGAGGTCTGCCTATACTATATAGAGGTCCAAGAAACCTAAAGAAAATCTTCACCACTATTCAACAACATATTAAAGAACTATCATTACAGTCATTTAAGTATATGACCTAAAAAGGCAAACTTAAATCTGTGTAAGAAAAACACTACAACTTACCACTTCAATTCAGAGTAGCTCTGAGTGATAATCCATAAAAACACAAACAAGACAAGATCTCATGAAAAACTCAACATTATAGTAGTGGGAGATAGACCAGTAATGCTTTTGAAGAAAAACAAAGCAGAAAGATTTACTTGTATCATTTCTCCACTGTTGACCTGAATACAAACCTAGAAAATTCAAGTAAATAATAAAATATCTTCTGGAAGTACTATTTGAGTTCAACAAAGTTATAAGAGAGAAAGCATCCTTAACAATCAATTAGATTCTGAGTCATTTGGTGAACTCTGAACTCATCCTTTCATATTCAGCTTATGCATTTCCTCCCAGGAAAAGCCATACACCGTATCAGAGCTTCTATTCCAAACCCCTCTACTTAGCTGAGTTTCTGTGCCAATTTTTGGTCTTTCTACAGTTATTTCTAGCAATGCATTGTCCTAAATTTTAAAAGTCAGTTTTCACTAAAATGGTAACATGATGCTTCACCAGCAGCTCAGCTGGTAAAGAATCCAACTGCCAATGCAGGAGATGTAAGAGATATGGGTTCAATATACGGGTCGGGAAGATTCCCCTGGAGAAGGAAACGGCAACCTGGTCCAGTATTCCTGCCTAGAAAATTTCCCAGACAGAGAAGCCTGGAGGGCTACAGTCCACGAATTGCAGAGTCAGGCGCAAGTGAGCATGCAAGCAAAATGATACATGCATATGGTCAAAAACGTCAACTAACTCTAAAAGGCTATGAACAAAAAGTATCAATCCCCTGTACCAGCCTTTAAGATGTCAAGCCTGCTCCCCAGAACCTTAATTATTAATTAATACATCATGAATACTAATGATGTATTAATTAGAAAGGAAGAAGAAGGAAGAAACATGAATTTGGTAGGGGTAGGGAGCAGAGAACATTATTAAAAAAACTCTCATAGTAGGATAGAACTTAGCACAATGAAGATTTAATTACAGACATGAAACTGTAGATTCTAAATATATTAAGAGAAATTGAATAGGATGAATTTGTCATCATGGGCTTGTCTGGGTTTGTCCAGAATGCACATATATAAGTTTTACACCTATAGCTATGCCTAGTAATTGTAGGTGAGCCATAAAACAACTAAATGAAATTCTTGGTCAATATTCAGAACACTGAAATATTACGGTTATTTCTATTTATTTTAATGATATGAAGTTATAAAACTGACTTACTCTTTGCCTGTGGCTGAATAAAGCCCAAAGTAAAAAGCAAGAACTAAAATATCAAGAACTCAGAAATGTCAAATGCTGACCCTTTCAAACGGAAAATGAATGGAAACATTTGGACAGAACTTCGCTAAGCCACAGAATGAGGAAAATTATTTCAGAGTTCTCTAAACCAAAGTAATTTTCCTCTATAACCTCTGGTGCACTCTAAGAACAAAACAAATACAAATTTTACTTTCAGTTAGCAGTTTAATAATTACTATTCATACAGTATCGCTATTTGGGATCTTTTTCCTTTTATTGGCAAGTAAAATAAATTAGTAATTCTGTTAGCTTCATTATAAATCAAGAGCTTCACAGTGACAATTATATGTGTCATTTATGATAGAAAGAAGGCATAATTATAGTTTAAATATAGAATTAAGAATTTAAATACTATGGTTGTGAATTAATATAAGGACTAAACTAAAAATGCCTATGAATGTATTACACACGTGTGTGTATAGAGAGAGAGATTGGGAGGTGGACATTTTTTTCCATCTCTGTCTACTGAAATGGCCTATAGGTCATATCATCCTAGTAGCATAAAATCAGATAATCACCTCTTGTGCTAATAGTTTGGTTTCATATCAATTTCCATGGAAAGGTAATGGGGTTTAGGAAAAACTGGCTGATTGCATGCCTGGGATGAGGAAGGTGTAAGACGGTCTTGGGATATCTGGTTACTAGAAAGCAAAGACACATTTAACAATTGTGCATTTTGGCTGGTGGCTCTGTGGGTAAGAATCTGCCTGCCGGTGCAGGAGACACTGGTTCATTCCCTGCTCCAGGAAGATCCCATATGCCACAGGCCTGTGCTCCACAATAAGAGAAGCCACAGCAATGAGAGGCCTGCACAGCACAACTAGAGTAGGCCCCACTTGCTGCAAGTAAAGACCGTGAAACAACAAAGGCCCAGTACAGCCCATATTAAACAAATAGTATTTTTAAAATTGTGCATTTTAGGTTACATCGTGTCCGACTCTTTGTGACCCCGTGGACTGTAACCTACCAGGCTCCTCTGTCCATGAGTTTCTCCGTCCATGGGATTCTCCAGGCAAGAATACTGGAGTGGGTTGCCATTTCCTTCTCCAGGGGATCTTCCCAACCCAGGGATTGAAGCCGGGTCTCCCGCCTTGCGGGCAAAGGCTTTAACCTCTGAGCCACCAGGGAAGCCCTTACATGGGCGCTGCTGCTGCTGCTGCTGCTGCTGCTAAGTGGCTTCAGTCGTGTCCGACTCTGCGACCCCATAGGCGGCAGCCCACCAGGCTCCTCTGTCTCTGGGATTCTCCAGGCAAGAATACGGGAGTGGGGTGCCATAGGAGGCTACAAAGCCAGACTGCTTTTTAACCTCAGCATGCACACACACACACACAAAACTAATGACCACAAATAACTGAAACCAATTGAGTCAATGAAAAACCATTGGCTCATCACAGTAGTCTAAGAGGGAAAATATGTGCAGTATAAAAGAATGTAGTTATAAAAGATATGGGTTTTTTAAAAAATGTTATTTTAATATTCCTAGGGGTTTGACCCTGTTAGACTTACAAAATGTGAAAAGAATGCAGAATTCTATCAAGTTCCAGAAAATTTATGAAAGCGTTACAGTTTGATATGAGAGATCCAATGGAATGAAACTGAGGTGTCTTTGTAGCCGTATTAAACAACCTGAGTGAACCAAAGGGCAAAATTCAACTGAAGCAGCAAAGGACTTTAGCCTCAAATCCATGAGAAGGCAGAAGAAATAAATATGCTCTTCATTAAATCTAGAGAGTGTGGGCCACGAGAACAAGCACTTTTCAGGGGCAATGGGGTATATCTTGTGCAGGCAGGTCCCTAGGATTCCAACCACGATGGGTTGTAGGGTACAAGCACTGCATCGCAGACAGGGGGTTTCTCTGCCCTCTAGTGGTTCTCTCTGGTAATAACTGGAAAGTGAAAATGAAAGTCGTGTCCGACTCTGGACGCCATGGACTGTATCAGTTCAGTTCAGTTCAGTTCAGTGGCTCAGTCTAGTCCATGGAATTCTCCAGGCCAGAATACTGGAACGGGTAGTCTTTCCCTTCTCCAGGGGATTCCAAACACAGGAATCGAACCCAGGTCTCCTGCATTGCAGGTAGATTCTTTTACCAGCTGAGCCACAAGGGAAGCCCAAGAATACTGGAGTGGGTAAGCTTATCCCTTCTCCAGTGGATCCTCCCAACCCAGGAATCGAACCAGGGTCTCCGGCATTGCAGGCGGTTTCTTTACCAGCTGAGCTGTGAGAGAAGCCCACATAAGTGGAACTAACAACAATTTCAACACGTCAACATCTTTAAAGAAATGGTCTGGCATTTCTGTGCGTTGGGCTGGGAATATCCATTCAGTATGGGGGCAGGGGTTATATCACCCTGACCTGAATCTTTGACTGACAAATGTATTATCACTCCAATGCAGCTCAATAGAACAAACTTCTAAAGCTGGTTCCACAAAGAGGAATATAAAGGGGGACTATAGTCCATGGGGTTGCAAAGAGTTGGACATGACGGAGTGACTAACTTTATTTGGGTTTCCTTGCTGGCTCAGATAGTAGAGAAACCGTCTGCAAAGCAGGAGACCTGGGTTTGATCCCTGGGTGGAGAATATCCCCTGGAGAAGAGAATGGCTACCCACTCCAGTATTCTTGCCTGGAGAATTCCATGGACAGGGGAGCCTGGTAGGCTACAGTTCAAAAGAGTAGGACACAACTGAAGTGACTAACACTTTCACTTTTTTCAACTTTGTTGGTGAAGAATTTAGAAAGCACTGGCAAAACAGCAAGCTGGGATTCCAGAGCCCAGCGTGCTAAACCTTCCTGGGCCAGGTTGGATGAAACCACTTACAACAACATCTTTGATCTCTGTTTCCTCATCAGAGAAATGAGGGTGTGAATGAAGTGATTTCTCAGGCCACATCTGTCCATGATATTCTGGGAATACAATGTTTACAAGAGTTTTAAAATTCATTCTTATTGACAAGTTAAGGGTCCATACTGACCCTTCTTAAAACACCACCAGAATCATCATTTGAAGGGAACCCTACCGAGTGCAGACGGCCATGGGCTTGTAAGCCAAAATATGGCTTTCATCTCCTCTGAAATACGGACCTGATCACAGTGTGCCTGGGGAAATGCCAGTCAACTAATATTTGTAAATGCATGGTTATTCTTTAAACAGATCTGGTGTGTGTGTGTGTGTGTGTGTGTGTGTGTGTGTGTGTGAAGGCAGATATTTTGTTTATTTTTTTAATACTTTATTCTACATTACAAAGCTTTCAGTGTAGAACATTTAGACAGATTCTTTTTGAAAAAGAAAAAAAAATGAAATTATGTGTATGTTCGTGAGAGGTTAGCATTTGTTTCTAAGCAGCTTTCTTATTTTTTCTGTGTACGTATTCCTCTATGTACAAATATAAACAATAAAAGATCCTTTAAAAACCCTCAGAAAACAACAGCGTATGGTACGTAGTCTTTTCTGATCTGCCTTTTACAGCCATTATTTTGTATATCGTAATGCTCTTAATTAGCATTCCACATCATCAATTTCAATGGCTTTCTAGTATTTTATTTTTGTAGTGGGGCCAATGATACACTTTGTCACACACCAGACGGACTCCCTTTGTTTTGGAGAAGCCAGATTTGGTTTTCCTGGTTAAGTCCTGATTATCTGAGGCCACACAGGAACAGGAGCGAGTAAACCTCACCAAACCACAGGAAGCACGAACCGTAATCAGACTGGAGCTCTAACCCTACCTTTTGTCCCAGTGACCCCAGTTCCCAACAGGCAGCCAGCTGCTGTGAAGTTCCCTGCTGCTCTCTGCTCTTTCAGTAAAAATGCTAACAAGCCAACAGATTCACGGCAAGTACAACAAGAGGCAGGAGTGCAATTCCACAAAATGGTTACACTAAATCCCAAATAATTCAAATCTGTAAGTTGCAGCCACCCTCAATTTTTAAAAAATGTATTTCCTTTCAGTACAGCTGATTTATCATGGTGTACATCCACACTTTCGAACGCAGTATTTTGGGGTCCTAAGAACTTTACATTGGGACTTGATTTCCAACATGGGAATCCCATGAAAAGGTCTCTACCTTCCTTCCTCAGTATTCACTACTAGAAAAGTCAGACACAATTCAGTAAAAGCCACTACCTGTCGATGCACAGAATCCTCATTTGCGATTTCATTTTCAAGTTTATCCTCGAGGTTGTGCCCTGAGATGGCATCGTGCTGGGCAGGGAGGGAGCGTTTCTCCAGGGTCCTGACGTTCTTATCCCTGTCCTCCTCCTGGGCCATAGCCTACACCCGGCATTGCAGAGGAGAAAAGGTAAGTCATTATCATAGAATACTCCGATACACTGAGAGTAAAAACGCAGGGCTAAATCCTAAGTTTCAAATCAAACATAAAAGTAGCGTCCTCAAAATTAAAGTCCTAGACATGGCAGTTTTCTGAGGTGTGAGCGAAACCGCGCCTACCTCAACTATCCCACTCGCCACGACGGCACCCATCTGTCTTAACATCTGTCTGGCCACTCGATTTAGCAAGCTTCTTTTCTACATCATAAACCCAAACAGCAAACACAAAGTACACTAAACTACTCTGTCATTGCAAGAATTCCAGGAGGGAAGGTATCTGGCATGAAATGAAGACCTCTGTCTCCGACACCATACAGGCGGGCTTGACCCACAACAGGGAGGGACCTTAACAGATCCAACAGAGAGCGCAGAGGCTCATCTTCTCCGGGAAAAGTTGGAAAACTCTCATGCGATTTCCTCAAAGCTAAACAAGAATATTCAGGAGTGGAAACAGAAGTCAAAGTGTAACACAACTGGGAGCAGCCTTCTCAAGCCTGGTTCTTCTAAAGCAGTGACACCACATGTAGGAAATGTTCAAACCAGGAGCAGAGCTTGCTGCTGCTGTGACTCCTGTCCGCCGGCCCAGACTCCATTTCAGGGCCCTCCGTGCTCACTACGTAACCGATGTCGATGTTGTCCTAACATTAAAAGTGAAAGGGCTTCAAAACGCTTTTCCCAGACTTCTCTAGGTATTAACCTCTGCCACCTAATCTCGTCCTGTTGCCAAAGAGTACTGTGTACAGGGGATACAAACATGCGCAAATATTTCTGTCTTGTGTTCTCACACAGAATTACTCTCACCGAGCTACTGAACAAGTATACCTGCCATTCCACATGTTGGAGGCGTGCTCTCTGAGACGGCCTCACGGGGGAAGGTTGGGGCAGGGTGGGCGCTGTCTGTGTGGGCACAGAGGAGAGGCGAGGCTCACAGGAGGAGGCCTGAGCCCCCAGCTCTCTTCTGTTTTCACAGTGACCGTTAGGGAGTTTCTCATAAATCATGACACCAGCAGACACGACCGCCAGAAACACCCTGATTCTCACTGGTCACACAGCTCGGGCCTGAGGACCTCAGGGCGAGCAAACGCCCCTCGACTTGTCCGACCGCTGGTATCACTGTCACACATCCCTTCAAGGAGCGGAACCTCAGAAAACTAGAGAAGATGGCCAGGCAAGCTGCCTCAGCAGACCCCACGCAGCATGCTCCCATCTCTCCGAGAGAACGGGCTCCACAGACGTTCAGACTCGCCTGAGTGAATCAGAAGGAAATTTCAGCATCATCGAGAATACATTCAACAGGAAGGAAGGGGGATGAACTGCGAGACTGGGGTTGACATATATACACTACTGATTCTATGCATCAAGTCCACAGCGAGTAAGGACCTACTGTACAGGCACAGGGAACTCTACTCAGTGCTCTGTGGTTAGGTTAATGGGTAGGAAGTCTAAAACACAGGGATATATGTATATGTATACATATATATATGAGTGGTTCACTTTACTGTAAAGCAGAAATTGACGCAGCAGTGTAAAGCAACTCTACTTCAATAAATGAATGAATGGATGAGTGAATTTTTAAAAAAGGAACACACTGGGCCCCTAGAACTTGTGGATCTGAGGAGTCCACACCGAGGGTGCAGCACAGCGCTAGCACTGCCCTCATGTTGGTCCACTGCCAACGGACCGCCTGGACCAGGCCTCTTCCACCCCAGAGACCTCGACGCACAGGCGGGGAAGGCAGCCAGTCACGGTCTCGCCAGTGCTCTGCTCTTGCTCCCGCAGCCATGCCAAGGCTGAGATCACTGGGAGAACAAGGGACCCACATTCCGCCTCAGGACAACAGACACGTCCACTGTCACTCACTTCGCGGACGTCCCGCTGTAGATTGACGTCTGCGTCCTCGGTCTTCCGGAGGTCCCGCCTGGCCGTGTCCATTTCCTTCTCCAACTCATTTACACGGGCAGAGAGGGCTGCCAGGCGGTCCTTCAACAGGCTCTGCTCTCGTGATATCTTCTTGATGATTTCATTGAGCTCCATCACCTGAGCCACGTGTCCGTCGCAGGTTCTCTAAGGGGGAAAGGAAACCTTAGACAGCCTTGTGTCGAGAGGGAGGGAACACAGCACTTCCGGGCAATCGGTGAAGTCAAAACTGCCTTGTGCGCTCTGGAGCTCACACGACCCTCACGGCCACTCAGACCTACATGGTGCATTGGTGAAAGGTCTCAACAGCCCCGCACAGACTGGACAGTAAGACGAGAACCAGACAGAGAGTGAGACCGAGGACATGCCTTTCCATTGGCGCTTGGCATGTTTTCTTGCTTGTGATTTACAGCAAGCACCCCGTCCAACAGTATCTTTTTCGGGTTATTCTTCTCTTTAAAAATCATCAGCGAAAACCAAAAATTGAATCAGAATAACAAAATAAGACAGCAAAACTCCATTTGGAAAAATTCAACTCAAAACTGAACATACAGCATAAAAAGAAAATACCTGGTGATGCTATCCATCCCAACTAGAACCAGGTGATTAGAGTCAGAATTTGTCTCCTACTGGACAAAGGGGCACTTAAAGAGATCCTGCAGCTCGGAGCCACAAGTCTAGTTTACTAGTCATTAAAATAACCCAGGTGGGCTGGTCTTCAATCAGAAAGTTAAATAACATCTGATGTCCACCACTAGAGCCTTCATACTCTTTTAAAATGAAAGGATACAAATGACAGACCCTTGGACTGCAAGGAGATTCAACCAGTCCATTCTGAAGGAGATCAGCCCTGGGTGTTCTTTGGCGGGAATGATGCTAAAGCTGAAACTCCAGTACTTTGGCCACTTCATGCGAAGAGCTGACTCACTGGAAAAGACTCTGATGCTGGGAGGGACTGGGGGCAGGAGGAAAGGGGACGACAGAAGATGAGATGGCTGGATGGCATCACCGACTCGATGGACATGAGTTTGAGTGAACTCTGGGAGATGGTGATGCACAGGGGAGGCCTGGCGTGCTGCAATTCATGGGGTCGCAAACAGTCGGACACGACTGAGTGACTGAACTGAACTGAACTAACTGAGGCTACACGATGACTGATCAAACTTACCTCTTTACGTGTGGCACCTAATTCTTCTAACAAACTACACCTTTCAAGTGCTCCTCGTGTTTTGATGGGTGTCTATACGTTAGTGCACTTCTTAGTGTATGCTGCTCTTGCTGCTGCTAAGTCGCTTCAGTCGTGTCCGACTCTGTGCCACCCCATAGATGGCAGCCTACCAGGCTCCCCTGTCCCTGGGATTCTCCAGGCAAGAACACGAGTGTGTTCTCATTTCCTTCTCCAGTGCATGAAAGTGAAAAGTGAAAGTGAAGTCGCTCAGCAGTGTCCGACTCTTCGCGACCCCACGGACTGCAGCCTACCAGGCTCCTCCACCCATGGGATTTTCCAGGCAGGAGTACTGGAGTGGGTTGCCATTGTATACTTACCCTAATACACGGCTACTATAACAGAATACATTTAATGTGGCTCATTGATCTTAACGTCAAGAAAATCTGCTTATTAACAGCTTTAAATTCTAAGTTTGAGAGGAAAAACATGTCATCCTAAAATAATTCTATTACCTAGTTTTTAACTGCAAATTGATATACAGAATATAATAAATCTTGAGACATTTATACCAACGAATACTTTTTAACTGGGGGCTTCCCAGGTGGATCAATGGTAAAGAATCCGCCTGCCAATGCAAGAGGGCAGGTTCGATCCTTGGGTCGGGAAGATCCCCTGGAGTAGAAGATGGCCACCCACTCCAGTATTCTTGCCTGGGAAGTCCCAGGAAGAGAGGAGCATGGTGGGCTACAGTCCACAGGCTCGCAAAGACTCGGACATGACTGAGCATGGACGCAGGCAACACTTTTGAACCATATAAAACTCTGACTTCTTACAGAAAAAATGTATTGACAAGAATTCAAGAAGCTCCAAAGTCAACTAGTTACATAAATACATGCGTCATCCACCCAACAAGGCAGCACGTGTACAACTCCAGGATGGCCGGGTGGCTGGTACCTTCTTGTCCAGGGCCTCGTGGTGCTCAAAGAGTGACTTCAGTGCCTTGAGCACCTCCATCTCGCTGGTCATGCCGGCTGGGGACTGCGCCTGCCACTTGCCTGCCATCATCTGGAGGGAGGGTACGTACCGGGAAACCAGGCACTCCAGGTGCTCGAGCAGCAGCTCCAGGGCAGGGCCAAAGGAGCACCTTCAACCTCATGCTTGAATTCAGGGCTGATAACTCCTCTCAGCCTCATGCTATAGCCGGAAACACGCTAAGGCAAGTCGGAATCCCGCCAGTGCAGTCTAAAGTTAGAGTGGACTTCCCCAGTGGCCCAGCAGTTAGGACTGCACACTTCTGCAGGGGTCATGGGTTTTAATCCCTGGTCGGGGAACTAAGACCCCACACAAAGCGTAGCATGGACAAAAATGGAAGTGAAGCGAACTCCCCCTCAAATGTATTAAAATTAGATTAGCTCTCATCATAAATTTGAAGCAAAGTATGAGAACCCCAAACTCATCCACCCTGGTCTGCTCAGTGGGAAGATGTGAAAAATGACTTGAAAACCAGACAGAGTTTAAAGACAACAACACGGAGCCCAGCGGTGACCCCCGCGGGGCAAATGTCAACACGTGAGAATTCCCCTACTGACCCTGGTGTTACTCAGCTCTTCCATCAGCACATCTATTTCTTGTTCCTTTGCGAGAAGCTGCTCCTGGTATATATTGAGGTCTTCCATAGATGTTGCCGACTCCTAGAAAACAGTGACATGAGTAAGGAACTAAATGCAAACACAAATTAAAAAGAGAGCGAGACTCTGAAGACTGACCCTGTCAAGTCTCTCCAGGCTCCACGAAAAGGGTCTCCCTCTCCCTTCAGCAAAGAGGGGGTCCACTGACCCCAAGACCACACAGAGCACCACAATTCAGACCGGCCTTCAGCCTCCACCTCGACCTGGCACGCACGTGGCAGGGGAAACCCCGGAACCCAAGCTTGCCTTCTCAAGACCCAGGAAAGTCTGAGAAACTTCCCTCAGTATAAACCTAACAACAAAGTGGATAAAGAGATTCTTAAACGACACACAGACAAGTGACCTAGAACCGCTGGGGAGAGTGAGGAAGAAAGGTAAGATGGACAAGGCCATCAGGCTTTGGAGTGCTCCCCTGGGAAAAGGCTGATGGCAAGGCCATCTGTTAGCCTGACTCCACTGAAGTCACCCAGTCATTCAAGAAACTGGATAAAATGTTAAATTCATGGTATATGTATTTTATCACAATGTTCATGCACACGGTGCCGCCCACGTGGTGACCTTGCTCAAACTGAACCAACTGGAGTCTTTCATTCTAGTTTTCTCTGCACAAATAAAAAAATCCTGGGCTACGTATCCCCTACTACATACTGAGTATTCTGCAAGAGAACACTGCCCAGCACTTGTAAGAGGCATGTAATAGACATGTGAAGCTATCAGGGGGTATGTTACACACATGAGCAGTAGGTATCCATCATTAAGATACTGGACATATTGTTCTGTGCTTTGTAAGATGGGAGATGTTAAGGGGCTTAGCCTTTCTGCTTCAAGGACTGACTCTAGCTCAATCCATGGGCCCCAGTGACCCCTCCAGCCAGTGTTTCCCTTCTTGTGGGGCCCCTGCCCATCCTCCACGCGGCCCCTGCACAACCACTTACAAGGTCAACCTGCTGGGGTCGATCCTGCCCAGAAGGCCAAAACGCCCTGCCTGGCAGAACCCACAACCAGGCTAACAAAATGAAACACAACCCCAACGCTTCGCCGGGTGAAGGCCAATCCGACGGGCCCAGCCCCCAGCTGCTCTCACCTCAGGCCTCTCTGCTTCCAGGACTTGGGCCGAGGCCAAGTCCAAGTCCTTCCTTACCTTGGTCTTTGCCTTGGGGTAGCAGCACGATAGGCGGGCCCTTCTGCGACCCATCCTCGCGGATGGGGGCAGCCCCCCCTCAGGGGCAACTGCTGTTTCACGGTTAGATACCTCAGCACCCGAGCTATCACCACCAATCTCACACTACAATTACTACTATTCACACTACGACCACCACTCTCACACGACGCTCTCACATTGAAGTCTCTAGAAGAAATGGCATGAAGGCTCTGCCTCCAGCACGTCTCCTAGGAGCCTGGAACCTGGAACCCACTCAGTCACAAGGGGCTCCGTGGTAACAGGGGGCTGGGCTCAGGCCCACCATCAAGGGTGCAGAGACGGGGGAGGGGCTGCCAAAAAGACGACAGATGAGTGTGGGTGCAGGAGGAGGAAGGCTGTGCCCACAGCTCAGGCCCACCATCAAACATGGCCCTGCAAGGGGACTGGTTCAGTTGAACCAATTAGTATAAACTGCTTCAGAAACCACCACCACTAGGAATGAGCACAGCTTCTAAGGGCCTCTGCCTCTCCTACCCCCAAACAAGCCTCCAGTGAGGCTACTGAAAGGGTACCACTGAACTCAAGGGGGTCCCCAGAACCCACCCGGGTGACAAGGACTCACCGCGCTAGCTGCCCCTCACTCTCACCCTGAGCTTGGTCCTCCCTGACTGACTCCCTCACTCGAGCTCAGTGAGGGCTTGACCAGCCTCGCTCCAGGCACTTACAATGAATTCACAATCAATCTGCTGCGAACTCGCCCTCTTTACTTTGACCCTGGGCTGCCAGACAACTCTGCCCCGTGGGGGCTGCACGGTGGAGGTTCAGGGGTGTCCCTGCCTTGAGCCGCGACAGCCAGCGCCTCCCAGACCCCGCCAGGTGCTGCCCCTCCCTCCATGCCCGAGTCTCCCACCCCTTCTCCTGGCCCCACTCACAGCCTCGCGGCTCTCCACTCGCCAGGGCACAGGCCATACTGCTCCTGGCTCAGCCAGGGCCTCGGCTGTCACTTGAGGGCCTGGGTCCCCAGGGCGCTTGGGGCCCTATATCCACCCATCTAAGCAATTACACACTCTGGGAGAGACAGAGTACAGTTTGGGGTCCCGCCCGCCCTTCACCCTGAACGCATTCTCTTTTTTTTCACTTTATCTGCTGGAGGTCTCTGAGATGTCTTTTGAAAACCTCAACTGTTGCTTTCAAAAAGACTGTAAAATCACTGTGCTCAACTTTAAGAATAAAATCTTCATTTTCAACCTTAAAGTGAAACTGGGGAGAAGAGTAAAAGCAGTCATTGTTTCAAACTGAAAAAGAAAACCCGCACGTGACTACATCACAGAATACAGTTCACGCAACCCCTCCGTCCTCAGCCTTCTCCTCCACCACCAGCAGCCAGTCATCACAAGGCTTGCCCTGGACCAGCAGGGGCAAGGGAAGAAGGCAGAATGGCTCCTCTGTCCCCAGGCCGCATGGGCCGCTTGCCCCACCTTCTTCCCAAGTTCAAGTGGCATTGAAACAGCCTGGGCAAGCTAGGGATTCTGATCAGAAACACAACCGTGGGGAATAAGCAAGGACTCCTGGTTCTGGTTTACCCTGGTATCAAAGATGATCAATAGAATTCCTGTGAATTGTACATGTGGCTTCAGATGAGAGAAGACACCCAGGGCTTCCCCACTTCCAGTTATAGATGCAAGCAGCTTGTGGATCAGCCTACCAAGAGCTAGAGAAGCTAGATACATTTCAAACGAGGTCGTTAGGCAGCCACAGTCCAAGATTTCAAACAACAGTCCGGTGAGGGAGCTGGAGATTGAGAGGTCCGCTCCTTCCCTCAGGGCATCAGAACAAAGCTGACTCTGGGAAGAAAAGGCAGGGAAAAAGGCAAGCAGAGGGGACTGGCTAACAGCTCTGGACAGTTCCTTGGGCTGGGAAGACAAAAATTCAGCCGCAGGCCTGACAAGTCAGTCCGGATGGTAGAGACTAAGCTCCCCAAGAAAAGGGAGGCACAGAAAACACACCCAACACTCTTCCCAAACCGGCTGAGCACTGAGTCTCAATCACCTTGTGGTGCTCGGGAGACAGACAGTGGGCTTCAGGACCGGCAGACAAGGGAGGAGGGGCTGTGGGAGGCACCCCAGGCTTCCAGATGGAGACACTGGAGGGCTCTTCCCTGGGGTCAGGGGGAAGGTGGGTGAAGGCTGCTGAGGCTCAGCTTATAAGGACACCCCAGCCTCACGTCACTCAGACCCTGAGTGAACAGACAGCTCCGTCCCCACGAGAGGTCTGCATCCGAGGAACCTCTGGAGAAGGCAGCATCACCAGAAACTCTAGGGTTTCCATAGATAATGTCCAACATGCAACCAAACAAGCAAAAAAAGGGTGTAACAACAAACAAGACCAAGAGAAAAAGAACTGAAACAGATCCAGAGGTATCAGATGCATATCAGCATACCAGAGGTATGCTAGAGGACTCAGATGCAAACTTCACAGTTCAAAAATATACTTGACAAAAGGAAAAATTTCTGAGACTCAAAACCGATTTGAGAACTTTCAAATAACAGTGACTGAATTGAAGAACTCAGGCTCTGGGCTTCACAGCAAATTGGACGTAGCTGAAGAGAGGATCAGTGAACTGAGGAATGGATCGGTTTATATATATATATATATATATATATATATATATATATATATATGAGGGAAAAAAGTACAGAATATATCGAAGGAACCCGTTGCTAAACTACGTTGTTAAAAACTATAAATAGGGCCCCTACAATTCAGGCTTTTTGATAAAATATTGCCACATCAGCTTCAGTTATCATTGTAAACATCTTGACTCTTTTTCTCAATGAACTGTTTCAGTATTTTGGATTTTAAACATACACTCCCAAAGCACCATTTTTAAGAGTACTTCAACTGTGAAATGAGAACATTTCAGTTTCCTCTCATTAGAAAACACTCCATTTTCAACAAGTAACTTGTATTTATTAAAAAAAAAAAAAAAAACTTAAAAAGATTCACATCACAGCCAGTAATTTCACAGTTGACTACCCCAAAAGAGAACATTGCTAAGCATTAAGATTATGAAGCCACTGGAGTGCCTCAAGTTCTAGAGGGGATAAAGTACTCATCTCTGATCACAATGCTGAGTAGAAAGACACCAAATTACATCAAGTCCAACCTGTATTCAAAACACACAAATAAAAGTGCAGATAATTTGCTGTTTTTTCTGAAAGAGGTTCAGGTGGTTTTCATATTTGTACAGCACAGTATCTGCCAGTTTTATATATCCAGAAAGGTTTCAGTTCCATTTTGAACTATGAATGTTAAGACATACCTTCACATTTGTCACAAATCACATTCTTTTGCAGAGCTAGTTTTCTTGTTGCACCATATATAAATCTTCTAAAGTTACTGTAAGTTGATGCACAACGTTTTTACCTATAACAAAACATCCCTCATTTAAAATACTGCTTGCGAATAGCCCTTGCAGCAATGAAGACCCAGCACAGCCAAAAATTAAGTAAAAGTTTAGAAAGCTGCACCCTGTGTTCTAGGCACTGTAAAAATGGTAAAGGAAAATGAAAGATGAGCCTTACAGGTTCACATATAATCTAACTGGGTAACTTCAAATAAGGAAAATCAGGTGAGATTAAGTAACACATATGGATGTAGTTGTGGCCCTCCTATATTTATGGCAACCGAGAACATTAACTGCAAAAGTCATTTGAAAAAACTCACGCTATTTGAATAGACACATTTCGCAACAGTTTAACCCAAACTGTTTTTCTGTCCTAGTATATTCCTTGACTCATGTATTATATTGAGCGACATGACCAATTACATCATCCAAAAACTCTTCAGCACACTGAAGTTCCAAAAACTAATCAAGTTTGGCTAGGGAAGCTGATACATTCTTTCAGTCTCCAAAGAACATCAATTCCTACTTCTTCCTGAAGTAGGAACAGCACACTTACAGCTGAGCTGTTTCTGAAGGCTAGATTTCTTTTTTTTTACCACAGTGCTTTCCAACAGAACTTTCTGCCTTAAGGGAGAAGTTTTATACCCTGTGCTAGCCAATACAATAGCCAGTAGTCACACATGATTACTGATCATGTAAATATGGCTACTACAAACTAAGTAACTGAATTACCTTTCTTGGAAGAAATCTAAATTTTATATCGCCAGGAGCTACAAAGGAATGGCATATCTCATCTAGAAATGGGAAGTGGAAGGTGGAGATTATGTAAGAACAGAGGCTACCGAAACATAGTGACCTGTCAATAGTTAATGAGTTCCTAGCTAGTGATTCTTTCACAATGACTTTATCCACCAGGAAATACTATCTTTGGCTTAAGTTAGAGAAGATCTTGAACTATCTCCACAATATGTATAATGAACAGTTTTAGTTTCCAATCAAAAGTAAAGTACCATTAACTATAACCTTCTGCTCCTGGACCCCCCTTGTGTTTCTGTGTCACAAATTCCACGTAAGTGGTTCTGCCATGCTAAAAGCTGCCCTTCGTACTTCAGCATTTTATAGACTTTAGAGTACAGGGAAGGAATAAAACTTCTGAAATTTAAGCAAAATTTTTTCAATATCATACTACCTTTCACCGATTTAAGACATGTAGCAGTTCGCCAATCGACTTTGATTGGACACTGTTTCACTGTCTTTAAAAAAAATAGTAAAACATACCCCTTTCAAGAAAATCTGAATACAAATGTCCAGTTGTGAGACTTCTCTGGTAGTCCAGAGGCCAAGATTCCATGCTCCCAATGCAGGGGGCCTGGGTTTGATCACTGATCAGCAAAACTAGATCCTACAAGCCACAACTAAAAAGATCCTGCATGCTGCAACTAACACCCTGTGCAGCATTAAAAACACACACAATTCCCAGTCTTCTGTAATCCAAAACACACTCCAAAAAGAAATTTAATAGCCTGCCCATTCCTTCTAGAATGGGCTCTACCCATTAGTTTGGATAAACCACAGTGGCAACAGAGTAAGATGAACTCTGACCAGAACACTGTACTCTTATGAGCAGTATTTCGACAGGCCAGAAATCACATGTTAAAGGCACATAGTTTGATGCAATAAAACTGAAGAAAGATTAGACAGACAGCAGGCCATTTGGAGGCAATGAACCTATGTTCCAGTGAAGACTGATGGCATGGCTATATATGATGTTGATAAAAATTTAGAAACCTGATATGTAATTTACTTTCGACCGAATAAAACCACTGCACTTCCCACTAGGGTTGAGAATCACATAAAATCTTGAAATAGGTTTTGAAAATATACTCCCAACAACTTTAGATATTTTTTAGTACTTGACTGGCTTAGCTATTTTTAGTTTCATCAAAATTCATTTAAAAAACTATTACCATAGGTTAGTGTACATTATACTAACAAGTAAACAAGCGTTTAATAGTTGAATTCTCAACAATCTGCTTTGACTAAAAGGGCTAACTTTAGTTTGCTACATGTAGACTAGGTTATTCTTACCTCTCCTCTCTCTCTGCATCCTGCCTCCTCCTCCGAAAAACATATCCAAGATGTCCATGGGGGAGCCAAAACCACCACCTGCTCCACCTTCTTTAGTTGCCTGTTCTCCTCCTTTGTCATATCATTCCCTTTTCTTTGCATCAGAGAGCACTTCGTAAGCTTGAGAAATCTGTTTAAACTGTTTGAAAAAAAAAGGGGGGGATAAATTTCACTCAAAAAGGACAGCCACTATATTAAACACCATTTCATATTGTAATTGAAATACTATGCACCTGACAAGAAGGATGCACCTATGTTATTTATGGGTGTACTACTTGCCTTCTCGCCTTCATTTGGATTCATATCAGGGTGGTGCTTCAAGGCCAGTTTCCTGTAAGCCTTTTCCAATTCTTCTTGGGGGCATTGGGTTTGACCCCCAAAACATCATAGTAAGTGGTTTCTTTCACCATTTTCTACAGCCTAAAACAAGAAAGCTCAACTTTAACCGACTTTCAACTGATAAATTTTAATAAAATCAAGAGTTCAGGCAGAGAAATCTGTTCTTTGACAAATCTGAGGAGATGAGATGGCTGGATGGCATCACCGACTAGATGGACATGGGTTTGGGTAAACTCTGGGAGTTGGTGATGGACAAGGAGGCCTGGCATGCTGCAGTTCATGGGGTCACAAATAGTCGGACAAGACTGAGCGACTGAACTGAACTTAAAACTAAATTCTAGACACCTATTTTCAGCTGCCTAGAGACAGACATCCTTCCCTGTGCGTCTCATGAAGCCTTCAAGCTCAACATATCCTGAGCCAGTTTCTCATTTGACACCCAAGCCTACTTTTCTGGTTTCCCAAATCCCACCCCCGACCACTGGCCTGTGAGCTGTGTTTTTATCAGCGCATCTCTATTTTCTGTCTGCAGGTCCTGTCAGTTTCAGCTGAGGCGAAGCAGCATTACCTAGGGTAAGGAACCCTGGGCGGAGCACCAGAACTCATGGATCTGAACCCTGACCCTGGTGCTGACTAACTGTGATGCCAACCTCTCTGAGCTTTGAACGTGTAACCTATAAAACTGCTGCAAGAGCTCCAACAGAGCACGTTCCCCCTCTCAACAGGCTGAGCATCTTGTACTTTTTTTTTTCTTTTAAAAGGGCAACCTTGAGTCAATCTTCACAGTGACGCGGTTTCTCCCGGAGAGCTTCTCCACGCCAGTGTTCATCCTTTTTCAGAGGAAAAGGGAACCATCAGAGAGTGTCTGAGCACCACTGTCATAACCAACCCGCCTTTCCCTCCTCCCACCCTCCAGTCTGTCTGAACTTATCTGGGGGAGGTGGGGACCAACGGGCCCTTTTAGGAAGTCTAGGGAACAGCAGGATAAACAAGCCCTCACCATTATGTGAACGTGAGAAAAATGCAGTTTCTCTTCAAAAGGTGACGGCTTCTCACTCAGGGTGAATGGAAAGTTCTCCTTCAAGCTCTCCAGCCCTCCGTCTAGGCGTTCGCTCCTTTCCAGAATGGCCTCCAGGTCTGCCGGCAGCTCCGGGAGAAACTGGTTGAGGTTCTTCAGGCTGGCTCTGATCTCATCTTTCACTTCAGACTTAAGCGTCCTCATTGCTTCACTGATTTCTACTTGTCTTCTTTCCAGATCTTTCTGGTTTACCATCTACAGAGCGAGTGAGAGTCAAATACCACCAGGTACTGAAACTGAACTGTTATTTAATGATTTAATATTTTAAATACATGTATCATATACTGAAAGACCTACAAATGTTACTTATTATGATTAGAACTGTAAAAATTTGCCATTTTCCCAGCTACTCAAGTATCTCTAAGCTACCAAGTGAACGATTTTACTGGCCTTCCGACTGGAGCGACTCCCGTTTGGAAAAGCCCACGGTGGTGCTGCGTGCAGGTGGCCCCCACCACCGAAGCCAGCCTCGCTGCAGCTGGACAGAGCTGGGCTCCAGCCTCACCTCCAACAAACAGCACCAGGACGACTCAGGGCAAGCTAGCTAATTTCTAAACCTGCTGTATCCTGAAACGTGAGAGCTACATGAGAGTTTATATGTGGCCAGCCTCGCTGCAGCTGGACAGAGCTGGGCTCCAACCTCACCTCCAACAAACAGCACCAGGATGACTCAGGCAAGCTAGCTAACTTCTAAACCTCCTGTGTCCTGAAACGTGAGAGCTACGTGAGAGTTGATGTGTGGCACTTTAGCGGTCCTCAAACAAGAAAAGGGGCATTTACTGAAAGAAGCTGTAGGTGGTCTAGGTTATAAATGTTAGTGCTGAACAGGGCTTAGCAAAGATCTGCTTGCATGTTCTCACTCTACATGTGAAGAATCTGGTGGTGTGGGGAGTCTGGAGTTTTCCTCAGGTGCCACAGATTGTGTTAAATACCTGAGACCACTCTATGTGGCCTCTATCAAGAGCACGGTGAAGAAACTACAGTCACGCTCACTGCCAACTGTCCTCCCAAATTTACAGAGGCCGAGGCACCTTTAAAAGTAATTTTTTCTTGACCCAAACAGGGGGGGTGTGTGTGTGTGTGTGTGTGTGTGTGTGTGTGTTGGGGGGTGGTTACAGGAACAGATGAAAATAAAGGGCCACGTGGGGTCATCTGAAGGACAGAGTGTAGCAGGGTCAGTCGAGGGGCCTGAGTGGCTTGACTAGAGAGTTCTGGGGTGGCCCAGCTCCTGACACGGGCTGGAGGACACGGGCAGGTCCAAGGCGAGACCATCCATCGGGGACAAACCGTCCTCCTCTCCTCGGCCCAGCTGCACAACACGTGGTCAGAGGTTTCCTTGGGACTTTGTCTCTTACAGACTTGTTTCTGGCATAAAATCTAGTATTTCATTCAACACAGCACTTTGGGACTTGATAACATTTTATGCTGAAGAACTGCCATTTTTCTTTCAAAAACTAACTTAAGTTTGGTGAACTTAAGGCATTTCAAAAGTGTATCTTGGGGCATTTTAAAAGCGTGTTTTGAACAAATACTTTCTTCTTGTTGAAAGTTCTAAATTTCAAGACTAGAAGAACAATCTGGTCGTGAGTCTGACAGCTTCCGCAGAGCGGCACCCCTCGCCACCGGGGCCAGGGCTCACCTGCTCCCTGAGCTCCGCGTGCTCCTGCTGCATCTGGCCGAGCTCCCGCATCAGGCGCCGCGCCCGCTCGTGGTTGTCCTGCGCCACCTGCTCCATGGCTGCCATCTCCGTCTGCATGGAGCTGTTCTCCTGCTTCTGCTCCTAGCACGGCAGGAGGAGAGCGACTCTGGAGGTGCGCGCTGCTGCCTGGCACCCTCACTAGCTCTGAGACTTCGTTTCCTGTCTGGCCTCCAGCTATAAAAGGGATGATGACCGGCCTCCTGCAGCTGCGGTGGTAGAGCTGGGAGCAGAACGCCTGAATCCTAGGTGTGCCGTGTTAGTGCTGAGATCGGGTTACCCTCCCCTGTCTGGGAGCCGTGAACAGCCCCCGTCACAGGGTTCCTGGGAGGACTGAAACCTAGACATCTGCCCACTCTCTTCACAGTCCTGCTGCGCGACTGGCTGTGAGTGGTGCTGCCCTCTGGGAAATACATCCGGATGCAAAGCCACATTCACACTGCAGGGCGACATGAACCCCTCCAGAGGGTTCAAAAACCCTTTTCTGGGACAGCCCCCATCACTGCCCGTCGGCCTCGAGGCGTCAGAAACTGTTTTCAACTCATCTGAGTACCCCCACCCACAGTTTGTCTCAGGGATGAGAGCGTGACAGACTGAGCCTCCTAGCTTTAGGAGAATGATTAAAGCCGATGCTGACCAGGAAGGGCTCGGTGAGAATGCCTGTGAGCACAGACAGACTGCGGCTGAGGAAGAGGGTCTTCAGAAGCTTTCCTGCCCCCAAACCCCTGCACCCTCGCTGGAGAGGTGTGCAGAGGCTGGCTCACCAAGGGTGCTGTCTGAGCCTGTGATCAGCATTCCAGCCAGCCAGCCAGCTCCGCTAGGGCTGAGCCCAGACGCAGGCAAAATCTACCATTAGCTTCAGGCACAAACTATGCACAGATGTACCCAAAACAACAGTTGGGCTAGGGAATGCGTTGCCCAGTCTTTTGTTTCCTCTCCATGGAAGCCGTGTGCTAGTTAACAATGGAAAGGCATCATCACACAAGCTGCCGGGGCGGGGCAGTGGGTACTCACGAGAAGGGTCTTCTCCAGCTGGCTGCGCTGGGTCTTGAGCGCCTCCTTGAGGCTGGCTACCTGCTTCTCAGCTTTCTTCCTCTCTGTCAAGAACTGGTTTCACAAAAGGCTGAAGTCTGCCCTCATAGAGTCCGCCTCTTTCTGAAGAGCCTGCAGCTCAGCTGACTTCTGCAACAATTGCTGCTCCTGCTCTGAGAGCTGTCGTTCTGAAACAGCATTTCAGGCAGGTAAGCCTGAGGCCCGGGCTGGCTAAGGGCAGGCTGCGCGAGGACCTGATGATGCTCGCTCAGGCGCTTTCCCCCGCCAGCCAGCTGTCTAACTCTCCCCTGACCCACACCGGCGGCCCAGAAAAAGGCTCAGAGAAGGCTGCCTTCCGATGCAGCTTGTTCCTGAAGAACCTGATCCCAAAGTGACAGGCGGCTACCATTTCCTCTTTTGAGTCTTTGAGACCCGAGAGCACCAATCCTGTGAGGCGCATGGAACACGGAGCACGCTTCCGAGGCGCCAGCTACTCGTCCACTTGCTCATTTAAACGGCTATTCACGCCCCTTCTCCACTTTGACACTTTTGGCTGCTCCACGAGGCGTGCGGAACCTTAGCTCCCAACCAGGGATTGGACCCGCGCCCCTGCATTGCAAGTGCAGAGTCTCAATCGCTGGACGGCCAAAAGAGCCCTGGAATGCTTTGTTATGAACCTCCTTTCAAATAAAGGGAGGTACAAAGTATTTCTTCCTTCATGGGAGGTGGTGCAGGAAAAGAAAAGAGGATCTGGAATGGCACGAGTCTTATTTTCTACAGAAGGAGCCTATGTCCTGGTATTTAATGGGGATCATGCATGCCAACACCTAGTGCACGGTGAGTATACTCAACAGATGATGCTTATACACAACAGTGATATTTAACACAGATTTTTCTAATCAACCTGTGTAAAGCAACACCCTGCCCAGATATCACTTCTCACACCTCTGGCATGGTCAGACTCAGCATATTTAGGTTTGTTTCAAAATGAAAAAGGTTGGGTCTGAATCAAGAGTTCCCAGGGGAAAAGGGGTAATAACCCTTTCAAAACCCAAGTCCTCAAAGTTTCTGCAGGGGAGAACATCACTTTCTGAGCATTATTAAAGCCTGAAGTCTAACGGAAAAAAATTTCATTTACTGACGTAAGAACCATCTTTTGCCCTGGAGTCAAGTTCATTGACGTATGGCTCAAAAGAATAAACAGACCCAGTGGCCAGCAACTGTATCACAGAACTGTTAATATTTTTTTTGTAACAGGTTGAGATGAAATGGATCATTGTTCCAAAGCTCAGAATTAATGTAGTTTTATAGAAAGCCTTTAGGGCACCTTTTCGCACTTCTTTGCCTTAATATTCCACTTCCTTGAAAAAGCATTCTCAAAGAAAGCGATAGAGTCAAGAGAAACACCCGACCCTGTCGGGATCAAATTCCATCTCCATAAAGACAGACTCTGCTCTGGGCCCGCCTCCTCATCTCTCGCAGGACCCGGAGGACCGAGTGAGGGCTGCACGTCCCCCACACCGGTCCTGCCCCGTCTGGGCCACGGCCGAGGCCTGGGCCTCCCGGATACGTACGGGTCTGGGAGAGCGTCTTCTCCAGGGTCTCACCCCACCTCTCCTCCTGCCGCAGAGTCCTGGCGCGCTCCTCGGCCGCCAGCACCTGGCTGAGCACCTGGTCCAGCGCGCTCTTCTGGTCTGCGATTTCCTTTTCCAGCTGCTGCTGCTGCTCCTGCAGGGTCGCTCGACTGGCTTCTAACTTTTTTTCTTCACTTTCTCTCTTTCTGGAGTCTCTGAAACGTCTTATTAGAGAACACCCTGAGTTAGTCACCAACTGGCAAACAACGTCCCGCGGGAATCTTCATGGACACTAGTCGGATTCCAGTTCAAACAGAAAGTAGCGAACAGCCCGCGCTGATGGAGGGAGTTCTCTCTGCAAAGGGGTCAGGGGGGACAGCGCGATCTGGCTCGCATGTGAGGAGGGGTGCACAGGAGCTGACACGTGGCCCCGCGGTGCTCACGGGCCTGTCCTACAGCCTTAATGGCCCGTAATATTACCACCACGGGAGCCAGAGCTGGTGTGACATCCCCCCTCAGGTCACACGGGGCAGGTCCAGGGAGCGAGACCCAAAGCGGGAGCTTCTCGGCAGCGCTCCGCCCGGGGAAGTGTCTGCTCTCGCGCGACGCCCACGGGTGCGGTACCGTTTCCTGGCAGGCTAGTTGGGCCTTGTTTTCCTCCACCTCGTTCTGAAGCGCTTGCAGGTGCTGCTGTTTTGCTTCCTCTTCTTTCTGGCAGACTTCCAGCCTCTTCGTGCGCTCCTGGAGGTCCTCCTGCAGCCTGGCCTCCTCGCCGAGCAGGACGTCCTGGCGCTTGGTGGTGCGAAGCAGGTCCTTCAGGGCAAAGAACAAACTCAAACCACGGACAGAGCCGCCTTCACTGCGGGCCCAGCCTGCGCCGTGAGCTGAGAGCCCGGAAGCTCCTCTCCCTTCCCCACCGCGGCGAACACGCAGAGGCGCCCAGAGCTCAGTCTCAGCGACCGCCCCGCTTAGCGCCCAGGATGGCAGAGCCTCGGCAAGACTCGTTCCTCCAAAATTCAGCCATCTTGCCACTGAGGTGGGACTAACACCACCCACCTCACAGGATCGCTAGGATTAAGAGAGCTGTGAACAAGCCTTAACTCTGACTGAAACGGAACATGAAGTCATGGGTTTGTTACCGTCTGAAATATTTATACAGGTTTAAAAAAATTCACAAAACAATAAATACTTCTTTCTTCAAAGAACCCTAATTAAACACTTTTGGGAAAGTTTCCATATTTCTAGTAACATAGAAAATGTGCATAAGAACCGTGTAAGACTTTTTAAAGGACAGAACACTTTAAGTTTTATACATCTTAGAAACACAGAATCGTAAAGGGAGAAGGAAGAGCATTTAGCTGTCTAACCTAATCTGTAACTTACAGAGTAGAAACTAAGGTCTAAAGCTTGCTTGAGGCTCTTTGGAACTCAGCTCACGGCAATGCTCTCACAGGACGACGCTGAGTCCCTGCAGGAAGACGCCGAGAAGCCTGAAGGCTTCACCTGTGCCGCGGGGAAGAGAGGTCCGTCAGGCCCCTGGCGCGCGCAGAATGGCGGCTGACCAACTACGGGGGTCTTCTAGCCACCGCCCCTTACTTTCTAGCTTTGAGCAAAACGCTGTTTGAATGGAGAATTCTAGGGCTAAAATAAACTAGAAACTATTGCTCTGCATCAAAGGTTTTGCATACATTACATCTGTGTTAGATAAGGCTCTATGGGACCTGCTCATATGAGAAGGAACCAGCCTCTGACTTGTTATTCCAAGCACCTGTCTGCACACCTGCGGGACACCACTAGGAGGCTACGTCTGTCAGGCTCACCTGTTTTGCTAGGTTCAAATGGTCTTGGACATCAGCTAGTTCCTCCTGTAATGAGTTTACTGCTTCTCGTTTTTCTACAGAAATAACATTTACATAAGAAATACATATGTATACATTTTCCAGTTTCCCATCAGTCCCCTTAAAAATGTAGACTGAAAGTGAATTTGTACTTCCTTCTGTTACGGTATAACATGTGACTTCACCACCCTATCTTATTCAAGGCCGAGAGAGAGGCACATGGACAAGTCAGATCTGGGCTTGGAGCCTTGCGCTTTTTAAAGACTTACATGTTAAAAAAAAAAAAAAAAAGATTAACACGTTCAAAACCTCATGATAAATAAACCTCACACACAATACCTAGTGTTGATGAAGTGCGTGGTTTAAAAACAGGTACTTCTACACTGCTGATAAAAATGTAAATTTGGTACCACCTTTCAGGAAGACAATTTGAAAATAAATTTTATTATCTGTACTGGTTTTGTCACTTACTAACTGGGTGAGCTTGAGCAAGTCACTTCTTGCTTAAGCAAGTCCCAAGGAAACTGGGTTTAAGTTGGCGTCTTTAAATGGGGAAAATAATAGTTTCTACCTCATAAAAAAATTGTAAGAATTAAATGATAAAATGCATATGAAACATCTACAATCATGCCCAGCACACAGGAAGTCTTCAGCAAGTACACTGCTGACTGGAATTACTTAGTGACTTATAAATAAACAATCATGAGGATTCATGAAGATTTGGTCATACATAATTTCCATTTTTGCTTTTAAATCTATACACACACACACACACACTACCCCTCAAGGAAAAATCTGGAAGGATATTTATTACATTGCTAGTAGAAATTATCTCTGAAGAGTGTGGTCAATAGTAACTTTTATTCTGTCACTTTGCTATGTTTTAAAATTGTTCTCTAAGGAATATGAATTTATTAAAAAAAAAACCCACCTTTAGTGAGATGTAATTCACATCTAATGCATTTCAGCCATTTAAAGTGTACAATTTCATGGCTTTTGGTAAATTCAGAGTTGTTCAACCATCACCATACCTAATATGAGAACATTTTTCTCATTTTTAAAAGAAACCCCAGGCCCTGTAGCATGTTCTACTTCTGTAATAAGAAAGCAAACAACTAAACAAAGACTCCGGCAGAAGGAAGACGGTCGCCTCCCCGCCACCCTCTTACCCTGGAGCTGCAGCTGCGCGGCCACGACGTCTCTGTGCAGGGAAAGCTTGCTTCTGTTTAGCTGGTCTAGCTCCTGGTGCAGTTTGCTGATATCCAGTTCCAACTTTTTCAAGTCTGATTGCTTTGCTTTGCTACTCTCTTCTGTGGCTGCTAAAACCCTACAATACAAGCGAGACTGTTAGACTGTCAAACACAAAATGTCCAAGCACAAATACCAGACAACTAACGAACAGTGTTACGTCTCACAAAGCAGCTGTGGAGTCTGGATGATATTAATAAATTAGTAACATTAATAATTTACTAAAATAACAAACATTAATAGAGCAAATAGAACAGACATTTGGAAATGTCTGTCATTTCAAACAGTGACTTGCTAACATTGAAATTTTATAAAAATCAGGGCCAACATGGATAGCACTTATAATTCCAAACGTGATTAAAATTGACTTAACTCATAAGTGAAAAAGCAAAAACACAATTTTATGTATAATAAGATTTGTCAAAAAAAAAAAAAAAAAAACGTATGTATGAGCATGTGTTCCTTTACGTGAATGGGAATACACCATGGACTGGTTTTTGTCTGGCTTCTTCACTGAGCATAATTTCTCTGAGACGCAGCCACGTAGCTGCGTGTTCTTAACACTCCATCGCTCTTTGTTGCCTTGTTGCCTCGTAGCATTCCACGGCATGATGCTACTGTTCAGTGCCTACATCATGTCCGACTCTTTTGTGACCCCATGGACTGTAGCCCACCAGGCTCCTCTGTCCATGGGTTTCCTAAGCAAGAACACTGGAGGGGGTTCTCCTTTCCTTCTCCAGGGGAATCTTCCCAACCCGGAGATCAAACCTGTGTCTCCTGCATCGGCAGGCAGACTCTTTGCCACTGAGGCACCAGGGACGCCCATTTGATGGCACGCCTGTGTGTGCTCTGCCATGTCCAACTCTTTGTGACCTCATGGACTGCATCCTGCCAGGCTCCTCTGCCCATGGAATTTTCCAGGCAACAATGCTGGAGGAGTGGCCATTCCCTACTCCAGGAGCTCTGCAGCCCAGGGAGTGGGCCTGTGTCGCCTACACTGGCAGGCGGGTTCTATGCCACTGTGCCACCTGGAAGCCCATTCGACGGTATGGATATACCATGAGCTGCCAACCTAATTGCCATCAGCTGATGGGCATCTAGGGCGTTTTCAGAGTCTGGCTACTGCAAACAAAGCTGCTATGAACACCAGTGTACAGTTTTTGTATGGATGCAGGCTTTAACCTCTGGGCTTCCCAGGTGGCGCCAGTGGTAAAGAACCCACCCGCCAATGTAGGAGACACGGCAGACGTGGGTTTGGTCGCTGGGCTGGGAACGTCCCCTGGAAGAGGGCATGCCAGCCCACTCTAGTCTTCCTGTCCGGAGAATCCCATGGACAAAGGAGCCTGGTGGGCTACGGTCCAGAGGGTCGTGAAGAGTGGGACACAACTGAAGCATTTAGCGTGCTTGCATGTGCGTGCGCACACACACACGCTACACGTTTTCACCTCTAGGTGTGGGAAAGCTAGATCTTCTGGTAGGTGTATGTTTGCATTTTTAAGTCTAACTGCCAAACTAGTTTCCAAAGTACTCTTACTGACATTTTATACTCCCACCAACTGTGTATCAAAGTTCCTTGATAGACTTTGGTATGGTCAGGGTTTAATCTATTCTAATAGGTATGTAATGATATTTAGTTGTGGTTTTAATTTGCATTTCCTTAATTGTGAATGACACTGAGCATCTTTTCATGTGCTTATCTGCCATTCATCTATTTTCTTAAACAAAATGTTGAAATTTTTGCCTATTTGAAAATTGGGTTCTTCATTTTCTAATTACTGAGTTTTCAGAGTTTGTTATCTATGTATATACATCCTGGGTACAAGTCCTTCATCAAATACACAGTTGCAAAGATTTCTCTCTCAGTCTGAGATGTCTTTTTATTGTCTCAACAGTGTCTTTTGTAAAATTTTTTTTTTTCCCAGCCACACTGTGCACCTTGTGGGATCTTAGTTTTACAAGGGATTGAACTTGCCCTCTTGGCAGTGAAAACATGGAACCACTGGATCACCAGGGAATTCTCAAGAAACAGAAATTTTAAACTTTGATGAAGTTCAATTTTATCAATTTACTTTTTTATGGACATGCTTTCAGGGTCTTATCTAAGGAATTTTTGCCTGACCCAAGGCCTTTACAAGTTTTATATTTTGGTTTTACATTTGTTTCTGATCCATTCTGAGTTAACTTTTACACTTAGTGTGAGTATAGACCAAGGCTCATTTTTTTGCAGTGCTTTTAGCAACATATTTTGAAAAACCATCTCTTCTCTATTTCACATCTTTGTAAGATCAGTTGTGCATGTATCTATGAGTTTACTTGCAGACTTTCTGTTCTGTTGTATTGACCTGTCTCCCTATCTTTATGCCAATACCGCAGAGTTTTTGACTATCATGGTTGTGTATTGTCTTAAAATCACGTTAGCTCTACACTTTTATTCTGTTAAAGTTGTTTTGGTGTCCTATCTAAAAAGTTTTATATTCTAGGTCCTCTGCATTTCAATATGAATTTTAGAACCAGATGGCCAATTTCTATTTTAAAAGTCTGTTGGGATTTTAATTATGATTGTTTTGAATCGGCAGATCAATCTGAGGAGACCTGAATCTTAACAATGGGTTAATATTGGGCCTTCCTACCCACAAGGTATATTTCTCCACTGACTCACATATTCCAAGCATACGTTATTTTACTTAAATCACAAGTTATTTAAAAAAAAAATGCTTTAAGGGAGAAAAAAAAAGTCTAAAAGGAAAATTCATCCCAAAATGCTAGTGGTGAATTGTACTGTGATACTGAGTTTGTGGTGTATTTCGTATTTTTTGTTTTTGCCTTTTCCAATTTTTTTAAACAGTGTGTTTATAATACTTTAGCCTTCCAGAAGGGGCCTCGCAAGCTCAATCGTTCCTGCTCTCACCGTTTGATCTGTACCAGCTTCTTCTCCCAGCTGTCACATTTCTCCTCGAGATCTTCCTTCTGTTTGCACAAAGACTCCACACACAGCTGCAGCGCTCGGGTCTCAGCACTGAGCCGGCTCAGTCTCCCGCTTGTCCCTCTCCAAGAGCTGCTTCTGCCACTCGATCTCCCCTTTCTGTCGCAAGGCTGTCTGCTGCAAATTCTTCAACTCCAGTTTCTCCTAAAGAAGGTAAAAGAAGACTCAGCTGTACAAATGGAGCTAGGCTGTGTGGTCTGCTACCAGGAAAATGCCTCTGTGTATTACCTCCAGCACTTCAACCTGAGTCTTCTCTAACTCAGACATCTTTTGGTCATGTTGTAGCGTCAAAGCTTGCAGCTCATTGTTTTCAAGTTGCAACATGTCCAGAATATTCTTAAGTTCTAACAGAAACAAAGCATGGTCCAGGCTATTAATTGAATGTGGAAACATTTACAAAATGAAACACAAAATAATGCTATTGGCTGATATAACAATAGATAATAAAATACATATTTGCTGTGCTGAATTAATGGAGCTAATTAATTGCATTCTGAACGAAAAAAATCCTTTAAAAGTATTGCTAAACATTAATCTGCAGAAAAAATTTAAACAAATATTCAAAAAGATCTAGTTCTAAAAGAACTTACCCTACCTAAAAGAATTTAAATCAAACAGGAAAAACTTCAACCTACATCAGTGAAATATATATAAAATATATATATATATATAAATTCTTTTGTCCTTTGAAATATAGATTTCTAAATATTCACAACTTTTTCTGATGATAAGAATATTTGTTCATTATAGAAGATTTTAAAAAGTATAAAAGAAAAAAACATAAAACCCATCATTATGCTACCATCCAAAGATGATCACTACTGCAATAGCACTTTGATAATTTCCTTCCAGAAGCTTATGTGTGGGCATATACACACCTCCACACACATATTTTACTTTTTTAATATTCTGGTGGCTCAGACAGTAAAAAATATAATCTGCCTGCATTGTGGGAGACCCAGGTTCGATCCCTGGGTCAGGAAGATCCCCTGGAGAAGGGAATGGCAACCCACTCTAGTATTCTTATTTGGAGAATTCCATCAACAGAGGAGCCTGGCAGGCTACAGTTTATGGGGTCAAAAAGAGTTGGACACAACTGAGTGACTTTCATTTCACTTAAGACTTTAACAGTCTTTCTTTCTCAAGTGTTTTTTTGATGTGGACCATTTTTAAAGTCTTTATTAAATTTGCTGCCACCCTGCTTCTCATTTATGTTTTGGTTTTTCAGCTGTGAGGCGTGCAGGGTCTTAGCTCCCCGAGCAGGGTCAAGCCTGCGCCCTCTGCACTGGAAGGTGAAGTCTCAGTCGCTGGACGGCCAGGGAAGTCCCCACACATGGATTTTTTAAAACAAGTTACGACTACATTCAATGTTTAGTTTTTATCTTTTGTTTTCACTCTTATCAGTATTTTTGCATGTCATTAAATGTTAAAATATGGTTTTTAAATTGGTCATTTGTTTCCAAATTTTGTCATTATAAATTCTACTGTAAGTAACTCAGCTTAATTTGTTAAACAAGTAAATTAAGGCTTATTTCTTAATAAAATGGAAAAAGAGAAATAAATATTGCTGTGATGTGCGTAAATGCTTGCTCTCTCTAGATAAATAGAAATGGCTACCTAGTAAGTTTAACAGGTGTGTATTTTAAGAGTTTAAGACACTGGGAGGTTGTTTCATTTTATAATTCAATCAACAGCCTATAAGCGATCTTTCATCACACTCTGATAGCAATGAACATTTTGCTTTCAGTTAATTTAAATATTCCACGTACAATCTGCTTTTCTTTGATTAGAAATAAGGTTAAACTTTAAACTCACCAGTTTTATGTTTAGACATCTGCCCTAAAACTACCTGAAGATTTTCTTCCTCTTTTTCAATTTCTTGCTTTATAAGTGAAAGTTGATTTTTTTTTCTCACTAATCTGGACATTCAGTTCTCCTTTCTGAAAGCTCAGTTCTTCCAGAAGACCTTTTAGTTCCTATGCAAAGAAAAAAAAGAAAATGGTCAGCCCACCTCTACCAAGTTATGAACAGAATATACTTTAAAATCAATTCTGTTATTAACTGTCTCACACAAAAATTCTCATTTGAAAACAAGCTCATCTTTGTGTTTCACATTAAGAAGAGCACTGTATTTACACTAACATATTTTAGTATAATTAACAGAAGTAAAAAAGCAATATAATATCTACATTTAAAATGGATATGCAATTATTATTATGGGCAAGTCCCGCCCCTCCCCCCCACCGCCGCACAGGCGGGTCCCCGGCCCGCCCCGCCCGGCGGTCCCCCGCAGGAAGTTTCGCCCCCGCCCCGCGGGTCCTTCCGGCGCGTGCCCGCAGGGTCCCCCCCACGCCCCCTCCCCCGCGAGTCCCGCAGAGGAAAAGCCGGAGGCGGCAGACCCTCGGAAACTACGAGGAGGAGAGGGAAAAGCTCCGCGAAAGGCCTCAGGCCCACTCTGCTGCGTGCCGGCAACGGCTGCAGCGGCGGCCCCCAGCCCTCCAGAAGGGGACTCGAGGGGACAGGAACCGGCAACCCTCCCGCCCGCGCGGAGTCCCCTGGCTCCCGACCGCGGCTCTATCCAGCCCCATGCGCCGCCGGGCCTGGGGGCGGGGAGGGCTGAGACTCACTGGGCGCGAGGGTGAGACCACCGGCGCGAGGGCTGAGACTCACCGGTCAGCGGGCCGACGCCCGCTGTGCGGGAGCGGGAAGGAGCGCTTGGCTGTGAGCCGCAGGGGCAGCCTCCACCGCCGAGCGTCCTGGAAAGTCCCTGGCCCGCGCACCGCCCCCGGCTCCTTTTATAGCCGAGCCCAGGCGCGTCCCCCGCCGGAAGTCCCGCCCCTCCCACCGCCGGAAGTCCCGCCCCCCCCCAGGCCCGTCCCCCGCCGGAAGTCCCGCCCCTCCCGCCACCGCCGCCGACACAGGCGGGTCCCCCGCAGGAACTTTCCCCCCCCTCGCCCGCGGGTCCTTCCCCGCGTGCGCGCAGGGTCCCCCCCACGCCCCCCTCCCCCGCGAGCCCCGCAGAGGAAAAGCCGGAGGCGGCAGACCCTCGGAAACTACGAGGAGGAGAGGGAAAAGCTCCGCGAAAGGCCTCAGGCCCACTCTGCTGCGTGCCGGCAACGGCTGCAGCGGCGGCCCCCAGCCCTCCAGAAGGGGACTCGAGGGGACAGGAACCGGCAACCCTCCCGCCCGCGCGGAGCCCCTGGCTCCCGACCGCGGCTCTATCCAGCCCCCAGCCCCATGCGCCGCGAGAGGCGGGGAGGGCTGAGACTCACCGGTGGGACGAGGGCTGAGACTCACCGGCCGCGAGGGCTGAGACTCACCGGTCAGCGGGCCGACGCCCGCTGTGCGGGAGCGGGAAGGAGCGCTTGGCTGTGAGCCGCAGGGGCAGCCTCCACGCCGAGCGTCCTGGAAAGTTCCGGCCCAGCGCACCGCCCCCGGCTCCTTTTATAGCCGAGCCCAGGAGCGTCCCCCGCCGGAAGTCCCGCCCCTCCCACCGCCGGAAGTCCCGCCCCTCCCGCCCCGCCACACCCGCCCCTCCCGCCCCCCCGCAGGCCCGTCCCCCGCCGGAAGTCCCGCCACTGCCGCCGACACAGGCGGGTCCCCCGCAGGAAGTCCCGCCCCCTCGCCCCGCGGGTCCTTCCGCGCGTGCGCGCAGGGTCCCCCCACGCCCCCCCCCCCGCGAGCCCCGCAGAGGAAAAGCCGGAGGCGGCAGACCCTCGGAAACTACAAGAGGAGAGGGAAAAGCTCCGCGAAAGGCCTCAGGCCCACTCTGCTGCGCGCCGGCAATGGCTGCAGCGGCGGCCCCCAGCCCTCCAGAAGGGGACTCGAGGGGACAGGAACCGGCAACCCTCCCGCCCGCGCGGAGTCCCCTGGCTCCCGACCGCGGCTCTATCCAGCCCCATGCGCCGCCAGGGGTGCCAGACTTGGGACGAGAGGACGGGGAGGGCTGAGACTCACCGGGCGCGGGGCGAGACCACCGGTGCGCGAGGGCTGAGACTCACCGGTCAGCGGGCCGACGCCCGCTGTGCGGGAGCGGGAAGGAGCGCCGGCTGGCGGAGCCGGAAGGAGGCCTTGGCTGTGAGCCGCAGGGGCAGCCTCCACGCCGAGCGTCCTGGAAAGCGTCCGCGCCCGCAGCCCCGCCCCCGGCCCCTTTTATAGCCGAGCCCAGGCGCGTCCCCCGCCCGGAAGTCCCGCCCCTCCCCCCCCGCCACCAGGCCCTCCCCCCGCCGGAAGTCCCGCCCCGCCCCCTGCCCGCCGCCACCACAGGCGGGTCCCCCGCCGGAAGTCCCGCCCCCTCGCCCCGCGGGTCCTTCCGCGCGTGCGCGCAGGGTCCCCCCCCCCCCCCCCCCCCGCGAGCCCCGCAGAGGAAAAGCCGGAGGCGGCAGACCCTCGGAAACTACGAGGAGGAGAGGGAAAAGCTCCGCGAAAGGCCTCAGGCCCACTCTGCTGCGTGCCGGCAACGGCTGCAGCGGCGGCCCCCAGCCCTCCAGAAGGGGACTCGAGGGGACAGGAACCGGCAACCCTCCCGCCCCCGCGGAGTCCCCTGGCTCCCGACCGCGGCTCTATCCAGCCCCATGCGCCGCCTGGGGGTGACAGACTTGGGACGAGAGGACGTGGGAGGGCTGAGACTCACCGGTGCGCGAGGGCGAGCCACCCGGTGCGAGGGCTGAGACTCACCGGTGCGCGAGGGCTGAGACTCACCGGTCAGCGGGCCGACGCCCGCTGTGCGGGAGCGGGGAAGGAGCGCTTGGCTGTGAGCCGCAGGGGCAGCCTCCACGCCGAGCGTCCTGGAAAGTCCTGGCCCGCGCACCGCCCCTGGCTCCTTTTATAGCCGAGCCCAGGAGCGTCCCCCGCCGGAAGTCCCGCCCCTCCCACCGCCGGAAGTCCCGCCCCTCCCGCCCCGCCACTCCCAGCCCCCCGCAGGCCGGTCCCCCGCCGGAAGTCCCGCCCCCCTCGGGCCCCCGCAGGACTTCGCCCCTTCCGCCCGCGGGTCCTTCCCGGCGTGCGCGCGGTCCGCCCCCACGCCCCCCTCCCCCGCGAGCCCCGCAGAGGAAAAGCCGGAGGCGGCAGACCCTCGGAAACTACGAGGAGGAGAGGGAAAAGCTCCGCGAAAGGCCTCAGGCCCACTCTGCTGCGTGCCGGCAATGGCTGCAGCGGCGGCCCCCAGCCCTCCAGAAGGGGACTCGAGGGGACACGAACCGGCAACCCTCCCGCCCGCGCGGAGTCCCCTGGCTCCCGACCGCGGCTCTATCCAGCCCCATGCGCCGCCTGGGGCGCCAGACTTGGGACGAGGGGACTCCGCGAGGGCTGAGACTCACCGGTGCGCGGGGCCGAGACCCCGCG
This sequence comes from Nanger dama, assembly GCA_917880005.1. Lineage (NCBI taxonomy): Eukaryota > Metazoa > Chordata > Mammalia > Artiodactyla > Bovidae > Nanger > Nanger dama. Next base: position 55,499 of record CAKJTW010000107.1, read on the forward strand.
GGCGGGAGGGCCGGGCGCGCGAGGGCTGAGACTCACGCGGTCAGCGGGCCGACGCCCGCTGTGCGGGAGCGGGAAGGAGCGCTTGGCTGTGAGCCGCAGGGGCAGCCTCCACGCCGAGCGTCCTGGAAAGTCCTGGCCCGCGCCCTGCCCCCCGGCTCCTTTTATAGCCGAGCCCAGGCGCGTCCCCCCCCGGAAGTCCCGCCCCCCCCCGCCGGAGCCCGGAAGCCCCGCCCCTCCCGCCGCCATCACAGGCGGGTCCCCCGCAGGAAGTTTCGCCCCCCGCCCCGGCCTGCGGGTCCTTCCGCGCGTGCGCGCAGGGTCGCCCCCCCGCCCCCCCCCCGCGAGCCCCGCAGAGGAAAAGCCGGAGGCGGCAGACCCTCGGAAACTACAAGAGGAGAGGGAAAAGCTCCGCGAAAGGCCTCAGGCCCACTCTGCTGCGCGCCGGCAACGGCTGCAGCGGCGGCCCCCAGCCCTCCAGAAGGGGACTCGAGGGGACAGGAACCGGCAACCCTCCCGCCCGCGCGGAGTCCCCTGGCTCCCGACCGCGGCTCTATCCAGCCCCATGCGCCGCCTGGGGCGCCAGACTTGGGACGAGGGGACTCGCGAGCGGCTGAGACTCACCGGTGAGCGAGGGCTGAGCCTGCACATGGCGGGAGCGGGAAGGAGCGCTTGGCTGTGAGCCGCAGGGGCAGCCTCCGCGCCCGAGCGTCCTGGAAAGTCCTGGCCCGGCGCGCCGCCCCGGCTCCTTTTGTAGCCGAGCCCAGGCGCGTCCCCCGCCGGAAGTCCCGCCCCTCCCACCGCCGCCACAGGCTCGTCCCCCGCAGGAAGTCTCACCCCTCCCGCCGCTGCCACCGCCCTCGGCAGGTGGGTGGGTGGGTAAAACAGGGGGGGGGGGCGCCCCCCGGGGGGTTGTGGCTCAAACGGTAAAGCATCTGCCTACAACACGGGAGACCTGGCTTCTATCCCTGTGTTGGGAAGTCCCCTGGAGAAGGAAATGGTAACCCACTCCAGTATTCTTGCCTGGAAAATCCTATGGACAAAGGAGCCCAGTAGGCTACAGTCCATAGGGCCACAAAGCGTCGGAGATGACTGAGGGACTTCACTTCACTTCTCAGTGAGGTCTGCAGTGTGTCCCCTATTCAAAAGCGCAGTGTGCTCTTCCTCTTTAGCTCTTCATCCTCAATCCCACTTAACTTTTACTCACCTTCACACTCATAACAGATTCCTTACCTATTGTCTCTTCCTCCTCTACCCACTTCCCAATAGAAATGAGATTTAATTTGGGTAGGAATCTTTTGTCTGTTTGTTTTATGATGTATCCCAGGGTTCCCTGGTGGCTTAGATGATAAAGAATCTGCCTCCAGTGTGGGAGACCCAGGTTCAATTCCTGGGTTGGGACGATCCCTTGGAGAAGAGAATGGCTACCCACTCCAGTATTCTTGCTGGAGAATTCCATGGACAGAGGGGCCTGGCAGTCTATAGCCCACAGGGTCGCAAAGGGTCGTGATGTGACTGAGCGACTAAGCACAGCCCAGTAGCAATCGACTATCACTTTCCTGTTTTCAGGCATATGGAACATTGCCTGGTACAGATTAGGCACTTAATACATATTTATTGAATGAATGAATGCATGACTATGCGTTGTGCCAGACTTTAAGCCAGGCACCAGGTAGATATGAAAAGGGAAGATGGTTCCTGCCCTCATCAAATATTCACCCTAGAACTATAGTGGTTTTTCTGCCTGTCTGGGCTGCCCTCCTGCAGGAAATGTCAGAGTGACAAATTGCTGAGTTCAGAGCAGGCTTTCATCCTAGCAGTAAGCATTTTTCAGATAATTTTGCTTTTAAGTTTTTTTTTTCTTTTAATTCTAATGGGAAGAGGAGGGAAAAATAGAAATGTCTTCTCTTTGTGGTACTTGCTCAGTCATGTCTGACTCTTTGTGAGCCCGTGGACTATAGCCCAGCAGGCTTCTCTGTCCATGGGATTTCCCAGGCAAGAATGCTGGAGTGAGTAGCCATTTCCTTTTCCAGGGGATAGTCCCAACCCAGGGATTGAACCTGAGTCTCCTGCATTGCAGGCAGATTATTTACCATTAGTCATTCTAAATTAAAAGGCAACAATTTCCCCAAAATGCAAGGCAGAATAGTGTCCCCTTTAAAGCACCAGGCCTTATAGATAGTTGAAAGAGGTCCTGGAGTAGAGCTAGGTTACTTTTTGGTTCTTTTTCTTTCAACCTGAATGAAAAAGGTGGTTGTAATTTTTCATGCTATTGAAGAATGAAAAGATATGCAGTAAACATGTTTATTGGGGCTCCCCAAATTGCTAAGTGGTGAAGAATCTGCCTGCTAATGCAGGAGCTGCAGGAGACCCAGGTTTAATTCCTGGGTTGGGAAGATTCCCTGGAGGAGGACATGACAATCCACTCCAGTCTTCTTGCCTGGGAAATCTCATGAACAGAAGAGGCTGGTGGGCTAAAGTCTGTGGGGTTGCAAACAAAGAGTCGAACAAGACTGCGCATGCATGCACAAACATGTTAATTGCCATCTTTTTTTTAAATAAGGAAACGCTTCATCTGTGAGATCCTGACCTATTTCCTAAAGCCCCCTATATGCAGTTGGTCAATATGAATTTTTATATTGCTAAAAGTCTCTTTTTAAGAAAAGAGAGGAAAAAAGAGCTCAAATTGAGTGTATTTAAAAATAATCTGCTGATCCAGCACACGTTAAACAATATGCCAGCAACAATATGCCAGCTACTGCAAAAGTAGTAGGTATGTAATGTACATCTGCTAGTGAGCAAGTGATATGTTCTCATAGACCTGTTGTGTTTCAGAGAACAGAGAATGTGCACCCGGTTCTTTCTGATGAAAGGGACAGACAGTATTTCAGAAAGGAGCTGGACTTTAATTCCTGAGGCCAAAAGAGACATTGGCAATGACACAAGACATTAAGGTTTGTGTCATCAAGAGGGAGTGGACATTATTAGGGGAAACTGACTGAAGCCACCTCCCCTGGCCAGGCACCATAGTAACCATCTGTGTGAGCTATTTTACGGCAGGAGGTCCTGGTAAAGAATTGGAACTAATAAGCCTCCACTGACCAGAAGAGTTAAGGGAAGGTCAAAAGGAGACAACCCCTCCTATATCCTTCTTGCTGGCATCCATATTGGCTTAGCAACACCTGCACCACCAGGATGGACCTTGAATCAGAATGGTTGGCCAAAGACAACCCTGAAACTAATCCCATCACCATGGCAGAGCAGTCCTCCTGGTTCCCCAGGTACCCCTTTCCAAGAAAGTCTCCTGCTTTGTCAGCATGTGTGTCTTCATCTCTTAAGAGCCTACTCCTCAGGCCCTGGCAATGTTTCCCCCTTCCTGCAACAGATACGGAGAGACATGTTGTTTTGACCTGCTCTGACCAATGCTGTAATCATTGATGTGATTTGTGAGTACCTTGAATGATACCAGTCTGAAATGAAATGGGCTGGATTTCAAAGACTTAGTCAAAAAAAAAAAAATATGCAATATCTCAGAATTTCTTATTGATTACATAAATAATGAGAATTTGAATACATTGGGTTAGCCAAAATAATTTTTAACATTGATTTCTCCTGTTTCATTTTACTATTTTTATGCAGCTACTAGAAAGTTGTAAATTTATGTGGCTCTCATCATATTCTGTTGGGCAGCCCTCTAGAACACCCTTGTTCTCTCTAATGCTTACTATTTTTTCGGTTCCCATTTGCAGCAGCCATAGTTTGAGGCAGTTTCTTTTCTCTTTCCTTAAAAAATGTACCTTCCCTTATTGCAAGGGGTGATAATTTGTTAAGTACAGGAAAGAGCTTCAAGGACCTTTGTGTTTAACAATAATTCCTTTGCAACAGTTTTGATATTCAAAATGAACCAATGCATGAATGTTAAAATCTGAGTCTCTTTACCTCTGAAATAACCATCAGAACATTTCCTTTCCTGTCTCTGAATTTTCCATAGAGGCTTAGGCTCTATTCAACTCTTCACTGCCTGAGGTAGTGTGAATTTTGTTTCTGGGGATTTGGAAGTGATTTTTTATAGCATTGTGGTTTCTCTGGTTTTTCTTTTCCTCCTGTCTGAGAAAAGACACACTGAAGCATTGGAACAGGCCTCTTGGTAAACAGATCTTAATTTTCCTTCATTTACAGGATTTGACTTGCTTCTGCTTTCCCTGAGGAGTCTACAGTCTCTGAAGAACCACAAAGGAGCACTTATTTGCTCGTTTTCTCCTTTTCATCTCATTTTAAAAATATACATATTTGTTTGGCTCCATTGGGTCTTAGTCACAGCACTCAGGATTTTTTGTTGCAGCACATGGATTCTCCAACTGTGGTTCTGCTGTATTCACACATCGCAGGAAACACACTCACTCAGAAGAACAATGCAGATAGTGGAGGGCAGTTTATTACACCAGAGGGCTCAAGGCAGAGTCTCCTCTTAGCCAAGGACCCTGACCAGTTTTTGGAAAACTTTATATCCCTTAAGTGTATGTGCCCAAACCCACCTCCCCAAATTTCCTGAAACTAGTCTGAACAAACGAAAAGAAAGATACAATCGAAGTTAACCTATGATTCATATGCCTTAAGCCCAGGTAGCTGCTGCTGCTGCTGCTGCTGCTGCTGCTAAGTCGCATCAGTCATGTCCGACTCTGTGCGTCCCCAGAGACGGCAGCCCACCAGGCTTCCCCCGTCCCTGGGATTCTTCTGGCAAGAACACTGGAGTGGGTTGCCATTTCCATCTCCAATGCATGAAAGTGAAAAGTGAAAGTGAAATCGCTGTCATGTCCAGACTCTTCACAAACCCATGGACTGCAGCCTACCAGGCTCCTCCATCCATGGAATTTTCCAGGCAAGAGTACTGGAGTGTGGTGCCATTGCCTTCCCCAAGGTTAGGTAGTTAACAGTGCACAGTTATCAATAGACCTGTGGTCATATCCCAATAAGCATAATAGAATGTATTATTCTATTCAGTTACACAGATAATTAGGGTATTCTTTTAGGCGAAGGAGAGTCTAGGAACGAGCCCTGGGGCTCTTCGATCCGGGAGGTCTGGTTTTCCAGTTGGTATGTTGTTTCAATAGATACTAGGCATATAGCTCAAAGTCCACAGTCTGGCCCAAAATGGAGTCCAGCTTTCAAGATGGAGCTTGTTCTGTTTCCTCCTTCAGTACCACAGGCTCCAGAGCCTGTGGGATTAAGTTGCCCTACTCCAACCAGGGATCAAACCTTAGTCCCCTGCATTGCAAAGTGGATTCTTAATCACTGGACCAACAGGAAAGTCCCTCATCTCACTTTCAAGAAGGGAACCAGAACACTGATGTTATTTGAAAGGGAAAGAGGTAAGATTAATTACTGCAATTTGGTTTTATCAGATGAAACACAAAACTGTTAGCCGAAGTCAGCTGCATCCAGCTTCTTCCCTCATGCCCTGCTCTCACCTGGGGCAGGAGCAGTGGTGGTGGTGTAGGGAAGAAGCATAGACTCAGCCTCTTTCCTGGCTGGGAACTACTCATAAGTAGGAGGTGTTACAGTCTAACAGCCGTCTAATAACAGTGTTTAAATGATGTAGGTTAGACCCCTATGTATGGTCAGGCCACTCAAGATGGCTGTTCTCTTGCTGTCTGAATATACCCAACTTGACCAGTCCCTGCCTCACCCACAGCCTATTTACCTGACTGACCTTTGCTGTTAATCAGAGAGCTTAACCACTGCTTGTTCTAATCTTCAGAGCAGGATTCTATTATAAATTGATCAAAGGGGCAATTAGGAGTTTCTCAAGTAACCTGACGTCAGTTCCCTCTGTAACTGGCAACTTCCCTCTTCCTCAGTAGCAAAGCCTGATGCCATGTCCTGCTGGTCACCTGGCGCACAATGTCGGGTGTCATTCCAGGGCCCTGCTTCAGACATGTAAGCTCTCCCTGTTGCAGGAAGGTGGCCCCTTCCAGGGCCCGAGAGTGGGCTCTTGCCCAACACTCAGAAATGAACTGTCTGAGAGACACACATGCTGACAGTCAAGAGATTTTACTGGGAAGGGGCTTAGGGGGCAGAGGCCAGCAGGGTGAGGGGGGCCCAGGAGGACTGCTCTGTCACAGGGCTGGCAGTCTCAGGTTTTGTGGTAGTGAGACTAGTTTCCAGGTTGTTATGGCAGCCTGGAATATTACATATCCAGAAGTAGAATTGCTGGATCATATGGGAATGATATGCGCTCTCTCTCTCTCTCTCTCTCTCTCTCTATATATATATATATATATATATATATATATATAATTTTAGACCTGCCATACTCTTTTTCATAGTGGCTGTATCCTGCATTCCCACCAACCTGGAGCTGACTTTGAATAAGCGTGAAGAGGGAATGGAGACACAGGAGCACCTGAGAAAGCAGAGAGGCCTTGAAGGAACAATACATGTGGCCACATCAAGAGGAGGGATGGCGGGATGAGCCTGAGGCAGTGGGCAGGAGGTGGCCCTAAACTTTGCTCCTTACACTGAAATCCAAGGAGGGACGGAGGGATTTAAAAGTGGTGATGGGGGTGTGTAGGGAGGGTTGGCCTAAGAGGTCTGCGTTCCAAGAAATCCACTGACAGGAGTGTGGAAGGCGCGATAGACATGGCAAGTCCACGAAAGCACTTCTCAGAAGCAGACAAGAGCCTGAAGAACAGCGCTCGAGCTGGACGGGGGACTTGGGTATGGAGGAAGCAATGCCACAGGGTCGGAGTCAGAGAAGCTGCAATTCAGGATAACTTCCCTGGAGGAGGCTACATCACAGGGGCAGAGGCAGAGACGATTCAGGATAACTGCCGTGAGCAGACCCTAAGGCAGCCCCTGGATTAGTCCCTGGATGTTCATGCCCTGTGTAATCTCGAGTGAGGCAGTACTGTGCCTCACTTCTAGACAAAGTGAAAGCAAGGGTATTTTACAGATAAAAGCAGTTCATTTTGAGTCCATCAAGAGAGAGAATATCCTGAGTGGCCTGATTTCAAAACCCTTAAAAGAGGAACTGGGCCCTTTCCAGCTGAGAGAGTCCTATTGGTCCAGGAAGAAACTGATTCTGACTCCATGTTGAAACTGTTTCTTTGGCTTGCTTTCCATTGCTTTTATTATCATACATAATGGCCTGCTTCAGAGGACTCTGCCCCTCTGCCTGTTAAAGTGCCTTTGTTCATAACCCTGCCCACCTGCAGACGGCAGGAAGGAAGAAATTAACACATCCCTCTGCCTGAGGCTTGCCATTCTAGGAGATGTTTGCAAGATTAATGGTCTTGTTTCCTCACCTCCCCCTCACCTCTGACCCATAAAATAAACTGGCATCCAGACACCGACTAGATGAGTATTTTGAGATGCTAGTCTGCCACCTTCTCGGTCAGCTGATTTTCCAAATAAAGTCATATTCCTTGCCTAAACACATCTCTCAGATTCACTGAACTATCCTGTGGCAAGCAGACTGAGCGTGGACTGGTAACCCTATGGGCTTGACGATGTAAGCAGTCACGCTAGAGAAACCCACACACCAGGACCTGTGAGCAGCCTCCAGCCAATGAAAAGGCAGTCATACAATCCCAAGAAAATGAAATCTGTCAACAACTCGGGGCAGGAGGGCTTGGAAACAGTGCCTTCTGCAGCACAGCCTCAGGATTAGAGCACAGGTGCAATCCACACCTTGACTGCAGTTTTGTCAGACCCTGGGCAGGGGACTCAGCTCAGCCATTTTCAGGCGCCTAATGCAGAAAACTGGGTTTAATCATATAATAATAATATTACTATAGTAGCCAGATAATAGTATCTGTTGCTTTAAGCTGCAATGGTTGTAGTAAAACATTATGGAATAACAGACTAACACAACTTCCAAGCTCCTTGGGAGTGGCCCCCTAGGAACAGTGGGGCTGCGGGAGGAGCTGATGACAGTTACAGCTAGCACTTACAGACCTTACAGACCTCACCATGGGGCAGGCACTGTATTAAGATTTCAGGCAGCTGACTTATTACCCGTAACAGTCAATGGTCCTAACTGACCACTGTACAAGAGAGTCCCCTTCTTGGGAGACAGTGGCAGGCAGACCCGTGTTTAGCAGCACGAAGGCCCTGTCCCTCCCTCTCCACACCAAGGCGGGCACGCAGCTCCCAATCAGAGAGCATGTGATCTCTGCTTCAGAAATTCCAGACTCTGTGGGCCCTTAGTCAAGGACTTTTTTCCTTCAGCTACTGCCAGCTAGCTGGATTTTCATGTGTGTCATGAAGCCTACTGAATCTCAGGTATTCAGCAGAGGAACAGGCCTCAAGACATTTTGGGATTCATCTTCTGCCACATCTTTCCTGAAGAGAAGACAAGAAACATTAAGGCACATTTTTCATTAGAAACAAAGTTTTATTTAAGGTAGATACAACAGTGCAGAACAAAAACACCATTTCACTTTTACCTATAGACATAGCAGCCTTGGTGTTCAGCCTTTCCACTCTCCTTAAATATCAGCATGGTCAGAAGGCAGGGCGTGGACAGGTGACTTACGTAGAAATATGAAACAGGATGGTGATAACCACCCAAATACAGAGTTTTCAAGGCTCTTGGTTTTAACAGTCATTTTCTAAGACTATAATTTGTTCCCATCCTTCAATCTCTGTAGACTAGAAACCAAATCATTCTTATCAAATGACATAGAGAGAAAAAAAAACACATATTTTTCTTCAAAAGGTTTGAAGAAATGTAGTCATTAAAAAGAATGTAAATTATGCCTAGAGCACCACTTTACGGAATATCATTAAATTGTCATTACTGTGCTTTTTTAAAAACCAATTTGTTAAAGAGAAGCTGATGGTTTCAGTTTTTGTAGAAAACCCTTGGGATATTGCAAAATTCTTTTATCCTCTTCTGATCAGGCACAGAGAAAGTATTCAAGGCATAAGAAACTTTTACAACTTTCAGGAACAATGACTGATCAAAACACGTCCTTTAAGAGACAAGTATTCGCAAAAAAGAGAACCCCCAAACACAATACATTTCATCTAAAGCAGGCAGGACAAACCAATCATGGATGAGCGTATATTACATTCCATAAACAACAAAATGTCATCTTTGCCAAACTTTTTCAAAGGTTTTACATTACTTGTGAAAAACAGGACAAAAATGCCTATGACTGCCCAAGAGGAGCCATTTTATCCTAGTACCCTCAGATGAAATTACTCAGAATTGCACATTTCAGTCAACATCCCTTTTCAAATTATTCTGGGAAATTACAGAGACCTTTATAACTTCAATTGCCCTAATCACTGGGAGGCAACACTGAAAACTTGTATTGAACATGGAAAGAATCGCAATTCACTCCAAAACAAAAAGCTAAGAACTGGCACTACTTACATGCAGAACTCTATCCATTTGCAGAACAGGTCCTTTCTCCAGCAAGAGGCTAAAGAAGCCTCCCCGCCCCTGACCTGCAGAGGACCATTTGCCTTTTAAAATCAAATTAAAGTTGTCCAGAAACTAGGATTTATTATAATGGCGTGCTCTTTTGTTCAAGTATTTACAGAATGCCTAGTCCAAGCCAGTCACTGTTCTCCTGGAATTTGTGATATAGCAATGAGTTTAAAGTGAAATACACAAAAGAAACCAACATGCATGCATTTTAAAAGCTGTGCAACAATCCAGCTCTAAGAGTTGAACAACAGGGTCGGTGCCCGCAATGCCTTGCCACCATCCCAGCTTAGCTCATCCTTGCAAAGCAGAGGGTGCTCAGAACAGGAAGCCTCCACAAAAGAAACGCAAACCCCCAACAGGACCTGCCATACAATATGGCACATTTCTCCATTTCTCCCAGGATGCTTACAAAGCAGGACAAAGCACTGTGTGGGTCAGGGGTGTGCCCACCCTCCCCCGGCCCAGGAAGGCTGGCTGCAGGGGACGATGCCGCAGTCTGGAGGCTGAGAGGACGCAGTCCGCATAGACCCCTGATCAGGCCGGGCCACTGCCCACCCCCGCTCCCTTAATGGACTCTTTCAGTCTGACTTGAGGAAACAATGTCAGTTACTCAAGGGGACAGCTCATTCTAAGTGTGCAAACACTCATCAGTAAACGAGCAGCTGAGACTTACTGCTGGGAGCAGCGACTTTCCACGAGGGCTACGGGGCTCTCCCTGCCACATGGCTCGGTCCAAGGCCACTAGAGCCCAGCTTCTTAACCTGGGGTGTATGGATCACGAAGACCCCTGAAGGGTATTAGTGTTGTATGTGTGTCTGAGGAGACAGTCCCTAGCTTTAGAAAATATATTTACAAGAGGGTTTGTAACTTCCTAAAAGTTTAAGAGCCTCTGTCTTAAGAGCATGTCTGCCTGTCTTTGGTGAAATAAAAGGAGGAGCCAGCCGGCCACTGCTGTGAGAACGGTCGGTCAGACCACAGACACAGCACTGGTGCCACAAGCCTGGGTTCGAGAACGCATAGTGGTTTATTAGGAAGACACTGGCCGGAAACAAAGTTAGCTGCTACTGGCAGTGATCACTTAGGATCTGTGTGCCCCCTTTTGTAAAGCAACGATCAATTCCTCATCCTTGCGAATCTATTCAAAGGTAATCCTCATCTAAGCCAGCAGTAGATGGAGAAGTTAACTTTCCTAATAACGCTTTTCCTCAAGTCAGAATGTATGGCCAGATGTCCCCATTAGCCTCTTATCACCATGATTGTTCACGGACAGTACCATGTACCTCCAGGCTTGTGTTCCCCGTGTCCTGCAAGGTAAGGTACAAAGTGCGATTGGAGCTCTTTCTGTTCAAAATCACTGTCTATGTTACTGTTTTGCTCAAGCTTCAGCTTGGGAGATACATGGCTAAAGAACTTCCAGGACAAGCAATAACTATACTCTCAAATTATCAGCTAGAAATGATGGGAAAGAGAAAAACAGTATTGTGTTCCCCAAGAAGACAGCGTTTGCAAGGATTCTCTATAGAAGGACCTTCATTGTGCTTATACTCTTCCTCTTGGTACCTGCCTCTGTCTTCACTGCCTTTTACTAGTCTCTGAATTCCTCAAAGGTGGGCACCAGTCTTATTCACATCCATGCAGCCAGTCACTAGCTGACCTCTGGGGCATCACAGATGCTACTGGAACTCAGAGGGTAGGGATGGGGGAGCCACAGACGTTAAGGGCTCTAATTAAAGAAATACATGTGACAGGGCTGAGAGAGTTCCTGATATACTGTAATAATGTATCCACTTCAAACTATAAATTAGGGGCAGTCTATACAGAATCTGAGGCTTTGGGGGGAAAAAAAAATCAAGTGATAGAAAACTGTATTTCAGAAAAATTTCAAATTACACAAAGAAACAGGTGGAGAACACAATAAAACATTTGATACAGTGATAATAAAAAGTACTGACATTTCTAAGTCACACATTCAAGGGTAATAAATATTATGCAGTAAGAATAATTTAAAACACTGATTGCATCCTGGATATTTATTATTAGCTTTCCATCTCAGAAACCATCGCAGAGGCACAAATAAAATCCACTTCTGCGAATATTCTGAAAGGCAGAGAGCAGCTTATGTAATTAGATCAGGTAAACAACTGTCCCTAAGAGCCACACATAAACTTTGAGGTTCCTGAGGATTATTCAGTAGCAATGTACTAATTTTAACTTTTCAAGAATAAAAACAGGAAGGTCCACAGATGTCCTTTTACGAATTTTGTATAAAATGTAAACATAGTTGGGATCTATTTACATGACTGGAATTGGGAAAAGGTTTTGATATTCCCAGTCAGCCTTGAATGTTTACAAAATAACGCTTGGTTGATACACAATACACCTATTTGTAACATTTATTCTATAATTCCGCATTAATGCTAGAATGTTCTTTCCAAATGGCCTCAATTCTGATATCATACAATTCTAAAATTAAATGAATTTTTCAAAGATGTTTTTAAATGTAAATAAACTGCGAAACTGTTCTGGCTCTGAGCACGTGTCCATGCGCACATGGCAGTGCCATTTACACATTCTGACCCTAACAGGCAGAAAACGCCCCTCACTTTACGCCTTCTGTGTTCTGTGAATTTGCCTCAGTAACATCCTGTCTCAAGGCTTTCGATAACAGAGGAATGCCCTGAAGACAACCTCTTCTAAAGTAGTCACTTCAGCTTGTTCTGTATGTTTATTTTCCTCCACTGGGTTCATTTAGAAGCATTCCTTGCTGCATGGAAGTCAACAATTTAACATCCTTTCAACTCTACCTTGTTAACAAAGTTCTCAGCCAGAGCAGCACTTGGGTCCACTGCCCTCTGCAGTGTAGGGCATCACATGGTGGTTAGAGGGTCTCAGTTGGCCAAGGGTGACAGGTGGCAGGGCCCAGAGCCTGGTTATGAGAACGGAAGAACCAGCGATTCTCCTAGCATAGGGCACCGCCAGGAAGAGGCCCCCATGGGTTCAGAGTCAGTCAGTGAATGTTTTCTCCTCCAACAGTCACTGGGACATAGACAAGATTCATATTAAATTATATCCTGATATTATCATCCCATAAAACAAAAAGCTCCCCCAGTCCTTGCTCTCTGTAGTTCGGAGGCTCTTTGCACCATCTGCACAGGAAGGCATTTGTTTGTGGCACTAAAGCGCTACTCCTCTTCCTGGAATTAGCCTTACCACTTTCCATCTGATAAGGATGCTCGCATAGACATTGGCTAAGGCTTACTTGTTTCCACATTGTCTCGTAGGAAGTTCATAAACCACCCTCCACAATGTTTGTTGACCACTGTTTCCACCAGGGCCTCAGTAAAACACGCTTAGTACCTCTGCTGAGCACCATTTACTGCCAGTCAACTGGGTGCCTGCCAGAGGTGCTGCAGCCAAAACAAATCCCAGGTCAAAGTCACCGATCTGAAGTTCACAGGACAAAAATCATCAGCAAGAAGTGTCCAGAAGTCTCTGTCGGGCATTCTTCTCTCTATTACTTATTTTTGTTTCACTGTGTACATTCAAATCTGTCAGAACAGAAAACAAGCATTTATGACTGAAATCCCACGGCAGGTTCCATTGGCACTGAATAACTTCTCCTCTGCTAACTTCAATCTAGCTGTTGGTTTCTGCCTTATCCACTTAATCTTAGCTTCACTGCAGAACAGCTGAAGGTGGGTCAGGGTGACAAGTAAATCAATAAACTCCCAGTTCCTTTTGTAAGAGACCAGAGAACAACCAACAAGACGATCAGAGGGACAGGGAGACAAGCCAGTAAAACAAAACAAAAATGAGCAAGAGTGACGTCAGAGAGGAATGCTCAAGCAAGAAGTGGAGTATGAGATAGAAGAGAATGAGAAGGAAGAGCAACAGGTGTTTCCCCTGGAAACCTGAGGCAGCACCCACGCCCACCTCTCTCCCAGCACTGAGGAGTTTCTGCTAATCACACCGAAGAAATGGGCTCACACCAGTGGGCAAGGCAGACACTGTCAGTCAGTCATTGGGGGCGCGCAGAGGGTTCCGTGGGCTCCCCAGCTCCCCGAGAGCCAGGCCTACCTTGCAGCTCTGTCGTCTGGTCCCCCAGCTCCTCCGCCATCATCTCCACAGGCTCGGGATTTTTGCCATCAACCATGTCCATCTTGATCATGCCGAGGTTGGTCAGGAGCAGCATGGGGTCGACATCCTGACAACTGCTTTTAATATTCTCCAGGACCTTAAGACATTTGTATGACTTGAGTTCACTGATATTCTCCTCCAAGAAAAGAACATAGAGGCTCAAGTCATTGTACCCTTTCAACTTCAAATGCAGAATGTCAAACGTGGGCAGGATTTCATACACTTTGAGAACATCCATCTTCTGCTGGAAAGGAACAAACAGGGAGTAGACCACCACCGGAACCAGCATAACATACACCACGAGGTTGATGAAACTGAGCAGCCGGAAGATACCAACAGCAATGAGCTTGCACTGGAACTTATCAGGGACGGCGCTGTCATTTTTCAGGATGCCAGATTTGATGCTGCAGATGAACTCATCCGAGAGGGAGGAGAGGCTCAGGTAATAGCCCAGGTAGATGCTGGCTAACAGTATCGTGCCGAGTGACAATACCCGGCAGCTCATGTACTTGACAATTAAATGTCTGGAGGCTTTCTTTGTCCTTAAGTACTGTTCCACAATTGGGTACCTCAAGTGGCTTTCCTGTGAACTAAAAAGAAACAAATAAAAATAATTTAAACCCTCACCAAGACCATCAAATAGAAACACATTCAATGGTACCACATGGAAAATTTCCATCACCTTCCCTTCCATACTTCTCTACCTGTAACTTCACTAGAGTACCCAGGGAATAAAATTAGTTGTTTGTTTGTTTTTTTAATAAGAAAAAAGGAAAAGTAATAATAAAACCCTTCTCCCCAAACTTGATATTTTAAGGAAGGTCTAATTCGTTAAATGTGCTACGTGTAAATTGTTAGAACAACTCCTGGTTGCAGCTGCTGCTGCTAAATTGCTTCAGTCATCCTAGTGTATGGTAAATGTTTGTTACATGAACTTGACTGTTCATATTCTACTGCTGTTTTTAAACTATAATTTTCCATTCAAGTGTGCAGAATAAAGACAATTTTTCCAGCCTAACTAGAACACATCTGCCTCCTATAGGCCAGCAGTGGGAGGCAAACAGCTGAGAGGGTGTGGGGTTAGCCTGTGGGCTAAACGTGGTCCTGGTGCCAGGTCTCCCACTTAAAGCTACAGGACAGAGTTTTCAACTGGGAGTGCAGGGTGGGGTGGTGGACAATGTCAGTGAGGGGGATAAATAAATGCAGTTATCTGTAATGATGTTTTGAATTTAAATGAGATCACGCACTTTGGAAAACTCAACAGTGTCTGAGTTATATTAAGAACTTTTAAAAATGAGAGCTGTGTGCTCAGTTGTGTCCAACTCCTTGCAATCCCATGGACCATGATCTGCCAGACTCCTCTGCCCACGGAATTCTCCAGGCAAGAATACTGGAGTGGGGTGCCATTTCCTACTCCAGGGGATCTTTCCAACCTAGGGATTGAACCCACATCTTTTGGATCTCCTGTATTGACAGGCAGATATTTTACCACTAACTAGCCACCTGGGAAGCCCAAAATGAGACCCACTAATGCTATTATTGCTATTGTCAATAACAAAAAACCAAAGGAAGAAAGTCCAAAAAGCAAGGTGCTATCTACTTGTTCCCTAGTTTCCTCACGTCCATTCTCGGTGCCCAGGAGCCTCATAATCCTGTGTTTCTCCATGAAGGGGAAAGTCAAAGCAACTTGCCCTGCACTTGAGAACATAAGTGAGTGACGCTTCACTCCACAAGGGAAGGACTTGAGGTGAGGACCGCTGCTGGGGCAGACTGGCAGGGTGAGATCTGGGAGGGCAGGCGTTCCTGGCTCCCCCGGGTGTCACAAGGCAGATGGCAGTCCCCGACGTACTGGTAGTGAGAACCTGAAGCCCAGATGGACAGAAGGGCAGCAAACTTGTACTCCCAAATCCCGATGGGCTGGGGGCTGAGTTACCTTTGTCCCATGTTCTCATTAACTTCTGATGCTGGGCAGGCACCATCTCTCAAGTCAAGGTCATGCATGCTCTTTGCAGCTTTAATTGCGCGGTTGTAAACTTTGTCGAGTTCTTCCATGATAAACTTCAAATCTGAGCAAACATGAGGAGCAGCTGTGAAACGCCAGAACAAGGAGGGCAGGTACAGCAGGATGGCCACCAGCAGCAGGATGTAGGGGAAAAACTGAAAAACAGGGGAGCAGGTCACACAATCACCAGACCCCCAGCCCCCACTGAAGTAACCACGCCAAGCACTGTTAGTGGCTTTCTCATTTCCACACTAAAGGCATCCCACATCGCTTGTGAAAATCAGGCTCCTTACCCAGTAGCTACATCTTATGGCTAAATGCACCTGTCCAGGTAATACCTGACACTCCCCAACTTTGCTAGACTCAAGTCTAAATAATTGGCAAGTACATCATGACATATGATGTCTCCACTCTAATCAAAGAAAGAAACAAAAAATAAAATTATTCCCTGGTCCTCTAAAATAATCCCTCAGCAAAATCACAATTAAGGAAGATGTTAATGTCACAGTGGCCTCCAGGTTCTTTTTTTCTTCTTTTAATCACTATGGTTTTAGGAGGTCACTAAGGCTTTTGGAACTCTGTTTTTCTCCCTCTCTGGAATCGGGAGAATGACACAGAAATGCACAACTTTGCTCAAAACAAATTAGAAAAATGTTGGTTTCAGTGACCCAGTAAACACCCTATGAAACAACAGAAATAAGCAGGTAAAATCCACAAAGTGCAGAACGTATCTTCTGGAGAGGGACAGACCATGAGGACCACACAACATTCTCATTTTACAGCCTGGTAATCTCAAGTCTGGAGAAGCCAACCATAATGAACAAGTCATGGGGGAGCATCCCAACATGGATGGTACGCAAAACCAACGAGAGAGGATTCAGAAGTCAGAGACAGCGAAGAGCATCCTGTAACCAAGACCCCTGGGGAAGGAGTAAAGGCTTAGCCTCAAAGACAGAGGAAGCTGCAGCCAGCACAGATGTGAAGTCAAGCTCAGTCAAGTGGCCTAAACAGCAAGGTTGCCGAGCCTCTGACCTCAGTTTCCCTATCTATTAAATGGGCATGCAATACATGTGTTATTAAGATTAAATTAGATACCTTATGAAAAATGCTTCGCATGGTGCCTGGCATGTCACAGGCACTAAAACACACCAACCAGAACCAACGGAAGGGCTACTAAGTGGCCATATTAATGTCAATCCTCACAATGACCTGGCAAAGCCATTACTGATGGCCTCATTTTTCAAAGAGGAAGAGGATGTCCAGAGCAATTTCTGGCCATGGAGCACAAAGCTGGTGACAGAGACAGAATACAAAGCTGGACTTTTCTGATCCCAGAACTATGGCTCTTCCACCATAATACACTGCAAATTATTTTACTTCTTGGAAAACTTCTCCCTCCCTTTGGACTGGTCTCTACATAGCTCCTCAGAGATGTAACAGAAAGATGCTATGAAGGCCTTGAGTTGACATAAAAGCCCCAGCCCAACATCTCTGGAAGGCGGCAGCAGACCAAGTGAGAGTGTGACTCGCTACAGACTGTGTGTGTATGTGTGCGCACGCACTTAGTCGCATCTAGCTCTTTCTGGTCCTATGGACTGCAGCCTGCCAGGCACCTCTGTCCATGTAATTTTCTAGACAAGAATACTGGAGTGTGTTGGCATGCCCTCCTCCAGGGGATCTTCCCCACCCAGGGATCAAACATGCATCTCTTACATCTCCTACATCAGCAAGTGGGTTCTTTACCACTAGCACCACTGGGGAAGCCTGGGAAGCCACTGTGGATTATTAATAGATGTACAGAAAAGTTGCAAAGATGGTCCAGAGTGTTCTCGAATGACCTTTATTCAGTATGTCCCACTGCTGACACGGGACATCTCCATGGTACCTTTTTAGGAGGAAGAAACCGTTGTTGATATATTACCATTAATTACATTTCAGGCTTTGATTTGGATTTCTCCAGTGTTCCTATTATTGCCTTCTTTCTGTTTCAAGATCTAGGGTATCCATTGCATTTTGCTGTCATGTCTCCCTAAAAACCTTGGTTCTGTGACAGTTTCTTAGTTTGCCTTGTTTTTCACGAAGAATAGCATTTTAAAATGCTTAAAATAACACAAATTCACAAAGGAAATGGATGACACTGATATACAGCTATCACAGCATTGAAAGATCTGTATATGGTTCTTATTAGCACATTTGATGGGATCTAACAGATGGCCCAACAACACAGTAACTTGGAAGTGATGAAGAGTAAAAAGTACTTCAAGGCAGCTGAGATTTCTATGGGTGACAGTGACAGGTGGTATCGATACCACTATAGATTCTTGACTACTTACAGACATGGCTTATAAAGTTTTAGTTGGAAGTAGACAGAAAATAAAACTGCCCTATGTTTTCTTATCCCAGTTCATAATCTTCCTGACGCTATCATGGAGCCCACATTAGGAAGCCCTCCCCCAGGGGCAAGACAAATAGCAGAAATGGCTCAGAAATTCCACAAAGTCCCACCAAAGCAGCTGCTTCCCTCCAGGGTTCTGGCATGGGATGGTGTCCTCAAAATTACTAACCCAATTTACAAAGAGCTGCTACACAATGATATGCACAAGAGGCTGTGATTATCTGCATGCTGGCCACATGATTTATTGTTGGCTACAGTGAGATGCAACGTTCCTTTAATCCTAGTCGCCCTGAAGGGTGCCCACTAGTATAAAAATGAGTTTGTGTTCCTTCTATAACCAGAAGAAACAGGAATCGCCTTTGAGAACCATGGAGGGAACACTGTTTCTAACCTGGGGCTATGGAATATGTGTTTAAGTCACTTTTGTTTCAAAGCTATTTGAATAATAGCATTATTACCTCCAAGCATTCTTTTGAACTGAAAAGTAACTATTTACAGCCTGTGACAATTTTTCTAACATGCCAAAACCATGCAATAATTAGCACCAATGAATAGTTCAACACCACTCACTGCAATTAGAAAAGTGAATGTTTAAAGGTATTACATATCGAATGTTTGTTTTCTTCTAAATATCCTTGTACTTTTATCACCTGTAGTAGAATGTAGAGGAATGTCCCATTTCTTAGTTTTTCTTCATAGTTAAACCTTTCTTTTTCTTTTCCATCAGAAAGAAAAAAGTGATTTTCAATGAAACTGCAGCAAGATGGTTTTAAAATTAATTCCACTGAAATAGGAATTTTTTTTTTTTTTAAAGGCCATGAAATTATGTTCTTTAAAATCCTTTTGTCCAAATAAGGAGAATGGAAAACCTACCAGGCTTTCAAGTGCATCTGCTAGAGGGGAACGGCTTTGTTCCTAAGTTCTATCTACTCCCAGTTAGTTCTGAGGTCTCAGCATCTTTCAAAGTCGTGACTGCATGATTCAGAGTTTTTGCAGATGTAACTAGTGAAGATGAGGTCATACTAACTTAGCACAGTGTGCTCAGTTGTGTCTGACTCTTTGTGACCAAATGGACTGCAGCCCACCAGGCTCCTCTGTCCATGGAATTTACCAGGCAAGAATACTGGAGTGGGTTGCCATTTCCTTCTTCATGAGATCTTTCCAACCCAGGAATCAAACCCACATCCCCTGCATTTCTCACACTGACAAGTGGATTCTTTACCACTGAGCCACTAACTTAAGTTGTTATTGCTGTTGTTCTGTCACTCAGTCATGCCTGACTCTTTGTGACCCCATGGGCTGCATTATGCCAGGCTTCCCTGTCCTTCACCATCTCCTGGAGCTTGCTCACACTCATGTCCACTGAGTCTGCGATGCCATCCAACCATCTCATTCTCTTGTCCCCTTTTCCTCCTGCCTTCAATCTTTCCCAGCATCAGGGTCTTTTCCAATGAGTTGACTCTTCAGATCAGGTAGCCAAAGTATTGGAGCTTCAGCTTCAGCATCAGTCCTCCAATGAATATTCAGGACTGGATTTCCTTTTAGGATTGACTGGTTTGATCTTACAGTCCAAGGGGACTCTCAAGAGTCTTCTCTAATGCCACTATTCTAAAGCATCAATTTTTTGGCACCCAGCCTTTTTCATGGTACAACTCTCAAATCCACACACGACTACTGGAAAAACCATGGCTTTAAGTAGATGGACCTTTGTAAGCAAAGTAATGTCTCTGCTTTTTAATAGCTTTTTTCCAAGGAGCAAGCTAACTAACTTAAGGTGGGCTCTAATCCAGTGACTGGGATTCCTCTAAGCAGGCCACAAGAAGACACAGAGACACGGAGAAGCTATGTGAAGACGGAGGCAGAAACCAGAGTGATGCACCTACAAGACAAGGACTGCCAAGGCCACCAGCCACGACCAGAAGCCAGCAGTGAGACACCAACAGACCCTCGCTCTGGGCCCCAAAGCAGCCATCGACTCTGCTGACACCCTGATTTCCAAATCTAGGAGAGAGGAAATCTCGTTTTCAAATTACTAAGTATGTGGTCACTTGTCAGAGCAGTCCCAGGAAATCCACACGAAGGGGAAGCATGGGCTGAATTATGAAGTTCCCACAGTATGGGGAACCCACTGGTGGAGGGCACGATGGAAATTCACTTTAGAAGGATCATTGCAGCTGTGAAGAGAAGACGATACTGGAGAGGAGACAGCAGGCAGGAGGTTACTGCAGCAGAGAGGGGCGGTGGTAAGCACTACCAAGGCAGCAGCAGCAAAGAAGACGGATCTGAGAGCTACTGGGTCGGCCAGAAAGTTAGGTCAGGTTTTTCAGTAACATCTTATGGCAAAATCTGAATGAACTTTTTGGCCAACTCAACACACAGAGGGAAAAACATATCTTCTGGTGCCCAACTGTAAGCGATGGATGGAAAAGGGGAAGAACTAGGGCTAATGATCCCAGGTTTCCAGCTTAGGTGAGGGCATGAGTGGTAGCGGCATCGGTTGAAATAAAGGAACAAGGAGGAATAGACTCAGAGCAGAGAGGAGTGAAGTAGGAGACAGAGCTGAGATGAGAAAGTCTGAACACGAGACACCCTAACACTTCAGGATCAGCCAGCAGCAGTCACGCTAATCAAGACCAAATTCCACAGGGGAGGAGACATATAAGGTTCACAAATTATGTTTGTTCCTGGATGCCTGTTGCTTGGACAGTAACATACTTAAAGATAACTTCAATTACACGAAGCCCAATGAGTGAAGAGCTCCCCAGAAGACTAATGCATTACATCAGCAGTTTACAGAGGAAAGAGGAGAAAGAGGAATGACTGGTACGTCATTCCAGTCTGGACTCAAAGGAAGACACCCAAGGCAGCAGGCTTCGTGCTGAGTGACATTCTGGGAGGGACCTAACAGGAAGAGAGACTTGGAAAAGAGAAGAGGCAAACAGAGCATTTGTGTGTGAAAGAAGAAAAGACTCCTGTTAACAGAATTAGAACCAAGTCACAAGGAAGCAAGCAAAAACTTTCCCAAAGATCAGCACGAACACTGGACGGAGTGTTCTGTAAGGTGATGGGTTCTGTTTCACTGGATCATCTGGGAGGGCTTAGGAGCTCTGGATCTGGGGGTGGGAAACTTTTTCCTGCAAAGGGTCAGACAGGAAATGTTTGTGAGCCATATGACCTCTGTCACAACTAGGTTTATAAAAGCAGACACAGGTAAAGTATACAGGAAAGGGCATGGCTGTGTTCCAATGAAACTATCTGCAGAAATGGGTGATGGGCTGGATCTGGCTGGGGCACATATGTCAGTCTGCCAGCCCTTGCCTGGGATCTTTGCTTTGCAACAAGTGATCCACAGACAAGCACCCTCAGTATCACCTAGGAGCTTGTTAGAAAGGCAGAATGCAGGCCCCCATCAGGCCTACTGAATCTGGAGGCTATATTGCAGCAACTCTGGATTATAGATTCTGATCCCTCCCTCATCCAAGATTGCTTTGTTATTTGCTTTTTTGTTTAGTAACCTATCTGGCTGGGCTACAAGATACTCTCAACAATGTCCAGTTTTCAACAAGAAAAACCACCACCACTACAAAATGAGACGTGCAAAGAAATACAAAAGTCTGAATCTAAATTTCAAAAAGATCTCCAGGTGATCTGCATGCAGATCAGTTTGGGAAACACTGGTTTAGATGACCAGTGTCTACAATGGAACCTAATCTGGCCCAGCAAAAGCAGACTCTCCTGAAAAGTGGATAAAAATCACATTCTGGGCCTTAATCCCACAGATTTCAAACCCATAGGTGTCAACTCAATAGTCTAGCTGGGGCCCTGGGTCCTGTATTTTCACATGGATAATGCTAAGGTTTGAAAACCTCTGGTCTGGTAGCCTCAGAGAACCCCTCCAACTAAGCTTCTTTGAATCCACTTAAAGGAAACACAGCAAGATCTGACAACTCTGTTAATTTTAAGT
The DNA here is from genome assembly GCA_917880005.1 of Nanger dama. Lineage (NCBI taxonomy): Eukaryota > Metazoa > Chordata > Mammalia > Artiodactyla > Bovidae > Nanger > Nanger dama. Next base: position 77,433 of record CAKJTW010000107.1, read on the forward strand.
TTCTTCTTGTTTTTGTCTGTTTGTTTTTCAGTCTAAACTGGCTTTTCTGTTTCAGAAAGAAATCGTGCCTAACAGTTGCCTACTTAAGGAACTTGAACAAAGAGAACAGAACACTCAAAAAAAGACCAGTTATCAAACAGTCCTGGAGTGCCAGCTGCTGGTCCTTTGAGTGCACTCACATTTCCACCAGAGACAATTCAGGTACTAGTTACCAGAAATAAGGGGTGGGAGAGAAAGGGAGGAGGAAAAGGGCTGGAGACGTGAAAAAAGCAGGTGTGGAGGAGTGCCAGCATGAATCACAGCACTGCCAAGTCACGCCCCACACACATCAGTGCTCCACTTCTTCAGGGGGATTCTGGGTCTTTTTTTTTTTTTGGCTGCGGCAGGTCTTAGTTGCATCATGTGGGATCTTTTACGGTGGTGCACGGGCTTAGTTGCCCCACGGCATGTGGAATTTTAATTCCCCAACCAGGGATTAAACCTGCATCCTCTACACTGCAAGGCAGATTCTCAAACACTGGACTACAAGGGAAGTCCCTGGGTCTTCTCATTTTAGCTCTGACATCAGAACTGAGTTGAGAAGTGTTCACATAAACCCTGTCTGTGCCTCTAACCTTCTCCTCGTTGAGCACAAGTCAGAAGGCTCCTGGAGAACCAAGTCTGGTTCTGATCAGGACTTGCAGCCACCTCGCTCCTCACCTCCCGTCCACATGTGTGTTCCAAGCACCCACTATGGACGGTGCAGAGTCCTCAGGCACAGGGATGAACAAGACACGCCATGGTCTCTGCCTTCATTGAACTTAAGACTCTTGGAAATAAAGAATTAATTGAGAAGAATTAAGGCAAGCGCCAGGTGGCACTAGTGGTAAAGAATCCACCTGCCCATGCAGGAGACATAATGGTTCAATCCCTGGGTCAGGAAGATCCCTCCCTCCTGGAGGAGGGCATGGCAACTCACTCCAATATTCTTGCCTGGAGAATCCCATGGACAGAGGAGCCTGGTGGGATAGAGTCCATGAGGTCACAAAGAGTTGGACATGACTGAAGCAACTTAGCAAACAAGGCAAGTAATGACCGTATGGAAAGGGCAGGCTGCTCTGGGGATACACAACCAAGCAATGCAGACCAGGGTCAGGTACAGTGATAATCTGCTCGGCTGCTGCCCCATTTCTGGGGTCTGAATGTCTGAGGCAGGGCGTGTGGTCTGCTGTCTACTTGGCCAGCCCACAGTCTTATTCCTGGAAGCTTCACATCCACCCACCTGGCCCTTGAGGCAGTCTGAACTGGCAGCAGCCCTCAGTCTAGGGTTCAGGGGAAGTTTCTAGGTGGAATTGACATTTAAGCTGAGACTAGAAAACCAAAGTAGGAGTTCCCCGGATCCGGGGCTAGGGAAGGCTCTTCACAGTAGAATGTGAGTGAAACAACCAAGAACAGGAGACCTGCAGCGAGCCAGGCCCCGGGCACAGGGGGTGAGGCTGCGTGGTGGAGGCGAGGCTGGGGCGACGGCTCACAGGGCCAGAAAGCACAGTGAGCTTGTTGGCCAAAATAGGTTTGTTTGTTTTTTTTTTTTTAAAGTAGAGACATTTCATAAGGACCTGGAGGTGTTTGTTTAGGGAAATAAGTGGGTAGCCTTTCCCTTCTCCAGGGCATCTTCCCAACCCAGGGATCAAACCCAGGTCTCCCGTGTTGCAGGCAGATTCACCAGCTGAGCCACAAGGGAAGCCCCAGAATATTGAGTGGGTAGCCTATCCCTTCTCCAGTGGATCTTCTCGACCTAGGAACTGAACTGGGGTTCCTGCATCAGATTCTTTACCAACTGAGCTATCAGGGAAGCCAGGAAAAGAGCCCCTGTGATCGTGTGGAACGCAACCAAGATGACAGGCAGTCCCAGGGCCCAGACCGAGGGGCGAAGGGCTCAGAGCTGCTTAAGGAAATAGACCTGATAGGGCTCAATGACGGACAGGATGCGGGGAGGGAGACAGTCGCAGTGCCCCTCAGATCTGTGGCTGATCTAACAGGGTGGCTGGTGTCATGAACCGAGCTAGAGGTCACAGTGTGGACAGGCAGGGGACAGAAGGTCAGCTCTGAAGCTGTGCTGGAGGCGCGAGCCAGACTTCCAAGGGTCCAAGCTTGGGGTTCAGCGGGTCGTGTGGATCTGGAGCTCAGGAGAGAAGGCCAGGCTGGGGGTGAAGACGTGGGAGTCAACGGCCCACGGGAGGTAAGAGGAACCGGGGCCTGGGATGGTTCCAGGAGGGGTGCCAAGGAGGTGCCCTGGGAGAGAAGCCCAGCTTCCTAGGGATAGGCGAAGGGCGATGCTGCCCCAAGAGGCAAGACAGCACCCACAGGAGGGCACAGCCCGCAAGGCTGGACGCCAGAGAAGCCAAGCAGCACGTGCCCCCAAGAGAAGTAACTCAGCAACAAGGAGGGTGGAGGGGACCTCAACAAGAGCACGCATTGCAGAGGTGGACTCACTAAAACGTCACTGGGAAGAGAGCCCTTGGGAAGGGAAGGGCTGAGGATGCAGACGAGAAAGATGGGGAGAGGTGTCCACATAACCTGGGAGGGGGTCCAGAACACAGGTGGGTCACATGGGGGTCTGGCTTCAGTCAGGAGAAGGGGCTCCTCCATTCACCAAAAGGAGGGGGTTGGTGCTGCAGGAGGACACTGGGCAGGCAAAATGGCAAGGGGCTGAGGGCACTCTCATGGTCTGAGGGTCTCTTTCCAGTTCTGGGATTTCTCCTGTACTCCGGTTATTTCTGATTGAGTGCTGAACACCACATGCAAAAACCGGAGCAAGGGTCTGAGGCTCTGGATGAAGTGACTTCCTCCAGTGAGGACTGCCTTAATTTTGCTTCTGGCTAGCAGTAGACTAGAGACACTGACAATCCCAAATTCCCTTCATTTAATTGGTGCTAAAATGCTTTGAACTAAGGTTCTAGACCCTATGAGGGCTAGGTGAACTCTGCATTACCCCTCACTCCTCACCAATGGTCTTTCACGCCTAGGGCATTGACCAGGGTCCTTCCAACTTGGCCTGTTCAATTTCTTGTCTCCAGTCCTGTGAATATGGAAAGACCTCTGCTCAGAGTTTCAGCCAAACTTCTACCAAAACAAGCCAGACTACCATCACCAGAAAAAGAGCTCCATCTTTCACTAACATCAAAAACTTACGGCTTGGCTACCCACATCGTTCTACAAGACTTCCCCAACCCTGTAGAGGCAAAAGGAGCCTAGAGACCTGATTTTTACCTTACAGCCAGCAACCAGTTCTGTGATTCCTGGGCGTGACCTCCCAAGATGCCCTTATCCTCACCACTGATCACAACTTTCCATTCTCAGAAGACCATTAAAACAAATGGACTTAAACTACCACAAGACAGCTTCCCTGATGGCTCAGAGGTAAAGAACCTATCTGCCAATGCAGGAGATGTGGGTTCGATCCCTGGGTCAGGAAGATAATCCTGGAGAAAGAAATGGCAACCACTCCAGTATTCTTGCCTGGGAAATCATATGAATAGAGGAGGCTGTTGGTCTACAGTTCACGGGGTCATGAGAGTCAAACACGACATGGCAACTAAACCACCACCAAACTACAAGAGCATGCATTTAGATGTGCAAACAAAGACATTCAGTTTCAAGAACTGTGCCCATCTACACAGAAGATCCTTATTATCTGCTGCCCTGGCTACTAAGGCATGCAAAGTTGATGAGGACCCAATCTACACCAAGGCAGAAAGTCAGAGAGAAAAGCCCAAACCCAAAGAAGAAGGGAGTCAGTGGAGAGCATCATTATGCCAAATGGCACGTGATACACAGACATAAGGAGACACGTCTGAGTCACAGCAAATAATTTACATTGTTCTTTTTTAAAAAGAAGGATGCTATGTGCTCAAGGCAGGAAAGCCTCAAATGTTCGCCTCTGGCTTTTTACCAGCTAACATACCATGATTTCCTTGGTGGATGAGAAGTCCCAAGATACACATTCTACTTGTTTTCATGATGGACAAAAAGACCAATGGTTGAAAATGACAAGTTAAAACAAAGTCCCACTTTCACAAGCACAGAGAAGACCCAATGGAACCATTTCATTATGCAGAGAACATTCTCCTGCACAAACCTGGGGGCTCTGGCCCAAGCCCCACACTGCAAAGCCTGTGTGCCCTGCCCCTGCTGCGCTCCCCCGGCAGGCTCCTGGCCTGCTCCTCTTCTCTGCAGGACACTACTATCTCCCAGGCAGCAATCTCCCTTTCCTGCAGCATGTGGACCCATCAGAAAGCAAAGGCGTGTATGCCAAAAGCTGCTGCAACCAACATCCCCAGACGAATTCATTCTTGATCTTCTTGATGGTGGAGTAACACACAAGCTGGAAGCTACAGACCTCTAGGCTAGTCCTTACTTTTTCCAAGAGGTCTTGCATGTGGTGGGACAGGAGCTGGTGGAAGCTTTGAGTCCCAGCTCTGCTGTTCTCTAACAAAGCTCCTTGAAGCATAAAAATGGCCTGAGAGCCTCCTATGGTTCAGACATCCCTGGGCATCAGGGGTAGAAAGGTGACTGAGACACATGAGGTGCCAGCCACTACAGAGCTAAAATCAGAGGGCCTCAGTTTCCCATCTGCTAAAGGAAGGCGCTGGATCTAGTCATCATAGAGGCTCCTTCCAATTTTAACATGCTATAGCTTTACGATCTGAGGTACAGCCCTGGTTGGCCACAGGAGGCTGTGGACTGGTGCAGCTGCTCTGGACCTCAGTTCCCATGCAGGCAAAGAAAAGAGGTGAGATCTGAAATATCCCCCGTTACCTTATGCAGACACAATGGAAGATTTCCGGAATCGCCCTGCAAGGAGTCCTTCTGCTGGACGGCCGCCCAGCAATAAGAGTCCACAAAGGAAGCTTGACGCCACGAGAAAGAACTAGGGGAGAAGCAGCTTATCTGGGTACCTAAGAAGCAAGAACAGAGTGTTTCAAGTCAGTGTGAGTGCAGGTGTGTGGACGCTTCCCGCCGCACCACCCCCCTCCCCGCCAGCCTCAGGCTTTTAAGTGTTTGCTAAGTCATCAAGCACCGTGACAGGAGCGAGGCCAGCACCAAAACCAAACATCTCAGTCTGCGGTAAAGCTGACTATTGTGAGCTTTCTGGCCAGCGCTGGACATGACAGCAGCTTCGGGCGCAGTTGGGGAAGAACTCTTGAAAGAAGAGAGACCATCATAAAAGGAACAGTGAGGACTTCCCCGGCGGTCCAGCGGATGAGAAGCCTCCTGCCAATGAAGGAGCCACAGGTTCGATCCCTGCTCCACAGGCCATGGAGCAGCTAAGCCCAGGTGCTGCCACTACTAAAGCGCATGAAGCCTAGAGCCTGTGCTCCACAGAAGAGGAGCCACCACAGTGCGAGCCCACACTGCAACTAGAGAGCCCACCCAGACAACAAGAGAAAATTTTTAAGGGAAAGTGAGCAGGAAAGGAACCAGAGCCAAACATGCATTAAGGAAACGGGCAGAGGTGGTTTAGTTTAGGGTAAGGATCGGGGGTGGGGGGGTGGGGATGGTCCCAGGTGGTACTAGTGGTGAAGAACCCGCCTGCCAAATGCAGGAGATGTAAGAGATGTGGGTTCAATCCCGGGATGGAAACATCCCCTAGAGAAGGGCATGAAACCCATTCCAGTCTTCCTGCCTGGAGCATCCCATGGACAGAGGAGCCTGGCAGGCTACAGTCCATGGGGTTGCACAGAGTCGGACACAACTGAAGCAACTTAGTCTGTGGAGGGTGGGGAGTGGGGAAGGAGGAGGACTCAGTACAGAAAATTGAGCAGGAAAAAGAGTCCTTTTACAACAAAGAAACAGTGAACGTTCAGCCTTAGGAATAGAAAGTTGCTGCAACATTTGGTAATACATCCCTGGACGGAAAATTGAGTTTTTCATCTCCTCTAAGCAAAAAGAAGGCTGAGGCCAGAACTACAGCCCAAGTGGTGTATGTTCAGAAGGCAGATGCTCCCAAGTGCCAGCCTGCAGGCGGGGAGCGGGGCACAGGGTGCGGACCCTCATAACTTGCTGCTCTTCTGTGAGGGGCCCGGACCTCGTTCTCTCCGCCACAAGCAGAGGCCCGCATCTCCCCACAAATGCTGCCGTCACGTACTGCCTGGCAGACTCCTCCTCGGAGAAGGCGATGGCACCCCAACTCTAGTACTCTCACCTGGAAAATCCCTTGGATGGAGGAGCCTGGTAGGCTGCAGTCCATGGGGTCCCTAAGAGTCGGACACGACTGAGCAACTTCACTTTCACTTTTCACTTTCATGCACTGGAGAAAGAAATGGCAACCCACTCCAGTGGTCTTGCCTGGAGAATCGCAGAGATGGGGGAGCCTAGTGGGCTGCCATCCATGGGGCTGCACAGAGTTGGCCACGACTGAAGCAACTTAGCAGCAGCAGCAGACTCCTCCTGACTCACAGGGGCCACCGTGGAAAACAGGCCAATGAGGCTTTGGGTGCAGGGCTGAGGCCGCATCCTCCCCTCCTCGCCAGCAGGCAGAGGGCTGGTGCTGAGGCTCCGCGGGCCCAGCAGCACCATGGGCACCAGCTCTGGGGACAGAGGCTCCCCTTCCTCGCCACACGGCTCTGACGATGCTGCACCTAAACCTGCTGCCACCCACAGCCGGGGACCTCGCCACTGATTACAACTCCTGGGATGTCTGAATGGGACTGACACTAAAGTCTGCTTTCTGAGAAGAGGACCTGCTCCCTGACAGTCGCACACTGAGCGCTACCTCTTCCTGTACAAAGTGGCCAGCAGGTTGCATTACAGCTTTGAAGACGGGAAAGGGGTGCCCACCGTCTCCCTCCCCACCTTGCAGAGAGCACAGGACCACAGGAAGACACTGGCTGGACATCCCTGGTCCCTTTATGATGGACACAAATACCCGCAAATGGTCGCTGTCCTCTGCGGAGTGAAGAGTTACTCGCTGTCGTGTCCTACTCTGTGACCCCACAGACTGCAGCCCGCAAGGCTCCTCTGTCCAGGGGATGTCCCAGGATACTGGGAGTGGGCTGCGTGCCCGACCCATGGGGAGGCCCTCATCTAGGGGATCTTGTCAACGCAGGGACTGAACTTGGGTCTCCTGCATTGTGGGAGCCAGCAGGAAGCCTCTGAGGAGGGGCTAGCCTTCACACTCGTGGCAGGAGAAGGCAGTGAGGGTGGCCACGCTGGCTGCAGAGCAGTTCCTGGGGCAAAGGGGCTGCACCCCTTCTTCATTTGCTCAAAGATGTCAAAGAAGGACTTCTGAGCAAGAGCCCGTGGAGATCACTGTGAAAAGTCACACATCATCTGAAAACGTCCTCTAATAGCATAAGTTCTTGCCAACCAGGAATGGCTTACACATTAACTGGGGGTGGGAAAGACATGCTAAGGTTCCTTCCAACTCTGACCCTGTTAAACCTGAGTTCTTACATTCTATCAACAAGAGAGCAGTCAGAACAGCACAGGCCCCAGGCTAACCTTGCTTTGCTCCTGCATCAGTATTCCTTTGTCAAATGCTTCCAGCGAGGTCCCAGACACCAAGGCTTACCTAAATCTGCAGATACAACGAGACAGACAGGCCCTGGGTTATAAATGGTTTCGGGCACTTTGCTTGCTAGGCAGCGTCTGTTCAAACACATTCTCATGAAAATGGACCATGCTGCTAGGATTTCATGGAGACCTGGCTGGCCCAGAAGTTCCTGTAGACACAGTGCTCAGGGTGCGTGAAGCCCATGTAGTAATCTTCTTTCCAAAGGAAAATGCTGCAGGTTGTCCTGGGGCCTCAGGGGCCTCCCCCAGGGCAGTGGTGGAAAGCGCTGGAGCAGAAATAACTAAACTTTTCACACTAAACCTTTGCAAGCTTTGGCAGAAAAGAGGAAGAAAGGAAACCAAGTCTACAGACGGAGCTGGGGACGTGCTGAGCTCACAGTGAAGTTCTTACAGTAGTAGGCATGTTGCTGCTGTTGTTTAGCTGCTCAGTCATGTATGCCTCTTCTGCAACCCCAAGGACTGTAGCCCACCGGGCTCCCCCTCCATGGTGGGAAAAGGAGTGTCTCCAGCCAAACAAGGATGTGACAGCCATCTGTGATTTCAAGCCTCCAAACATGAACCAGGGCTCCCAAAAGGGAACACAACGCCTGCGCTCCAACAGACACCACCACCCACTAGAGCTGGAGGGGAGGAGCACAAGGGGAGATGGATTGGCCCCACATAGCTAAGGGGCATATGAAAGGAATGAATTCAGTGAGCCCAGAAGCTTGCATCTTCTCAGACACAGAAGAACACTAAATCCCTTAATATCTGGTTTTCCTCTCCACTTAACAATAATCTCTGATGTATAGATTGCCTGCTCCCCTAGCTGCAAACCTGTATATAGCCTGACCTCCTCTCTTGCCTCCTCAGAGCCATTTTCTCAGAGCTATTGAGATGGTGCCTCCTGGAATAAAATAACTCTCTATTTACAGACTATGACTAATATTTTTCAGTCAACAATGGGATTTACAAGGCAAGAATACTAGAGTGGGTTGCATTTCCTTCTCCAGCAGAGCTTCCCAACCCAAGGATTAAACCTGTGTCTCCTGCATTGACAGGTGGATTCTTTACCACTGAGCCACCAGGGAAGCCTCCTAAGTATTGTTGTTCAGTCTCTAACTCCTGTCCGACTCTTTGTGACCCCACGGACTATAGCACGGCAGGATCCTCTGTCCTCCACTATCTCCCAGAGTTTGCTCAAATTCATGTCCATTGAGTCAGTGATACCATCTAACCATCTCATCCTCTGCTGCCCCTTTCTCTTTTTGCCTTCAATCCTTCCCGCTCATAAGTACAAGTATGTTCAAATGTTCTTCCCCTGGAATGGAAGATAGAAGAAAAAGACTTGATACTCACAGGACACCATGCCATCCTTAAATTATCACCTCATTTAAACCTCACAACCAAATGGGGAAAGGGGATCGAGAGACCTTATCTTCATTTTATCCTGAAGGAAACTGAACCTCAAAGTAGTTCAGCAATCCCCCATCGAATGAAATCTGTGAAGTCAATGGGGGTGCCAGAATTTGAATCTGTACTCAACTCTCAGGCTCTTAAAATGCTCCTATCTAGACCATTCCCTGGACTTCCCTGGTAGCTCAGCTGGTAAAGAATCCACCTGCAATGCGGGAGACCCTGGTTCAATCCCTGGGTTGGGAACATGTCCTGAAAGAGGGCATGGAAACCCACTCCAGTATTCTTGCCTGGAGAATCCCCATGGACAGAGAAGCCTGGCAGACCATTGAGTCACAAAGAGTCAAACATGACTGAGTGATGGGGCAGGGCGGAGACCAGTCCCTCCAAGGAGGCCAAGCTAGAGGCAGTCCTGGGAGGCAGGCCTCCGGCAGAGCAGGGGAGACGGGGTGGGGGCAGGTTTGAACACATGGACACTCCAATTGATCAGAGAGGGCAGAGCTTCTTCCTACGAACGGGGTAGGGTCAAATCCAGGGAAACGAGCAAATCCAGCCCCAGGTACTGGATATTCCCAGGTCAAAAACAGGACACAAAGGAAATCAAGAGCCAGACAAGGAAGAGAGCCAAACTGGGGAAGAAAGCCAGGAGAAAGAGAGGGGCAAAGCCAGAGGGCACGGGAACCTGTCGAGCAGGGCTGTGCAGTCCTACGCCTTCACCCAGGGCCGTGCGCCTGGCCTAAAGTCACCATGTCGGGGTGCACAACTGTTGCCATGGGGCTAGGATGCTGCGACCTGGCCCATCCTGATTCATCTTCAAATGGAACCATGTCTTCTGTCTTATTTACTCTTCAAACTAACACTGGGGGATTGATCATTTTGTAAGGGAAGAAATATCAAATCACTATGTTGTGCACCAGGAACTAACAGTGCTGCAGATCAATTATACTTCAAAAAGAGACACACAAAGAAACAAACTCATATAGAAAAAGGGGTCAGATCTGCAGTTCCAGAAGTCACGTTTTAGGGACAGGGGACTGGATGGAGGCAGTCAAATGTACAAACTTCGAACTATGAGGGTCAGGGCCATAACCAGCAACCTATACACACTTAACACTGCTGCATGTCATACATGAAAGCAATGGAGAGAGCAAATCTCAAGAGTTCTTATCACTAGGAAAAAAAAATTTTTTTTCATCTTTATGAGACCATCAATTCAGTTCAGTCACTCAGTCGTGTCTGACTGTTTGCGACCCCATGAATCGCAGCACGCCAGGCCTCCCTGTCCATCACCATCTCCCGGAGTTCACTCAGACTCATGTTCATCGAGTCCGTGATGCCATCCAGCCATCTCATCCTCTGTCGTCCCCTTCTTCTCCTGCCCCCAATCCCTCCCAGCATCAAAGTGTTTTCCAGTGAGTCAACTCTTCACATCAGGTGGCCAAAGTACTGGAGTTTCAGCTTTAGCATCATTCCTTCCAAAGAAATCCCAGGGCTGATCTCCTTCAGAATGGACTGGTTGGATCTCCTTACAGTTCAAGGGACTCTCAAGAGTCTTCTCCAACACCACAGTTCAAAAGCATCAATTCTTCGGCACTCAGCCTTCTTCACAGTCCAACTCTCACATCCATACATGACCACAGGAAAAACCATAGCCTTGACCTGATGGACCTTAGTCGGCAAAGTAAGGTCTCTGCTTTTGAATATGCTGTCTAGGTTGGTCATAACTTTTCTTCCAAGGAGTAAGTGTCTTTTAATTTCATGGCTGCAATCACCATCTGCAGTGATTTTGGAGCCCCCAAAAATAAAGTCTGACACTGTTTCCACTGTTTCCCCATCTATTTCCCATGAAGTGATGGGACCAGATGCCATGATCTTTGTTTTCTAAATGCTGAGCTTTAAGCCAACTTTTTCACTCTCCTCTTTCACTTTCATCAAGAGGCGTTTTAGTTCCCCTTCACTTTCTGCCATAAGGGTGGTATCATCTGCATATCTGAGGTTATTGGTATTTCTCCCAGCAATCTTGATTCCAGCTTGTGTTTCTTCCAGTCCAGCGTTTCTCATGACTCTGCATAGAAGTTAAATAAGCAGGGGGACAACATACTAACATACTCCTTTTCCTATTTGGAACCAGTTTGTTGTTCCATGTCTAGTTCTGTTGCTTCCTGACCTGCATATAGGTTTCTCAAGAGGCAGGTCAGGTGGTCTGGTATTCCCATCTCTCTCAGAATTTTCCATACTTTATTGTGATCCACACAGTCAAAGCCTTTGGCATAGTCCATAAAGCAGAAATAGGTGTTTTTCTGGAACTCTCTTGCTTTTTCCATGATCCAGCGGATGTTGGCAATTTGATCTCTGGTTCCTCTGCCTTTTCTAAAACCAGCTTGAACATCAGGAAGTTCACGGTTAATGTATTGCTGAAGCCTGGCTTGGAGAATTTTGAGCATTACTTAACCAGCATGTGAGATGAGTGCAATCGTGCGATAGTTTGAGCATTCTTTGGCATTGCCTTTCTTTGGAATTGGAATGGAAACTGACCTTTTCCAGTCCTGTGGCCACTGCTGAGTTTTCCAAATTTGCTGGCACACCAAAAATGTTCATTAAACTTATCTGATAATCATTTCATGATGTATGTAAGTCAAATCATTGCACCGTATGCCTTTAACTAATACAGTTGCAGCTGCTGCTGCTGCTAAGTCACTTCATTCGTGTCCAACTCTGTGCGACCCCACAGATTCAGCCCACCAGGCTCCCCCATCCTTGGGATTCTCCAGGCAAGAACACTGGAGTGGCTTGCCATTTCCTTCTCCAATGCATGAAAGTGGAAAGTGAAAGTGAAGTTGCTCAGTCATGTCTGACTCTTAGCGACCCCATGGACTGCAGCCTACCAGGCTGCTCCATCCATGGGATTTACCAGACAAGAGTACTGGAGTGGGTTGTCATTTCCCTATCAAGGGGATCTCCCTGGCCTAGGGATTGAACCCACATCTCCTGCACTGGCAGGTGGAGACTTTACCACTGAGCCACCTGGGAAGGCCCAAGATGTTCCCAAGTACTATGATAAATAGTATCTCAATTAACAGTAAGAAACTCTCACAGTTGAGGAAACAGAGCCCCTGATTGGCAGTGACCCTCCAGCCTGGGTCCTGTGCTCTGACTGCCTCTCTTTGCCACACGCTGGCTGAATGAAGACTCTGATTTCTAGGGAGTAGCTTCATGAGATCTGCACTGTCTTTCACAACTGTACAGAAATCAAGAAATGTGTGTCCAGTTTACACCAAGACCAACACCACCATGTCTGTCCGGCTGAGAGTGCACACAGAGCTGCAGGCTTTCCATCTGAGTCTGGCCAGAGAGGATGAAAGGTCGCAGGCAGGAAACATGCACTCCTGGGCCCCGTGGCAGCAGGTTCAGCATCTGCCAACAAGAGACCTGCATCACGCCATCCCCCGCCCACGTCCCAGACCCCTGACTGGAGCCCAGGGCGCAGCTCACGCCTTCTCCCTGAGGCAGCCCAGCCAGGGTCTGTTTCTGAGCTGTAGCCGCAGCCGCTGCACAACCAGAGGGCTTCCCAGCCCGAGGGGAGCCAGGACGGGAGCAGGGAGGTGGGCCAGCCCACGCAGCTTCTCTGTAGGACCATCACCAGTGAGCGCCAGGCCAGTGCAGCGCACTCTGTGCCTGGTCCACCCTCAGAGGTGAGAGTTCACTGTCCCTCTTTCCTTGAGCTTCTTTCCATTCTTCTCATTGCTAGCATCTGAAGGGCTGGGAGTCCTGGGCAAGCCCTCAGCATCTTCTGACAAAGACACGTCCACACTCCCTCCCCAGTTGCTGTGTGGGAATTCTTCTGCGCTGCTTCCCCATTTAAAGGCAACATGCAACTGAGGGTGACACAAGAACTGGGCTTCCTAAAAGTCGATGAAACTAACCAGAACCACAGGGTTAACAAAGCATCAAGGTAAAGAGCCAGCTAACTGCCTGGGAGGACTTTAGAGGAACTTGCAAATAGAAGAGACTCTAAGCAGTCGCCAGCACAGTGAGGAGACTGAGGGGCAGCAAAAACCAAGGAAGGGAACGCTTCCCATACTGAGGACTTTGACCCTATTTTAAGGATCAGGAAAGTTGAGCCCTGAGATCTCACAACTAGTGGGCTGTAGACCTGGCATATCAACGGGTTTTCCATCTTTATCTTCCAAACATGAGAAAGAAAAGGCAAAAGTACGGGTTACTGAAGAAACTTGAGTCAGAGAAGGTCAAAACAGAGGCAGGGAGATAGGAGACTTTCTTTGAAGAAAATAGTAAGTCCTGGGTTTGCTGTCCTGGGAAGCAGAAAAGGAAAATAGACTTTAATGATATCAACTACATTCATTACTATTAATATAGTGCTTTAAAATTTTGCAAAGTGTTTTAACTTTGCAAAACAAAAACCCGGTTCTAACTGACTTTAATGTAAATTATATACATACACACATCCATCTCTCTCTCTCTCTCTCTCTCTCTCTCTCTCCACACACACACACACACACACACACACACACACACACACACGGAGTCCAGGTATGTTATAATACAACCTGTGAGGTACTGACTGGTCTTGAAAGTTCTTGCTATATTTTAAGGTTGCCCGAAAAAAGGAAACAATTATATTATGAACTCTCAGGTTCAATGAGAATAACCATGTAGAAACAGACCCCAGTTGTGTGGTAGAGAAAGAGATGGGCAGTGGTCAGCACTGAAAAATAAACAAGAAATAGTAACAAGCACTCCTAAGAATGAAACAGGTCTAAATTGGTTTCAGTACACTTGACACCAACATAAGACCAAAGGAAGTCTGCCCCAAAGGATCCTTTCTTGCCAAATACTCAGAGATCCAACCATGATAAAAGAAAGTAAAACTCCAAGAATCTCAGGATTATTCCTCTCTCTAAAAAAGAACCAAATTCCTCCCCTTTAACCTCTCCAGCCGACTTCACCCCAAACCCACCTCTAGCTTCAAACACAAGCAAATAAATGAATTCTACAAGTTCCACATGGTTCATTTCTGCCTTTTGCTTTGCAGGAACTCACCCTACAGCACATGAATTTTAAAATAGTGTGAAAATGTAAGTACTCTCTTGTAATCCAAACTGGAAGAAAAGAAACACTGAATTGGAATGACAGTTTCATTTTCCTTTAAACCAAACTGATTTAATAGGCCTCTTTTCTTTCCACAACTACAACTAAGCCTGGCTTTTAAAGAGAACCCAAACCAGGGCTAACATCTGCTCCTTGTAAGACTGTTGCTGTTATTGTTTATCACTAAGATGTGTCTGGGGCTTCCCTGGTGGCTCAGAGGTTAAAGCGTCTGCCTCCAATTCAGGAGACCCGGGTTCGATCCCGGAGTTGGGAAGATACCCTGGAGAAGGAAATGGTAACCCACTCCAGTATTCTTGCTGGAGAATCCCATGGATGTAGAAGCCTGGTAGGCTACGTCCACGGGGTCACAAAGAGTCGGACATGACTGAGCAACTTCACTTACACTTTCAGGATGTGTCTGACTCTTTCAAGACCCTATGGACTGTAGCCTGCCAGGCTCCTCTGTCCATGAAATTCTCCAGGCAAGAATTCTGGTGTGGGTAGCCATTCCCTTCTCCAAAGAATCTTCCCAACCCAGGGATCGAACCCACATCTCTTGCAGAGAAGGTGGATTCTTTACCACTGAGCCACCTGGGAAGCCCCTTAATGTAATCAAATGTTATTTTCCAAATGAGTCTAGATATTTCACTACCCATCCAAGGAATAAACTGCATGGCATTTCTGCATTGATAGTTTTCTGCTTCTGGGTCTACCAAATTAGGCAAAGGCCCATCAGCGTACAATGTGCTCCTAACAGAAGGGAATAACAGCCTGGACCACATGGTCCAGGATTTGTGACTATAGAGTGGACAGGCAAGGAACCATACAATTAAGTTGGCGAGCCTCCAGTGAAAATGGCAGGGCTCCTTTAACTCAATCAAGAAGAATGTTGTGACCAATATAATATTATACAGCCTGCTAAGTGCAGGAGTAGAAGCGAGACCGAAGTCAGACAAAGACTGCAACCTGAAGGACCCATGAGGCCAGCATAATACCCACAACAGACTAGACAAATAAGCAGTGGTCTGAGGGGCTGCTTTCCTGTGGTGCAGAACCAAGTTCCTTAGCACACCCAGAACGTCTAGACCACACAAAAGAAGAACTTTTATCAATCCAATCTAAAACCTGACAACTGTCCAGTGAATAAAATTTCAATGACATGTGTACCAGTGAAAAAAGATACAAGAACTACTGTTCTATTTCAGTTCAGTCGCTCAGTCATGTCCAATTCTTTGCGACCCCATGAACCGCAGCACGCCAGGCCTCCGTGTCCATCACCAACCCTCAGAGTTTACCCAAACCCATGTCCATTGAGTCAGTGATGCCATCCAACCATCTCATCCTCTGTCATCCCCTTCTCCTCCTGCCCTCAATCTTTCCCAACATCAGGACCCTTTCCAATGAGTCAGCTCTTCACATCAAGTGGCCAAAGTATTGGAGTTTCAGCTTCAACATCAGTCCTTCCAATGAACACCCGGGATTGATCTCCTTTAGGATGGACTGGTTGGATCTCCTTGCAGTCCAAGGGATTCTCAAAAGTCTTCTCCAACACCACAGTTCAAAGCATCAATACTTTGGCACTCAGCTTTTTTATAGTCCAATTCTCACATCCATCCATGACTACTGGAAAAACCATAGCCTTGAGTAGAGGAGTAAATGTTCTAGTTCACTTTAGTTCAGTCGCTCAGTTGTGTCTGACTCTTTGTGACGCCATGAATCGCAGCACGCCAGGCCTCCCTGTCCATCACCAACTCCCGGAGTTCACTCAGACTCACATCCATCGAGTCTGTGATGCCATCCATCCATCTCATCCTCGGTCGTCCCCTTCTCCTCGTGGCCCCAATCCCTCCCAGCATCAAAGTGTTTTCCAGTGAGTCAACTCTTCACATCAGGTGGTCAAAGTACTGGAGTTTCAGCTTTAGCATCATTCCTTCCAAAGAAATCCCAGGGCTGATCTCCTTCAGAATGGACTGGTTGGATCTCCTTACAGTTCAAGGGACTCTCAAGAGTCTTCTCCAACACCACAGTTCAAAAGCATCAATTCTTCGGCACTCAGCCTTCTTCACAGTCCAACTCTCACATCCATACATGACCACAGGAAAAACCATAGCCTTGACTAGACAGACCTTAGTCAGCAAAGTAATGTCTCTGCTTTTGAATATACTATCTAGGTTGGTCATAACTTTTCCTCCAACGAGTAAGCGTCTTCTAATTTCATGGCTGCAGTCACCATCTACAGTGATTTTGGAGCCCCCCAAAATAAAGTCTGACACTGTTTCCACTGTTTCCCCATCTATTTCCCATGGAGTGATGGGACCGGATGCCATGATCTTCGTTTTCTAAATGCTGAGCTTTAAGCCAACTTTTTCACTCTCCTCTTTCACTTTCATCAAGAGGCGTTTTAGCTCCTCTTCACTTTCTGCCATAAGGGTGGTGTCATCTGCATATCTGAGGTTATTGATATTTTCTCCCAGCAATCTTGATTCCAGCTTGTGTTTCTTCCATTCCAGCGTTTTTCATGACGTACTCTGCATATAAGTTAAATAATGTTCTAGTAAAGATGTAAAAAAGAGTACTTAATGTATTTAAATATTATTTTTAATTTTTATCATCTGAGATTAACTAGCTCAAATATACAGAAAATAATATAAGAGATACCTAGAGGTTTAAAGCAATACTGATATTTTGCTTTGTTTACCTCGTTTCTTTTTTTTTTTTAAGATTCTTTGTGTTGTGGACTATTTTTAAAGTCTTTATTGAACTCACAATGCTGCTTTTTGTTTTTGCCTGTGAGGCATGTGGGATTTTGGTTCTCCGACCAGAGTTCAAACGCTCCCCTCCTGCACTGGAAGGGGAAAAGTCTTAACTAGAAGACCACCAGGGAAGTACCTACTTTATATCTTTTTTAGAAATTAAACATTTTATTTTGAATTATTTCAGATACATATAAGTTACACAAATATTACAATGACATTCAGCTATAAAAAAACAAGGAGATCCTGCCATTTGTGTCATCATGGAGGGGCCCTGAGGGCATTATGTTAAGTGAAATAAATTAGAGAAGACAAACATGTCTCATCTAATAAAACGAAACTCACCTGAGACAGAAAACAGATTGGCAGTTGACAGAGGCCAGGCAAGGGGAGTGAGGAAAATGGGCCAAGGTGGTCAAAAGGCAAAAACATCCAGATATACATTCTGGGAAGTAATGTACAATACAGTGACTATAGGTAATCACACCATATCATATATTTGAAAACTAAGCAAGTAGATCTTTAAAATTCTCATCATGAGAAATAAATAACTATGTAAGATGATAATATTAACAAAATTTACTGTTGTGATCATTTTGCAATAATACATATACCAATTCATTATGCTGCATACCTAAAACCTATACAATGTTATATGTCAAATACAGCTCAATAAAACTGGGGAAAAAAAGTAAAATTTGCACATATATACAACCTAGGGATCGAACCCAGGTCTCTCACATTGTAAACAGATGCTCTACGATCTGAGCCACAAGACAAGCCCTATAAAATACAGTATCACCATAAAGAATATTACTGAAATATCACATTGTCAACATTCTGCTACACACCCTCCCTTTATATATATGTATAATATGTACATTTTTTTCCCTGAACCTCTTGAGAATAAGTAGCTGAGATTATGACCCTTTCCTCTGAAGAGTATGTATCTTCAAAGACAAGATATTCTCTTACATTGTGTGCATCCGTGTGTGCTAAGGTACTTCAGTCGGGTTGGACTCTTTACATCCCTATGAAGTGTTGCCCACCAGGCTCCTCTGTCCATGAGCTTCTCTAGGAAAAGAATACTGGAGTGGGCTGCCATGCCCTTCTCCAGGGGATCTTCCCAACCCAAGGATGGAACCAGCGTCTCTTACATCTCCTACACTCGCAAGCTGGTTCTTTACCACTAGCGCCACCTGGAACATCACCCAGTGCAATTACCAAATGGAAACCCAACAGCAGAAAAGCCAAATACAACTATCCTTTATGGCAATTTTCCCTCCACTCAGGATCCAACCCTGCACCGTACACTGTGCATTTAGATGTCACATCTCCCTAGTTACTTTATCCTGGTTCCATAGCCCTCCTCTGTCGATGAAGACCCTAACATGTGTGAAGAGCTCAGGCCCCCTGTTCTGTGCGACACAGCTTCATCTGTGTTTGTTGGCAGGGATCCCATGAAAGGGCTGTGGGCACTCCACAGGACACTCCTGGAGATACCTGTGAAAGCCTCCCCATGACAGGTGATGTCACCTGTGATAGTCACTTGGTCAGGTGCCATTCCCCAGGCCTCTGTTGTAAAAGTGCCTTTTTCCCTGAGAAATAAGTGATCTATGGGGGAACGCTCCTAAACTGTGTAAGCATTCTGTTCCCCAACTAACTTCAGTGGTGAATCAAATACTTCCACTGTGGCTGCAACATGAAGGTTTTCCAACTTGATCCTTCCCTCTAATTTATTAGTGGCATTTTACTATAAAAGGAGCTTCCTCTTTCCTCCTCCCTCATTTTTTAAGCACCATCATAATCAACATAGACTCATGTAGTATTGTTTTTCAATATTTTGTAATCCGTTACTTTTATTTCTTCTTTTAATATAAATTTATTTATTTTAATTGGAGGCTAATTACTTTACAATATTGTATTGGTTTTGCCATATATCTACATGAATCCACCACGGGTGTACACGTGTTCCCCATCCTGAACCCGTCTTCCACCTCACTCCCCATACCATCCCTTTGGGTCATCCCAGTGCACCAGCCCCGAGCATCCTGTATCCTGCATCGAACCTGGACTGGCGATTCATTTCACATATATTATACATGTTTTAGTGCCATTCTCCCAAATCATCCCACCCTCACCTTCTCCCACAGAGTCCAAAAGGCTCTTTTATTTCTTTTGAGGCTTAAATTCATCCAAACTAGATCCTGTACCTAACATGCTCCCTGGGGTTTTGAGCACTTCTGTACTCCCTGGCACAAGCTATTCTGGGCTTACCTTGTGCTTTGCCTGCCCCAGCCCTGCAACTGACCATTTCTCCAAGGAGCCCTCCATTCCTTTCAGTAGGTGATAAAATTTTAAACCAAGATTTGGATGCTTGCTGTGCTCATTGCTTCTGGGATATCATAGCTCCCAAGCCTTTACAACAGACCTAGCTAAGAATCTGACTTGTGAGTATATGTGTAAGAGAGAGAAAAGAGTTTATACTGAGATTTTTAATTCTGATCCAACATCACTAGGCCCTTCCTTGCCTTCCTCTATTCCATGTTTGTATCTGCTTTCATTTAGACTCTTAGCCCCCAATACATCAACATAGTTACTCATTTGCTCAATCCTGTTAATTCAGAGAAAATAACTTAAGAATTTATAAAGCAACAACATCTGATTTTCACTTTGGATTACATGTCAAAATTGGCCGTTCAGGGTCAAGAACCAAAGAGGAAACCAGACAGGGATCTAATGCAATAGTCCAGGTGAGAGAGCATGACCAGACATCTGCCTGAAGTCCCTCCCATCACCTCTAGGTCCTAGCTTGTCCAGGCCAAAGGTTTTGCTTCCATGAAATGATCAATATAAAATGTAGATGAAGGTAAAATGGGAAATCAATGCAAACATTTCTGCTATAAAACAACTTGAATATTTTAAAAAAAAATGTGTTCTGCAAAATCACTGAAGTAACAGAGCTTATAAAACATACAGGATTGAGGCACGTCACTCAAATTCTTTGCAGATTTTGTACCTAGAGCAGAAACCAAACAGCAACAATCCTGATAAGAACACATTCACTACTGTGATAAAGGAGTGTGTAAGGAAGGCTGCTGAGTTATGCACCTAAGTACAAAATCAAAAGACCAGAGAGTATCACCCGAGAACACGTCTAAAACAGGACATGTGACCAAATGGGGCCAAGGGGAGCGAGAGGTGAACAGGCATCGTGTGTGCCATACTCCTCTGAGGCTTTCTGCATCCTCTTCTTCCTTGGTGGCACAAATCCTTCACGTGCTGGAGAAATGGCCTATGAACAAATACTTTGCTGGTATTCCCTATGTCTGATCCCATATAAGCTACTTCCCATCACAGAATCACCGAGAGGAACAAATGTCATTTACTAAATAGGATGATTACATAGGAATTAGATACTCTCACTCAATTGAAAAAAGAATCTGGTTATCATTTAGTTTCATCTGTCAGATGCGGAAAAAGTTCAGAGAGGTTAGACAACTTCCAGAGGTAGAGAGCGAACACTTGTGTCAGTTCCAGTGAACGGCCCTCCTCTTTCCCCAACGAGATGACACCTGAGAAGCAGTGATCACGGAAGAGACAGCAGACGCGGGTGGAGTGAAGAAGGAGCGGTGCTGTGGGACACAAGACCAGCCAGTAACACAGAAGAGCAGGAAAAGGGCCCACCTCAGTCTCCCCAGCAGCCTGGTCCTGAGCTCCAGGCCCACGTTCACAAGGAAAGTGTCATCAAAAAGCTCAGCACCAGACTTCCTGGTGGCACAGTAGACAGGAATCCGCCTGCAATGCAGGGGACATGGGTTCGATCCAAGGTGTGGGAAGACTCCAAAAGCTGCGGAGCAACTAAGGCTGTGTGCCACAACTACTGGGCCCATGTTCTGCAACAAGAGGAGACACCACAACAAGAAGTCCACACTGCAGTGAACAGTGGCCCCGCTTGCTGCACCTAGAAAGCCCACAGGCAGCAACAAAGACCCAGTCAGTGCGAGCGAAAATAAGTATTTTTTTTTTAAGCCACAGGGCCAAGAAGAGCAATAGCTGGTGTGTGAAAACCTAACACAAAGTACCTGATGCTACTTCATGTGGAGTCCAATTTGTGGCAGAAAGACTGTTGGCAAGGTGAAGGGGGCCAACCGAGAGGGATGTTCCCTACTAGTGATGGAGGCTGGGCCCAAGGAGGGAGGGAAGGGCTGGATCAGACAAACTGCATCACCAGGTAAATCACAGCAGGAAGGACATGTGCGAGCCAGCCATGGATCCCAGCATCAGCCCCAGCTGGGTCCCACCTCCTCCACAGGAAACATGGGCTCGGTTTTGGCCTTGTAAGAGGGCAGTGGGGATACCAGACATTGTGCCAAAATGAACCAGATAAATGGATACTGCCCTCAAAGCAAGGGAAGGGGCCTTAAGAAAACACATTTAAGGAACAGCTCATTTAAGGCCAAGGGGCAAGTTAATAGATCCTTTTAAGTATAAAAGGGTTAGAAGAAAATTATTATACAACTGGTCCTCACTGACACAAGAGGCCAAAACTGTGTGAACACAGAAGTCCACTTAGGTGTGGAGAAGGGATTTTAGTCTAAAGGGAAAAAATTAAGTTCTAAAATATATCCTGAATAAGGCTTTAAGGTCCCATTATAGTCAATAGTCATTAGGTTTTCTCCTTTACTTGATAGCAAATTACTTAACCTCTCTGAACCTAATTTTTTTCATCTGCAAAACATCATAGAATTCCTATAAGGATTAAATGAAAGGTATGCCACAGTGCAAGCAGACAGTAAGAACTCAATAAATGGTAGCTGTTTTTATTTCTATGTACTAGGCACTACGGTAACCACTGGAAATACAAAGATGTATGGGTCATTCTATGTCATATCCTTTATTATTTTCTTCAGTACCTTTATAATTATTTGAATTTCACAGCCCTTACTCGTTTAATTGCTTATCTTCTATAAATCTTAGAGCACATGCATTGTGAAAGCATGCCTTGGACAGCTGGGATCTCAGATTTAATGGGGTCATGGCTTGAAACTAGACTCAACTTTGTTAAGTCCTTTTGTATCACCCTTCCCTCAAAGACACCTTTTAAAAGCGAGATTTTATTTTTTTACTTTTTTTTAAATTTTATTTTTACTTTATTCTACTTTACAATACTGTATTGGTTTTGCCATACATTGACATGAATCAGCCACAGGTGTACACGAGCTCCCAATCCTGAAACCCCCTCCTACCTCCCACCCCACATCATCTCTCTGGATCATCCCCGTGCACCAGCCCCAAGCATCCTGTATCCTGTATTGAACATAGACTGGCGCTTCATTTCTTACATGATAGTATACATGTTTCAATGCCACTCTCCCAAATCATCCCACCCTCTCCCT
Organism: Nanger dama; assembly: GCA_917880005.1. Lineage (NCBI taxonomy): Eukaryota > Metazoa > Chordata > Mammalia > Artiodactyla > Bovidae > Nanger > Nanger dama. Next base: position 99,643 of record CAKJTW010000107.1, read on the forward strand.
CTCCCTCAGAGGCCAAAAGTCTGTTCTATATATCTGTGTCTCTTTTGCTGTCTCGCATACAGGGTCATCATTACCATCTTTCTAAATTCCATATATATGTGTCAGTATACTGTATTGGTGTTTTTCTTTCTGGCTTACTTCACTCTGTATAATCGGCTCCAGTTTCATCCACCTCATTAGAACGGAGTCAAATGTATTCTTTTTAAGGGCTGAGTAATACTCCATTGTGTATATGTACCACAGCTTTCTTATCCATTCTTCTGCTGATGGACATCTAGGTTGTTTCCATGTCCTGGCTATTATAAACAGTGCTGCAATGAACATTGGGGTACATGTGTCTCTTTCCATTCTGGTTTCCTCGGTGTGTATGCCCAGCAGTGGGATTGCTGGGTCATAAGGCAGTTCTATTTGCAATTTTTTAACGAATCTCCACACTGTTCTCCATAGTGGCTGTACTAGTTTGCATTCCCACCAGCAGTGTAAGAGGGTTCCCTTTTCTCCACATCCTCTCCAGCATTTATTGCTTGTAGACTTTTGGATCGCAGCCATTCTGACTGGTGTGAAATGGTACCTCATTGTGGTCTTGATTTGCATTTCTCTGATGATGAGTGATGTTGAGCATCTTTTCATGTGTTTGTTAGCCATCCGTATGTCTTCTTTGGAGAAATGCCTATTTAGTTCTTTGGCCCATTTTTTGATTGGATAGTTTATTTTTCTGGAGTTGAGCTGTGTAAGTTGCTTGTGTATTTTTGAGATTAGTTGTTTGTCAGTTGCTTCATTTGCTATTGTTTTCTCCCATTCAGAAGGCTGTCTTTTCACCTTACTTATAGTTTCCTTTGTTGTGCAGAAGCTTTTAATTTTAATTAGATCCCATTTGTTTATTTTTGCTTTTATTTCCAGTATACTGGGAGGTGGATCATAGAGGATCCTGCTGTGATTTATGTCGGAGAGTGTTTTGCCTATGTTCTCCTCTAGGAGTTTTATAGTTTCTGGTCTTACATTTAGATCTTTAATCCATTTTGAGTTTATTTGTGTGTGCTGTTAGAAAGTGATCTAGTTTCATTCTTTTCCAAGTGGTTGACCAGTTTTCCCAGCACCACCTGTTAAAGAGACTGTCTTTACTCCATTGTATATTCTTGCCTCCTTTGTCGAAGATAAGGTGTCCACAGGTGCATGGATTTATCTCAGGGCTTTCTATTTTGTTCCATTGATCTATATTTCTGTCTTTGTGCCAGTACCATACTGTCTTAATGACTGTGGCTTTGTAGTAGAGCCTGAAGTCAGGCAAGTTGATTCCTCCAGTTCCATTCTTCTTTCTCAAGATTGCTTTTGCTATTCGAGGTTTTTTGTATTTCCATACAAATCTTGAAATTATTTGTTCTAGTTCTGTGAAAAATACCACTGGTAGCTTGATAGAGATTGCATTGAATCTGTAGATTGCTTTGGGTAGTATACTCATTTTCACTATATTGATTCTTCCAATCCATAAACATGGTATATTTCTCCATCTATTAGTGTCCTCTTTGATTTTTTTCATCAGCGTTTTATAGTTTTCAATATATAGGTCTTTAGTTTCTTTAGGTAGATATATTCCTAAGTATTTTATTCTTTTCGTTGCAATAGTGAATGGAATTGTTTCCTTAACTTCTTAAAGCCCAGGTCCAAATGGCTTCACAGCTGAATTCTACCAAAAATTTCGAGAAGAGCTAACACCTATCTTACTGAACTCCTCCAGAAAACTGCAGAGGAAGGTAAACTTCCAAACTCATTCTATGAGGCCACCATCACCCTAATACCAAAACCTGACAAAGATGCCACAAAAAAGAAAACTACAAGCCAATATCACTGATGAACATAGATGCAAAAATCCTTAACAAAATTCTAGCAATCAGAATCCAACAACACATTAAAAAGATCATACACCATGACCAAGTGGGCTTTATCCCAGGGATGCAAGGATTCTTCAATATCCGCAAATCAATCAATGTAATTCACCACATTAACAAATTGAAAAATAAAAGTCATATGACCATCTCAAATGATGCAGAGAAGGCCTTTGACAAAATTCAACATCCATTTATGATAAAAACTCTCCAGAAAGCAGGAATAGAAGGAACATACCTCAACATAATAAAAGCTATATTGACAAACCGACAGCAAACATTATCCTCAATGGTGAAAAATCTAAAGTATTTCCCCTAAAGTCAGGAATAAGACAAGGGTGCCTACTTTCGCTACTATTCAATATAGTTCTGGAAGTTTTGGCCACAGCAATCAGAGCAGAAAAAGAAATAAAAGGAATCCAAATTGGAAAAGAAGTAAAACTCTCACTGTTTGCAGATGACATGATCCTCTACATAGAAAATCCTAAAGACTCCACCAGAAAACTACTAGAACTAATCAATGAATATAGTAAAGTTGTAGGATATAAAATCAACACTCAGAAATCCCTTGCATTCCTATAAAAGCGAGATTTTATAGTTTCTGCAACAAAGCAAGCCTACTGTGTCAGAGAAGGCCTTGAGTGTCTAAATTTGGTACAAATCAACAATTAGCGACTCCAGGAAAATGAGAAGAACAGAGACTGCTACCATTATTTAGACAATGGGTCAAGCGGTAGCCAGTTCTTTGCAGACACAAGAACATTCTGAACAGACCATGGAGGATTTCATGGACAGATGCAGAAGCAGCAAATATTCTTCTCAAGGAAACTCAGAAAAGACAGGGACTTCCCTGGCAGTCCCATGGTTAAGAAACCATGCTGCCGATCAGGGGCACGGACTCCATCCCTAGTCGGGGAACTGCGATCCCACGTGCCGCACGGTGCAGTCAAAAAAATAAAAAGGACAGAGACATCTTAGTTTCTCTGAGCTGGGTATTTAACGCCACAGAGTCTTCATGCCAGCAGCCTTGTGCCAAGGACCTTGTTCTCCCCAAGGGCAGTTCTTTCTGTTTCTCTTCGGCACAACAGAGCACAGCTGTGCTCCACAGGCACTCAGACCTCGATGGAACTGAGCTCAACTCCAAAAGCATTTATCGGGCATGGGACCACAGAGGAGCCAGAGACAAAGAAAGCATGGACCCTGTCCTTGAACCGACTACAGTCCAGCGGAGGCGGCCAAGAACATGAACCACTAGTGATTAACAGACAAAAAGACTGCATGAAGGCTGAGCCATGGCAGATAATCATACTCGAAGGGAGGAAAGGAGAAAACCCAGACTGTGAAAAAGCATGAGAAAGGCTCAGAATCTTTGATTATTTATTTTAAAGTATCTGTTTATCTATTTACTTGGCAGCACGGGGTCTTAGCTGCGTCAGGCGGGATCTTTAGTTGTGGCATGCAAACTCAGAGACAGCATGTGGGATCTAGCTCCCCGACCAGGGATCAAACACAGGCTGCCCACACTGGAAGCAAAGTCTTAGCTACCAGACCACCAGGGAAGTCCCAGGCTTGGTCTCTGAAGTTCACCACATGTTACAAAGGGGAGCAGTCCACTGTAACTGGAACAGAGTTCAGCTGGGGATCAGATAAGGGACACCATGGGGTGACATGCTGAAAAGTCTGGACTTGATGCTATGATAATCACCAGGAGGTCTGGCAGGATGGGTAGTAGGAGGTGTGCTGTGTTTTATTAATAAGATCCTTGGGGCTGTAATTCACACACCCATGGTCTTGATGCCCTGTTGAAGCTGCAGAGCTAAACTGAGGATGGAGCTGGCTGTGACTCAACAGAACAGGCACCCTCCCCAGCAAGAGGTGAGGAAGACGGTCACAGGAGTGGGAAGATCGTCCCAAGAGTGGGGAGCAGGGTCAAGATCCAGAACAAACTAGCAGCTTCTATGCTGGGTACAAGCTCACTCTGCTTTCAGTGTGCTGCTCCGGCAGAGTACACAGCAATGTCCAAAAACTCAGGCTGCAGAATCAAAGCTGTGCTACAGCCCTGCCCCGTGCGCCCCTGAGCATGTTAATCTGGCCCCTACTGACGGCAGGCCCTCATCTGTCAGAGGCATACAGTACTGGAGGGTGCTGGGCAGCTAACCATGACTGAATGGTTACTATGTCCCAGACATGGTTCTAGGGCCCATGGTGTGAATGCATTTAATTCTCACCACCCTGTGAGACAGGTTCGCTAGTATTACTCCATTTATTGAGGAGGAAACCAGGACACAGAGAAATCACGTAACTTGCCTAACATCTCACAGTGAATGTGTCTGGAACCCACAAAGACTGTCTGCAAACGCATATCTTAACCAATATTCCAAAGTCTCCCCAAAGTGAAAATACAGAACTTTTTGAAGAATTTCTGTTGAGAAAAATATCACGATTTAAGGACCTAGCACACAGGTGTTGTCAATACACAGTAGCTTCATGTAATAAAAGGCTGTTATTAAAAATATGTAAAGAATTCCTTAGATGTAAAAGATGTGGTGTGTGTATATATATATATATATATATATGCAACGAACTATTGCTCAGCCATGTAAAAAGAATGAAACAATGTCATTTGCAGCAACATGGATGGACCTAGAGATTATCATACAAAACAAAGTAAGTCAGACAAAGACAAATATCATATGATAACACTTACATGTGAAATATAAAAAGATGACACAAGTGACTTAATCACAAAACAGAAACAGACTCACAGACATAGAAAACAAATTAATAATTACCAAAGAAAAAGTTAAGATGGGGTGAGGAGGATAAATTTAGGAGTTTTGGATAAGCAGATTAGGGCTGGGAAGATCCCCTGGAGAGAGAGTGAAAGTCGCTTAGTTGTGTCTGACTCTTTGCAATCCCATGCACTATACAAGACTATGGAATTCTCCAGGCCAGAATACTGTAATGGGTAGCCATTCCCTTCTTCAGGGCATCTTCCCAACCCAGGGATCGAACCCATGTCTCTTACATTGCAGGCAGATTCTTTACCAGCTGAGCCACAAGGGAAGCCCAAGAATACTGGAGTGGGTAGCCTATCCCTTCTCCAGCGGATCTTCCCAACCCAGAATCGAACCAGGGTCTCCTCCATTGCAGGTGGAGTCTTTACCAACTGAGCTATGAGGGAAGAAGGGAATGGCTACCCACTCCAGTATTCTGGCCTGGAGAATTCCAGGGAGAATATAGTCCATGGGGTTACAAAGAGTCGGACATGACTGAGTGACTTTCACTTTTACATATAAACTACTATATATATAAAATAGGAAAACAACAAGGTTCTCCTGTATATTCAATATCTTATAATAGCCTATAATGGGAAAGAATTTGAAAAATGTATATACATATGGCTGAATCACTTTACTGTACACCAGAAACACCACACTGTAAATCAAACAGTACTTTAGTTAAAATATTTATATACACACAAAGAATTCTTAAAACTCAACAATAAGAAACAACTCAAAGAATGGGCTAAAGACCTTAAAAGACACCTTTCCCAAGAAGATATGCAGATAGAAAATAAGCATATGATACAATGTTCTGTATCATATATCATCAGAGAAATATACACTAAAACAACAAGATAGATGCCAGTGCACACCATTAGAATGGCCACAGTCTGGAGCAAAGACAACACCGAACACTGCTGAGGGCTGGCGCCACAGGGACACTCGTCAGGTGCCGGTCAGAACGCAGAAGAGTACAATCATTTTGGAAACCAGTTTGGCCACTTTGCACAAAGCTGAACATACTGTATAGCAATCATGCTCCTTGGTATTTACCCAAAGGACCTGAAAACTCATGTCCACATAAAAACTCACATGTGGATGTTCATTATGGCTTTGTTCGTAACTGCCAAGACTCAGAATCAACTAAGATGTCCTTCAGCAGGTGACGGCATAAACAGTGCTGTGTCCAAACGATGGGATATTACTCAGTGTTAAAAAAAATGGTTATCAAGCCATGAGAAGACATGGAGAAACCCTGACTGCACATCACTGAGTGAGAGAGGCCAGTCTGAACATGCTGCATGGACTGTGTGACTCCAAGTCTATGACACTGAGGAAAAGACCAGACTATGGACTGTAAAGAAAAAAAAAGTCAGTAGTTGCCAAGGGTTATATGGTACAGGCTAAATAGGCAGAGTACAGAGGAATTTGAGGGCAGTGAAAATACTCCACGTAATACCATAATGATGGATATACAATATTATATATTTTCCCAAACCCACAGAATGTGTTATGAGGGAAATGCTGGTAGCAGAGAAGTCGTACATGTGTAGGGGCAGGGAGTATACTGCAAATCTTTGTACATTCCCCCCAGTTTTGCTGCAAAACTAACACTGTTCTGCAAAAGTAAAGTCTTAAGGCTTCCCTGGTGGCTCAGATGGTGGTAAGGAATCTGCCAGCAATACAGGAGACCAGGGTTCAATCCCTGGGTTGGGAAGATCCCCTGGAGAAGGAAATGGCAACCCACTTCAGTACTCTTGCCTGGAAAATTTCCCAGAGGAGCCTGGTGGGCTACAGTCCAAGGGGCTGCGAAGAGTCGGAGACGACTGAGCGACTTCATTTTCACTTAAGACTTCCCCGTGGTCCAGTAAAACCTCCACGCTTTCAACACAGTAGCCACAAGTTCAATCCTGGGTTGGGGAAGTAAGATCCCACATGCTGGGTGGCGCAGCCAAATTTTAAAACTAAATTAAAAATAAAAACACTAATATGTGTGTGTGTGTGTGTGTGTGTGTGTGTATGCACAGCAGCTATTAATACCTATCCTCAGGGGAGGGAAGAGATTGGGAGCAGCTGCCTTGGTGCAGAGGCGAGAAGCAGCATTTCCCTCCGGACACCAGCCCTGCTGGCTGTTCGCCTGCAGGGCCTAGGCCAGAGCCTCTCGGAGCTGCAGCGTCTCCCAGGCCCCAGCAGACAGAGCTTCCTGTCTAAGAGACTCCTTGGGCCCACCCAGGGCCAGGCTTCAAAGAAACCATGGAGCCCAGAGCAGAGCCTCTGAACGTGGCCAGCTCAGGGCCTTCCCCAACTAGCTCCAGCATCCCAGCACAACCAGAGGCATCCGGCATGCCCGCAGAGCTCCCAGCAACAGCTCCTGAGAAATGCTGGTGACCCATGTGCCTCTACATGAAGCCCCACAGTGAGTCCAAGACACATGCAACAATCCCCGTCCTCCAAGGGCACAGTCGGTGATCCTGAACTTAACCGTGACAGCCCCTGACTAGTCTCTCCACATCTCCATTCCAGTCTCCACAAAGTATCTGGGGTGAGATTTTCAAATGCATCTCTGACTATGTTATTCATAACAAAAAGCCCTCCAATCACTCTGGATAAACTCCAAAATCCAAATCCCAAAAGCCCTCCTCGAGAGGAGCCCTGCTCGCCTCTCTAACCTACCACTCGCCCCTTTCCTCCCACTCATCAGGCCCCAGGGACACTAAGCCTCTCCCGTTCTCCAAGAAACTATGTCCTTTCCCCACTCAAAGCTTCACACGCACTCACCGACAACTCGGCCATGTGTCTCTTCCCTAGAAGGCTCTCTCCAATGTCCCTGGCTGGGCGGTGCTTTTCCAACAGCACTTGTTCCAAGGCACGTATCACAGCCAGAAGCCTGCCATTATTAGGAAAGCATCTTCTCTGCCAGGCTGCAAGCTCCGGGTCACGTCTGCCTCCTTCACTGACAGGTCCTAAACGCAAAGCAGTGCTCAGCGAGTAAGTGAGACATGTGAAGGAGGATGTGAGTGAACGGACACCAAGGTGAGAAGGTGAGAAAGAGTAAGATGGTAAAACAAGGCATGGACTCTGGTGTCAGAACCAGAACAGAACTGGAGGGCATGTAACAGCTAATTTTAGTCCAGCGTCTTCACGTCATAAGGGCTGAAGCTGAGTCAAAGCGGCAGGCCTTCTGGTCACTTATGCACCCACAGCTGCTCCTATCTGGTAAGCAAGAAGGGCTGGAAGGGGGTTCCCTCAGTTCTTCTGTGCTCAGTCGTGCTCGACTCTTGGCAGCCCCCTGGACTGTAGCCCAGGCTCCTCTGTCCATGGAATTTTCCAGACAAGAATCCTGGAGTGAGATGCCACTTCCTACTCCAGGGGATCTTCCCAACCTAGGATCGAACCCATGTCTCTTGTGTCTCCAGCACCAGCAGAATTCTTTACCACTAGTGCCAACTGGGAAGCACCTCAGCTGTTCAAAGTGTATCATTTTTCTATTCTGGAATTCACTTCAGTTCAGTTCAGTTGGTCAGTCGTGTCTGACTCTTTGTGACCCCATGAACCGCAGCACACCAGGCCTCCTTGTCCATCACCAACTGCCGGAGTCTACCCAAACCCAGGTCCATTGAGTCGGTGATGCCATCCAACCATCTCATCCTCTGTCATCCCTTTCTCCTCCTGCCCTCAATCTTTCCCAGCATCAGGGTCTTTTCAAATGAGTCAGCTCTTCGCATCAGATGGCCAAAGTATTGGAGTTTCAGCTTCAGCATCAGTCCTTCCAATGAACACCCAGGATTGATCTCCTTTAGGATGGACTGGTTGGATCTCCTTGCAGTCCAAGGGACTCTCAAGAGTCTTCTCCAACACCACAGTTCAAAAGCATCAATTCTTCGGCACTCAGCTTTCTTTATAGTCCAACTCTCACATCCATACAGGACTACAGGAAAAACCATAGCCTTGAATAGATGGACCTTTGTTGACATAGTAACATTTCTGCTTTTGAATATGCTGTCTAGGTTGGTCATAACTTTCCTTCCAAGGAGTAAGTGTCTTTTAATTTCATGGCTACAGTCACCATCTGCAGTGAATTCACTTCAGTATGTGCAAAAAAAAAGAAAAAAGGAGAACATAAAGGCTTAGAGTGTTTACACACACTCAAAAGGAACAAAGCCTTATTAAGGAGAATATCAAGACCATCAGCTCCTGGATTCTCCTCTCACCAAGGAACTCGGGAACAGAAGGCAGGAAAGTCACAGGTACCATCACCCAGACTCATGTGAGCTGAGCTTCCAGCACCTGTCTGAATAGCACCCAAATCTGTGTGATTGCTGGAGAGAAGCGCGGCCTGTCTATGCTTTGCTGGCTGTTCACAGCACTAGAAAGTACCTTCAGATTGTAGAAGTTTATGCCACTAGTTTTACAGTCAACCAACATGCACTGAATATAAACCAATACAGGTCTATGTGCCAGGCTCTTTCCATAAATTACCTCATTTGATAGCCTGGCTATCCGTTTTGCAAAATAAACCTGGTCAGAGAAGAGAGGTGAAACTTGCCAAGAAAGGGTACAGCAAATAAGCATAGCTCCCTCTGAAAAGTTACCCTTCCATACTGCAGTTATAAAAACTTTGAGAATCCATATTTGATCATCAATGATGGAGTAGATGTTAACAATAAAAAAGATTTTTTGTATGTAGACAAAAAAGACCCTGAATAGCCAAAGCAGTCTTGAGAAAGAAGAATGAAGCTGGAGGAAGCAACCTTCCTAACTTCAGACTATACTACAAAGCTACAGTCATCAGAACAGTATGGTACTGGTGCAAAAACAGAAATACAGACCAATGGAGCAAGACAGAAAGCCTAGAGATAAATCCATGCACCTATGGGCACTTTTTTTTTTTACAAAGGAGGCAAAAATATACAATAGAGAAAAGACAGTCTCTTTAGTAAGTAGTGCTAGGAAAACTGGTCAGCTACAAGTAAAAGAATGAAATTAGGACACTTCCTAATACCATACACAAAAATAAACTCAAAATGTATTACAGACTTAAATGTAAGACCAGAAACTATAAAACTCTTAGAGGAGAATATAGGCAGAACACTCTGACATAAATCACAGCAAGATCCTCTATGACCCACCTCCTAGAGTGACAGAAATAAAAACAAAAATAAACAAGTGGGACCTAATTAAATTTAAAAATCTTTGCACAATGAAGGAAACTATGTTGTTGTTCAGCTGCCAAGTCGTGTCCAGCTCTTTGTGACTTCGTGGACTGCAGCATGCCAGGCTTCCCTGTCCTTCACTATCACCCCGAGTTTGCTCAAGTTCATGTCCCCTGAGTCAGTGATGCTATCTCACCATCTCATCCTCTGTCACCCTCTTCTCCTTTAGCCTTCAGTCTTTTCCAGCATCAGGATCTTTTCCAATAAGTCAGCTCTTCACATCAGGTGGCCAAAGTACTGGAATTTCAGCTTTAGCATCAGTCCTTTCAATGAATATTCAGGGTTGATTTCCTTTAGAATTGACTGGTTTGATCTCCTTGCAGTCAAAGGGACTCTCAAGAATGTTCTAAAGCACCACAATTCAAAAGCATCAATTCTTAGGTGCTCAGCCTTTTTCTATGGTCCAACTCTCACATGTGTATATGACAACAGGAAAAACCACAGCTTTGACTATATGGACCTTTGTTGATAAAGTGATGCCTTTGCTTTTTAATACACTGTTTAGGTTTGTCATAGCTTTCCTTCCAAGAAGCAAGTATCTTCTAATTTCACAGCTGCAGTCACCATCTACTTACAGGGAACTATAAGCAAGGTAAAAAGATAACCCTCAGAATGGGAGAAAATAGCAAATGAAACAACTGACAAAGGATTACTTTTCAAAATATACAAGCAGCTCATGCAACTCAATACCAAAAACAAACATCCCAATCAAAAAGTGGGCAGAAGACCTAATCAGACATTTCTCCAAAGAAAACATACTGATGGCTAATAAACACATGAGAAGATTCTCAACACTGTTCATTAATAGAGAAATGAAAATCAAAACTATGATGAGGTAACATCTCACACCCATCAGATTGGCCATCATCAAAAAGTCTACAAACAATAAATGCTGGAGCAGGTGTGAAGAAAAAGGAACACTCTTACACTGCTAGTGGGAATGCAAACTGATACAGCCACTATGGAGAACAGTGTGGAGATTCTTTTTAAAAAACTAAGAATAAAACTACCATGCTGTTGCTGCTGCTGCTCAGTTGCTTCAGTTGTGTCTGACTCTTTGAGACCCTATGGACAGCAGCCCATCAGGCTCTTCTGTCCATGGAATTGTGCAGGCAAGAATACTGGAGTGGGCTGCCATGACCTCCTCCAGGGGATCTTCCCAACCTAGGGATCAAATCCAGGTCTCCTGTATTGCAGGCGGATTCTTTACAATAAGCCACCTGGGAAGCCCATTAAAACTACCATATAACTCAGCAATCCCACTATTGGGCAACAGCCTGGGGAAATGATATACATGTACCCCAATGTTCATTGCAGCACTATGTACAATAGCTAGGAAATGGAAGCAACCTAGATGCCCATTGATAGATGAAAGGACAAAGAAGTTATGGAATGCATACATAATGGAATATTACTCAGCTATAAAAAGGAATGCATTTGAGTCAGTTCTAACGGACAGGGAAGGCTGGTGTGCTACAGTCCATGGGGTCGCAAAGAGTCAGACGTGACTGAGCGACTGAACTGAACTGATTGGGGGTGGATGAACCTAGAGCCTTCTATACACAGTAAAGTAAGTCAGAAAGAGAAAGACAAATATCATGTTATTAGCACATATGTAAGTACTGATGATCCCACTGGCAGGGCAGTAGACATAACAGACATTTGGACACAGAGGAGGGGGTGGGATGATTTGAGACAGCAGCACTGAAACAAATAATCACCATACGTAAAAAGAGATAGCCAGTGGGAATTTGCTGTATGATGCAGGGAACCCAAAGCTCCTGCTTTGTGACAACCTAGACAGGTAGGATGGGGAAGAAAGTGAGAGGGAGGGCATCTATATATGCCTATGGCTGACTCATGCTGATGTATGGCAGAAACCACCACACTATTGTAAAGTAATTATCCTCTAATTCAAAATTAAAAGAAGATTTCTTAAAGACATCTTTATATTTCCTAAAAATTATACTTGCTCATTTTGCTACTTAGTTAAGCAGAAAACAGTGGAAACAGTGTCAGACTTTATTTTGGGGGCTCCAAAATCACTGCAGATGGTGATTGCAGCCATGAAATTAAAAGACACTTACTCCTTGCAAGAACAGTTATGACCAACCTAGATAGCATATTCAAAAGCAGAGACATTACTTTGCCAACAAAGGTCCGTCTAGTCAAGGCTATGGTTTTTCCAGTAGTCATGTACGGATGTGACAGTTGGGCTGTGAAGAAAGCTGAGCACCTAACAATTGATGCTTTTGAACTGTGGTGTTGGAGAAGACTCTTGATAGTCCCTTGGACTGCAAGGAGATCCAACCAGTCCATTCCAAAGACGACCAGCCCTGGGATTTCTTTGGAGGGAATGATGCTGAAGCTGAAACTCCAGTACTTTGGCCACCTCATGCGAAGCATTGACTCATTGGAAAAGACTCTGATGCTGGGAGGGATTGGGGGCAGGAGGAGAAGAGGACGACAGAGGATGAGATGGCTGGATGGCATCACTGACTCAACAGACGTGAGTCTGAGTGAACTCCAGGAGTTGGTGATAGACAGGGAGGCCTGGCATGCTGCGATTCATAAGGTCGCAAAGAGTCGGACACGACTGAGCCACTGAACTGAACTGAACTAAGCAGGAAACGGCTCAGAAGGGAAACAGCTTATTTTTTAACTTTTTAGCTTTGGAAAAAAAAAGATAAAAAGAGACTGTGGAAGGAAATATTTCATAAGCTAATAATAACAAACTGAGACCTGATACTCTCTAGGACCAGGCATTCCAGACCAGAAGGCAATGGAGAATCACTTGGAGACAGAGCAGCCTCTGGACACTGCCAAGAGTTAGAGGACAGCTGCGCGTCACGAAATCCCAGGATACACCTGGAACCAGAGACTGGAACAGTGGAGGTGCCGTTTTGTCTGTTTTTATTTTTAATTCTAACAAAGCAGACTTTATTTGTACTTTTTTTTTTTTTTTGGATTTATCACAATTTTATTACCAGTAGTCAGTGAGGGAAAAAAAAAAGCTTCAGGTTGTTACTTCTGCTTTTTCTGTGTCTTAGTTCGTCTACTTTTCTTCTGTCCTTTCTTTTTCTTCTTCATGAGAACAGCTTTCTCTCCAATAAACAAACCTTTAGAATTCTGTGCACTTTTGAAGCGAAGTTAAGTCCCTGCTTAGGTTTACTGGACATTCTTCAAACTAGGATTTGAATTTTGTTTTAACTTTTCTTTATGGACAGAACGCATGACTCTGAGTTTTCTTCCCATCAGTTCAGAATTATTTAATTTCAGAGCAAGATGAACAGCATCTGTATTCTCAAAGAGTACTTTTTTAAGAATTTTTTTAATTTTAGAAAACGTATTTATTCTTGGCTGTGCTGGGTCTTGCTTTGCACGAGCTTTCTCTACATCAGCAGCCAGGTTTCTTCTCCTGTGGTCTCAGCGGCCCCTCCTGCTGCAGCGCCCAGGTTCTCAGCGCTCTCAGCCCCAGACCCTCAGCACCCAGACCTCAGCTGAAACGCTCGAGCTGCTCCGCAGGGTGTGAGCTCTGACCGAACCAGGAATCAAGCTGGCATCCCCCTGCACTGGCAGCATTCCCAACCACCGGGTCACCAGGAAAATCCCCCTGTGTTCTTGTTTTTTTTTTTTCAATTGAAGTAGAGTTGATGTGTCAGAAAAGGCAATGGCAAACCACTCCAGTACTCTTGCCTGGAAAATCCCTTGGACGGAGGACCACGGTGGGCTGCAGTCCATGGGGTTGGACACGACTGAGCAACTTCACTTTCACTTTTCACTTTCATGCATTGGAGAAGAAAATGGCAAGCCACTCCAGTGTTCTTGCATGGAGAATCCCAGGGATGGCAGAGCCTGATGGACTGCCATCTATGGGGTTGCAGAGTTGGACACGACTGAAGCGACTTAGCAGCAGCAGCAGAGTTGATGTGTGAGATGCGATTTCCATCAAGAGAATGAGAAACTGAAAGCTTACTCGGTAGCAGGAAGTAAGTGGGGAAGGGGCTGCTCCCTACATCTTGACGGGTGTAGACCGAGCTCTGAAGGGCACCTGGAAGTGTCTTATGAACATGTAACGTGCACACCTCATGTGGTGCTAGCCACAAACACAACTCTTTTGTCCCCAGAGAATGTTTCTCAAAGTGGGGTCCAGAACCTCAGACTCTTGAAGCAAGTTTGTGATGTGAACCTGCTTCTCATAATATTACTAAATTGTTACCTACCTTCTTAATCTCATTTTCTCGTATGTTTGATAGTGCTTCCAGAAGCTACTGACTTGGCGTATCACTGTGAAGTGAATGAGGTGCAGGCAGTGGTCTGTGGTCTTCAAATGAGCCAGACATTAAGGAGACTTGCAAAACTGTGCTTTTGTTTTTAAACTTATTTTTTCATAAAATATATGTTAGCATGTAATGGGCTTGAATTTTAAATTAACGAATATTTTAAAAATCTCTCAGTTTTAATTGCTAACGTGATACTGATGGATATAACCTACAAACAAAAGTTCTTTGGAAATCCTCAATAAAATTTAGTAAGAGTATAAAATATAAAAGTGTCCTGAGACCAAAAAGTTTGAGAACCACTGCCCTAGAGAACACGTTTTGCATGAGGAAGCACATCCAAGGATGCTCACTGAACCACTATTTGCAGCAGAAAAAAGTGGAATGAACCTACATGTCCCTTAACAGAAAGGTTAAGTGAACTAAGGTATAGTCATACAATGGGAAATTACAGGCAACTAAAAAGAATGAGGCAGACCTACACATAGACACCAAAATATCTCTGGGACACATTATAGACAAATGAGCAAATGACATAATACTTTGTTACAAATTTAACTCTGATAAAATGCTGAATAATATCAGATTTTTTCCATAGGAACATTGAGTAGTGTAAAAGAACACACAGTAAACAGTAATAGTAGTTACCTCTAGGAAAGAGATAAGATTGGGGTATGCTTTTTAAAAACAAACAAAAAAAGCACGGTATTAATTTCCTCTTGCTCTGAACTTTAACACAAACATACAGACACAAGGCAAATTAAAACTATCTGGAAAGTCCCCTCCACCAGCACAGCAACAGAATGGTGGGTTATCTACTCAAGAGCATCTCAGGGCAGATGCACTGCTCCCAGTCTAGCTCATCAGCATGAGTCCATGGAGAACCTCTTCATCCTTCTTACTGAATATTCACCACGTTTTGAGCCTATTTGGAAGCTGTAATTTTCTCAAAGCATTTCCACTTTGTTTATCCCATCCTTAACTGCCCAGCTTCTCTCAATCACAAAGATAGTAGTAACAACAATAATCAAAATATGAAATGAGGAACTTCCCTGTTGGTCCAGTGGTTAAGAATCTGCCTTGCAATGAAAGGGACCCAGGTTCAACCCTCGTTGGGAAACTAAGATCCCGCATGCTATGGGGGCAACTACGTCCCCACTGCAAGATATGCCGCAACTAAAATTTGATGCAGCCAAATAAATTAATTAATTAATCAAAAGGCAAAAAACAATGAAGTGAAAGTAAATTTAATGAGCCCCCAAATGTAGAAGTTTGTCAGGTAACTTGACAAATTCCCAGTAATAATCCCCTTCCTATAATTCTGTAACAGTATATTTTGAGGAATTTATCTACTAAAGATGTAAAAAGCTGTGCAGGCAAGTCAGTCACTTTGTCTGTTGCTTGTCAATTTCCCAGTTTATTTCTAGATGTAAGATACCTGGGTAAATGAGATACATAAATCATACACTCTGGAAACCAGGAGCAAGGGGACCCTCCCAACTGCTGGAAGATTCAACAACAAATGATCTTTACAGAGAGCAACCAGCCATTTAAATTTAGAATCCTGAAAATGTTCCCACACTTTGTAATTAGATTTATACACAATTTGTTGAAATACTGAGACCTTTAGTTTAGATGTTTATGTTCAGGAGTGTTCCTCACATTGCTATTTGTATTAGCAAAAAATTGCAAGAGGGTTCACTTTCCATACACCTTTTCAGTGTGTACTTTGGTAGCCAACAAAAGGCAAGTTTGTCAGATTTAAGAATGAGGTAAAATCACCCGAAATGAAGTTTGGTTTTTCAAAAGCAGAATACAAGCTGTCAGCTATGTATATACAATAAAGAGTTCAGGGAAACAGACACAGAGTTGACAGTGGTTACCTCAGTGTTGTAAGAGTGCTGGAATTACTGCTCTGTTCTACATTGCCCATGTTTTCTACAGGAAGTCGTATCTTTATAATCAGATAGATATACACATACATAAATGGTCTTTGAGAAAAAGGAGTGCAAGCTTTAGAGAGGATGAATGAGTGGGAAGAATCCCCCTGTGCTAACACATACCCTGTGCCCCACATGGAGCCAGGCTCATCTCAGTGCTTTCTCTCCCGGAAACCCAACATCCCAGCTGCCCCAGGGACACAGCTGAGCCCAGCTCACTCAGCCGGGGCACAGTGCTCCCAAACTGCACCCCGCTCTGGACCACTCACAGCCCTAGGTAGGGGTTTGAGAAAGCACTCCAAGGAAGCAACCTACAGAGGAAGTGGGGGTGTTCGAATAGTTTCTAAAAGGATGCTGCTAATCTAAATCTAGACTCTGCAAAATTTCAAGACATATGTTCAGCTTTTGCTAAGGACAGGAGTTTCATCTGTTTCGAAATAATAGTTTCCCCCCACCCACAACTTCATCTTCTTTTCGCATTTTCATTTCACTTTGGAAAAGAGAAAGGAATTTGAAAATAATTAAATATAGATCTAAGTCACTGAGTTCTTTAAAGTCAGGGAACAATGGGCATTGAAACAGAAGAAATGCTATTGGGGTAAATTCTGTTAATTTTTAAAATCGATCCCATCATGACTAAATGTTTGCTTATTATCCATCAGTTCACATTCTTTGGTCTATTACTGTTACTCCAGTTCTCTCCAATGACATTATACAGAGTTTTCAAATATTTTTGATGATTTGGTGATTTTTTTCTTAAGACAAACTCTTTCAAGATTACATAAAATCCTGTCTTACAGACAATAGAATAACACTCAGGATCCCAAAATGCTAAAATCCTACTGACATCCTTAATGATTCCATTCCTTTACAAACTCTACTGAATGCCTACTATGTATCAAGTTTTGTGCTGGACACTAGGGATAGAATAGTCAATCCCACAGAGGATAAATGGTCCCTGACCCCAGTGAACTTAAAGTCTGGTGGGGAGACAGCATTAAACAAACAATTATGCAAATAATTAACAAGTTGGAACTTGGGGTAAGTGCTGAGAGGGAAACACTGTGCTTTGAGAACACATCAGAAAAGTCCATGGAAACTTGCAACCTTACTCCTGAAAGAGGAGATTTCTTTCAGAAAACAAGAAACACATCAAAATTCCTCTTCCCCTCTTCTGAGTCACATTTAGAGGGAGCTGGAGCTGGAGGGTACACAGGCACATTGACTTTTACTTGAAATAGTAACTCAGGAATGCAGAACTATCCTGGAGAATGGCTCCATCTTTCTGGGAACTTTTCTTTTTCCTTTCCATGATGGGAGGGGGCAGCTGTTACAGAGATTTATGTACCAACAAGCCTGATGTGTAATCATGGAAAATTAGGAAGAACCTACACACACATCCCTAGGAAAATGCCTGGGTGAACTATGGCAAGAACATTTCACCCTACGGAGTATCTCTGTCTGCTAAGTCGCTCAGTCATGTCCAACTCTGTGCAACCCCACAGACAGCAGCCCGCCAGGCTCCACCGTACCTGGGATTCTCCAGGCAAGAACACTGGAGTAGGTTGCCATTTACTTCTCCAATGCATCAAAGTGAAAAGTGAAAGTGAAGTTGTTCAGTCGTGTCCGTCTCTTCGAGACCCCATGGACTGCAGCCCACCAGGCTCCTCTGTCCATGAGATTTTCCAGGCAAGAGTACTGGAGTGGGGTGCCATTGCCTTCTCTGATCTCTGTCTGCCTATTAAAAAACAGTGAGATGACACTTCAGTACTGACACAGAAGGCTCTCCATATCATACTGAGTTGGAAAGTGCAAACCACCATGACATGACTCAGTCTGGTTTAAAAAATGTCTAAACTTTGCATTAATGCAAAGAAAGGGGACTTTTCAGCTGTACACAGTGTCCACGGTGGTCATCTGTAACAGACAAGGAAGGCTTATAAATCCTTTAGCCTGAGAAGGTGTGTAGGTACTATCTGAACAAAAAAAATACCAAAAAAAAAAAAATTAACAAAGAAAAACATGTATGTATCAGTAGCCTCTCTGGACAGGGGGCATCCTTCTGGAAGGGGACCAGTATGCACCTCTGGTGTTTTGGCTTAAACTGTTTGAGGATGTGCTGTTTTGGGACCTTTGCCCTGAGACCCTATATTAGCCCATTCTTAGAGACACGCTGGAAAAGAACAATCAGCTGTGCCACCCGCTGCATGCTGAAGGCAGCCTGAACACGTTCCCAAAGGTGTGCCTACACATAGCCACAGAAGAGCGGATGACAGAGCTGCCGACTCAGCTGGAGGAAACACGAGGGGAGCTGGGCACTAACAGCTCTGCGAGAGGCTGCAGCTCCCTGTCCCCCAGCCACCCTGGGGCTGGCCCCGCACCGGCCCAGGAATGACAGCAGCAGAGAAGGCTAACCCCAAGAGACCGCGTTCCTACATCCAGAACCACAGCAGCCCACTGGGAGGGCAGCAGGGGAGCAGGCTCTCTGGGCAGACCAGGAGCCCTTCCCCGGGGTCTAGTGGTTGCCCCTGCTGCTCATCTGGTCCGGCCAGACCGGGACCAGGCAGCCAGCATCCTGGAAGGACACAAGGATTCCACCCTCCCAGCGTCTCCCAAGGCGCCAGGCTGGGACTCCAGAGTCAAAGCAGACCCCAACGGAGGGCACCTCAGCCTCGGGTCACGTACAGCCCTAGGCCAAGGGCACTGCAGCCCCAGCAAAAGACCCCAAGAGCACAAATCCCATTCAGGGTCTGGTCTGTTGAAAAGTAGCACGCTTAGGGAATCTGTTTCTTCAATGCTTGAGATAAATACTCCTAGAATCCACGCTTCACTTCAGAGCGTGAAGGCCATGTAACCCAATTATGCTTGTATTCTACACAGAGCTGTCACTCTGCTACTTCCTAAACTCTTTCTAGATACAGAAATATATAGAGATAGGGAGATAGTCAGCGTGACAGATGCTGTACCTCTAGAGGCATCTGCAAAGGTGTGTTAGAAATGAGGGTCCTTTTGTGGCACAGAACTCTGACCCCCTGCACCTGCCATATGGTGATAGTCATGTGTTCTCCAAGCCACACAGAATGACACTCAACCACCTTCCACAGAGCCTTCGACATTTCAAACAGATTCTCCCTTCCGCCAAAAGTGCTATAAAAGGGAATTTGAGGTATTTGCAGTACATCCTATGCTTGCAAGTCAGGTGGGGCAACCAGTGCCTCCACTCTGACTGTATCCTGCAGTACTGTTATCAGAGTGGGACCTCAGGGAGGGAACCAGAACTGACCTCACCAGGGGCAGCCCTTGTGTTATTAAATGACACGGGGACCCAGCAACAATGAAGTCTCCCTGTACCAGGGACCCTTCACCTCGAGCTGGTGAATTCCAGGTTGGGACCTGGCCGCTGCAACCTCGATCCTGACTTGGGCTTCTGACCTGGACACGAAGGCCTGGCCTCCCTCCCCTGGATGTCCCTCCCCGCCTCAGCCCAGCCATTCTCCAAGGGAGGACCCAGGAGAGCTCTCTCACATGCTCCTGCATTTCTTTCACTGCATCTTAATTGAGCACTTGTTGTATACAAGACATGATGCAAGGCAAGGGGAGAGAAAAAGTGAGAGCTAAAAAAACATGATCAGTGCTGACTGCCTCTTCTCTGGCTCCCATCGCACAGTCTTACCAGCCCAGAGTCACAGTCAAATTTAAACTGTCCTCTGCTGGGCATCAGTTAGTGTGGAATTGGGGGGTTTTGTCCCCCTACCCAGCTTACCCTCTCAGGGAGCCAGGCTTTAGAAGAGCTGAGCAAAGTATCAGGCTTAACCAGACCAGGGGCCTATTTTAATTCTTACATCAATGTCTTTAAAACTCTCCAGCCACAACTCAGAAATTAAATGATTCTCCCTAGCAACTCCTTCCAGAATGGCTCTGCTTGTAATTCCGGCCGTCGCAGGGCAGGCAGGACCAATGAGCAGTGACAGCTCCAGGTTGCTGCAAAGGCCGCCAGTGTGCCCTCCACCATGGCGGGGGGCACAGCCCCGCTCTGCCCTTCCATACCACATTACCTCTGTGATGACCCACAAACGCTGGACGGACGGCTAGGCAGAGCCCCTTCTGCTCCCACCTCCCAGAACGTGCAGGACCCCACCAGACCAGTTCCACCCACTCTTTGCTGTACCTCTTCTCTCCTCTCTGAAGTCTGTCTTCTGGCTTTGTCTAATGTCATCCCTGTTCCTGCCTTCCTCCTCTCGAATGTCCTGAAGCTCTCAGTATACAGGAGTCTTCTGACAGCTTCACCCAAGCTCCTGCCACCTGGTGCTCAGAGCTTAACACTGCCCTGTCATTGAATCACACATTGCTGAACCATGTTACCCCAGCAAGTCTGTTCCTGTGCCCAGCTGGATGGTAAACTCCTACAGGGCGGGGAGAGGACCACACCTCAAACTGCTTCAACCACCAACCCCTCCAGTAAAAAAAAAAGCAAAAGCTCAGCCTCCCACTGGGTAAACCTATCCAAAGTAAACGCCTTTCAGACAGCCCATGAGTTAGAAGGGGTCGACAGCACTCTTAAGAGTCCCTGGAATGCGTGGGCTAGAGGTAAGGTTTGATCACAGATGGTACCCAGCTCCTGGCATCAGATGGCTGCTCCCTCATGG
The DNA here is from genome assembly GCA_917880005.1 of Nanger dama. Taxonomy (NCBI): domain Eukaryota; kingdom Metazoa; phylum Chordata; class Mammalia; order Artiodactyla; family Bovidae; genus Nanger; species Nanger dama. Next base: position 120,391 of record CAKJTW010000107.1, read on the forward strand.
CAGAGCCCACATCTCCCCAACTCCTGGGTCCTCAGCGCCCAGCACTGGGTCCTCAGGAAACATTCACTGAAGGGGCAGATCATCTCCAGGACGCATGCTACACTGTGGTTTTCCTTTCTCCTGAAAGCCTCAACTCACAGGAAGGCAGAGGGAAAGCTTCGACTATCAAGGCCTGCCAAATGTAAAAGTGAAATTATATTTGTACAGTCCATGCCAGTTTTCTTGTACAAGATGTGAGATTCCAGATTTATCTGCTTGTTTCCTTATGTTTTACTTATTACAATGACTTTATTAAAATTCTCCATAAAACATTAAAAAAAAAATGCCTGCCCAACGACAAGGAAAACTGAAGACTACTTTTCAAAATGAATTTGGTGACTTCCCGCCAAGTTGAACAATGCTGTGGTGCAGATCACAAAATCAAGCTCACTATAACCTTTCCTAACCAGCTCTTCCCTCAACTTCACTACTTCTGTCAATATCACTCTCCAATCACTAGGCCTGCAGCCTTTCCTGTATCTCTGATCAGTTCCGCCCTTTGGGGCCTCTAGAAAGCTATACGCCCAAGAGCGTGGCTCCTTGCTCCTGGAAACCTCCCATCCTTTCCCTTCTAGTCGTGGGGCCCACACTCACACGAGACCTCAACTGATTCCAAATCTTTATGGCATCGTTCCTAGCTCTAACCTCCTCCCGTTCACAGACCTTACACGCTGCTGCTGCTGCTGCTGCTGCTACTGCTGCTGCTGCTACGGCGCTTCAGTCGTGTCTGACTCTGTGCAACCCCATAAACGGCAGCCCACCAAGCTCTGCTATCCCTGGGATTCTCCAGGCAAGAACACTGGAGTGGGTTGCTATTTCCTTCTCCAGTGCATGAAAGTGAAAAGTGAGAGTGAAGTCGCTCAGTCGTGTCAGACTCTTAGTGACCCCATGGACTGCGGCCCACCAGGCTCCTCCGTCCACATGATTTTCCAGGCAAGAGTACTGGAGTGGGGTGCCATTGCCTTCTCCAGACCTTATACACCGCCCTCAGCCTATTACTTACTAAGTGCTGTTTTCAGCTAGTCCAGCATCTACTCAAATCATAACTTTTCACTTTTTAAACCAAGTCTTCTGTTCTCACTGACTTGCCCATACTCACTCTCATATGCCGGAAACCCTGACCAATCCTTCCGCCTCAGCGAGGATACTCGCTTGCCGAGTCTGTCCTTCCAGGAACTGGGCCTTCTCGGCCATCTCAAAATCTTGGCAGAAGTGTCAATTCTGCTTATCCACATCCTACCCACGGGCAGGGGCTCAGGGCCAGCCCAGCTTCTCACACAAGCTTTCCCCATCCTTCAGCCTACTGGCCACCTCCGCTCCACAGAGCTGTGTATAGCCTCAAACCCTGCCTTCCTGGTGACTCAAACACTCTCCCCCAACCCCCTCCACCCCCGCCCCCCGCCAAAGTCAGAACAGCTGGTAAGGAAGACCAGCTGCTTCGTAGCCACGTGATCCTGCCCAGACCACCAGACTTTCAGAATCTCTCAGAACTGTTGCTATAACACATGAGAATTTACATGAAGGCGATTCATTCATCTCACATTCAAAAAGACCATCCAGGTAAAGGATCTGCATATCCTTCTATTACTGGCCAAGAGCAGCTATTTCCCATCATTCACAACCCTGCAGCCACTAAGTCTCAGTACACGTTAATTTAATATAAGACAAGGGAGAAAGCACTTTGATTGGGGTACTTAGGAGCTTCTCTGATACAAATTTTGGGTGACTGCAGAAATGTGGGCGTGGAGGGGGAGAGAAGACAGTTGTTCTAGGCAAATCTAGTGACAACGGCGCCGGTCTTAGGAGTGAGGTTTGAACACTAAGCCACAGTCAGCAGTAGGCACTGACTGGGTACACTGCCAGTAAGCCATCAGTGGGCAGCAGGGAACAGGCGAACTGGGGAGTGGGACACGAGCAGGGTCCACGGTTCGGGGGGGCGCGGAGCACGTGGACAAAGAATGCTTCAGACCATCAAATCTGGCTACCTTCCTTCCCAACGTACATAAGCCCTTGACCACGGCGAGCACCACCAGGGGCGCGCGGTAAAATCACTTCCAGCCAGAAACCAGGGCACCTCCGATAACGCCGGCCCAGCCCGCCCCGATCCCGCCAGCCCCGGACCTCACCAATGGAGATTTCTTGCGCGAAAGCCAGCGAGATGAGGAGGAGAGGCAGCCCCACAGCGATGCACGTGACCATCTTGTCCACAGCCAGCTCCAGCCGCAGCCCCTTAAACTTGGGCTCCGAGGGCTCCTTCAGCAGGAAGTCCGAGAAGACATACTCGGTGGCAAGGTGCGCAATGGCCATGGCTGCGGCGCGCCGGGCTGGGCCGGACAGGTTCGCAAGGCAGGCCTGCGGACTGCCGGCGTGGAGAGGGCGGTGCGGCGCCTTCGCCCGTCACCAGGCCTGCCCGCGAGTTTCGCTTTCCCTTTGCCGGCTCCCCGGTGGCTCCCACATTCCGCCGGTCTTTGTACCGTGATGCGCCGCAGCCATTTTCTCCTGGCGCGTCCCCTGGAGTGTCCCGGGGATGCTCCGCGGGCACAGGAGCCCGGGCCGCGCCCGCTCTTCCACCGCAGGCCGGGGCGCAGCCACCCCGGCAGGTCCCCGTGCTCCGCGCGGCCGCCGCGCGCCCGACGGCGAGTCGGCGGCCAAACAAAGCACGAGCCGCTCCGCCAGGGCCCGGCTGCGGCCGCCGCCGCCCTGCGCGCTCTCGGCCCGCCCCGCGCGCTCTCCGGGAATCTCGGAGGAGAGCAAGAGCCGAGGGAGCGCGCCGTTTCCGGGAGCCGGGGGAGGGGGGGTGCGGTGAGCGCGGCAGCGCCCGCAACCCTGGGATCCACCCCCGAAAGGGGCGTCCGGGTGAGCGGCACCTCGGCTAGCACTCGCGCCCCTCCCACCCTCATCCCCTCCTCTTCCGGGCGCCGGGAGGTTTGAAGTCGCTTCCGGAAGTGGCCTGTAGCCCTGCAGACCGAATGGCCCCCTTATGCCTCACCCTCAGCATTTCTACATGGCGGGATCGGTCAGAAGGTGGTGCAAAGGCCTCAGAGAGCAACGGGCGCCATAAAAGGCGATCGAGCGGGTTAGACCGAGCAAACGTGGGAGAGGGGGCGCTTAACTCTTGCAGGAACACTGGGGGCCAGGGAGGTGCGGGCTCAGAGGGGTGAGCCTGCGCCTGACTCTGTCTCAGGGGTCTGTGCTTAGCCTCTCGCTTTGCCCGCGGAAGCCTCGGTCTGGGATGCTGAGAGACAGTCAAGAGACGCTGTGATCAGCAACACTTGGAGCTGGCAGGACCTTTGAACAGGAGGGCTTCTTGGGCCGGGGCTGCCGTCTCTGCTCTTTGTACATAGGCAGGTCCGTGCAGGCAAGCCTCTTCTGTGTGCGCTCACCTGCCCAGTGTACATCTCCACCCCGCCCTGCCCTCGGAGTCATTGTCCCATGGCCTGCACTACCCTCTGCTTAGGGGACTCATGGGACCAGGACCGCACAATGGCCAGAAACACAACCCGCGTCTCCTCTTGGCCTGAACTCCAGTCTTCCCCATCTTGCTCAAAGCAGTGCCATCCGACCATGCGGCCAAACCGGACACCTGGACTGCCCTGTGTAACAGTGCAGTCTCTCCCAGCTCCCTTAACCAATTTCCAAATTCTCTGGCTTCTCGCTTCTAAATATTGAACATCTAATCATTTTCCTCCACCTGTGCTGCCATCCTGTCTCCTAACCACCTACTGGTAGGCCCTGCAGGCCCACAAGCCCTTCTCCCCAGCAGCTGCCAAAGGGAGCTTGTAAAAGCTCCAGTATTATCCTATCACTCCCTTCTTAAAGTGTACCTTGTTTTTAGGATAAAATTCAAATTGTTTAGCATGGCCACTGCCTGCTTACTAGTTTCACTACTTTCCCTTCAGTCCTTCAACTTAGCCAGCTCTTGCCTCCTCCAGACCTTCACCTGCCCCAAAACACATCCACAGTAGCCTCTTTGCCTGGACTGTTCTGCTGGATGTCACTTCCCTGGTGAGTCTTCCTTGTGAACAGTAAACAGGATTAATTTTTGTTAATCCTTTGTTAAATATTCTTGTGATACCAGCTGCGGGCCTTGGGAAAGTTGCATGCCCCCTCTGTACCTCATACTGCTTAGGATTGAGGTAAAGATCGAAATAGTTAATATACCTAAGGTGCCTAGGACATTGCCTGGCGACTGATGAGTGCTGTGTACATGAAATCCATTACTGTTCCCCTCTATTATTATTCTTAATGAAAATCACAGTTCAGTTCAGTTCAGTCGCTCAGTTGTGCCTGACTCTTTGCGCCACCATGAATCGCAGCACCCCAGGCCTCCCACTCCATCACCAACTCCTGGATCTCACCCAAACTCATGTCCATCGAGTCGGTGATGCCATCCAGCCATCTCATCCTCTGTTGTCCCCTTCTCCTCCTGCCCCCAATCCTTCCCAGCATCAGTCTTTCCAATGAGTCAACTCTTTGCATGAAGTGGCCAAAGTACTGGAGCGATGGACTGGTTGGATTTCCTTGCAGTCCAAGGGATTCTCAAGAGTCTTACCCAATACCACAGTTCAAAAGCATCAATTCTTAGGCGCTCAGCTTTCTTCACAGTCCAATTCTCACATCCATACATGACCACAGAAAAAACCATAGCCTTGATAGACGGACGTTTGTTGGCAAAATAATGTCTCTGCTTTTGAATATGCTGTCTAGGTTGGTCATAACTTTCCTTCCAAGGAGTAAGCATCTTTTAATTTCATGGCTGCAATCACCATCTGCAGTGATTTTGGAGCCCAAAACATAAAGTCTGACACTGTTTCCCCATCTATTTCCCATGAAGTGATGGGACCAGATGCCATGATCTTCGTTTTCTGAATGCTGAGCTTTAAGCCAACTTTTTCACTCTCCTCTTTCACTTTCATCAAGAGGCTTCTCAGTTCCTCTTCACTTTCTGCCATAGGGGTGGTGTCATCTGCATATCTGAAGTTATTGATATTTCTCCCGGCAATCTTGATTCCAGCTTGTGCTTCTTCCAGCCCAGCATTTCTTATGATGTACTCTGCATATAAGTTAAATAAGCAGGGGGACAATATACAGCCTTGACATACTCCTTTTCCTATTTGGACCCAGTCTGTTGTTCCATGTCCAGTTCTAACTGTTGCTTTCTGACCTGCATGTAGGTTTCTCAAGAGGCAGGTCAGATGGTCTGGTATTCCGTCTCTTTCAGAATTATCCACAGTTTATTGTGATCCACACAGTCAAAGGCTTTGGCAGAGTCAATAAAGCAGAAATAGATGTTTTTCTGGAACTCTCTTGCTTTTTCCATGATCCAGCGGATGTTAGTAATTTGATCTCTGGTTCCTCTGCCTTTTCTAAAACCAGCTTGAACATCTGGAAGTTTACGGTTCATGTATTGCTGAAGCCTGGCTTGGAGAATTTTGAGCATTACTTTCCTAGTGTGTGAGATGCGTGCAATTGTGCACTCATCTTCCCAGCATCAGAGGCTTTTCCAATGAATCAACTCTTTGCATGAGGTGACCAAAGTATTGGAGCTTTAGCATCAGTCCTTCCAATGAACACCCAGGACTGATCTCCTTTAGGATGGAGTTTGAGCATTCTTTGGCATTTGCCTTTCTTTGGGATTGGAATGAAAACTGACCTTTTCCAGTCCTGTGGCCACTGCTGAGTTTTCCAAATCTGCTGGCATATTGAGGGCAGCACTTTCACAGCATCATCTTTCAGGATTTGAAAGAGCTCAACTGGAATTCCATCACCTCCACTAGCTTTGTTCGTAGTGATGCTTTCTAAGGCCCACTTGACTTCACATTCCAGGATGTCTGGCTCTAGGTGAGTGATCACATCATTGTGATTATCTTGGTCATGAAGATCTTTTTTGTACAGCTCTTCTGTGTATTCTTGCCACCTCTTCTTCATATCTTCTGCTTCAATTACAGTTCAACAAGTATGTGTTTAACTGTCTATTGATTTAGTGTTTGTCTCCCCTTTATTGCTATAAGGTGCATTTAGGAATTAAATAACACATCCTCCTCTAAAGCCTCCCCTTCCTCCCTCTCTCCTTACTTGAATGTCATTTGTTAGAAGGAAGCCAAAGCAGCTGTGGGCCTCATAGCTATGGTCCCAAAACACTTGTTTTGTTTGTTAGAGACCCTTGACATTTGGATATGAAATCTTTTGTGACCAAAATAGTCAAAGTCAAGAGAGTTAAGCCTACTACATGGTCTGTTCTGTTTATATATTCATTTATTTCTCTAAGGAATGTTTGCTGAGCAACTATTGTGTATCTGCACTGTGGTCTGTGCTGGGGTGCAGCAGTGAGCAAAACACGTCTGAGGTCCTTGTTTCCATGGAGCCTAGATTTCAAGGAGACAGACAGAAGTCCTAACAGGTAAGATGGAATGTCCCAGGATTAGGGCAACTAAAGAAAATAATGGAAATTGGAAATAACTTGGGAGGGGTCCACTCTGGAGAGGGCAGTCTGGGGAGCTTACATCTGAACTAGGAAAGAGGATGAGGTTGCTAGAAAGAAAAAGCATTCCTGACACAGAAAGGAGTGTGTGCAAAGGTCCTGAGGCAAGAAGGAACTAGCAGGGCACCGGAACTAATAAAAGCTGAAACAGAGAGGAGTCAGAGGTAAAGCTGGAGATGTGGCCATCATGGGCAGCCAAATCAGCCTAAGTTTTATAGATGAAAGTAAGGAGTTTGGATGTTGTTAAAAGTGAAACCAAAAGACAGTAAAAGAAATTTACCAGGTTAAGTGATGTGATCAGATCTGGAGGAGCACTGTTGCGGCTGTGTGGACTGTGCTTAGAGGGACAGAAGCAACAGGGACTGCCACCATGATCTGCTCAAGCAGGGTTTGGAGTCTGCAGACCAGGGAGAAATACATTTTGAATTTATTAGCATAAAGGTGATTTTCAGATCCAGGAAGATGAGTGAAATAACCTATGGAGGGGGTATACAAACTACCGCTGACTTGGTGGCACACGTTTATCTTTCATCTCTTTGTCTGCACTGGGTCCTCACAGCAGTGCAGCAGGCGTCTCTAGTTGCATATTTCAGGCTTAGTTACCCCTCAGCATGTAGGATCTTAGTTCCCAAGGCAGGGATTGAACCTGAGTCCCCTGCATTGGAAGGCAGATTCTTAACCACCAGACCACCAGGGTTATTTATTTTTCAACAGTCCCACATTTATTTTTCAACAGTTCTGGAAATCTAAAGTTCGAAATCAGTTTCACTGCAATAAAGTCAAGGTGCCAGCAGGCCTCCAGAAGCTCGAGGGGAGAATTGGGTCCTTTGCCTTTTCCAGCCTTGAGAAAGCATTCCTGCATCTCCAAAGCCAGCAGCGTAGCACCTTCCTTCATGCGTCCCATAGCTCCCTTGTCTTTTTTTATACAAACACCGTGCTTGCATGCATACTCAGCCACTCTTTTGTGTCCAGCTCTTCCCAACCCCATGGACTGTAGCCCATCAGGCTCCTCTGTCCATGGGATTTCCCAGGCTAGGATACTGGAGTGGGTTGCCACATTTCCTCTTTCAGGGGCTCTTCCTGATCCCAGGGATCAAACCCATGTCTCTTGCATCAGCAGGCAGATTATTTACCACTGTGCCACCTTGGAAGCCCCATAAGAACACTGTGGATACATTTAGGGCCAATCTGGGTAATCCAATATAAACTTCCTATCTCAAGATTTGTAACAATCATAGCTGCAAAGTCTTTATGCTATACACGATAACATTCACAGGTTCAGGGAGTGGGACCTGGAATCTTTGGCTATACTATTCAGCCCACCCTAGAGGACCGATCGAAGAAAAGGGCCCAGTTCAAGTCAGGAGGTCAGAGGGAGGAAAAGGAACTCTCAAGATACTGAAAGGAAATAGAGCTGCTGAGGAAGAAGAAAGGTTGGCAGGCCATGTTATGGAGCCAGGGAACTAGAGGGTATGCAGAAGGACGGAGCTGCCAATTATTACTGAGAGGTAACATAAGATAAAGACTGGGAAGAGGCCACAGAACGTGGAATCATTTCCATTATCATTATAGTCGTGATGGTTTTGATAACAGCAGACTGGGGTGCAGAGTTGGGCAGGGCCCTCTGGAAGGGAAACCTTTGGAACGGGTGGAGGCATGCATCGGGTGAGGAGACAGAGACAAGTGTGGACAGCACTTTCAGTTCTGCTGTCAAGGGAACAGAGGACCTGTGTTGGAGCAGGTTATGGAGTTAAAGACAGTGACTGTTTGTTTTCTGTCTGTTTTTAATGGAAGGTATTGCTGATAACTTTGTGCAGGAGGGAAAACAGATGACTGAGGGAATTTAGTTCTTGAGAAAGCAAGAAGGGATGCAGTCTCCAGAGTCCAGGGAGAGACTGGCCCTGCCAGGAGCAGGCACACATCTTCTGTTGTAACAAGAGGAAAAGACATGTATAATTGTGATTGATTTTCTCAGCAGAGTGAGGCTGAACATGAAGAAGTGGGGTACCTCTGAGAAAACAATACTTGGTGAGAGTCGTGTTATCTGTGGGCTTCCCAGGTGGTTCAATGGTACAGATTCTGCCTGTCAATGCAGGAGAAATGGGTTTAATCCCTGGGTTGGGAAGATCCCTTGCAGTAGGAAATGACAACCCACTCCAGTATTTTTGCTTGAAATTCCATGGACAGAGGACGCTGCGGGCTACATTCCATGCGGTTGTAAAAAGTCAGATACAACCTAACAACTAAACAACAACAGTGTTATCTGTATACGTATATTGTCACTTTGTTTCATTTCCTCTAAGGAGTATAACTAGGATAAATTGCTAAATATCTGAAAAATAATTCTCCTTTAACTAACCGCCTGCTCCAGGTAAAAAATTTACTTCTTACTAGACTTCAGGTAGGGCGTTGAAAAAAAATGTAAATAGCTATCTTTATGATACATGAAACTTTATTAAAAAGAGAAATGGTATAATCAAACTAATTTGTGGTCTTATTTGCATTAAAAAATACGCTAAGAGAAAAGGAAAAGACAACTAAATAATTTGTTTTCTAGGTCAGTTATAAATAAGGCATTTATCATGATTAATATTATGAAATTGTATAGCCTACACATGTCTGAAAACTGTAAGCACATACTAAAAATCACATTATCAGTCGTTAGCAGTCTGGAATTCAGATCCTTGGGTATCATATTTGATATGACATTCAAGCAAACCATGAACAGAACTATTAGTATTTGCATCCTGTTTGTGTAAGACTATAGCTTCTATCAAATTACCCATTTCCCTTCACCAAGATGAAGATGAGACAGTATGAAAGGTCCCTCCACCAGTATTTATTAGGTCCTACTTATTCTCTTGGACAGCCCCGTAACACACTGCTAAGGCAGATGTACTAACAGCTCTCATCTCGCAGCAGCAGCAGCAGCAGCATGGGCTAAGGACAATTTCTTAGACTAGTAATAAACAATGTTACTTTTATCAGTCTTACACCTAGAGAGGCATACATATAGAGGGTATGGATTGCCTCTTAATGGGTTGAGTTTAGTTGTTCAATATTTTATTTGGCATTTGAGACTTGAAAATTATAAAAATATATCTCAAAGTTGATTTATTGATTTAAAAATTTGCTACTGGGACTCTCTTTTATTAGCCTTTTCTTTCCTCTTCCCATCAAAGACTATGTCTTTCTCTTCCCAGCTAGTCAGCTGCATTGATGAATTCCTGCTGGTGTTTTTCACATGATGATACTCTTTATTTCACAAAAGATGGAGCCTCGGAAAGATCCTCCTAACAGTGAAAAATCAGACTCGAGAGTCAAGGCCAGGCTTGTTTCCTGCAGTTTCCCTCCCGCCAAGTTTCCCTCCCTTGGAAGCTTCCACTAAACTCTCAGGGAGTGTCTTGACTCACAGTGGGAGAACCTAGCCTGCTATTTCAGATCCCAGCCCTCCACATTCTGAAATACAATTTCTTTGATTTTTGAAAATACAAACATTGCCACAGAAACATATTGTAAAAATATATAAATGAAGTGAGGTGTAAACATTCAACTTAATGTAAACATTCAAGTATCTCTACAGGTTTGCATAAAAATAGTATTTTTTAAAAATGTATATAACTTTGCTTCTTGTAGCAAACAGTGCACAGGCTATTTATATTAAAAGGAAAAGGCCAGGGGAGCTGGCTAAAGCCTCCAAAAAGTCATTTGATCAAATTTTATCAGCAGATACTGATTTAGACATTTTCAGGGACACCCCAAAAAGTTATTTTTCCTGGAACCACTAAAGGAAGTATCTTCCATAACAGAGATGAAAAATCAGTGTCATTCCAGTTAGATGTCTGAGGCATTGTAACTCTTTCCCGAAACTGTCCATCTATAGAGACTTTGATAGTAAGGAAGCACTGTCTAATCTAATTATGAAAGATGGAAAACAAAGGTATCTTTCAGAGGGTCTTCGCACTTCGACAAGCTCATTCAGAGAACAGACTGGGTCTGCTTTCTCAGTCACGCCCACTCTTCTTTTTCTATTTTATACCTGAGGATTATTCACAGCCCCTTTAAAAATAAATAAAGAAAAGCACATTGCTTTGAATGTGTTCCGGAGGATGGGAGCCTGACCCGGGAAGCGGCGGCAGGGTCCTCGGGAGCGGCGCCCCGCCCCGTCTCCCTGCCGAGGACGCGGGGCTCACAGGGTGTCGGTGGGGAGCGCGCAGGACTGGACCTCCTGGTACGCCGCCCGCGGCCTCGCGGAGCACAGCTTGAGCGAGAGGACCACCGAGAGGGCCAGAAGGAGGAGGCCGAGGACAAAGAGGATGACCAAGGCTGCTCGTGCTCCTCTGGGATCCAGACTCTGGCCAAAGAAGTAGAGCTGCTCCTCGCCGGGTTCTGTGTAAAAGAAACGCGAGCCGTCAGGCCACTTTCCCTGCGGAGTGAATCCCAACCATTGACTACAGGGTCGGGGCGGGCATCGTTACCGTTAGAGGGCGCGGATCCGGATGCATCTCCGGAAGGAGACTTGGTGGAGTATGGAATCCTGTTGTCTGGACAAAGAAGACAGTGTGATGGTTTATAAACAATAAAAGCAGATTATTTTCACTACATGAGTTGTTTCAAGAGTTAAGTCATTTCACCAACAAAGACTTGATCCTATCAGTATCTGTCTTTGTTGGATAGTCACTGTGCCTATTTCGTGCCAGCATACGTGCTCTTCTTACCCCATATCCACCCGGGGAACCTGGGTTCATGTCCCCCAACCTGTTAATCATTGCCCCCTGCTGCTGTCACTGAACCCTGTACCCTGCACTTTATCTTGGCATATATCATAGTCTACTACAGTTACATGTCTGTCTCTCTTACTTGACTCTGAGCTCCTTGGAGGCCCTCATGCTTTCTGTTTTCAAAGTCTGAAGGAAGCCTGGTACTATCAGCTGGCATCACAGAGAGAAAACAGTACCTATGTTTCGAAGGACTGTGTAGGTTGTCTCCATGCCAGCATGAATATGGTCAGACACATGACAATGTAACAACCACGTCCCTGGGTGATCTGCAAACAGTTCAATGGTTTGGAATGTCCCGGGAAAGAGGTCATATACATCTTCTCGGTAAGATTTACCTATCTACAGGTAGAAGGAAATAATAAAGATAAGAGCAGATATCAATTAAATGAAGAATAGAAACATAATAAAGATAAAGAAACCAAAAGCTGGTTCTTTGAACAAATCAGTAAAATTGATGAACTGTATGAAAACCAACCTGTGATGGTCCCCAGTGATCCCTGTCTCCCGGTACTCAGTACCTTGGTAGTCCCCCCAGTGATCCCTGTCTCCTGGTACTCAGTACCTTGGTAGTCCCCCCAGTGATCCCTGTCTCCTGGTACTCAGTACCTTGGTAGTCCCCCAGTGATCCCTGTCTCCCGGTACTCAGTACCTTGGTAGTCCCCCAGTGATCCCTGTCTCCTGGTACTCAGTACCTTGGTAGTCCCCCCAGTGATCCCTGTCTCCCGGTACTCAGTACCTTGGTAGTCCCCCAGTGATCCCTGTCTCCCGGTACTCAGTACCTTGGTAGTCCCCCAGTGATCCCTGTCTCCCGGTACTCAGTACCTTGGTAGTCCCCCAGTGATCCCTGTCTCCCGGTACTCAGTACCTTGGTAGTCCCCCAGTGATCCCTGTCTCCCGGTACTCAGTACCTTGGTAGTCCCCCCAGTGATCCCTGTCTCCCGGTACTCAATACCTTGGTAGTCCCCCAGTGATCCCTGTCTCCCGGCACTCAGTACCTTGGTAGTCCCCCAGTGATCCCTGTCTCCTGGTACTCAGTACCTTGGTAGTCCCCCAGTGATCCCTGTCTCCCGGTACTCAGTACCTTGGTAGTCCCCCAGTGATCCCTGTCTCCCGGTACTCAATACCTTGGTAGTCCCCCCAGTGATCCTGTCTCCCGGTACTCAGTACCTTGGTAGTCCCCCCAGTGATCCCTGTCTCCTGGTACTCAGTACCTTGGTAGTCCCCCCCAGTGATCCCTGTCTCCCGGTACTCAGTACCTTGGTAGTCCCCCCAGTGATCCCTGTCTCCCGGTACTCAGTACCTTGGTAGTCCCCCCCAGTGATCCCTGTCTCCCGGTACTCAGTACCTTGGTAGTCCCCCCAGTGATCCCTGTCTCCCGGTACTCAGTACCTTGGTAGTCCCCCAGTGATCCCTGTCTCCCGGTACTCAGTACCTTGGTAGTCCCCCAGTGATCCCTGTCTCCCGGTACTCAGTACCTTGGTAGTCCCCCCAGTGATCCCTGTCTCCCGGTACTCAGTACCTTGGTAGTCCCCCAGTGATCCCTGTCTCCCGGTACTCAGTACCATGGTAGTCCCCCAGTGATCCCTGTCTCCCGGTACTCAGTACCTTGGTAGTCCCCCCAGTGATCCTGTCTCCCGGTACTCAGTACCGTGGTAGTCCCCCCCAGTGATCCCTGTCTCCTGGTACTCAGTACCGTGGTAGTCCCCCCAGTGATCCCTGTCTCCTGGTACTCAGTACCGTGGTAGTCCCCCCCAGTGATCCCTGTCTCCTGGTACTCAGTACCTTGGTAGTCCCCCAGTGATCCCTGTCTCCTGGTACTCAGTACCGTGGTAGTCCCCTCTTACACTACTGTCTGGCAGTTGTTCCTTGAAGCCACCAGCGTATGGCAGAAGCAAATGGCATTCTGCTTCCCTTTCTCCCTCTCCCACTGGACTGCCCACTCTAGGGAAGCCATGGTAAAGAACTGAAGCCTCTGGCCATAGTCCTGTGAGTGAGCTTGGAAATGGATCCTCCATCTGCTGTCAAACCTGATGACTGTAACTCCAGCTGACATCTTGATTGTACCCTCACAAGAGATGCTGAATCAGAATCAATGAACTAAACTCTTTCCACCCTAACCTGGAGAGACTGTGAGGTAATAAGAGTGTGTTGCTTTAGGGCACTACATCTTAGGGTGAATTTGTCATGCAGCAAAACTCTAGACAAACTGACAGAGGAAAAAAAAAACACATATTACAAATATCAGAGATGAAAGGAGGTCTATCACTAAGACTTTATAGACATTAAAAAGGATAGTAAAGGAATGTTATGAACAACTATCCATGAATTCTACAACTTTGGAGATTTACAGATGGCAGATGATAGAAAAGCATATGAAAAGATACTCAATATCATTAGCCATTAGGAAAATGCAAATAAAAACAATGAGATACCAATATATATATTGGGTTGGCCAAAAATTTCATTCAGGTTTCATAAGCTAGTATTGAAAGACGTGAACCACTTTGTGGTCAACCCAATGCTTAAATGGATGGCTAAGAAAAAATAAGAATGAAAGATAGCCAGTGTTTGTGTGGATGTGGAAAAGTGGTACTCTCATACATGTCTGGTAGGAGAGAAAAGTATATTGTCTCTCTGGAACACAGTTTGGAAGTTTTCTTGAAGTTAATCATATATGTAGCACCTGGCCTGATGGCTCAGTGGTAAGGAATCCACCTGCCAATGCAGGAGACATGAGTTCAATCCCTGGGTCAGGAAGATCCCCTGAAGGAAGAAATGGCAACCCATGCAAGTATTCTTGCCTGGAGAATTCTATGGACAGAAGAGTCTTGCAGGACACAGTCCCCAGGGTTGTAAAGAGTGAAATACAACTTAGCAACTTAACAACAACAACTAGCAATCTACCCCCTAGGTCTTTTCTCAAGGGAAAGGAAAAACTTATGTTCACATGAAAGCATGTTCACAAATGTTTATAATGACTTTATTTTCAATAAGCCCAAAATGGAAACAACCCAAATGTCCCTCAACAGGGGAACAAATAAAGAAACTGCACTACATTCATACAATGGAATACTGCTCAACAACGGGATGGGGCAGACTGCTCCATACAGCGCGGGCGGACGCGCTTTAAGTGGCAACTCAAAATGAAACAAGCCAGATTAATAACGCCATAGGCTGCATGGCTTCATTCATGAGACACTTCAGAAAAGGCAAAACTATAGAGACAAAAACAGATCAGTGGTTGCCAGGGGTTAAACATGGGAAAGGAGTTGACTCTGGAAGGCACAAAGGGGGCATTTTATGGGTTGATGGAGGTGCTGTATATTTTGATGAAGGTTGGTTACAACACTGTATGTGCTTATCACAACAGAAGTGTATACTATCAGGGGGAGTTTTGTTGTTGTCATTTAGTCACTAAGTTATGCTGAACTCTTTGCAACCCCATGGACTGTAGCCAACCAGGCTCCTCTGTCCATAGGATTTCCCAGGCAAGAATATTGGAGAGGGTTACCATTTCTTTCTCCAGTGTATCTTCCCAACCCAGGGATCAAACCCATGTCTCTTGTGTTGGCAGCTGGGTTCTTTACTGCTGAGGCACCAGGGAAGCCCCAGGGTGCATTCTACTCAGTGTAAATTATACCTTAGTTTGAAATATTTATGTATATAATAATTTTATATGTATATAAAATAATTTTGTTTTTATGAATGTTATATATTTTAATGTATTTTTAAAATGTGGATTAAAATAGCCAAATTCTGCAAAGCATCATAGGCATTTAATATATGAAACAATATAATCACTATTAGGTTAGTACTTTCTATCTTAAACTGTATTGAATAAATATACTGAAGGGAGAGGATAGTAAATGTTTCATTAGTTACTATTTATTTCCGTGTGACTGGAAAAGGAGCAGTGCAGGTTTTCCTTGCAGATTAGACATGATTATTCATTTCTGTCTACTTCCTTGTAGACTGCACAGCACCTGAGATGACAGACATTTGGACCTTATCCCAGGGATTCTGATTTATCAGGTCTGGGGTGCAGCCTGGCAATCTGTTTCTTAAACTGCTCCACAGGTGACTCACCACTCAGATAGCACAGCTTGATGCTTGAAAGGCAGGAAGTCACATGTGGTAGAACCCAGTCCACTAGGGCAAAAGTCAAGGTAACATTTCGGACCCAAGACAAAGCTTGAAATATCTCATTTACTAGAGAGAGCTATTCTGTTGGCTAAGCACATAGAAAAGAAACAGGAGAGGAAAAGGGAAAGAAAAAAGAGAAAAGAAAAAAAGGGAAAGGGACAAAATACTACGGATGCCTTCATTTGCGATATTAATAGCATACTCCAGAGTGGTTGGAATTATCCCCATTGGTCTGCCATCTATGGGGTCGCACAGAGTCAGAAACAAATGAAGTGACTTAGCAGCAGCAGCAACTGAAAGAAAACTCTCATTTGAAGCTCAGAGAGTTTTTTCTAAAGCACAATAAAATACATATTAAGAAATATTTGTCATTCTCTAGCATTCACTACCACCCTTTGTGGCTCGTGAAAGCCTTATTGTCAAAAAAACTCTAATTTCACAATGGAAATATATTGAATCTGTTAATTCAATGTCTTCCCCAAAGCATTTCTCTTACACGAACCTTGAAAAGAAAGCTCTCAGCATGATAATGAATGGTGTGTATGTCCACTTCGTCTCCTACTCCTAACAGGTACCAGTTGGTCATTGTATCTTCATTCATGACGAGTCCATGAAGGTTCCCAAAAATCTTCCCATTAATAGCTAAGAAGGTAAAAGAAAACAGCCTCCCATTAGTGATGATTACTTAATCTGGTTTTAGAAACAATTCAAGAAGATCTTTATGTCACCAACATTTTCATTTGCCTGATAAACATGTAATCATCCCACTCACACTTACCAATGGCCTCACCATTTTAGACCCAAAATTCAGATTAGTAAGAAATCTTTACAAGAGAGAGCCAGAAAAGAGAAATAGAAGTTTGTTTTTAAAAGCTTTCTCTTGGGTAGCAGTACATGTTGGTTGGTTGTTTATTTGAAGTATTCTTCTAATGGAGTGGATTGCAG
Source organism: Nanger dama (assembly GCA_917880005.1). Classification (NCBI taxonomy): domain Eukaryota; kingdom Metazoa; phylum Chordata; class Mammalia; order Artiodactyla; family Bovidae; genus Nanger; species Nanger dama. The sequence continues at coordinate 136,780 of CAKJTW010000107.1, forward strand.
ACTCATGTGTAGGGTCACCAGATTTACACCATTCTACAGCTGAGTGACCACAAACATGGAGAATCAAGTTTATGTAAATTAAAACTGAACCAATTAAAGGTTCCATTAATATTTCATTTTCTGAGAACTAGCTTGGGGCAAGTTGCTAAACTTGGCTAAATCGCCAAGAGAAAGAAAAGTTCCAAGAGAAGGAGAGGTTCCCACAGGCCTGAGCCCATGATCTAACAATGACCAAAGCAAGCTCAAGCTAGGCTGACATGATAGATAGGAACTTTCACTCCTCTGTTTTCTACAAACTTTTTATTCTGTGCATCATGACACAACCAAATGAGTTACATTCACTGAAAGGAGAGAGCCTAAGAAAATTTGCATGGAGGGGGGGCAAAATTGTAGGGGAGAGAGTAGCTGAATCAGAAATCAGGTTGCTATATTCTAATCAATGTTAGCAATTAACTAGCTTTCTTATCTTGGGGCAGGACCTATCTTTTGCACACTGTTGGTCAAAAGTAGATCTTGGTGATAGAGTGTAGATATGTCAATTAGAACACATTACTTCCACTTAAAAACCAGGAAGTACCTTAAATTTCAAAGAATTAAATAACAGGCACATTAAAACAGAAATTTAGTGATAGTGTTTCATGTTCCAGAGACAGTTAAACCAGGCCCTTAAATTTGATCAAGTACAGGTTATCCTGTATTCTCATAGAAGTATACCAATAAGTGATCATTCATTTCCTAGGAATTACTTTACAGTCTTATAGTTTAGGGATCCCAGCATTCAGAGACACAGCTCCCTAAACAGATGGTCCGGAACCTCACTGGACCTTGCTGGCAGCCAGTCAATGACTTGGCTGGTTCCCTCTGAAGGAAAGCTTTGGAGGACTTTCTTCTGTCAAGGTGCCCGTGGGAATGCAGAAGGGCTCAGAGAAGGAGCCTGGGACCTTCCACAGATTTCTATGGACTTATCTCAACAAGGGTCTCCTTTTTAAACCTCTGATATACCATGCATTTTGTTGCTCTCCTCAAAATCATCAGAGGGCTTAAAATCTCGTGGATCTTTATTAAGATACTTCTTAATATTGTCATCCAGATACCAGGATTCATTCTCATTAAATACCAAAAACAAGAGAGCAAATTCATAATCAACGTCACTTCTTCTTCCCTTTTCATTCAACACTCCTTCTCTGCATGTAATCAGAGGACCCACCAAACCACTGTATGTATCCTGAAAGAAAAACAAACTGAATTAGAAAAGCTTTAAATAATTTAATAACACAGATTAGTTGCTTGTAAGAGTCATTGCAAAAAGACTAATAGACAATTGACCATGAAATAAGTACTAAGAAACCCTGAAGATTCAGGGCAATCTGTGCTAAAATTTAAGATTATTTCTAAAAATTTGCTAAGAGTGAGGTTTATAAGGGCTGAGGCTGTGTTCTTTACTCATTGTTGAGTCTCCAGAGCTCGGCTGTCTACTTCATAGAAGGTGTGCAATAAATATTTGTTGAATAAATGAATGCTTATTTCTGTTTTCCTGTGTGTTTTTCAAGTGAGACTATATTTAATTGAAGTATAGTGGATTTACAATGTTGTATTTGTTTCAGATGTGCAACAAAGTGATTCAGTTATGCATATATATATATATTATTTTACAGATTCTTTTCCATTATCAGTTACTACAAGATATTGAATATAGTTCCCTGTGCTATACAGTAAGTCCTTGTTGTTTATCTATTTTGTGTGTGGTGGTGGTGTGTGCTCCGTCGTGTCCAACTCTGTGACCCCACGGACTGTAGTCCACCAGCTTCCTCTGTCTATGGGATTTTCCAGGCAAGAATACTGGAGTGGGTTGCCAATTCCTTCTCCAATTTTGCATGCAGTGTGTATCTATTAATCCTAAACTCCTAATTTATCCCCCACCCCTCGTTTTCTTCTTTGGTAACCATAAATTTGTTTTCTATGTCTGTAAGCATATTTCTGTTTTGTAAGTAAGTTCATTTGTATCATTTGTTTAGATTCCACATATAAGTGATTTCATACAATATTTGTCTTTGCTTGACTGACTTAGTGTACTCATCTCTAGTTCCATCTATTTTGCTGCAAATGGTATTATTTCATTTTTTTAATAGCTGAGTAATATTCAGACATTGAACGTGTATGTGTTTACCATGTTCTATACCCATTCATCTGTCACTGGACATTTAGGTTGCTTCCCTGTTTTGTTTATTGTAAATAGTGCTGCTATGAACATTGCACATATCTTTTGAATTATAGTTTTCTCTGGGTTATATGCCCAGAAATAGGATTGCTGGATCATATGCTAACTCTGTTCTTAGTTTTTAAAGAAACCTCCATCCTGCTCTCCAAAGTGGCTGTACCAATTCAAATTCTCACCAACAGTGTAGGAGGGTTTCCTTTTCTCCACACCCTCTCCAGCATTTATTATTTGTAGACATTTTGATGATGGCCATTCTGTCCAGTGTGAGGTGATACCCAAGTGGGATTGTATTTATAACTATATACAAATGCTTATATTCCATTTTCTATGGGTAAAGGTTTCTTGGGAACTGATATGAGCCCATGAATGATTTTCATATTGAGTTATTCAGCTCTGAGCTTTCTTTTGAACTCCCACATTTCCATCTGCCTATTTAAATATTCCACCTGCATGCCTCTTGCAACAATTCAATCTGCTAATAAGCCTTTCTAAGGTGAGTTTTAGTATTTCCCTCAAACCATTCCCTTCTCCTGAATTCTCTATTTCTGTTAGTAGCACTATGATATTCCCTGTCACTTAGGTCAGAAAACTTGATTATCAGTGTTTAATTCCTCATTTTCCTCACTTTGTCCCATGTTGTGCATGTGTGTGTGCTCAGTTGCTAAATGATGTTGGACTCTTTGCAGCCCTATGGACTGTAGCCACCAGGCTCCTCTGTCCATGGAATTTTCCAGACAAGAATACTGGAGTAGGTTGACATTTCCTCTGCCAGGGGGTCGTCCCATCTCATTTGCTATCAAATCTTACATTTTTTCCCCTTCGCAGAGTCTGTTCTGTGACTTTCTCTTCATTCTACCAACATCCTTCTAGTGTAAGATCGTTTTGTTCTTTTGGCCCTACCCTGCAGCCTGTGGGATATTATATCTTGGACCAGGGATCGAACATGCCATAGAAAAGTCACCAGATTCAGAATTGTGATATAATTATGGATGTGCACATATATTATTTCCCTCAAAGATGATAAATTCCTTCAAGACAAGAATATTTTCAGCCCTCATAGTACTTGGTGAGGTCATTTGCACATCACAATGGCTCAATAAATATTTGTTGGGATGCACATAATGTGGACTTTCCATGATTCTACTTTGTTTGTTTGTTTGTTTTTTTCAAGTGTCTGGTATGTTTCCCCTGAACTCTTGTGCTGTCCAGTACACTTCAAAGACACTAATTATATCAGATATGACCTTAGTTTGGACTTAAATTATGATGTACAATTCAAGACTAGATGTTTTATACATATATATCTGACTCAAGTTCAATATTGAATCCTTGCCATTAATTTCTAAGTAAAGTTAGCCTATTTATCATTTAAATAGTTTTTAGTTTCAGTTACTAAGTTTTTGTGAAGTGTGTTTTCTTTCCTGAGCCCTGATAGTACTGGTAAGGATTTTAAAATTGGGTAACATCATAAACCATGTTAAAAATTAAAATATATATTTATTTTTGGTTATCTAATTTACATATCTTCTCTTGCTTCAGACTTCCTTATAAGTTATAAATTTAGTAATTTGAGATCTTTTTTTCCCCCTACACTTCAGGTCAAGGGCCAGTAAGCTTTGTTTTTGTAAAGTGCCATGTAGCAAGTGGCTCCTCTTGTGGCTCATTTGGTAAAGCATCCGCCTGCAATGAGGGAGATCTGGGTTGAGACGATCCCCTGGAGAAGGGAAAGGCTCCCCACTCCAGTTTCTGGCCTGGAGAATTCCATAGACTGTATAGCCCATGGGGTCACAAAGAGTCAAACACGACTGAGCAACTTTCACTTCACTTCACTTCACATAGCAAGAATTTTTTTTACTTTGTGAATCATACCATTTCCATCACAGCTACTCAACTTCATCATCAATAATGCAAACAAATGGGCATGGCCATAGTTTGAGACCCCTGCTTGAAACCAATACACCTCTTCATATATACCCACTGTAATTGTGATAGCTTGAATGGTCAACTGAAAACCGTATCACTTGGAGCATTTTGGTGGCTCTTTCCACCTTACCTTCACAAAGTTTACTGTTGAATAGTAAACCCATGGAATACAATTTGGGTCAGAGGGCCCTGGACCGGACCTTTTAGGGACATTCCATCTGTAGGTTTTTATTTCTCCTGAAACAAATAAGAAGAAATAGAAAAAAATTAATTATGTGATCTCTGTTCCAGACAATTTACCTGAAGAAATACGAATAGATTATTTGTATATTTTGATTAAAGTTACTGCTGGGGAGAATTACCCATTCAATAGAAATGCTCCTGTTAAACTCATACCTTGACTTTCTTCAGGTTCACCACGACAGATTTTCATTTCAGCCTATAGGCTTCCATCCTAGTTTGATGTTTTTCTCCTCTAATTTTGTATCTCCTTCCCAAGAGTTATGATTGAGCACACTAGAGGTGCTGTGGGCCTCAGCTTTGGCTTCTTGTGGAATCACCAGGGAACTTTGTAAACCCTCACTGCTCAGACCTCATCCCAAACCAATGAAATTAAAATATCTGCAATCTATTATTGGTGTACAAATATATTTCTTAAACTTCTCAGGCATTTCTAATCTGCAGGCAAGTGAGATCTAGCTGGAACCAGAGAGACTCAGAGAGGCCTAGTTTCAAATCTCAACCCTAATGACTTGATTCCACTCAACCTTTGGAAAGCTACTTTACCTCACTGACCTTTGAAAAGTGACAGCTTCCCTGGTAACTCAGATGGTAATGAATCTGCCTGCAAATCAGGAGACCTGGGTTTGGTCCCTGGATAGGAAAGATCCCCTGAGAGGGAAATGGCTACCCACTCCAGACCAATGCCTGATTTTCACTTAGCTTTTGACAAGCTACTTAACCTTCACAGACCTTTAGTTTCCTTATTAGTAAAGTGAATTAGTCAACACAGTTTTCAAACAGTTGTGAGGATTAAATTAAATAAAATGTCTAGGAAAGTGCCTCACATTGAGGTCAGTCAATAACAGTTAATTTGTATATGTGTACTGCTAAGTTGTGTCCGACTCTGTGCAACCCAATAGACTATAGCCCACCAGGTTCCACTGTCAATGGGAATTTTCCAGGTAAGAATACTGGAGTGGGTTGCCATGCCCTCCTCCAAGGGATCTTCCTGACCCTGGGATCAAATCCATGTCTCTATGTCTCCTGCATTGGCAGGCAGGTTATTTACTGCTGGCACCACCTGGGAAACCCCTAAATGTTAATTGCTCAATCATGTCTGACTCTTTCCAACTCCATGGACTGTAGCCCACCAGGCTCCTTTTTCCATGGAATTCTCCAGGCAAGAACACTGAAGTAGATTGTCATGCCCTTCTCCAGGGGATCTTTCCAGCCCAGGGATTGAACCTAAGTCTCCCATGTTTCAGGCAGATTCTTTACCATCTGAGTCACCATGCAAGAGTTAGTTTGTATGTATACTAGCAACAAATGTGTGCACTCCTCTGGCCAGGCCCCATATCTGTGAATCCCCTGCAACTGGCCCAGAGCCTTGCAGAGGAACCATATAGTACTCATGAGTTATCAAGATAATCACATTGTAAAAGGCTCATTTAAATTATCTCCTTTTGAACTCTCTGAGTCCCATCCTCACCCTATAAGGACAAACAATTTACAGCTGAATCTGAGTCACAAAGCAAAACAAAAGTAATGAAGGCTTGCATGAAACTTTGGTCTGCGTTTGTTCATGAAGCAGTTGGTTAGCAATATCATCTTAGGTCTAGTTTCCATGATTTACCTCATGCCTTGGTAATCACAAGATAAACAGCTTATATTTACCTTTCTAAATGCAAGTGACTACTGGTGTGGGGTTATTAAAGTTGAAAGAGTCCATTGTCCACCCACCTGGAAGCCAAGTTCTCAACAAAAAGAGAATGCTCAGTAAATGTTTGTTGAGTGATATAATGAAAAGAAGACGAAGAAAATGGAAGAAGGAGAGGAAATCTGAGGGGGCTTCAGTTCAATCATGTCCAGCTCTTTGTGAACGATGGACTGCAGCATGCCAGGCCTCCCTGTCTATCACCAACTCCATGAGTTCACTCAAACTCATGCCCATATAGTAGGTGATGCCATCCAACCATCTCAGCCTCCGTTATCCCCTTCTCCTCCCACCTTCAATCTTTCCCAGCATCAGGGTCTTTTCCAATGAGTCAGCTCTTCGCATCAGGTGGCCAAAGTATTAGAGTTTCAGCTTCAGCATCAGTCCTTCCAATGAATATTCAGGACTGATTTCCTTTAGGATGGACTGGTTGGATCTCCTTGCAGTCCAAGGGACTCCCAAGAGTCTTCTCCAACACCACAGTTCAAAAGCATCAATTCTTTGGCGCTCAGGTTTCTTAATGATCCAACAATCCATACATGACTACTGAAAAACCATAGCTTTGACTAGACGGACCTTTGTTGGCAAAGTAATGCCTCTGCTTTTAGTGTGCTGTCTAAGTTGGTCATGGCTTTTCTTCCAAGGAGCAAGTGTCTTTTAATTTCATGGCTGCAGTCACCATCTACAGTGATTCTGGAGCACAAACAAATAAAGTCTTTCACTATTTCCATTGTTTCCATTGTGATGGGACTAGATGCCATGATCTTAGTTTTCTGAATGTTGAGTTTTAAGCCTATTTTTTCACTCTCTTCTTTCACTTTCATCCAGAGGCTCTTTAGTTCCTCTTCACTTTCTGCCATAAGGGTGATATCATCTGCATATCTGAGGTTATTGATATTTCTCCTGGCAATCTTGATTCTAGCTTGTGCTTCATCCAACCCAGCATTTTCCATGATACACTCTGCATATAAGTTAAATAAGCAGGGTGACAATACACAGCCTTGGCATACACCTTTCCCAGTTTGGAGCCAATCCAGTATTCCATGTTCAGTTCTGACTATTGTTTCTTAACCTGAATATAGATTTCTCAGGAGGCAAGTAAGGTGGTCTGGTATTCCCCATCTCTTTAAGAATTTTCCACAATTTGGTGTGAGCCACACAGTCAAAGGCTTTAGCCTAGTCCATAGAGCAGAAGCAGATGGTTTTCTGAATTCTCTTGCTTTTTTCTATAACCCAATGGATGTTGGCAATTTGATCTCGGTTCCTCTGCCTTTTCTAAATCCAGCTTGAACATCTGGAAGTTCACAGTTCACGTATTGCTGAAGCCTGGCTTGGAGAATTTTGAGCATTACTTTTCTAGTGTGTGAGATGAGCACAATTGTGTGGCAGTTTGAACATTTTTGGCATTGCCTTTCTTTGAGATTGGAATGAAAACTGACCTTTTTCCAGTCCTGTGGCCACTGCTGAATTTTCCAAATTTGCTGGCATACTGAGTGCAGGACTTTCACAGCATCATCTTTTAGGATTTGAAATAGCCCAACTGGAATTTCATCACCTCCACTAGCTTTGTTTATAGTGTTCTTCCTAAGGCCCACTTGACTTTGCATTCCATGATGTCTGGTTCTAGATGAGTGATCACATCATCGTGGTCATCTGGGTCATGAAGATCTTTTTTGTATAGTTCTTCTGTGTATTCTTGCCACCTCTTCTTAATATCTTCAGTTTCTGTTAGATTCATACCATTTCCATCTTTTATTGGATACCTTTAATAAAGGTATCCTTAAAAAGGATACCTAAAAAATGGGGTATACTTTTTGGTGGGATCCAACATTCTCCTGTCAATGGTTGTTTAGAAGCGAGTTGCAGTTTTGGAGTTCTTGCAGGAGATTAGCCCAATCCAATCCAAGACGACAGAGTCCTGAGGGAGCTTACTTTTCTTAAAATGCTAACTTGTACTCTTCATCACATGCATGCCCTGATTAAAGTTTATTATCCAACTTGCCTGAACTAAGTTAGTTTCTTGCTCCTACCCCCAATCTCTGGGTTCTCCCAAATCTTTCAGACTTATTTGAGACTCCTGTAGGGACTGAATACCTCTGGCTCTAATTTTAAAAAGAAAAAAAATGTTCCATTGCCAAATCTATAATCATTTTTCTTCCTACTCTGACAGCCCTCCTGTCTAGGACTCTTAGAAGTCCAGTCAGCCTAGAGGAGTGGAGCTGTGTCCCTTGTCACTCTTCACCATCAGGGTACATCCACCAGGAGAGGTCATGCCAGCTTGCCCACAGCCCTACCAGAGCCCCCTCAACCCTCATGCCTGATAGGCACCTTTCTTCCCCCCTTTGAAGCTGCTTCAACCATCAAAAGTAAATATATTTAATAGTTTTTTAATCTATTTGAAACAATTTCTCTCTTCATCAAAGCAAGAAGGGAAGAAGAAAGTACAAAAAAATGTGAAGTAGAAAAGATGATCATGTTGCTGTTTAAAATACCACCATGAAGATAAAACCATTATTAACATTTTGGCTTATTTCCCTTCTGGTCTTTCTTCTATACTTGTATTTTGCTTAACAAGTCTTTCCCATGTAATTTAAAACTTTTTTTTCATTAAAACTTGTTTATTAAATCTTTCTTAAATGTCATTTTATGGCTACACAATGGTCCACTATAAAAATATTCCAAAATTTACTTGTTTTTCTGTATATAGACATTTAGATGTTCATGAAAAGTTTCTTGAAGCAGGTTGAAGCAGCTTTTGATACTGGGAGTAGGGAGTGGCAGAAATTGGAATAGTAACCAGTAAAGATTTTCCTTCCCACAACCCCATCCTTGAACAGATATTTTGCTAACTTTTGATTCATTAGATTGTTTTCTTTTCTTATTTTTTACATCTTTAAATTTTTGATTTAATGATCTTTATTGAAATTGCTATAGCATTGTTATAGTTGTTCTGTTCTTCTGTGTATTCTTGCCACCTCTTCTTAATATCTTCTGCTTCTATTAGGTCCACACCATTTCTGGAAAAGATCAGTGTTCATTCCAATCCCAAGGAAAGGCAATGCCAAAGAATGCTCACACTACCACACAATTGCACTCATCTCACACACTGGCAAAGTAATGCTCAAAATTCTCTAAGGCAGGCTTCAACAGTACATGAACCAAGAAATTCCAGACGTTCAAGCTGGATTTAGAAAAGGCAGAGGAACCAGCGATCACACTGCCAACATCCATTGGATCATCAAAAAAGCAAGAGAGTTCCAGAAAAACATCTACTTCTGCTTTATTGACTCTTCCAAAGCCTTTGACTGTGTGGTTCACACCAAACTGTGGAAAATTCTGAAGCAGATGGGAATACCAGACCACCTTACCTGCCTCCTGAGAAATCTGTATGCAGGTCAGGAAGCAACAGTTGGAACTGGACATGAAACAAGTCTGGTTCCAAATCAGGAAAGGAGCACATCAAGGCTGTGCCTTGTCACCCTGCTTATTTAACTTATATGCAGAGTGTATCATGGAAAATTCCAGCCTGGATGAAGCACAAGCTAGAATCAAGATTGCCAGGAGAAATTTCAATAACATCAGATATACAGATGACACCACCCATATGACAGAAAGTGAAGTAGAACTAAAGAGCCTCTGGATGAAAGTGAAAGAAGAGAGTGAAAAACAGGCTCAAAACTCAACATTCAGAAAACTAAGATCATGGCATCTGGTGCTGCTGCTAAGTCACTTCAGTCGTGTCTGACTCTGTGCGACCCCATAGACAGCAGCCCACCAGGCTCCCCCGTCCCTGGGAGTCTCCAGGCAAGAACACTGGAGTGGGGTGCCATTTCCTTCTCCAATATATGAAAGTGAAAAGTGAAAGTGAAGTTGCTCAGTTGTGTCAGACTCTTAGCGACGCCATGGACTGCAGCCCACCAGGCTCCTCCATCTGTGGGATTTTTCCAGGCAAGAGTACTAGAGTGGGGTGCCATCGCCTTCTCTGCTGGTCCCATCACTTCATGGCAAATAGATGGGGAACAATGGAAATAGTGACAGACTTTATTTGTTTGGGCTCCAAAATCACTGTGGATGGTGACTGCAGCCATGAAATTAAAAGACACTTGCTCCTTGGAAGAAAAACTGACCAAACTAGATAGCGTTTAAAAAGCAGAGACATTACTATGCCGACCAAGCTCCATCTAGTCAAAGCTATGGTTTTTCCAGTAGCCATGTATGGATGTCAGAGTTGGACTATAAAGAAAGCTGAGCACTGAAGAACTGATGCTTTTTAACTGTGGGGTTGGAGAAGACTCTTGAGATTCCCTGGACTGCAAGGAGATCCAGCCAGTTCATTCTAAAGGAAATCAGTCCTGAATATTTATTGGAAGGACTGATGCTGAAGCTGAAACTCCAACACTCTGGCCATCTGATGCAAAGAACTGACTTATTGGAAAGACCCTGATCCAGGGAGAGATTGAGAGCAGGAGGACCAAGGGGATGACAGAGGATGAGATGGTTGGATGGCATCACCAACTTAATGGACATGAGTTTGAGCAAGCTCTGGGAGTTGGTGATGGACAGGGAAGCCTGGCATGTTCCAGTCCATGGGGTCACAAAGAATCGGACATGACTGAGCAACTGAACTGATAGTACTATTGTAGTGTTATTATGTAATCATAAGAGGTAAAAATGGAATATAACTCTCCCATAATTATACTTATGGGGTTGTTATCAGTTTTGTAACAGGGCTTTTAACACTTATTACAACCACATCTCAACTGTGTAAGATTTATGAAAGCTTATTATATTGTGAGATCTTCTCGCCTTTCAATGAATCTTTTAAACACATCAAGGCTGTATATAGTCACCTTGCTTGTTTAACTTATATGCAGAATACATCATGAGAAACATTGGGCTGGATGAAGCACAGGTGGAATTAAGATTGCCAGGAGAAATATCAATAACCTCAGCTATGCAGAAGACACCACCCTTATGGCAGAAAGTGAAGAAGAACTAAAGAGCCTCTTGATGAAAGTGAAAGAGGAGAGTGAAAAAAGTTGGCTTAAAGCTCAACATTCCAAAAACTAAGATCATGGCATCTGGTCCCATCACTTCATGGCAAATAGATGGGGAAACAGTGGAAACAGTGTCAGACTTTATTTTTGGGGTCTCTAAAATCACTGCAGATGGTGACTGCAGCCATGAAATTAAAAGACACTTACTCCTTGGAAGAAAAGCCATGACAAACCTAGACAAAAGCAGACATTACTTTGCCTACAAAGGTCCATCTAGTCAAAGCTCTGGCTTTTCCAGTAGTCATATATGGATGTGAGAGTTAGACCATAAAGAAAGCTGAGCACCAGAGAATTGATGCTTTTGAACTGTGGTGCTGGAGAAGACTCTTGAGAGTCCCTTGGATTGCAAGGAGTTCTAACCAGTCAATCCTAGATGAAATCAGTTGAATATTCATTGGAAGGACTGATGCTGAAGCTGAAACTCCAATACTTTGGCCACCTGATGCGAAGAGCTGACTCATTTGAAAAGACCCTGATGCTGGGAAAGATTGAGGGCAAGGGAAGAAGGGGACGACAGAGGATGAGATGGTTAGATGGCATCACCGACTCAATGGACATGAGTTTGGGCAAACTCTAGAAGCTGGTGATGGACAGGGATGCCTGGCATGCTGCAGTTCATGGGGTTGCAAAGAGTCGGACACGACTGAGCAACTGAACTGAACTAACCCCAGACTCCCAGTCCATCCCTCTCCTGCCCTGTGCCTTGGCAACCACAAGTCTGTTCTCTACGTCTCTGAGTCTGTTTCTGTTTTGTAGATAGATTCCCTTGTGCAATATTTTGGATTCCACATATAAGTGACATCATGTGTATAAATGAGTCACTTTGTTATACTTTGGAGTTTGGCACAATATTGTAAATCAACTATATGCTTCAATTAAAAAAAAAAAACAATTAGAGTTCTATCTCTTTTCTAAAGCTTTTCTTAACTGTTCCTAATTAATCGCGTCTTCATGGATTTTCTTTCTCTGAAATTTTATCAACCTTCTCAGATATATTCTTGAAAATCTTCACCACTTAGAATTTCAACATGTATAATCTGTATTATTGCTGAAATGATTCATCTTGGCTGTCTTTTTTTTTCCTTCCAAACTCATTTTAAGCATCTTGAGAGAAATGCATGGTTAAGAGCTCAGGTCCTGAGGTCAAACAGGCTCCACCCTTACTAATGTCTGTCCTGGTTGAACTCTTTACTCCTCTTTGCCTCAGTTACCTGTTAAATGAATGTAACACCACCAGATTTCATCAATAACAGGATGTGCATTTTCACAGTTTAGCATATCTGATGCCAGGATGTATCTTTCCATCAGTGGCATGTTAAAGTTTAATTGGTAGCATTTAAAAAATATATTTATTTATTTGGCCACTTTGGGTCTTAGTTGCAATACACAGGATCTTCGTTGCAGTGTGTGGGCTCCAGAGCTCAAGGGCTCAGTAGTGGTGGTGTGCAGGCTTAGTTACACATGGGGTCTTAGCTCCTCGGTCAGGGATTGAACCAGGTCCCCCACATTGGGAGGCAGATTCTTAACCACTCAACCACCAGGGAAGTCCTGACAGCACTTTTTTTTTCTTTAATAACAAAGTAATGATGACCATTATAATCAGTGGTATCAGGGTCAATGAAATATGTTGGTGTCTACCTCCCTGAGTTATTATAAGAATAAGTGAGTTTTTAATTTTTTTTTCTAAATTTAAAAAGCTGGTGCGAGGTTAACATTCAATATGTGCTAGCTGTTATTATGTCTTAACACCCTTTAAGGGCTCTAAATGAGCCTTAGAAACTCCATAAACAGTCATTGGCTGAATAGTAATTTTGTATCGGGGTAATGGATGGAACATAATGGAGTAATGATGTTACAATAAGTTTTCCAAGACTCTTCAGAGATCAGACAAGAAATAAGTTGAGCCTGGAGTACTCAACAGCATGGAGCAGACCTCTGGGGTAAGTTACCTGGCTTTGTGATAGGCACTTGGAGCCGCTTCCCACTATCCGTGTCCTCCACACCCTGGGCTGAGATGGAGTAGGGCCGACTGGCCTTGTTCATAAATATGATCAGGATGGAGTCCCCCACCTCGGCATGAATCATTGGGCCTAAAGGCAAAACACAGGTCTGTGTGCATTATCATTGCTCTTTTCAACATTGATGTAATTCAAATGTAGGTAGTTTTTGACAAAATAAACAAAGGTTAGCCTTGTTATTAGTGTATTTCCTCTAGCAGGTGACATTGGGTAGCATTACATATCATGTCATGTTTTGCAGTTGGATCAATCTGGTTTCAAATCCTGCCTCCTTCACTTACTTATTCGAGAGGCTTTGAGTAAGTCAAGTAACCTACCTGAGTCAAATTCCTCATCTGTAACATGGTCTTACCTTTCTCAAAGGGTTACAGTAAGGATTAGATAAAGTAACATAGATAAAGTGCTGATTTCAGTAAATTGAGACATAGTAAGTACTCAATAAATGCTTAAATTTTTACTACTGCTGAGACATACTCTCCAGGAAAAACTATATCCACAACACATGGTGATTTTCCATTGTAATGACCCTGTGTGTAACCTTCGGTTAGCTTAAAATTGCTCATTATCTGGTAAATAGATATAATAATAGTGAGGATACAATGAAATAATGAGTATAAAAGAAATTTCTAGGACAACAAAATTAAAACATAAACGTATTGATTTATGATCAATATGGTGATTTCACTAATGCATGTCCAAATATCCAATGCTATTTCTCAGTATTTGGATACCTGATACCTGCATGAGATGTGCACTCTTCAGAAAGTTGTGTGTACACATTTCTGTTAGAAGCAACCAGCATGAGTGCCAGTGGAAATCGGCACAGACATCCCTGGAGAGGTCTGTACCCTCATTGCCGTGATGCCCTCACCTAGCACAGGTGCCTGTTGGTCCCCAGAACAAGGCACAAATGCAGTTTGCTCAGCCACACTGACAGAGCATCACTCACACAGGGATCACTTGAGAGAGGTGGAAACAGACAGGTTCTTGGAATGCATCTGCACACTATGTTCACAGGGAAATACACTCACAGCTGAGTCTGACCACGCACATCCATTGTTAACTGGTTCAACCGTGGTTTTAATGCTTTCCTGAGAAATGCAGCTGGCTGTCGGTATTCATGGATGCAGACATAGAGGGACAACAGTACTAAGCCATTCACTGCAAGAGACTTGAGCATTTTGGTGCCTGTGACGTTCCCGGAACCAGTCTCCTGGAACCAGTCCTGGACTGTACTGATAAAGGCCTAAATAAATCTGAAATTTGTTGGACTATTACCTTTAAAACAAATATTTAGTATGAATCAGACAGTGTCTGTAAACCACACTGTTTTTTAAAATGATAAAGCTAGAAAAGAACAATTTAGGCATGTTTTTAAAAGTAGTTTTGGGGCAGAGTTACAGATGGGGCATGTGCATACATGTAATAAAGTCAACATATTTTCATTACCACTTAAACTGCACATGCTTTGCTGTTTTGGTGAGAAGGGGGTGAAGGGTCATCATATTGATGACCAGTGTGCCTGTCCTGGGGCCTTGGCAATTTCTGGGGTTCAGGCCTCTCCCTGATCTGCAGTGAACGAACAGATGGGCCTTCTGCTCCCCTGACTAAAGTGGTGCAGAGCTTGCCTCTGATGAAGTCACTGGTCTGTTTCTCTTTCCTGAGCAAACCAAATTGAGCCCAGCCCCCTCTGCAGAATCAGCACCCCTTCTTCAGAGATCTGTTCTCTGACTTAGAAACTCAAAAGAAGGAATGTTCCTATGGGAGATGACTCACTGGTGTGAAAAACAAGCTTGGGAGCTGATGTTAGCAGATGGTGTAGATGGATGGGCCAGTTAATAATTTATGAATCCAATACTCGTGTGGTGCATTATTTTGATAATAAGAAACATATTAAAGCCTTAGTATTTATATAAGTTGCCTTGTACATTTAAAAATGGAAAAGTCATCTAGATTAGCCCTCTGCTTTAAGATCTCATCTTCACGATGGGGTGACACTCAGGTGACGACAAGTAAGAAAGGTTAGCAAGAAGAGCTTACGCAATCTCTTGAGCAGCCCAGGGCGTCAGACAGATGGAGTCAGTTCTGAGAAGGCCAGGAAGTCAGGGCCCCCAGAACTGAATCCATGCTGTTCACCCAAGCACTGCTTCTTGAGTAAAAGGTTTCTCTTTTGTCAGAACGATTTTCATGGTATGTTGTGAAGGCACCGGCCATGGATGACTGAGAACCTTGGAGAAGCTATGTGAACACTATGCCCGCTGCGCTGAGGCATCAGTGTTTCAGATGAAAGTTTCCTGGCTCAGTAGAGGGGTGGCCAAGGACCTTCATGGCAGCAGGTGCTGGTTAGACTGGCTGGATGGCAGGGATTCCTGTTTGCGTGTCATCTGCTGGTCTTCTTACGCCGCTGTTTGTGCGAGCTGAGCACACAGCATGCTCCCTGATGGTGGGAGAGCAGAAAGCTGTCTCCCTTGGATGAATGCAGTCAGGCTACTCTGTTCCTTCCATCCCTTCTTGGGCAGATGTCTAACTGGGCGGTGTGTGTGTGTGTGTGTGTGTGTGTGTGTGTGTGTGTGTGTGTGTGCTGGCAGTGCACGGCTGTGATCTGTGCCATACCCAGGAGTGCCAAATGCTCTTCTTGTGGCGGTCGAGCTTTGATCTCTACAAATTCTCCATTGGTGTATTCCCTGTAAACCACTTTCTTGTACTGAGAGCCGATCCAGTTTTCAGTGTGGTTCATGAATATATCTCCGTGTCTGCAAATCAGAAGCAACAGGAATTAAAGTTGTTAGAGGGTAGAAAAACCTTGAGTGCTTCTGCATGATTTGGAGGTGCGGGCACTGGAGCAGTGCTTCCGAAACCTATGATCAGGATCTCCCTGGGGAGCTGGCCCTTTACATCAGACTTTGTGGAATTGGGGCCAGGAATCTGCATTTGAAAGCATCTCTGGGGCTTTAGATGTGGCAGTCCAGCATCAGCCTACGTTCCACTCTTGGGAACCACTGCTCTAGAGCCCTGCTGGGACACAGAGAACAGACTTGTGGATGCAATGGGGTAAGAAGAGGGCAGGACGAATTGAGAGAGTGTCACTGACACACATGCACACCACCATGTGTCAAATAGAGAGCTGCTGCTGCATAGATAGCCATCTGGCTGCTCTATAACACAGGGGGTTCAGTTTGATGCTCTGTGATGGCCTGGAGGGACCAATGATGGGGAGAGAGTGGTGAGGGAGCCTCGAGAAGGAGGCGATATATGAATACTTACAGCTGATTCATGCTGTGCAGCAGAAATCAACACAACATTGTAAAGCAATTAGTCTCAATTTAAAAAACAAACAAACAAACCCTGATGGGTGCTGCATAGGACCAGACTTAGTGAGAGACTCCTAAAGGCACTTTGAGATTACATTCTCTTCCTGAGACCAACCAGCCTCACACAAATGTTCATCCTTGCACATGCGCACACCCCACCACCCTGCATTCCTTCAGATTTCATATGTTGTTCTGTACCTTGCTATGTTTTTCCACTGTAAAGATCTCAAGAAAGTCTGTGGGTTGTGTATTGCACATATGCGTGTGTGCAAAGTCTCTTCAGTTAGGTCTGACTCTTTTGACCCTATGGACTGTAACTCTCCAGCCTCCTCTGTCCAAGGGATTCTCCAGGCAATAACACTGGAGTGGGTTGCCATGCCCTCCTCCAGGGGAATCTTCCAACCCAGGGATCGAACCCCTGCTTCCTGTGGCTCCTGAACTGCAGGCAGATTCTTTACCACTGGGGCACCAGGAAGCTCCATGTTCTGCATATACTCATATACAAATATAAACACAGCTGATTCTTGTTATTCACAATAGTGTGCTCTAGAGAGTCACCCCAAATGCTGAACCATTGCTCCTAAGGGAAATACAGGGTCAGGTTCCTTCTGAATCTCTGGTTACAACAGATCAATATATAAATTCAATAGATGTATGCTTCTGTTTAAAGATATATCATGTGATGTATATTGCTGATCCATAATCACTGAATTCATGACTGATAATACACTGACTCATGCGTGAATGAAGCTTATCTAAAACCTGTTTTTCACCTGTCCGGTATATTACAGCACTGCCTTCCAGTGTTTAGGAATCATAGACAGCATTTCAGCCCTCCTCTGGTTGGGGAGGGCATTTTAAACAGCTAAGTCACCTACAAAAAGCACAAAGAAGCAAAAGTGACACTAAATAGATGACTAAAAGGACAGTTGGGAGAGCTAAAACAAGGAAACAGAGAGATGACTTGTTGGTTTGACCTCTGCTGGGAATGTGGGCATCAGGTGACATAAATTTTTCACTGTTCTATTCGATTCTGCAAGTGACCATGAAAGCACCACAAGAATTGATTTGAGGGTTACAGATAAATTTCAGCAGGTGGGCAAGTTTGCAAATATGAAATCTGCAAATAATGAGGATCAAGTCTATATTTTATCTAGTACCAACATAGATCACTACAAAAGACAGAAACGAATCTATCAACTTCATCTCCAAAATATATTGTGTCTCACATCCTTCCACTTCCCATGGTCAAACTGCCCACACTATAACCTAAGTCACCGACTTCATCTATTCACCCATATTAACTGAAACTGTTCCTAACCATGTTCTCTGCTCCCGATTCACCTCCCTTCTCTCTTCTCTCTACACTACAGGCAGAGAGCTCCTAAAATACACATTTGAATATGTCAGTCTTTGCTCGAAAAGATTTTTATGGCTTCCCCCTGGCAGACTCCTTGATTTAGCTTTCATACACCTTTCCCTGATGCAAAGAGCCGACACACTGGAAAAGACCCTGGTGCTGGGAAAGACTGAAAGCAAAAGTGGAAGGAGCTGGCAGACGATGAGATGGTTAGGTAGCATCACCGAGTCAATGGACAAGAATTTGAGCAAACTCTGGGAGACAGTGAAGGACAGAGGAGCCTGGAGGGCTGCAGTCCATGGGGTTGAAATGAATCAGACATGACCTAGCGGCTGAACAACAACAAAACTTCCCCACTTGTCTCTGCCAAGCTCCCAAACCTGGTTTCCCATCACTGCCACCCAAACACTCTATGCTCACGCAGTTCTACACACCCCTCTCTTGAACCCTGCAGGCCCTCCAGACCTGCAGGGCTTTCCCCATGCTGCCTTCCTGTGCTGTTCACCTCTTCAATAGGCCCTCCCTTCAAAGACCACCTCCTCCTAGAAGCCACCCTCTCCCACCCGCTTCCCCTCTCACAGTGCCTGCATGACTCAGCATGTTTGCTCTAATGTCTCCCGCCCCCACCCCGAGCATGAAATCTGGGTGGAAAGGACCTTGTGTGCCCTTCTCAGCACTTTGCATGATCCTGAGCACACAGTAGGTATTTTACAAATGCACATATATACCTTTTACCCCGCACTGTGTGCTTTCCAAGGAAGAAAGTTTTCTTCTACTTTTATTTTCCAGGAGTCCTAGGAGCATGTGTGGTGGTGACAAGCCCAGACTCTTGAGCTACCTGTGCTGTTTCCTAGCTTCCCTCCTCTGCAAAATGAGGTGATAATAATTCACCCAACTCCCAGGAGCAATGTGAGGATCATAGGAGCTGAGACATGTAAAGCTGTGTCAGCGTCAGACACCTGTTAGGAACTGCCTGAGTGCTTACTCTATCGTCATCTCACTGGGAGGTCACGTAACGGTGCTGGGCCAGAGCTGATGGAGTGGGAAATGCTCAGCAAAAGGCCTGGCTTATGAGAGGTGGTGCTCAATAGGTGCTGAGTCTTACCTCAAATCCCAGGTTAGTTAAATTACACGCGCATGTCCACAAGTTCAAGAGTGCTAGGAAGTGAAGTGAAAGTCACTTAGTCATGTCCAACTCTTTGCGACTCCATGGTCTATACAGTCCATGGAATTCTCCAGCCCAGAATACTGGAGTGGGTAGCCTTTCCCTTCCCCAGGGGATCTTCCCCACCCAGAGATCAAACTGGGGTCTCCTGCATTGCAGGCAGATTATTTACCAGATGAGCTATGAGGGAATTCTCTATAGCAACCTACTCTCTGTTTTCAAATTCCTCCCACTGCATAGACTCTGACATTGCCCTGACAGTCCCATCTGTTGCCTTTCTGGGATCCTGAGTTCTCCCCACTATGTTCTTAGGAAGCCACAGGGAAAGACTTCCAGTTTCCAAGGTGAGGCAGAGGGTCTGTGCTGACCAGGACAATAAATGTTTCAGGGAAAACCCATAGTGAGCGGTAGTTTGAAACTCGCAGATGTCCTAAGATACGGCCTCGGGTCAAATGGCAGATGCATAGTAACTGGGGTAGGAGGGCATTTGCTCCTGGGCTCTGATCTACGGGGGTACCACAGACTGCCACTGGGACAACCTGTCACTGCAACGCTGCCCTGCATTTTTATCTATAGAGCTGTTGCTTTTTAAACAGGAGAAATCAATTTTAACAATTTCAGTTAACCCAACACAACCAAAATTTTATCATTCCATCATGTGATAATTGTAAAATATTTGTTAGCTATATAGTTTATGTTTTTATTCATACTGCTTCTATGAAATCCATTGTATGTTTTTACTTATGGTTCATCTCATATTTCAAGTGTTCTATAGCCAAGTATGGATACAGTCTACTATATTAGTGCTGATCTAGAAGACTGAGGTTGTGGCTCTTCTGTTGTATTTTTAATAGGTGAAAATGCTCTCATTTCACTTTGTTGTCATTTATTCATGGGGAAGACCAGAATGGCAAGGAAAGGGTGCAGACACACCCACCACCCTCTATCTCTCTAAGAAGCTTGAAAGACAATCCCAGAAGATTAAAGCTAGCTCTTTCTGCCAGCCTGGAGGGATGGGGCTGAAAACAGAAATTACACTGAGTTTTAAGAAAATAATGAAGGATATATTTCTTATATACTCATGGGCTAGACTGTACAATAGACAATTATTATACAATAATGTCTTCAGAGATAGCAGCCTGTTAATGAAATAATTATTTTAGAAAAGACCAAATTAGTATTCATTTCACTTTATACTGAATTATCCATTTTTAACTTGTATAGGCAACACTACTTTGGCAGGGGGTATGTCTGGTTTAACAAAACATGTTGGTGAATAATTGAAGTGAAGTGAAGTGAAAGTCAATTAGTCATGTCCAACACCTTTGTGACCCCATACACTGTAGCCTGCCAGGCTCCTCTTTCCACAGGATTCTCCAGGCAAGAATACTGGAGTGGGTTGCCATTTCCTTCTCCCTGGGAAGGGCTACACATCCAGGCAACCCACTCCAGTATTCTTGCCTGGAGAATCCTGTGGACAGAGGAGCCTGGAGGGCTGCTGTCCGTGGGGTCTCACAAAGTCGGACATGACTGAAGTGACTTAGCATGCATGCATGTGTGCACTGGAGAAGGAAATGGCAACCCACTCTAGTGTTCTTGCCTGGAGAATCCCAGGGACAGAGGAGCCTGGAGGGCTGCCGTCTATGGGGTTGCACAGAGTTGGACACAACTGAAGCAACTTAGCAGCAGCAGCCCTTCCCAAGGGATGTTCACAACCAAGGGATCAAACCCAGGTCTCCCACATTGCAGGAGTATTCTTTACTGTCTGAGCTACCAGGGAAACCCAAGAATACTGGAGTGGGTGGCCTACTCTTTCTCCAGCGGATCTTCCCAATCCAGGGATTGAACCAGGGTGTCCTGCTTTGCAGGTGGGTTCTTTACCAGCTGAGCTACCAGGGAAACCTGGTGAATCTTGGAATGGATTTTATTTATTTTTTCTAAATATACATTTTTTTGGTGAACCAACTATTATTATTATTATTATTTTTACTTTACAATACTGTATTGGTTTTGCCATACATTGACATGAATCTGCCATGGGTGTATACAAGTTCCCAATCCTGAACCCTGCTCCCACCTCCTACCCCACATCATCTCTCTGGATCATCCCCGTGCACCAGCCCCAAGAATCCTGTATCCTGTATTGAACACTGGCGCTTCGTTTCTTACATGATAGTATACATGTTTCAATGCCATTCTCCCAAATCATCCCACCCTCTCCCTCTCCCTCAGAGATGGTCATCATTACTATCATTACTATCATTACTATCTTCTAAATTCCATATATATGTGTCAGTATATTGTATTGGTGTTTTTGTGTTTTTTTTTTTCCTGGCTTACTTCACTTTGTATAATCGGCTCCAGTTTCATCCATCTCATTAGAACTGAATCAAATTTATTCTTTTTAAGGGCTGAGTAATACTCCATTGTGTATATGTACCACAGCTTTCTTATCTATTCATCTGCTGATGGACATCTAAGTTGTTTCCGTGTCCTGGCTATTATAAACAGTGCTGCAATGAACATTGGGATACATGTGTCTCTTTCAATTCTGGTTTCCTCAGTGTGTATGCCCAGCAGTGGGATTGCTGGGTCATAAGGCAGTTCTATTTGCAATTTTTAACAAATCTCCACACTGTTCTCCATAGTGGCTGTACTAGTTTGCATTCCCACCAACAGTGTAAGAGGGTTCCCTTTTCTCCACACCCTCTCCAGCATTTATTGCTTGTAGACTTTTGGATCACAGCCATTCTGACTGGTGTAAAATGGTACCTCATTGTGGTCTTGATTTGCATTTCTCTGATAATGAGTGACCCCTAAAGTCAGGAACAAGACAAGGGTGTCCACTTTCACCACTACTATTCAACATAGTTCTGGAAGTTTTGGCCACAGCACATCAGGGCAGAAAAAGAAATAAAAGGAATCCAAATTGGAAAAGAAGAAGTAAGACTCTCACTGTTTGCAGATGACATGATCCTCTACAAAGAAAACCCTAAAGACTCCACCAGAAAATTACTAGAACTAATCAATGAATATAGCAAAGTTGCAGGATATAAAATCAACACACAGAAATCCCTTGCACTCCTATACACTAATAATGAGAAAGTAGAAAAAGAAATTAAGGAAACAATTCCATTCACCACTGCAACGAAAAGAATAAAATACTTAGGAATATACCTACCTAAAGAAACTAAAGACCTATATATCGAAAACTATAAAACACTGATGAAAGAAATCAAAGAGGACACTAATAGATGGAGAAATATACCATGTTCATGGGTCGGAAGAGTCAATATAGTGAAAATGAGTATACTACCCAAAGCAATCTACAGATTCAATGCAATCCCTATCAAGCTACCAGTGGTATTTTTCACAGAACTAGAACAAATAATTTCAAGATTTGTATGGAAATACAAAAAACCTCAACTAGCCAAAGCAGTCTTGAGAAAGAAGAATGGAACTGGAGGAATCAACTTGCCTGACTTCAGGCTCTACTACAAAGCCACAGTCATTAAGACAGTATGGTACTGGCACAAAGACAGAAATATAGATCAATGGAACAAAATAGAAAGCCCTGAGATAAATCCACACACATATGGACACCTTATCTTTGACAAAGGAGGCAAGAATATACAATGGAGTAAAGACAGTCTCTTTAACAGGTGGTGCTGGGAAAACTGGTCAACCACTTGGAAAAGAATGAAACTAGACCTCTTTCTAACACCACACACAAAAATAAACTCAAAATGGATTAAAGATCTAAATGTAAGACCAGAAACTATAAAACTCCTAGAGGAAAACATAAGCAAAACACTCTCTGACATAAATCACAGCAGGATCCTCTATGATCCACCTCCCAGTATAATGGAAATAAAAGCAAAAATAAACAAATGGGATCTAATTAAAATTAAAAGCTTCTGCACAACAAAGGAAACTATAAGTAAGGTGAAAAGACAGCTTTCTGAATGGGAGAAAACAATAGCAAATGAAACAACTGACAAACAACTAATCTCAAAGATATACAAGCAACTTATGCAGCTCAACTCCAGAAAAATAAACGAACCAATCAAAAAATGGGCCAAAGAACTAAATAGGCATTTCTCCAAAGAAGACATATGGATGGCTAACAAACACATGAAAAGATGCTCAACATCACTCATTATCAGAGAAATGCAAATCAAGACCACAATGAGGTACCATTTCACACCAGTCAGAATGGCTGCGATTCAAAAGTCTACAAGCAATAAATGCTGGAGAGGATGTGGAGAAAAGGGAACCCTCTTACACTGCTGGTGGGAATGCAAACTAGTTCAGCCACTATGGAAAACAGTGTGGAGATTCGTTAAAAAATTGCAAATAGAACTGCCTTATGACCCAGCAATCCCACTGCTGGGCATACACACCGAGGAAACCAGAAGTGAAAGAGACACATGTACCCCAGTGTTCATTGCAGCACTGTTTATAATAGCCAGGACATGGAAACAACCTAGATGTCCATCAGCAGAAGAATGGATAAGAAAGCTGTGGTACATATACACAATGGAGTATTACTCAGCCCTTAAAAAGAATAAATTTGATTCAGTTCTAATGAGATGGATGAAACTGGAACCGATTATACAGAGTGAAGTAAGCCAGAAAGAAAAACACCAATACAGTATACTGACACATATATATGGATTTTAGAAAGATAGTAATGATGACCCTCTATGTGAAACAACAAAAGAGACACAGATGTATAGAACGGACTTTTGGCCTCTGAGGGAGAGGGTGAGGGTGGGATGATTTTGAAGAATGGCATTGAAACATGTATACTATCATGTAAGAAATGAAGCGCCAGTCTATGTTCAATACAGGATACAGGATGCTTGGGGCTGGTGCACGAGATGATCCAGGGTGATGATATGGGGAGGGAGGTGGGAGGGGGCTTCGGCATTGGGAGATTGGGTACACCTGCGGCTGATTCATGTCAATGTATGGCAAAACAAATACAGTACTGTAATGCAGAATATAGTATTAAAAAAATAAAATAAAATCATCAGAAATTTTTAAAAAGAAACTAAAGACATATATCAAAAACTATAAAACACTGATGAAAGAAATCAAAGAGGACACTAATAGATGGAGAAATATACTATGTTCATGGATCGGCAGAATGAATATAGTGAAAATGAGTATACTACCCAAAGCAATGTACAGATTCAATGCAATCCCTATCAAGCTACCAGTGGTATTTTTTACAGAACTAGAACAAATAATTTCAAGATTTGTATGGAAATACAAAAAAACTCGAATAGCAAAAGCAATCTTGAGAAAGAAGAATGGAACTGGAGGAATCAACTTGCCCGACTTCAGGCTCTACTACAAAGCCACAGTCATCAAGACAGTATAGTATTGGAATGAATTTTAAAGTATCCTACTTGAAGCAAATCTTTTAAAACTGAGGAGTGATTTTGTTTCTTCATTTATCCACAAGGTGGCACCATTATATTCTTTCCATGAGCCTGCACCCTCAAAACAGGCCGAGTAAGAAAGACAGAATAGGCTATGATTCCTAATAGCTGATGTAGAGGAGTTGGTGGGAGTCATAACCACAGAAGGTGCATGAAGGCTGGGCAAGAGAGGGCAAGGGAAGTGTGATAATAAATATCAAAGAGGAACAGGGCATGAACGTCAGCATGGCATGGTGATAAGAACACGGATTTGTCCTTCAAAAGGTCAGTGTTCAACTCCACCTCTGCCAGTGACTGAGTGAACCAGTCCTCATCTGCATACATGGGGCGGTGCCACCCAGGCAGAAGGTGCTAACCCGGGGGAGGAGGCCTGCAGGCCTGCCCCCCAGACAATTGAGTCCTGAAGGCCTGGCCGGAGGGCACCCGTGCTCAGCAGCACGAAAGGTCTTCCAGCTGACGGATTCCTCTGTGCTCTGCAAGGGCAGCGCCTCCACAAGAGGGCGAGCCTCATGGATGCTCTGGGGACCATGCCAACGAGGGGACCTGCCCTTCCTGCCCCGGCCCGGTGCTCTCCGCCTCCCCTGCCCCTCGAGTGTCCCCGCGGCCAGTGACTGCCGGCGGCCCTCACCCCGGCCCATCTACAGCACCCCCAACCCCAGCTCTGCGCAGCTGCCCTGCTTCTCCTCACCGCGTCCCTAGGGGTTCCCGGGAGGCGAGCCCCTGTGCTGACCCCAGCCCACCTGCAGCGCCTCCCCCCACCTCTGCGCAGCGGCCTTGCCCTCTCTCTGCACCGCATCCCCGGGTCCCCGGGAGGGGAGCTCCTGAGCTGACCTGCCCTGCGCTCGCTCAGACCCACGTGCGTGGCCCGCCAGCCTCCCGGGGACCAGACTGGCTTCAGACTGCTCCCTTGGAGGGGAACGGCGACTTCCCTAGGCTTTCGTGTTCCTGGGTGACATGTCTGTGTGCCAGGACTGGGCAGACAGCACCCGGGGCCCTTTTAGGTTCCGCATTTGCCGAACGTCCACGCACGTGTGTGAACCCACCCCAGAGACGGCGGCGGCTCGGCTTGTGGTACCTTTCCCCTCCTGCGTCCAAGTGCTGCTTTTCGAACTCCCAGTTTTTGTTAGGGGCATAATCCCATTCTACCTCTTCAGCGGCGATGTAAAAGGTTCTTATCATCCCATAGGGCTGCTCAGGAGGGTCCTTGTTGCCGCAGCTGCTGACCTCATATATCTGATGCATGCCTCTCGCCAAGTGGTGCAGGGTGGAGCAAAAGACCCTGAAGACTCCTGGAAGAAACATGGCTTGGCGTTCAGAGCAATGCTCGAGCGCTTGCTTTTGGTTTGCTAGCAAAGCTCCGTAATTATTACAAAACAACCGGTCAGGTGGGTTTTTAAGATATCAACCTTCTATAGCATTTAAAAATCAGACCCTAAGAGGAATAAATTACTTGTAAATATATTTACATATGGGGAAAATACAATCTGAAATTCATCTGTCATGTCCAAAAACAAATTTAAAAAAACTTGTAAAGTTGCTGCCAAGAAATGATTTCTCTAGGTCTCCCCTATTGTACACACCTATTAGAGGATAGTCACTTCTGGAAAAATCATTGATAAGTATCTTCTCCCAGCCCAGTTTAAAAGGAACTAATTACCTGTCTAGACAAAGTTCAAATTAGGTCACGCTTCTGAAGTCATGGCTTTTGCCCTAAAGGGTTTCATAAGCTATAAGATGCAATATACAAATAAGCTATTACTCTTAAAGCTAAATGTATTTTTTCATTAAGCCCTTGAGCAGAGGAGGGTCTCATTTCCGGTGGTAGGTCTACATTATGCCATATGAAAAGGAAAAAGAAATAGCAACCATCATATCTGACTGAGAACTATATGATTTTTAAGCTGAATTTTCTAGATGCCTTGGCATCAGATATACATATTTTAATTAAATCCACAATAAAATCATTCAAAATCAAATTATTGAAAGATGTTAACTCAGGGAAATTATTGGATCAACAAATCTTCTCTAGTTGACTCTGTTCTCAGAGGTGAATGAGAGTGTGGGTCTCATTAACTATCTACAGTGCACAGAGATAGCATCTATCATGTCTAAATACTGCCAAATTATCCCTTCAGGACGAGCCCAAACCATCGGTTCATAGGGTACCCTAGCACACCCAGTCCCAAATGGTGACCCTCTGTAAAAACAAAGAAGACCCCTCCGACAACAGAGGCGGCCAGAGCATCCTCTGCCTGTGCTGGTCTCCAGGCAGCCTGCACTTAGTGTGCTCATCATCCCTTCAACAGAGGAGGAATTTTTTTTTTCTAAGAACAAAGAGGAGTTTAAAGCCTTGATTATGGTGATATTTTCACAGATGCATACTATTTCCACACTCATCCATTTACATGTATAAAATATACAGCTTTTTGTGTTTCAGTCAAACATCAATAAAGTGGTTTTAAAAAAAAAAAGATCAAAGAGGAAATGTTTGACCTTCAGCTGACAGGCTACTCTACCCATGTTTGGGTACTCATTTTAGCTTAGAGGATGGGGCGGCAATAGGTGAAATGACTCAGCTTTTCAGCAGTCACTGACTTATACTCACCGCCAAACACAAACTAGAAAGCGTTGTCATGTAGCTCTTTAGGAGCCTGGAGGGCCCATGAGTAAGTAACCACGTCCCTAAAATTATTCCAGCCATCTCTAGCTTTGAATGCTGCGTCTATGTATTAAAACTATTTGGTTGTTTCCCTCTTGTCCCCTCTTTGGTCTTGAAGAGTGAATTTTTAAAAAGTAATTGTTCCAAAGGCATCCCTTGGGGTGATTCATAATTGATCAATCAATTAATATAGAAAGGTTGAATACTAGAAGCTTACAAGGCAAGGATTCATGGAGTCCCTAGTCTGAGGCAGTTCTCTGGCAAACATTTGCCAGAGAAGCTCAAGGATCTTTTTTTTTTTTTTCGCTTTTTTTTTTTTCTGTAAAAATCCATATATTTTATTTGGTAGGTAAGTCATGGAGACTTTTCCTCTCTCAGCCAGATAACTGAATGTAAAATCATGGAGAAAATGTGCATTTACACTCACAGCAGCCAGAAATGAATGTTGAGGCAGGGTTAGGTGGCTACCAGGGTCCATAGGTTTTCTATATATTTCTCTGATGACTTAAAATTTTAGGTTTGTCTCAGGTAGAAATGTTTAACATGTAAAGAGATGACATAAGTCATATTTACTACTTATTAATATAAAAGAGTAGCTTTAAAGAGCCCTATCTTCTTTTCTCTTTGAATTTCTTTTCCCTCAAATCTCAAATTCTTAACCAGTGACAGACAGTAGCATCTAAAATGCAGTTCCAGTGTGAATGAAAGAAGTAAATACCTATTCATAAAGGAAACAGAGCGGGCAAGTATTTATCTTGAGTAGCATATTGGTTTCATTTTAAGACCAATGAAAAAGTTGGTTTGGAGAAGCATGTTGAATATCCACAGCATTTACTATTCTTATTTTTCATAAGAGAACATATGCTGCCAAATATTACTCTTTATCTTTTATTAAAGTGCCCCAGTGACCTAATTAACTTCTCTAAGAGAAGGGATGCCACTTCAGTGGGCTCTCCATGGACTCCGGATCCAACACAGCTTGCTTTCTGGGCACCTGAGAGAAAGAGAATAGGCGAGACCCTGTTTGGACTCATCACGAGACCTCTATCAATCTCTAGAGAGAGGGAGACGAGTTCACATCTACAACCTGGAAGCAACCACCAGGCTGCTCATGTCTGGTTGATGCTTCCAAGCAGCAGCTAAAATGAGGTTTGTGTTTAAAGAGAATAAACAAGCAAACAAAAATACTCTTTCTTGGGGCTGAATTGTTCATGGAAATAAATTAAGAGCATTCTCCTAGGATTTGTGAGGCCAGGTCATTTAAAGGACTCCTACTTTTGCTTTATGGGTGTTATTAGATGCTTTTCCTCTGTCTTTCACATTATGTGTTTGAAATACAATAGTCAGGATTCTCTGATTCTACTCAAGGCTATATTTCCTTCTGCATACCCAGAAGTGCCCAAATTCAATCAATTACTTCTGGGGAAAGACCCTAAGAGTACGGTCACTTGAGCTGGCCCTGCCAAGTTTTTTACCTGCACGGTCTGGCTGCATGAATGCCGTTGTGGAGACATGGGGAAACAGTGCCAGGGAGTCCCGGTGAGTCCCTCGTAGGTGGATGGTGTTCCCTTGAAAATAAACTCCATGCATGTCCGTGTCGGTGCCCATTCCAATCAGATGCCAGGAGACTCTATCCTTTTTGCACATGGTTAGGCCTGGCTGGTTGCCATACATGTAGCCATTAATAGCTAAATGGAAGGAAAAGGAGAGCAGAGCCCACTATTATTTTATAGATGTGCTGAAAACACATCACCTTAGTGAAAGATTATCAGTGCATATAGAAACAGTGGTGTTCAAGTTCAAAATTTACAAAATATCCTATTATCAGAGTATAAAGAGTACTGGGAAAAAGTCAGGTGCTGTATCAAATCTAAATGGAGAATGAAATTAATAATGAATAATGAAAATACACTAAAACTGTGAAACTATTGGGAGATCGTGTACACCTGTGGCTGATTCATGTCAATGTATGGCAAAACCAATTCAGTATTGTAATGTAGTATAAAGTATTAAAAAAATAAAAAATAAATTTAAAAATAAAATGTAAAAAAAAAAAAACACAATGTATACACAGGACATGAATTCTAAGAATTAAAAAGAAATAAGCAGGTTGTTTTCTGAAGCAATTTTTTCTGACAAAATTATTTGATAGCATTATATAATATCCTTCATTCACATTTTAGTTTTGCAGATTATAAAGAGCATCATCCTTGAAAAATATTTACAGATTTCATGAATTTCCCCAAAGTCTTTTTCAAAACTCTTGATATGGAAGTCATTTTCTTTTAAGGTTCTTAGCCTGTCATCTCCCTTGTTAAGTGTCTTTTCCTCAGTTATTTATTTAATTCTGTCAGATCCTCATTTGCCAATGGCTTCGCATTTCATTCTAGAAGTTATCAGACAGCCCTTCACTGATTTTATGGATCTTGCATCACTTGAAAGACTTGCAGTTGACTGACATTATATTTGCATGTCTGGTCAGTGAAGAGGGATTTGAGGAGTGGGGAAGGGACCCTAAGTTTTAAGAGGTTAGCCCTTGAATAAGTAATTTTGCCTTATGATAATTTTGATTTTCCAACTTCAGTAAAATAACTGACAAGACTTTGAATAATGATCCCACTTAGATATGAAAAGTCTTTGTACCTCCAGAAATGCAAATTGCTTTTCTCTTTGGCATCAACCTCAATCCACTGACAGTGGCTACACGCGCCACCTCTGGGGATGACTGCTATGACTGAGCACACTGAGGCGTGACTGCACCTAACTGCGTCTCAGGCTTGATGTCCTGGAGAGAGACACCCCCACTCCACTCCTTCTACGGCCTGTCCACCACACACATAAATGGTCTCCTGTTAGAATCTCATTGTCGAATAAAATTACCTTTTGTTTCTTTATCTGCAAAATGAGTGGTGTTTGGTAATTTTACTCAAATATCTGGAATTATTAGCAGAAATTCCAAGAAGCCCTGGAGCTGCTGAGAAGAATATTACACTTTCTCAAGAAAATCTTTGATCATGATGTTGCAAATAAACTGTCTTGTCCATTGAATGTTAAAGAGATATCATTGTAAAATTTTTTTCAATTTATTTATTTTAATTGGAGGCTAATTACTTTACAATATTGTAGTGGATTTTGCCATACATTGACATGAATCAGCCATGGGTGTACATGTGTTCCCCATCCCGAATCCCCTGCCCACCTCCCTCCGCAGCCCATTGTAAACTGTAGTGCTAACAGTTTAGTCCTTGGATAGCTGGTAGAGAATTCCCTGTTGCCTAGGAACTCCAGTTTAACACTTCCCTTTCCTGGGAATTCCCTGGTGATCCAGTAGTTAGGATTCCACATTCTCACTGCTGGAGGGCCAGGTCAGGGAATTAAGATACCACAAAGCTATGTGGCACACCCTCCCCACCTCGGGAACCTCTTTTTCTGGAACATTCATTCATTTATTTATATATTCAACAAGCAGATTGGAACATAGACCCGTATAACATGAGCAATGCAAACACTGTATGCCATATAAGGCATTTTCTCTTTGGTATTGTAGCCAACTTTCTCCTATTCATGCAAGCAAGACTGGAGACAAAATTTAATTTATAATTAATGTGAAGCTTAAACTAAATACATAATTCCCTTGAATTTTGCCTTAAACATGACTTATTCTGCAGGTTTAAAATATACAAATATATTTCAAATTGCCAAACCAGGAAGGGGCTGAAGCCCTCCAAGCTCCTCTATCCATGAGATTCTCCAGGCAAGAATACTGAAATGAGTTGCTTTACCCTCCTCCAGGGATCTTCCCAACCCAGGGGTTGAATGCTGTGCTCCTTCTGTCTCCTGCATTGGCAGGCAGATTCTTTACCACTAGCACCACCCAGGAAGCCCCTCGATTGTCTGAAGTCAGGCAGCATTGAGTCCTTCAGCTCTGTTCTTTCTCAAGATTTGTTTGGCTTTGGGGTTTTTTGTGTTCCTATACAAATTTTAAAATAATTTTTTAGTTCTGTAAAAAATGCCCTTGATATTTTGATAGAGATTTCATTGAATCCATAGATTGCCTTGAGCAGAATGATCATTTAAAAATATTGATTCCTTCAATATAGTGAAAATGAATATACTGCCCAAAGCAATCTATAGCTTCAATGCGATCCCTGTCAAGCTACCAATGGTATTTTTCAGAGAACTAGAACAAATAATTTCACAATTTGTATGGAAATACAAAAAACCTCGAACAGCCAAAGCAATCTTGAGAAAGAAAAATGGAACTGGAGGAATCAACCTGCCTGACTTCAGGCTCTACTACAAAGCCACAGCCATTAAGACAGTATGGTACTGGCACAAAGACAGAAATATAGATCAATGGAACAAAATAGAAAGCCCAGAGATAAATCCATGCACCAATGGACACCTTATCTTTGACAAATGAGGCAAGAATATACAATGGAGAATAGACAATCTCTTTAACAAGTGGTGCTGGGAAAACTGGTCAACCACTTGTAAAAGAATGAAGCTAGATCACTTTCTAACACCATACACAAAAATAGACTCAAAATGGATTAAAGATCTAAACATAAGACCAGAAACTATAAAACTCTTAGATGAAAACATAGGCAAAACACTCTCCAACACAGGATCCTCTATGACCCACCTCCCACAAATATTGGAAATAAAAGCAAAAAGAAACAAATGGGACCTAACTAAAATTAAAAGCTTCTGCACAACAAAGGAAACTAGAAGCAAGGTGAAAAGACAGCCTTCAGAATGAGAGGAAATAATAGGAAATGAAGCAACCTGACAAAAGAATTAATCTCAAAAATATACAAGCAACACCTGCAGCTCAATTCCAGAAAAATAAATGACTCAAACAAAAAGTGGGCCAAAGAACTAAACAGGTATTTCCTCAAAGAAAACATACAGATGGCTAACAAACATATGAAAAGATGCTCAACATCACTCATTAACAGAGAAATGCAAATCAAAATCACAATGAGGTACCATTTCACGCCAGTCAGAATGGCTGCTATCCAGAAGTCTACAAGCAATAAATGCTGGCAAGGGTGTGGACAAGAGGGAACCCTCTTACACTGTTGATGGGAATGCAAACTAGTACAGCCACGTTGGAGAACAGTGTAGAGATTCCTTAAAAAACTGGAAATAGAACTGCCATATGACCCAGCAATCCCACTGCTGGGCATACACACCAAGGAAACCAGAATTGAAAGAGACATGTGCACCCCAATGTTCATCGCAGCATTGTTTATAATAGCCAGGACTGGGAAGCAACCTAGATGTCCATCGGCAGACAAATGGATAAGAAAGCTGTGGTACATATACACAATGGAATATTACCTGGCCATTAAAAAGAATATATTTGAATCAGTTCTAATGAGGTGGATGAAACTGGAGCCTATCATACAGAGTGAAGTAAGCCAGAAAGAAAAACACCAATACTGTATAGTAACACATATATATGGAATTTAGAAAGATGGTAACACTAACCCTGTATATGAGACAGCAAAAGAG
This sequence comes from Nanger dama, assembly GCA_917880005.1. NCBI lineage: Eukaryota > Metazoa > Chordata > Mammalia > Artiodactyla > Bovidae > Nanger > Nanger dama. The sequence continues at coordinate 169,397 of CAKJTW010000107.1, forward strand.
ACACAGATGTATAGAACAGTCTTTTGGACTCTGTGGGAGAGAGAGAGGGTGGGATGATTTGGGAGAATGGAATTGAAACATGTTAATTATCACATGTGAAATGAATCACCAGTCCAGGTTTGATGCAGGATACAGGGTGCTCGGGGCTGGTGCACTGGGATGACCCAGAGGGATGGGATGGGGAGGGAGGTGGGAGGGGGTTCAGGATGGGAAACACGTGTACCCCCGTGGTGGATTCATGTCAATGTATGGCAAAACCAATACAATATTGTAAAGTAAAAAGATAAATAAATAAATAAAACTGAAAACAAACAAACAAAAATATTGATTCTTACTATCCAAGATCACAGTATATCTTTGGCATCTGTTTTTGTCTTTTCCATCTTCAGCTTTTTTCATCAATGTCATATAGTTTTCTGAGTACAAGTCCTTTGCCTCTCAAGATAGGTTTATTCCTGGGTATTTTATTCTTTTGATGAGATGGTAAATGAGTTTTTTTTCCTTAATGTCTTTTTCTTATAATGCATTGTTAGTGTGTATAAATGCAACAGATTTCTGTATATTAATTTTGTATTCTGCAACCTTACTAAATTCATTGATGAGCTCTAATAGTCTTCTGGTGACTTCGTTAGGATTTTCTATGTATTGTATGCCACCTGAAAACAGTAATAGTTTTACTTCTTCTTTCCAATTTGCATGACTTATTTCCTTTTCTTTGGATTACTGTGACTTAGACTTCCATTATGTTGAATAAAATTGGCAATAGTGGGTATCCTTGCCTTGTTTCTAATACTAAAGGACATGCTTTCAGCTTTTCACCATTGAGTATAATGCTAGCTGTGGATTTGTCACGTGACTTTTATTATACTAAGGTATGTTCCTTCTATGCCCATTTTCTGGAGAATTTCTTATCAAAAATGGGTGGTGAATTTTGTCAAAAGCTTTTTCTGCATCTATTGAGAGGACCATACTCTTCTTACTCTTCAGTTTGTTAATGTGGTATATCACATTGATTGTTTTGTGGGTATTAAAAAATACTTGCACCCCTGAGATAAATTCCACTTGATCATTGTGCATTATCCTTTAAATGTATTATTAGATTCAGTTAGCTAATATTTTGTTGAGGATTTTTGCATCTATGTTCACCAGTGATATTGGCCTGTAGTTTTCCTTTTTTGTGCGATACTTTTGTCTGGTTTTGGTATCAGGGTGATGGTGGACTCATAGAATGAGTTTGGAAGCATTCTTTCCTTTGCAATTATTTGGAATAGTTTTAAAATGTAGGTGTTAACTCTTCTCTAAATATTCAGTAGAATTCCAATTCTACCATATGGTGAAGCCATCTTGTCCTGGATTTTTGTTTGCTGGGAGTTTTTAAGTTACTGACTCCATTGCTTTACTGATAAGTGGTCTATTCATATTTTCTATTTCATCCAATTCAGTCTTAGTAGATTGTACATTTCTAAGGATTTGTCCATCTCTTCCAGGTTGTCCATTTTATTGGCAAATAGATGCTTGTAGTAGTCTTTCGTGATCCTTTATATTTCTGTGGTGTCTGTTGTAACCTCTCCTTTTTCATTCCTGATTTTATTGATCTGGGTCCTCCCATTTTTTCCTTGATGAGTCTGGTTAAAGGTTTATCAGTTTTATTTAACTTTTCAAAGAACCAGCTTTTAATTTCATTGATCCTTTCTATTTTTGTCTCTATTCACTTATTTCTGCTCTTATCCTTATGACTTCTTATCTTTCACTAATATTAGGTTTTATTTACTCTTTCTCTAGCTCTTTTAGGTGTAAAGTTAGGTTTTTATTTGAAATTTTTCTTTTTTCCTGAAGTAAGCTTTTAAATTCTGTTTTAGAACTGTTTTTTCTATCTCAGAAGTTTTGGATTGTCATGTTTTCATTTTCATTTATCTCTAGGTATGTTTTTTATTTCCTCTTTGATTTTTTCAGTGATGCATTGGTTGTTTAGTAGTATATTGTTCAACCTTCACCTGTTGTGTTTTTTGTAGTTTTTTTCCTCAAAGTTAATTTTCAGTCTTATATAGTATTATTTTCAAAAAAGGTGTTTGATGTGTTATCAATTTTCTTAAATTTACAGAGGCATGTTTAGTGGTTTAGCATATAATCTATCCTAGAGAATGGTCTGTTTGCACTTGAAAAGAATGTGTATTCATTTGCTCTTGGAGGATATATATATATATATATATATATAAACTAATTTTTACATTTATTATGTACTGTGACCTTTGCTAGTTCAAATTTTGTATTATTTTTTCTAAAACTGATGAAGTATTTAGAAGTATTAAGTTTCACATCTCTTGCGATGGAGAAGTTTCACCATACCTTGTGAGGATGAAGCCACAAAATATTTCAGTCATGACCAAGGACAATATTCAAGAAATCAAGCTTAAGATAACTAAAGCATTCCAAACATTTTCACTTCAAATGTGATTATGACTTGATTTTACAAGAGGAAAAGATTTTTCATACCGTGCATTCGGTTGGACTTCACAAACTCTTTGTCCTCCTTGTCAACGCTGAAGGGATGCCAGGTAAACTTCTGAATATTTTCATCAAGATACCTGCTCAGATTCTCATCAAAGACTGTGATTAGTAGGTAAAATTCCTTGTCTATTCCTTTCTACAGAGAAGAAAGAAATGAATGTATTAAAGAATAGCTTGGGGGACTTCTTAGCTCTACTTCACTTTGAAAGTCAACATAAAGTAACAGAAAGTAAATTACGATCAACATCAGCCATAGATTTATTGGATCATTTTGTAAATCAAGATTCTGATAAATTCATTCTACTGCCGATATATTCATCTTCCTCGTTACGTCCTTTTCCCTCCCTATGTGACCTCCTCAGAGGAAGCAAGCCCCTGTCCAGAAGCCGTCTTAATCTGCAGTGCTCCTGTTCTCAAGCTGGTCATCTCTGTGTTATCTTTGTCACTCTAAACTCTGTGTTCCGGCCTCGTCTCCTTGTATTCACCCCTAGCTCACTCCAGCCACTCTGGTCTTTTGTTCTTTTGTGAACACACCTACTTCAGTCCTGCCTCAAGACCTTTTCACATGCTGTTCCCATTGTCTAGAAGGTTCTTCTAGGTCTTGCCTGGCTCCCTCCCTTATTCTGTTCCATTCCCTGCACCAATGTCACCTCCCTGGAACACCCTCACCCCACCCTAGCTAAAAGTCCCTCATCTTCCATCCTGCTTGCAAACACACTCACTTTTCTACACTCTACTCTTCATAGCACTTATCTCCACCAAAAATATTTTCTGTATGCACTTAAAATTTTGACTGTCGTCCCATTGTAATGTAGGCTTTGATAGGGTAGGGAAGTTTTGGTTATCTCTCTTGTATTCCCAGCTCCAACAAAAATGCCTGGAAAACTAGGCACTTAATACATGTTTTTGAGTGAGATAATGAATACATGTAATTCATGGCTTTGCTAAATTATATTAATTTGAGTTGATAATGAGGGAATAATTCCATGTGGATATTCCTAAACCATCTATTTGAATATTACTGACCACACAGCATACTGAATTGTCAAAATCTGCTTTTCTTTAAAGCTGAACCAGAGAGGTAACTGTGTTTTCTGTCTCTCAACCATCTTCCCACCTCTAACGGACTCCTTCCCAATCTACCCTTCATCCTGTCATCTACTCCAGAGGGACCCTCACCAGTGCCATCTGATCACATCTCTCTCTTTCTCAATCTGGACAATGCAATATAATTCACAGTGATAGGTCCCTGCCTACCTTTTCAGCCTCATCTCTTGGCTCTTCCCTCCTGACATGTGAACCAAAGCAAGCCCAAGATCCTTGCAGCAATCTGAACTTGCTGTGTCCAGCAGGCCTTTATGCGTGTTCTCCCTCAACTTTGATGGTCTGCCAACCTAATCCAACTTCAAGGGGAGCTTAGCTGTCCCAGCTCTGTGATGCTTTCTTAACTTCTCATTGAAGGTAAGGTTATTCTTTGCTTTATGGTCTTAATATACCTTATGTACACTTACTGCCTTTATCACATGGTGTTTTAGATCATGGGCTATGGAAAGAAACAATGTAGGCTTAAGATTTTTCAAAATAAAATATTAAAACTGGAGGGGGAATAAGGGATCAAATATGTTTGGAAAGATATCAGGTTATAGTGCCATTCTGCTTACACATTATGACAACTGAGATAAATGACTTGTCTTCTCTAAGTCCTAATTCCCTCATTTGCAAAGTGAGGATATGAGTTGTCCCTACTTCATATTTTGGAGGGTTAAATCTGATGCTATAGGCAAAGCACTTGGTGCATCCTCTAGCAAATACTAAGTACCTGGTGTTAACCGTTATTAACTGTGGTTGTGTTTGTACACAGGATGAGAAGGAACCACTGAGAGGAATTCAGTTGGAGAGCCTCACCATCTGAGAGTCATCTGTAAGGTAACTGGGTCTATGAAAGGGAAATTAGCCCAGGAGGAGGTTAGACAGTAGCTATAGGATCCTGTGTAGTAATTAATTTTGTGTCAACTTGTTTGAGTGCCCAGATATTTGGTCAAACTTTTTTCTAGCTCTTTCCAGGAGAGTGTGCTTGGATTTGATTCAGCGACTAAGTGAAGAAGATCACCCTCCCTAGCGTGGATGAGCCTCATCCAATCATTTGAAGGCCTTAACAGAACAACAAAAATCTGACCCTCTCACAAGTAAAAGGGGATTCTTCTTGCCTTTGAACTGGAACATCAGTTTTTGCTTGCCTTTGAACTCAAACTCAAACATAGGCTCTTCCTTTCAAGACCCTGCTGGCCTTTTGGGTCTCCTGAGTCTCCTTCTGTGACTTACCCTACATATCTTGAAACTTGTCATCCTCCACAGTCATGTGAGCCTGCTCCTTATCATAGTTTTCTATCTATATATACATCCTAATGGCTCTTCTTTTCTACAGAACTAGGATTAATGCCAAATATAAAATATACCATTTAAACAAATAGCCTGCTATTTTTGATTAGTAAAGTAATTCAGAATGATTAAGTAGCTGACTTTCCCTCTTTCCATCAGTGTGTTTAATATCATGTAGCTATAGCTTGAAATGCTATGCTTTGCCACACTAATCAGTGTGGCTTAATCAAAACCTCTAAGTTGGGATTTGCAAGAAAATATCTACTTGTTTTCTTATTTCTTTGGTCATAGTGATTAACTCTTGGATTATAGTGGTGAGCTACAGTGATTCTCAAACTTGGTTGCACATTGGAATTACCTATAGATTCTGACTTAATTGGTCTGAAACACCTGAATAAAGGATGTTTAAAGGGACCTCAGGTTGTTTTTTTTTTTTTTTTAAGGTGGGGGGTGGGCAGGTAAGTCTAATGTGTAGACAAATTTGAGAAAATTACATGCATGCTAAGTTGCATCAGTCTTGTCTGACTCTGTGCAACCATATGGACTGCAGCCTGCCAGGCTTCTCTGTCTATGGAATTTTGCAGGCAAGAATAGTGGAGTGGGTTACTATGCCCTCCTTTGGGGGATCTTCCTGACTTGGGGATCTTCCTGACTTAGGGATCTAACGTGCAACTTTTATGTCTACTTGCATTAGCAGGCAGATTCTTTACCACTAGCACCACCTGGGAAACCCTTGAGGAAATTTACCCCCTGCCCCCTAAAATATCCCAATTTATATTCTATATAGGTCTCTGGAGATTCTAGAATCAAAGCAATGCCCAGGGAAAGAGAGTCACCAAATTCCAGCCAAACAAGCAGAGATCCTGGCTTTCTGCATAGGCATCAGTAAATTTCAGATCTTAAATTTACACTAAAATCACCTTAAATTAAAATTTGCATCTTAAATTTATGAAAAATAAAATCTCCATTATGTAGAAGTCGATTTCGAGAGCACTGAGGAAAAAAAATTCACCTTTTTGTAATGGACGATTACTATTTACTCTCTAGCCACATTCCTGATCTCCCACATACAACCCTGTCAGCCCAGTGACCTTTGAAGCCTACCTGTGTCGCATCAGCATTGAGAACGCCCCTTTTACAGACCAGCAAAGGCCCTACAAGGCCAGAGCTTGTGTCCTTGATTGGTTCAACGGCTGAGAAGTAAAGATAAGTCAGACAGGGTGGGTCATCAGCTGTTGGACTGACACTTTCAGGCACTGTCCATCTGTATGTGAAGATCTCACCTGGCTTAACATGTGCCCCTGGCTTCAGAAATCCTGTGGAGACAAGTAAAACAGCTACTCAAAGCAACAGCCAGGAATGAGAAACTTGTCAGACTGGGTCTTCCAGCTCAGAGTGCATCTCTGTCTGATGATGTGCTTTGTGGAAGGACAGTTGTTTCCACTGTATCCTATCAGAGAGGTCTGTGCCACCATCTACTGTTTTATGAGAGAGATGCTTATATCAAAGGACTATCCTCTTCACAGTTTATACTTAATATCTTCACAGATACTACTTCTTACTCAAATCTCAAGTTTAGCAAATATAAAAAGAGTGATAATTGTCTTTAAATTATCTTAAAGACTGATAATTACCCATTTATATACAAATGTAAATCCATAAAATATCATTTAATACCTTCTATGATGTGGAATTTATTATATTTGGACCTTTAAAGGATACCCCAAGAAGTTAAACAAGAGACCTACCTTTAAAGAGTTTTAAATCTAGAAAGTTGAACTAGGAAATAACCCAAATAACTGCAAGTTAGAGGAGGTAAGCAAAGGCACAAGGTAACACAGCTGGTAAATGGCAGATCTGGGATTAAACCCAGGGCTGATTCCAAAGATTGTACTTGACCCTCACATTGTATTGTCAAATGAACGCATTGAATCTCTTCAACTAGACTGAGGCCAGAGACTTCCTGCATTTTGTCCAGGGCTTGCAAACAGGTATGCAGAAAGTTTTCTGAGATAAACAATAAAATGTAGACATTTCAGCTGTCATTAGGGTTCTTTCTGCAAAAGTGATCGTGAGCATTTTGACCAAGGAAGAGAATGTGGGCACAGGAGACATTGCTGCGGCGGGCAGGGGGTGCGGGGGTGGGGGAGACTAGGGAATGGGGAATCCTTCCTCCACCTTTTCCTTCTCTGTTCCCTCCCGAGCACCTCAAAGCCTGCCCTGGACTGGGACCAGCCTCATACTTGGGAATAAAGTAGCTCAGGAGTCACGGTGTCAGCTATAGTGATGAGAAAGGCTTCCCACACAGCCAGGATTTCCCAAGAACAGTATCATGAATGGAAGGATAGTTCCTGTAGCCACTGGGTAGAAGCTGCTTTTCTTGCATGTAGACAGCCTGTGCTACACACTCTGTGATTGGGGGATGCATATATGATGGTAAACCCACAGAAGTTTTAAATAAATATTTGCCCGTAGAGAAAACGCAAAGCCCATGTGTAAGAGTTTCACTTCAACAAAACGCTGGAAATCAGATTTTCCCCTTAGCCTTACACAGAGAATCCCATGCAACTACAGCAGAAAACGCTCCATCTTAGATAAGTGGGTGAGGCTGTGAAAGTAGCCCACTTTGAGATTTATTATGTTACTGAGAGTAAAGGAATGGCATTAACGTTTCCTAAATATCTACTGTACACCAGACCCTGTCCTGAATTCTGTCTGAAGTGAAGTGATAGTCTCCCAGTTGTGTCTGACTCTTTGTGACCCCAAGGACTGTATATAGCCCCCCAGGCTCCTCTATCTATGGAATTCTCCACAAAAGAATATTGAAGTGGATAGCCATTCTCTTCCCCAGGGGATCTTCCTGACCCAGGGATTGAACCCAGGTCTCCTGCATTGCAGGCAGATTCTTTACTGTCTGAGCCACCAGGGAAGCCCGTCTATCTTCCAAAGCCCTGTGAGGGGAGCATAATTCTCTGCACTTGATAGAGGATAAGTGTAAGATTCAGAAAGTCGAAATAGCTGCTCAAGCTCACAGGAGTGGCAAGTAAAGGGCCCAGGATCCTTCCAAGCCACAAACTAGGACTTACCATCTACATTTGGGGCTGCATCAGAAGCTTTGTCATAGATCACACCATGAGGCAAAATACTGTAGACCTTGTCAGCTTTGTTGGCAAATGTCACTAATAGAGTGTCACCTACCTCTGCCTTGATGACAGGACCTGAGAAATGTTGAGAGAAAGAGGGAGAAGAGATGAAAAGAGACAGAGAAGTGAATGGGAGCAGAAGAGTCATTCCCTGTTAGATTACATGCCCCACTGAAACATCTCCCCTCGTTCAAAACGTGACAGATGATTTCACTGTACCCAGAATTCCGAGGTGGGCTTCTGCCTCAGAGAATCCCTTTCTTCGAGTAAAAGTCGCATCAACATACTCTGTGTACCGAGCCTTCCAGTATTTCCCTCCTATTCTGTTGTCGCCTTGTGTGAAGTAGAGCTCAGAGTCACTGTGGAAAAGAAGGGGGTTGACTGGGTTGCACATCCATAGTTAAGTGCCTTAATTATGGAGCTTAATTGTGTTGTCTTTAGCCCATTCATCCACCCATCTCCCCAGAAAAGATAGCACAGTCTTCAACCAAGTTCCCAGGAATAGTCGACCAGCCTTAAAATTCTTCAGAAGCTGTTTGGTGCTCAAGGTCATTTCTCTCTTAGCCACTGTACTTTCTTCCCCAGAGGTCCAGCAACCGAAGGAAGCATAGGTAAACTCCTTACTTACCAATACTGGAGTCCCAGATGGTGTCCTACAAAGTAACAAAGAGCTAACTGTTTTCTTTGCAGAATGAGCATCTCTCTATCTCTTACTGATGTCAATATGAATAGTCTCTGCAAATAGTAAGCTCTGATATCTGGCATGATTAAGGAATGGAGTATCTAGTTAATCAAGTCATCAGTGGAGTTACCATATAAACTATATATACACGAAATACCAAATTTCAGACTTGTGAAATACAATAATATAACTTCCAACTAGTACTGTCCCTCCTCTGCTTGTGGCAGTGGTACCACCACTCTTGCAGACATGCCAGCTGTGTCTTCTTTTTCTGCCTCTTCCTCTTACCTTGTTCATCCTGACTTTGTAACCTTTTATTTTGCACCCTGCATTTTCTTCACCTTTATTTCATCTTTTCCTTTCCTTTCTTCCCACAACCCACTCTATATGTGTGTGCTCCTCACCTTGTGTTTAGACTATAGTATGAACCTCCTATCTATCCATGCAGCATCCTCTATCTTACATTGACTCCCTTGAGTTTTTTCCTAAGCATATGCACTGATACTCCAAAACCTTTAAAATAGTCATTTTTATTGTCATTTTATCTGCTCCAAAATCTTTAGTTGCTTCCAATTGCCAATCAAGTAAAGTTCAAACAGATTGGAGCACCTCTGCAAAGGATATCCAGTTTGCTCCAGTCCTCTCTCCACTGCTCTGTGTAAATGCTCATGTCCCATGCAAATCCCTCACATGTCATTCTGATCTAATCACTCTGCTTTATGGCAGATGCTTTACATTAACCCCTGCATCTAAAATTTCCCTCTCTTTGCAATTCACTTACATAAATTCTATCATTCAAAAGACCCTACTTAAAAATAGTACATTTGAATCCATTCTAATGAGGTGGTTAAAACTGGAGCCAATTATACAGAGTGAAGTAAGCCAGAAAGAAAAACACCAATACAGAATACTAACACATATATATGGAATTTAGAAAGATGCTAATGATAATCCTGTATGCGAGACAGCAAAAGAGACACAGATGCACAGTACAGACTTTTGGACTCTGTGGGAGAGGGAGAAGGTGGGATGATTTGGGAGAATGGCATTGAAACATGTATACTATCATGTAAGAAATGAATCTCCAGTCTAGGTTTGATACAGGATATAGGATGCTTAGGGCTGTTGCACTGGGATGACCCAGAGAGATGATATAGGGAGAGAGGTGGGAAAGGGGTTCAGGATTGGGAACTCATGTACATCCATGGTGGATTCATGTCAATGTATGGCAAAACCAATACAGTATTGTAAAGTAAAATAAATAAATAAGTAATAAGAAAAAAAAAATATTTTAAAAGAAAACAACTCAGAAAAAAATTTAAAAAGACCCTACTTAAGTTTCACTTCCTTTGTGATGTATTTCTAGCTATCTTAGCTTTCTCCAAATGCCCAGACAACTCACTGTCTGGACAGCTCATCTTAATCTTATTTGTAACTTGCAAAGTCACTTTTCTTCTCCCGTACATTCAGCTTTTTTCTGTACCTGAGATCAGGAACATTATCTTAGACCTTTCTGCATCTCTCATGTCACTTAGTACATTGTGTTTTCACATATTACATTAAATATCCATTGAATATAGCTTAATATTTCATATTTTATAAGGTGCTTTCTAATTTTGGAAGGCTTCTAAGACATAATTCTCAATGTTAATTTTCACTATTCTGCTTATGGGAAAATACTAGTCAATAAGGAATGTTGATATCAAAGAGTTTTTCATAGGTGGTCCACACAAATTCTTCAGGCAAGGTTAAAGGCTGTCACTTTGGTGGAAGAATGAATGAAATTTATAATGAAAGAAACAAAAGGAATCTTATTGATCACAAAGACAATTTTTTAAACATTCCCTCAAACATGAAAAGGATCACAGAGTAAGAGCAATATTTGTTGATATCATACTGAATATTTTGTAATGCTTTCCTAGACATATTTGCATATGATCCTACAATAAAAGTCACCAGGGTCTTCATCCACTTAATAAATTGTTAGATTCAAAAATATTACATGCTATGGAAGCCCAGAGAAACTTACTCAGGTGTCAGGGAAACTTTACTTAAGAAGAGTTACAGTAGAGTTAGATTTTGAAGGAGGAAAGTGGCATTGTACTGGACAGGGAGGAATATAAAGTCTGGGCAGAGGGGTTTCACTTGTATCAGGCTGTCCTCCACCCAAAAAGGGTAACCTTCTTTGGCTATTTCAACTCCACTGAGAGTCCTGACGTATTCCCTTTCAAAATCGTCTGCTTAATATGTGTAAGACCTTAGTCTGTTCTCTGTCAGCTTAGTAATTTTCATGGCACTTAATGCTGCAACTTGCACATAGTAGATGCTCCTGAAGTGTTTGATGGATGAATAAATGAATCTAGTGCTCTGATTTGGCCAGCAAATCATAAAGCAATAAATAAATCAGTTCAGTTCAGTCGCTCAGTCATGTCCAGCTCTTTGTGACCCTATGGATGGCAGCACACCAGGCCTCCCTGTCCATCACCAATCCAAACTCATGTCCATTGAGTCAGTGATGCCATCTAACCATCTCATTCTCTGTTGTCCTCTTCTCCTCCTGTCTTCAGTCTTTCCCAACATCGGGGTCTTTTCCAATGAGTCAGCTCTTCACATCAGGTGGCCAAAGTACTGGAGTTTCAGCTTCAGCATCAGTCTTTCCAATGAATATTCAGGACTGATTTCCTCTAGGATTGACTGTTTTGAACTCCTTGCAGTCCAAGGGACTTTCAAGAGTCTTCTCCAACACCACAGTTCAAAATCATCAATTCTTTGGTGGTCAGCTTTCTTTATAGTCCAGCTCTCACATCCATACATGACTATTGAAAAATCCATAGTTCTGAGATACTCTGAAGTTATCTGCAGTATATACAATTGTATATACAATTCTCAGCAGTATATACATTATGGGACTCAGAGCTTCTTAAATGATGCTATTATGCCATCTATGCAGTATGTACTCATAAGAACAGTGCCTGGAACACAAATGAGATCGCAGCAAAAAGTCTAACAGATACTTCTTTTATGAGAGGCTTAGAAACATCAGCAAAGAGAGCTTACCTGCCAGAGGCATTTAGGGGAAGACCACTGAATTTGTCATAGCCTTGAGGACCATAATCCCAAAGAATTTTTTCAGCTGCTATAAAGTAGCGCCTCTGTTGACCCTTCATCTTGGGGTGAGAAATGCCACTTTTGCAGTTACCAACATTGTATTGCCCCAGCATGCCAGCTATAAAACAGAAGAAAACCAAGAGCCAATGTATATATGCTCCAAAAGCAATCAGAGAGGAACAATAGATTGATTTATTTGACTTCATGAACATTTAAAACTTTTGTACAGAAAGTAGGACCATAAACAACATTAAAAGTAAAAAACAGTGGGTAGAAGAGTGTTTTACCACACATGACAAAAGATTAATATGTAAATATCTTTAATAAATAATAAATAAAAAGTAAATATTCCAATAGAAAATGAGCAAAACATTTATAGGTTATTCACAAAAGAAATACTATTGGCCCAAGAACAAACAACAAAAAAGTTCAACCTTAATAGTAATCAAGTGATACTGTTGTTCAGTTATCAAACTGGTAAAGTCTGGAAAGACTACGCATTTATATATGAAGGTCTAGAAAATAGGGAAGATATTCATCAAAATGTGACACCATTATCTCTAGAGGTGACTGCTAATTTTAAAATTGAATTATACATATCTTCCAATTTTAAACATTTTTTCCAAGAGTATGGACAATTTAGTAAGTGTTATTTCAGTAATGTATTCCAGCTTACGTCTACAACTACTGGCCAAATTTAAGAATCTGACTAATTTCAAATGGCTGCTAATGCCTTGATTTTAAAACTAATTTCTTTAGGATTTTCTATGTAGAGGATCATGTCATCTGCAAACAGTGAGAGTTTTACTTCTTCTTTTCCAATTTGGTTTCCTTTGATTTCTTTTTTCTGCTCTGATTGCTGTGGCCAAAACTTCCAGAACCATATTGAATAGTAGTGGTGAAAGTGGACACCCTTGTCTTGTTCCTGACTTTAGGGGAAATGCTTTCAATTTTTCACCATTGAGGATAATGTTTGCTGTGGGTTTGTCATATTAGCTTTTATTATGTTGAGGTACGTTCCTTCTATTCCTGCTTTCTGGAGAGTTTTTATCATAAATGAATGTTGAATTTTGTCAAAGGCCTTCTTTGCATCTACTGAGATAATCATACTAGAGCTAATCAATGAATATAGTTAAGTTGCAGGATATAAAATAAACACTCAGAAATCCCATGCATTCCTATACACTAATAATGAGAAAGTAGAAAAAGAAGTTAAGGAAACAATTCCATTCACCATTGCAATGAAAAGAATAAAATACTTAGGAATATATCTACCTAAAGAAACTAAAGACCTATATATTGAAAACTATAAAACACTGATGAAAGAAATCAAAGAGGACACTAATAGATGGAGAAATATACCATGTTCATGGGTCAGAAGAGTCAATATAGTGAAAATGAGTATACTATCCAAAGCAATCTACGGATTCAATGCAATCCCTATCAAGCTACCAGTGGTATTTTTCACAGAACTAGAACAAATAATTTCAAGATTTGTATGGAAATACAGAAAACCTCGACTAGCCAAAGCAATCTTGAGAAAGAAGAATGGAACTGGAGGAATCAACTTGCCTGACTTCAAGCTCTACTACAAAGCCACAGTCATTAAGGCAGTATGGTACTGGCACAAAGACAGAAATATAGATCAATGGAACAAAATAGAAAGCCCTGAGATAAATCTATGCACCTATGGACACCTTATCTTCGACAAAGGAGGCAAGAATATACAATGGAATGAAGACAATCTCTTTAACAAGTGGTGCTGGGAAAACTGGTCAACCACTTGTAAAAGAATGAAACTAGACCTCTTTCTAACACCATACACAAAAATAAACTCAAAATGGATTAAAGATCTAAACATAAGACCAGAAACTATAAAACTCCTAGAGGAGAACACAGGCAAAACACTCTCCGACATAAATCACAGCAGGATCCTCTATGATCCACCTCCCAGTATAATGGAAATAAAAGCAAAAATAAACAAATGGGATCTAATTAAAATTAAAAGCTTCTGCACAACAAAGGAAACTATAAGTAAGGTGAAAAGACAGCCTTCTGAATGGGAGAAAACAATAGCAAATGAAGCAACTGACAAACAACTAATCTCAAAAATACACAAGCAACTTACACAGCTCAACTCCAGAAAAATAAACGATCCAATCAAAAATGGGCCAAAGAACTAAATAGGCATTTCTCCAAAGAAGACATATGGATGGCTAACAAACACATGAAAAGATGCTCAACATCACTCATTATCAGAGAAATGCAAATCAAGACCACAATGAGGTATCATTTCACACCAGTCAGAATGGCTGCGATTCAAAAGTCTACAAGCAATAAATGCTGGAGAGGATGTGGAGAAAAGGGAACCCTCTTACACTGCTGGTGGGAATGCAAACTAGTACAGCCACTATGGAAAACAGTGTGGAGATTCCTTAGAAAATTGCAAATAGAACTGCCTTATGACCCAGCAATCCCACTGCTGGGCATACACACCGAGGAAACCAGAATTGAAAGAGACACATGTACCCCAGTGTTCATTGCAGCACTGTTTATAATAGCCAGGACATGGAAACAACCTAGATGTCCATCAGCAGAAGAATGGATAAGAAAGCTGTGGTACATATACACAATGGAGTATTACTCAGCCCTTAAAAAGAATAAATTTGAATCAGTTCTAATGAGATGGATGAAACTGGAGCCGATTATACAGAGTGAAGTAAGCCAGAAAGAAAAACACCAATACAGTATACTGACACATATATATGGAATTTAGAAGATAGTAATGATGACCCTCTATGTGAGACAACAAAAGAGACACAGATGTATAGAACGGACTTTTGGCCTCTGAGGGAGAGGGAGAGGGTGGGATGATTTGAGAGAACGGCATTGAAACATGTACACTATCATGTAAGAAACGAAGCGCCAGTCTATGTTCGATAAAGGATACAGGATGCTTGGGCCTGGTGCACGGGATAATCCAGAGAGATGATATGGGGTGGGATGTGGGAGGAGGCTTCGGCATTGGGACATCTTGTACACCTGTGGCTGATTCATGTCAATGTATGGGAAAACCAATACAGTATTGTAATGTAGAATAAAGTAAAAATAAAATTTTTTAAAAATAAATAAAACAAAACTAATTTCTTCTTAAATTTAAGGATCTTCTATGGAGAACACCTACAATCTACCTTTAGGTAATTTCAAGTATCCAACAGAGTATTTTTGATAGCAGTCACCATTAGATCTGGAGGACCATTTGTCTTGCATAACTGAAACTTTGTATTCTTTGAGATCTCAAGTGTTCTCAACATCACCAACTTCACAAAGTTTAACTATGTAAGGTAATTGATATATTAATTAGCTTCTGTGTAATTTAAAAAGTTTACACCTTATATCAAAACATCAAGGAATTTACATATAATTCCTAATTATCAATTATACCTCAATAAAGTCTAAAGTGGGGGTGGAGAATAGTAACAGTCATGTTCATCTTTGTCTTCTCAGGAGAGTGTCTGATACATATTAACTGAGCAACTCAACATTTGCTGAATTGAATTTACCTGGAATAACCCAGTGGACAAATGTGAGGCTTGCTTTAAGGTTGAGGGGAATAACAAATATGGTATGAAAGCAGCTGAAGTGCTTTAAGGTTGAGGGGAATAACAAATATGGTATGAAAGCAGCTGAAGTGCTGCGTAGCTGTCCTTGTGGTGACTGTGTGTAGTTATGATCCAAACTAAATCATACATTATTTACTCCATGTTTATCCAACTGATAACATTTTCTTTTTCTTTTCTTAGGCCAAACCTTTAATGTATCATAACTTTAATGTTGCCAGTGTTTCTTAACTGGCATCCAGTAGCCAGAATCTCTCCACTGAGTCTTCTCTGCATAAAGACATATTTAGCTTCCTAAATCTTCCTAAATCACTTGTGTCTAATGATCTAGAAGGGCTTGCTATTACCTTCCAGGGGCTTCCCAGGTAGCATTAGTGGTCGAGAACCTGCCTGCCAATGCAGGAGAAGTAATATACCTGAGTTCAGTCCCTGGGTTGGGAAGATCCCCTGGAGGAGGGCATAGCAACCCACTCCAGTATTCTTGCCTGGAGAATCCCAGAGACAGAGGAACCTGATGGACTGTAGTCCATAGGGTCGCCAAGAGTCGACCTTGGCTACAAGGTACATACACAGCTGAAGGGACTCAGCATGTATGCGTGCATTACCTTCCAGGCATTCCTTAGCCTTGCCATTTAAAACTGCTCCCCTGAGGCCCAAACTGCCTCTCTAAATCTTCTGCTTCATCACTCTCTGACATGAATCTAAGGCCAGCTAAGTAGATTTACTCCATGTGGTCCCAAGGAACCTGGACCGAATCATTCAACAGGTATTTAAGTCAACAAATGCTTACCTTTACCTTTCAAAGGATTTTGTACCTGTCACTGGATTGTGTCTCAATATAAAGAACTCTCATGGAGCAGCCCAGAGATGAAACGGGCTGCTACAGTTACTAGGCTGGGGTTATACACGCCACTCTATATAAAATAGATCATCAACAAGGACCTACTGTAGAGCACAGGTAACTATACTCAGTACTCTGTAATATGGGAAAAGAATCTGAAAAAGAATGGATATTTGAATATGTATAACTCATTTTTCTATACACCTGAAACTAACACATCATACATAAATCAATTATACTCCAATATAAATTTTTTTTTTAATTTAAAGAGATGTCCAAAAGGGAATTCAAGAATTAGATAGGGAGGTGGCCCAGATTATCTTGAAATCCTTTTCTGGTTGGACCAGATTATCTATAAATTCCAATTTCTGGTTGTAAATTTTATTCTATTTATAATTGCCCATGTGTTTTCCCAGTTCATGTTGCTTCCCCTACTTGGAAAGCCTTTTCTTCTTCCTCATCTATCAAATTCCTACCCATATTTCTAGGCTCAGATTAGGGACCCCCTCATTAGGTAGTCCCTCTGACTGTTCCAGTAAAATGACAAAGCTCAAAGAGCATTTATCATTCTGCCTCAAATTTTATTCATTTTGTAAATGTATAACTATATTTAACTACTAGATTCCAGGTTCCAGGAAGGTCTTATCAATTTTTTCAATCATCTCTTACCTGGTTCATAAGGAGGTAATTAATTAATAAATATCTGCCAATAAGATGCCAAATAGGCATTATACATTTTCCTATGTTTAATATTTAATTGTAATAAATATAACACAGATAAGAATCCATCCAATAGCATGCACTGAAGTGAACACCGTTGACTGCGTGGTTTAATTGTACCATTGTAACCATTTCCACACTGGCCTCCATCCTTTTACCTTGGAGGTGATCACTGACTTGGCAGGTTATCATCCACTTTCCAGGATTCTCAACTATCATTTCTATTGTCAGGAAGGTGGCTGGGAACAGGTTGACGACATCAGTCCGATGCCCTCTGCTGATGAAGGTGTTACCGTAAAAATAGATCGAATGGATGTCTATCTCATTCCCCATCCCAAACAGGTGCCAGGACACTGATTCACCAACGCACATATCAGGTTCAGGAAAGTTTCCAAAGAGGTATCCATTGAGTGCTGAAAAACAGAAACACCGGTGAAAGACACTCCCCTGCAGAGCCCAGGAGAACCAGAAACAATGGTAATACATACTCTAGCACAGCTGAAAAACTAGCACAGATCACTGGGTTGCAATATTTTTGTGCAGGAAAAATGTGGCTTCTTTGATAAAATGCAGTCCCCCAAAGGGATGAAAAACATTAGTCTTTTTAAGAGAAAAGCACTCAATAAAAGTGATCAGCAATAGGAACACAGCCCTGAGCTGCTCTGTGAACACAGTGAGATCAGGAGTAAACCAAAGCACTGTTTATAATTCCAGGACAGCTTGGCCACCTCCTACTTCCACCTCTATTTGCATATTTACCATCCCCACCAGATCTGTTCTGTGTAACTAGAAACCCTGTCTTACTGCATGTTGGGAAAGCTGACATATAGTAGCTATTTAAGTGGCAAAAGTATGTAGCAAGAAGAAAAAGAAATGATTAGAAGGGAGGAATGAGGCAGTTCAGTTCAGTTCAGTTCAGTCACTCAGTTGTCCCCGATTTTTGCGAACCCATGGACTGCAGCACGCCAGGCTTCCCTGTCCATCACCAACTGCTGGAGCTTGCTTAAACTCATGTCCATCCAGTCCATGATGCCATCAACCATCTCATCCTCTGTCATCCCCTTCTCCTGCCCTCATTCCCAGCATCAGGGTCTTTTCAAGTGAGTCAGCTCTTCACATCATGTGGTCAGAGTATTGGAGTTTCAGCTTCAGCATCAGCCCTTCCAATGAATATTCAGGACTGGTCTCCTTTAGGACGGACTGGTTGGATCTCCTTGCAGTCCAAGGGACTCTCATGAGTCTGCTCCAGCACCACAGTTCAAAAGCATCAATTCTTCGGTGGTCAGCTTTCTTTATGGTCTAATTCTCATATCCATACATGACTACTGGAACATAGCTTTGACTAGATGGACCTTTGCTGGCAAAGTAATGTCTCTGTTTTTCAATGTGTGGTCTAGGTTGGTCAAAACTTTTCTTCCAAGGAGCAAGTGTCTTTTAATTTCATGGCTGCAGTCACCATCTGCAGTGATTTTTGGAGCCCAAGAAAATAAAGTCTGTCACTGTTTCTATTGTTTCCCCATCTATTTGCCCTAAAGTGATGGGACCAGATGCCTTGATCTTAGTTTTCTAAATGTTGAGATTTAAGCCAGCTTAAAGGAATGAGGCATGTTACTTTTTTTTTTTTTTGGTCATTTCTCCCATCCCCATCCCTTGCCTGTTGTAACCACCAGTTTGATCTCTGAATCTATGACCTTGGTTTTGAGGAGTTTGCTTGTTTGTTAGATTCCACAATATAAAAAGATGATACAGCATTTGCCTTCTGTGTCTGACTTATTTCACTTAGCATAATGCCCTAAAAGTCCATCATGCTGTTGTGAATGGAGAGATCATTCTTTTTTTATGGCGGAATATTCCACTTAATATTCTATTACATGCCACAATTTCTTTATCCATTCATCAATCAGTGGACACAGGCTGTTTCCGTATATTGGCCATTGTAAAAAAAAAAAAAATGCTGCAGTGAACGTGGAGGAGTGTGTATGAACTTTTGAATCAGTGTTTTCATTTTCTTCAGATAAATACCCATGAGTAGAATTGCTGGATCTTATATTAGGTTTTTGTTTTTAGTCTTATCTATACTGATTTTCATAGTGGTTACACCAATTTACAGCTTATTCCTTGGAAGAAAAGTTATGACCAACCTAGACAGCATATTCAAAAGCAGAGCCCTTACTTTGCCGACTAAGGTCCATCTAGTCAAGGCTATGGTTTTTCCAGTGGTCATGTATGGATGTGAGCTTTGGACTGTGAAGAAGGCTGAGCGCCAAAGAATTGATACTTTTGAACTGTGGTGTTGCAGAAGACTCTTGAGAGTCTCTTGGACTGCAAGGAGATCCAACTAGTCCATTCTGAAGGAAATCAACCCTGGGATTTCTTTGGAAGGAATGATGCTAAAGCTGAAACTCCAGTACTTTGGCCACCTCATGCGAAGAGTTGACTCATTGGAAAAGACTCTTATGCTGGGAGGGATTGGGGGGCAGGAGGAGAAGGGGACGACCGAGGATGAGATGGCTGGATGGCATCATGGACTCAATGGACGTGAGTCTGAGTGAACTCTGGGAGTTGGTGATGAACAGGGAGGCCTGGCATGCTGCGATTCATGGGGTCGCAAAGGCTGGGACAGGACTGAGCGACTGAACCGAACTGAACACCAATTTACATTAGTTATTTCTTGATAATCGCCATTCTAACAGGCATGAGATGATATTTCATTGTGGTTTTGATTTGCATTTCCCTGATGAGTAATGATGTTGAACGTCTTTTCACGTGTCTATTGGCCATCTGTATTTCTTAGTTAGAAAAATATCTATTCAGATATTCTGTTCATTTTTAAAATAGGGTTGTTTGGCTTTTTGTTACTGAATTGTATGAGTTCTTTATATATTTTGGATATTATTTCCTTATCAGATGTATGATTTGCAAATATTTTCTCCCATTCAGTTGGTTGCTTTTCCTCACTGATGGTTTCCTTTGCTGTGCAGAATTTTTTAGTTTGATATAGTTCTACTTGTTTATTTTTGCTTTTATTGCTTTTGCTTTGTTGTCAGATTCAAAAATCACTACCAAGACCTATGTCAAGGAGCTCAGCACCTATGTTTTCTTATAGGAGTTCTATACTTTCAGATCTTACTTTCAAGTCTTCAATCCAACTTGAGTTAATTTTTGCATATGTAAGATAGTGGCCTAGTTTCACTCTTTTGCATGTGGCTGTTCAATTTTCCCAACACCATTTATTGAAGAGACTCCTTTTCCTTCTATATATACTTGCACAGGCTTATTTCATGGCTCTCTATTGTGTTCCATTGATCTCTGTTTTTACGCCAATATCGAATTACTATCAGTTTAGTTCTGTTCAGTCGCTCAGTCATGTTTGTGACTCTATGAAGGCAGCATGCCAGGCCTCCCTGTCCATCACCAACTCCCGGAGTCCACCCAAACCCATGTCCATCGAGTTGGTGATGCCATCCAACCATCTCATCCTCTGTCATCCCCTTCTCCTCCTGTCCTCAATCTTTCCCAACATCAGGGTCTTTTCCAATGAGTCAGCTCTTCGCATCAACTCTTTGCATCAGCTTTTCACATTCAGCTTCAGCATCAGTCCTTCCAGTGAATATTCAGGACTGATTTCCTTTAGGATGGACTGGTTGGATCTCCTTGCAGTCCAAGGGACTCTCAAGAGTCTTCTCCAACACCACAGTTCAAAAGCATCAATTCTTTGGCCCTCAGCTTTCTTTGTAGTCCAACTCTCACATTCATACATGACCACTGGGAAAACCATAGCCTTGACTAAACGGACCTTTGTTGGCAAAGTAATGTCTCTGTTTTTAATATGCTATCTAGGTTGGTCATAACTTTCCTTCCAAGGAGTAAGCATTTTTAATTTCATGGCTGTAATCACCATCTGCAGTGATTTAGGAGCCTAGAAAATAAAGTCTGACACTGTTTCCTGTTTCCTGTTTCCCCATCTATTTCCCATGAAGTGATGGGACCGGATGCCATGGTCTTAGTTTTCTGATGCTGAGCTTTAAGCCAACTTTTCACTCTCCTTTTTCACTTTCATCAAGAAGCTCTTTAGTTCTTCTTCACTTTCTGGCGTAAGGGTGATGTCATCTGCATATCTGAGGAGACTGATATTTCTCCTGGCAATCTTGATTCCAGCTTGTGCTTCCTCCAGCCCGGCATTTCTCATGATGTACTCTGCATATAAGTTAAATAAGCAGGGTGACAATATACAGCCTTGACGTACTCCTTTTCCTATTTGGAACCAGTCTGTTGTTCCATGTGCAGTTCTAACTGTTACTTCCTGACCTGCATACAGATTTCTCAAGAGGCAGGTCAGGTGGTCTGGCATTCCCATCTCTTTAAGAATTTTCCACAATTTATTGTGAACCACACAGTCAAAGGCTTTGGTATAGTCAATAGAGCAGAAATAGATGTTTGAATTAGTATAGTTTTGTAATAAAATCAAGGAGCACAGTCCTTCTAGCTTTGTTCTTTTTAAGATTATTTTGGCTATTCAGGGTCTTTAGTGGTTCCATACAAATTTTAGATTTTTTTTTCTTTTTTGTAAAAATGATATACCATTGAGATTGAAATAGGGATTGCACTGTGTCTATAGATTGCCTTGAATATTTTAACAATGAGTATTTTAACAATATTAATTCATTTACTCCATGGACACAAAATATCTTTCCACTTATTTGTGTCTTCTTAAATTTTTTTATTAGTATTGTAGTTTTCAATATATGGGGTTTTCACCTCTTTGGTTAAATTTATTCCTAGATATTTAATTCCTTTTGATGAAATTGTAAATGAGGTTGAATTCTTAACTTCTCTTTCAGATAATTCATTATTAATGTAAAGAAATGTAACAGATTTTTGTGTATTGACTTTATATCCCTCTAATTTACTGGAGTCTTTAGCTTTTCTATATGTAATATCATGTCATCTGCAAATAGAAACAGTTACTTGTTTCAGATTTGGATTATTTTCATTTCTTTTCCTTGCCTAACTGCTCTGGCTAGGACTTCCAACACCATGTTGAATAAAAATGGCAACAGTGTGCATCCTTCTCTTGTTCCTGACCTTAGAGGATTAGCTTTCAGCTTTTGCCATTGAGTATAACCTTAGCTGTGGGCTTGTCATATATAGTCTTTATTATGTTAAGGTGTATTCCATTTATACTCTGTTTATCCTAAATGGATGTTCAATTTTGTCAGATGCTTTTTCTATGTCTATTGTGATAATCGTATATTTATATGCTTAATTTTGTTATTGTTGTATACAACTTTAATGGATTTGTGGAAGCTGAACCATCCTTTCATTCTTGGAATAAATCTCATGTAATCATGGTTATGAAAGTTTTAATGTATTGCTGAATCTGGCTTGCTGATATTTTGTCGAGAATTTTTACATCTATGTTCATCAGAAATAGTAGCCTGTATTTTTTCTATTTTTGTGTGGCATCCTTGTCTGATTTTGGTATCAACACAATGCTGGCTTCATAAAACATGTTTGGAAGAGTTTCTCCCTCTTCTGTTTTTTGGAAGATTCTGAGAAGAATTGGTATTATTTCTTCTTTGAATGTTTGATGGAATTAACCAAAGAAGCCATCTGTTCCTGGACTTTTGTTAGTTGGAAGGTTTTTGATTACTGATTACTACTTGCTATTAATCAGTCTGTTCAGAGTCTGTTCCATCATGATTCAGTCTTGGTAGGCTGTATGTTTCTAGGAACTTATGCATTTCTTATTGGATAAGGCAATGGCACCCCACTCCAGTACTCTTGCCTTGAAAATCCCATGGACAGAGGAGCCTGGTAGGCTGCAGTCCAGGGAGTCACGAAAATTCTGACACGACTGAGTGACTTCAGTTTCACTTTTCAGTTTCATGCATTGGAGAAGGAAATGGCAGCCCACTCCAGTGTTCTTGCCTGGAGAATCCCAGGGATGGGGGAGCCTGGTGGGCTGCCGTCTGTGGGGTTGCACAGAGTCGGACATGACTGAAGCACCTTAGCAGCAGCATGCATTTCTTATAGGTTATCCAACATGTTGGCATATATTTGTTCATGGTAATCTCTTATGATCCTTTGTGTTTCTCATCTTTCATTTCTGATTTTGTTTATTTGAGTTCTTTCTCTTTTTTCTTAGTGAGTCTAATTAAGTATTTTAGTGTCTATTTCTTTTTCTTTTTTGCCCTTTCTTCTCTAATCTTTTTATTTCCTTTCTTCTAGTAATTTTGGGCTCAATTTGTTCTTTTCCTAGTTCTTGAGGTGTAAAGTTAGCTTGCTTACTTGAAACTTTTCTTGTTTTCTGAGGTAAGCATTTATATATATGAACTTCCCCCTTAGAATTCTTTTTGCTGTATCCCATAAAATTTTATATATTACAGTTACATTTTCATTTGTTTCAAGCTTTTTAAAAATTTCTTTTTAGAGTTCTTATTCAACCTATTGACTATCCAGTAACATGCTGTTTAATTCCACATGTTTGTAAATTTTCTAGTTTTATTCATATAATTAATTTCATAGCATTGTGGTCAGAAAAGATGCTTGATATGATTTCAGTCCTCTTAAGTGTATTAAAACTTATTTGTGGCCTAACATACGCTCTGTCTTGAAAAATGTTCCATGTGCTCTTGAGAAGGATGAGTATCCTCTTGTTTTTGGATGGAATGTTCTATAAATATCTGTTAAGTCCATCTGATCTAACATGTTGTTTAACACCAGTATTTCCTAACTGATTTTCTTTCTGGACACCTACATTGATATAAGTAGGGTATTAAAGTACTTTATTATTATGTATTGCTGTCTGTTTTGCCCTTTATTTCTGTTAATATTTGCTTTATATATATATAAGTTCTCCTATGTTGGGTGCCTGAATATTTTAAATGTTATCTATTCTTGCTGAATTTACCCCTTTATAATTATGTACACCATTCTTGGTATCTAATTATAGCCCTTTTTTTTTAAGTCAATTTAAAGTCTGATGTAAGTGTAGCTACTCCACCTTTCTTTTGGTTTCTGTTTGCATGGAATAACTTTTTCCATCCATTCAGTGTCCGTCTATATGTGTCCTTACAATTAAAGCGTGTCTCTTGTAGCTAATGTAATAAATAGGTCTTGGCTTGATTGTTGTTGCTGTTTAATCTATTTAGTCCTCTGTGTCTTTTGATTTGAGAATGTAGTCTATTTACATTTAATTGGTGATAAGTATGTGCTTATTACCATTTTGTTCATTGCTCTCCATTCCTGTGACTCCTCTCTGTTCCTTTCTTCTTCTTTGCTTTAGGTTCTGACTGGTATTATGTTTCATCACTTTCTTATTATTCTCATCACTAACTTATAAATCTTGGAAAGCTCGGTTTGCTATTTCTATGTGTTTTGTATCCCTTGTAGTGCCAGATACACAAAAGACAGTTGGTATGTACTTGATAACATGGGAGACACTCACCGTGCATTTTGTTACTTCTCTGGAAAACAGCATCTTCTTTGTCAACTGAATCAGGATCAGTGCAGAATTGTCTGATATTTTCATCGAGGTACCAGCTTTGATTCTCATCCACAAGAGTGAACATTATAACAAACTCCCGGTCTACATCAGTCCTTGTTCCCGAGTAGCTGTGCAGGATACCTATCAGGAACATTAAAGGAGTAGGAAAAGTTCAAAGTGGACTAAACCAAGATGAGCTTTTCTTCTTGTCAATAGTATCAGATAAATGTGAAGATCTTTAAAGACCTATATCTACAAGAGTAACCCACAACATAAAAGCAGTGAAGGGCTTTGATGGAAATTACAGAACCATAGAAAAGTCATGAAACAGAAATTCTCACAACCACAGACTTGGAAACCTGGCTATCCTTAAAAGAAATATACTTTATTGATAAAACATAGATACACTAAATCAATTCATAGGGTACAAAGTAGCAAGATGATTATGTGGGTGAAATAATAAAGCAAAGCATCCTTGTTTATTTGTGTACATTTTACACTTTCCTATGTGTGATATCAGTGTGTAGTTTTTGCATATAAGTTTCCGAATGCTATGATGGTTTTAGGCAGAAGTCTGAGTTACTGTCCCTGCTATGGATCTTCTATGTTAGGAGAATTTTTTTAACCTTACAGAAATTTTGGAAGAAGAGACACACTCTGTGTGATACAAGGAGGGTGGGCAAGACAAGACCTGAATACTATATACACTTTTCAGTACACTTGGGAAGAGGTTTCTAGGCACAGAGGGAGAGAAGACATCTTACCTTCTTTGCACACCAGCAGTGGGCCAATTAGCCCAGAACAGATGTCCTTAGGGGCATCAATATGTGAATGGTACACCCAAGTCAGGCAGTTTGCATCTGCTGGGGCAGGAGCATATTCTTCTCTCACTGGCCAGACGTAGGTATAGTTTTTGCCAGGAGGAACCATGTCATCATCCTTGTTCCTTCCAGATGTTCCATCTGGATACAGGGCTCCTTTCAAGAAAAATGAAGCAGTTAAAACACAGAGATCACACATTATAGTGGAAAGGGCCAGAGCTTTGAAATCAAACATATATCAGCTAATATTTATTTGCTATGGGACTTGAGACTTGTTACTTAAATTCTCACTGCCTTGGTTTTCTACCAATAAAGCTGGAATCGACCCCACAGAGATGTAAGAACTATGTGAGGCACTATATATTGTGTCCTGCACAGAGTCAGATACTTAGTACATTTTTAAGAAAAGATTAAGAAAAGGTATATAAGAATACACATAAGAATTATACCAAAAGATCTTAATGACTTAGATAACCACAATGGTGTAGTCACCTAGAGCCAGACATCTTGGTTTATGAAGTCAAGTGGGCCTCAGGAAACATTACTGCAAACGAAGCTAGTGGAGGTTATGGAATTCCAACTGAGCTATTTAAAATCCTAAAAGATGATGCTGCTAATCTCCAAAGAAGACATACGGATGGCTAACAAACACATGAAAAGATGCTCAACATCACTCATTATCAGAGAAATGCAAATCAAGACCACAATGAGGTACCATTTCACACCAGTCAGAATGGCTGCGATTCAAAAGTCTACAAGCAATAAATGCTGGAGAGGATGTGGAGAAAAGGGAACCCTCTTACACTGCTGGTAGGAATGCAAACTAGTACAGCCATTATGGAAAACAGTGTGGAGATTCCTTAAAAAATTGCAAATAGAACTGCCTTATGACCCAGCAATCCCACTGCTGGGCATACACACCGAGGAAACCAGAATTGAAAGAGACACATGTACCCCAATGTTCATTGCAGCACTGTTTATAATAGCCAGGACATGGAAACAACCTAGATGTCCATCAGCAGAAGAATGGATAAGAAAGCTGTGGTACATATACACAATGGAGTACTACTCAGCCCTTAAAAAGAATAAATTTGACTCAGTTCTAATGAGATGGATGAAATTGGAGCCGATTATACAGAGTGAAGTAAGCCAGAAAGAAAAACACCAATACAGTATACTGACACATATATATGGAATTTAGAAGATAGTAATGATGACCCTATATGTGAGACAACAAAAGAGACACAGAGGTATAGAATGGACTTTTGGACTCTGAGGGAGAGGGAAAGGGTGGGATGGTTTGGGAGAATGGCATTGAAACATGTATACTTTCTTGTAAGAAAAGAAGCGCTAATCTATGTTCAATGTAGGATGCAGGATGCATGGGGCTGATGCACAGGATGATTCAGGTAGAGGATGTGGGGTGGGAGGTGGGAGGGGGCTTCGGCATTGGGAGATTGTGTTCACCTATGGCTGATTCATGTCAATGTATGGCAAAACAAATGCAGTATTGTAATTAAAAAAATAAATAAATTTTAAAAATAAAATAAAATAAAAATAAAGTGCTGCACCCAATATGCCAGCAAATTTGAAAACTCAGCAATGGCTACAAGACTGGAAAAGACTGGTTTTCATTCTAATCCCAAAGAAGAGCAAGACTAAAGAATATTCACAGTAACAAACAATTGTGCTCATTTCACATGTTAATAAGATTATGCTCAGAATCCTCCAAGCTAGGCTTCAGTAGTATGTGAACTGAGAGCTTCTAGATGTACAAGCTGGGCTTAGAAAAGGCAAAGGCTTTCATGTAGTCAATGAAGCAGAAGTGGATGTTTTTCTGGAATTCCCTTGCTTTCTCTATGATTTAATTTATGTTGGCAAGGGAATTCCAGAAAAACGTCTACTTTGCTTCATTGACTTGACTGTGGGGATCACAACAAACTGCAGAAAATTCTTAAAGAGATGCGAATATCAAACCACTTTACCTGTCTCCTGAGAAACCTGTGTGCGGGCCAAGAAGCAACAGTTAGAACATTACACGGAACAATGGACTGATTCAAAATGGGGAAAGGAGTATATCAAGGCTGTATATTGTCACCTTGTGTATTTATGCAGAGAATATCATGTGAAAGGCTGGGCTGGATGAAGCACAAGCTGGAATCAAGATTGCCAGGAGAAATATCAACAACCTCAGGTATGCAGATGACACCACCCTAATGGCAGAAAGCGAAAAGGAACTAAAGAACCTCTAATGAAGGTGAAAGACAAAAGTGAAAAACTTGGTTTAAAACTCAATTTTCAAAAAACTAACATCATGGCATTTGTGCTCCTCACTTTACGGCAAACAGATGGGGAAAAGATGGAAATAGTGGCAGATTTTCTTTCTTGGGCTCCAAATTCACTGCAGATAGTGACTGCAGCCATGAAATTAAAAGACACCAGTTCCTTGGAAGGAAAGCTATGACAAACCTGGACTGCATATTAAAAAACAGACTCATCATTTTTCCTACAAAGGTCCATCTAGTCAAAGCAATGTTTTTTTCTTTTCAGTCATTATGTACATAAGTGAAAGTTGGACCATAAAGAAGGCTGAGCATTGAGGAACTGATGCTTCCAAACTGTGGTGCTGGAGAAGAGTTTTGAGAGTCCCTTGGACTGCAAAAGATCAAACCAGTCCATTCTAATGGAAATCAACCCTGAATATTCACTGGAAAGACTGATGCTAAAGCTGAAGCTCTAATACTTTGTCCACCTGATGTGAAGAGCTGACTCATTGGAAAAGATCCTGATGCTGGGAAAGACTGAAGGCAAGAGGAGAAGGGGGCGAGGGAGGACAAGATGGTGGATGGCATCACCGACTCAACGGACATGAGTTTGAGCAAGCTCCAGGAGATAGTGAAGGACAGGGAAGCCTGGCATGCTGCAGTTCTTGGGGTCACGAGAGTCAGACACTGCTTAGTGACTGAACAACAGCAACAACAACAGGTTAAATAGAAGCCGATTCCAGGTGTGTTCAAGTCCTTAAGGTAAAAGGTAAAACTGTAAAGCTTTAAGAAGGTGAAATGGGAGAATATCTTCATGATTTTAGAGTAGGAAGCTTTTTAAAATAATTATAAAATGTACTGATTGTTAAAGAAAGCACTGACAAATTTTACCACAATTACACTTATGAGCTACTGCACAATGAAGGAAACTTAAGCAAGGTGAAAAGACAGACTTCAGAATGGGAGGAAATAATAGCAAATGAAACAATGGACAAATAATTAATCTCAAAAGTATACAAGCAACTCTTGCAGCTCAACTCCAGAAAAATAAACGACCCAATCAAAAAATGGGCCAAAGAACTAAACAGACGTTTCTCCAAAGACCTGCAGATGGCTAACAAACACATGAAAAGATGTTCAACATCACTCATTATCAGAGAAATGCAAATCAAGACCACAATGAGGTACCATCTCACACCAGTCAGAATGGCTGCGATCCAAAAGTCTGCAAGCAATAAATGCTGGAGAGGGGGTGGAGAAAAGGGAATCCTCTTACACTGTTGGTGGGAATGCAAACCAGTACAGCCACTATACAGAACAGTGTGGAGATTCCTTTAAAAACTGGAAATTGTTTGGGGCTGGTGCACTGGGATGACCTGGATGGATGGTACAGGAAGGGAGGTGGGAGGGGGGTTCAGGATGGGGAACACTTGTACGCCCGTGGTGGATTCATGTTGATGTGTGGCAGAACAATACAATATTGTAAAGTAATTACCCTCCAATTACAATAAATAAATTTAAATTTTAAAGAAAAACTGGAAATAGAACTGCCATATGACCTAGCAATCCCTGCTGGGCATGCACACTGAGGAAACCAGAATTGAAAGAGACACATGCACCCCAATATTCATCACAGCACTGTTTACAATAGCCAGGACATGGACACAATCTAGATGTCCATCAGCAGACGAATAGATAAAGCTGTGGTACATATACACATTGGAATATTACTCAGCTATTAAAAAGAACGCATTTGAGTCAGTTCTAATGAGGTGGATGAAACTGAAGCTTATTATACAAAGTGAAGTAAGTCAGAAAGAAAAACACCAATATAGTATATTAATGCATATATATGGAATTTAGAAAGATGGTAATGATGACCCTATATTTGAGACAGCAAAAGAGACACAGATATAAATAAAGGTCAGACTTTTGGACTCTGTGGGAGAAGGTGAGGGTGGGATGATTTGAGAGAACAGCACTGAAACATGTATGTTATCATATGTGAAACAGATCACCCGTCCAGGTTTGATGCATGAAAGCAGGGCACTCAAAGCTGGTGCACTAGGACAACCCTGAGGGACGGGATAGGGAGGGAGGAGGGAGGGGGGTTCAGGATGGGGGACATGCGCACCCGTGGCTGATTCATGCATCAGCCACGGCAAAAACCACTACAATATTGTAAAGTAATTAGCCTCCAATTATAATAAAAAAATAAATTCTTAAAAGAAAACAGACAAAAAAGAAAGTTAAGAAGTTCTGTTCATTAAAAGATACCTTAAAAGAATGAAAAAGCAAGTCACATATTCACGACATGCATAACTGATGAAAGGATTAATATTCAAAATAAAGTACTCCTTCAACTAAGTGACAAAAACAAACAAAGCAAAAAAAAAAATCCCATAGGAAAATAGCAAAGGTATTGGTATGGGATCAGTATTTAGAAAAAAATACTTAATTTAATAAATTTCATTACAGGAAACCCTAGATTACAATGACAGTGATATAGCACTATGGACCTAACAAACAGGCAAACATTTCTAAAGTTGGCAGCATTTGGTGGTGTTGGGAATGTACAGCAACTGGAATTTTCATACACTGCTGTTAGGAATATAACTGGCACAACCACTTTGGAAAACCAGAGTTATCTACTAAATTTGAATGTAGGCATGCATATTTTCACTCTTAGATATGTTTCTTAGAGAAACATACGCAACTGGAGCAGAAACCATGTGCAAGAATGTTCACAGCAGTATTTCTCAGGAGTCAAAACACAGCAGACCACTCAAATACCTATCAAGAATGTAACAGAAAAGTAAATGATAGTATATTCATATACAGCTAGGTTCAGAAAATGTTTCCTGTGAAGAGTCTGAGTATAAATATTTTAGGCTTTGCAGGTTTCTTTCTCAAAATCTTAGTTTTTCACCCAACTTCATATATATATATATATATACACACACATATATATATATATGTGTATATATATATATATACACATATATAAAGCATTCTTAACTCATGGGCTATACAAAAACATGTCCAGTGGACCATAGGTTGCCAATCCCTGATGTAGAGGAAAACTGTGCGTGCATTCCAAACTGCTTCAGTTCGACTTCTTCGAGACCCTGTGGCCTGTAGGCCACCAGGCTCTCCTGTCCATGAAACTCTCCAGGCAAGAATACTGGAGTGCATTGCTGTGCCCTCCTCCCTGGATCTTTCCAAGCAAGGGATTGAACCCGAGTCTCTAATGTCTCCTGCACTGGCAGGCAAGTTCTTTACCACTAGCACCACGTGGGAAGCACAAGATGAAAACCACACAGCATCGAAAATGGTCTACAGATGGGAATGGCTATCCACTCCAGTTCTTCCCTGGAGAATTCCATGGACAGAGGAGCTTGGTAAGCTGCAGCCAAAAAGTCAGACATGTCTGAGCAACTAACACACACACATAAATTTTGGAGCAGAAATCAGTGAAGGAGGAAATAGAAAACTGTTAAATAGATGAATCCAGCAGTTAGTTAGTTCCTTGAAAAAGATCAACAAAATTGAGAAAACTTTATACAGGCTGGCAAGAAAGAGAGAGGGCCCCAGTTGCCGAAACCAGGAATGAAAAATGGGGTGTCACTCTTAGTTACAGAAATTAAAAAGACTATAAAGGGACTATTACAAATAATTTTATGCCAAAGTATTAGACAACTTAGATAAAACTGACAAATTTCTGGAGAGAAACAAATTACTAAAACTGACTTAAGAATAAATAAAATTGGAATAGATCTAACACACAAAGAAACTGCTTCACAATTAAGACCCTCCCCTCAAAGAAAACCCAGGCTCAGATGGTTTCACTCATAAATTCTATGAAACACTGAGAAGAAATGATGCCAGTCCATTGCAGAATCTTTCAGGGAATAGAGAAAAGAATAGTCCCAAATTCACCCTGTGAAACAAACAGTACCTTGATACCAAAACCAGATTAAAAATATCATAAGAAAGGAAAACTATAGACCAGTATTCCTCATAAGTGTACACCAAAAAATTTTAACAAAATACTAGCAAACAGACCCCAGCAACCTATAAAGAGAATTACACACCATGTCCAAATGGAATTTATCCTATGACTGCAAAGTTGGTTTAACATTCAAAAAATAAACTAAGGTAATACAACATATTAATAAAATAAAGGACAAAAACTACACCCTCATCTCAATGGAGGCAGAAAACAAACAAAATCTAGTACTTATCAAGTTAAAAACTTTTAACGGTCTAGGAGTAGATGGGAATTTCCTTAACCTGATAGAGTATATCTAAGAAAAACCCATGGCTAGCCTCTTGCTTAATGGGAGGGAGACAACATGCTTTCTTCTTCATGAGAACAAGGCAAGAATGTCTGCTCTCATCACTATTATTAAATATTGTCCTGAAGGTTCTAGCCAGTGCAATAAGGCAAAATAAAAAATTAAAGGTTTATCAATTGGTAAGGAAGAAATAAAACTCTGTTTATTCATAGTGACATGATTCAGTATTTAGAAAATTCCAAGGAACCCTTTAAGCATCTATTAAAAGACAACTTTAACAAGATAATAGGATTCAAGATAAACATATAAAAACCAATTGTATTTATTCACACTAGCAACAAACAAAAATGAAATTAAGAAAACTATTCTATATATAATAGTATCATGAAGAATAAAATAGTTCAGAATAAATTGAACGAAAGAATGCAAATCTTGTGCACTAAAATCTAAGACATTGTTTAGAGACATTTGTGATCTAAATTTTATGCTCAGATTGGAAGAGTCAATATTTTCAAGATGGTAATTCATCTTTCAATGCAGACAACAGTTTTTCCCCAATTGATCAATAAACTCAATGCAATCCTCATCAAAATCAATTAACTTTTTTGGTAAAAATTAACAAGCTGATCTGATATTTATTGATATGAAAATGCAAAGAACCTAGAAAAGCTTAAAAGTCTTTTTAAAAAAGCAAAGTTGGAGATCTTATACTCACCAATTTCAAAACTTACTATATATGTATAGTAATCAAGATAACACAGCATTGGTGAAAGGATAAGCAGATAGAATCAGTAGAATGGTATTGAGAACCCTGAAATAAACCTTTATAGTTATAGTCATTGCTTATCTACTATAACATATGACTCATTTATCTTTTCTCAATACCTAGAGTCAGTCTCTGATATCTGGCGGGCACCCAGTGGAAGGTTCTTGAAGGTAAAGAAATTTTTGTACTCACTTTCAACTATTCAGAACTAACCAAATCTGTGACCAAGAGCTTTGCTGCATTTCAGGTGGAGGAAAATGGCCAAGAAAAAGGGCACTCCGCATCTTGTGTCCATCATCAGTGGTGCCTCCTCTGGCTACTTAGACAGACCTGGTCACAGCAACTGCCAAGCTAGTCTGGCTGCCTTAGGACATTCACCACAATCCAGAAGCTTCCCTTTATGATAAAGTGAACTGCATCTGAAGTAATGTAACTGTTCCTGGCATATTGCTCAGAGTCAGGGTGTAGCAGGTTTAGTACCATTTAACCCGTTCCATCTGATCACAAGCAAGAATGCAATGAGGGATGAGAAAAATACTTTTGAAGATTGAGAAATGTTTCCCATTTCAAAAGTCCAAGAGTGCTGCTTATAATTTTTTTTTTTTTTTAACCTTAGGGAGAACTCAGGGAACTGCACTATTGAAACTCTTGAAGTGCAAACAATAAGACAGCAGCTTCAGAAAGGAAGCTCCACAGACAGTAGCTTTAAGCAGGAAGTTGAGGCCCACGGGCACTGTGGCACTCTCTCCACAGCCAAGGCTGTTACTGGTGACAGGACATCGGAATCCATCATGCACGCTGGTCTTTATCCAATGTGAGACCCGGTCATGACTGATTGACAAGGAAGGTTAGTGCGCCTCAGGGCTGTGCCAGAGCATGTGCCAAGGGACCTCAGCACCTACCTCTGTAGCAACATAGAGGAAGAAAGGAGGAAGGGAGGGAATAAGGGAAAGAAAATGGAAGAGGAAGAGAAGGTAGGGACAGAGGCAGGTGGGGTGAGGAGGAGGCAGGGAGAAGTTAAAAGAACACATGTTACCGCTGTGCTTTGAGATTCCTGCTCACCATAGATGACAATTGCCTTACTTAGGAAGGAGAGACAAGACACTTATAAGATTGATATTTACCTTCTGAGTCCTTGTTGTAGAAAACGCCATGTGGATGCAAGGAGTAAGGGGCGGGACGCAAAGTTCTTTAAATGGATGACAATCACATCACCCACTTCAGCCTTCAAGATGGGACCCAAGAATCCAAGCCAGGGAGGCTTGGGGATCTCTTTGGAATAGGTCTCATCTGTGTAGTGTCTGTACACGGCCTTTTTGTAAAGACTTCCTATCCTGTTGGGCCCTCTTTCCAGATATAAGGTTGCAAGCCTGAAAGTATGAAGGAAAATATTTTATAATCAAAGCTAAAGAGAAATCCTAATAGCTTACCTTAATAGTCCATCAAGTGTTTACAAGTATGATTTCTCATTTGGTGTTCACCATAACACTTCAACCTCTGTGGAGTTGGTAAGGTTATTCTCAATTTATTAGAGAGGAAATGGAGGCCAAGAGTTTAAGTGACAAGCTGAAAGGCACAAATAGTATTCACAACCAAACTAAAATAGAACCAAGATATTTGCTGTCCATTTGCCCCTTTTCATTCAATGCAATCCCATTCACTTTTTCATTTAACACTTCCTATGCACTTACTGCATTCTAAGTAAAAGTTTATGATCCAGTATTGAAAAAATTAAGTAACCGCACAGAGCAATTTATTATTAAGTGCCAACCAACTGTTTGATGCAGTGGATACAGGCTCCATTTTTCTAGGGATGTATTTATTCACAGAAGGGAAAGATTGCTGTGGATCAAAGAGGTCAGAAACACCTCATGAAAAATGCAGAGATTAAGGAGAAGTAAGATTGGGTAACAAAATGGAAAAGTTGAGGATACTAAGCAGGGGGTGGAGCTTGAGCAACAAGGAGGAAGAAGTATAGGTGATATGGGGGAGAGTGGTTTATAAGCTGGGGCTCAGGGGTGAATCAGAGAAGGCAATGGCAACCCACTCCAGTACCCTTGCCTGGAAAATCCCATGGACAGAGGAGCCTGGTAGGCTGTAGTCCATGGGGTTGTGAAGAGTCAGACATGACTGAGTGACTTCACTTTCACTTTTCACTTTCATGCATTGGAGGAGGAAATGGCAACCCACTCCAGTCTTTTTGCCTGGAGAATCTCAGGGATGGGGGAGCCTGGTGGGCTGCCGTCAATGGGGTTGCACAGAGTTTGACATGACTGAAGCAACTTAGCAGCAGCAGCAGCAGGGTGGATGGTGAGGAGTGAGAAGTATGGCTTCATGAAAAATCTAGGGAAAGACTGGTAATGAACTTTATCATGGTTATCATAGGTTGAAGAATTTAGAATTTATCCTGGAAGCTCTGGAGACTCACTGAGGTTTTTCATAAAATGGATGACATGATAATCAGTATTTAAGGATGGTGCACTAAGTATTATTGCAGTGATGTGCAAGTTTTAAAGGAGTCAGGCAAAGAGAGTAGCAAAGATGGGGGCAGGGAGGCTGCTTCAAGACCAGGAGGGTATGGTGCAATAGAAAAGAGATGGATGTGAAAAAATAAGGTTCTAGAACGTGAAGTGACCAGATGCCCTCTTGGACCCCAGGGTAAAGGGAGACTCAGTCTCAGAGTCTGGGAGCCTGAGACAGTAGCAGCGCCAGCGCCAGTGCTTTGGAGGTGGCCATACTATCTTCTCCTGGGGTGGAACCCCCTTCTTCACTCTCAGCCTATGTGCTTAGTGTGGGACTCCATCCCAGAAGTACTAGCTTCTGCTTGAACAAACGCTCCTGGGTACAGCCATCCCAGTGTCTAATCAGGTGATGAGAGACAAGTCCCACTGTCACACACACTCCTGCCTGTGTATATGCATTCCCTTCAGTCACTCAACAAACTGTATCTCAAGCCCTGTACTTGGTTCTGGGGATACAGAGAAAAACGGCAAAGACTTGAAGGAGCTCTCATTCTAGAAGGAAGAGCTATTGAAACCAAGCAGGACCCTGTGGGGCCTTCCCAGTGACAGATCCCTGGTGCCCCCTGCCTCTTGTCTGTAGAAAAGTTTTAGTCTCCCCAAGATCCAAAGAGCAAGTATTCCCCAAGATCCAAAGAGCAAGTTTAACCAGAGAAGTGAGAAAACGCAGAAACAAAGACAAAACAAAAAATAGTTTAGCTGTAAAACAAAGTCAAGGACCTTTAGTTCCTCCTCAAGAGCTACAGACAATATTCTGCATCATATCCTTCAGTTGATTTGCAGATACTAAAACCTGCACCAAGAGGAAAAAGTTAACTACATGCTGACCACCACCATGTCAACCCCAGACAAGTAGGAAACAGAAGGTTGATGGTGTTGACTCCCAAACATCACCTTTACCTCACCAACAATCAATCAAAAATATGTACATGAACTGATCACATACCCCTTGATCTCACTTTAAAAAACTCTCCCTGAAAACCACTGGGGCATTTGGGTCTTTTGAGCATGAGCTGCCTGTTGTCTTTGCTTGGCCCCATGTTGAATGCCTTGCAACAAATGCTGTACTCTCCTTCACCACAGCCTGGTATTGGTAGATATGCTTTGCTATGCATTGGGTAAGTGAATCCACATTTGCTTCAGTAACATGATGAGAACACAGGCATCTTATCTGGGGCATAGAATGTATCAGGTGAGCTTTCCTAGATGAAGTTGTGCCTAAATATGGTCTCAAAGAGCAGAGACAAGTTACCCAAGCAAAGAAGATGTAAAGAGCTGATATGGCAGACATTTTGCCAACTTAGCACCCACAACACATTCTTTGGTCTAAGAGCAAGCCTTCCCCATTCTCATTCTATATGCATGGGTGGGGCTCCGCATCCACCTCCAGCAATGGAGAAAGTGACTCAACCTAACTGATCAGCACACCAAGCCCCCACACCATTGGTGGAGCACTCTGTCACTGGTGGAGGGATGGCTCATGGTCCAGGCCTGGACAATTCCAACCAACCAAGCCACCCTAGACCACAGTGATTAGTTCAGGGACAGCCATAGCATGGCTGGTTGGTTAAATCCGAGGAAATCTGGGAACTTGTGAAGAGTAGCATTTTGTGTACTCAGAACTGGGAAAGTGAGTATAGAGCTTCTGGCAAACATATGGCCAGCCCAAGGAGAGAATCTGCTGGGGACTTGTACATTCCTCTCATCTCTTAAATTTTGCTGTTTGCTTCTTCTCTCTAATCAACTCCTACTTCCTTTCATCATGATATAACTCTTCACTTTTCTCTTTCTCATTTAACATATCTTCTATTCTCTTTTATTCATGTCCAACTCATCATGGCCCCATGGACTGTAGCCCACCATGCTCCTTTGTCCATGGGATTTTCCAGGCTAGAACACTGGAATGGGTAGCCGTTTCCTCCTCCAGGGGATCTTCCCAACCCAGGGATCGAACCTGAGTCTCCTACATCGGAAGTGCTTTACCACTAGCACCACCTGGGAAGCCCAGGATATAATTATATCTATAATTAACAGTTACTGAAGATTCTTGAGCAGGGAAATCTGACCATATATCTTTGTTTCAGGAAGACAATTTTCCCATATCTAACTTCTCTTCATCTGATTTCACCCACTTGCTTCTGCTCACTTGAGCAAACTTCCTGAGCTTGCACCTCTGAATACCATGCCTGCCTGACTGACAGAGACTATTTACCTTCATGCTTGATTTTCAGTATTTCATTCCTTGGTATCTGACCACAGCTTGGCTGAAACCCGCTGTCCCAGTGGCCTGAATGTGGCATCTGCTTGCCTTGTCGGATCTGGTTCTTTCTTTAGCCAACTGGAGAAGATTCACTATCTCTCTTTACTTCTACATCATCTTTCCCCAATTCTCCTTTCTTCTTCCCTCTTTCTGGGTCCTATTCAAGCAGATAACTTTTTTTTTTTTTTTTTTTTGCTGCACACTGTGAGACTTTCAGGATCTTAATTCTCCAAATAGGGACTGAGCCCAGGCTAAAACAGTAAAAGGGCCAAGTGCTAAATACTGGACTATCAGAAATCTCCCTAGAATTTCTTGGTAGATGGATCCATAGCAGGTCTGATAGTCTCTGTATTAGCTAATGGATTTCTGTTAACCTTATTAAGATTAGCACTTCATTAAACACTACTTTTCCAGTAGTCATGTATGGATGTGCGAGCTGGATGATAAAGAAAGCTGAGAGCTGAAGAATTGATGCTTTTGAACTGTGGTGTTGGAGAAGACTCTTGAGAGTCTCTTGGACTGCAAGGAGATCCAACCAGTCAGTCCTAAAGGAAATCAGTCCTGAATATTCATTGGAAGAACTAATTCTGAAGCTGAAACTCCAATACTTTGGCCACCTGATGCAAAGAGCTAACTCATTTGAAAAGACCTTAATACTGGGAAAGATTGAAGGCAGGAGGAGAAGGGGATGACAGAGGATGAGATGGTTGGATGGCATCACTGACTCAATGGACATGAGTCTGAGTAAACCCCAGGAGCTGGTGATGGACAGGGAAGGCCTGAGGCCTGGCATGCTGCAGTCCATGGGGTCGCAAAGAGTCAGACACGACTCAGTGATTGCACTGAACTGAACTGAAAAACTACAGGCCAAAAGGTTAAATAACAGGTATTTTCAAGGCTTCATGTTAATTTCCTTGAAGAGATCAACAAATGATCAGATACAAGTGACTCAAACACAAGCTCCCAAGCAGTCCCCTTGACAAAGATCCCAGCAATCTCTAGTGTGAATAGTAGTTTTGCCCAACTCACAGACTTTTCAGGATGATGGAACTAGAGATCTACGTGCTCCACAGTTCAATACTCAGCCTTTCCTTCAAATAAGAGTTTAACAAATGTTTTAGCAAATGTCAGTTGAAAGAGCCCTATATTGTTTATCTGCCCAGAGCATCAGATTACTAGCCTGCCCAGGCACCCACATGTGCCAACCTGCCCTGCCCTTGTTGTAGAGTCAGTATGGGGGAAGTTCCTATGACAAAGGAGAAAGCCATGGGTTCAGGCCCCCAAAGAAGAGCCAGAGGTGAGCCTGACCTGAGAAAGGTCAGCACTCCAGAAATCATAGGGCCACTCCTCCCAGAGGAAGCAAAGCTCTCTTTCACCCAGATGCCGGCTTCAGCTTCCAATCCAGATAATGGAGCCAATGAGACAGGAATCCTGACAAAAGGACTGGAGAATTATAACAATGATTTTCATATCAAAAGCTTTGATATACTGATATTTCTTCAGCTGCTGACTGAATAAATAATAATAATAACTGGGTAAATATAATAATAACTGGGTAAATAAATTATGGCACAGTCATATCACTTCGGAGAAGGCAATGGCAACCCACTCCAGTACTCCTGCCTGGAAAATCCCATGGATGGAGGAGGCTGGTAGGCTGCAGTCCATGGGGTCGCTGAGTCCAACATGACTGAGCGACTTCATTTTCACTTTTCACTTTCATGCATTGGAGAAGGAAATGGCAACGCACTCCAGTGTTCTTGCCTGGGGAATCCCAGGGACTGTGGAGCCTGGTAGACTGCTGTCTATGGGGTCACACAGAGTCAAACACGACTGAAGTGACTTAGCAGCAGCAGCAGCATACCACTTGGTTTCCCGGGTGGCTCAGTCGGTAAAGAATCAGCCTGCAATGCAGGAGACACAGGTTCAATCCCTGGGCTGGGAAGATTCCCTGGAGAAAGAAACTGCAACCCACTCCAGTATTCTTGCCTGGGAAATCCCATGGACAGAGAAGCCTAGCAGGCTGCAGTCCAAGGGATCATAAAGAGTTGGATATGATTTAGCAACTGAATATACACACCCACATACCACTTAGCCGCACAGAAGAATTAGATGTTTCTACAGGTAGCAGGATAGTGTCGTTATTAAATACTAAATGGTAAAAGCAAATTTCATCATGTAAAGTGTGTAAAGTATGCCATTTGTGTATATTTAAAACAGTGTATATACACACATATGCAAAGAAAACATTTGAAAAGTGGCCAGGGAAACCATAAAGTGTAGCTTCTGGGACTTGGGACTGAGGCCACAGACAGGAGCAAGAAGGGAAGAGAAGTTTACTTTTTTACATTTAATTCTATGTATTTCCCTTTATTTCTCCATGCTACTTTTTAAAATTAAGATGTAACTCATACATACAATGGAATATTACTAAACTATGAAAATGAATGAAATCGAGCCATTTGCAGAGGTGTGGATGGACCTAGAGACTGTCATACAGAGTGAAGCAAATCAGAAAGAGAAAAAGAAATATTGCATATTAACACACATATGTGGAATCTAAAAAAATTGTACAGATGAACCTACTTGCAAAACAGAAATACAGACGCAGAAGTAGAGAGCAAACATATGCACATCAAGGAGGGAACGGGATGGTGGGATGAACTGGGAAACTGGAATTTATATTATTATGTATAAGATAGGTAACTAATGAGATCTTACTTTATAAAACAGGGAACTCTACTCAATCCTCTACGGTGACCTAAAAGGAAGAAAATCTAAAAGGGGGGATATATGTATACATATAGCTGATTTACTTTGTTGCACAGCAGAAACTAACACAGCACTGTAAAGCTACTATACTCCAACAAAAAACTGTAAAGAGTTTACTTTTATTCACCCTCTTCCCTACTGTGGGAATGTTTTACTCTGTACCACTGTCCTTACTTTCATAATAAAAACAAGCCTACATTTTCTTTAGACAAGAGAGTGCAGCCTGTTTGGCTACTGAGGGGTCAAACTGTCCTCCGGTGTGACTTCTGCCTCTGAAAACCCAGCAGGCACGATGAAGTGTGCTGTGAGGATGAGCTCTCCGTCCCCGCAGGGAAGACTTGGCATCCTGATCCAGGAGCACAGCACCTGCTCAGCCTCAGGACTGAAGTCTTGGGAACACTTCGATCTGTGCACGCTTTGTCTTCCTCCTCCACTGAACCTACATATATGTCTGCCCAGCTGCAAGTGTTCACCTCTGCTGGTCCGTAGGGCCGAAGCCTACATTTCCCTGTGCAAGGGAATGGGATCAAATGTCTGGATGCCTGACAGTGGGGCTCTATTATAGAGGCTCTTGTGTTTCCCAGCCTCACTTGCAACTTCGATGGTCATGTGACATAGTTCTAGCCAAAAATATGTGAACACATATCACTCCTTGGTGCATCTCTGAACTCAGCTGGTAGAGCCCCTTTCTGTCCTTTGACTTCCCATTATCCATGCCTAAAATGCAGACATGATCACTGGATCTTTGGCAGCCTTCCTGAGAGACTGAAGAAGAAGGTCACACCCTAGGGACGGTCAAGTGGAAAGCCAAAAGAACCTGGGACCCTAAAGTTTGCCAACCTTTGGATCTCTTGTTTTGGGGGCTTCTATTAACCAGAAACTGAGTATAAATCCTAATTGGGAAGGCTGCTCAGAAGGAGAAGGAGGAGGAAGGGTAGAGGAGAACTGAGTCATCCTCACTAACTGGTCCTGGAGCAGGCGGAGTTGCCTGGCTTTATACTGGTCAACAAGCAAGCCAACATCTGAGCAAGGGTCAGATTCAAAATTTCTGGTGTCTGCTCTAAGCTCAGCTTGATGGGTAAAAAGTTATGATGAAATTATTCATAAGAGCTTGCAGGCTCTGCAGGGAGAGACGCACCTCTGCCCCTCCTCACTTCTCTGCTCCGGGTTCACAGTGTGAGCATACATGCACATGTACATATACCCATGTGCAAATGTCTGCTGAGCAAGAGTTCCTCACTGTGAGTTGTCTGCAGAGCCACCCAGACAGAAGGTGAGGATATCAGAGGAAAGGGAAGTGCATATACTGCATATTTCAGCAGTGACTTATATATTGACTTGTTTTGCACATTCCTGGATGGGTTATCAGTCTTATCACCTTGTGAAATGGAATATTTCCTGCCATATCACTAAACAAGGATGTCACAGCCATCAGCGATTTCAGCCTTTCAAATGTAAATTTCTGAGACCCAGAAGAACAGTGTTATCTGTCTGCAGCCATTAGCCATCCCACGCCCCCCTCCATAAGTGCTGAGCAGCTGGTCGGGGGGTCAGGGGGGTGGGGAGTGGGGTGGGGCACGTGAAAAAGTGGTAGCCTGGCCCATCCACCCCTCTCTGCAGTGAGCAGCCAGTCAAGGATACAGAGCAGGTCGCTGGTCCCAAACAGCTGAGACGCAAATGAAAGGAATGATTTCAGTGAGCCCAGATACTTCCGTCTTCTGATACATAGAAGAATGCTAAATTCCTTAATTTGAGATATCTGGTTTTCCTTAATTAACAATAATCTTTTGATATTCAAATTACCTGACCCTTGCTGCAAACTTCTATATTGTCTGACTCCTCGCCCACCCACCTCCTTGGAAACAGTTCTCTCAGGGTCACTTGAGATGCTATATCTTGGGTTTAAAGTCCTAACAATTCCCACTGGATAAACATAACTCTTAATTTTTAGATTTCATTTTTTTTTTAGAGTATATTTTTTCAGTTGACAACCTAAACAGCCAGTGGTCACTCCAAGGTCCATATAATCAAAGCTATGATCTGTTCCAGTAGTCATGTATGAACGTGAGAGCTGGACCATAAAGAAGGCTGAATGTCAAACATTTGATGCTTTTGAACTGTAGTGCTGGAGAAGACTCTTGAAAGTCCCTTGGACTGCAAAGAGATTGAACCAGTTGATTCTAAAGGAAATCAACCCTGAATATTCATTGGAAGGACTGATGCTGAAGCTGAAGCGCCAATATTTTGGCCACCTGATGCGAAGATCCAACTCAATGGAAAAGACCCTGATGCTGGGAAAGACTGAGGGCAGGAAGAGAAGGGGGCGATAGAGGATGGAATGGTTGGGTGGCATCATCAATTCAATGGACATGAGTTTGAGCAAACTCCAGGAGACAGTGAAGGACAAGGAAGCCTGGTATGCTAGTCCATGGCATCACAAAGAGTCTGACACAACTGAGCAACTGAACAACAACAATAGTGCTTAGCATAAAAACCACAGTAGCTATTTGAAACCATAGGAGGTATTTAAATCCATAGGATCTATCTAAAGTGGAAAAAGTAAAGGAGGGGGTGGAAATAAGAGAAAAGTCTTTTCAGTGTCTATGCAGCAAACCACCCCTAACAACACATCTTGCATTTGTGACAGAAGCTCCAGCTCCCATGAGCTCTAGAAGATGCAAATCTGGCCCAAGTAACAAAGCAAGTGGGTAACTTCAAAGAGCCATCCATAGGAAGCAGCCTCCTGTTTAGCTCAAGTCCACTCATTAGAATGCCCATGTGGAAGGGTTGTATATTATATTTATAGTGCAGTCACAGGATAATCCCACTGTGAGCAACTGAGTAATCACCAACCTTGAACTTCATCCCCAGTCTACATTCTAACATTGTGACTCAAGCTGGGGAGGTGTCTTATCTCCTGCTGTGAAGGAATCCAGTAGGGTGGGGAGTTTCAGACTTTCTACTGCTTTAAAGACAAGATGCTCACATTGCCAAGGCCAAGGGCAATACATGAAGGGAGACACCTTCCAAAGGTAGGCCAGATCAACCATTGTCAGAATGAACCTGTCTGTGGGAACATCTAGACAGTGCAGAGGTGGGCTGCCAGGTTAAATTCCGAGGGCTTTGTAGCTCACAGGAGCTGTGCAGCTCATCAGCATCACATAGTGGAAATTTTTCCTTATCCATTCAACTATCAAGCAGTTGTTGAACCTGTACTGTGCATGAGACTTTAAATTAGAAACTGGAGCCAAGATGTATAATTATCAGTCCCTGTATTCAAGATATGTCCCACCTGACTATGAAGACAAAACAGATGCTTCGTGTCAAGTTGCCAAGTATTGGAGCTTCAGCTTCAGCATCAGCCCTTCCAATGGATATTCAGGACTGATTTCCTTTAGGATAGACTGATTGGAGCTCATTGTTGTCCAAGGGACTCTCAAGAGTCTTCTCCAACACTACAGTTCAAAAGCATCAATTCTTCAGTGCTCAGCTTTCTTTGTAGTCCAACTCTCACGTCTGTACATGACTACTGGAAAAACCATAACTTTTACTAGATGAACCTTTGTTGGCAACTTGACGTGAAGAGCTGACTCGTTTGAAAAGACCCTGATACTGGGAAAGATTGAAGGCAGGAGGAGAAGGGGACAACAGAGGTTGAGATGGCTGGATGGCATCACTGACTGGATGGACATGAGTTTGAGCAAGCTCCAGGAGTTGATGATGGACAGGAGACCTGGTGTGCTGCAGTCCATGGGGTCACAGAGTCAGACATGACTAAGCACCTGCACTGAACTGAGGATGAGGATGAGCAGCAAAGTAACATCAGTGAAGGGTGTGGTCAGAGCAAAGGGTGTGGTCAGAGCA
The DNA here is from genome assembly GCA_917880005.1 of Nanger dama. Taxonomy (NCBI): domain Eukaryota; kingdom Metazoa; phylum Chordata; class Mammalia; order Artiodactyla; family Bovidae; genus Nanger; species Nanger dama. The sequence goes on from CAKJTW010000107.1 coordinate 213,451, forward strand.
TGTAAGATCATACAGTCACAATAAGGACAAGTTGTGTTGTCTGAGCTTGAGTTGAGACGCAGTTCACCAAGGAGAAAACGTGATCACCAGGACTAGTCTGGGATGAGTGCTACTTGGCAAAAGGAAGGGGTGAAGATGGTGGTTTCAAGCTGCATTTGGGGGGGCAGCCACACCCTTCCTAATTAGATGAATAATTTTTGAAGTATTAATTCAGGGGGAACTCACCCTGGTTCCTCCAACATCACCCAACATCACTTCACCTTCCAAAGCGGGGGTGTGGGTTTGATCCCTGGTTGGGGAGCTAGGATCACACATGCCTTGTGGCCAAAAAACCAAAACATAAAACAGATGCAGTATTGTAACAAATTCAATAGAGGCTTTAAAAATGGTCCACCTCAAAAGGAAAGAAGAAAATGTGACCATCCGAGGTATCACTGGCACAGATATCCTGCTCTCCAGAGAGCCCCTTGAGACAGGTGAGCAATATGATGACAAACATTCCCTGAGTGCTCACCCAGTGCCGGCACCATGCCCGAGCACTGACAAATCTCCTGATGCCCCTGTGATAGCTGACAGATGACTCTCAAAGATAAGTCCACACCCTAATCCCTTTCTTTGGAGAAAGAGTCCTTGCAGGTGTAATTAAGTTAAGGATTATGAGATAAGAAGATGGCCCTAGATAATCCAATCCTTGTGGTCAAGTCTTCTCCAGCACCACAATCCAAAAGCATCAATTCTTTGGTGCTCAGCTTTCTTTATGGTCCAACTCTCACATCTGTGTATGACTATTGGAAACCATAGCTTTGACTAGGTAGACCTCTGTTGGTAAAGTGATGTCTCTGCTTTTTAGTTTTGTCTAGGTTTGTCATAGCTTTATTTCCAAGAAGCAAGCGTCTTGGTTGCTCCAAAAATGTTCTCATAGGAAGGAGATTAGACATGCACAGGGGAGATGATATGAAGATGGAAGCAGAGGCTGGAATGATGCAACCACAAGCCAAGGATTATTAGCAGCCCCCAGAAACAGGCAATGGGTGGGTTCTCCCTTAGCACCTCCAGAGGAATTGCGGAGGAAGTCCTGTCAACAGCATCATTCAGACATTCTGCCTCCAGGACAGGGTGAGAACAGACTTCTGTTGTCTTAAACCACTTGTTTTGTGGTGACTTGTCACAATAGCTACAGGAAATGAATGTGTCCCTTCCCCACGCAAGTGCTGTCATTATCCCCATATCACTGATGAGAAAATTAAGGGAAAAAAATAAAAAGACTCAACTGGGACTCCCCTGGTGGTACAGTGAATAAGAGTCCGCCTTGAATGCAGGGGACACAGGTTTGATTCCTGGTTCTGGAAGATTCCATGTGCAGTGGAGCAGCTAAACCAGTGCGTCATGACTACTTAAGCCTGAGTGGCTAGGGCCCACCAGCCACAAGAGAAGTCACTGCAATGAGATGCACACTCACTTTAACAAAGAGCAGATCCTGCTCAGCAAAAGTAGAGAACGCTCGCACAGCAATGAAGACACAACGTGACAAAAATAACTTTTTTCAAGACTCAAGTGGGTGCCTAGGAGTCAGCACCCACCTACTTATTGAGTAAACAGAGCAGGAATCCTAGGCCTCTCAGTTAATGCCAGAGCCCCCCACTCACCAGCAGGCCAGGCTACTCCGGCATCTTGTTAAATTTCTTTCATAAGAGTATCAAATCCTCATTTATTTAAGCCACTCTAGAGAAGAAAGTGGCAACCCACTCTGGTGTTCTTGCCTGGAGAATCCCAGGGACGGGGGAGCCTGGTGGGCTGCCATCTATGGGGTCACACAGAGTTGGATACAGCTGAAGCGACTTAGCAGCAGCAGCAGTCTTATCTTTACTGGCAGCCAAAAGCAACCACTAATCAATATAGAAAATAACAGCAACCCCAAGAGATTCACAAGGCATCAGACCGAACACATAATTTTTTTCTGCTGACAAGATAGAAACCAAAATTTGAAAGTGAGCATCTGTCTAAAACGAAGTGCTAATGAGGTGATATCCTTCTCTTTATTTCAAAATTCACCAAAGCCTTTCTCTTCCCCCACCTGCTTCCCTTCATTGGCTCTTCTTTCAGGTAAACATACAAGAACATCCTCACTCCCATCATATGGCCTGCTCAAAACACTTTGCCATCAGCTGGGCTGCCATGGTGATGTGGAGGTGGGTAAACTCCCTTCACAGACCCTAAGTGGAGTTTGAGCAGTCATCAGTTTCACTTGTGTCCAAGAATGAGTCTGCCTATGAGTCAGCACCCACAAAAAGCCCTATATTTCACTAGGAAGAAAAAAAAGCCTGCCTGAGTGTTGGTGGCCTAGGGAGAGCTTGGTGAGAATTGTAGCTTAAGTAAGGTGATCCTCTCTGGCTCCATTAAAGACCAGGCTCCACCACGGAAATACAGTCACACGTTCTTTAAGAATTTTATGAGCAGCACCTGCAGGAGTGCATCAAATGCTGACATCATCCCCAGGCCAATTAAAGGAGCCTTGTGTCCTCATTACACTCAGTGGGGAAGAGGAGGAATATATTCATCAGGAGGAAAATTTTTAAATAGACTATGACTCCTAAATCTTATACCTTCTAGGAAACATTAGTGCTTATAGCCTCAATTACATTTTTTACCCCTATGATCAAGCAAAGGTACCAAGTTGGGAAGTTAAATTGCACCATCTGACTGCTGTCGTATCTTTGTGAAAGAATTTCAATTTATTTCCTATCTCATCCCTGTGAACCAGGATTTCTTAGGCTCTTGGCCCTGCCTGATTTTGGTTTCCAAGCTTTTTATATCACTGAAGCTTTGACATTCACCTTCTTTTCCCCCTAATTTTTGCTCATTGCCCTTATTTAAACACAAAGCAACCAGAACAACTAAACTGACAGTGATTAGTTCTTACTGTAAAGATCCTTACTGTGACTGGCCTTGCTTAGTTCCCCATGGGCCATGGTCGCTGACAGAGCTCTGTGTAGGTTTGGGGAGTTTCTTATACATACTCTGGACCTTCTTCTCCACCATCCTCCTCCTCTAGGTAAGGAGGTGACTGGGGTACACCAAACCCCTAAAGAGCAAAGCAGGTGGGGTACCTGCTGTGTCCAAGGCCAGATAAATTCACCAAGCTGCATGAGGGATTGGGAAGGAATCTTATGAGAATAAGCCAGGACTCTGGGGAAGAAAATATTTTGTGAGTGAAAAATTGGACATCATTCTTAAAGGGCAGGGGGAAATGAATGGATAAATAAAAGTACAGAATACTTCAAAAATTGTCACTTATCCCCACTCTTAGGACTTCTCCAATTTTTTTTTAATTTATTTATTTTTTAATTGAAGGATTATTGCTTTACAGAGTTTTGTAGTTTTCTCTCAAACCTCAACTTCTCCAACTCTTGGTTTCTAGGCTGAACATTTGTAAAGCATCTTTCTCCTTGCATTGCAAAAACTTTTCTCCAACCAGCAAGTCAGGTAAGATATTTTTCATTTAGTTTTTTTTTAATTATTTATTTAATTGGAGGCTAATGACAACATTGTGGTGGGTTTTGCCATATATCAACATGAATCAGCCACAGGTGCACATGTGTCCCCCTCCCATCCTAAACCCCACTCCCCCTCCCTCTCCACCCCATCCCTCTGGGTTGTCCCAGAGCACACGTCCTGCTTCATGTATCAAACTTGCACTGGTCATCTATTTTACATATGGTAATATACATGTTTCAGTGCGTAGCCCATCTTATTTCATTCTGTATCCCTACCTAATTCCTTTTTGAGATTATTTTGAAACAAATTATATAACTTTTATATAAATACCTTAGCACATGCGTGAATGTGTATTAAGTCACTTCATTCATGTCCGACTCTTTGCCACCCTATGGACTGTATTCCACTAGGTTCTTCTGTCCATGGGATTCTCCAGACAATACTGGAGTGGGCTGCCATGCCCCCTCCAAGGGATCTTCCTTACCCAGAGATGGAACTGAGGGATAAAACCCACATCTCTTATGTCTCCTGCATTGGTAGGTGGGTTCTTTACCACTAGAGCCACCTGGAAAGCCCAAATACCATAGTTCAGTTCAGTTCAGTTGCTCAGTCGTGTCCAACTCTTTGCGACCCCATGAACTGCAGCACACCAGGCCTCCCTGTCCATCACCAACTCCCGGAGTTCACTCAGATTTATGTCCATCGAGTCAGTGATGCCATCCAACCATCTCATTCTCTGTCGTCTCCTTCTCCTCCTGCCTCCAATCCCTCCCAGCATCAAAGCATTTTCCAATGAGTCAACTCTTCACATGAGGTGGCCAAAGTACTGGAATTTCAGCTTTAGCATCATTCTGTCCAAAGAAATCCCAGGGCTGATCTCCTTCAGAATGGACTGGTTGGATCTCCTTGCAGTCCAAGGGACTCTCAAGAGTCTTCTCCAACACCACAGTTCAAAGCATCAATTCTTCGGCGCTCAGCCTTCTTCACAGTACAGCTCTCACATCCATACATGACCACAGGAAAAACCATAGCCTTGACTAGATGGACCTTTGTTGGCAAAGTAATGTCTCTACTTTTTAATATGCTGTCTAGGTTGGTCATAACTTTCCTTCCAAGGAGTAAGCGTATTTTAAGTTCGTGGCTGGAATCACAATCTGCAGTGATTTTAGAGCCCCAGAAAATAAAGTCTGACACTGTTTCCACTGTTTCCCCATCTATTTCGCATGAAGTAATGGGACCGGATGCCATGATCTTCATTTTCTGAATGTTGAGCTTTAAGCCAACTTTTTCACTCTCCTCTTTCACTTTCATCAGGAGGCTTTTTAGTTCTTCTTCACTTTCTGCCATAAGGGTGGAGTCATCTGCATATATGAAGTTATTGATATTTCTCCCTGCAATCTTGATTCCACCTTGTGCTACATCCAGCCCAGTGTTTCTCATGAGGTACTTTGGATATAAGTTAAATAAGCCAGGTGATAATATACAGCCTCGACCTACTCCTTTTCCTCTTTGGAACCAGTCTGTTGTTCCATGTCAAGTTCTAACTGTTGCTTCCTGACCTGCATACAGGTTTCTCAAGAGGCAGGTCAGGTGGTCTGGTATTCCCATCTCTTTCACAATTTTGTGATCCACACAGTCAAAGGCTTTGGCATAGTTAATAAAGCAGAAATAGATGTTTTTTTCTGGAACTCTCTTGCTTTTTAGATGATCCAGCAGATGTTGGCAATTTGATCTCTGTTTCCTGTGTCTTTTCTAAAACCAACTTGAACATCTGGAAGTTCACGGTTCATGTATTGCTGAAGCCTTGCTTGGAGAATTCTGAGCATTACTTCACCAGCGTGTGAGATCAGTGCAGTTGTGCAGTAGTTTGAGCATTCTTTAACATTGCCTTTCTTTGGGACTGGAATGAACACTGAACTTTTCCAGTCCAGTGGTTACTGCTGAGTTTTCCAAATTTGCTGGCATATTGAGTGCAGCACTTTCATAGCATCATCTTTTGGATTTGAAATAGTTTAACTGGAATTCTATCACCTCCACTAGCTTTGTTTGTAGTGATGCTTCCTAAGGCCCACTTGACTTCACATTCCAGGATGTCTGGCTCTAGGTGAGTGAACATACCATCGTGATTATCTGGGTCTTCTGTGTATTCTTGCCAGCTCTTCTTAATAGCTTCTGCTTCTGTTAGGTCCATACTATTTCTGTGCTTTATTGAGCCCATCTTTGCATAAAATGTTCCCTTGGTATCTCTAATTTTCTTTCTTTTGTGTGTGTATGTTCAGATGCAATCTTTTTTTTCTGTTTATTTATTTCTTTATTTTACTTTACAATATTGTCTTGGTTTTGTCATACATAGACTTGAATCCGCCATGGGTGTAGATGTGTTCCCCATCCTGAACCCCCCTTCCACTTCCCTCTCCATTCCATCCCTCTAGGTCATCCCAGTGCACCAGCCCCGAGCACCCTGTATCATGCATCAAACCTGGACTGGCGATTCATTTCACGTATGATGATTTACATGTTTCAGTGCCCTTCTCCCGTTTTGAAAATTATTTCTGATGCCTGGGAATTATACTTCTCAGGTGACTTTAAGGATTATATTTCTGGACCTCGCAGGTGGTGCTATGGTAAAGAACCTGCCTCTCAGTGTAGGAGATGTAAGAGATGCAGGTTCAACACCTGGATCTAAAGGATCCCCTAGAGGAGGGCATGCCAACCCACTCCAATATTCTTGCCTGGAGAATCCCAATGGACAGAGGAGCCTGGTGGATTACAGTCCGTAGGGTCACAAAGAGTCGGACACGACTGAAGCAACTTAGCACACACACGCATGTTATACAAAGTAAGGAAACTGATGTTCACAGAGATTATGCGACATGTTCAAGGTTACACAGCAAATTGGGAACAAAGCATGGACTAGAAGTCAGGCTTCTTGATTCCTGTTCTAGGCTCTTTCCTAGAAAGAGCCACAACAGTGCAAAGAGCAACGACAGAAATTCTGCTGTCATGGATTTCTAAACACTGGGCATTTTATTGTTGTGAATATCTAAGCAGCAGAGTGTCCTCAGAAATGCTGTCTACTCATCCTGCCGAAGCCAAGTGAGAGGAACGGCCACATCACCCAAGATGACCCCTTGCTCCAGGGAAAGGTGTTGCAACACAGAGTGCACATAGTGAACTCCATATTTTGTGACAATTTCATAGGTGTCCCCTGTGGCACCATGACACTTGTGAATCATAGCCCCTGAGCCACGTGTCTTGTGGTCTTCAAGCAAGAGTCAGCAGCCAACCACAACTGTGCCTTCTTAGAAACTTGCCTGAACCACCAGCCACATGAGTGGCATGATTACTACTAAAAGCCAGCACATGTCACAGCCTCATCCAGGCTCCCCTTTCTAGTTAGAAGTCTGCCCTGCATAAACACTGCCCCTTGACACACCAGAAGGAAACACGTGGGTACCTTGGCATTCCAGGTATGATATTTAGCATACCAGCTGCTCCTAAAGAGCAGGAATCCTCTTCCAGGGAACCACAGCATTTGTTTAACAACCGCACTCTAATCTGATGCCAAACTCTGTTTTAGTCATGCCTGCTTTTTTTTTTTCTTTTTCATCATAACTATTTTTGCACATTTTATTGTAATTTCTTCAAAGCCCCATCTGCTGGCTGAAATGATCAACAGAAAGCCCTTAACTTCTTGCATCCAGCCTTGTGAAAATGGCATCTTAGTATTTAATTATTTAAAGTACTTTGAGTCTTTAAACAGAAAAGTTATGGTTACCAAAAGGGAAGTGGGTGGGGGGATACCTGGGAGCTTGAGATTGACATATACACACTACTACATTCAAAATAGATAACCACGTTACAATACTGTATTGGTTTTGCCATACACTGACATGAATCAGCCACATGTGTCCACGATCTCCCAATGCCGAAGTATTAATAATAATAATAATAATAATTTTAAAAAATAAAATAAAATAAAATAAAATGTTACAACATAAAAAAAATAGATAACCAACAAGGTCCTGCTGTGTAGCACAGGAAATCCAATATTCTGTAATAACCTAAATTGCAAAAGAATTTGAAAAAGAATAGATATATGTAAAAATGAATCGGTGCTGTAAACTGACACTAACGCAACTTTGTACATCAACTGTCAGTTCAGTTCAGTCGCTCAGTCATGTCCGACTCTGTGACCCCATGAACTGCAGCACGCCAGACCTCCCTGTCCATCACCAACTCCCAGAGTTCACTCAAACTCACATCCATCGAGTGGTCCCATGTAAAATAAAATTTTAAAAATAGATAAGGTACTTTGGGTGTTTGAATAAACCCAGGTGATTGGTTTGGTCACTGACACCAGTGATCATTTTCAACGTTTCTTCTGAAAAGAGTGACACATGAGACCAAACCTGCCCTTGGTAAAATTGGGTCTCTCTAGAAAGTGGTTATTACTGCAACTCCTACTTCCCTCAAAGCTGAGTTTAATTTAATGGGAAAGGATCACCTTTGCCAATAAAAGGTTTCACAGTGAAAAAAAAATTAGCTCTGAAGCCAAAGGAATGTGAGTTTGGTGATGCATTTTACACTGTAAACTCTGGCACATACTTAACCTCAGAGCCTCAGTTCCTTGTTTGCAGAGTGGGAATAATAGCTGTATGCAGTAAGGGATGAAAGTCACTGGTGGAATCCCTGGGTCAGATCAGTGCTGCTGAACAGTGACAATGACCTGAGCATTTCAGGAGAAAGGATTCTGCGCCTGCGGAAAGGCAGCCCAGCGCCCCCAGAGCTGAAGCCTAGCTCAGTGCCCTCAGTGCGTGCGCCTTGAAGAGATTCCATCCAGCAGCGACTGACAACGGTCACTTTTTCTATTGAGCCCTTTTGAGGATAACCGAACTCTACTTTTTGGGAAGGCTGCTGGGAATTAGAGGAGCCTTACAACCTCAGCTCCATTTGTTACAGTACAAACTACCACCATCAACAGTCTGCAGATGTGAAATACAAAGAAGTCAAGAGTCTTTTCTGGGTCATCCCAGTGCACCAGCCCCAAGCATCCTGTATCCTGCATCGAACCTAGACTGGCAATTGATTTCTTACATGATAGTATACATGTTTCAATGCCATTCTCCCAAATCATCCCACCCTCTCCCTCTCCCACAGAGTCCAAAAGACTGTTCTATACATCTGTGTCTCTTTTGCTGTCTCGCATACAGGGTTATCATTACCATCTTTCTAAATTCCATATATATGTGTTAGTATACTATATTGGTGTTTTTCTTTCTGGCTTACTTCACTCTCTATAATGGGATGACCCAGAGAGATGGTATGGGGAGGGAGGTGGGAGGGGGATTCAGGATTGGGAACAGTGTATACCCGTGGCAGATTCATGTTGATGTATGGCAAAACCAATACAGCAGTGTAAAGTAAAATAAAATAAAATCTAAAAAATAATAAATTTTTTAAAAAGAGTCTTTTCTGGAAATAGCCCCCTGGACATGAAATTTCCTGGTACAAAGCTTAAGAAAAAGTCTTTCTCAGTAGCGTGCATGAGCATCATCTTTTGAATAAACAAAACATGACTATGCACCTTTTGTGTTGTTAGAAAGCCTGGAAGCCATGGGTCCAAGCCAACTGGATCTTTGGTCTTCCCCCAGGGCAGGAGGACCTGAGTCTTTGGATTTGATAGACCCCCATGAATCTTAGCAGCTAGAAGATGAAACCTGGATGTTGAATGCGCTGGACACTGCCTATCAGGAAAGAGAGAACAGAACTTCCCTGGTGGTCCAGTGGTTAAGACTCTCAGCTTCCAAGGCAGGTGGCCAGGGTTCGAACCCTGTTCGGGGAACTAAGATGCCACACACTGCAACAGAGAACTCGAGTGGCACCTCCTGAGCCTCTGCTCCCTGGAGCCCATGTGCAACAACCAGAGAAGCCTGAACACCTCAATGAAGACCCAGCACAACTTAAATAAATAATTGTCTTTTTTTTTTTAAAGGAAAGGAACATGTGAATATACAACTATTTCCAAAATATCTCCAAAGACGTTCTGAGAACTACAATGTTGAAAATATGCATGATGGAACTTCTGAAATCAGAAGCTGATTTCAGAGGGAGCTCAAGGGAATAAATTAAGATTATTATTATTAAAATTACTATCTTAGATTAAGATCTTAATAAATTAAGATTATTATTAAGATTATTCCTCCCCCTGGGAAGATGAATGGCAGCAAAGGCTGTTTTGTGCAAAAATTAAAAATCAGGGACAGAATGTTGCAGCACCATCTCATCCAGCTATGCCCTGGGCTCTGAGGATAAATACTGCCCTCAGACAGAATGGGTTGGGGCTGGAACAGATTTATCACCAGCAAAATAACGCCATTTTTAAGTGGGCTCAAGGAAACTCTTAAAATATCAGCCAAATCTACTACACCTGCCGCCCTCTTTTAAACATTGCAAACCAAAACCAAAGTGTGACTACCTATGGCATATTTATCTCTAATGATTATGTTTCATTCCACAAATTACAACTAAGAAAACACTGTTTTTTAACAGTGAAGAATGCTTGAAAATTCTCAAATTTTTATCTCAAAGTTTAACTTTTTTGGCAAAGTGAGTCCAGAGTCCCTAGAAGTTCTTAGTGGTATCTAGGGGAAATTGCCCATATAAAAAAAAATAGGTCATTATTCAGAACACCTGGTTGTGTATATGACTCTTTACAGACAAAGTAAACAGATAGAACTAAGAATCTCTCTCCCAAATTACACACTTGCCCATGCAAGAGCTCTCTAGGCAAACACGAAGCCTTCCTGTTGATCTAGATCAACTCATACCCATTGTATGGGCTTCCCAGGTGGCTCAGGGATAAAGACTCACCTGCCAGTGCAGAAGACAGGGTTTGATTCCTGGGTGGGGAAGATCCCCTGGAGAAGGAAAAGGAAACCCACTCCAGCGTACTTGCCAAGAAAATCCCATGGACAGAGCAGCCTGGTAGGCTACAGTCCACGGAGTCCCAAAGAGTTGGACCCCACTGAGTAACTAAACACCACCACCATCCATTGTAGCGGCCCAAGGAATGCAAACTGGAGTCTCTGAGGACCCCACGTTCACTCACTTGTCTTCTGCAAAGCTTTTCCCAGTAATGACATTCTTCCCTTGGGGCACATAGTTCCAGTATTCTTCCACAATCCCAATGTGGTATGTTCTGGTGACTGCACCAACCAGCCCAGACAGACCCAGGAGTGTGAGAAGAAGGATGCTGTCAGCCTGCCGCTTCCGAGGCATTTGTGGATGTAACTCAGGCCAGCAGCCTGCACAGGGACCAACCCTGCCTGTCCCTCCCCATCACTCTCAGCCAGTTATAAATAAGGAATGGACAAGGCCCAGCTCCTCCTCCTCAGGGAGTTTGGGGTTGGGACAGAGGCTGACAACTTGTGTAAGCAGAGCAGCGTGATGAGGTAGTGGCTATGGTGACCAACCTTTTGCCAGCTGTCCAGGAAATGCGTAACTGGCTTATTTACTTACTGTACAAACCAAACAGGTTTGGTTCTATAAGTCTTGGTGCTCTGCTGTGACACTGGCCTTTTTATCTTTGCCAAGAATTTGCAAGGACTATGTGTAGCCAGTCAGGCTCCACTGTCCCTGGGATTCTCTAGGCAAGAATACTGAAGTGGGTTTCCATTTTCTTCTCCATGAAGAATGTCAGTGCAAAAAGTTAAGCTGATATGTTCCTCCTGCTTCCTCTGTTTTTCTCTACACTTACTTAAAGGAATATATTAAGATTGGAAAACTAGGCTGGTCTGCATGGAGCACCAGGAAACAATCCCGAGCACCAGGGAAAGCTTCATCTCTGTCCCACAGGCAGAGGGAGTGATGTAACCACCCCCGCCATCTCCAACTTGTTTTACGAGGCTACATGAAACAATCAACTCACATCATAAAGTTTATAACAATATTGTAAAACCTCACTAATTCTCCATTTGCTCATGCACCATCTCCCTCAGATTCTCTCAAATCCCATCAACAAAAAAAACAAGGCACTCAAATCCCCTAGTTCAGTCAAAATTTTACAGTCCATCATCTCCAAAGGCAGGGAGCTGCCTTTCTCAAGATGAAGAAAAATCATAAGTGAGAAGGAGAATGCCCATCCACCTGTTTACTTGGATCTGTGACCTAGAATCTCCGTGTTGAAAGAGACCTCATCCAACCCTGGAAGACAGCCAGTCAGATTCCCCTGCAGAGTTGCTTTTGAGACAGCAGCTCTGGAAGGAAGGAGATGCCCTCCTGGCTGGGCTTTGAGGTTAAACAGACCTGTGTTTGAATCCAGTCCCACCATTTACTGATTGAGTGGTTCTGGATAATAACTCGATCTCTCTAAGTTTGTAAAATGGGGACAGAGGGATTATTCAGAAAATTAAAGGATGACCTGGGAGCAAATCTAGATGAGCCTGGGCTTGATAACTTTCTAGATACAACACCTAAGACACAACCCATTAAAAGAAATAATGGATAAGCTAAACTTCAGAAATAAATGTCTACTCTGTGAAAGACACTGTCAAAAGAATGAGAAGAAAAGCCACAGACTTAGAGAAAATACTTGCAAAAGACATGTCTGATAAAGAACTGTTATCCAAAAATATACAAAGAACTCTTGCTAAGTCACTTGCTAAGTCGTGAAGATCTCGTGGAGGAAGGCATGGCAACCCATGCCAGTATTCTTTCCTGGAGAATTCCATGGATAAAGAAGTCTGGCAGGCTACTGTCCATGGGGTCACAAAGAGTAGGACACAACTGAGCATGTGTGGGCATTTGAAAATATCCCAGACCAAATAGCCTTTTGTTCATACCACAAAGAAGCACAGTCTTAGTACAGTATCAAAAACATCATTAGAAAAAATGTCACACAGTTCTTTTAGACAGAAGTAGAGGCATAAATAACACTGATCAAAAATGCACAAGTCAACTTTTCTGTCCAGGATACCGCCTGAGGCAGGTACCGCCTACCTTCTGATTCAAAATAAAGCCCCCAGAGAGGACCCAGTGAGAGGAGGTGCTGGAGCTGATGAGATCAGTGCGCTCAAGCTATTTGAAGCAAAGAACATGGTTACTGAGGGGGCACAAGGGCCCGAGAAAGAGTTTACTAAAAGCAATGAAATAAAGTTCTGGAAAGTTTGACATTCTTCCTTACTCTCGGACAATTAAGATGCTACTCAACAAGCATCTGAATTACATAAGAGCTCAGGAGTACAAAGGTGTGTGAGTGGATGCTGTGTTCCTATGACATTCATCTCTGAAAACCCATTGCTAAATACAAGGTATTGGAACTTCCCTGATGGCCCAATGAATAAGAGTCCACCGTACAGTGCAGGGGATACCATTCAATCCTGGTCTGGGAACCAAGATCCCACATGCCATGGAGCAACTAAGCCCACGGGCCACAACTACTGAGCCCAAGTGCTCTGGAGCCCATGCACCACAGCGAGAGTCCGTGAGTGGCAACAAGGATCTTGGATGACACAGCAAAGACCCTGTGTGCCACAAGTAAGATCTGACACAGCGAAATAAATAAATAAATTTCCAAATAACAAGTAAATGAGTAAATACAAGATGTCATGGACAATGTCAAGAATTTGATTAGGAACTCTGCAAGTAACCACGTGAACGAATAGTTTCAATTCCACTGGACACTATTCAGGCATACATAAAACAGACAAATGCAAGATTTATAAAGCACCCACTATGTGATATGGACAGTCCAGCTATTCACTCCATGATTTCTTCAATATGTTCACCAGGTTTAAGATATGGTAAATCTTGATGTCAGGCATAGTAGAAGAGAAACATATTTTGGATCAAATCATATTTCTCTGAAACATAGTATGGAATATTTAGACAATAAAACCTTTAGTGTGAGAAGCCAATTCAGATAAATAGTATTCCTGCTAGCCTTAGCTGAGGTGTGATTTTAAATAAAAAATAAACTGTGAATGACCAACTTGGCTGTCTTGCTCTTTAGCTTTTTGTATGTTTTAAGAGAAATATGAAACACTCCTTAAGAGATTTTCAATATCCCAAACTCTGACCAAAAACTCTCACCAGTCCAGGTCTCTAACTGCCCTGCCTCAGTAGATCTTGGCTCTTCAAACTCCTTGGGACCCCTCGTTTCTTGATGGGACTTCTTTATTGATATTTCTCACTCAACGCCTATGGGCTTCCTGGCTGCTCTCACAGGGGCCAGGGTGACCTTCCTGTACACAGATGGGATCAGGTCTCTCCACCACTTGAGACTTTTTGGCAAGTTCCTGTGGCCTTCAGGATAAGCGCTGATGTCCTTGACTTGACTTTCAAGGCTGGCCCTAATCTGGCTGCTAGGCACTACAGCCCTCTCCTCAACATTTAGCCCAGGCTCTCATCATCATCATCGCCACCATGGCAACGAGCGTGCCCTTCATCTGTGCTGCCATCATCACTTTGTAGATGCCTTTGCCATAGCACTTATCACACTCACACAGCACAGTAATCATCTGTTTGTTTGTCTGCCCTCACACACAAACACCCATCAGAGACTTCTTATGGGCAGGGACTAAACTTTATTAATCCCTGTGTTCCCAATATCTGATATTAAATGGTGAACCAACACATGCATAAATGAATGAATGGATGAATAAATATGTTAGATGCTACCAATATGTACCAAGAGCATGTTATATACTGGTTTCTATGTGAAACTCTTTACATGCATTATCTCATTTAATTATAACAACATCCTTATCAGGTATGCACCAATTTATCTGCTTTACAGATGAGGAAACCAGAGTTTAGAGGGGTTCTGGAACTTGCTCAATTCACACAGTGGTAAACAGAAGAGTTCCATGAGACTCCAGTGTCAGATTTCTACCTGGTCCACATAGACCAAGGAGAATGGGGAGCACCAGTCGTTATGGTTTCCTGCTTCATTCTATAGGAAGACTTGCTCACTTTAAAGAAATATGTCAGGACTGTTCAAGGACGTGTCCACTGAAGAAGGTTCACCAAAAGCCTTCTCCCAGCCCAGTCCATGCACCCCTGACAGCCAGTTCAGTTCAGTCGCTCTACTGCTGCTGCTGCTGCTAAGTTGCTGCATTCGTGTTCAACTCTGTGTGACCCCATAGATGGGAGCCCACCACGCTCCCCTGTACCTGGGGTTCTCCAGGAAAGAAAGAACACTTGAATGGGTGTTCAGTCAGTTAGTCGTGTCCAACTCTTTGCGACCCCATGGACTGTAGCACTCCAGGCTTCCCTGTCCATCACCAACTCCCAGAGCTTACTCAAACTCATGTCCATTGAGTCGGTGATGCCATTCAACCATCTTATCCTCTGTCGTCCCCTTCTCCTCCCACCTTCAATCTTTCCAAGCATCAAGGGCTTTTCAAATGAGTCTGTTCTTCACATCAGGTAGCCAAAATATTGGAGTTTCAGCTTCAGCATCAGTTCCTCCAATGAATATTCAGGATTTATTTCCTTTAGAATGGACTGGTTGGATCTCCTTGCGGTCCAAGGGAATCTCAAGAGTCTTCTCCAACACCACAGTTCAAAAGCACCAATTCTTTGTTGCTCAGATCTCTTTATAGTCTATCTCTCACATTCATACATGACTACTGGAAAAACCATAGCTTTGACTAGATGGACCTTTGTCAGCAAAGTAATGTCTCTGCTTTTGAATATGCTATCTAGGTTGGTTATAGCTTTTCTTCCAGGAGCAAGTGTCTTTTGATTTCATGGCTGCAATCACCATCTGCAGTGATTTTGGAGCCCAAGAAAATAAAGTCTGTCACTATTTCCATTGTTTCTCCATCTATCTGCCATGAAGTGATGGGACCAGATGCCATGATCTTAGTTTTCTGAGTGTTGAGCTTTAAGCCAACTGTTTCACTCTCCTCTTTCACTTTCATCGAGAGGCTTTTTAGTTCCTCTTCACTTTCTGCCATAAGGGTGGTATCATCTCCATGTCTGAGGTTATTCATATTTCTCCCGGCAGTCTTGATTCCAGTTTGTGTTTTTTCCAGTCCAGTGTTTCTCATGATGTACTCTGCATATAAGTTAAATAAGCAGGGTGACAATATACAGCCTTGACGTGCTCCTTTTCCTATTTGGAACCAGTCTGTTGTTCCATGTCCAGTTCTAACTGTTGCTCCCTGACCTGCATACAGATTTCTCAAGAGGCAGGTTAGGTGGTCTGGTATTCCTATCTCTTGAAGAATTTTCCAGTTTATTGTGATCCACACAGTCAAAGCCTTTGGCATAGTCAATAAAGCAGAAATAGACGTTTTTCTGGAACTCTCTTGCTTTTTCCATGATCCAGCAGATGTTGGCAATTTGATCTCTGGTTCCTCTACCTTTTCTAAATCCACCTTGAACATCTGGAAGTTCATGATTCATGTACTGTTGAAGCCTGGCTTGGAGAATTTTGAGCATCACTTTACTAGTATGTGAGATGAGTGCAATTGTGCGGTAGTTTGAGCATTCTTTGGCATTGCCTTTCTTTGGGACTGGAATGAAAACTGACATTTTCCCAGTCCTGTGGCTACTGCTGAGTTTTCCAAATTTGCTGGTATATTGAGTGCAACATTTTCACAGTATCATCTTTTAGGATTTGAAATAGATCAAGTGGAATTCCACCACCTCCACTAGCTTTGTTCATTGTGATGCTTCCTAAGGACCACTTGACTTCTCATTCCAGGATGTCTGGTGAGTGATCACATCATCGTGGTTATCTGGGTCACGAAGATCTTTTCAATATAGTTCTTATGTGTATTCTTGCCACCTCTTCTTAATAGCTTCTGCTTCTGTTAGGTCCATACTGTTTCTGTCCTTTATTGTGCCCATCTTTGCATGAAATGTTCCCTTGGCATCTTTAATTTTCTTGAAGAGATCTCTAGTTTCCCATTCTATTGTTTTCTATTGAATAGAATAGTTTCCCATTCTATTGTTTTCCTCTATTTCTTTGCATTGACCACTGAGAAAGGTTTTCTTGTCTCTCCTTGCTATTCTTTGGAGCTCTGCATTCAAATGGGTATCTTTCCTTTTCTCCTTTGCCTCTCGCTTCTCTTCTTTTCTCAGCTATTTCTAAGACCTCCTCAAACAACCATTTTGCCTTTTTTGTGTTTCTTTTTCTTACAGTCAGAGAAAGCCCTAATTATTATGGAACACCCAAGCATGCCATTCTACTTCATTCCTCCTTTTAATGTTCTGACCCTCCACCCATTCTGCTTCTCAGTAAATTCCCTCCCATCCCCCAAACCCTCCTAAGCCCTTCCTCTGGGAAGCCTGCCTTGATTCCTCCCACCACACCCGCCACGCAACTTCCCTCCCCGTGGTCCTTCCTTCGTGCTTTCTCTGGACTTTTCACACACTCTTATCTTTATTTATATTATTACTTGCTTATCTGTCAGCCTCCCTTACTAAGCTCTAAACTCCTTGAGAACAGTGTATGACCAGCCCTCAACACCTCCTTCTCACTCTGCCTGAAGTTTTACTCAGTTCAGTTCAGTTCAGTTCAGTTGCTCAGTCGTGTCCGACTCTTTGCAACCCCATGAATCACAGCACGCCAGGCCTCCCTGTCCATCACCAGCTCCTGGAGTTCACTCAGACTCACGTCCGTCGAGTCAGTGATGCCATCCAGCCATCTCACCCTCTGTCATCCCCTTCTCCTCCTGCCCCCAATCCCTCCCAGCATCAGAGCCTTTTCCAGTGAGTCAGCTCTCCACACGAGGTGGTCAGACTACTGGAGTTTCAGCTTTAGCATCATTCCTTCCAAAGAAATCCCAGAGCTGATCTCCTTCAGAATGGACTGGATGGATCTCCTTGCAGTCCAAGGGACTCTCAGGAGTCTTCTCCAATGCCACAGTTCAAAAGCATCAATTCTTCAGCTAAGGCTTAGTAAAAGAATCATAGAAGGCAACGGCAACCCACTCCAGTACTCTTGTCTGGAAAACCCCATGGATGGAGGAGCCTGGTAGGCTGTAGTCCATGGGCTCGTGAAGAGTCAGACACAACTGAGCACCTTCACTTTCATGCATTGGAGAAGGAAATAGCAACCCACTCTAGTGTTCTTGCCTGAAGAATCCCAGGGATGGGGGAGCCTGATGGGCTGCCGTCTATGTGGTCGCACAGAATCTGACATGTCTGAAGCAGCAGTAAAAGAATCTGCCACTCAGGGATGGCTTCAACCTCCACTTGACACTTCTGTGGCCCCCATCCCTCACTCTTACTCTCCTAAGTCTCTCTTCTGTCCATCATTTTTTGGACCATGCACTCACCTGGGAAGGGATTTTTGTCCTCCTTTCTCCCCTCTCTGGGCTTCCCTGGTAGCTCATACCATAAAGAATCTGCCTGCAATGCAAGAGACCCAGATTCGATCCCTGGTCTGGGAAGATCTCCTGCAGAAGGGATCTTCTGCCCCCTCCAGTGTTTTAGCCTGGAGAATTCCATGAACAAAGGGGCTTGGAGGGCTATAGTCCATGGGGTTGCAAAGAGTTGAACACGATTGAGTGACTAGCACTTTCACTTTCTCTTTCTTCTCCTCCCTTCCTTCTTCCCATCACCCTATCTTCCACTCAGGCTTCTGGTCCAATCTCTGAGGTCTGAGAGCCAGTCCTGCCTCATCCTCATGTCCAGGTCTGTGCTCAGGCCCCTTCATATATGGACTGGGAGATTTGAAAGACATCCTGCCCATCTCTGTATCCTCAGGGTAAGCACAGAACCAGTGGTTAGCAGTAGGCACTGAAGAAAAGGGCTTCCCAGTTAACTCACCTGGTAAAGAATCCGCAAGCAATGCAGGAAACCCCAGTTCAATTCCTGGGACCCCAGTTCAATTCTTAGCCAAGCTACCCACTCCAGTATTCTTGGGTTTCCCTGGTGGCTCAGATGGTAAAGAATCCTCCTGCAATGTGGGAGACCAATATTTGACCCTTGGGATGGGAAGATCTTCTGGAGGAGGGCATGGCAACCCACTCCAGTATTCTTGCCTGGAGAATCCCATGGACAAAAGAACTTGACAGGCTACAGTCCATGGGGGTCGCAAAGAGTCAAACACAACTGAGCAACTATGAACAGCAAGCACACAACATTGAAGAAAAAACAGGATTAATGGCTGTAATGTTTATAATATGTCAGTCAAGGTACAAACTGCTTTGCATACATCATCTTATACTCCTTGCTACCATAATACTCTTTGAGGTAGAAATTTTTGTCCTTGTATTGGAAATGGGAAAACTAAAGGTTAGAAAGATTAATAGCTTGCCCATGGTGACACAGCTAGAAAATAGTCCAGAGCCAGGATTCAAACCCATGTCTATCTGATACAGAAGTCTATACTCTAGACCAGCACACTTAATCCATATTAGAGGAACTGGAAGTCAGTTCAAGAGACCATTCCAAGGAAGAAAACACTAGCAATAGACAAGAAATTTCTCCAAACATGTACATGACCTAAGGTTTTTAAAGAAACAGAATGTAGAATGCACATGGACAAACACTCCACCAATAAAAGTCCAGTGGTTAAATCATTCAAGCCACTATTTGAAAGTATTTGCTGAGCACCTATTTGGTTAACTGAGAAGGAGACATGCATGGTTCTTGCCCTCAAAAAGTTTATGCTCTAGTGAGAGAAACAGACTGTCAATATGAAACAAGCTTTAAAGTATAACTAAATATTGTGGTGAGTTCAGTGAGGTTCCAGTTAAACCCTATGTGAATGGCGTGGGGAGAATGTTAGGGCTGCACTAGGTGTTTGAGATGTTCAAGGAGATGGCCTGGCAGCATGCTCTGAAGCATGTTGACATTTTATAGAGTGGAATAAAACATGTGGAAATCCCATCCATAACCACCACCACCCCCACCCCCACCACTGCCATCAGAGAGAAAGAAAAAGAGAGGGAGGAAGAGAGGGGGAAGGAAGAAATGTAGGAAGGAAAGAAAGAAGAAAGGGAGGGAGGGGGAGAGGAGGGAAAAGTTCAAGTTCCGACCTAAGAGGCATGTTGGTTGAGTTCTGGGAGGAAAGTTAATGATGAGCCACATCCTACCCAGTGGGAGCTTCCACTTTCAGACATCTGTTTGTCCCTCTGCTGGGAAGTGCATGATGATGCCTCAGAGCCCACATGCCTGAGGCAAACCTTGGTGCCAGACACTCCAGCAAGTTGGCCTTCAATCACAGATGTAGTAAAAGAAAAGCAAACACTCTGTCCTCAAAGTCCTTTGTTATTCCCTCCTTACACACAAACCAACACAGCTGAGTGTGTGATTCAAATCCCTAATGCCTCTTTGAGGTATGGATTTTGAGGGGTTCAAGCAGGTCTGCCCCCTTGGGGTGTGTGGCAGGATCAGGAGGAGGGCAATCTAAATATAATAGTGTTAGCCCCTTTCTATGGCCAGCCTTACACAATCCCACGAAACAAGCGTTCCTGCCAACAGCAGCAATTTGCCCACCAGGCCACCCTCCTAGAATTGAACTGACTACAGGGCCTTAGGACAACCAATAAACACAAGGTCTAGAGCCCCTAGAGGCAACTGGTCAACCCCATGCACACACTGACGGTTTGGAGAGTGCCGTGAAGAGGAGAAACAGGACCAGAGATAAGGCCCATGCAGGTTTCTGTCTGGGTCCAAAACACCCTGCTCCGATGGCACTGCCCACCCAGATATTCCTGGACACCAGAAGGGAATCTTCTTTAAGAAAGGCATTCCAGAATGAGGGACCTCCTCGGGACCAGCGCTCAGAGGAAGGTCCTACTGCTCAAGTCTAAGGACAGTACTGGGTTTAGCTCTTCTTCCAGCTTCGTGTGTGTGTGTGTGTGTGTGTGTGTGTGTGTGTGTGTGTGTGTATGGAGGGGAACAATCTGGCCTCTGTGGGCTCAACAAAGCGTTTTCCTATACCGTCTCTTTGTTGACTCTTCTACACCTTTTAGGGTAATACTCTCTTTCTCATTAAAAGAGAAAAACCAAAGCAAAGAGCTGGAAAGCCCCCAGAGACCCATCCACTGCCCCTTTCCATGACTATAGGGTCAGGCATTCATTTACTCTTCCATAGGGCAGAGATCAACCTTCACAACCATTGTCACAGCCTAACTATGTCCTGCCATTCTCCA
The DNA here is from genome assembly GCA_917880005.1 of Nanger dama. Taxonomy (NCBI): domain Eukaryota; kingdom Metazoa; phylum Chordata; class Mammalia; order Artiodactyla; family Bovidae; genus Nanger; species Nanger dama. The sequence goes on from CAKJTW010000107.1 coordinate 234,066, forward strand.
CGTTCAAACCTCACAGTGATCTGTGTTGTCACTTGAATATGTGATGGGTAGTCAAAACTTCTCCTAAACCCACTCACTAAATGCTCCTGAGACTCTCCATGTGCTTGCAGCTTAGAAACAAAGAAGGCAACAGTCTAACAATCTGGGTTGATTCCATTGCAATAGAACTTTCAGGATTCTGTTAGGAATCTTGAATTTTTGTGTGTATCCAAAACACTCTCAAAATAGGTGGGTCTTCTTGAGTCTTGCAGCTTGGTCTATAATGATCTTGCAGTGGTTGAACTTGTGAAGAAAGTTTCATTTCCCTTCATCATTAGTGGCCAGAGAAGAAGTCGTCGAGGCAGAGAGAGTTCTGCTCTCTGAGGCCCCCGAGTTTTAGAGTGATGTCTGTGTGAAAGTATTTGGCAAATCAGGGGGCCATATAGGTTTGGCTGGAAGGTCAGTCCAGACTCTAGATCCCCCACTTCTCAGGAGATGGAAGGCTCTGCTCCCTTCTCCCACTCTTCTGTGTTTCTTCCAGTTGTGGCTAAGTGAAACTGTCCTCAGTTCAGCCCCAGCGATCTGGGCCTATGGAATGCAGAGGAGCAGGGGGGCACTCAGGAAGGAGCTTGCCAACTTCCTAACCTGTTTTCTGGCAAAATAACAAACTACTCTTTTCAACATTTCTTAAAAATGCTGCTCGAGGAGCAAAGCTCTTCAGGAAGCTCTGTTATATGGCATCAAAGATGCTGGTTAACTACAGCAAATTTATGGGTTTGGGCTGTAGGAAGTAAATTCCTGTTAGAAAGGAGGAACTGGCTCCAGGTGGGGCCTGCCTTAGCTGAGACCTTCTTGAGACATAGATTCCCAGGAAAAATGCTTCTGACCATCAAAGCACCTGTAGAGTGATTCTGTAGAAAAGGTCTTTATAGGCAGCATTTCAGCTCCCAGGTTTGGGCACGTAGGCACATGTGGTAGATTCTGGAGCACAGCCAAAGCTTCCCATTCTGGCCTGATGACTATTGCCCAAATTCCACAATCAGAGCGTCCTGGTTTTGACTTGAGGTAAACCATGTAAAAATGGAAATAACTTCTGATAGTAGTTTCAGTGACTGAAGTTTTCTTCAATGAATGAGATAACTACATCCTCTCCCCATGAATAGGTTTAGATTGGGGGAGGAAGGGAAGAAGCACCACAAGGTATCTGGTCTTCCAGAAGAGGTTTAATAAGAGTCTGCTACAAGTCAAAAGGAGTGTAAGTGACTTCTGGCTCAGCAGTCCTGATTCAAGTCATTTCTCCAAAGAAGACATACTGATAGCCAAAAATCACATGAAAAGATGTTCAACATCACTAGTTATCAGAGAAATGCAAATCAAAACTACCTCATGCTGGTCAAAAGGGTCACCATCAAGGAATATACAAATAATAAATGCTGGAGAGGGTGTGAAGAGAAGGGAGGCCCTTACACTGTTGGTGGGAATGTAAATTGGTGCAGCCACTGTGGAGAACAGTATGGATGTTCCTTAAAAAAAAAAAAAAACTTACCATATGACCCAGCAATCTCATTCCTAGGCATGTACCCAGAGAAAAACGTAATTCAGAAAGATATGTACACCTCAATGTTCATTGGAGCACTATTTATAATAGCCAGGACATGAAATAACTTAAATGTCCATCAACAGAGGAATAGATAAAGAATATGTGGTACATATATACAATGGAATATTAGTCAGTCATTGAAAATAATGAAATAATGTCATTTGCAGAAACATGTGTGAACCTAAAGATTGTCATACTGAGTCAGACATAGTCAGACAAAGACAGACATCATATGATATCACTTATATGTAGAACCCAAAAAAATAGAGTATAAATGAACTTATTTACAAAACAGAGTCACAAACATGGAAAACAATTGTGGTTACCAAGGGATAACAAGGGAAGAAAAATTGGGAGACTGGGACTGCCATATACAACATTTTTTATATAGTAGTGTGTATAGACTTATAGACACTACTATATAAAAATAGATAATTAACAAGATCCTGCTGTATAGCATAAGGAGCTTTACTCAGTACTCTGTAACAGCCTACATGGGAATCTTTAAAAGAGTGGATATATGCATATGTATAACTGATGCCCTTTGCTGTACACTTGAAACTAACACAACTTTATAAATCAACTATACTCCAGTTAAAAAAAAAAAGCCCCAATTCACAGTCCACAGGGAACAGACTGTGTTGCTTTTTATCTAGAGTGACATCTATCTAATACAAGATCCGAACTTTCTGTCTTTTGAGTGGGATATGAGCTCCCCAGTCCATCACAGAGCCCACCACCCTCACCGGCCTGCATCTACTTCTGTTCAAGACAGCTGGCCTAAAGCTGTGTGTGTTTTTGACCCTTGAATTCCAGTCCAGTTTTTAATTCAATGCAAAAATCCTTCAACAACATCATATATTCTTTGCTCTTTTATTTTTCATGTATTCTTTTAAAAATATGTACTGAGTACCTAGTATAGGTCAGCTTATAAATACATAGAATTTTGGAGCATGAAGAGCCCTTGGAGATACTCTCGCTCACCACTTCACAAGTAATATAAGTGAGCTGCAGGTGGTTGCATGACATGTGCACCAAGGTGCTCTGTAGTTGTGGCTGTCTCTCTTGAGACTGCAGGGACCTCTCTAAAACCCAATTACGCTATGACCACACCTCCCCCAATGCCTAGCTCAGTGATTCTCAAAGTGAAGCCCAAGGGTCTCTGGGGTCCCCATGACCCTTTCGGGGCAGCTATGAGGTCAAACCTGTCTCCGTAATGGTACAAAACTATTATTTACTTTTGTCACCCTCACTCTCATGAGTGTATGTTGAACTTTTCCAGAGGTACAAATAGCCAGGACATGGAAGCAGCCTAGATGTCCATCGGCAGACTAATGGATAAGAAAGCTGTGGTACATATACACAATGGAATATTACTCAGCTATTAAAAAGAATGCATTTGAACCAGTTCTAATGAGGTGGATGAAACTGGAGCCTATTATACAGAGTGAAGTAAGTCAGAGACACCAATACAGTATATTAACACATATATGTGGAATTTAGAAAGATGGTAACAATAACCCTAAATGTGAGACAGCAAAAGAGACACAGATGTAGAGAACAGACTTTTTGGACACTGTGGGACAAGGCAAAGGTAGGATGGTTTGATGAGAGTAGCATTGAAACATGTATATTATCATATGTGAAATAGATCACCAGTCCAGGTCAATGCATGAGACAGGGTGCTCAGGGTTGGTGCACTGGGATGACCCTGAAGGATGGGCTGGGGAGGGAGGTGTGAGTGGGGTTCAGGATGGGGGACACATGTACACTCATGGCTGATTCATGTCGATGTATGGCACAAACCACTACAATATTGTAAAGCAATTAGCCTCCAATTAAAATAAATTAAGTTTAAAAAAGAAAATTTGCCACCACAACATTGTAAATCAACTATACATCAATAAAAACAGAAAAGAAAAAAAAAAAGATGTGTGATATTGCAACAGATTCAAGGTAGAAGTAGATACTAAGAATATTAGTAGATACGAGAATATTAAGCCTATAAATAAACACGTTTGCATAGGCATATGTTACTAAACTATGCCACTGTTCTCATTAAAATTTTTCAGAAAATGTATTTTTATTTAAAAACATGCTATTTATATTAATATTTAATAGTCCTTCTGTTGGCATTTATCCTTATCCTTTAAAAATGAATACACAGTTTTAGATTTCTCACTCAATTTCTTTTTTTAATTTTTTAAAATATAAATTTATTTATTTTAATTGGGGGTTAATTACTTTACAATATTGTATTTGTTTTGTCGTACATCAACATGAATCTGCCACAGGTATACATGTGTTCCCCATCCTGAACCCCCCTCCATCCTCCCTCACCGTACCATCCCTCTGGGTCGTCTCAGTGCACCAGCCCCAAGCATCCAGTATCATGCACTGAACCTGGGAGAATGGCATTGAAACATGTATAATATCATATATGAAGTGAATCGCCAGTCCAGGTTCTTACTCAATTTCTGATATGCTATAAATAATTATCAGCTTCTCTTGTGACTCAGTTGATTATCAATATTAATACATATCAGTAGATATAACCATAATAAACTACAGCTTTCTGGGGTCTTCAATAATTTTTGAGAGTATAAATAGATCTTGAATTCAAAATTTTGATATCTGTTAATCTATTCTGATAAATCTAGCAAAGGCACGTTTGTTTTACTTGAACTTTTCCACTAAGCATATATTCATATATAAGTTGCTTAATTTTTTAACAAGGAAAAAAGTGAATGGGGATCTGTTTTCTCTTCTTTGAGTTGAAAAATGAGGCCTTGCAAAATGACAGATTTATGTCCAGGCTCAGTCTGACTTGAGCCTTTCCACCACCAAAGACCAGGAGTTAGGCTGGACATGTGGTTATCAAAGGACAGAATTAGGTCTGGCATACCTAATTTGGACTTAGGTCTCAGCCTCCAATGTGGCTTTCCTGTTTCCATCTTAGGGACAAGTGCCACCATCCCAGGGGCCTAGGCCTGAGACTAGGGCTCCTTTTTCAGTCTCTCCTCTTGCTTTCCGCCACACTCATCATTGCCACCTTCCCCAGCAGCTCTGCTGCCTTTCCTTCCCTGCAGCAGCCATAGGTGGAGCAACCTTTGTCTTGGGCTTGGAGTTGGGCCTTTTGTCTTCCTTAGGCATAGGTCTCCTCTAGTCCCCCACCCATGGCAGCTCCTCTTTGTCCCCAGAGTAATGTTGTATTGCCTGAATCTTATCGTGAGCATCCACCCTGCTCAACTTTCTTTGTCATATTGAAGGTGTCCTGTAATCTGGCCCCTGAGTGCAAACTGGCCTCAGTACTTGCACATGTGTCTTATGATTCTGTCTTCCACCATGGAGAGCCAAGTCTGGGAGATAGTGAAGGACGGAGAAGCCTAGTGTGCTGCAGTCCACAGGGCCACAAAGGGTCAGATACAACTTTGTGACTGAGGAACAACAGCACAGAGTTCTTTGTATGTCTCCAACCCACCAAAGGGTCAGGGACTTTTCACTTAGGGTTTGGATTTCCCTTAGTCTGGAACGGATTTCCCTGATAGCTCAGCTGATAAAGAATCCACCTGCAATGCAGGAGACCCCGGTTCAATTCCCGAGTCAGGAAGATCTGCTGGAAAAGGGACAGGCTACCAACTCCAGTATTCTTAGGCTTCACTTGTGACTCAGCTGGTAAAGAACCTGAGTTGGATCCCTGAGTTGGGAAGATCCCCTGGAGAAGAGAAAGGCTACCCACTCCAGTATTCTGGCCTAGAGAATTCCATGGACTGAACTGTATATAATCTATGGGGTCGCAAAGAGTCAGACTGGGAAAGCCCTATCTTAGTATTTTTAATTCTAACATAGAAATAATAATGTATCTCATCAAGTTGTTGAATGGATTACATGAGAAAACATGAAACAGTTGTGGGAAGAAGTGTTTTAGCAACTTTTTCTATTGTTCTTTACTGTTTTGTGTGTGGGGGGAGGGGTTCTGCCCACCTACAGTAACCCTGTGGTTCTCTGAGACCAGGGGAAGTGCCAGGGATCTTGGTGATCTGTGTATCCCTACCCCACTGCACAGTGCCCTAGTACACATCAGAGATTCACTAAATATTGGCTGAAATCTATTGCATATGAATATACATATTTCAAGTGCCCAGGAGATATGCTGTAGACATAAAACTCCAAACTGCATTTTAAAAAGGATTCACACCCCAGCTTGCCGTTCCTTAAACACGTGTCTGCATTCCCATAATAAGTCTTTTAGTATTGGTCTCTTAGTTGCAGGGTCTGTTGAATTTCTAACCATGCCCATGTCCATGCTAAGTTAGTTTCTATTTTGATTTGTCCTTGATTAAGACACAGTGTAGTAGCTACTTGGCCAATATTCACCAGCATTTAGTCCTCATGGCCTCCAGTGGCCACTTCTCTTATTCAGATAGACAGGAGAACTCATTGTTAGACGATGATCTTATCTGTAAAAATCATAGGCAAAACCAAATCACTGGAATTACATAGAGTTATTAAGCTCTACCCATCTATATTCATGTTGAATGATGCCAAAATTTTACCTCATAACCTGTGATTATGCTGATAAAATGTTTCAGGTCAATTAAATAATACTTATTCAGAGCAGTCTGCATTTTACTTAATGGAGAAAAAAACTTTTCAGATTCATATTATAATATACTAAATTGAATTAGACCACTATTACCGGTATTATTTAATGAAGTATTTATAAAATGATCAGTAAATTAGACAGGAAATAAAAAGTATAACCTATGAATGAAATAATTGCTTTCTAAAGCAAATGATGAATGTGGCTCATCAAATTAAGTTTAAGATATAAAGAATAATAAAAGAATACTACTGTTATTTACCAAGAATTGGCAAGCCTAGGAGAAATAGACAAATTTCTGGAAACAAGCAATCAATTAAGACTGAATCAGGAAGAAATAGACAATCTGAACAGAGCAATCACTTTGCTGTACACCAGAAGCTATCACAAGATAGTAAATCAAGTATACTTCAATTTTTAAAAGACAGAAAGAAAAAAGTGGGTACAGAGGAAATACATCTCAACACAATAGCAACCATTTATGACAAACTTACAACTAAAAACTTTTTATTCTATAGTGAAAACTTGAAATCCTTTACTCAAATCAGGAGCAAGAGAGGATGCCCACACTCACCATTTCTATTTAACATAGTATTGGATATCCTAGCCACAGCAATCAGACAAGAAAGAGAAATAACAGACATCCAAATTAGAAGGGAAAACAGTAAAATTGTCACTATTTGCAGATGACACAATTCTATACATAGAAATCCATATCAGCAATCTCAGATATGCAGATGATACCACTCTAATGGCATAAAGTGAAGAGGAATTGAAGAGCCTTTTGATGAGGGTGAGAGAGGAGAGTGAAAAAGCTGGCTTAAAATTCAACATTCAAAAAACTATGATCACAGCATTCAGGTTCATCACTTCATTCAGGCTCATCACAAATAGAAGGGGAATAAGTGGAAGCAGTGACAGATTTTATTTTCCTGAGCTCCACGATCACTGCAGATGGTGACTACAGCCATGAAGTTAAAAGATGCTTGCTCCTTGGAAGGAAAGCTATGACATATAGGCAGCATATTAAACAGCAGAGGCATCACTTGATGACAAAGTTCCATAGAGTCAAAGCTATAGTTTTTTCAGTAGTCATGTACGGATGTGAGAGTTGGACCATAAAGAAGACCGGGCACCAAAGAATTGATGCTTTCAAACTGTGGAGCTGGAAAAACTTTTGAGAGTCCCTTGGACTGCAAGGAGATCAAAACCAGTCAATCCTGAAGGGAATCAACCCTGAATATTCATTGGAAGTAGTGATGCTGAAGCTGAAGCTTCATTACTTTGGCTACCTGATGTGAAGAACTGACTCACTGGAAAAGACCGTGATGCTGGGAAAGATTGAAGGCAAAGGAGAAGGGAGCAGCAGAGCAGATGCTATGGTTAGATAGCATCACTGACTAATGGACACAAATTTGAGCAAACTCTGGGAGATAGTGAAGGACAGAGAAGCCTGGTGTGCTGCAGTCCATGGGGCACAAACAGTCAGGCACGACTTAGTGACTGAACAACAACAAAAAAGTCTCCACCCAAAAGCCAATAGAACTAATAGATGAATTCTGCAAACAAGATTAATATTTGTTGCCTTTTCCGTACATTAATAGTGAAAGTGAAAACTTATACTCTGAAAACTATAAAAACTTTGATGAAGAAACTTGAAAATGATGCAGAAAACTGGGAAGATATACTATGTTCTTGGATTGGAATAATAAATATTGTTAAAATGGCCATATTACCCAGAAAAATCTACAGATGTAACCTGTATCAAAATGCTCATGACATTTTCACAGAACTAGAAAAATTAATCCTAAAATTTACATGCAACCACAAAAGACCCAGAATAGACAAAGCAACCTTGAGAAAAAAGTAAAACTAGAGATATTATCCTCCTTGAATTCAGACTATACCACATAGTAACAGTAATCAAAACAGCATGGTACTGGCACAAAAACACATAGATCAATCAAACAGAATAGAGAGCCCAGAAATAAACCCACACATTTATGGTTAATTAATCTCCAGCTTAAGAGGCAAGAATATACAATGGAGAAAAGACACAGTCTCTTCAATAAGTGGTTCTGGGAAACTAGGCAGCTACATGTAAAGAGTGAGATCAGAACACTCTCCAATAGCACACACAAAAATAAACTCAAAATGGATTAAAGACCTAAATGTAAGATCTGAAACCATAAACTCCTAGAAGAGAACATAGGCTAAACAGTCTTTGACATAAATCATCGGGGATCTTTTTCACTCTGTCTCTAAGGAAAAAGAAATGAAAGCAAAAATAAGTGGGACCTAATTAAACTGAAAAATTTTTGTACAGCAAAGGAAACCACTGACAAAATGGAATAGAACAAACTGAATAAAGCAAAATATTTGTAAATTGTATGATCAATAAGCGGTTAATATCCAAAGTAACTAAACAGCTCATGCAACTCAACATAAAAAAAAAAAGATTAAACAATGAGCAGAAGACTTGAATTGACAGTTTTCCAAAGATGATATACAGATAGCCGACAGGCACATGAAAAGATGTTCAACATTGCTAGTCATCAGAGAAATGCATATCCAAACCACAGAGATACCACCTCACACTGCTTAATATGGCATCATAAAAAGTCTGCAGATCACGTATGTTGGAGAGGATGTAAAAAAATGAGAACCCTCATACATTAGTGATGGAAATGTAAATTGATACAGACCCTATGGAAAACAGTATGGAAGTTCCTTAAAAAAGTAAAAATAGAACTACCCTATGATCCATCAATCCACTTATGGGTATATAAATACAGAAAAAAATGAAAATACTAATTGGAAAAAAAGAGACTTCCACCCCAATGTTCATAGCAGCATCATTTACAATTACCAAGATGTGAAAGCAACTTAAGTGTTCATCAACATATTAATGAATAAGGAAGATGTGGTATATATACACAACAGGATACTACTCAGCCATAACAAAGAATGAAATTCTGCTAATTGTGACAACATGGATGGACTTGGAAGGTATTATGTTTAATGAAATAAGTTAGAGAAGGACATATACTGTATAATACCACTTATATGTGTAATCAAAAAAATGAAACTATAAATATAACAAAAGAAACATCCTCACAGGTACAAAGAACAGACTAGTGGTTACTAGTATGTGGGGGGGCAAGTTAGGGGTAGGGGGATTAAGAGATACAAGATACTACGTATAAAATGTTACAAGGATATATTGTACAGCAACAGGGAATATAGCCAATATTTTATAATAAGTACAAGTGGAATATACCCATTTGAAATTGTGAATCACTATATTGTACACCTGAAACTCACATGCTATTGTAAATCAACTATACCTTAATTTTTCAAATGTTAATTAATGCATGTTAGAAAATAGTGTTGAATCTAGCATAATGATATGTTTCTGGTAACATATTAGCAATTGGTTCAACTCTTTTGGAAGAAAATAGAAACGTTTAGCAGAGCCTTTTTTTAATTTTAATTTTAATTTTTTTAATACTTTATTCTACTTTACAATACTGTACTGGTTTGACATGAATCAGCCACATGTGCACATGATCTCCCAATGCCGAAGCCCCCTCCCACCTCCCACCCCATACCATCTCCCCGGATCATCCCGTACACCAGCCCCAAGCATCCTGTAACCTGTATTGAACATAGACTGGCGCTTCGTTTCTTATATGATAGTATACATGTTTCAATGTCATTCTCCCAAATCATCCCACCCTCTCCCTCTCCCTCAGAGGCCAAGAGTCCGTTCTATACCTCTGTGTCTCTTTTGTTGTCTCACATACAGGGTCATCGTTACTATCTTTCTAAATTCCATATATATGTGTCAGTATACTGTATTGGTGTTTTTCTTTCTGGCTTACTTCACTCTGTATAATCGGTTCCAGTTTCATCCATCTCATTAGAACTGAGTCAAATTTATTCTTTTTAAGGGCTGAGTAATACTCCATTGTGTATATGTACCACAGCTTTCTTATCCATTCATCTGCTGATGGGCATCTAGGTTGTTTCCAAGAGCCATTTAAAAAAAATTATACTCTTTGAGGCAGTAACCTCTGTTTTTTATAGTCTAAGGAAATAATCTATATGATTAATGGAAAACAACAGAATCCACCTTGGCTAGTTCAAGCAGGAAGGGAATTTCTTAAAAGACTTTGGGAAACTTACAGGCTCTCTGGGATGCAAGATAAAGAAGAGCCTTGGGAGCTATGCATCCAGGGATAAGGGCCAACCACATCACGGGGCACCAGGAGGTACTCCAGAAGCACCACCACTTTGCCTGGACAGACATGAGTCTATAGACAGCTAAGGTCCTGGGCATCCAGCATCACGCGATTGCCTCCAAGGTACCCGAAGCCTTTCTCCACAAGCTTGTCAGTGGGTAGACCCTACACTTCCCCCTCATGCTGCTCCTTACCAAAGTGGAGTCTCTTATAGATGTATATATGGAAGAGCCCAGATCCTTCATGTAGCAGGGATACTGGGAAAGTGAGTTTTACCATCCACTTTGGGGAAGTGTTTCTCAGAATGTGCAAAACTCTTCAAATATGGGGTGAGGTAAGCATGGTCAAAAGATGCTGGTCAGTACATATAAGAAAAAAGTCCAAGGCAGTCCAAAAGGAGAGAGCATTATGTACAGTTATGGTCAACACAGCAGAACTTGTCATAACCAAAAAAAAATTGTAATTAAGTTAAGGGAGGATTTTTATAATATAATACTACTTTGATAGAATATTGTTTAATCATTAAGATTATAAACCTACAGATTCACAGAGACAGAAAGTGCAATAGTTTTACTAGGGGCTAAAGGAAGGAGGTTACATGAAGCTACTGTTTCACAGATTATAATTTCAGTTTGGGATGCTGAAATGTTATGGAAATTAATAGATAACAGTGATGGTTACACAATGATGAGTGTATTTACCACTGAATTGTACTTTTTAAAATGTTAAAACAGTAAGTTTTGTGTTATATATACTTCACCACGTCTATAAAAAATAGTTATAAAGAATAATGAAAATATTTCTGATATAAAGGATGACGGAAACTTGTATCCCTACCGTCATTGCTGTCCAGTAGCCATGGACTGCAGCACGCCAGGCTTCCCTGTGCTTCCTCATCTCCCAGAGCTTGCTCAGACTCATGTCTGTCAAGTGGGTGATGCCATCCAACCATTTCATCCTCCATCATCCCCTCCTCCTCCCACCTTCAGTCTTTCCCAGTATCAGGGACTATTCCAGTGAGTCAACTTTTCGCATCAGATGGCCAAAGCATTCAGCTTCAGCATCAGTCTTTCTAATGAATATTCAGGATTGATGTCCTTTAGGATTGACTGGTTGGATCTCCTTGCAGTCCAAGGGACTCTCAAGAGTCTTCTCCAACACCACAGTTCAAAAGCATGAATTCTTTGTTGCTCAGCTTTCTTTATAGTCCAACTCTCACATCCATATATGACTGCTGGAAAAACCATAGCTTTGACTAAACAGATCTTTATTAGTAAAGTAATGTCTCTGCTTTTTAATATGCTGTCTAGGTTGGTCATAGCTTTTCTCCCAAGGAGCAACCTACATCTTTTCATTTTGTGGCTGCATTCACCATCTGCAGTGATTTTGGAGCCCAGAAAAATAAAGTTTGTCACTGTTTCCATTGTTTTCCCATCTATTTGCCATGAAGTGGTGGGACCAGATGCCATGATCTTCATTTTTTGAATGTTGAGTTTTAAGCCAACTTTTTCACTCTCCTCTTTCACTTTCATCAAGAGGCTCTTTAGTTCCTCTTCACTTTCTGCCATAAGGGTGGGGTCATTGGCATATCTGCAGTTACTGGTATTTCTCCCAGCAATCTTGATTCCAGCTTGTGCTTCATCCAACCCAGCATATCTCATGATGTATATAAGTTAAATAAGCAGGATGACAATACACAGCCTTGATGCACTCCTTTCCCAATTTGGAGCCAGTTCATTGTTTCATCCCCAGTGCTAGCTGTTGTTTCTTGACCTGCATACAGGGTTCACAGGAGGCAGGTAAGGTGGTCTGGCATTTCCATCTCTTTAAGAATTTTCCACAGTTTGCTGTGATCCACACAGTCAAAGGCTTTAGTGTAGTCAATGAAACAGAAGTAGATGTCTTTCTGGAATTCTCTTGATTTTTTTAATGATCCAACAGATGTTGGCAAATTGATCTCTGGTCCTCTGCCTTTTCTAAATCCAACTTGAACATTTGAAAGTTCTCGGTTCATGTACTGTTGAAGCCTAGCTTGGAGAATTTTGAGCATTATCTTGCTAGCATGTGAAATGAGTGCAGCTGTGTGGTAGTTTGAGCATTCTTTGGCATTGCCCTTCTTTGGGATTGGAATTATTTAAGAATGCAAAATATATACAGGTGAAAAGGAGTACATGGATCAAGGATAATGAAAATTATAATACTTTAAGACTATGGGATTATACAGGAATGTTTTCTTTCTTTTGCTTGTAATTTTAATAATGTTGGTATAGCATTTTTGGTGTCATTAGACAGTGATTGTCTACTCTATCCCTTTCTCAAATCTTGAGTTTGAATTTTAAAAAGAAGCATAGAAAAAACAAAAAGTGCACAGAAATACCTCCTACCATGAGGGTTCAGGAACAAATCAGCCTGGAAATGTTTGAAAAGGAACAGGAAAGAAAAAAAAAACTCTCACCTGGATGCAGCCCCTAGTTTATTCTCACTACTGAGCCCTGCTTAATAGAATGACACTATCTAAAATGCTTATTTAAATGTTTACTTTTTGCTTGCTAGAATGGACTAAAAATGCATCTTTTCAATGCTTCTGGTATCAGCAGCAATATCAGTTAGTACACTGGAAGCCTCCAGAGGTCATGGTATTTGCCACCCTAGGTCCTTCCTTGGTCAGTAGTACAGAGTAGGATGTGATACAGCTGTAATACCTTAGAGTTCCATGAAGGGAATAAACACTAGGTGACCACTTAGTGTTCACCACATGCCAGCTTCTGAGCTGGGTGAGTAGGTGAATGTTTTAACTGAATTGTCCAAACAAAGCTGTGAGATAGTATCATGATTCTTATTTTAAAGATGAGAGATTTGCGGTTCAATGGATTCAAAAAATTCCTAGTGGCTTCTAATTTTGCAAAGTAAGACAGAACTAGGTAAGGTACCTGAAAGTTCTCCATTTTCATGCCCTGGAAATGTTGGATACATTTATGACTGAAAAGATAAAAGCTTAAATGTATACATGCCTGCCAGTGCAGGAGGTATAAGAGACACAGGTTGGATGCCTGGGTCAGGAAAATCCCATGGAGTAGGAAATGGCAACCTGCTACACTATTCTTGCCTGGAGAATCCCATGGACAGAATAGCTTGGTTGGCTACAGTCCAGAGGGTCACAAAGAGTCAGACACAATTGCACTCATTTCATATGCTAGCAAGGTAATGCTCAAAATTCTCCAAGCTAGGCTTCAACAGTACATGAACCGAGATGTTCAAGCTGGATTTAGTCAGTCAGGTCACAAATACACACATACATAGATGAACACACAAGAAGAAAGATACATAGAGACAAGAGAAGGGCACAGAGTAGTTAGAATACTGAGACTCTGGAGCTTCCAAGGATGATAGAACTCAGTGACTTAAAGGCTTAGGTATTGCCACCTTATAAGATCTGGAGATAAGTTTTTAGTTCTGCAAAGACTAGGAAATTGGACCTAAGACCCACACACGCAGCCAGGATCAGCTATAAGCAGGATGTTCAGTTAAAAAAAAAAAAAAAAAAAGGGTGACCTAGAAAAAAAAATCCATCCCCTAGTACTGAATAACAAGGAACATCACTACTTTTTGCTTAGACTCTAAACGAGGAAAAATATTAAAATAAAATACTTTCAATTGAGATGGAAAACCTGGAGCTTTGTTTCATGGGGCTTTGGTTTTGCTTTCTTGGCTATTTCATTTTTGGTTATTCTCATGGTCCCAGAACCTCTAGACCAAGAAATTCTTATAGCAGTTTATACCACCAGTGATACAATTTTCACCAAGCCAGTGATACCCCAGAATTAAATGGAACATCTCTGTAGGAGGAGACTTTCACAATCCAGGCCATAAGCTAGTCTCATCAATCAAATGATGACCTCACAATCAAAATTTTTAAAAAACATATAAGGAAAAACTATGCATGAGTTAACAGACACAGTAAATAGCAGGATTAGAGCCCTTAAGACTTGAGATAGTATAATATGACTCTAAAAGTTATGGCATAAGCATAATTAAATTAATCAGTGAAGGAATAAACCCTAAGAAAAGAGTCACTATGTCACAATGAAAAACAATGAGGGACTTCCCTGGTGGGCCAGTGGCTAAAGCTCCCAGCTCCTAATGCAGAGGGCCCAGGTTCGATCCCTAGCCAGGGAGTTAGATCCCAATGCCACAGTTAAGAGTTTGCATGCTGCAGTTAGAGACCCCATGTGCCACAGCTAAGACCCAGTGCAGCCAAATAAATAAATAGATAATTTTAATGAAAAAAATAAAGGAAAATAATGAATAGTTTAAAAAATAGAATTTCTAGAAATAAAACTATAGCTCTCATAATTACAAGTAACGAATGAGTAAAAGAAGTTATTAGATACATGAAGAGACAATAAAGCACCCAAATGCCAAATTTTTTAAAATTAACTGTGTATTATACACCCATTAAAAATGAAGCATATCCTTATATGCAGAATCTAAAAAGAAATTATGCAAATGGAACTTGTTTACGAAACAGAAACAGACTCACAGAGAATGAATTTATGGTTGCTGGGGGAAGGGTGTAGGAAAGTGATAATCAAGGAGTTTGGGATGGATAGGTACACACTGCTGTATTTAAAAGGAATAACCAACAATGTCCTACAATATAGCACAGGGAACTCTGCACAATGTTATGTGGCAGCCTGGATGGGAGAGAAATTTGGGGGAGAATAAATACATGTATATGTATGGCTTAGTCCCTTTGTTGTCCATCTGAAACTGTTAATTGGTTATACTTCAATAGAAATAAAGAGTTAAAAAAAATTAACTGGAGGGCCTTCTTGGGGGTGGGGGGGTGGAGATGGTCATCACTGCCAAGGGTCCAGGCAATGCAGGGCTAGGGAAAGCACAACCAGGCCTATGTGAAAATCCATGGGCAATTCCAGATGTTTTATGAATGAGAATTGGCTTGGCTCCAGTTGGGGGCTATTTGATTACCAGAGAAGATTTTCATATTGCATTACAAGTTTTTGCTTTAGCTGGTCTACTCAATTTCTTGAATGAATTTTTGTTCAAAATTTGGACAATCAGAAATCAACTCTTGGATGTGTCCTTGGTTAACCTGCTGATACAATACCTATCAGTACCTTCTATATTAGTTTGACCTATGCAGATATTACTTATTTACATGATAATTTTAAAGATGTAATGTTGATTGCTATGATTTTGATATCAAATATTGAACTCTTCCAACACTGAGAATACTTGCTAACTATTCAATCCTTGCTGTGCCACTACTAAATTAAAACCAGTTCTTATCAGCAAGGTAGACACAGAAGTCCACCTCACCTTGGTGGCAGCTTTTTGGCAGCTGAGTTTTCAGTTATAGTTGATCCTTTAACACATGGACATGAGAGTCGTGGAAATGAGAGCCGCTGACCTTGGAGTTAAAAACCTGGAGATGATAAATGATGTGCTAACAGTTTGACAGTTCCTCAGAAAGTTAAGCATAGAATTACCCTATGATCTGGCAATTCCATGTCTAGGTATATACCCAAAAGAATTTAAAAAATGAAAGAAAGTGAAGTCACTCAGTCATGTCCCCATGGACTGTAGCCTGCCAGGCTCCTCTGTCCATGGGATTTTCCAGGCAAGTATACTGGAGTGGGTTGCCATTTCCTTCTCAGGGGATCTTCCTGACCCAGGGATCAAACCCTGGTCTTCTGCATTGTAGGCAGATGCTTTACCCTCTGAGCCACCAGGAAAAGTGGGGACTCAAATACTTACACACCAATGTTTATAGCAGAATTATTTGCAATAGCCAAAAGATGGAACAACAGATCAATGGATAAACAAACTATGGTATTCACATGTGGTGGAATTTAAAAAGGAATGAAATCTTTGTATATGCTACAACATAGGTAAACCTGAAAGATATTACACCAGGTGAAATAAGCCCCCCACACACACACACACAACAAATATTGTAAGACTCATCTTACATAAAGTACCTAGAATAAGCAAACTCATATAGACAGAAAGTAACAGTACTGTAGATGTACTGTAGTAACATCTAGTAAATGTTACTAGAAAATGTAGGGAGTTGGGGAGTGAGGATTTGTTTTTAAGAGGTACAGTTTCTATTTGGGATGATGGAAAAGTTCTGGAAATGCATAGTGGTGGTGGTGGCATATTGTGAATGTACTTAACACCACTGAATTGTACATGTGAAAATGGCTAAATGCGTAAAATTTTGTGTATTTTGTAACAATAAAATGCATTATTTTATAACAAGAAAATTTAAATACAAGACCACCAAATTACATTTGAAATTCACATAAGTTATGAAAAATTTTTAGCATAAGTCCCTTGCAATATTTGGGATAAACTTATACTAAAAAAAATTAATGTGTTGTTTTCCTAACACTCAAATGTAATGGGGCATCCTGTATTTTATGTGGCAACCCTCATAAGAGATGCTCAGAATCTAAACTCAGGTAGGGACAACGTAATGAAAAGGGTTCGGGAGATATTTGAGGATTTAAACTGATGGACTTGGTGACCAAATGGAATGAGCTTGTGCTCAAAAGAGAGGAAGTATGAATTGCATTGAGACTTCTGTTTTACAACACAGAAGGGCCATTCATGGAGGTAAAGAACCATCGCAGCCATTCAGTTCATTCATTTGTTCAACTAATCTGTACACTTTGCCAACATTATTGTGGAGAGAGCTGTCTAGACTTCAGTGAGGAAACAGTCCAAAGGGGCCTGTGGACAAGTAAGGAGCAAGTAACAATTGGTTATGAAGCATTCTGTGATGAGGGGATGGGGGAAGCGGGCGTCTGTAGCAGAGGTCATGGATTCTGGAGTGGGGGAGCAGCAGCAGAAGGGCCTGGACAAGACCTGAGGATGGTCCTGGCCTCCTGAGCTGTCACGTGGAGTGGCCTTGCAGACCATGAAGAATCTTACTTCTTTCTTGCCTTCCAAAGATCGGTGTCCTTCTAAGGAGAACCTAGCACCTCCCAAGCCCAGTAGAACCTGTTGCCAGCAGGTTCAGATAATATCGTTCAAACTGGAATGATTACTGTCTGCCCTGCTCCTTCCTGGAACAATGATTTGAAAGATAAAATACAGAATATATTGTTCGGATCCTTGCCAACCATGGGTTTCCAAATGTCCAACATGCAGCAGCCAGTGGGGCCTGGGAAATGCACGTCTTCTAAATGGGGTGGGTGCCTTGGCTTTGCTTCCTTCGGGAACTGCCTCAACTGGCTCCCTGCTGCCTCATAACACCCTGCACACCCACAAATTATTACTTCATTAGACACATTGTAGCACCACTAAAATTACATCTGCCAAAAAAAAAAAAAAGCATCATTAAAGGACTGGGGCTGGCTTAGGAGGAATGAGTCATAAAGATTAAAGAAAAGCCATTTCCACAATCTTGGCATTTCTTGAGAAATTCCCTGAGGCTGCTCAGCAGAAAATGAAATCGCCCTGCTAGCTAGCTGGATTCTTTGTAACTTTCAGAGCCTAGAGATCCAATCTTACTCATCTCCCTGTGGGTCTTTCCACTGAGCAAGCAGGGCGAAAATGTTTGTCAAGTTCAGCGGAAATTTAGAGATGACTGGGTAGTGAGATAGCCAAGATGCTGGGGTGGGGCAAGGTGACCTGAGTATAAGCTGCACCTTGATCTGCATCCAGGGAGTGCAATCTTACCTTGTGGCATGGGCAGGGGAGGTAGGGAGGCAGACCCTGAGAACATCAAGATAAATGAGCAAAGGGGGCTACAGATGGGATTTTAGGGCAGTGTAACTATTTAGACAGTGTAACCATACAGTATGACACTGCAATTGTGGGCATATGTCATCATACATTTGTCCTAACCTGTAGGTTGTAGGTCCGTCTAGTCAAGGCTATTGTTTTTCCTGTGGTCATGTATGGATGGGAAAGTTGGACTGTGAAGAAGGCTGAGAACCGAAGAACTGATGCTTTTGAACTGTGATGTTGAAGAAGACTCTTGAGAGTCCTTTGGACTGCAAGGAGATCCAACCAGTCCATTCTGAAGAAAATCAGTCCTGGGATTTCTTTGGAAGGAATGATGCTGAAGCTGAAACTCCAGTACTTTGGCCACTTCGTGAGAAGACTCATTGGAAAAGACTCTGATGCTGGGAGGGATTGGGGGCAGGAGGAGAAGGGGACGACAGAGGATGAGATGACTGGATGGCATCACTGACTCCATGGACGTGGGTCTGAGTGAATTCCGGGGAGTTGGTGATGGACAGGGAGGCCTGATGCGCTGTGATTCATGGGGTCGCAAAGAGTCGGACATGACTGAACAACTGAACTGAACTGTAGGCTGTATACCAGGAATGAACTCTAAGAGTCAAAAATATTAAGTATCCATATTGGTTCATCATTTGTAACAAATGGACCACACTAACACAAGATGTTAATAATAGGAGAAACTGAGTGGAGAGTGAGGAGGTATACAGGAACTCTCTATACTTTCTGCTCACTTTTTCTGTGAACCTAAAACTGCTCAAAAAAAAAAAAATCTTTTAATTTAAAAAGGGGGAAAAGGGCTCAGTTTCCTTATCAAATGTGTTCTGACAGAATTGGAGGGACCAGAACAGATGAAACAAAACTCCTTTTAGTTATAATATTAAATTTCCCAATTCTATATAGTTTAGTTCTGTCACTCGGTCATGTCCTACTCTTTGTAATCCCATGGACTGCAGCGTGCCAGGCTTCCCTGTCCATCACCAATTCCCAGAGTTTACTCAAACTCATATCCATTGAGTCAGTGACACCATCCAAACATCTCATCCTCTGTCATCCCCTTCTCCTCCTGCCTTCAATCTTTCCCAGCATCAGGGGATTTTCTAGTGAATCAGTTCTTCACAAAACGTGGCCAAAGTACTGGAGCTTCAGCTTCAGCATCAGTCCTTCCAATGAATATTCAGGACTAGTTTCCTTTAGGATGGACTGGTTGGATCTCCTTGCAGTTCAAGGGACTCTCAAGAGTCTTCTTCAACACCACAGTTCAAAAGCATCAATTCTTCAGTGTTCAGCTTTCTTTATAGTCCAACTCTCACATCCGTACATGACTACTGGAAAAACCATAGCTTTGACTAGATGGACCTTTGTTGGAAAAATAATGTCTCTTTTTAATGTCAGCTTTTTAATATACTGTCTAAGTTGGTCATAGCTTTTTTTTCCCAAGGAGCAAGCATCTTTTAATTTCATGGCTGCAGTCACCATCTGCAGTGATTTTGGAGCCCTCCCCACCGCCCCCCCCGCCCCGAATAAAATCTGTCACTGTTTCCACTGCTTCCCCATCTATTTCCCATGAAGTGATGGGACCAGATGCCATGATCTTAGTTTTCTGAATGTTGAGTTTTAAGTCAACTTTTTCACTGTCCTCTTTCACTTTCATCAAGAGGCTCTTTAGTTCTTCGCTTTCTGCCCCATAGGGTGGTGTCATCTGCATATCTGAGGTTATTGATATTTCTCCCAGCAATCTTGATTCCAGCTTGTGCTTCATCCAACCCAGCTTTTCTCATGATGTACTCTGCACATAAGTTAAATATGCAGGGTGACAATATACAGCCTTGATGTACTCTTTTCCCAATTTGCAACCAGTCTGTTGTTCCATGTCCAGTTCTAACTGTTGCTTCCTGACCTGCATATAGGTTTCTCAGGAGGCAGGTCAGGTGGTCTGGTATTCCCATGTCTTTCAGAATTTTCCAGAGTTTATTGTGATCCACACAGTCAAAGGCTTTGGCATAGTCAATGAAGCAGAAGTAAATGTTTTTTCTTTGGAACCCTCTTGCTTTTTTTGATGATCCAATGGATGTTTGCAATTTGATCTCTGGTTCCTCTGCCTTTTCTAAATTCAACTTGAACATCTGGAAGTTCATGTACTGTTGAAGCCTGGCTTGGAGAATTTTGAGCATTACTTTACTAGCGTGTGAGATGAGTGCAATTGTGCGGTGGTTTGAACATTCTTTGGCATTGCCTTTCTTTGGAATTGAAATGAAAACTGACCTTTTCCAGTCCTGTGGCCACTGCTGAGTTTTCCAAATTTGCTGGCATATTGAGTGCAGCACTTTCACAGCATCATCTTTTAGGATTTGAAATAGCTCCACTGGAATTCCATAACTCCACTAGCTTTATTCATAGTGATGTTTCCTAAGGCCCACTTGACTTTTCATTCCAGGATATATGGCTCTGGGTCACACCATCATGGTTATCAGGGTCATGAGGATTTTTTGTACAGTTCTTCTGTGTATTCTTGTCACCTCTTCTTATATCTTCTGCTTCTGTTAGGTCCATACGATTTCTGTCCTTTATTGTGCAAGGGAACTTTGCATGGAAAGTTCCCTTGGTATCTCTAATTTTCTTGAAGAGATCTCTAGTCTTTCCCATTCTGTTGTTTTCCTCTATTTCTTTGCACTGATTGCTGAGAAATGTTTTCTTATCTCTCCTTGCTAGTTTTTGGAACTCTGCATCCAAATGAGTATATCTTTCCTTTTCTCCTATTCCTTAGCTTCTCTTCTTTTTCAGCTATTTGTAAGGCCTCCTCAGACAACCGTTTTGCCTTTTGCATTTCTTTCCTTGGGGGTGGTCTTGATCCCTGCCTCCTGTACAATGTCACAAACCTCCATCCATAGTTCTTCAGGTGCTCTATCAGATCTAATCCTTTGAATCTATTTGTCACTTCCACTGTATAATCGTAAGGCATTTGACTTAGGTCATACCTGAATAGTCTAGTGGTTTTCCCTGCTGCTGCTGCTAAGTCACTTCAGTCTTGTCCAACTCTGTGTGATCCCATAGACGGCAGCCCACCAGGCTCCTCTGTCCACAGGATTCTCTAGGCAAGAATACTGGATTGCCATTTCCTTCGCCAAGTGGATTTCCCTACTTTCTTCAATTCTATTAAAAGATCATAAGTCAACCACCCCCTCCCAAGAGTGGGGAGGGGGTGCAGAGTCTTCCCAAGGTTGGAGTAAAGTGGAGGTGAGACAGGCAAGTATTAGACTCATTCATAAATGGGCAAGGTCCAAGCAAATAGGACTGTAAGCATTTAGATGGTAGGGACTGTTTTATTAACCTGTGTGTGTGCAGTCTATCATGTTTGCAATATGAATGAAGGAATCAATAAATGAGAGCAATCAATTCATTTAAGGCAGTTATCCACAGGTAAATAAATTAGAAACACCAAGGAATCTTTCCCAAAATACACAAGCCCATTAGTCCTTCTCAGCCCATGAAGGTGAGAATGAACTGACTGTGAATATGCCAGCACTCAACACCACTGTGAGCACACAGCACCAGCGCCCTCACAGCACGCACAGCTGCCTCCCTCCAGCCTCCACCATCCCTGGGTTAAGAGCTGCTGTGTTTAGGCATCTCTCTGACTCTGATACACGTAGCCATAGGATAAATGCACTATTGCCTTGTGGTGCCTGAGGGAGACCTGGGCTAAGAAAGAATCGGTCTTTTCCAAGTTCACTTTGTCTGGGACAAAGCCCTGTGTGCAGGGCTGTGTGCAAAGCCCTGTGTGCAGGCAGGGGATGTGGCTGCCTTTCATTCCCCGCCTCTCTCTCACTGATTCTCTCTACCTGGGCAGAAGCCTTCCCTCAGGTGCTTATGGGACCTCATTTAAGATTGCAGAAGGCCTCTGTTAAAACACATGAGTCATCCTTAAGCTCTCCCTATAGCACCAAAGTGTGACGATGTGTTTACCTGAAGATCTAGTTGGCAGCTTTCTCCTTGGAAAAGGAGAGAGTGTCAGAGGCCAGCCTGGATTTATTATCAGAGGTATGAGGGGCCTAGTAGTGGAAGGCAACCCCCTAGCTTCATGCCCTGGAAGGTCAGTCTAGAATGGTACCAAGGGCCTGGGGTAAACTTTGGATTCAGAGAATCATATGAGATTTGGCATTGAATCTCAGTTTTAAGAATAAGTAGAAATTTTCAGTTTTCATGCTGGCAGAGAAGGCAAGAAGAAATTAAAGTCAGTTTGTTTCAGAGATTCCTAAGAGTTGACACATGGGCCTAAGAGTTGGGCCCATGGCCTAAATCTGTTAACAAGAGATAGGGGATTTTATATTGATTATCTGGCTTCCCTGATAGCTCAGCTGGTAAAGAATCCACCTGCAATGCAAGACACCCTGGTTTGCTTCTTGGGTGAGGAAGATCCCTGGAGAAGGGATAGGCTACCCACTCTAGTATTCTTGGGCTTCCTGGTGGTTCAGATGGTAAAAGAATCTGCCCGCAATGCGGGGAGACCTGGAGGTTCTATCCCTGGGTCGGGAAGATCCCCTGGAGAAGGGCATGGCAACCCTCTCCAGTACTCTTGCCTGGAGAATCTCCATGGACAGAGGAGCCTGGTGCACTACATTCCGTGGGGTCACAAAGAGTCGGAAACAACTGAGCGACTAAGCGCACACATATGGAATATCATACTAAGTAAAGTCAGTCACACAGAGGAAGACAAATATCACATGATATCAATTGTATGTGGAATCTAGAAAAATGAACTTATTTACAGAACAGACTGACAGACATGGCAAACAAACATGGATTATCAAAGAGTGGGGGCAGGGATAAATTAGGAGTTTGGCATGAAAAGATACAAACTATCATATATAAAATAGATAAGCGATGGGGATCTAGCATATAGCACAAAGAACTATATTCCTATAATGGAAAAGAATCTGAATAAGAATATATGTATATGTATGTATGTGTGTGTATATATATATGTATTACTGTGTATGACTGAATCACTTTGCTATATACCTGAAATAATGCAACATTGTAAATCAATTATACTTCAATTAAAAAAAAAGTAACCAGAGAAGGTTAACTCAACATGAAGTAAAACAAAGTTAGAGAGTAAACTCTAAAAAAATAAATTAAAAAAAAAGGAGATAGTTTTAAGTTTCTTACTGATGCTCATGCATATTCACTGATGTGTGTCCACTCCTGGGCAATCTGGGTGTTTCTGGCCCCAAGACCACTCTACTCTGTAAACTTGACCTTTCTTCCTTCCCTTCCCTCCTTCCCCCTTCCTCCCTCCCTCCCTGCCTTCCTCCCTTCCTTCTTCTTTTCTTTCTTTTTCTTCATGTTGGTGTTAGAATATCAACATGCTCCTGCTGTCCAATTTCTTAGTTTGTCTAAGAGGTGAGGCAGGATGAGTTTACTCTGTGGGACCTCAGACAAGTGTTCCTGAAACCAGGAGACAGCACAGTATGTCCCGCATAGATGCCTGTGACACCAGCTGAGCAAAGTATTAACTTTATGAATTACACTAATGCTTCCCAAACTTTAATGTGCAGACATATCCCCAGGGATCTTATTAAATTACGGGTTCCTGATTCCATCAAGCTGGGCTGGAGCCTGAAATGCTACATTTCGAACAAACTCACAGATGTTGTTGGTTCTGCTGACTGACGGGATCCACTCTTTGAATAGCAAAAGACCACTGTCAAAGTATAGGGAAGCACATTTTTACCTTCTTCAGTGGAGTGTATGAGAGAATGTTCACCTATCACCAGTCTGCCCATAGCTGCTTCCAGGTACCAAGTTCTAGGATTTGAAGGGGCATGTTGTGGTCTGACTGGTTGGTTAAGAATATATTCATATACACTTCATCCTGACCCCCAGAGCATAGGCATCACACCATATTGAGTTTCCTTAAGGGTCTTTCAACTGAATTATGTATGAATAAGGTAGGATGAGAAGAGCAAATGGAGGAGATGAGAAGAGAGAAGTGTGTGCATGCACAGACCAGCTCAGCCAAAGTCTCAGCATCCCAGTGCAGTGGAGATTGACTAGATAGTGATATAACCTATCTCCTGTTCATGGACCCACAGCAAAAATACATTTATCAGTGTCCCTAAACATTCTGCCCAATGAATTGTGGAAGATAGTGTTATATGACTCTTCCAAGACTGGCCTATAAAGTCCTCTCTTGCGTGATTCTTGACTCTCCCCTCTCCCATGAGAGCATCCAAGAGAGGGCTCCAAGGCCCTTAGAGAAAGGCAGCGTCACAGGAGAGCTACCATGGGTCCTGAGTCATGTGGCAGCCTGCCCAGTGACCACTGACTGAGTTTTAACCACACACCCAAAAATGAATCAATATTGTCTAAGACCTTGAAATTTGAAGACTTAACCGTGTATTCGTCAGGTCCACCTACTGAGGAAACAGAAACAACTTTAAGTCTTTCAATAGAGGGAATTTAATATAAGGAATTGGTCACAGGAAAGATGAAAGAGCTTAGAACCCAAACGTGAGATGGGGAAGCAACCCTTTTTAGCAACAACTGGGTGATAGTTCATTCTTAGTCTCGGCTGGATGACAGGAAGAGGCAGACTTGTCAGAACTCAGTTCTGGAACTGCCTGGCTGAAGCAGGAATCCCTGCTGGAGCTGCCCGTCAGAGGTGGGACCACAGAGTTAGAGGTAACCTTGCAGGATCTAGGGCTCAAAGGAGACAGCCACTGCCAGAAGATTAAGAAAGCCAGAATTACCTTGGCTTCTGCTGCCCTCTGTCACACACATCCCATAGGAACCAGCCAATACGAAAGTTTGTAAAATATTATTCTCTATGATATGTAAGAGGATGGGGGAAGGCAGAATATGGATCTGAGAGAAAACAGGAAATTGGACAGCTCTATTGCCATCCTTAATACATTTGCCGTGGTCCCCATGGAGTCTCCTTGAGCTCAGTGGTGCCACAAAGATTGTTCAACCTTTGCTTGACTATTTCCTCAATATACCTTTGTCTGCCCTTGTCTAGTTATCCTACTTTGCAAGTAGGGCAAGTTTGTGGAATGCTCTCACATCCTAACTCTCCAGAGTACAAGCAAGAATGATAACTGGCCGTGTGTGTGTGTGTTAGTTGCTCAGTTGTGTCTACCTCTTTGTGAACCCATGGGCTGTAGCCCATCAGGTTCCCCTGCCCATGGAATTCTCAAGGCAAGAATACTGGAGTGGGTAGCCATTCCCTTATCCAGGGTATCTTCCCAACCCAGGGATCAAACTTGGGTCTCCTGCATTGCAGGCAGATTCTTTCTTTTTTTTTAATTTATTTATTTTAATTGGAGGTTAATTACTTTACAATACTGCATTGGTTTTGCCATACATGGTTCTTTACCATCTGAGCCACTGGGGAAGCCTGACAACTGGCCATAAGAAGGTACCAAGAACACTTTAGCCTAAGCTTTACCACTTAAGTCTGTTAGCCTCAGCATGTTATTATCAGTTGACCACCAGTAGGATGGGAACTAGTCAATACTCTGATCTTATTGTGAGAAAGGAATGAGATAATTTATGTAAAGAGCTTGATACAGTTATGATAGAGCTATGTAGAGTTACACTGCTTGATAGAGTTATGCCTGCTATACGATGACCACTATTATTCACTCATTCACATACATACTTAGGGCCTTTGTTGTTGCTGTTCAATAGCTAAGTCATGTCTGACTTTGCTACCCCATGGACTGCAGCACACCAGACTTCCCTGTCTCGGGGCCTACCACATATCAAAGTCTGCTCTATGCTAAAGGCTATGAATAAACAAAAGGCTATGAAGACAAAATCCCCATCTTCATTGAGCTAATACTTTAGTGAAGGTTAATGTCGTTTTCATCACATGGAAAAGAGAAAGAATTTACATTTACTAGCAGGTTCTTTTCAGCTCTGAAATATATAATTTTTACTCAGAGGGACAGTTTCACTCAAATAAAGCTTAGTCAACACTTATAATCATTCAACTTTAGACATAAATTAATGTATGTTTCCTATTACTGGAGATAGTCCATATTAATGCAACTGGCACTTGCCAAGAAGCTGTGGTGAGGATTTTTCATTGGATAATTGGGTTATATCACATGGCCTCAAATATCCTTTCTATGTTTATGATAAATGCAACCTAGACTTAAAGCTGTTTGAGATCTGTCTTGCCCACCATATTTCCAACATCTAGCACAGTACCTGGTACTTAACAGGTATCTAGTAGATATTTGTTAAATAAATGACTGGTGGCTCTTTAATTCTTGGGCTTATGATTTTATTATTATTGCCCAGGATTTATTAGAGCATTTACCACCTTGTGTTGTTGTCACTGTTTTATGTCTGTCATCCATACTCATTTCTGAGCTCCCTAAAGATGGGGGCTCTTTACTTAATCTCTGCTAACCAAGACTGCACTCAACAAAAACCAAATATAGCTGACCTTTCAAAAACACAGGTGTTCAAAACCAGACAAAGATGACACAAAAAAGAAAACTACAGGCCAATATCACTGATGAATATGGATGCAAAAATCGACAAAATTCCAGCAAACAGAATCCAACAACATATTAAAAAGATCACACATTATGACCAAGTGGGCTTCATCTCAGGGAGACAAGAGTTCTTTAATATTCACAAATTAATCAATGTGATACCTCACATTAACAAACTGAAAGACAAAAACCATATGGTTATCTCAATAGATGTAGAAAAAGCCTCTGACAAAATTCAACATCCATTTATGACAAAAAAAAAAAACCCAGAAAGCAAGTATAGAAGGAACATACCTTAACATAATAAAAGCTATATATGACAAACCCACAGCAAGTATTATCCTCAATTGTAAAAATTGAAAGCATTTCTGCTAAAGTCAGGAACACGACAAGGGTGCCCACTCTCACCACTACTATTCAACATAGTTTTGGAGGTTTTTGCCACAGTAATCAGAGAAGAAAAAAGAAATAAAAGGAATCCAGATTGGAAAAGAAGAAGTACACTCTCACTGTTTGCAGGTGACATGATCCTCTACATAGAAAATCCTAAAGGTACCACCAGAAAATTACTAGAGCTAATCAATGAATATAGTAAAGCTGCAGAATATAGAATTAATACACAGAAATCCCTTGCATTCCTATACACTAACAATGAGAAAATAGAAAAAGAAATTAAGGAAACAATTCCATTCATCATTGCAATGAAACTAATAAAATACTTAGGAATAAATCTACCTAAAGAAACAAAAGACCTATATATAGAAAACTATAAAACACTCATGACAGAAATAAAAGATGACACAAATAAATGGAGAAATATACTATGTCCATGAATCAGACCATGATATCAGAAATATATCATGTCCATGGATCAATACAGTGAAAATGAGTATACCCAAAGCAATCTATAGATTCAATGCAATCCCTAATAAGCTACCAACATTATTTTTCACAGAACCAGAACAAATACTTTCACAATTTGTATGGAAATACAAAAAACCTCGAATAGCCAAAGCAATCTTGAGAAGGAAGAATGGAACTGGAGGAATCAACCCTGCCTGACTTCAGACTTCAGACTATACTACAAAGCTACAGTCATCAAGACAATACAGTACTGGCACAAAGACAGAAATATAGATCAATGGAACAAAATAAAAAGCTCACAGATAAACCCATGAACCTATGGACACCTTATCTTTGACAAAGGAGGCAAGAATATACAATGAAGAAAAGACAATGTCTTCAACAAGTGTTGCTGGGAAAACCAGTCAACCACCTGCAAAAGAATGAAAGTAGAACACTTTTTAACACCATATACAAAAATAAACTCAAAATGGATTAAAGATCTAAATGTAAGACCAGAAACTATAAAACTTATAGAGGAAAACATAAGCAAAACACTCTCTGACATAAATCACAGCAGTATACCCTATGACTCACCTCCCAGAGTAATGGAAATAAAAGCAAAAATACACAAATGGGACCTAATTAAAATTAAAAAGCTTCTGCACAACAAAGGAAACTTAAGCAAGGTGAAAAGACAGCTTTCAGAATGGGAGAAAATAATAGCAAATGAAGCAACTGACAAAGGATTAATCTCAAAAATATACAAGCAGCTCATGTAGCTCAATACCAGAAAAATAAATGACCCAATCAAAAAGTGGGCCAAGGAACTAAACAGACATTTCTCCAAAGAAGGCATACTGATGGCTAACAAACACATGAAAAGATGCTCAACGTCTCTCATCAGAGAAATGAAAATCAAAACCACAATGAGGTTTCATCTCAGGCCAGTCAGAATGGCTACCATCAAAAAGTCTCAGTTCAGTTCAGTTGCTCAGTCATGTCCGACTCTTTGTGACCCTATGAATTGCAGCATGCCAGGCCTCCCTGTCCATCACCAACACCCGGAGTTCACTCAGACTCATGTCCATCGAGTCGGTGATGCCATCCAGACATCTCATCCTCTGTCATCTCCTTCTCCTCCTGCCCCCAACCCCTCCCAGCTTCAGAGTCTTTTCCAATGAGTCAACTCTTTGCATGAGGTGGCCAAAGTATTGGAGTTTCAGCTTTAGCATCATTCCTTCCAAAGAACACCCAGGACTGATCTCCTTTAGGATGGACTGGTTGGATCTCCTTGCAGTCCAAGGGACTCTCAAGAGTCTTCTCCAACACCACAGTTCAAAAGCATCAATTCTTCGGTGCTCAGTTTTCTTCACAGTCCAACTCTCACATCCACACATGGTCCCTGGAAAAACCATAGCCTTAACTAGATAGGCCTTTAAAGTAATGTCTCTGCTTTTTAATATTCTATCCAGGTTGGTCATAGTGAAAGGAAGTCACTCAATCTTGTCCGACTCTTTGCGATGCCATGGACTGTAGCTTACCAGGCTCCTCTGTCCACGGGATTTTCCAGGCAATATTACTGGAATGGATTGCCATTTCCTTCTTCAGAGGATCTTCCCGACCCAGGGATCAAACCCAGGTCTCCTGCATTGTAGACAGACACTTTACCGTCTGAGCCACCTCAAGCCAAGTCTACAAACAGTAAATGCTGGAGAAGGTACAGAGAAAAGGGAATCCTCTTATACTGTTGGTGGGAATACAAACTAGTATAGCAACTATGGAGTACAGTGTGGAGATTCCCTAAAAACTGGAAATAGAACTGCCATATGACCCAGCAATCCCACTGCTGGGCATCACACTGAGGAAACCAGAATTAAAAGAGACATGTGTACCCCAATGTTCATCACAGCACTGTTTATAATAGCCAGGACATGGAAGCAACCTAGATGTCCATCAGTAGATGAATGGAGAAGAAAGCCGCGGTGCATATACACAATGGAATATTACTCAGCCATTAAAAATAAGGCATTAGAATTCATTCTAAAGAGGTGGATGAAACTGGAGCCTATTATACAGAATGAAGTAAGTCAGAAAGTAAAACACCAATGCAGTATATTAGGGCATATATATGGAATTTAGAAAGATGGTAACAATGACCCTATATGTGAGACATCAAAAGAGACACAGATATAAAGAAGACTTTTGGACTCTGTGGGAGAAGGCAAGGGTGGAATGATCTGGGAGAACAGCATTGACTCACGTATATTACCACACATGAAACAGATCACCAGTCCAAGTTTGATGCATTAAACAGGGCACTCACTCCTGGTGCACTGGGACAACCCTGAGGGGTGGGATGGAGAGAGAAGTGGGAAGGGGGTTCAGAATGGGGGACACAGGTACACCCATGGCTGATTCATGTCAATGTATGACAAAAATCACTGCAATATTGTAAAGTAATTAACCTCCAATTAAATCAATAAATTAATTCTTAAAAAACACAGGTGTTGGGATGCCAACCATCCACACAGTCAAAAATCTATGTATAATTTATAGGCAGCCCTGTCTATATTCAACCTCTCAATCCTAGTTGAATCCAGGGATTCAACCAACCTTGGATTATGGAGTATTTGCCACCGAAAAACTCTGCACTGAAGGGGACCAGTGCAGTTCAAACCTGTGTTGTTCAAGGGCCAGTTGTACTAAGTGAATGTTTGTTGGAGGGAAGCAGGGATAATATATGAGCAAATGAATGATTTTTGATCCAAATTTTTGTAATTAATAAACATATCAACTACACACCTCTTGTCAGAGATTCACTTTAAAAAAAATCAAGACATTAGTGATAAAGACCTATTAGCAAAATGGCAGAAGGGATTCTGGGGTCCTGGGAGAAAGTTGACAATGGATATAATTGCTAATATTCCAGAGAAGATATTTTGTAGTGGTCAAGTTAGAGCAGAAACCTACTAGGTTCACAAACCCTTATTGAGTGCTGAGAGGCAACAATTCAAATTTTCCAGAATTCATGATCAAGGCTGGGGTCCAGGAGACTTTTTCTGTATAGGGCCAGAGAGTAAATATTCTCGCTTTGCAGGCCAGCTGCCCCCATTGCAGCCATTCAACTCTGTTATAGAGCAAAAGCAGCCATAGATGATATGTAAGCAAATGGGTATGACTGCATTCCAGTAACCGTTTGGTTACTTGAATATCACATCATTTTCACATGTCATGAAATATTATTGCCCTTTTGTTTTTTAAATAAGTGAGGCACAGGGGACTTTTAAGGAGGTTAAGCTATTCTGTACAACACCATAATGGTACCTTTGTCAAAGTTTTAGAATGTACAACACAAAGAATGCAAACTGTGAGTTTTAGTGAATAATGAAGTATTAATATTGGCTTACTAATTTTAACAAATAAACCACACTAAGGCAAGATATGAATAGGGGAAATTGTGTGCCAGAGGTCACAACCTGGGGGAGAGTAGGTACATGGAACTCTATGTACTATTCGTTCCATAAATCCAAAACTACACTAAATGTGTGTGTGTGTGTGTGTGTGTGTGTGTGTGATGTGAAGGCTGTTTTGTGAGGCCCCAGGCATGCCATCTATGGGGTCTCACAGAGTTGGGCACGACTGAAGCGACTTAGCAGCAGCAGCAGCAGCAAGTAGCATAGTGATTTTGGGGCCCAGCAGTGACAGGAGTAGTCTGGCAGGTAGTCAGGGACACCACTCACTCTGGTCTTCATGGGGGTGACTCAGGGTCCTGGCCTGCCCACTGTCTTCTCACAGAGCAGTAATCAAGGTTTTCTGCAGAAATCAGCAGATAGGATCAGAAGTCTCCAGATTTTTTAAATGCTGTGGAATAACTTTATGTGTTTACTCTAGTGACTGATCCTAATACAAGGGGAGAGAAACAAGGGTAAAAGGAAAGTAGGGCTATTAAAGAAGGAAAAGAGCAAACACCCAGATCGAGCTCTGCTCACCTGCTTTTCTGGCTCTCACTCCACATTCTCTAAATCGGGGCCTCTGAGAAGCAGCAGAAACACACTTCATTGTCCCTTCTCTGCCCCTTCTCTGCCATCAGAGGCTGAGTATGATTTGAAGGTAAAGTACAGACAGATACACATGCCATTGTGCTCTCAGAATGCAGAAAGGAACTCAAAACTTCAGTTGAAGTGGTTTCCTTCCTTAGATCGGTGTGGATTTAACAAGAGCTTACCACCTTTCAGGCCCTGTGCTGGGCGAAGCTGAGAGAAGCAAGAAGAATTGTGTGTCCCTGTCATCAGGGAAGTAACATATTTAGACCCTAGGAAACCATCTTTATTCCCTCTTGGGAGAAATCAATTTGCTGCCACAGTGCTTTAGTGTATCAAGATAAGCACAATTCTGATGGAAACTCCCTCAAGTTCCTACTCCAAGCTATCACCCCAGGACCAGCCTCTGCTCCTGAGCTGTCCATATGGTAGCAGCTAGCCACACAAGGCCATTGAGCATTCAAAATATGCCTTGGATATTGGAGAAACTGTTTTTTTTTTTTACTTTAATTTTCATTTAATAGCTGATATTCAATCCAGGCCCTGGTGACTTAGCAGTACAGAATCTGCCTGCCAATGCAGGAGATTCAGGTTTGATCCCTGGGTCAGGAAGACCCCTTGAAGAAGGAAATGGCAGTACACTCCAGTATTCTTGCCTGGAGAATCCCATGGACAGAGGAGCCTGGTGAGCTACAGTCCAGGGAGTCACAAAGGGTCAGACACGACTTAGCAACTAAACACCACACACTCGATCCAGTTATTGGGTAACATTTAGGTGTCTTTGAGTATGTGAACTGACTTTTTTTAATATAAATTTATTTATTTTAATTGGAAGCTAATTACTTTACAATATTGCATTGGCTTTGCCATATATCAACATGAATCTGCCACAGGTGTACACCTGTTCCCCATCCTGAACCCACCTCCCACTTCCTCAGTGGGAAGTGG
The DNA here is from genome assembly GCA_917880005.1 of Nanger dama. NCBI lineage: Eukaryota > Metazoa > Chordata > Mammalia > Artiodactyla > Bovidae > Nanger > Nanger dama. The sequence continues at coordinate 266,615 of CAKJTW010000107.1, forward strand.
GACCATCCCTCTGGGTCATCCCAGTGCACCAGCCCCAAGCATCCTGTATCATGCATCAAACCTGGACTGGTGGTTCATTTCACATATGACATTATACATGTTTCAATGCCATTCTCCCAAATCTTCCCACCCTTGCCCTCTCCCACAGAGTCCATAAGACTGTTCTGTACATCTGTGTCTTTTTGTTGTTTCTCTCTCGTTACCATCTTTCTAAATTCTATATACATGCATTAGTATACAGTATTGGTGTTTTTCTTTCTGGCTTACTTCACTCTGTATAATCGGCTCCAGTTTCATCCACCTCATTAGAACTGATTCAAGTGTGTTCTTTTTAATGGCTGAGTAATACTCTATTGTGTATATGTACCACAGCTTTCTTATCCATTCGTCTGCTGATGGACATCTAGGTTGCTTCCATGTCCTGGCTATTATAAACAGTGCTGCGATGAACACTGGGGTACACATGTCTCTTTATGAATTGACTTTTTAACCATAAAATTTATAAAATCTAAATACAAGGAGATCAAACCAGTCAGTCCTAAAGGAAATCAACACTGAATATTCATTGGAAGGACTGACGCTGAAGTTGAAGCTCCAGGACTTTGGCCATTTGATGCAAACAGCTGACTCATTGAAAGAGACCAGTGCTGGGAAAGACTGAGGGCAGGAGGAGAAAGGGGCAAGAGAGGATCAGATGGTTGGATGGCATCACTGATTCAATGGACATGAGTTTGAGTAAACTCTGGGAGTTGGCGATTGACAAGGAAGCCTGGGGTGCTGCAGTCCATGGGGTTGCAAAGAGTTGGACATGACTTAGTGACTGAACAACAAAATACAGGTCAAAGGTTTCCCATGAAGATTTAACATTCAAATCAAAATGTGCCATAAGTAAAAATGTACACAGGAATTCAGACTTAGTATGAAAAAAACTGTTAAGTAGTTTATTAATTGTCATTGATTACATGTTGATGTCATTGTTTGATATATTAGAATAAAGTAGCTTACATAAATTAATTTCACATTAGCTTGCATTATATTTCTAGTGTACAGCACTGCTCTAGAATTATTACAGTTTCCTAGTTGATCTTCAACCTCCAGTGACTCCTTCATCTGATGAAGTTTGCTCCTTCATCTCTCTGTACTAGAAAGTTCCTATTCAAGCTGTCTTTTGCACATTGTCTTTTTCCATTTAGTGCCTCCCTTACAGTTACCTGTCATAACAAATTATCACCTCTAAGACTGTAGTCAGGACTCCCAACAGTGTCTCAGCTCCACAGAGCCAGCACCTCCCCATGGACTGTACCTCTGCAATCTCATATTTACTTCCTACCATGTTGCCTTTGGGGCTTCCCGGGTGGTGCTATTGGTAGAGAATTTGCCCACCAATGTAAGAGACACAGGTTCAATCCTGGGTTGGGAAGATCCCCTAGAGAAGAAATTGGCAACCCACTCCAATATTCTTGCTGGGAAAATCCCATGGACAGAGGAGCCTGGTGGGCTATAGTCCATGGGGTTGCAGAGAATTAGACACAACTGAGTATGTGTGTGCACACACACACAGAAGGATGTTGCCTTTCTTTCAGCTAAACAAATGCTCTGCCAAATTTTATTGTCTTATACGTTTATCCCTTCCCCAGACTCTCCTTTCCTTAATTCCATCAGTTCTCCCCTCTAATCCACAGCTTCCACATCCTTCAAGGTATGTATCAAAAGCCAGGTCTTCCAGAAATCATTCCAGAAATAACATGAGCCCTGCCCCCCTTTCAGTTCAGTTCAGTTCAGTCGCTCAGTCGTGTCTGACTCTTTGTGACCACTTGGACTGCAACACACCAGGCCTCCCTATCCATCACCAACTCCTGAAGCTTACTCAAACTCATGTCAATGATGATTGAGTCTGTGATGCCATCCAACCACCTCATGCTCTGTTGTTCCCTTCTCCTCCCACCGTCAGTCTTTGCCAGCATCAGGGACCTTTCAACTGAGTCAGTTCTTCACATCAGGTGGCCAAAGTATCACTGCCCCTTTCCCTCATTCTCAATGACTAGGACCTTTAGGTCTCTGACTGCTGGGCCACAGCTCTTGTGCAAGCTGCCCTGTGCCCATTATGGTGTCTCAGGTGGCCAACAGGGTCCCGCAGAACATACTGTGCCTGCTCAGTTTTATATCCCCCAACAACACCTTCTGTAATACTTAATAAATGTTTGTGAATGAACAGTCGATACTACAATAAACCCTAATGAAAGACATGTCTAGCAGAGAACAGGGCTTTCATGTGTTGATATTGCTGCCTACAGATGTGTTTCATGTGGTGTGAGACCACATCTGGCACATAACCTTTCATGCCATCTGAGAAAGGGACATGCCTTCATCAAAGACTTTCTTTGCCCAAGGTATTTTACAACCAAGGACCCTCAGTTTTAAAGCAGATGTTTGTACCAACAGAGTGGTTACCATTCTGTCTGAAAGGTTACTTGCTGTTTCTTCACATCAAAAGCAACCCTTTCCAGATAGGGTTAGCAGCCTTAGTGCTCTCACAATCATGGGGGCTTCTCAAGATTTGCTTTTTGATGTAAGTATTGAGCTAATGCATCTTAGAAGAAAAGTTCCCTATAAAATTCAGTCCAGAAACATTCTTCCAACTTTTACTTCTAATGCACACATGGGAAAAATAGGTCTTCAAAATTAGGATGGAATAAAGATATTTACAATATTGTAAAGTAATTAGCCTCCAATTAAAATAAATAAATTTAAATTTTAAAAAAGTTAGCTGAGAGAATTTGTCACAAGCATACCCACACTACCATGAATGGTAAAGGATGCATCTCAGATTGAGGGAAATACTGCTGGGTGGAAACTTGATTCTTCAGAAAGAAAAAACACCAGAAATTGTGGGTAAGTGTAAAATATTACATTTTTGTCTTCTTATAATTTACTTAAAAGCCAGCTGACTATTTAAGGTGGAAATAATAGCACTATAAAGAATGGTTTGTAGTATTTTACTATATATATATATATATATATATATATATACAGATACAACTAAATGTTATGACAATGATAGAACAAAGGATAGGAGAGTAGGTAAATGGAATAACACAGCTGTAAAATTTACTATACTTGAGGAAAAGAAAGTGTCAGGTATAAAGTAGAAAGTTGGAAAGTGAAGGGTAAGGTGTAAAGAAAATGTGAAGGGTTATAATATTGACTTAAACAGCCTTTGACAAGTTAAGGATACGTATTGCTATGACTAGAGCAGACACACACACACACAAAATGAAATAAAGCAAGCATGGCTAATAAACCAACAGAAGTTAAATGGAATAGAATCATGCTTCACTTGACCGTGCTTTGCTTTACTGTACTTCACAGACACTGTGCTTTTTAACAAATTGAAGAGTTATGTCAATGCTGCGTTGTCACATAATGATTCGCAATTTTTAATTCAGGTGTGTAATATTGATTGTCATAGACATACCTATATTGCACCCTTAATAGACTATAGTAAAGTGCAAACAAGCTTTTATATGCACTAGGAAACAAAGGAAAATTCCTATGAGTTGTTTTATGGTGATATTCACTTTATTGAAATGGTCTGGAACCAAACCTGCAATATCTCCAAGGTATGTCTGCACTAAGAAAATTTCCCCTAAAGAAGAAGGAAAATGATCAATAGAAGAATAAAATAATAGAAAAGGCAAATTGAAAACAAGTAGCAATTTGGGAGACCAGAAAACGTCAATAATTACATTAAATGTAAATAAGTATTCCAATTTAAAAAGATTGTCAGACAAGGTTAAAAAAAAAAAACAGCGCCCCCCTTCCCAAACACACACACACACACACACACACACACACACACACACACACAATCCAACTGAACTGTAAAAAGTTTATAAGCTATTCACTTAAACTTTTAAGGCATAAGTAGTTTGGAAATAAAAGAATGGAAAAATACAACATGCAATCAGTAGACATAAGGGAGCCATTGTGGCTGTGTTACTATCAGATGAAGAAGACCACAAGGCGGAAAGCAACGCAGGGAACGAAGGGGCTGTTTCGTGATAATATAATGGCTAATTCCTTATGGAGACATATCAGTGAAAAATTGCATAAATGTATCTGCTTGTAATAAAAGAGCTTCAAAATACAGAAAGTAAAAATGATAAAACTAAAGGGGGAAATAGACATTTATCATCATAGTTGGAAATTTTAGCATCCTCTTCCCAGTAACCATAGGACAAAGAGACAAGAACCAGTAAGAATACATAGAATCTCAGCTATCCTCAAATGCACTAAAAATCAGTTGGTAGTTACCAAACTCTATACCTAACAACTATAGAGTTTATATTCTTCTCAAGTGTACATAGAACATTCACCAAGACAGACATTCTGGGCCTAAATATTCCCCAGATCTCTTAGATTTTTTCTCTGTCTAGTGAGAATGAACACAATTTCCTGCATCAGACATCAGCATCTGAGGGGTTTCACTACTGTCTGCTAACCATTGCCAAGTCTATTGGAAAAAGACTCATCCATCCAACACACACATATCAAGAGACAGGTGTGGATCCAGTACTTTATTAGGCAGTCTGCAGGGGACAGAAAAAAATGGTTGCAAACTTTAGCTTTAAAGAGTTTAAAATCAAGATGAGAAAATGAAAAAAAATACGCACAGGGCAAAAACAGATGATATATATGCAAATAATGCAGGAATTCAGAACAAAGAAAATGTCATTTCAAATAAGAGTTAAGGAACTTGAGCTTTTGTGTCAGAGAGATCTGAACTTGAACTCCAGCTTTATCCATCACTGGTTTCGTCTTAGGAGATTTATTTAAGGTTTCTGAACCTTGGTCTCCTCACCTGTAAAAGAGATAACGCCTCACTGGGTTGTGAAACTACTTGAAGTAAACCGTGTAAAGTGTTTAGCACAGTCCCTGGCACATAGTAAGTGTTCAATAAACGTTAGCTATTTTCAAAAATTTTAATTCCTTCATTTGCAAACTTGGATTTTTTTTTAAGTATCTAAAAAATACAACAGTAGAGAGTTGGCTACTTCAGGACAACCCTAAACAATTTAAAACTATCTGCATACATTACCTCATCTGTTAAAGGTAGAGAGGTGGAAAATGCATATTAGAAAATATAAAGCACTTAGCACAATAAGTGCTCAAAAAATAGCTATTATCACTAACACATGATGGAAGAAGTGAGGTCATGAGACGCATCTTGAAGGAAATATACACTTCGACTTTATGGAGAGGTGTGAGGAGAGCATACATAGCAGTCCCTGTACTGTGTGTGAGCTAAGTTGCTTCAGTTATGTGCAACTCTTTGTGACCTTATGGACTGTAGCCCACCAGGCTCCTCTCTTCATGGGATTCTCCAGGCAAGAATACTGGAATGGGTTGCCGTTTCCTCTTCCAAGTGACCTTCCCGACCTAGGGATCGAACTTGAGTCTCATGTCTCCTGCATTGGCAGGCAGGCTCTTTGCCACTAGCACCACCTGGGAGGTGTGAGGAGAGCATACTAGTCTCTAAGACAAACTTTGTAAGTTTGCATTATATTTCAGTGTTCAAGTGTGTGCGAGCATGTGCACACACACATACATACATGCACACAGGTTTTAAAGAAAATAATGCAGGAAACACAAAAGCAAAAAGTGAGATAAGCAGATTTTTTAAAATATATACAACTTTGCTCAAAAAGCCACATAAAATGTAAGCCATAATACCAGACAACCTTTCCTACCTCTTGAGAAATCTGTATGCAGGTCAAGAATAGAACTGGACATGTAAAAACAGACTGGTTCCAAATCGGGAAAGGAGTCTGTCAAGGCTGTATATTGTCACCCTGCTTATTTTACTTATATGCAGAGTACATCATGCGAAATGCTAGGCTGGAGAAAGCACAAGCTGGAATCAAGGTTGCTGGGAGATAACCTCACATATGCAGATGAAACCACCCTTATGGCAGAAAGCAAAGAAGAACTAAAGAGCCTCTTGATGAAAATGAAAGAGAAGGGTGAAAAAGCTGGCTTAAAACAACATTCAGAAAACTAAGATCATGGCATCACTTCATGGCAAATAGATGGGGAAATAATGGAAACAGTGACAGACTTTATTTTCTTGGGCTCCAAAATCACTGCAGATGGTGACTGCAACCATGAAATCAAAAGACACCTGCTCCTTGGAAGAAAAGCTATGACCAACCTAGATAGCATATTAAAAAGCAGAAGCATTACTTTGCAAACAAAAAGTCTGTCTGGTCAAATCTATGGTTTTTCCAGTAGTCATGTATGGATGTGAGAGTTGGACTATAAAGAAATATGAGCAACAAAGAATTGATGCTTTTAACTTGTGGTGTTGGAGAAGACTCTTGAGAGTCCCTTGGACTGCAAGATCCAACCAGTCAATCCTAAGGGAAATCAGTCCTGAATATTCACTGGAAGGACTATTGCTGAAGCTGAAACTCTAATACTTTGGCCACCTGATGTAGAGAACAGATTCCTTGGAAAAGACCCTGATGCTGGGAAAGACTGAAGGCAGGAGGAGAAGGGTATGACAGAGGATGAGATGGTTAGATGGCATCATCAGCTGGATGGGCATGAGTTTGATCAAGCTCCAGGAGTTGGTGAAGGACAGGGAAGCCTGGCATGCTACAGTCCATGGGGTTGCAAAGAGTTAGACACGACTGAGTGACTGAACTGAACCAAACTGAATCTAGAAAGAAAAAAAGCTTCAGGTCCAATCATCAAATAAGTGCAAATTTTAACAAATATGATATTCTACCTTTCTTAATATTTTAGTCATGATTTTATAATGAGTTTTATAGGATCCTATTCTCATGTGTTAATACTGGGTCCCAGTCTCCCACAAAGCCCTCACCCAGCATCTGGGATCTTCAGGTGGTGTCTCCTTCATGCTCATGAGCAAACTCTATCCAGCTATTCGGTAAATTCTCAGTTGTAAGCATCTTCTGCTCCATGGTGTTAGCTTTCAAGGCCCTGGTATTTTAGAAGCTGTGTGAAGACACCTCATCACTACACTGCCTCAGGGTTCACCAGTGAGACCTTCCGCTAAACACTGCCTTCTATGTCTAGGTATCAGGGACACAGATAAATTGAAGTACTTGTGTATATTAGTGTTTATTAGCTAAGAGTCAAACACGACTAAGTGATTTCAATTTCACTTTTCACTTTCATGCATCGGAGAAGGAAATGGCAACCCACTCCAGTGTTCTTGTCTGGAGAATCCCAGAGACATAGGAGCCTGGTGGGCTGCCATCTATGGGGTCGCACAGAGTTGGACACGACTGAAGCAACTTAGCAGCAGCAGCAGCAATGTATATTAGTTTGCTAGAGATGTCATAACAAAGAACTGAAGACTCAGTGGTTTAAACAATAGAAATTTATTCTTTCATAATTCTGAAGCATACAAGTTTTAATTTAAGGTTTTGGTAGGGTTGGTTTCTTCTGAGACTCTCTCCTTTGCTTGTAGATCACTGTCTTCTTGCTGCTGCTTCTTCACATACTCCTCACATGTGTCTGTGTCCTAATCTCCTCTCTTTAAAAGGACACCAGTCATAACGGATTAGGACACACCTTAATGACCTCAACTTAAGTCCGCTTTAATGCTCCTTCCTCCATACTGAGATCCTAGAGGTTAAGACTTCAGCATATGAATTTTGAAGTGACATGATTCAGCCCATAATAAAGGGCAAAGCATATCTATAGCCCATGGGATCCTCCTTCACATGTCCATGTGGGTACCAAAGGCAGGATGCTGAGAAAGGAGCTATTTCAGTTTTCACTTAAACCTCCCACCTGCTCCTCTATATTAGACATATGTAAGTTTGACCTTTCTGAGACAAATTCAAATGGCTTTGTGAAAGACCCAAAGACAAGGATGTTTTTGGTGTGTGTGAACCTAACTTAAATGGTTGAATTCCTAAAAGACCAGCAAATCTTCCCCCAAATAAACACTTAGAGCATCATTTCTCCAATAGGTCTCAGTGGTCACAGAAGCTAGCCATCAGTCTATCAAGTTGGCTACAGACACCTTTGTGATTTCAGGTGGAAAATTGCAGAATTTTTTAATATAAATTTCTTTATTTTAATTGGAGGCTATTTACTTTGCAATATTGTATTGATTTTGCTATACATCAACATGAATCCACCACAGGTGTACACGTTTATGTTATTTTGCAGATTTGGAAATACAGGATTGATTATTATTGTCACAGAAATCTTGTATCTGTTTTAAAAGCTGTTCATGCTCTTCAAGGATTGGATTGACTTCTGACCATCATTCAATTAACAGAGCATGGCTTGAGATAAATGGATAAAGAAGATGTCATATTATATATAATGGAATACTACTCAGTCATAAAAAGAATGAGATTTTGCCATTTGTAACAACAGGGATGGACTTGAAGGATATTATGCTAGGTGAAATAAGTCACACAGAGAAAGACAAATACTATATGATTGCACTTAAATGTGAAATCTAAAAAATAAAACAAGCTAATGACTATGACAAAAAAATAAACAGGGCAAGATGGGGAAGGTAGTCAGATACAAATTATTATGTATACAATAAGTTATAGGACATATTGTACAGTGCAGTAAATATAGCCAATATTTTATAATAACTATAAGTGGAGTATAACCTCTAAAAATTGTGAATACCATGTTGTACACCTGTGATTTATATATCATACATCAACTACACTTTAATTAAAAAAATAGAAATACTTTGTGTTAGCTAAAATATTTTACATAATTTGCAAGTTATTGTTCATGTTTATTAAATTAGCATTTTTATTTTAACTATGATATTATATTATGCTACCAATTTGAAAATGGGGTGAAGTCCTCAAATGTAATTCATTAAAGCATAAAAGCCATGATTTTAAAAAATACTAAAAATAAAACAGTAACAGCAATACTACCTTTCAAAATTTATAAATGTAAAGAATAGAAAGGATTCCAGTACAAACGTAGACTGCACCAGCTCTGTACTAGAATAAGTGAATCTCTGAACGTGATGATTTTCCACAGCAGCTGATAGAGAGTTACCTCTGTGAAATACCACCATTGCTCTCCAGAAAGTTGTTTTAATGATGGGACAATACGCTCAGCTCTGCTACCCAGTGCTCTGTGTCTTCAGGAACTTCTCAAATACAAGACCATTTGATGCTCTTGTTTTGTGTTCAAACAAAGCCCAGTGACCTTGTTTTTAAAGAAATTGATTAATTTAGTCTTTACAGAAGAGGAGAAAAACCTATAGAAGCATGGCTAAAACGTGATCCTCGTGAGAAAAATAAGTAAATAAGTCAGATATTTTAAAAGCTTCTAAAAACCAGCTCCAAATTTCAGAAAAATAATACTATTTCCTCTGTTGAAGGAGAAACAGAAGAGCTAATGAGAAAGTCCCTGAATCAGAAGATGCTGCTGGCATCAGATCTCACCTGTAGCACACACTGTGGAAGAGCAATGCCAAGCCCATGCGGTATTCTAGCAGAAGTTTTACCTATGAGTTGGATGAAATACACTGATGCGGAGAGCGTGATTCAGTTACTTCAATGGAAAGTACCCAGAAAGATGTCCTCGCAACTTTTCTATTTTATCATTGAAAGTCAATGTTATAGGAGCAAAATATTTTGTTAATTAAAAATTAATGTAGCAGCACTATTTACAATAGCCCAGATATGGAAGTAACCTAAGTGTCCATCAAGAAGATGCAGTACATATGTACAATGCAATACCACTCAGCCACAAAAAACAGAAATCTTGGCATTTACAGCAGTATGGATAGACTTGGAGAGTATTACATTAAGTGAAATTAGTCAGACAGAGGCAAATACTGTATGATGTAACATATGTGTTACATCGCATATGTAACATATGTAAAAATGCAACAAACTAGTGAATATTTTAAAAAAGAGGTAGACTCACAGGTACAAAGCACAAACTAGTGGTTACCAGTGGGGAAGATGGGAAGAGACAGTCCAGGGGTGATGGAGAGGGAGGTACAAACTATTGGATGTAAGACAGGCTCGAGGATGTATTGTACGACATGGGGAATTTAGCCAATATTTTGTAATAACTATAAATGGAAAGCAATCTTTAATTTTTTTGAATATTTAATGAGGAAATATATAATATTGAGCTCAAAACCACTGTATGTTTTATGCGTCATTTGGTGAAGGGCTGGGGACACACAGGATAGAACTAGTGAGCAGGATATGTGTAAACAAGGTACACATGGCCACCGAATGGAAAGCATGCCGGGCATGGTTTTAAGTCTGAGCTTCCTCATCACTCAGCAGCATGTTGGGGATTCCATGGATAATGCGGAATAGATGTCCAGACTCAGGGCATTGTGAGGTGCCCTCTACCAGCACGTAGTGTCTTGCTCAGAAATTTCTCGTTATGCTCATATCCTTGAATCCACTCTTGAGGTACCTTGATCAGATGCAAGATGTCCACAGACTCCAAATGCACTGCCCCTTCACCTTAGATATCACAGGTGCCACGAAGTGGCATGGAGCTCCACAGGACTGTGGACCACGGGGCCACCCCACCCCACTTCACATATGCGAGTTCAGCAGGTTTGGGTGAGTGGATGCTTCATGTTTATGCTACACCCTCCCTCAAAGCCATACTGGAAGGAGGAAAAATGACCTCTTACATTGTTTTAAAATTTTTTAATTAAGTTAAACAATTAAAAACCATTAATGTATCAATTCTGATATAGTCACGCAACTGATGTTTTCTTTTTCAGTTTTTTTCATTATTAGTTTTTATTGAAGATAATTGATTTACAATGTTGTGCTAGCTTCTGCTGTATACATATATACATTCCATGTCCTTCAGAATTTTCCACAGTTTATTGTGATCCATACAGTCAAAGGCTTTGGTATAGTCAATAAACCAGAAATAGATGTTTTTCTGGGACTCTCTTGCTTTTTCCATGATCCAGTAGATGTTGGCAATTTGATCTCTAGTTCCTCTGCCTTTTCTAAAACGAGCTAGAACATAAGGAATTTCACAGTTCACATATTGCAGAAGCCTGGCTTGGAGAATTTTGAGCATTATTTTACTGCCATGTGTGATGAGTGCAATTGTGTGGTGGTTTGAACATTGTTTGGCATTGACTTTCTTTGGGACTGAATGAAAACTGACCTTTTCCAGTCCTGTGGCCACTGCTGAGTTTTCCAAATTTGCTGGCATATTGAGTGCAGCACTTTCCAGCATCATCTTTCAGGATTTGAAACAACTCAACTGGAATTCCATCACCTCCACTAGCTTTGTTCATCGTGACGCTTTCCAGGGCCCACTTGACTTCACATTCCAGGATGTCTGGCTCTAGATGAGTGATCACACCATCATGATTATCTGGGTCGTGAAGATCTTGTTTGTACAGTTCTTCTGTGTATTCTTCCCACCTTTCTGCTTCTGTTAGGTCCATACCATTTCTATCCTTTATTGAGCCCATCTTTGCATGAAATGTTCCCTTGGTATCTCTAAGTTTCTTAAAGAGATCTCTAGTCTTTCCCATTCTGTTCTTTTCCTCTATTTCTTTGCATTGATCGCTGAAGAAGGCTTTCTTATCTCTTCTTGCTATTCTCTGGAACTCTGCATTCAGATGCTTATATCTTTCCTTTTCTCCTTTGCTTTTTGCTTCTCTTCTTTTCACAGCTATTTGTAAGGCCTCCTCAGACAGCCATTTTGCTTTTTGCATTTCTTTTCTGTGGGGATGGTCTTGATCCCTGTCTCCTGTACAATGTCACAAACCTCATTCCATAATTCATCAAGCACTCTATCTATCAGATCTAGGCCCTTGAATCTATTTCTCACTTCCACTGTATAATCATAAGGGATTTGATTTAGGTCATACCTGAATGGTCTAGCAGTTTCCCTATTTTCTTGAACTTGAGTCTGAATTTGGTAATAAGGAGTTCATGATCTGAGCCACAGTCAGCTCCTGGTCTTGTTTTTGTTGACTGTATAGAGCTTCTCCATCTTTGGCTGCAAAGAATATAATCAATCTGATTTTGGTGTTGACCATCTGGTGATGTCCATGTGTAGAGTCTTCTCTTGTGTTGTTGGAAGAAGGTGTTTGCTATGACCAGTGTGTTTTCTTGGCAAAACTCTATTATCTTTGCCCTGCTTCATTCTGCATTCCAAGGCCAAATTTGCCTGCTACTCCAGGTATTTCTTGACTTCCTACTTTTGCATTCCAGTCCCCTATAATGAAAAGGACAGCTTTTTTGAGTGTTAGTTCTAAAAGGTCTTGTAGGTCTTCATAAAACCGTTCAACTTCAGCTTCTTCAGCATTACTGGTTGGGGCATAGACTTGGATAACTGTGATATTGAATGGTTTGCAATGGAGACGAACAGAGATCATTCTATTGTTTTTGAGATTGCATCCAAGTACTGCATTTCAGACTCTTTTGTTGACCATGATGGCTACTCCATTTCTTCTGAGGGATTCCTGCCTGTGGTAGTAGATATAATGGTCATCTGAGTTAAATTCACCCATTCCAGTCCATTTTAGTTCACTGATTCCTAGAATGTTGACATTCACTCTTGCCATCTCTTATTTGACCACTTCCAATTTGCCTTGATTCATGGACCTGACATTCCAGGTTCCTATGCAATATTGCTCTTTCCAGCATCAGACCTTGCTTCTATCACCAGTCACATCCACAGCTGGGTATTGTTTTTGCTTTGACTCCATCCCTTCATTCTTTCTGGAGTTATTTCTCCACTGATCTCCAGTAGCATATTGGGCACCTACTGACCTGGGGAGTTCCTCTTTCAGTATCCTATCATTTTGCTTTTTCATACTGTTCATGAGGTTCTCAAGGCAAGAATACTGAAGTGGTTTGCCACTCCCTTCTCCAGTGGACCACATTCTGTCAGGACCTCTCCACCATGACCCGCTCATCTTGTGTTGCCCTGTGGGCATGGCTTGATTTCATTGAGTTAGACAAGCTGTGGTCCTAGTGTGATTAGATTGACTAGTTTTCTGTGAGTATGGTTTCAGTGTGTCTGCCCTCTGATGCCCTCTTGCAACACCTACCATCTTACTTGGGTTTCTCTTACCTTGGGCGTGGGGTATCTCTTCACGACTGCTCCAGCAAAGCAGAGCCGCTGCTCCTTACCTTGGCCGAGGGGTATCTCCTTACTACTGCCCTTCCTGACCTTCAATGTGGGATATCTCCTCTGAGCCCTCCTATGCCCGTGCAGCCACCGCTCCTCGGGTTGCTCCTCCCAGCTGCCGCCCCTGGCCTCAGGCAAGGAGTGGCTTCTCCTGGCTGCCCTGACCTCGGATGCGGGGTAGCTCCTCTCAGCCGCTGCCACTGACCTCGGACTTGGGTAGCTCATCTCAGCCACACTTAGTGCACTGTGTTGCAGCTGCCCATGCTTAGTAGACCTGCCTCTTGAAAAATCTGTATGCAGGTCAGGGAGCAACAGTTAGAACTGGACATGGAACAACAGACTGGTTCCAAATAGGAAAAGGAGTGCGTCAAGGCTGTATATTGTCACCCTGCTTATTTAACTTATATGCAGAGTACACCATGAGAAACACTGGACTGGAAGAAACACAAACTGGAATCAAGATTGCCAGGAGAAATATCAGTAACCTCAGATATGCAGATGACACCACCTTTATGGCAGAAAGTGAAGAGGAACTCAAAATCCTCTTGATGAAAGTGAAAGAGGAGACTGAAAAAGTTGGGCTAAAGCTCAACATTCAGAAAATGAAGATCATGGCATCCGGTCCCATCACTTCATGGGAAATAGATGGGGAAACAGTGGGAACAGTGTCAGACTTTATTTTGGGGGCTCCAAAATCACTGCAGATGGTGACTCAGCCATGAAATTAGAAGACGCTTACTCCTTGGAAGAAAAGTTATGACCAACCTAGATAGTATATTCAAAAGCAGAAACATTACTTTGCCGACTAAGGTCCATCTAGTCAAGGCTATGGTTTTTCCTGTGGTCATGTATGGATGTGAGAGTTGGACTGTGAAGAAGGCTGAGCGCCAAAGAATTGATGCTTTTGAACTATGATGTTGGAGAAGACTCTTGAGAGTCCCTTGGACTGCAAGGAGATCCAACCAGTCCATTCTGAAGATCAGCCCTGAGATTTCTTTGGAAGGAATGATGCTAAAGCTGAAACTCCAGTACTTTGGCCACCACATGTGAAGACTCATTGGAAAAGACTCTGATGCTGGGAGGGATTGGGGGCAGGAGGAGAAGGGGACGACAGAAGATGAGATGGCTGGATAGCATCACCGACTCGACGGACGTGAGTCTGAGTGAACTCTGGGAGTTGGTGATGGACAGGGAGGCCTGGAGTGCTGCGATTCATGAAGTCGCAAAGAGTCAAACATGACTGAGTGACTGAACTGAACTGAACTGAACTGAATCTCTTCTAGACTTCATTCCCATAGGTCATTACAGAGCACCAAATAGAGTTCCCTGTGCTACACAGTAGGTTCTTACTTAGTTATTTTATATATAGTAGCATATATATGTTAATCCCAGTCTCCCAATTTATCCCTTCCCCCCCTTTCCCCTTTGATAATCATAACTTTGTTTCCTAGGTCTGTGATTCAATTTCTGTTTTGTAAACAGGCTCATTTGTTCATTTTTTTTTAGATTCCACAGTTAAGCCATATCATATGGTATTTGTCCTTCTCTGACATACTTCATACAGTATGACAATCTCTAGGCCCATCCATGCTGCTGCCAGTTGCATTACTTCATTCTTTATGGCTGAGTAATATTTCATTGTGTAGATATACCACACCTTCTTTATCCATTCCTCCGGTGATGGACATTTAGGTTGCTTCCATTCCTCGGCTGTTGTAAACCGTGCTGCGGTGAACATTGGGGGCATGTGTCTTTTCAAACTATGATTTTCTCTGGGTATATGCCTAGGAGTGGGATTGCTGGATCATATGATAATTCAATTTTTAGTTTTTTAAGAAGCCTCCATACTGTTCTCCATAGTGGCTGTACCAATTTACATACCCACCAACAGTATGGGAGGGTTCCCTTTTTCCACACCCTCTCCAGCATTTATTGCTTGTCGATTTTTTTGATGATGTCCGTTGTAACCAGTGTGAGGTGAGGCAACTCTGTAATTTTGATTTGCATTTCTCTAATAGTTAAAGATTTTGAACATCTTCTCATGTGTCTCTTGGCCACCTGTAAGTCTTCTTTGGAGAAACATCTAGAACTTCCACCCATCAAACAGTATTTTGAAATCAGTGTCGACAAAGAGGTCTTGTTAGGTATGAACTTGAGCAAATGCCTCAATCTCTTTACCTCAATTTCCTTACCTGTGGACCCAGAATTAGGTTTGACTACAAAAGTTTTTTTTTCCTAAAACCACCAACTAGTACTAGTTTTCCAGAAGTTGTCCAATCCTTGTCCATAAGTCCTACAACATCATACTGTTTAGGGAGGTAGGTATGACCAACAGTTAAGAACAAGGCCCCAGGGTGAGGGAAACCCAGATGAGCCCCTCTACGCCTTGGTTTCCTCATATGTTAAATGGCAACAATGTAGGGAGACAACTTACCACACAGTACACAAAGCAGTGTGAGGAAAATGGTTACTCAGCAGAGTTCATGCTGCGTAGAAAGCACTGACAGATGGAAGTCACTGTTACTGGAATTGTCGTTAGTATTTATTACTATTACTACCACTTCTTTTCTGAGTTTAGTTGGGAGTGACAACAGCTTGTAGGAAGAAATGAACTTAGGAGAGGAAGAAAAAGCAAAACTCTATTTACATATCAAAACATCTTAGAGCAGAAAATAGGTCTTGTTGGGGCTTATTCTTTAATATAGAAACTGAGGCAATGAGCTATGGAATTGCAGATCAAGGCTACCCAGTGAGTCAGTAATGGAACCTGGCACCCAGCCCAGAAATGGGTTTCCTGAGGATAATTATAAAAGATGTTCAAGTCTCATTTAGTGAGATTTCCTAACAGAAGGGTGTCCTACTTTCTCTACCTGAGCATCAGCTTGAAGGCCATCAAGCAGAGAAAGTCACATGGACACACACATTGATGACAGAGGTACAGGAATAAAGCAAATTTTAAGACTATGAAGACAAAGGATGATAAACTCTCTGAAATAAATTGTTCTTCTTCGAGCTCTCATGGGGCCTCAGAATGTTGAAAAATAAGATGAGCCATAGCTATTCATCCCACTACAAAGACAGAGGTCATGGAAAACTGCTATGGAATGGCCTACTTGGATACAAACAGAAACACTGCACCAATCACTGATCACGCACACACTTATTGGAGATTTTTTTCTTTAAATGCTTTGCCCTCATCTTCATTTACCTTCAAGATACATAGTAAATGTCCACTACATAATGATTACATCAGGAACTTCCCTGATGGTCCAGTGGCTAAGACTTTGTTCTCCCAGTGCAGGGGGTCTGGGTTTGATTCCTGGTCAGGGAACAAGGAACCAAATTAGCCCTCATACCACAACTAAAAGATTCTGTGTGCTGCAACTAAGACTCAGCAAAGCCAAGCAAATAAATATACAAACAGCTTTTTTCAAAAACTACCAGCTAGATCAAACCTATACTGCCTCTCATTGTTATGCCATCATTAAATCTCTAGATCTAGATAATTGAATGCAGCTATGTTCCTGCTACCAGATACATTTAAAATTGCAATTAAAATGTAACCTGGTATATCTAAACCTTTTCTGTCATTTAGTCCCCACATTAATTCCCTCTGATGAGACAATCACCCTTCTCTTCTCACTCAGGCAGTTTGGATGGGAACGATGTGACACCCTTAGTTCAAGAGGAGAATGTGGACTTCCCTGGTGGTCCAGTGGGACCAATGTAGGGAGCATGGATTCGATCTCTGGCCCAGGAAGATCCCACACGCCATGGAGTAACTAAGCCAGTGTGCCACAACCATTGAGCCTGCATGCCACAACTCCCAAGCCATGTGCCCTAGAGCCTGCGCTCCCTAACAGGAGAAGCTTGTGCACCACAACGAAGAGAAGCCCCACTCACCACACTAGAGAAAGCCCACCTGCAGCAACAAAGACCCTGCACAGTCAAATAAATACGCAAAAAACTTTTAAATGGGGGAAGCAGAAGATACTAAGAAGAGGTGGAAAGAATACACGGAAGAACTGTACAAAAAGATCTTCACGACCCAGATAATCACGATGATGTGATCACTAATCTAGAACCAGACATCTTGGAAGGTGAAGTCAAGTGGGCCTTAGAAAGCATCACTACGAACAGAGCTAGTGGAGATGGTGGAATTCCAGTTGAGCTGTTTCAAATCCTGAAAGATGATGCTGTGAAAGTGCTGCACTCAATATGCCAACAAATTTGGAAAACTCAGCAGTGGCCACAGGACTGGAAAAGGTCAGTTTTCATTCCAATCCCAAAGAAAGACAATGCCAAAGAATGCTCAAACTACTGCACATTGCACTTATCTCACATGCTAGTAAAGTAATGCTCAAAATTCTCCAAGCCAGGCTTCAGCAATACGTGAACCGTGAACTCCCTGATGTTCAAGCTGGTTTTAGAAAAGACAGAGGAGCCAGAGATCAAATTGCCAACATCTGCTGGATCATGGAAAAAGCAAGAGAGTTCCAGAAAAACATCTACTTCTGCTTTATTGACTATACCAAAGTCTTTGACTGTGTGGATCACAATAAACTGTGGAAAATTCTGAAAGAGATGGGAATACCAGACCACCTGACCTGCCTCTTGAGAAATCTGTATGCAGGTTAGGAAGCAACAGTTAGAACTGGACATGGAACAACAGACTGGTTCCAAATAGGAAAAGGAGTACGTCAAGGCTGTATAGTGTCACCTTGCTTATTTAACTTATATGCAGAGTACATCATGAGAAATGCTGGACTGGAAGAAACACAAGCTGGAATCAAGATTGCCGGGAGAAATATCAATAACCTCAGACATGGAGATGACACCACCCTTATGGCAGAAAGTGAAGAGGAGCTAAAGGGCCTCTTGATGAAAGTGAAAGAGGAGAGTGAAAAAGTTGGACTAAAGCTCAACCTTCAGAAAACGAAGATCATGGCATCTGGCCCCATCACTTCATGGTAAATAGATGGGGAAACAGTGAGAACAGTGTCAGACTCTATTTTGGGGGCTCCAAAATCACTGCTGATGGTGATTTCAGCCGTGAAATTAGAAGACGCTTACTCCTTGGAAGAAAAGTTATGACCAACCTAGATAGTATATTCAAAAGCAGAGACATTACTTTGCCAACTAAGGTCCGTCTAGTCAAGGCTATGGTTTTTCCTGTGGTCATGCATGGATGTGAGAGTTGGACTATGAAGAAGGCTGAGTGCCGAAGAATTGATGCTTTTGAACTGTGCTGTTGGAGAAGACTCTTGAGAGTCCCTTGGAGTGCAAGGAGATCCAACCAGTCCATTCTGAAGGAGATCAACCCTGGGATTTCTTTGGAAGGAATGATGCTAAAGCTGAAACTCCAGTACTTTGGCCACCTCATGTGAAGAGTTGCCTCATTGGAAAAGACTTTGATGCTGGGAGGGATTGGGGAAAGGAGGAGAAGGGGATGACTGAGGATGAGATGGCTGGATGGCATCACGGACTCGACGGACGTGAGTCTGAGTGAACTCTGAGAGATGGTGATGAACAGGGAGGCCTGGCGTGCTGCGATTCATGGGGTTGCAAAGAGTCGGACATGACTGAGCGACTGAACTGAACTGAGGTGACACAGGACTAGATAATTAGAGCATTATGTTGTTTCTGGGCTTAATAATTGGCTCAGAACATGTGACTCAAAGGGACCAATAAGAACAAAGAGACTTCTTCTTGAAGCTGCATATGAAGAGGTCGAGATTCTCTTCCACTGGACTTAAACCTGGGAGCATGTAACCCAACCCCACCCAGGGTCTGAGTGTAAAGGCAGAAAGTAGAACACAGAGAGGAAAGGTGAAACAAGCCACATCCCGATGATGTTGCTTGGCCCCTGAATTCAGTAGTGGTCAAAGTCAGCCTACCACCCTCGGATATTTAGTTACATGGACCAATAAATTCTCCTTACTAAATGAAGCATATTCAATTTTGTTTATTTCTACATTTATCACTTAAACTTGGTTAGTGTATTAGTCTTCTCAAGCTGCTAAAAAAGTATCACATACCAGGTGCTTTAAACAATAGAATTTTATTTTCTCGTAGTGCTGGAGGCCAGAAGTCCAAGAGCAAGGTGCTGGCAGGTTTGGTTTCTTCTGATGCCACTTAGCTGGCAAATGGCCACCTTATCTCCATATCCTCACAAAGTCTTTCCTCCATGTATTTATCCTTGCTGTCTCTCTTTATATGTCCAAATTTCCTCTTCTCATGAGGATGCTAGTTTTGCTGGATTAGGACCAACTCTCATGGTCTCATTTTTTAACTTCATCACCTCGTGTGTGTGTGTGTGGGAGAGAGAGAGAGAGAGAGAGAGATGGTTTTATTAACGTATATGAATCCAAAGAATGAATCCAATGAGTCCAAAGAATGTCTGGAGGTTGTGAAGACCTCACCAGACCTACTTTCATAGTTTACATTTTAAGATAACAGAATTAGCCAGAAGGTTTAATCCAGAGACTGTCCTCAGGCAGGATACATTATTATTATATAATCCTAAGGAATGTAGAGAGAAAAAAAAAGTTTGTCCTTTCTTCCTCCTTGACAGTTCGAGACCCCTCTCTCCTTGGGGACCCCTAGACTTCTTATCAACCTGCCTAGGAAATGACTCTCTCATTCCCCTCTTTTCTTTTAGAATTATGTTGCCAAGGGAAGGGGGAGTCATTTTCATTCCATAACTAATTTCTGCTGTTTAGGAGCATCCCTAAATTCTTGAGGCAACATATTCTCCTAACCCTCACATTGAGGTCTCTGATCCAGGCGCCCCAAGTAATAGCTAGAGGAGGTTGTGGCACTCGTAAGAGCTTGGACAACCATTTGTAACTTAAAAACTTTCATGCAACTAGAAACAAATCCAATTACACAGTTACAGATGCAAGGCAAAATAGTCATTAAAACAAGTTAAATCAAAATTAAAAGTCATAGTTACATCAATCCATCCTAAGGTTTTTAGATGTCATCAGTTTAAGAAGAGGCATCACGTATGATTATTGTCAAAGGTATTCGCAGACTTGGAGAAAGTCTTTTCCTTGAAGTGGAGATGTTCACCATGGGAAGCCTTCCACTGATGAAGAGGGAGTGCTCCGCAGACCCAGCAGTTAGACTGATTATGAAATACAGTGTAGGAGTGAGCCCAGAACAGGAAGGCATTGTCTTCAGGATCAAACGGCAGGCTCGGGATTTTTGGAGTCAGCAGAAGTAGGCTCACATAGATTATCAGGCCCAACTTTTGGCTCATCCAAACAATCCCATTATGGAAGCAGATCGGAAAGAAAGTGTCATCACCTCTTTATTTTTTTAATTTTTTAATTTTTTTTACTTTACAATATTGTATTGGTTCTGCCACACATCACCATGAATCCGCCACAGGTGTACGCGTGTTCCCCATCCTGAACCCCCCTCCCACCTCCCTCCTCATACCATCCCTCCGAGTCATCCCAGTGCACCAGCCCCAAGCATCCTGTATCAAACCTGGACTGGCAATTCGTTTCTTATATGATATTATGCATATTTCAGTGCCATTCCCCCAACCATCCTCTTTAAAGGACCTCTCTTCTAGTAGAGTCACATTCTGAACTACTTGGAGATTAGGGCTTCAACATATGAATTTTGGCAGATACAGTTCTGCCTATAATCAGCAGGAAGAGTGAAAAGGAGACTTCAGAGTGCTGATTATTCTGTAATGGATAAAAATATCAAATCCCTATGTTGTATTATTGTTCAGTCACTGAGTCATGTCCGACTCTTTGCAACCCCAGGCACTGCAGCATGCTAGGCTTCCCTGCCCCTCACAGTCTCCCGGAGCTTGCCCAAACTCACGTCCATTGAGTCGGTGATGCCATCCAACCATCTCATCCTCTGTCACCCTCTTCTCTTCCTGCCCTCAATCTTTCCCAGCATCAGGGTTTTTTCCAATGAGTCAGCTCTGCTGTATACCTGAAACTAATATAATATTAGTCAAGTATACTTCAGAAAAAAAGAATTCAGAAAAACAAACAAGAAAATTATCAAAGGAACTATATGAAAGGATTTACCAGAGATGAAAGATAAGCATTATAAACCTAAAGGGTCCACCAGTTATGCAGCACAATGAAAACACTCATCTAGACCCTCCATTGTGAAATTTCAAAATGGTAAAGAAAAGGACCCTGTGAGATGTTAGAGTGAAATTATAGGTCACCCACAAAGCAACAAAAATGAAACTGGCATCAGGCTTCTCAAGAATACTGGGAATTAGAAGATAGTGGAGAGGGAAGGGACATAGCTCTACCTAAGATTGATTCATGTTGATGTTTGGCAGAAACCAACACAATATTGTAAAGCAATTATCCTTCAGTTAAAAGTAAATAAATTTCATTATAAAAAACACATACTAAACACACATATAAAGAAAATTTCATCATACAGAATTGAAAATGGAAAAAAAAAAGACAGTGGAATAATGCCTTCAAAGTTCTAGGGAAAAATACATTTTTAATCCTGAATTCTCTACCCAAACTATCACTTATGTTGAGGACAGAATAAAAACATTTCTAGGCATTCAAAGCCCAAAATTTATTTTCAATATGCCTTTCTGGGAAATCTGTTGAGGATATGATCTAGCAAAATAAGAGTAAACCAAGAATAAGAAGATGTGGGCTCCAAATAATTAAAGCAGTGAGGAAGTCCCAGAGCAATGGCCATACAGCATCTAGGGAGCAGTGAGCAGAGGAGGGAAGCTATTTAATAGAATGCCTACTCAGATTAAGTACTTGGGAATAAATTAAGGATATAATAAAAGCAAACAATGCCAGAAAAAGAAAGGAATTAAAGACTCTGCATAAAACCTAAAACATTCTATAAGAGAGAAAATATAATCATGGTACAGAACCAGGCTCTGCACTAAGCAGTTAAGATGATCTTCAGTTCTTAAACTTAACCCACATACAAAGCACAGGTGCAGTCCTGGCTCTGATACAGAATATAAATGTCAATCTTGACAATGTGGAAGTTTGAATGACAGAAGTTTAGAGGGGAAGACAGGAAGGAGAACTGAAAGGAAAGGTCAAGATGCCCTAAAATGTCTCATTTTCTAAGCAGAAGAGTAAAAAAAAAGTCTATAGATGAATAAGAAACAAAGTGATAAGTTTATGACAAAGTTTCAAAGGAAATTATGAAAGGACTGGAATAGTGAACTTCTCTGGTGGATAAGAATCTGCCTTCCCATGCAGGGGGTGCAGGGTCCATCCCTGGTCAGGGCACTAAAATCCTACATGCTATGGGGCAACTAAGCCCATGAGCCACAACTAGAGAATGCCTTTGCACCTCAGCAAACATCCCATGAGCCACAATGAAGATCCGGCACAGCCAAAGTAAATAAACTTTTTTTAAAAAAGAACTGAAATAGTGACATAGCTAAATTAAAAGGTTGAGGGAAGAGAGATGGAGGATGATAAAATCCTTAATAGATCAATGGCAAAAATTCAATAACTATTTTCTAAAATTGGTGAATCATACAGCAAGACTATAAATGCTTTATTTAGAGAAATGGAAAGTAATTCCAAAAGAAAGAGCAAAATGATAGCAAGTGGCTGCCCTAGGGAAAAGGACAGGGGTTCAGAAGAGATGAGGCAAAGAGACTGTGGTTTTATCACCAGAGTTCTATACCATTTCATTTATTAACCAAGGTCAGTTATCTTATAAACTTATTCTAAAATGTTTAAAGTTTCCCGTGAGATCACTGCTAAATTGCTTTAGGCCCTTGCTTCATGTACAGATCCTAATTTTCACGAGCAGTGGCCAGGTTCTAGCGCCAAAAGTCCTTGGGCTCAACTGCCTGTCTTTTCATCCACCTTGCTGTGAACACCATAAGTAATTTAGCTTCCATGATCTTCCATAGGTCAAGGGTGTTTAACAGCATTTGGGGTTTATATAGTGCCTTTCATCTGAGGACTGCGGCGCATATTACAACACTATCTCACCACGTTCCCGTGGAGCAGGTAGGGGAGGCAGCTGCCATTAACCCCATTATATATATGGGAAAACTGAGGTGCAGTGTACTCTCATAACCAACCTATTGGGTTTGTTCTGTCACTCAGAATTAAGGGGGTACCTGCTGAGCCTCTGGACCCTTATAAGGGACTCAGGGAGATTTAACCTGGTTTTTGGTGTGGTTTTTTTTTTAAGTCCTGTAAAGGATTATTCCTATAGACACTAGTGAGTGGGCTTAATTATGGGCTTCATCTGTTCACTCTTTTGGCTGAGTGATCTGGGGCCAATGAAGGGTGGAGCCATGGCAAGAAGGGAGTTAAGTCAAGAAGTTAAGAAGGAAAGAGAGGATGAGGAAGGACAAAGGAAGATCTAGTTAACTGTGGGGAGTCGTACCACTCACTAAATAGATCAGAAAGTATTTATAGACCTCCCCACTCCCAGTAGGTTTTTAGCTGAATGCTTGATAACAGTGAGAATTCAAAGACTAGAACTAGTGTTCATTAATCAAAAGTTTGTAATTTGCTTGGATTCATAAGAAATATGCATATTGAAAGAGATAAAGATGGATAGAACAGTCTTTTGCACTCTGTGGGAGAGGGTGGGATGATTTGGGAGAATGGCATTGAAACATGTATAACATCATATATGAAACGAATCGCCAGTCCAGGTTCGATGCAGGAGACAGGATGCTTGGGGCTCGTGCACTGGGATGACCCAGAGGGATGATACGGGGAGGGAGGTGGGAGGGGGTTCAGGATGGGGAACACATGTACACCCGTGGCGGATTCATGGTGATGTATGGCAAAACCAATACAATATTGTAAAGTAATTAGCCTCCAATTAAAATAAAAAAATTTTTTTAAAAAGAAAAAGATGGAAACAATGCTACACTGGAAGATAGAACCAGAACAGTAAGTGAAAAAAGTTGTCAGGGAGTGTAAGGTGAGCCAGGGCTCAACAGTCATTTTTTATCTTGAATTTCTTTACTGAGCATCCACTGTAGACCAGGCCCTGTGATACAGGCTGAATATGTAATATCTAGTTCCTCCTTTTATGGGTTCACAATGATTGGCAGGAGCGTGTGGTGGGAAGGGGTGGTCAGAAAAGCCTCCCTGGAAAGTAGTGTCTATAAACTGAGACCTAAATAAAGGTTGAATGTGGTGTCTGTGGAGTGGGCAAAGAGCTTTTGGGTCGGGGGAGGGCATGCTCAGCAGGGGAGGACAGGGAAGAAAGGCGTCAGGGAGAAAGAAGGGCTTGGGCTTGAATTTAAGAATCTTTCCCAAGGTACCTAGCTTTCTCCTCCTAGGCCAGGACTCTTCCCTTCATGATACTCTTTTGCCTAATTAATTTTTTAAGAAAATATTCCTGCACCATCTCCAGATCTATCATTCTCTACTTTTGCCTACCTTGAACAATGGCATCAAGAGAGTGGATTTTTTTTTAAAGTATTCTTTAAAAATACCTTATTAAGAATATGTTCTTACTTGTGTGGCTTCACTTTATTGCCCACAATCATTTCCATCACCACAAAGTTACATCCTGACTCTGAAAAGGGACACCAAGGTCGAATCAAGGATTTATTTGCAAGATGATTGACATTATTACTATTAATAATAAAGTTTTATTAATAAATATTTTATTACTATAACATTATCAAAATCAGCATAAACACTTACCCTACAATCATTACTAATAGTTGTAAATTTAATTGTTTCATAAGAATCCTGAAGGGTTCTTGGATTTGCCCATGAGTTTGGGCTTTCCTGTTGGGTTAGGTGGTGAAGAGTCTGCCTGCAATGTGGGAGACCCAGGTTCAATCCCTGGATTAGGAAGATACCCTGGAGAAGGGAACGGCTTCCCACTCCAGCATTCTGGCCTGGAAAATTACATGGACCCCAGTATTCTGGCCTGGAGAATTCCATGTACTGTATAGTCCAGTCCATGGGGTCACAAAGAGTCAGACATGACTGAGTGACTTTCACTTTCTTAGGAGACAGACATGCAGTGTCCCAGGGATAATTTTTTTTAGTTGAATTAAAAGCTAAATAAGAGAATCTATGCTCTGCTGTTTTGTTCTTGCTGTTCTTTCCTCACTGGTATCTTATGCTCTTATGAGGTCTAAGCTGCTTCTAAAGGTTGTGCTTTCATGCTCAGTCTTGTCTGACTCTTTGCAGCCCCCTGGACTGTAGCCCACCAGGCTCCTCTGTCCATAGGGTTATCCAGGCAAGACTAGAGTGGGTTGTTATGTCCTTCTCCAGAGGATCTTCCTGATTTAGGGATCAAACCTGAGTCTCCTGAATCTCCTGCCTTGGCAAACAGATTCTTTACCACTGAGCCACCTGGGAAACCCCTATTTGGTTACAGAAGAGTTGTTCATATTCACCAAGAAATCTGGTCTGATCTGTCCTTTGGAGGGACACACGGTAGCCATGAGTAGGCTATTAGACTCTTGGGTGCCTTCTGCAAGTACTATAACCCTTAAAAGGTGAGGTTCAGTCCAAATTTCTCTCACCTAATCTTTGAAAAAGGAGATAAAATAAATTTTTGTTTTCTCAACTAATTTTTATAGGAGTATAGTTGATTTTAAATGTTGTGTTAGTTTCAGTATATAGCAAAGAGAAGTAGCTAGATACATAGAGCCACTCTTTTTAAGATTCTTTTCCCATGTAGGTCACACAGACTATAACCTATGCTTATACAGCAGGTTCTTGCTAATTTTCTATCTTATATACTAGTGTGTATATATCAGTCTTAGTCTCCCAATTTATCCCCCCACTTTTAATCATAATTTATTTTCTACATCTGTAACTCTATTTCTGTTTTATAAATAAGATCATTTGTATATTTTTTTAGATTGCAGCACTATTTACAAAGACCAGGATCAGTTCAGTTCAGTCACTCAGTTGTGTCCGACTCTTTGCAACCCCATGAATCACAGCACGCCCGGCCTCCCTGTCCGTCACCATCTCCCAGAGTTAACCCAGACTCATGTCCATAGAGTCCGTGATGCCATTCAACCATCTCATCCTCTGTCATCCCCTTCTCCTCCTGCCCCCAATCCCTCCCAGCATCAGAGTCTTTTCCAATGAGTCAACACTTTGCATGAGGTGGCCAAAGTACTGGAGTTTCAGCTTTAGCATCATTCCTTCCAAAGAAATCCCAGGGCTGATCTCCTTCAGAATGGAATGGTTGGATCTCCTTGCAGTCCAAGGGACTCTCAAGAGTCTTCTCCAACACCACAGTTCAAAAGCATCAATTCTTCGGCGCTCAGCCTTATTCACAGTCAAACTCTCCTATTCATACATGACTACAGGAAAACCATAGCCTTGACTAGACGGACCTTAGTCAGCAAAGTAATGTCTCTGCTTTAGAATATGCTACCTAGGTTAGTCATAACTTCCAAGGAGTAAGCGTCTTTTAATTTCATGGCTGCAGTCACCATCTGCAGTGATTTTGGAGCCCAAAAACATAAAGTCTGACACTGTTCACACTGTTTCCCCATCTATTTGCCATGAAGTGATGGGACCGGATGCCATGATCTTCGTTTTCTGAATGTTGAGCTTCAGCCCAACTTTTTCAGTCTCCTCTTTCACTTTCATCAAGAGGCTTTTAGTTCCGCTTCACTTTCTGCCATAAGGGTGGTATCATCTCCATGTCTGAGGTTATTCATATTTCTCCCGGCAGTCTTGATTCCAGTTTGTGTTTTTTCCAGTCCAGTGTTTCTCATGATGTACTCTGCATATAAGTTAAATAAGCAGGGTGACAATATACAGCCTTGACGTGCTCCTTTTCCTATTTGGAACCAGTCTGTTGTTCCATGTCCAGTTCTAACTGTTGCTCCCTGACCTGCATACAGATTTCTCAAGAGGCAGGTTAGGTGGTCTGGTATTCCTATCTCTTGAAGAATTTTCCAGTTTATTGTGATCCACACAGTCAAAGCCTTTGGCATAGTCAATAAAGCAGAAATAGACGTTTTTCTGGAACTCTCTTGCTTTTTCCATGATCCAGCAGATGTTGGCAATTTGATCTCTGGTTCCTCTGTCTTTTCTAAAACCAGCTTGAACATCAGAGAGTTCATGGTTCACATATTACTGAAGCCTGGCTTGGAGAATTTTGAGCATTACTTTCCTAGCATGTGAGATGAGTGCAATTGTGTGGTAGTTTGAGCATTCTTTGGCATTGTCTTTCTTTGGGATTGGAATGAAAACTGACTTTTTCCAGTTCTGTGGCCACTGCTGAGTTTTCCAAATTTGCTGGCATATTGAGTGCAGCACTTTCACAGCATCATCTTTCAGGATTTGAAACAGCTTAACTGGAATTCCATCACCTCCACTAGCTTTGTTTGTAGTGATGCTTCCCAAGGCCCACTTGACTTCACATTCCAGGATGTCTGGCTCTAGATGAGTGATCACACCATCGTGATTATCTGGGCCGTGAAGATCTCTAGTCTTTCCCATTCTGTTCTTTTCCTCTTTCTTTGCATTGATCGCTAAAGAAGGCTTTCTTATCTCTTCTTGGTATTCTTTGGAACTCTGCTTTCAGATGCTTATATCTTTCTTTTTCTCCTTTGCTTTTTGCTTCTCTTCTTTTCACAGCTATTTCTAAGGCATCCCCAGACAGCCATTTTGCTTTTCTACATTTCTTTTCCATGGGGATGATCTTAATCCCTGTCTCCTGTACAATGTCACGAAACTCATTCCATAGTTCATCAGGCACTCTGTAGAATAAACCTGAATGCCCACTGTTGGATGAATGGATAAAGAAGATATGATACATATATGTGATGGAACATTACTCAGCTATGAAAAAGAGAGAAATAATGCCATTTGCAGCAACATAGATAGACCTAGAGATGTTATACTGAGTAAGTCAGATAGAGAATGACAAATATCATATGATATCACTTATATGTGGAATCTAAAATAAAATTTTTAAATACACATGAAAGCTATTCAGTAACTTCAGCAGAGAGGCTGAGGTGATGTGACTATCATGCTTGAATCAGAGGAGCAGGAAATTGCAAATGGACATTAAACTTTAGGCAAAGTCATGGAACCTCAGGGCTCTGAGATAAATCAAAATCCAATTTTGATTGGATTGCCCACTTGATTTTCCATTTCTTCCCATTTAGAAAACATGCCAGTCTCCCATAGCCTGACTGAGGCCTATGAGTCTAAGTGAGTGATCAAAGCAGACAAGTCAGCTGTTTGTGGGGTAAACTGGAGAGGAAGTTCCTATCGTCCTTTTAAAAAATAAATGAATAAATAAATTTTAAAAGGCCTTGTACATATACTCTTAATTTCCTGTTTAATATTATCCAGTTTATTAAGACATATGAATCATACATGTGCAGTTTGTGCTTTAAAATGCTGAACAATAACTACTAAAAGAAAAATCATCACTAATTCTGGAGTTGTTTTTGATATTGCATCTCCAGTGTCAATTCTGAAGACAAGCATACAGGACTGCTCTTTAATCATGAAGGATTGTACTTGTTTGTCTCTGCCCACTCCTGGAAGCTCCTTCTAAAAATGCAAAAAATAACTGAAAAGGACAGAACAGGAGATGAGGTCACAGAGCAGGAAGTTCCAATGTATTTTGGGAAGATGAAAAGCAGGGGAAAGTGTGGTGCCTAACTTTGTCAGAAGGGAGAAAGCTGAATTCTAAATATCTGCAGAGAAGGACACCAACATGAATCCCACAGAATCCAGCCCTACAATCTAGAAAGGAGTTACCTGGTTTGGAAGATAGGGGTGGAGGAAAATGAGAAGTTATACTGGGCCAAGTCCAAAAGTACCACACACATCACTACGGCCTGTGTTCCACTGGCCAGAATGTAAGCACATGGCCACACCTTCCCGCAAGGGAAGCTGGGAAATGTAAGCTAGCTCTGTGTCAAGAAGGAAAAGGTTTCGGTGATCGTATAGCAGTTCCTCTCACAGGCTAAACTCTTCTAATTGATAGAGCAATGTATAATGTTCAAACAAGGAACTTTACCAATTTCATTTCAGTTATACCTTCTCAGTGCTATTATAGGTGCTCTCTGAACACTAGATCTTTTAGTAAAAGGATAAACCACAACTCACCTAAGGTTAACTCTGGTTTAACAATAACGTTAACAATAATGTTGTATAGTGTTTACCCTGTGCCAAGCATGGTTTTAAGTGTATAATAGAGATAAGGGAAAGATTTCACTGATGTAGTTATCAGCACAAACACAAATATAAGCATAGCTCTAACTGAGTTCTGTACAGAGTTCTCTCATTTTTTCCATTTTATGTTTATATACATAAAATTACTTAATCCTCATAGCAGGGAGGTAGATATAATTATCCCCATTTTATAGAGGAGAAAACCAAGACCTGGAGAGGCATCAGGTAACTGGCTCTGATCACTCAACAACTAAGTGGCAGAGCTGAGATGAGAAGTCAGCTGATCTGGTTCCAGAATGTATGCTCTTAAGTGTCCTCAGAGAGGACAATTAAGGACTTAGTAGTCAGTGTTCCCTGGTGTAATGTGAGTGGGTAGCATTTACTGAGCATTTAATCTGCATCAGGCACCATCACATGATGTTTTGTGACTGGTACCTTTCTATTGATGAACAGGGATTTTCATATTGATGAACAGGTATCTTGTGTCCTCACCACAACCCTATGAGATATGAGCACTGTAGTCCTGTTATTATGATGCTCCCCATTTTGGAGATAAGGAAACTGAAACACAGGAAAAGGTAAGTAACTTATCCAAACGCATACAGCTAATTAAGTGACCAAGCAAGGCTATTAGTGCCCAAAGACTTTGTGCTGTGCAACAGTGTAAGACATGAACACTGGACTTCTCTGGTCATGCAGTGGATAAGAATCTGCCCGCCAGTGTAGGGGACACAAGTTCAACCACTGGTCTTGGAAGATTCCCCAAGCCCCAAAGCAACTAAGCCCGTGTACTGCAAACACTGAGCCTGTGCTCAAGAGCCCATGAGCTGCAACCAATGAGCCGTGCACACTACTGAGCCCGCCTGCTGCAGCCCCTGAAGCCCGTGCACCTGAGGCCTGTGCTCCCCGACCAGAGAAGCCACTGCAGTGAGAAGCCCGCACACCATAACAGGAGAGAGCCCACGCACAGCAGCAAGACCCAGCACAGCCAGAAATAAACATCACTGTTAAAAACCAGACATGAGCATCGTGAGAAACGTAGCAGAGAATCCACAGGGCCTGGGAGGAGAAGAAGCTTGGACTGGACCCCAGGAAACCACTTCTTTGGCTGTGCATTTAGACTGCATTCTAGAGGGATGGAACTGGAAATGTGGGAGAACTCTGTATAGAACTCAGAGCCATGGGTCCATCTGTGTTTGTGCTGAGAATTACAGGAGAGAAGCCTTTCTTTCATCTGCGTGAGGTCCCTCTCGGCATCGTGACCAGTATCTGTACAGAGAGAAATGGGCCGCTGCAGTCAGGGTTCTGGTGACCAGAGAGGCAGCTGCAACGAGCACATCACTCCATGACGTACTGACGCAACCACGGTTTGTGAGCATGCCTCGGGTTCCACATGCCACACGGGAGCATGCGAGTGTGTGGAGAACACTCATCAACAAATGAAACAATCACACACACTCAAGTTAGAGTTCCACCCATCCATCTATTAACTGTAAGACCTCGGGCAATTTTTTAATTCTCTCTGAAGCTCAGGTTTCTCCTTGGTAAAATAATGCTTCTCTCACAGGGTCACTATATTAACTGTACATGAAATATCTTTATAAATCAAAAGCTTAATTCAGGAATATAAGTTAGTTCATATATATGTATATTATATATGTGTGTATATATACATATATATATATATTTGTTGTTCGGTCACTAAGTCGTGTCCGACTCTCTGTGCCCCATGACCTGCAGCACACCAGGCTTCCAGATTTGATGCCTGAACTTTCCTCGTGGCTCCGATGGTAAAGAGTCTGCCTGTAATGCGGGAGACCCAGGTTTGATCCCTGGGTCAGGAAGATCCCCTGGAGGAGGGCATGGCTGCCCACTCTAGTATTCCTGCCTGGAGAATCTCATAGACAGAGGAGCCTGCCGGGCTACAGCCCATGGGGTCACAAAGAATCGGACACGACGTAGCAACTAACACTTTGAGGACTATCCTCCCCATGGAGGCCAGCGTGTCTTGACACTCTCTACAGAGGATGAGCAGTGCGGGGAGGCCTGAAGGCCCAGTATCAATTCTGGTGGAACAGCCCAATACCATACATCTCAATACCATAAGAGCACACAGTGAGAACTGTGAACTCTCTTGTTTCCCTGCTCTTAGGAAAGCTGTTTCTTCTTTGATCCTGTTTCCTCATCTGAATAATAAGGAAAAAATAAAACCATCCTGACAGTCTCCTGGCACTGCTAGAAAGCCAGTGTAGGCACCGCACAGCAAAACACTTGGCTGCCCAGGTAAGTTACCAACTAGGCCTTGGGAGCCGGGTGTCTGAGCATAGTATCACTTGGTTTTCCAGCACCCTGGGGGTCGCTGTGCGGAAAACATTAAACTTGATGACCACAGAGAAATGAACTCTCACGGCAGAAAGGGTTGGCAGGAAGGCCAGAGACAAGAGGGCTGTCTCCCTCGGCCGTTCTATGCACTGCCCGGGAAAGCGCAGATGGACTGAGGCAAAGTTGTTTTGGGCTCATCCCACTGGGCGGCTGGGTAACCAGATTCCCAGCACGGAGCCCCACTTGGCTACACTTCCTTGATATCATGCTGTGTCAATATCACAGCTCCGGGGGCCAGAGAAATGGATGGGAAGTGGGAGAAGACCCCCTTGACTGCCCATTCCCTTTCCTTGGCAGGCTGGGGGACCAAATATGGCTAGGAAACCGAAGCACAGCCAGTGCCCCCAGCCTCTCCCCGCCGTGCACACCTGTGTGAGCTGCAGATAGCTGCCAGCTGGGGTCTGCAGCAGGGCAGCTGGACGGCGAAGAGCTGGCGCTCCACCCCACCCCCCACCCCTGTTCAGTCACCCGGCCTTCTCCCATACGTCCACACGGGGCTGGCGGCCTCCTGCCCGCCCATGTCCCGCACCCTCCTCCGTCTCAGCGGAAACACAGGGGCCAGGGAAGCCCTTCAGAAGTTGTCAGGGGTGACCCGGGGAGAGGAGTCCCGTGCAGCAAGTGCAAGCGCCTTCGTGGCGAGTGGCTGTGCCCCGTCCCTTGGGGCCCTTGCAGCAGAGGTAGGGCTGACTCTTACTGTGGGATCTAAGCTGTTTTGCCCAGACTAGGGGAGAGGAGAGAGAACTGGGGTCGGACGGAAGGAGGGGAGCCCTCCGCCTCTGGGTGCTGAGGAGCTGCAGAAGGGCCCGGAAAGGCCTTCAGGCTCTAAAGAGACTAGCTGCTTCCTCACAGGGCCTTCAGGGAAGAGAAAGTGAGGGTTGAGATTAAATTCATCAACTCTGGGGCCTGGGACTTACTGTGGTCCAGCATCTGCCAAGTGCTCACTCATGCCTCCTGAAAGGAAGAAAGATCCAAATCTCACCCAGAAACTGCCAGCAGCTGAGCTAGAAGATTCTCTGGAGCCCCAGCACTGTTGCAGGCCTGGCCAGGCCAGGGTGCCTGCGCCCAACCCCCACTGAAGGGGCACTGGGCAGATGGCTATGTTGTATGTTTCTGCTGGAGACTGGCGGATCTCCAATCTGCAGGATTGGCGCTGAGAGCCAGTCCCCATAGCCTGGAGCTGCATGCGTACCTGCTATGTATGTCACTTCCATCATGTCAGACTCTTTGTGACCCCATGGACTGTAGGCCACCAAGCTTCTCTGTCCATGGGATTTCCCAGGCAAAAATTCTGAAGTGGGTTACCATGTCCTCCTACAGGGGATCTTTCCAACCCAGGGATCGAATCCACAACTCTTATGTCTCCTGTATGGGCAGGCGGGTTCTTCACCACTAGTGCCACCTGGGGAGCCCTTGGAGCTGCACAGCTGGTGTAAAACTGTGTGACAACCATGCTGTCCAAACCCAATCTTAGGGTGTCGTTGTTTGGCATGTACAAATATGATGCCTTGGGGAGTGTGAAGCAGATTATCTGATGTGAAGTCTGTGGTCAAAGAACTCAAGGGCTTGTGACTGTTCCACCTGCTGAGGCCACAAGCTATGGGGACTAACAGACTCGGAAGACAAGCTGCCCCGCTACCAGCTCTTGGGTTTCTCTGCGCCTCAGAATGTCCAGCAGCAAATGAATAACAAATACATAGGTATGATCATGATGTTCCTGTCACTAGGCTATTGAAAGATCAAGTGAGGTAATGCCTATGAACAGGACTACAATGATTTTGTTGTGATTTCCAACTACCTAGCAGTAAAACCTTGAACATGTAAATTCAACTCCCTAGGGCTCTGCTGCCTAGAAAAGAAAGGGACTAAATTTCCAATAGTTCTTAGCAGTTCTAACATTCTCAGCCCGAGGGAATGACTGACTTCCTGCAGTTTTAATTAAGTGCTGTCGACTGAAAAAATGTACAACTTGAAATCGGAGAGTCATGTTTTATTTGGTGGACAAAACTGAGGACTTAAGCCCAAGACACAGCTTCTCAGATAACTCAGACAAACTGTTCCAAAGAGGCAAGGAAAGGATCCAGGATGTATAGCAGTTTTTGCAATGCAGACCAGGTGCCAAGCTGCTTCAATTGTGTCTGACTCTTTGCAACCCCCATGGACTGTAGCCCACGAGGCTCTTCTGTCCATGGAGTTCTCCAGGCAAGAATCCTGGAGTGGTTGCCACGCCCTCTCTAGGGGATCTTCCCGAACCAAGGAATTGAATCCTTGTCTCCTGCATTGGCAGGTAGATTCTTTACCACTGAGCCACTTGGGAAATCAGGACATCAGAAGATTACTGTTAATGAAAGAAAACTAGGCATCTTAAGTTAAGGGATCTAGCTTTTTCTATGCATGGGAAGAAGCAAAATCTGGGCTCACTGGAGTCTTTCCTTTGATAGGCACCTCAGCTATCTGGGGTCAGTGTCCCGCGCTGCTTCTTCTGAGTGTCCTCAGGGTACATCATCAGGAGTGGCTGCCGCGGCTGACTGCCGGGTGGGGAGCAAAGCCTGCCTCCACCCTGAGTTCCCTGAGGGCTCACTCTCAGGGCGGCTGGACCACAACGGCTTGATGGCTGAGGCTTCCTTCGTTTACTGACACAGCATTTGCAGTCATGCCAGCCTTAGGTGCTGCATGATCCCCCTGGCCAAAAGTGGCCAGTCTCAACCCCCTTCTCCTCTTCCTAGGAAGATCTGCAGCTTCCTGCAGTCACCCCTGGAGAGTGAGCATAACTCTATTCATTACTGTAAGAGTTGGGACAACCAGGTGTCCAGGAGCAATAGGGGCTGCTGGCTTTGCCTCCTTTTACAGGCTGTAGGAAGGCTCACCAGCCTTGAATTCCCAGTTCCTAATCACCTGCCCTAGCTGGGAATAGCTAGAAGTGGACAAGAGCAGTCCTACATTTGAGGATCGGCATTGCGGTTTACAGGCTGGGAGAGCGTGCAGTCCTGTTTAACTTCTATATGCCTGTTTCCTCTCAGAGTCATGGAGTTGTTACATCATGGGGATGTTTGAAATGACATCTATGATGTGTCTGAACAAGTGGCAGCAGTCACATGTGTGTTATTGTTGCCAAGGATACAGCATAGTTTTCCTGTAAGTGTAAAAAAGTTCTATTATCACCTCTCTTAGTGATCATAATGGGAGTGAGGTTAGCAGTTTCAGTCTCCTTCATCCAAACAGAGGAGCCAGAGGCAGTCCCCCATTCAGGCATCAATCTTCTGCAGCCTCGAAATTGGATATCAAATAGAAATGAGAACCCAAGCATCATTATCCTGGCCTAAACCACTGTGCAGGAATAACTTTGACTCTCCTGGGGGAATAGGAAGCTCAGGTTGGATATCTCTCAGTTTTGTGCCCTAGAAGGACCTGGCTCTGCTGACTGCTCCAGGTCTCCCCTTCCCCCTCCCGCCCTCCTCCCCTGCCCCTCCCCCCCCCCCCCTTCCCACCTTCCTCCTGTCCCTCCCCTCCCTCCTAGGGGAAGCGTCATTCACAGCACGAGGTCTCATGTCTGGCACCCAGGTAGTGACTGAGCTGCTATTCAGGAGTCAGTTAACAATCTCAGGGTGAATCTGAGTCGAGAAAGGGCACAAAGGGAAAGTGCCATCTTGACAAAACAGGAACCCCTTCCTGAGTCACAGAGGAACTCCCTGGGCAGCTTCTCAGCAGTCTTTACTCAGCAAAGGAGAGCCTGAACTTCCTCCAGTCCCATTTCTGCTCAGCAGGAAAAAGAAAAAAAAAAGGCATCATTATGCAGAGGAAAAAACAAGATGCAAAACCTTTCCTCTTTCTTTGTGCCTCCATCTTGGCTTCTCAGAAATCACGAGGCTCAGTAACCTCAGTAGACAGCAACAGTCAGAGAGGAAATCTCTACGTAAATAAAATGAGAGGCCAAGATGATCCCGAGCTCCTTAGTTCTTCTTTTCCAGCTCCCACACAGGGACAGCCTTGTGTGAGAACACTTTGAAAATATTATTTTCATACCCTCTACAATCTCATAAGGTGAGTGCTATTGTCAGTCCCATTTTACAGGCAAAGAAATTGAGGCAAGAGATGTAAAACAACTTACCCACACAGCCGCCAAGTGACGCAGCCAGGGTTTGGATCGGGAGGTAGTTCATAAACACATGGGGAATTCCTCTGAGAGTGGATGAAAGGAGCTGAACGGGGGAATAACAAGTTCCTAAACATTGCCTAGGCTTCCCAGGCGGCTCAGTGGTAAAGAATCTGCAGGTTCCATCCCTGGGTCGGGAGGATCCCCTGAAGGAGGGAATGGCAGCCCACCCCAGTATTCTTGCCGGGAAAACCCCATGGACAGAGGAGTCTGGCGGGCTGCAGTCCAGGGAGCCACAAAGAGTCAGACACGATCGATCCACCGGGCACTCATGCATGCGAATATTATGGTAACCACCACAGTCCTTTAAAGAAAGCCTATTGAACATCTAGAGCCAGGTGCTTTCACACTGATTTTACTTCCTTTAGTCCACGCACCACCAGCTGTAAGGTCAATGTTTTCTCTGTTTTACCGAAGAAGGCTCCCCAGTTGCCCTGCCCACCGTGGGCAGAGCCAGGTGTGGCTTCCTGCCCGAGGATGAGGCCCCGTCTCCTGACTCCCCAGCGGCTGGGGCAGGCAGCGTCCTGGAGTTGGTTGTTTCTCTGTTCCTTCCAAGGAGGCTTCACCGTGTGCTCGGAGACGGGCTCAGGTACACAGGCCTGCTGCTCTTGGCCTGGGCTACCGCAGCCGTCGCCACCCGCCTGTGGCACTTTCCCAGTGGGCGGTGGCCAGCCCGCCAAAATCACAGACTTGGTCTGGTTTCTCCATGGCTTTCTTGGAGCTGGGCTCTGGGTAAGAATGAGGTTTACCTACCTTACAGAAGAAAGGTGTTCCTGAACAACCTTCACATCACAGAGCAGCTCATCTTCTCTTGGGGCCGCCCACCCTGGGCCCCTGGCATGGCCAACTGCCCACCTCTGTGCCCACAACATCTGAGACATAAACGCCCTTGGGCTCATCCTACTGCAAATGTCTCTGTATGCGCCTGCCTCCCACATTCGCTGTGAGCCCCTCAAGGATACGGCCCAAGTCTCCTTCACCTTTGCCTCTAAAGCAGCGGTCCCCAAATTTTTTGCCATCAAGGGCCAGTTTTGTAGGAGATAGATTTTCCACAGGCTGGGGACAAGCAAGGGGATGGTTTGGGTATGATTCAAGAGCTTTCCTTTTATTGTACACTTTATTCCTATTGTTATTACATTGTCTCCACCTCAGATCATCAGGCATTAGATCCCAGAGTTTGGGGACCCCTGCTGTAAGTACGTACCTAGCAAAGTGCTGTCTTAGACCAGAGCTTATTATGTGATTGTTATGAAAGATATTTCACAAAAAGCACAAAGCAGAGCATTTGTCAGGTTTATCAGGTTTCAAGAGTCATCTCAAAAAATAAACTCTGTAGCTCCCATCAAAGCTTCCCTAGGCTAGATTATGGGATTGGCAAACTTCCTCTGAGGAAGGCCAGGCAGTGATTATTTCCAGGCCACATGGTCTCTTGTTTCAACTGCTCAACTCTGCCACCATAGGGCGAAAAGCATCTATTGATAATATGTAAACAAATGGGTGGAGCTGAGTTCCAGTAAAACTTTATTTATAAAAACAAGCTATCTGCTGGATTTAGCCTACAAGTTGTAATTAGTTGCCCCTTGAGGCAAATATTGAGTATTTTTCCTTCCTCTCCACCTGTGTTTTCATCTGGCTCCTCCTTCCCGGGCATCCAGGGTCCCTTAGGAAGATTGTGTGTTGATGTGAGACCCCAGTGCCAGGCACTGGAACTTCCCTGGTGGTCCATGGTTAAGACTCTGCACTTCCAATGCAAGGGTCACGGGTTCAGTCCCTGGTTGTGGAACTAAGATGCCACATGCTGTGTGGTGTGACCCCCTCCCCCCAAAAATGCCAAAACCAGTGTTGGGCAGTGAGCTCAGCAAATGGAGGGATGAATGTATGAAGGAGAAAGAACCCTCAGAAAAAGGTGGCTGCCTCCCTTCCTGTTTCTCCTCTGCACACAGTAGTAGAGGCAGTGATGTCTCAGGTTGCATCTGTTAACTGCCTGCCCACTCCCTGTCCTGGCAGAGCTGAGCCTTCTCTTCCTCCACAGGAGAACCTCTAAATTAGCAATGCTTCACCAGAGTCTTACCCAAGTGGCACTATAGACCCTGCTCAAATCATAAGACTGTCCTAGTTGGCTATGTATCCACCCTGAGCTTTAGTAAAAGGAGACTCACACCATCTCACCAAGAGGTGGGGAGAATTAAATGAGATAATATAGAGAGACCACGCTGCACATACCTGCAGCCAGTAAAATGCAACCTGTCCTCCTTTCTGGCCCAGATAACTGCTCCCTAACCTCTTCCCTGGACCCAGTCAAGTGTCCATGTCCTGCCTCTTACCTCCCTTGCTGATTTCTGCAGGACACTTTTGCATTTTTTCAGCTCCACCACCAGGCAAATCGTTCCACAACCCTTGCCTCACTCTCCTTGTGTGTAGACTGTGTAGGAACATCTGCACCCAACTTCTCTCAAGAGATAGATGCTCAAATACAGTGACTATTGGAAGCTGTCAAGCAGCTGGAGGAAATGTAGGCTTCCTACTTGCAGAATCTTAGAACATTCACTGAAAGAAAGTGATGAGACACAAGACTTTCCCTGGTCCTGGGGCAAGCAGAGTGGAGGCTGACTCAATCAGGGACCAGACACCCTGTATGTTTAGCATCCCCTCTTAATACCAGACACTAGTTCAAACCTCACTCCAGTTTTCCAACACAACCTCCCAGTATCGCCTAGAAAGATGGTTATACTTCCTAGTCACAGTGAAATGGGAATAAAATAAACAGGACCTAATCAGTCTGTGAAGCTGAATAAAGTGAAAATGAATGCTCCATCCCCTTTTTTTCTTTCGTTTCTTTCTTCCTTTCCTTCTTTCCATTAACTCCACTTTAGTGTCTACTCTGTGCCTTCACTCATACCTGGCTCTAAGGCAAACTAGGGCAGTAGCCATGAAGTTGGAGAGATGGGACTGCATTTGACACATACTAAAGGTAGAGCTGGGCGATTTCCCAGTGGTCCAGTGGTTAAGTCTTCACCTTCCAGAACAGGAGTTATGGGTTTGATACCTGGTCTGGGAGCTAAGATCCTACATGCCTTGTGGCCAAAGAACCAGAACATAAACAACAGAGAAAATGTTATAACAAATTCTGGAAAGACTTTAAAAAGGCATTCCATGTAAAAAGATGGTGTTGGCAAGATCTGAAAAATGTTGGGAGTAAGGGGCAAACAAGGAGCAACCAGAGTGGGTCAGGCATTCTGGTGCAGGGGAGGCACTGGTAGTGTTCCCTGCATCAGGGGCTTCAGGAGGAGGACAGAGGCTGAGCTCCGTCCCACAGTCCCCTGAGAGAGCAGAGGGTGGATGGGCTGAGACCAGAAGCCGGGAGAGAGGTGACTATAAGAACCACCACGGGAGATGATGTAGAACGCTGGGAGCAGTAAGTCTGTCCAAGGCTTGTGAACTGATGGAGATGAAAAAGGAGCTGTTTGTATAAAGGCAGAGGAGCATCACAGAGGACAATGTGCTCATGGAGATGCACAGTCTAATGTGACTGGAGCACGGGCCACTGAAGTGAAGAAGGGACAGAACAGTGCTGACAGGCAGCCTGGGGCAATGTTCCATATGACCTCAGGCGCCATGCTAAAGAGCCAACTCCTGACCCTTGAGTTGTTGTTGTTCAATTGCTAAGTTGTGTCCGACCATTTGTGACACCATGGACTATAGCACGTCAGGCTTTCCTGTCCTTCACTGTCTCCCTGAGTTTGCCAGACTCATATCCACTGAGTCAGTGATACCGTCCAGCCATCTCATCCTCTGTTGCCCACTTCTCCTCCTGCCTTCAATCTTTCCCAGCATTAGGGTCTTTCCAATGAGTTGACTCCACATCAGGTGGCCAAAGTATTTTAGCTTCAGCATCAGTCCTTTCAATGAATATTCAGCATTGATTTCCTTTAGGACTGACTGCTTTGATCTCCTTGCAGTCCAAGGGACTCTCAAGAGTCTTCTCCAACACCACAATATGAAAGCATCAGTTCTTCGGTACTCAGCCTTCTTTATGGTCCAACTCTCACATCCATACATGACTACTGGAAAAGCCATAGCTTTGGTGAGATGGATCTTTGTCAATAAAGTGGTATCTCTGCTTTTTAATATGCTGTCTAAGTTGGTCATAACTTTCTTCCAAAGAGCAAGTGTCTTTTAATTTCATGGCTGCAGTCATCATCCACAGTGATTTTGGAGCCCAAGAAATAAAGTCTGTCACTGTTTCCTTGAGTAGTGGCCTGCAAATATTGAGCATCACCTATGGGCTAGCACTGTTTTGGTCATTAGGGACACAACGGCGGGGGGCGGGGGGGGCGCAAAATTCCTACTCTCCCAAGGCTTACATTCTAGAGGAAAAGAAAGATCATAAATAGTCCACAGTATGATATGATGTCAGGTGATGAGCGCTAGGGAGAAAGTAGAGTAAAGGAATAGACAGCAGAATACTGTCTGAAGAGGTGGTATTTTAGAGCCCTCAAATGAGCTAAAGAAAGCCATGCTGGTATTTGAGGGAGGAGCATTTCCCAACAGGAGGATTGACACATTCTAAGGCCGTGAGCTGGGAATGGACAGTGTCTTGATCCACAGGAAAAGACCCTGATGCTGGGAAAGACTGAGAACATGAGGAGCCTCTATATAGCCAGAACAATGTAAAGGAAGGTTTGGGAGAGAGAGGAGGGGAACGAGGTCAGAGTGAGAAAAGAGCATCCACTATAACTCTGAAGCAGGAGAGAAGCACATTGTTCATGCTCAGTCAGTTCAGTTCAGTTGCTCAGTCATGTCTGACTCTTTGTGACCCCATGAATCGCAGCACACCAGGCCTCCCTGTTCATCACCATCTCCCGGAGTTCACTCAGCCTCATGTCCATCAAGTCCATGATGCCGTCCAGCCATCTCATCCTCTGTCGTCCCCTTCTCCTCCTGCCCCCAATCCCTCCCAGCATCAGAGTCTTTTCAAATGAGGCAACTCTTCACATGAGGTGGCCAAAGTATTGGAGTTTCAGCTTTAGCATCATTCCTTCCAAAGAAATCCCAGGGTTGAACTCCTTCAGAATGGAATGGTTGGATCTCCTTGCAGTCCAAGGGACTCTCAAGAGTCTTCTCCAACACCACAGTTCAAAAGCATCAATTCTTCAACGCTCAGCCTTCTTCACAGTCCAACTCTCACATCCATACATGACACAGCAAAAACCATAGCCTTGACTAGACGGACCTTAGTCGACAAAGTAATGTCTCTGCTTTTGAATATACTATCTAGGTTGGTCATAACTTTTCTTCCAAGGAGTAAGCGTCTTCTAATTGTTCGTGCTATTAGTATTCATATCAAGCTATGATAATCTTCATCTGAAGCCATCACTGCATCCTGACCACCATGTAGGAGCCTGACTTGTTCTAAGTGCCAAGCTACACTCCCCAGAATATGCCTGAGAAGACTCTTAGCACCCACCTCCTCCAGGGTGGTTCCAAAACTCTCATTTGTCAGCCCCAGACTTTTACCCTTGTCCATACAATCTGCAGTGGACCCTCTCACTTGACTCAAGCTCTGGGTCTCCCAAAGGCCAAGGATAAGACAAGAATCAGTCATTCCTGTTGCCAGCAAGTCACCAGAACCTGGAAAGAAACTCAAGGAAGGGAGCACATTACATCATCCTCCAGGGTGTGAGCACACAGGGACCCGAGGCTTGGAACTGCTCACACAAACCATCTTGGCATGCCAGGGTCCTGGTTCATCTCTTCCTCTTTAGGAAGTCCTCATCGTTTTTACATCCCAACACTGAGCTATCAAGAGATGACTTGAAGAATCTGAGATTTTAGTAAAAATACTTTACTTAATGTTTCATTGAATAAATGGGAAATATACATGCCCATTACAACAGTCAGATTTTTCTAGAAAATTTTAATATGTTTTACTTCATGCAATAAAACAGCACAGGGCATATAGTCTAATAATTTGCATGAGGTCCACAGAAAACATCAGCAGCTCTGATCTTTGTCTCCTCCTTTGAGGCTAAGAATTCAGGTATGTGACCTGATTTATGTCAGTGTAGGGAAAAAAAAGAAAATAAGGCCTAAGACCTGGAAAGGAAGGAAAAGAGAGGCTGGTAGGCCCTTAATAATGCTTTCTCTCCTTTCTCACCTCCTCAGCTCCAAAAATCATACTCTTTTAAGGCATCTTAGAACTGAATATTTGAACTGGAAAACATCTCAGACGTCAATACTGTAACTGCTCTTACGACTGAAGCAACTGAGCAAGCACACACACGAGGCACCCAGAGCACGGTATTTGTCACGGCAGCCACTGCAGACTAACGCTGTCCACTTCCCACAAATGAATGTTACCAGCCCTTCGTTCTGCATCTAGCCATCATTTATTCTATCTCATCTTCAACTCTGGTTTTTGCTGTTGTTGTTTTGTTTTGGCCAGACTGCACAGCTTCTAGGATCTTGGCTCCCCCAACCAAGACTGACCTCGGTCCCAAGAGTGAAAGCACAGAGTCTTAACTTCTGGACTGCCAGGAAAGCCCCTGGGTTTGTTTTTTTTCCTTTAAAAAATTTTTTTAAGTTTTTCATTTACATACAGTTGATTTACAAGGTGTTAATTTCTGCTGTAGAGCAGTGACTCAGTTATACCTATATATATTATTTTTCACGTTCTTTTCCATTATGCTTTACTGTAGGATTTTGACTAGAGGTCCCTGTGCCATACGGTAGGGCCTTGTTGTTTTTATAGAGTTAAAACAGAGGCCCAAGAGCAGTTAGGCTAGATGTCGGTCATAGAGCTAATATATGGCATAGCCAGGTGTAGAATGCAGGTCTCAGAGCCCTCATCTGTTAATGATTAAAAGATGCCCAAACAGGGCTTCCCTGGTGGCTCAGTGGTGAAGAAGAAGAAGAAGAAGAAGAGAAGAAAGAAAGAGGAGAGAGAGAGAGACAGAGAGACAGAGAGTAAGAAAGAAAGAGAGAGAGAGAGAGAAAGAAAGAAGAAAGAAAAAATCTACCTGCCTATGCAGGAGACGCGAGTTCAATCCCTGGTCCAGGAAGATCCCACATGCCTTGGATCAACTAAGCTGGTGTGCCACAACTTTTGAGTCTGTGCTTTAGAAGCTGGGAATCTCAACTACTGAGCCCATGAGCCACAACTACATCAGCCCACTCACCCTAGAGCCTATGCCCAAAGCAGAGGACAGAGGCAGCTCAGAGGAGCAGTGCTTGGTAGGATAAGCTCTGCTCCGGCCAAGGTCTGAGGGGCAGCATTGCAGATCAGATACTCCATTTCTTCTGTGCACAAAGTATTGATAAAACTTCTCAGGGACTTGGAACAATGCTAGCCAAACTCACCAAAGTTCAACTGATACATCAAAACATTGGTGTATTTATCCCAAGGGGAATCACTCCTGCCAGGGAAAGCAGGTTGGGGATGTGCAGGGTCTTCTCTTCTCAGAGCCAAATGGAGTTGGGTTTGAAACCGTGCTCTCCAGCAGTTGGGCAGGGAGCGTCTGGGCAAGGCGCTCGGCTCTCCACTTCCCAGTGCCCTCTTGGTGGCATGGGACTGATACCA
Organism: Nanger dama; assembly: GCA_917880005.1. Taxonomy (NCBI): domain Eukaryota; kingdom Metazoa; phylum Chordata; class Mammalia; order Artiodactyla; family Bovidae; genus Nanger; species Nanger dama. The sequence goes on from CAKJTW010000107.1 coordinate 310,044, forward strand.
GTTGAGCTGCCACGTGCGCTGATGATGAGGCTTGTAAGCGATCACACGGAGAGCGCCCAGCCCCAAACCTGGCTCATGGCTGTGCTCATACAATGGCCGCTGAGAGACAGCTGGAGTGAGGGGGCGCCTGACTATCACCATACCCAGGATTGTGCAGATGCCCCATTCCCGCTACAGAGAGAGAGCTGAGAAGGCAGCTTCAGCACAGAGGACACCTGCCTCCAAACCCTGAAACTGTGGTTTTCCTCTTACTAGATGCCAGGTTGCTACTCCAGCCTCCATCAGGGCTTCTCAAAGTCTGCAAACTACCCAGGAGTTGGCTGAAGTCAGTTTGGGGCAGTGTCTGTCTGCTTTGCTTTACAGAACTGGATTCCTCTAGGAGGGGTATTCTACCTCCAGTTCTCTCCAAGGTCCACAGCACTCCCTATTGTGTCATACCAGGACACGCTTCCTTACTTAAAACTGGCTGCTTGAGACTTCCCTGGGGATTCTCTTGTTAGGACTCCAAGCTTCCACTTCAGTGGGCACAGGTTTGATCACTGGTCAGGGAACTAAGATCGCACAAGCCAAGAGGCACAGCCAAAAAAAAACAAAATTACCTGCTTGAGTTTGCAACCCCACCCTCCCACTCAGACTATCAGGTGAAAGAATGCATCCATGCAGGCACCAATCATCTTTAGCATCAATCACATATTCCCCAGGGTACATCTTGGTAACCTTGGTGAGAAGTTGGGATTTCCCAGATGTCTGCATCAGTGAACACATTTACCAACCATCTCTCAGACTGTGGTGATTTTTCTTCACAAAATTAACTTCATCTTTTGGTATTTATTACTTGTTCCTGACCCTTTCCGCTATCATGCCCCTATCTTCCTCCCAGCCCACAGTACCAGAAGAAATATGGGGACATGTCATCATAGATTTGACCACCATACCACTGGGTCTTGATTCCACATTGGGCGCCATGGTAAGAGCTGCTGATCCAGCACTCCAATGCAGTGGTAGGAGAAGGAGCTTGCTCAGTGCAGCAGGATGGACTGGCAGATTCACTGAATAAGAGAAGATATACTGGCTTCTCATAGCTGCTATAATGAATTATCACAGACAATGATTTGAAAAATCAGAAGTTGATTGTCTCACAGCTCTGAAGGTCAGAAGCTCTCAAAAAATGTACTGACAGGGCCCCATGATCTGGGCCGTGGATGAAAATCACTCCTCGCCTCTTCTACCTCCTGGTAGCTGTCGGCATTCTTTGGTTTATAAAGATATCACTGCAATCTCTGTCTCTGAATCCACATCGCCTTGTCATCTGTGTATCTCACACATCCCCTTCTGCTTCTCTTATAAGGACACATATGATTGTATTTAGGGCCCACCCAGATAATTCAGGATAAACTCTTCTTATTAAGATCCCAGCTCAGTCATATCTTCTGTCATATTAGGTAACATCAGAGGCTCTGGGATTAGGAAGTGAATGTATCTTGGGGATGGGCAGAGAGAGGGCTTTGTGCAGCCTACACAGAAGATAGCATTGCAGCTGGCCCTTTGAAGGTGAAGAGGAGTGTATCCCGACGGCAAAGGGTGAGGGGGACATTTAGAGATGGAGAAACAGGAGAGTCCTGAGTCCCCCCTGGGAGCCCAGAGGCTGGTGTGTTAGGGGGTCTCAATGGAGGAGCCTGAGGCTCTGGTGGCCAGTCAGGAGCAGGATGCGAAGAGCTCATGCAGTGTCTGAGCTATTGCTGGATCCTACAGGTAGTGAAGAATCAGTAGACAGTTTAAATATCTCCAGTTATGGACGTTTGTTCCTAAAAAGGTAACATTGCCCTCATTATGAAAGCATCTTCCTTGCCGCAGGCTATGGTCCCAGCACTGGTGCTGTGGAGAGGGAGTGAGGAGGCCTGCTGTGCTCCCAGATATGGGGGAGCACGGTGGGGTCTGCAGAATGCTAACCTCCCACCCACACCCACTAAGGGGCTCACTTTCTAGGCAGGAGCATTCTCTCTTCTGAAGGCCAGACTATTAGCCCTGTGACTATAGTTTGGTACTCCTAATATCCTCCTTTCATTTGTATTTTTATTAAAGTACAGTTGATTTACAATATTGCATTGGTTTCAGGTGTAGAGCATAGTTATTCAGTATTTTTGCAGACAATAGTCCATTACAGGATATCACAAGGTAAGGGGTATAATTCCACGTGCTGCATAGTATATCCTTGTTGGTTATCTGTTTTACATGTAAAAGTTTGTATCTCCCTAACCACATACCCCTAATTGTCACACTCCTCTTCCCTCTCTCCTTTTGCAACCACAAGTCTGTTTTCTATATCTGAGTATCTGCGAGTCTGTTTCTGTTTGCCTATGTATTCACTTGTATTGGGCTTCCCTGGTGGTTCAGACAGTGAAGAATCTTCCTGCAGTGCAGGAGATATGGGTTTGATCCCTAGGTCAGGAAGATTCCCTGGAGAAGGGAATGGCAACCCACTCCAGTATTCTTGCCTGGAGAATTCCATAGACAGAGGAGCCTGGTGGGCTACAGTCCATGGGGTCGCAGAGTCAGACAGGACTGAGCAACTAACACTCACTTGTATTATTTTTTAGATTTGACATCTAAGTGACTAATACTTCCTTTTAAAGTAAAGATATTTTGCCGGGCTCCCCCAGCAGTGATGAGGGCTATTGCAGGAAATCTCAAGAAGAATGAGCTTGGAGAGGGCGTGAAGAGAACATTTACACACAAAGACTATGAGCTCCAGTGGACCAGCCTGCCAGGGGTTGACTTGGTTGTTTCTGTCTGTCTGTCTGTCTGTCTGTGGGAAGCCTAGGGCCCTCCATCCTTTCACCTTTCACAGACACTCTCTCACAAAGTTTGCTTTTGCCTCACAAAGAGCCAAAGGCTGACACTGTGTACAAGCATCCATTATGTATTCATGTCTTGTTCCTGACACATGGCCCTCTTACACCACTGCCATTTCTCCTGCCTTATGCTTCCAGAAGAAACCAATGGAGATCTCATCACTATTTTACAAACACATCTGCATTTGACAGATAGGAAAGGAAAAGCTCAGAGAGGCTGTGTGACCTGCCCAGATTCTCATGACTGTGATCTTAGAGCTGGAGTGGACATTTAGGACTGTTTTCCCAACTCCAGGCAGAGTGTAAGCTGCTTTGTTATCATCTACATATTCCCAGGTACCTGACACACAATCAGATCTCAGGAAACACCCAATGAAGGACTGGCCAACCTAGGATTTCTCTTGGTCTCCTGACCCCTAAGACTATGCTCTTTCCCACACACAAAACTGCTTACTAAGACCCTGCTCACAGCCAGCTGTCACCTGCTCTTATATATCTAGTTACCATCTCACACCTTTTCTGCTCCCAAAGTCCCCCTCCCCCAGACCCTCATAGAGACCTCAGCCACCAGGCTATCTGAGGACTGTCTCCAAGGAGCTCCCTGAGTCATTCCATTCAGCTCTTGGCCTGCCCTCCCTCACTTCAGTGATACAGAAGATGTAACATGAACATGCTGGGAGCAAAAGCTCAGGCTTTGAAGCCAGCAAGTCCCTCAGCTCTGCCCGAATTTAATGCACTAATATGCCAGGAGGTTGCCCATCCCCAACACCTGCCTCCTGCCACACTCACTCACCCATCCGTCCAGTCCACACATATTTAAGGAGTTTATATGCAGTACAAGCCCTGTGTTGGTCTCTGACTCAGGCATTAGAAAAATGATTATTCATTTATTCATTCTGTCATGCAACATTTACTGGACACCCACCACCAGGATAGTGAGTAGGTCTCGTTTAGGTCACAGAGACAATAACAATTGACAATAACAATTTTGAGAAGGACTGTGGGGTTTTTCTTCCAGGGAAAGAGCGTTGAGATCAATTACTGATCCCTGCTACAAGTGCAAACTAGGGGACTGGTGGCATGCCTACGATATGTGCGAGTGTGTAGGCACTGAGAGCTCACTGGTGAATAAGTCCCATTTCCCACTCACAATTTTGTACTGGATGGCTTCATTCTTTAGAATTGCAAATGAGGCAGATAAATGGACAGAGAGCTTCTCAGTTCAAATGCCCCATTTGGGGGACTTCCCAAATGGCTCAGCAGTGAAGAATCCACCTGCCAAAGTAGGAGATGCAAATTCAACCCCCATTTGAATGAGAGGAGAAGGAAATGGCAACCCACTCCAGTATTCTTGCCTGAAAAATACCATGGACAGAGAAGCTTGGCAGCCTACAATCCAAAAGGTCTCAAAGAGTCAAACACGACAGAGGACTGAGCACAATTAGGAAGCAAAACGAGATTTACCTGGACTGGCATCTATAAGAGAAGATTCACCTCTTCAGTTTGTTAGGAAACTCATGATGGATCTTTAGAAAGGATCACCACCTCCCTGCACATTGCCGCACTGACCTTCTGGTTCTATTCCATTGCAGATGCTGTTCCCTGTGCTGGCATGCTGAGGGCTCTGATTTGTGTGGTCATTCCTTCACTGGGTTTGCTCAGTGGCCCCCTCTGTGGCACAAGTAGTGGAGACTACACCTCTCCTTCAGGAATGACTCCCTGGAGTGAGTAGCATTTATGGCCTTGGGTCAGTGTGTAACATATAAGATGATGCAGTGATGACCACAAGGAGTGTGTGCTCTCAGAACTGACTGTGTAGAAGTGGGGCCAGACACTTCCATCAATAGCTGGTGCCTTGCTACTCTCTCCATAACAAACCAACAGTTTTGCTCCCAAACAACCAATCTCTAGAAGAATCTCTGATTGGCCAAGGCAAAGAGTGCCCCATGAAATAAACAGCTCACCCAAGGGGTTTAATAAAATACCTGATCCCTGGTTCAGGAAGATCCCCTGAAGAAGGGCATGGCAATCCTCTCCAGTATTCTTGCCTGGAGAATCCTATGGACAAAGGAGCCTAGCGGACTACAGTCCATGGGATCACAAAGAGTCAAACATGACTCGCACACACTTGACTTTATTAGCCCTCATTATTAAACTCAACTGAGTATGTGCTGAGGGCCTGCTTAGCACTGACTAGGCACTGTGATAAGGGGAGGGATTACAAAGGAAGGATAAGACCAGTTGCTTATTTTTAACTTGCCTGTTCATGATCTAACTGGGGAGACAATAGCCAATTTAGAGATTGCTTTGTGATGATCTCAAGCCTATCAATAAGCATTGTTGTGGCTGGACCAACCCTTGTGGTTCTCATTATGATTGTAAGATGCTCTTTAGTATTAACCATCAAGAAACTTTGAAAAAACAAAGCTTTTTACTTCCAGGACCTGGAAATTATACAGCCCACAGCGAGGTGGGGAGAGGGGTGCTGGAGAAGGAGTGTATGGGCCTTCAATTTTGCTTTCACTGGGGTCTTCCCAGATTCACTCTTTACTGATGAATGTAAAATTAAAAAAGAAAGAGTTTAAAGCACAGGAACAGAAAAGATAGGTGGCCCCAATGATCAGTTATTGAAATCAACCAAGATCTGTGAAACAAAGCTGCCTCAGTTGGCCAAAGAAGCCCAACTCTGTACCTAGGCAGGAGGCCCGCACTGTCTTTATTCAGACAGCGATAGTGGATGCCAAGTAATCAAAGCTGAAGCCATGCATTTGCATTACAAAGAAATATCAGCTGTCGAGGCTGACACTGCAGGGAGGCACACATATCCTGAACAGCAGGCCTGGGGACGCCCGCAGCTTTTCTTCAAAGAACAGGGAAAGAAATCCAGTGTCACTGGTTGAGAAAGATGCTGCTTCTCTTCTCATTTCACGTTCTGTCCCAGGTAGAGCTCGTTCAGAACCCTTCATCTCTTCATATAAATAATCCCCAAATGTCTGTCTCCAGCCCAGATCTTTCTTCTGAATTCCTGATCCAATATCAAATGATCTCTTTGAAATCTCCTCTTGAGAGTCTCACATTATTTCAATATTAGTTGGTTCAAATTCTGGTATTCCCTCTCCACCTCTGCTCTGTCATCGCCAGCTCATTAGAAGGCACCTGAGACCCGTGAGTCTTTGATTCTTCCCCCTTCTCGTGCCCACATCAGTCCACCCCCAGGCTCTGCCTCGACCTTGACTCTGGTCGCTGCTCTCCATCTGGTCTGTCTTCACACTGTCCCAGTCTGCAGCACCCTATGCCTCTGTGCCTACCCTCCAGCAAGCACCTCGGTTCCATCTTGCCCATCAGTCCTTTCACTGGAAATGAGCCAGGGCTAGGGATGGGGTGTGGGGAGGGGGTGTAAAATGTAAAAGCGCTGATGAAGGTCAAAAAAATCTTTGTATTGAAGAAACTTGGAATCTCACTGAGAACTCAATAAATGAATAAGGATATGGGCAAAGGCAGAAATACCAAATAATATGGAGCTCTATAGATACAGGGCCTGCAAACATATTCCATTTTCTTTGTCCTACTTGTACCCTCTGATTCCACATTTTCCTTACAGTTTTTGCTTATATCCTGTTCCCTCTTACAACTCAATGCCCTCTCCTTGGCTGCCACCTCCTTTAAGGCCGTGACTCCATCTTTTCACACAAAAAACTCTGATTACTCTAGACCTCCACTTTCTATGATGAATAATTGTAAATATATTTTCTACTGCATGGCAGGCACTGTGCTGATATCTAATCCTCCCAACCCAGTCACTGGTACTGATGCTATTTGAGCCCCATTTTACATATAGGGAAGCTGATGTCAAATCTGCCTGCCAAAAAAGGAAACTTGAGTTCGATCCCTGGATCAGGTAGGAAGATCCTCTGGAGAAGGAAATGATAACACCCTCCCATATTCATGCCTGGGAAATCCCAAGGACAGAGGATCCTGGTGGGCTACAGTCCTTGGGGTAGGAAAAGAGTCAGACACAACTTAGCAACTGAACAACAAAAGCTGATGTACAAAAACACTTCACTTTTGGGACCAGGGTAGGCTGCATATTGATACATATCAATATGCATATCAATCAATGGCATATTATTTTGAATAAAAGTAACTTAAGAAAGAGATGAGGCAAGGCCACTCTGATCCTCTTCTCTGTCTCCCTGAAAGCAGAAAATAAATCTCTCACAAAACACCTGAGGGTAGAAGGACACATCACCAGAGAGAGAGAGTTCAAGGCCAAGAATCCTGTATAAGCAGATCTTGTTACTTCTTTAATTTACTACCCAAGTTCAAACCGTTCACATTCTTTACTAATCAAGCACCTAAACCTAAGTTTCTTTGTTCTGTCAAATCCTCACAAATTTATTGTTTGTCTAAAGAGTATAGGGGGCAGTCCTAAGATGGCAGAGGAATAGGGCAGGGAGACCACTTTCTCCCTCAAAAATTCATCAAAAGAACATTTCAAAGCTGAGTAAGTTCCACAAAACAACTTCTGAATGCTGGTAGAGGACATCAGGCACCCAACAAAGCAGATCACTGGCTTCAAAAACAGGTAGGGAAAAATATAAAAGATGAAAAAAGATACAAAGGAGGTAGGGAGGGAGCTCTCTCCTGGGAAGGGAGTCCCGTCCTGGGAAGAGACTCTTAAAAAGTGGGGTTTCCAAACACCAGGAAACATTCTCACAGCTGAGTCTGTGGAGAGCCTTGGAAGCACAGAGGGCAACATAACAGGAAGGAAAAATAAAAAAATAATTAAAACCAACAGATTATGAGCCCAACAGTAACTCCCCCAGCAGGAAAGCAGCCCAGACGCCTGCATATGCCACTAGCAAGTGGGGGCTGGGCAGGGAGGAGCGGGAGGTGCAGGTGGCAGTGCTTTTTAAGAATCAGGCCACGGGAGGTGCGGGCTGCAGTGTTCTTTTGAGAATTGGGCTGGAGCGCCCCACGCATGGCCAGAGCAAACTAACTTGGGCTAGCAAACCAGACTGTGGGATAGCTACCACGTGAAACTCTCCAACATAAGACACCGCCAGAACCGCGCACAGAACAAAGGATGAAACGGAAATAGCCAGCTGCAGAACATCCCCCTCCAGTGACAGGCAGCCAGAGCCTTAAGGGCTGGAAGGGGGCAATCGCAGCCCAAGAGAGACATTACCTACCAAAATGCAGGCAGGCATCTTTGATAACTAAGACTTCTGGGGGTTCTGGACAGTCATCATCCACCTGAGAAGGAGGCCAGCAGTACTCCCAGAAAACTGAGCAGCAGGGAAAGGCCATAAGTCGTAGCAATTGCGCTCGCCAAACTCCTGAGCTACTCGGACCAGGGGAGGGCACAACACGCAGGCCCAACCAAATCTGTGCCTCTGAGGGCTTCCTGAGCGCCAAGCCTGGGCGGCTTAGACCAGGGAGGTGCATGAAGCCTAGGGCCGGCCTCAGATGATTCCCCGGCAGAGCAACATAGAGCCTGAGCAGTGTGCACAGCGAGCAGGGGCAGGCCCAGCGTGGATCCAAGCACACGCCAGTAATATTTGTTTGCAGCATCTCTCCTCCCCACAGCACAACAGAACAGTGAGCCTTAAAAAAAAAGTGTCCACCACTGCCCTCCCTGTGTCAAGATGGAAATCAGACACTGAAGAGACCAGCAAACAGAGGAAGTTAAACATAGGGAATCGCCTTGGAAGTGACCCCACACAGCCCACAACACCAGGGAAAGGGCCAGATATACCTTTACTACCTTTACGATCATTTTTTTTTTTTTTTGAGTTGATGTGGTTGCTTGATTGTTTTTTCTTCTTTTCTTTTTCTTTTTTTAACTTTCTTAAATTTTTAAGTCCTCTATTTCTTTAATTATTATTTTTATAACCTATTATTACTTTTCAAAAAAAAGACCCTATTTTTAAAGCAAATGCTGTATATAGTATTTTTGTGGTTGATGTTGCTGTTTTTAATAATTCCTGTGGCCTTGTTTTTTTGTTTGTTTGTTTATTCTTCTTCTTTTCTTTAATATTGTATTTTTGAAAATCCAGTCTCTACTCCAGATTTTTAATCTTTGCTTTTGGGTATTTGTTGTCAATTTTGTACATTGAAAAACCCAATCTTCAGTACCCAATTTTACCTGAGAGTCAGATTACTGGCTTGACCACTCTCTCCTCCCTTGGACTCTCCTTTTTATCCACCAGATGGCCTCTGTCTCCTCCCCCCCCCTTCTCTTCTCTACCCAACTCTGTGAATCTCTGTGTGTTCCAGACAGTGGAGAATACTCAGGGAACTGGTTACTGGCCGGATCTGTCTCTCTCCTTTTCGTTTCGCTCTTTTATCCTCCTGGCCACCTCTGTCTACTTCCTCCCTCTCCTCTTCCTTGTATAATTCTGTGAACACCTCTGAGTGGTCCAGACTATGGAGCACACATAAGGAAGTGATTACTGGCTAGCTTGCTCTCTCCTCTTTTAACCCACCTCATCTCATTCCAGTCACTTCTAACTACCCCCTCCCTCTTCTCTTCTCCATGTAACTCAGTGAACCTCTATCGGTGACCCTCAATGTGGAGAAACCTTTCATCTTTAACCTTGATGTTTTATCATCGGTGCTGTATAGATGGAGAAGTCTTCAGGCTATTGTAAAAATAAAATTGAAAACCAGAAACAGGAGGCTTAAGTCCAAATCCTGAGAACATCAGAGAAATCCTGAATCGAGGGAACATTATTCGATAGGACCTCATCAAATGCCTCCATACCTACACTGAAACCAAGCACCACACAAGGGCCAACAAGTTCCAGAGCAAGACATACCACACAAATTCTCCAGCAACAGAGGAACACACCCCTGAGCTTCAAATATACAGGCAGCTCAAAACTACTCCAAAACCATTGATGTCTCATAACCCATTACTGGACACTTCATAGCACTCCAGAGAGAAGAAATCCAGCTCCACCCACCAGAACTCCAACACAGGCCTCCCTAATCAAGAAACCTTGACAAACCACTGATACAACCCCACCCACAGTGAGGAAACTCCATAATAAAGAGAACTCCACAAATTCCCAGAATATAGAAAGGCCACCCCAAATGCAGCAATATAACCAAGATGAAGAGACAGAGGAATACCCAGCAGGTAAAGGAACAGGAGACATGCCCACCAAACCAAACAAAAAGAGGAAGAGATAGGGAATCTACCTGAGAAAGAATTCCGAATATTGATAGTGAAAATGATCCAAAATCTTGAAATCAAAGTGGAATCACAGATAAATAGCCTGGAGACAAGGATTGAGAAGATGCAAGAAAGGTTTAAAAAGGACCTAGAAGAAATAAAAAAGAGTCAACATATAATGAATAATGCAATAAATGAGATCAGAAACACTCTGGAGGCAACGAATAGTAGAATAATGGAGGCAGAAGATAGGATTAGTGAAATAGAAGATAGAACGGTAGAAATAAATGAATCAGAGAGGAAAAAGGAAAAAGAAAAACAAATTAACAGAAATGAGGACAACCTCAGAGACCTCCAGGACAATATGAAATGCTCCAACATTTGAATTATAGGAGTCCCAGAAGAAGAAAACAAAAAGAAAGACCATGAGAAAATCCTTGAGGAGATAATAGTTGAAAACTTCCCTAAAATGGGGAAGGAAATAATCACCCAAGTCCAAGAAACCCAGAGAGTGCCAAACAGGATAAACCCAAGGCGAAACACCCCAAGACATATATTAATCAAATTAACAAAGACCAAACACAAAGAACAAATATTACAGGCAGCAAGGGAAAAACAACAAATAACACACAAGGGGATCCCCATAAGAATAACTGCAGATCTTTCAATAAAACTCCTCAGGCCAGGAGGGAATGGCAAGACATACTTAAAGTGATGAAAGAAAATAACCTAAGCCCAGATTACTGTACCCAGCAAGGATCTCATTCAGATATGAAGGAGAAATAAAAAGCTTTACAGACAAGCAAAAGCTGAGAGAATTCAGCACCACCAAACCAGCTGTCCAACAAATGCTAAAGGGTATTCTTTAGAAAGGAAACACAAAAAATGGTGTATAAACCCAAACCCCAAACAATAAATGGCAACGGGATCATACTTATCAATAATTACCTTAAACATAAATGAGTTGAATGCCCCAACCAAAAGGCAAAGACTGGCTGAAAGGCTGAATCGGTAGAAAAACAAGGCCCCTATATGCTGCCTACAAGAGACCCACCTCAAAACAATGGACACGTACAGACTGAAAGTGAAGGGCTGGAAAAAGATATTCTACGCAAATAGAGACCAAAAGAAAGCAGGAGTAGCAATATTCATATTCAATAAAATAGACTTTAAAACAAAGGCTGTGAAAAGAGACAAAGGCACTACATAATGATCAAAGGATCAATCCAAGAAGAAGATATAACAATTATAAATATATATGCACCCAACATAGGAACACCACAATATGTAAGACAAATGCTAACAAGTATGAAAGAGGAAATTAAAAATAACACAATAATAGTGGGAGATTTTAATACCCCACTCACACCTATGGACAGATCAACTAAACAAAAAATTAACAAAGAAATGCAAACTTTAAATGATACAATAGACGAGTTAGACCTAATTGATATCTATAGGACATTTCACCCCAAAACAATGAATTTCTCCTTTTTCTCAAGTGTTCACGGAACCTTCTCCAGGATAGATCACATCCTGGGCCATAAATCTAACCTTGATGAATTCAAAAATATCAAAATCATTCCAAGCATCTTTTCTGACCATAATGCATTAAGATTAGATCTCAATCACAGGAGAAAAGCTATTAAAGATTCCAACATATGGAGGCTGAACAACACACTTCTGAATAACCAACAAATCATAGAAGAAATCAAAAAAGAAATCAAAATATGCATAGAAAGGAATGAAAATGATAACACAACAACCCAAAACCTGTGGGACAATGTAAAAGCAGTACTAAGAGGAAAGTTCATAGCAATACAGGCATACCTCAAGAAAAAAGTCAAATAAATAACCTAACTCTACACCTAAAGCAACTAGAAAAGGAAGAAATGAAGAACCCCAGAGTTAGTAGAAGGAAGGAAATCTTAAAAATTAGGGCAGAAAAAAAATGCAAAGAAACAAAAGAGACCATAGCAAAAATCAACAAAGCAAAAGCTGGTTCTTTGAAAGGATAAATAAAATTGACAAACCATTAGCCAGACTCATCAAGAAACAAAGAGAGAAAAATCAAATTAATAAAATTAGAAATGAAAATGGAGAGATCACAACAGACAACACAGAAATACAAAGGATCATAAGAGACTACTATCAGCAATTATATGCCAATAAAATGGACAACTTGGAAGAAATGGACAAATTCTTAGAAAAGTACAACTTTCCAAAATTGAACCAGGAAGAAATAGAAAATCTTAACAGACCCATCACAAGCACGGGAATTGAAACTGTAATAAAAAATCTTCCAGCAAACAAAAGCCCAGGTCCAGACGGCTTCACAGCTGAATTCTACCAAAAATTTAGTGAAGAGTTAATACCTATCCTATGCAAACTCTTCCAGAAAATTGCAGAGGAAGGTAAACTTCCAAATTCATTCTATGAGGCCACCATCACCCTAATACCAAAACCTGACAAAGACACCACAAAAAAAGAAAACTACAGGCCAATATCACTGATGAACATAGATGCAAAAATCCTCAACAAAATTCTAGCAATCAGAATCCAGCAACACATTAAAAAGATCATACACCATGACCAAGTGGGCTTTATCCCAGGGATCCAAGGATTCTTCAGTATCCACAGATCAATCAATGTATTCACCACATTAACAAATTGAAAAATAAAAGCCATATGATTATCTCAATAGATGCAGAGAAGGCCTTCGACAAAATTCAACATCCATTTATGATAAAAACTTTCCAGAAAGCAGGAATAGAAGGAACATACCTCAACATAATAAAAGCTGTATATGACAAACCCACAGCAAACATTATCCTCAATGGTGACAAATTGAAAGCATTTCCCCTAAAGTCAGGAACAAGACAAGGGTGCCCACTTTCACCGCTACTATTCAACATATTTCTGGAAGTTTTGGCCACAGCAATCAGAGCAGAAAAAGAAATAAAAGGAATCCAAATTGGAAAAGACGAAATAAAACTCTCACTGTTTGCAGATGACATGATCCTTTACATAGAAAATCCAAAGACTCCACCGGAAAATTACTAGAACTAATCAATGAATATAGTAAAGTTGCAGGATATATAATCAACACTCAGAAATCCCTTGCATTCTTATACACTAATAATGAGAAAAAATAGAAAAAGAAATTAAGGAAATAATTCCATTCACCATTGCAATGAACAGAAAAAAATGCTTAGGAATATATCTACCTAAAGAAACTAAAGACCTATATATCAAAAACTATAAAACACTGATGAAAGAAATCAAGGAGGATACTAACAGATGGAGAAATATACCATGTTCATGGATCAGAAGAATCAATATAGTGAAAATGAGTATACTACCCAAAGCAATCTACAGATTCAGTGCAATCTCTATCAAGCTACCAGTGGTATTTTTCACACAACTAGCACAAATAATTTCAAGATTTGTATGGAAATACAACAAAAAAAAACCACCTAGAATAGCAAAAGCAATCCTGAGAAAGAAGGATGGAACTGGAGCAATCAACTTGCCTGACTTCAGGCTCTACTACAAAGCCACAGTCATCAAGACAGTGTGGTACTGGCACAAAGACAGAAATATAGATCAATGGAACAAAATAGAAAGCCCAGAGATAAACCCACACACCTGTGGACACCTTATCTTCGACAAAGGAGGCAAGAATATACAATGGAGTAAAGACAATCTCTTTAACAAGTGGTGCTGGGAAAACTGGTCAACCACTTGTAAAAGAATGAAACTAGATCACTTTCTAACACCACACACAAAAATAAACTCAAAATGGATTAAAGATCTAAACGTAAGACCAGAAACTATAAAACTCCTAGAGAAGAACATAGGCAAAACACTCTCTGACATAAATCACAGCAGGATCCTCTATGATCCACCTCCCAGTATACTGGAAATAAAAGCAAAAATAAACAAATGGGACCTAATCAAAATTAAAAGCTTCTGCACAACAAAGGAAACTATAAGCAAGGTGAAAAGACAGCCTTCTGAATGGGAGAAAACAATAGCAAATGAAGCAACTGACAAACAACTAATCTCAAAAATATACAAGCAATTTATGCATCTCAACTCTAGAAAAATAAACTACACAATCAAAAACTGGGCCTAAAAACTAAATAGGCATTTCTCCAAAGAAGACATACGGATGGCTAACAAACACATGAAAAGATGCTCAACATCACTCATTATCAGAGAAATGCAAATCAAGACCACAATGAGGTACCATTTCACACCAGTCAGAATGGCTGTGATCCAAAAGTCTACAAGCAGTAAATACTGGAGAGGGTGTGGAGAAAAGGGAACCCTCTTACACTGCTGGTGGGAATGCAAACTAGTACAGCCACTATGGAAAACAGTGTGGAGATTCCTTAAAAAAACTGGAAATAGAACTGCCTTATGACCCAGCAATCCCACTGCTGGGCATACACACCGAGGAAACCAGAATTGAAAGAGACACATGTACCCCAATGCTCATTGCAGCACTGTTTATAATAGCCAGGACATGGAAACAACCTAGATGTCCATCAGCAGATGAATGGATAAGAAAGCTGTGGTACATATACACAATGGAGTGTTACTCAGCCATTATAAAGAATACATTTGAATCAGTTCTAATGAGGTGGATGAAACTGGAGCCGATTATACAGAGTGAAGTAAGCCAGAAAGAAAAACACCAATATTGACACATATATATGGAATTTTAAAAGATGGTAATGATGACCCTGTATGTGAGACAGCAAAAGAGACACAGAAGTATAGAATGGACTTTTGGACTCTGAGGGAGAGGGAGAGGGTGGAATGATTTGGGAGAATGGCATTGAAACATGCATACTATCATGTAGAAATGAAGCGCCAGCCTATGTTCGATACAGGATACAGGATGCTTGGGGCTGATGCACGGGGATGATCCAGAGAGATGATATGGGGATGGAGGTGGGAGAGGGATACAGGATTGGGAGCTCATATACACCAATGGCAGATTCATGTCAATGCACGGCAAAACCAATACAGTATTGTAAAGTAAAATAAAGTAAAAACAAAATTTTAAAAATAAATTTTAAAAAGAGTATAAAAGCTGCCTCCTTTGGAGAATTCCCTGGTGGGCCAGTGGTTAGGACTCCACACTCTTACTGTGCAGGATTCAACTCCTGGTCCAGGAGCTAAAATTCCATAAGCTGTGTAATGCAGCACCCCACCCCATAAATAGCTGCTTTCTTTGGCCATTTTCAGGTCTATTTCTATGAGACCTCCATGGGCATGAATTAAAATGTGTTTCTTTTTCTCCTATTAACCTGTGTTGTATCAGTTTTTAGTACTACTCCAACAACAAGAATGCAAGATGTGCAGAGGGAACATTTCCCCCTCCCCAAAAAATTGTATCAAGAACTTCCTAGGATCCAGGTCTGCAGAAATTCAAAGCTTTTTTTTTTTTTTTAAATCTTCTATTTACTTATTTTATTTTGGAGCCACACCAGGCACCTTGCAGGATCTTTGCATGGGTTCCTGCTTCAGAGGCTGAACCCATGTCCCCTTCAGCGCAATCACAGAGCCTTAGACACTGGAACACAAGGGACAAGCTTAGCCTGAGCTCTGAACCAATCCTTGCTGCCCCCGAGAGCTTTAGAGTAGTTCACACCTTGTGCTACCCAATTCCCATTCCTTCCTGCACTCCCTGTGCAGCTATGTCTGTACCCACAGAGTCTCGCTGAGATGCTGCACTGTTAGAGGGAAGTTTGACCCTCTGCCAGTGGGCAGTCATAAGTTTGCTGTCCTCACAAAGATGAGAGTGCTGTATTAGACAACTGCCTCCCACATACTTCCAAGCAGCAGCTCTCTCCCTCTCCTGTCTCTCGAAATCAGGCTGAAGGTCTCCCCTGTCCTGGCAGGAGCAGCTATGTAGCCAACCAGCCCAACCGGGCCACCTGCCAAGAGGCTGAGCACATCATCCTCCGTACGTAGTCTTCTTCTCCATCTTCCTGGGCATCCGAGTAGGGGAAGCTGTCCTGTGCCTAGGCTGTATTGTCAGTGGACTCTGACATCTTCTGCGATACATGTGTCCAAAAGGACAGGTCAGTGAGTCTAGAACCCAGGAATTTTCAAGTCATATCCCCTGACCTATTCCTCACATCTTCCTCCTGCCCTGACCCCATACTCCCAGAGGTAATCCAGTAATTGGGAAATGCTTTTGAAATGCATAATGTCATTTGCCACTTGGGGCTCAATTTTCTTTTGGGAGAACATAACTGACTTATGACCAGCCTAAGAAACTGTAGCTGATTGGCAGAGTTTCCTGGATTCAGGAGGACTGGATTTGGTGAATATCAATCTCTACTGTACTGAGAAGCTGAAGAAAGGTCTCCAGTTTTAATAAAAGTCATCAGTTTCCATCTTCTTTGCTTGAATCTGGATTGTCATTTCCCCCAAATATCCTCTGAGAATAATAGCAGAAGTCATAGGGCTGTAAATACTTTTTAACATTTTTAACAATAATAATAATAGAGACCTGCCGGGGTCCAGCCCCAGTGGATCCAGGGAATTTGAAGTGGGGACAGCGTTGGCGAGGAAAACTTATTTATTTATTAATATAAGATCAGATTAGGAAGAAATAGTGTAGCAGGAAAATTAAGTGGAGAAAAGAGGCTAATTAACTTGGTTTACGTGGAAAACCAATAAAGTTCCAAACAAGGAACTTGCACCGTCTACGTTGGGCCATAGGTGCCTGCTTGAATATCAGGGCATGCCCTGCCTTGGTCTCCCTTTGCGCGGGTCTCAGAAGCCCGGGCAAGTAAGTAGACTTGGTGAGCTTCCACGTTCCAAGGGATCAGCCTGAAAAGGAGAGGAAGGAAGCAAGAGAAAGAATTGACACGGGGGAGGCCAGGCTTGTGCAAAACCCCTCCAACTTTATTGTTCAAAAGGTGTTTATATACTCTAATTTTTACATAATGGAAGGTACAGAGTCACGCAGGGGCAGCAGTCCTGACCCTTTCTGTGTATCTTTTTGTATACAAAAGGTCTCAGGTGATTTACATTATCTTCTGGCCAGGAGGCTTGCTAACACTTTTTGGCTCTCTTTCTTAATGAATGTTAATCTCATTTCCCCCAAAGTGTTTTTCTTTAATCTGCATCTCCTTAAAGCACTAAAGTTACATCTCTATAGAAACAAAGGTGCAGTGGGTTATAACAAAGAAGGTACTTAACTCAAAGATCTAATGTTGCTGCTTGTTTTTTCTATATACCAACTATATCAACAAATAAAAGATATGAAAATTTGGCAGCAAGTATTGGCTCAACAAATGAAACCATTAATCAGTCCTATTCTAAGGATTCTGACTCCTCAGAAGCCCCTACATTCCTAGGATGTTTTAAGCTTCCTGTGCCTCCTGTGGTCAGGAGGCCTCAAACAATCACATGCGCAGCTGTATGAGTCCTGCAGGCAGGCTAGAAAGCCATCAGAGGGGTTTTGGGATTGAAACACTCATCTTATGCCCAGGAGATTTATTATCTAAAAGCTCTAAATTAATTTTTTTCCAGAAAAGGTGTGTGGGGGGCAGCCCCCTGTTAATGAAAGAAGAGTAGGTGGAAAGCATAACACAGTAAAGCAGGCAGACTCTGGTCTTGGGGGTGGATGCTCAGGAAATTCCAGGGGGAACCCCTGAAGCTTGATCATGTCCTTGTGTTTTGTCAGGCTTCCTTCCTCATGACCTTGTCATGGGCAGGATTCCTCACACTGGCCCCTGTCAGAGACCTAATTATATTCAGTAGTTTCCATATTCCAGGCCAGGTGCTAAGCACTTTATCTGCATTATTTCAGTTAATCCTGCAAAAAAGTAGCATTACAATGTCATCATACTGAGGAGGGACTCGAGTTCAGAGAGGTCCAGTTACTTATCCAAAGTCAATAAATCCTTAAACCTGTTTCCAACATTTATATTCTTGACCACTCGCTCCAGTGGTATTCAAACCACTGGACTAGCTCTGTGGATTGTAATAGGTGTTATTCATTTACCAAACAGGGGGTGAAGGAGATTCTGTGGTCAAGTTAAACAACATGTAATAGGTTTCTCTGCTGCAGGACTTGTCAGAACCTTTACAAAGCCAGTGTGTGGAGCTAATATCCAGGAGGAGAATAGCAAATGCACAATTTCCCAGAAGTCTGATTTGACCACAAAACACTTTTCTACAGAGAAATTTTTAACTGGGCTAATATTTCCATGGAGCACACCTTGAAAAGGACTGCATGGCTTTACCTCATCACTGCCTCATGAGACTTTTCCAAGCCACCAGAGAACAGAAGAAAATATGGGACAAAACAGGTTAGGTAGACTGCTCTCCTGTGTTTTGAAAAAAAAAAAAAAATTGCTATAATTGCTAGAATCAGAAGTTTGCTTTTCAGACTTCCTTGCTGCCTTTGCAGAAAATTTTATTTTTTAATTTTTATTGATGTATAGTTGATTTACAATGTTGTGTTAGCTTCAGGTGTACAGCAAAGTGATTCAGATACATATATCACATATACATATATGTGTGTATATCTGAATGTATGTACATATATTCTTTTTCAGATGCTTTCCTATTTAGGTTATTATATTGAATATAGTTTCCTGTGCTATATAGTAAGTTCTTATTGTTTATTTGTTATCTTTTTTATATTCTATAAATATGTATTATAATATATAGTAGTATGTATCTGTTAATCCCAAATTCCTAATTTTTATCCCTCTCCTTCAGTAACCATAAGTTTGTTTTCTATGTCTGTGAGTCTGTTTCTATTTTGTAGGTAAGTTTATTTACATCTTTTTAGATTCCACAAATAAGTCATATCATATGATATTTGTTTTTCTCAAAACAAACTTTTTTAGTTTATTTTTTAATATAAATTTATTTATTTTAATTGGAGGTTACTGCTTTACAATGTTGTGTTGGTTTCTGCCCTTCAACAACATGAATCAGCCATAAGTATACACGAAACAAACACTTTTAAGAACTCAGTCTTCCATACAAGCCAAGGAAGTTCCCAAAGAGGCATCAGGTTTTGCTTCAGGAAGCAGACTAATGGACCTTGCATAGCTGACTGCTCCTATAAATGATCATATCCAGGGCCCTTACTAGCCCACATGACACATTTGTACAAATTACTAATAGTGAACAAAGCCAGTGCTACAGTTGGCAAGTAGGCAGAGCTGATGGCAAATTTGTAAGAGGTGCCTTCTCTGCAGATTAATGCCTATTTGGGGTGGAATAATGTCTGCCCCTCCCCCCACCCGCCAGAATTCACATTTAACAGGAATGTGACCTTATTTGGAATCAGCATCTTTGTTGAAGTAGTTAATTAAAATTAGGTCATACTAGATTCTCAGAGGGTAAAGCGTCTGCCTACAACCCAGGAGACCCAGGTTCAATCCCTCGGGAAGATCCCCTGGAGAAGGCAATGGCAACCCACTGCAGTACTCTTGCCTGGAAAATCTAATGGATTGAAAAGCCTGGTAGACTACAGTCCATGGGGTTGCAAAGAGTCAGACACGACTGAGCAACTTCACTTCAGATTACAGTAGACTCTAAATCCAATAGACTTCCCAGGTGGCACCAGTGGTAAAGAACCCACCTGCCAATGCAAGAGACATAAAAGATGCAGGTTTGATCCCTGGGTTGGGAAAATCTCCTGGAGGAGGGCATAGAAACCCACTCCAGGATTCTTTCCTGGAGAATCCCATGGACAGAGGGGTCTGGTGGGCTACAGTCCTTAGGGTCACAAAAAGTTGGATATGACTGAAATGACTTAGCACATGTGCTAAATCTAATATGACCAATGACCTTGTGAGAACAGAAGAAATACACACAGAGAAGGCCACATGATGGTGGAGGCAGAAAATGAAATTATGCTGCCACAAATGAAGTGATGCCAAAGATTGCCAGCAACCACCAGCAGCCACCAGTGACCACCAGGGACCACCAGGGACCACCATGGGCCACCATCAGCCACCATTGGCCACCAGCAGCCACCATAGGCCACCAGTGACCAGCTGCAGCCACCAGTAACCACCAGCGACCACCAGCTACCACCAGCAGCCACCAGCGACCACCAGTGATGATCAGCGACCACCAGCAGCTACCAGTGACCACCAGCGACCACCAGGGACCACCACAGACCACTAGCAACCAGCATTGGCCACCAGTGACCACCATCGGCCACCATAGGCCACCAGTGACCACCAGTGGCCAACAGCGGCCACCAGAGGCTAGGGGACAGACATGGTACAGATTCTTTCCCTGAGCCTCCAGGACTTTTAGCCTCCAGGACTATGAGTGGATAAATTTCTGCTCTTTTTGGTGGTGGTGGTAGTGAGGAGATTGGCCATGCCGTGTGGCTTGCAGGATCTTAGCTCCCTGACCAGGGATTGAACCCAGGCTCTTAGCAGTAAAAGCACAGAGTCCTAACCACGGGACCAACAGGGAATTCCCAAATTTCTGTGGTTTTAATCCAGCAGCAACAGCAGCAGTTAGTCATATAGCAGCGCTCAGATTCACATACATTGTCCCACACCAGGGCGCAGGCAAGGTGGGCACAGGCTGCATTCCCACCCCTGATCACCTTGACCTCTCATGGCTTGTGCAGAAACATCCTACTCAGACAAAAGGGCCCCTACTGATGTCACAAACACCCATCTGCCTTGCTACCCCAGGCTGTTCCCTCAGTTTCCTTTTAGCCCTCCAACTGATGTGAAGCAGACACACAGCCCCCAGAAAGGGAGGTACCCTGAACCTGCAATGAGCCCAGCACTGCCTGGCCCCTGAGACTGTGCTCTCAGCCCTGACAGTGCTGAGGTGTCATCCCCTTGGAAAAATTGGGCTTTAGGGAAGCCGTGTCTTTAAAAGAGTCGGTCTGTCACATTGAATGTCTCTATATGGCCCAAATACTGTCTCCCTGGGTGGAGGAAAAAATCCAAAGCAAAAAGTTTTATTAGCTTTTCTCCATTAAAACACCCTCTGTATAAAGTGATGGATTTGAAGCAAGGGAGGAGAAAGATTTTCTGCCTCCAGCAAAAAGTCCTTCTTGTGGTTCTTCCTTTGGTGAGTAAAAGGAACGTGGCGTTAAAGACACCAAAGAACAAACACTCTGTGGCCAATAAAGTGGGTGGAGGAGGCACTGAGCTGCCCTGGGGTGGGGCCCCAGCTCATAAAGACAGCAGAGTTCAGCTAATGTGCTCCATCAAGGGCTTTGGAGGGCAGAAAGAACACCACCGGGGTTTTAAACGTGGGGCCAGCCAGAAAATGATTCATGATCAATCCACTAAAAAAGTGTTTATTGCCAAATGGAAAAGAACTCTCTGAAATTAAATAGAAACAGTTGATTTTCGAAGCTGACTTAGGTCTACTTCAGCTACAGAACAATTATTTCCTGAGTTTTTACACTGGGCAAAACAAAGTGCCTAAAGAAAGGAGAGATGGTCAGGGCTCTCAGTTCTGGGAGAAGTTTAAGCAGAAGGAAGTTTAATGCACAGCCACCATGATGTAAGGCAGAAGCAGGGGAGGTGGTCACTTCTACTTCAATCTGTGTCTTCAAGCATATGTCACTTTTTATAATTCCTTACTCTCTCAAGAAAAGCCATATGTTTTCCAGATCAGAGATAACTGACATCGTTTTTTCCAAACTCACATTCTGGATATTTACAGTGTTTATATAACACAAAACGTCTGTTATTGAAAAATATAGAAAATAGCTTTTTGTGATGACTTTAGAGATTCTTTACCATTTATGCTTTGCTATAGTATAACAGTTTCCACACTTTTCAGAATGAGAACTTGACTTTGAAATTTATAAAATATGTTAGAAAATAGATTTTACTATTTTATGAAAATCTTCTAGAATACTCACCTTTCTGCTCTGTCTGGTGAAAAACTCTTATAGTTCTGACAGTGACTTGAGAGAAACTTCATGGTTCAAAAGCTCATTTTCAAACCAGCATCCAATATTTCTCCCAGGTCAACTGGGAAGAGATCATTTTAAAGGAGGGAGATGTAATATAGATAGTAGAGGGGATCTAAGTAGCTTTGGAAAAATTGGAAATGTTTCTTTGACTAGAAATTATAAGGCTAAAGACAAAGGGAACTGTATATAAACACTGTCCTCTAAAACTGCTTCTCCCAGGAACATGCATGAACAATTTTGGAACTGCTATCCACGTATAAGGAAGTTGAATGGTGGGTGGTGGAAGCCAGGTTTCTCACTGCTGTAGGAATAATTCTCACAGATGAGCAAAGAGGGGGAGTCTAAAATAATCCATGTAGTACTGGATTAGAGTCAAGGACATCAATAGAAACTCGTGTTTGGTTTAACATAGATTCAGATGGATAGGTACAGAAATATAGATATGTGTATGCATGGGTTATTATACACACAGGTATTTCCTGCTGAGAGAGCTAGAAGCAGTGACACCCTGGTAGCAATGAGCACACCCAGTTCCAAGATCTTGGTTTCTAATGTCATTCTCTACTAAAAGCAATTAGGGCCCCTTGAAGAAGTGACTGATCCTAGGATGAGGATAAAGAATAAAGAAAAGTTGGAGCATATTACTGTGCCAGAAAGCAGGAAATTGTTCAAAAAGAAAAAAACACAGAACATGAAGTAAGCAAACTGAGGGGAAACAGGAGCCAACTTGACATAGCTCCCAAGGGCCAAAGCAGAAACAAATTGAGCAACAAAATAAGTATCAGATTATAGCCCAAGTATAAAATATCAATGTCAATGTTGATATAAATAAATGATTGATTAAATAAATAAGGAGAAAGAAACCAATCCTTTTAAGAAAATTTTCAAGTAATTTTTATAGATACTCCTGTCTCTATGAAATGGACTTCAGTCTCCCACCCCTTTAAGTGTGGACTGTGCTTCCAAAGGGCTTCTGCATGGCTCGGTGGGTAAAGAATCTGCCTGCAATGCAGGAGATATGGATTTGATCCCTGGATCAGGAAGATCCCCTAGAGAAGGAAATGGCAACCCACTCCAGTGGTTCCACAAATAGAGTATGAAAAGTGGGAAGAAAGTAACTTTATAGTGCAGCCAACTATAAAACAACCTTAGCCAGGTGACATTTTAATTGAGATTAACAGGGGCCGTCCAGGTGGCACTAAGGGGTAAAGACCTTGCCTGCCAATGCAGGAGACATAAGAGAAGCAGGTTTGATCCCTGGGTCAGGAAGATCCCCTGGAGAAGGTAATGGTGACCTATTCCAGTATCCTTGCCTGGAGAATCCCACAGGGAGCCTGGAGAGCTCCCTAGAGTCACAAAGAGTTGGACACAACTGAAGTGGCTATAACATCATCAGTAATATATCATGTTGATAGCAAATACTTTTATATTATGTGATGAGCAGGGCATTTCACCTCTGTGATCTCCCTCCCAAAATCCATATGACAAAAATATCAGACAAACAAACTGGGAGTCATTCTATAAAATATCTGACCAACATGCTTCAAAATTATCAAAGTCATCAAAAACAAGGAAAATCTAAGAAACTGTCATAGCCAAGAGGAGCCTAATGAGGCATGATAACTAACACAATATCAGATCTTAGATGGGCTCTTGAAACAGCAAAAGGACATTAGTCAGAAAACTAGTGAAATTCAAATAAAATGTAGAGATTGGTTAATAGAAATGTACCAACGTTGATTTCTTAGTCATGACAAAATTACCATGGTAATGTAAGATGTTCACATGGGGAAAGAGAGTGAGGGGAATATGTGAACTTGCTGCACTACTGATGCAATTTTTCTGTAATTCTAAAACTATTCTAAAATGCTTAGAGACATCGGTATAAACTCATGTTTAGCTTAATATAGAAACACAAGAATAGTTACAGAAATGCAAATGTGTGCATATGCATAGTTAATTATATATACATTTGGCCTTTCATATCCACAGGTTCTACAACCACAGATTCAGCCAACCTCAGAGTGAAAATATTTGGTGAAAAAAATTCTAGAAAGTTCCAAAAAGCAAATTTTGAGTTTGCTGTGCTACAAATTTTTACATAGCATTTACATTGTAGGAGATATTATAAGCAATCTAGACATGATTGAAAGCATACAGAAGAATGTGTGTAAGTCATATGCAAATACGACACCATTTTTATGTAAAGATCATGTGCATCCTCAAATTTTGGGATCTGCAGGAGTCCTAGAACCAATCCTAGGCAGATACCAAGGGATAACTGCATATATGTTTCCTTGCTGTGTCTGCTGAAAGAGCTAGAAGCAATGATATCCCAGTAACAATGAGCAAACCCAGTGCTCATTTTTATTATTTATTTTAAAATAATTTATTATTTAAATTTTATTATATTTATTATTATTAAAAAAGAAAGGAAGAAAGAAGTAAATGGGTTTCTTTGACTAAGAAGCTTTGAGCTTCCCAACCTATCCAAGCAGCAGTCCAGAATTATCCAAAATTGGACACAGACTTTTAGGGGAGCAAAGTTTGACACCCCAAAATGTCTCTTCTGCATGTGGATTATTTCCAACTGAAAAAATCAAGGCCTTGAAAGACTCGGGAAGAAACTTTGACTTTCACCTCAAATGCCTGGAAGAATTTAGTTCTGTTCCCAGAAAAGAGCTATCACTAGAGAATATTGCAAAAATATTATACAGGGGTGATGGGGAAACTTGAAACAGGACCTCATGCGAAGAGTTGACTCATTGGAAAAGACTCTGATGCTGGGAGGGATTGGGGGCAGGAGGAGAAGGGGACGACCGAGGATGAGATGGCTGGATGGCATCACGGACTCGATGGACATGAGTCTGAGTGAACTCCGGGAGATGGTAATGAACAGGGGAGGCCTGGCGTGCTGCGACTCATGGGGTCGCAAAGAGTTGGACACGACTGAGCGACGGCACTGAACTGAACTGAACTGAGAGATCAGAGTCCACTCTGTGTCCCATTGTCTCTGTGTGGGCCCAGCCAACGTTTATTTACCAAACATTTGCCTTTGCATCATCATGTGCATTACCTTCTTCTTATCCAAATTTCAAAACCACTACCTCTAAAAATCATCTTTTGTCTTTAGTTGAAGGTGATATTTAGGGGCTTTCAGCCATTTTGGTAAGATATTGCTTCTCTGGGCTCTCCCATGTATACATGTTATTAACTTCTGTTTGATTTTCTCCTGTTAATCCCTCTGGTATCACCTTAATCCTTAAATCGGAAAAACCTAGAAAGGCAGAGGAAATTTTCTTCCTTCTGGACAGATTCAACTAGCTCTCCCTGTGTTTAAGTAGCAGACCTTATCCACAGATGCCTAAAGTGAGTAAAACACTGTCAAGAAACACAAGGCTTTTTATGTAGGGACCCTAACTTGGCCTCTTCCTCCAAGGCTATGCTGAAAGTAGGTCTAATGAAATTATGTCATGCCATGGAGACAAGCACCATGCCACCTGATTCCTGATAAACCAGCAGTTCAGCCCTAAAGTAGCTGAGAAAATAATTCATATCCTTGTGAGTACCACAATAGAATCTGCTGGACTCCTTGATCCTGCATGTGTTCTTGCCCTCATACTGTCTCATACCCACTGTAGCCTCTTACCCTCCTTGCCAATAATACCCTGAGAGTAACTGGCAACCCCTGGTTTGAAGTAGGTGCCCCCTCTATCCCCGGGCAGATCTTCATTGCTGAACCCATGCACGATGCCTCAACCCAGCTGTGATTCAAGATGTAGCTTATGCATCTTAATAATTATGCCCAGAGTATAATAGGTTCTCAATAAATGCTTAGTGAATGAATAGACCAAAGAATGAATGAGTAAACCTTCCAAATTGCAAAGGGAAAGGGCTCTGGAAATGTAATTAAACAAAGTAGTTTATACAGACAGAATGCCCAGCTCTTTAAAAACTCAATTTCCCAGACATAGAGAACAGACTTATGGACATGGGGAAAGGATAGGAGAGAGTGAGATGTGTGGAAAGAGTAACATGGAAACTTACATTACCATATGTAAAATAGATAGCCAACTGGAATTTGCTGTATGACTCAGGAAACTCAAACAGGGGCTCTGTATCAACCTAGAGGGGTGGAATGGGGAGAGAGATGGGAGGGAGTTTCAAAGGGGAGGAGATATACCTATGGCTGATTCATGTTGAGGTTTGACAGAAAACAACAAAATTCTGTAAAGCAATTATCCTTCAATTAAAAAATAAATAATTCTTTAAAAATAAAATAAAGCTACTATAAACATTTGGAGGAAAAAAAAACTCAGTTTCCTTCTTTTGCTTCCTCTGTTTCATCTCTCTGGCTAAGATGCTGAGATTTTTAAAGGGAAACAAAGTGAGTTCTGAGCAAACTTTAGCTTGCAACTGTGGTTACTACTCCTGTCACTCAACCACCACCCATCAGCTGGGATTATATGAAGCTCATGCTGTTCTAGGTAGTGATCTTCTGACTGATAAATAAAAATACACATTTTAATCTTCCTCCATTGCTGGCACAGAGCTTCTGAAACCTTTGGAATTTCAAGTGATGAGTGGATAAATATGTCTTGTTACTTATCACAAGCCTCTTTCAAACTACAATATCAATAATCTCAGATACACAGATGACACCACTCTTAGGGCAGAAAGTAAAAAGAACTAAAGAGACTCTTAATGAAAGTGAAAGAGGAGAGTGGAAAAGCTGGCTTCAAACTCAACATTCAGAAAACTAAGATCATGGCATCCAGTCCCATCACTTCATGGCAAATAGATGGGGAAATAGTGGAAACTGCCGGGAGCCAGCGTGAGGAGTCCCACCCGTGACAAGGTCATGCAGCAGAGGTCTGATGGGCAAGGCAAATCAGGCCTCAGGGTTTTCCCCTGGTATTTCCTGAGCATAAACCCCCAAAACCAGAATCTGCCTGCTTTATTGTACTCTGCTTTTCTGACATTCTCTGGAAAAAGTTAACTCAGGGCTTCAGTCTCCTGCATATGAAAAGAATGCCTCGGCTTATACACCATCTGATAACTCTCTAGCTTGCCTAACAGGTTTCCCTGGACTTTTTACACCTTGCTTACAGCCCCTCAACCACGAGAGGCACAAAGCTCAAAGCATCTTAAGATACAGAGCCCTTTCTAAAGAGCTAAAAATCATATTGGTGATGGGTTTTCACTGTTGACTCAATAATTGCTGCCAGGCCTCCATATTCTTTATCTTTTAGGCACCTGGGAGGATATTAATCAATGTAATCAGGATATGGAAAAAGGTATATAGTAGTTTTGATGTTAGCAACACTAGATTTTTGAGTTACTTTTCTTTTGTTATAAATCACTGTACTTCTTTTACTTGTTATAAATTGCTGTATCTTTGCCATGTAAGAATGTAACTTTATTTAGTACTTTCTGAGAGTGGCACCAGACTTTGGGAAGATCAACACAAATAAGTCTTCTGGTTAACAGACCCTTATCAGAAAAGGACTGTAAAATGTTAATTGGCCCTCTGGCCGGAAGATGATGTAAATCACCTAAGACTTGTGTATACAATTAGGTATGCAGAGAGAAAGCCTGGTTTTGATAAGAGTCTGGGCTGCTAGCGCTGCATAATTTTGTATTACCCATTGATCTCTATGTACAATCAAAAGGTATAAAAGGCCTTTCTAGACAATAGAGGCCGGGTCAGTCATTGGAAGGACTGGTTTCCCCCGTGTCTCCTCTTTACTCTAATTTCAGGCTGAATTCCCATCTGGGGCGTGGAGGCTCGCCATGTCTACTTACTTGCCCTGGCTTCTAAGATCCATAAGAGAGGGAGCCCAAGGCGGGGCACCCTCCTATATTCAAACAGACGCTGGTGGCCTAACATAGACGGTGCAAATCTCTTGTTCTGAGATTTTATTGGTTTTTCACATAAACCAAGTTATTCAGCATCTTTTCTCCACTAAATTTTCTTACTATACTATTTCTTCCTAATCTAATCTTATATTTCTAATTAAGTAAATAAATAAGTTTTTCCTCACCTATCTGTCTCCCCTTCGAATCACCCTGGATCCACCGGGGCTGGACCCGGCAGGAAACAGTGACAATTTATTTCCTAGGGCTCCAAAATCACTGCAGATGCTGACTGCAACCATGAAATTAAAAGACACTTGCTCCTTGGAAGAAAAGTTATGACAAACCTAAACAGCGTATTAAAAAGCAGAGACATTACCTTGCCAACAAAGTTCCATCTAGTCAAACCTATGGTTTTTCCAGTAGTCATGTATGAGAGAGTTAGACTATAAAGAAAGCTGAGTGCCAAAGAATTAATGCTTTTGAATGGTGGTGTTGGAGAAGACTCTTGAGAGTCCCTTGGACTGCAAGGAGCTCCAACCAGTCCATCCTAAAGGAGATCAGTTCTGGGTGTTCATTGGAAGGACTGATGCTAAAGCTGGAGCTCCAATACTTTGGCCACCTGATGTAAAGAGATGACTCATTTGAAAAGACCCTGATGCTGGGGAAGATCGAGGGCAGGAGGAGAAGGGGGTGACAGAGGATGAGATGGTTGGATGGCATCACTGACTCAATGGACATGAGTTTGGGTGGACTCCACGAGTTGATGATGGACAGGGAGAGAGACCTGGCGTGCTGCAGTTCATGGGGTCACAAAGAGTTGGATATGACTGAGCAACTGAACTGAACTGAACTTTCAAACTACAGCCGAGTTTGTGTTAATGAATTTTGGAAAGCCCCAGGAGCTGGTGTGGGGTGTGTAATTAACCAGGAGAATCAACCAGGATCAGAAGGTTAGAACTGTCAGCCCTACTCCCAACCCCAGACCTCAAGGGAGGAAAGAGGGGCTAGAGACTGAGTTCAGTAAGCACAGGCCAATGATTTAATCAATCGTGCCTATGGAATGAGCCCTCTGGGGCGAAAGCCAAAGAACAGAGTTCAGAAAGCTTCTGGGTTAGTGAACACCAGCGATGCTGGCGGCAGAATGGTGCACTCCTCCCCAATAGGGCATGGAAGCACCATAAGCTTTGCCGCATTCCTTGCCCCTTGCATCTCTTCCATCTAGCTGCTCCTGCTTATGTCCTTTTATAATAAACAGGCAATCAAGCAAGTAAACTTATCTCCTGGATTCTGCAAGCCAATCTAGCAAATTAATCAAGCCCAAGAAGGCTCCAGGGACTGTCTAAGGTGTAGCCAGGAGCTGAAAGCACAGGCGCCAGGATGAGGGATGTCCTGTGGGACTGAGCCTCGACTGGGGGATCCCACACCACCTCCAGGCGAGGTCAGAGCCAAGTGAGATACAGGACACCTACCTGGTGTCCCAGAATTACCTGGTGTGGGGAAATAACCACACATTTGCTGACAAGAATGGAAGCAGTCAGAGCATGGTATGAGAAAAAGTGAAGGAAATAAGTGGGTGGTGTTTTTTTCTTTATAAGCATAACATACAAAAACCTTCTAATGGTGTCTGAGATCTTTACATAGGCTGAATCATTTCCACAGCCCTTTTCCTGTGTGGTCATGCTTGACACTAAAACAGGCACATCACATAGTCCAAGAACAAATGGTTATCAGCATTTTACCAAGGATGACACTACAGCTCAGAGGTGGTTGCCCAAGATGAAGCAGACATGAGGCCCATCTTCTGACCCCAACCTGAACTTGTGACTCCAAGTCCATGGTTCCTTCCACAAATCTGCTAAAGTAGACACAGGAAAGACCCAGAGGGCACAGTGCTACGGGCTGGACTAGTAAGGGAGGCTGCAAGAGGAGAGGAGCCAGAGCTGGGCAGAGAAGAGGCCTTCCCAGGCAGAGGGAACAGCAGCAGCAGAGGAAGGAAACAAGATGCCCCCGGGGCCTCGCGGAGGCACCAGAAAGAAGGAAGGCAGCAGAGACAGTGGCGTGACCCTGTGCATTCCTTGGGGTGGAGAGGCTTGTCTATCTGTCAACTTGGGATGTACAAGTCCCACAAAGGCAAAGCTGAACTCCACAGCCAAAGTGCTTTTGACCAGCATGAGGTACCCTCTGACATATTGCTGGGCTCAGATCACTTCAAGAATTTACTAAGATTATTAAGAAGAACATCCTACATTATAAATGTAAAAAGTAAGGTTGAAAAGGAAATTAAAATGATAAGAAAAGGATAATGTTGCACATTCTAATGGCCGAGTCCTTTGACATTCCCCAAATTGAAGAAAATTCAACCATGTGTGAAGTGTGGGAACACTGCAAATATCTAGCAACCAGCAGGACCTGAAAGGAGATGAATAAAATGGACAGCTTTTGAACACACAGCTTGAAGATTAGCATGAACTTAATACACCTAAGTATTAAGTATTAGTCACTCAGTCGTGTCCAACTTTTTGCAACCCCATGGACTGTAGCCCACCAGGCTTTTCTGTCCATGGGATTCTCTAGGCAAAAATGCTGGAGTGGGAAAAGGCAAAAAGATATGACACTGAAACATGAATTCCCCAGGTCAGTACATGCCCAATATGTTACCGAAGAAAAGTGGAAAAATAGCTCCAAAAGAATGAAGAGGCTGAGCCAAAATGAAAACAGCGCCCAGTTGTTGATGTGACTGGTGATGGAAGTAAAGTCTAATGCTATAAAGAACAATGTTGCATAGGAACCTGGAATGTAAGGTCCATGAGTCAAGGTAAATTGGAAGTGGTTAAACAGGAGATGGCAAGCGTGAACACTGACATTTTAGGAATCAGTGACTCTATAGAGTCAGCAAAAACAAGACTGGGAGCTGATTATGGCTCTGATCATGAACTCCTTATTTGCAAAATTCAGACTTAAACTGAAGAAAATAGGGAAAACCACTAGACCATTCAGGTATCAGTTCAGTTCAGTCACTCAGTCATGTCCGACTCTTTGTGACCCCATGAATCACAGCACACCAGGCCTTCCTGTCCATCACCAACTCCCACAGTTCACTCAAACTCATGTGCATCAAGTCGGTGATGCCATCCAGCCATCTCATCCTCTGTCATCCCCTTTTCCTCCTGCCCCCAATCCCTCCCAGCATCAGTCTTTTCCAATGAGTCAGGTCTTCCCATGAAGTGGCCAAAGTACTGGAGTTTCAGCTTTAGCAGCAGTCCTTCCAAAGAACACCCAGGGCTGATCTCCATGACTTAAATCAATTACGATTATACAGTAGAAATGACAGGTTCAAGGGGTTAGATCTGATAGACAGAATGCCTGAAGAACTATGGACAGAGGTTCATTACATTATACAGGAGGTGGTGATCAAAACCATCATCAAGAAAAAGAAATGCAAAAAGGCAAAGTGGTTGTCTGAGGAGGCCTTACAAATAGCTGAGAAAAGAAGAGAAGCAAACAGCAAAAGAGAAAAGGAAAGATATGCCCATCTGAATGCAGAGTTCCAAAGAATAGCAAGGAGAGTTAAGAAAGTCTTCCTAAGTAATCAATGCCAAGAAATAGAGGAAAAAAAATAGATGGGGAAAAGCTAGATATCTCATCAAGAAAATTAGCGATACCAAGGGAACATTTCATGCAAAGATGGGCTCAATTAAGGACAGAAATGGTATGGACCTAAAAGAAGCAGAAGATATTAAGAAGAGGTGACAATAATAAACAGAAGAACTATGCAAAAAGATCTCCATGACCCAGATAACTGTGATGATGTGATCACTCACCTGGAGCCAGACATCCTGGAATATGAAGTCAAGTGGGCCTTAGGAAGCATCACTATGAACAAAGCTAGTGGAGGTGATGGAATTACTGATGAGTTATTTCAAATCCTAAAAGATGATGCTGTTAAAATGCTGCACTCAATATGCCAACAAATTTAGAAAACTCAGCTGTAGCCACAGGACTGGGAAAAGTCAGTTTTCATTCCAATCCTAAAGAAAGGTAATGCCAAAGAATACTCAAATTACCACACAATTGCACTCATCTCACATGCTAGCAAAGTAATGCTCAAAATTCTCCAAGGCAGGCTTCAACAATTCATGAACCATGAACTTTCAGATCTTCAAGCTGGATTTAGAAAAGGCAGAGGAACCAGAAATCAAGTTGCCAATATCCACTGGATCATCGAAAAGCAAGAGAGTTCAGAAAAACATCTACTTCTGCTTTACTGACTATGCCAAAGCCTTTGACTGTGTGGATCACAACAAACTGTGGGAAATTCTGAAAGAGATGAGAATACCAGACCACCTGATCCTGAGAAATCTGCATGCAGGTCAAGAAGCAACAGTTAGAACTGGATATTGAACAACGGACTCGTTCCAAGTTGGCAAAGGAGTGCATCAAGGCTGTATATTGTCACTCTGCTTATTTAACTTATCTGCAGAGTATGTCATGCAAAATGCCAGACTGAATGAAGCACAAGCTGGAATCAAGATTGCCGGGAGAAATATCAATAACCTCAGATGTGCAGATGACATCACCCTAATGGAAGAAAGTGAAGAGGAACTGACAAGCTTCTCGATGAAAGTGAAAGAAGAGCGTGAAAAAGTTGGCTTAAAGCTCAACATTCAAAAAAATGAAGAGCATGACATCCGGTCCCATCATTTGCTGGCAAGTATAGGGAAACAATGGAAACAGTGCCAGACTTTATTTTCCTGGGCTCCAAAATCATTGCAGATGGTGACTGTTGCCATGAAATTAAGACACTTGTTCCTTGGAAGCAATGGATGTGAGTTTGAGCAAGCTCTAGGAATTGGTGATGGACAGGTAAGCCTGGCATGCTGCAATCCATGAGGTCACAAAGAATTGGACACGACTGAGAGACTGAACTGAATACACCTTAAACTAATGTAATTAGAAGTAGACTAGGACTTCTGTGGTGGTCCAATGGATAAGAATCCACCATTAGATCCCTGGTCCAGGAAGATCCCACATGCCGTGCTGCAGCTAATGCTGTGAGCCACAGCTACTGAGCCCATGGGCTGCAACTACTGACCCCCATGCACTGGGAGCCTGTGCTGTGCAGCAGAGAAGCCACCTAGAGGAGAAGCCCACGCACCACAATGAAGAGCAGCCCTGCTCGCTGAAACTGAGAAAGCCCACGAACAGCAGGGACGATCCAAAAATTTTTTTAAAAGTAAGCTAGTGGTTACTTATTCAGTCACCCCACAAATATTTGTTGAGCATCTACTATGTACCAAGAGCTCTTCTAGATACTGGGGGTAGAGCAGTGAACAAAGTTAAGCTTTGTTCTGGATATTTTAGTTAGTAAGGTGAGATGAATGACAAACATACATATTGGGTTAAGTATTATGGAAAAAAACAACAGAGCAGCCGAAGCAGGCAGTAATGGTCTGGGCAGAGCAAAGACATGTGGGTCATCATAATCAGAGGGCGAGAAGACCTCTCAGACATGGTGGCTTTGATCACAGACCTAAAAGAAACGAAGAAGTGATTCTTTGAGATCTACAAGTTTAAACACAATGAAAATGTTGCCAATAAAACTTGAAATTTAAAAGTTAAAGCTATTTAAGTTTTCTTAACTTTTATGAAGTCTTTATTTAATTTAGTTGGGGTGATGGGCAGAAGTCCAGTAGGTCCAAAGCCCCAGGAATGTTGTCACATCAAAAAGACCTATATAAACCACAACATGGGTGGACCTAGAGAATATTATGCTTAGTGAGATGTCAAACAGAAAAAGACAAATATTGTGTGATGTCACTTACATGTGGAATCTAAAAAATACAACAAAATAGTGAATATAGCAAAAAAGAAGCAGACTCACAAAGAGAACAAACTAGTGATGATCAGTGGGGAGAGGGGAAGGGGGAGGGGGATTAAAAGATACAAATCACGATGCATAGAAGAGATGAGCAACAAGGATATATTGTATAGCACAGAGAATTGTATCCATTGTCTTGTAATAACTTAAACTGAAGTATAATCCATGAAAATAGTGAATCACTGTGCTGTACATATGAAACTCATGCAATATTGTAGGTCAACTATACTTCAGTAAAAAAGTAAAAATGACCTGTAAGCAGTGGTATGGACACAATAGCTGCCAGAGCTTTCTCACATTCACAGAGATTCTCAGGGAGCAAGCGGTCTGACTTGCTTTGCTTCTGCTCCGTCCCACTGCCAATAATGAGCAGAATCAGGCTGTTCTGGAGAAAATAAGCACAATGATACAGCCATCACTGAGATGACAAGTGTATCTGATTTGAAAGCTTAAAATGAACGCACATTTCTACCAAGTGCAAACCATCTGGGAAATACAAACAGAAACCCCTTTTGTCACTTGGGTCTCCAAATAGGTTCATCACTGAGAATGGTAAATGGTGATAATTTCTTTCTCATTTAGTCTGCAGAAAACAGAGGCATCTGCTTTGCCTTACATGGGCTGCTGATAAACCTCAAATGTTGGTGTTTTCTGGAGCTTCCCATGAGCCAGATGTGCCCTAAATGTAGCCCATAGGGAGTACTCTTTCCAGTCTGGAGAGTGTCTTTATCATGCTCTCATGTTATGATGCTGACACCAGCCTGCTGTAGTAACTCTCATAACTCAAATCCAATGACCTTGTGTGACGAGGCAGCAGCAAAACAAGCAAAGCTCAGAGGAAAAATGAAACCAGCCCAGCTGCCAGCCCAGATGACCTGACTCACATCCTTCATGCCCAGAGGAAGCTGGGCTGGCCTCTCACAAACCTCTTCCAAGCCAAATCAAGCTCTCTGAGCTGGACTGTCTGGGGAGAAAACTGGGAGCTTGTCCTTTAATTACTTAATATCCTACAAAGCTCCAGAATCCAGGTACATGTCACAGTGCAGCCCCCAAGAGTCATATCTTATGCCAACAATGCCAGAACGCACAACCACCCTCCACGGCCCATGTGTGCCGGACACCCATCTAACCAGCCCAGGCAGGGCCAAGGTTCATGTGTAACTAAAGTACAGCATGTTGTGGTGACAAATAAATACGAAGAGGTATCAAGAGTTGTGACTTCCTGGGACTTCCCAGTAGTTAAGTCTCTTCCATTGCAGGGAGCAAGGGCTCAACCCCCTGGTCAGGGAACTAAGGTCCCCCATACTAACAGTGCAGCTAGGGGGAAAAACGATGTGAGTTCCTGTCCAGACAGTGGCTCTAATTAACTGAACTCAAGCAAATATCAAGCTCTCTGGACCTTAGTTTCTTCATCTATAAAATGAAGAGGTTGAACAAAGCGGTCCTTAATATCTCTTTCAGCTTTTTATTTTATGATTCAAGTAGAGGATGTGGGGTGGGAGGTGGGAGGGGGCTTCGGCATTGGGAGATTGGGTTCACCTATGGCTGATTCGTGTCAATGTATGGCAAAACAAATACAGTATTGTAATTTAAAATAAATAAATAAATAAATAAATAAATTTTAAAAAATAAAAAAAATAAAAGTCCTAGAGAAAAATTCTAAAGACCAAAAGAACTATGCTTAGTTGCTCAGTCACATCCAACTCTTTACAACCCCATGGACTGTTGCCCGCCAGGCTCCTCTGTCCCTGGGACTCTCCAGGCAAGAATACTGGCATAGATTGCCCTCCCCTTCTCCAGGGGACCTTCCTGACTCAGGGACTGAACCCAGGTCTCCCACATTGCAGGTGGATTCTTTACCATCTGAGCCACCAGAAGAGAGATATTTGTATGGAAATATCTGCCAAATATTCTCTCCAAATGCTCAGGAACAAGCAGTGCCTCTTCGTGTATCTAACTGCTCTTTGTATCCTGGGCCTCCTTCCCAGAAAGGTGGTTGCCCAGAGAGGACCCACCAACCCCTCCAGAGGGAGAGATTCCTCATTAGAGCTGCCAGGGTTCCCTAAGACTCGGGATATCCCTCAGAGTGTGATCCACACACATCAGCCACCATCCCAGTTATCTGAACAAAGACAATTTAATACTAAGAATGGTTGTGTGCGCACTGAGCCACTTCAGTGGTGACCGACTCTTTGCGACCCCATGGACTGTAGGCCGCCAGGCTCCTCTGTCCATGGGATTCTCCAGGCAGGAATACTGGAGTGGGTTACCATGCCCTGCTCCAGGGGATCTTCCCAACACAGAGATCAAACCTGCATCTTTTATGTCTCCTGCATTGGCAAGTAGGTTCTTTACCACCAGCACCACCTGGAAAAATGTTTGAACAGAGACAATTTAATATGAATGGTTAACTAAATGAACTGTTGGAAGTAAAAGTGTTAGTCACCCAGTCCCGTCCAACTCTTTGTGACCCCATGGGCTGTAGCCCACCAGGCTCCCCCTGTCCATGGGATTCTCCAGGCAAGAATACTAGGATGGGCAGCCATTTCCTTCTCCAGGGAATCTTCCTAACCCAGGGATCAAACCTGGGTCTCCTGCATTAGAGACAGACTCTTTACCACCTGAGACACCAGGGAAATTAACTGTTACTCAGCCATAAAAAAGAATAAAATAATGCCATTTGCAGCAACATGGATGGACCCAGAGACTGTTATACTAAGTGAAGTCAGACAGACAAATATCATGAGACCACTTAAAACACGGATTCTTAAAAAAATGATACAAATGAACTTATAAAACAGGAAAAGACTCATAGACGTAGAACACAAATTTATGGTTACCCAAAGGGAAAACAAGGGTGCAGGATAAATTAGGAGTCTAGGGTTAACAGATACACACTACTATACATAAAACAGATAAACAAGGATCTACTGTATAGTGCAGAGAACTAAATTCAATACCTTGTAATAACCTATAATGGCAAGAATCTGAAAAGAATATGCATATTCCGAATCGCTTTGCTTTATGCCTGAAATATTGTAAATTTACTATACTTCAATAAAATATATATGTACATATATATTTTTAAAGCATTATGATAAGTATAAGAACTAGATGCAAAAAAAAAAAAGTTTAGCCTTTTGAAAGCCTGAAAATGCCCAAAGAGAAGGCTAAGGTATCATAGAGATAGAAAGCGCAGATGTAAAAAAAAAAAAAGGGATAAGAAAGCGCAGATTAGTCAGCCGCTGAGGTGGGGAAGCAAGAAGACAAACGGCGAGACACAGAGGCGGAGGAGAGGCGCCTGAGGGGGGCCAGACCTCTCCGGAAGAGGCGCAGGCCAACGGGGGCTGACGGGCGGGCGTCAGGAGCGCGGCAAGCTGCAGTCGCTTGCCGCTGTAGGAATAAACCGGCCCTAGCGGGTGGAGAAGCAGCAGCACCCGCGGAAATGCTGAGGCAGCCCGACTCAAGCAGAAGGGCCGTGTCCGCTTCCCTTCCACCTCTTCCAGCCTGCCTCCAGCGTCCCCTACCGGCGCTACCCGAAGCGGCTTTGCAAAACGTGATTTACAGAGCCCCAGTGTCGGAGCCGTGGCTCAGATGGTAAAGAATCTGCCTGAGATGTAGGAGACCTGGGTTTGATCCCTGGGTTGGGAAGATTCCCTTGGAGAAGGGAAAGGCAACCCACTCCAATATCCTGGCCTGGAGAATTCCATGGATTCCATGGAGTCACAAAGAGTCGGACACGAGTTAGTGACTTTCACAGTGTCGGAGCCAAGTACAGAAAAGTGTACTTGAAGCTTGGAGACAATAGCTTAGTAAGTGGCACAATATTTTGAAACTAAAAAACGATACTGGGTTAGTAATCTATTATACATAATGAATTTTTAAAAACTTCTCTATTGAGCAACCTAGAGCATCTTTTATTTAGCATAATGGATTTGAGTTCTTACACTTAAAGTTATGCTTTTAAGATCAGTAAATAAGTGCTCCCATAATACCCAGAAGGTGTCTACTTATCACATTTCATTCAGTTCAGTTCAGTCGCTCAGTTGAGTCCGACTATTTGTGACTCCATAGACTGCAGCACACCAGGCTTCCCTGTCCATCACCAGCACCCGGTGTTTACTCAAACTCATGTCCATTGAGTCAGTGATGCCATCCAACCATCTCGTCCACTGTCGTCCCCTTCTCCTCCTGCCTTCAATCTTTCCCAGCATCAAGGTCTTTTCCAATGAGTCAGTCCTTCACATTAGTTGGCCAAAATATTGCAGTTTCAGCTTCAGCGTCAGTCCTTCCAATGAGTATTCAGAACTGATTTCCTTTAGGATAGACTGATTGGATCTCCTTGCAGTCCAAGGGACTCTCAAGAGTCTTCTCCAACACCACAGATCAAAAGCATCAATTCTTCAGTGCTCAGCTTTCTTTATAGTCCAACTCTCACATCCATACATGACTACTGGAAAAACTACATAGCTTTGACTAGATGGACCTTAGTTGGCAAAATAATGTCTCTGCTTTTTAATATGCTGTCTAGGTTTGTCATAGCTTTTCTTCCAGGGAGAAAGAATCTTAATTTCATGGCTGCAGTCACCATCTGCAGTGATTTTGAAGCCCAAGAAAATAAAGTCTGTCACTGTTTCCACTGTTTCCCTATGTATTTATTGGCCATGAAGTGATGGGACCAGATGCCAAGATCTTGCTTTTTTGAATGTTGAGTTTTAAGCCAATTTTTTCACTCTTTTCTTTCACTTTCATAAGAGGCTCTTTATAATCACATTTCATTACATGCCCAATTATTCTGTCACCCAGTAAATTGTTTGAGTGCTTATCTGGTATCACCTTTTATTCTGGGTCCTGGGTTCTTAGTTATGTGATTTGGGGTTGTTGTTATTCAGTCACTCAGTCATGTTCAACTCTTTGCAGTCCAATGAACCTCAGCACGCCAGGCTTCCCTGTCTTTCACCATCTCCTGGAGCTTGCTCAAACTCATGTCCATTGAGTCCATGAGGCCATCTAATCATCTCATCCCCTGTAGCCCTCTTCTCCCCCTGCCCTCAATCTTTCCCAGCATCAGGGTCTTTTCTAATGAGTCAGCTCTTCACATCAGGTGGCCAAAGTATTGGAGCTTTAGCTTCAGCATCAGTCCTTTCCATAAATATTCAGGGTTGATTGCCTTTAGGGTTGACTAGTTTGATCTCTTTGCTGTCCGAGAGTCTTTTCCAGCACCACAGTTTGAAAACATCAGTTCTTTGGTGCTCAGCCTCCTTTATGGTTCAACTGTCACATCCATACATGACTACTGGAAAGCCCATATCGACCTTTGTTGGCAAAGTAATGTCTCTGCTTTTAATATGCTGTCTAGGTTGGTCATAGCTTTTCTTCCAAGGAGCAAGTCATCTGAAATGGAGTTTCCTCTGGTTGGATGATGAAGGAAAGGGTAGTTTCTCCAGAAGATATAATTAAAATGTTGACTTGAGCTGGCATGTTGGTTCATCCTCTACCCCTCTCCCAACACTATCCACAGCTCCTTCCTCTATATGGTCCCTTACATTCATATTCATCCACCCACAAAACAACTTATGGGAATGAGATCCAAATCCACCCGTGTCACTAAGTGAAGAAAGCAAGGCTAATGCAGCTTTGTAAGAAGCTGAGCCATTAGTATTTATACCCAGGTGCTCTGATTTAATTTTCAGGACTCTGCCCACCACACCAGGATGCCCTTTGCACAGATGACTTTATCAGATTGGCTGATGGTGTAGACTTCCTGGGGGAAAGTCAGAAATTATTCCATACAGTCCCCAAGCAGGCATAGGGCACCTATAGCCCCACATCAGTACACACAGCCAGCCGGGCCGCCTCTCTTGGCTGAAGACAGATGGCATCTCACCTGAAATCCTGCAGGAAGGCAATCCTGGGCAGCCTCCTAGCAAACTAAGGACAACAGAGAGCCTCACCATGTTCAAGATGAAGAAAATCTGAGAACTCTCTGAAAGAACACTCAGCCTTCTTTCTTATCAACAATGACATTGCTCAGCCAATAGAAACAGTAAATATATATACAAATATATATGTATATATATTATATAGATTATATATACACATTATATAATATATATAATATATTATACATATAATATATATATTATATAATGTGTATATATAATCTATCTAACCTTGGCCAATAAGTGCAGTGGCTTCTGAGAGATGCATGGGATTCTCCCAAGTGTTGCCTCAGAGGTGCAGATCTGTTCCCAGACTGGTTTCTTGAGAGTTTAACTTTGGCCCAAATGCCTTGCTCAGATTCGCAGACTCCTCAGAAGACTGTTTACTATAGCACTGAATTTTGACCTCTTTACGTTCACTATAGCACTCAATTTTGACCTCTTTAGGGTTGGCAACTTGATTTTTGCTCTGTGTTTGGTTTTTATCATACACCCAAACAACAGCACATACACACACTTGCCCCTAGTGCTAGGAACTCCCATGCGTTGACTATTACAAGCTCTGATCGCCATGCAAATAGATAGACCTCTAGTCCTCTCCTTCTCACCCCCTATCCCGCCATGGCACCTCACAGTTGCATACCCAACTAACAGAAGAGGGGATTGGCTCAATGAAGAAAGCCAGAGCCAGTGAGAAAACCCAGATGACCGCCATCTACATTAATGAAGGAAATGACTATAGAGATCCCTCCCATTATACACGTGGGACACTGGGTTAGGCAGTGAGGTTAACACACCTCTGTGTGGTGTAACACATCTTTGATGTTCACAGATTATTTAATTGCCCTGCATCCCCAATAGTAGACAAACAGATCAATGAGAACTGGCCAAACTCCTTGAAAAATGGGCCATGGACTTTCATCTCAGAAATTTCAAAGACCCTTTGCAAACATTTATTAGGCCCAACCCCATTCCATAGGCAGTGGGTGGAAAACCGAACACAAGCCATAAACTGAACTCTGTATCTCTTCCAGCCCAATCACACAATCACCTCCTTCCAGTAGGATCTGATTAAGTATTTTGGTCTACTATTTACTATTTCTTCTTTTACTTTCTTCACTTACTATTTCTTCTTTTCAGACCTCAGGGGAGCTAGCCAGGTGCTGTCTTTACAAGAAAGCAGCCATGTTCCTGTAGAGTGGCCTTCTTTTCTAAGGAGTGTATGATGATCTCCAGGAGAGTAGACACTACAAGAAAAGAAGCAGACACCAGTGACTATATATAAAATAGGCAAACAACGAGGTCCTACAGCATGGCACAGGGAACTATAGTCAATATCCTGTAATAAATGATATGGAAAAGAATATGAAAGAGTATATATATGTGTGTGTACATGTATATACATACAACATTATAAATCAATTATGTTGCTGTTGTTTAGTCGCTCTGTTGTGTCTGACTCTTTGCGACCCCATGGACTACAGCATGCCAGGCTACCCTGTCCATCACCAACTCCCAGTGTTTACCCAAACTCATGTCCATTGAGTCAGTGATGCCACCCAACCATCTTGTCTTCTGTCATCCCCTTCTCCTCCTGCCCTCAGTCTTTCCCAACATCAAGGCCTCTTCCAATGAGTCAGTTCTTCGCATCAGGTGGCCAGAGTTTTGAAGTTTCAGCTTTGGCATCAGTCCTTCCAATGAATATTGAGGATTTATTTCCTTGAGGATTGACTGCTTAGATTTCCTTGCAGTTCAAGGGACTCTCAAGAGTCTTCTCCAATGCCACAGTTTGAAAGCATCAATTTTGGAGCACTCAGCCTTCTTTATGGTCCATACATGATTACTAGAAAAACCAAAGCTTTGACTATATGGACTTTGTTGGTAAAGTAACGCTTCTGCATTTTAGTATGCTGTCTAGGTTGGTCATAGCTTTTCTTCCAAGGAGCAAGTGACTTTTAATTTCATGGCTGCCGTTATTGTCCACAGTGATTTTGGAGCCCAAGAAAATAAAGTCTGTTTCTATTATTTCCCCATCTATTTGCCATGAAATGATAGGATTGTATGACATGATATTTGTTTTTTGAACATTGAGTTTTAAACCAGTTTTTTCACTTTCCTCTTTCACCTTCATTAAGAAGTTCTTCAGTTCCATTTCACTTTCTACCATACGGATGGTGTCATCTGCATATCTGAAGTTATTGATGTTTCTCCCGGCAATCTTGATTCCAGCCTGTGCTTTATCCAGCCTGTCATTTAGCATGATATACTCTGCTGATAAGTTAAATAAGCAGAGTGACAATATACAGCCTTGAAGTAATCCTTTCCAAGTTTTGAACCAGTCCATTGTTCCATGTTCAGTTCTAACTGTTGCTTCTTGACCTGTACACAGATTTCTCAAGAGGCAGGTCAGGTGGTCTGGTATTTCCATCTCTAAGAATTTCCCAGTTTGCTCTGATCCACACAGTCAAAGGCTTTAGCATAGTCAATGAAGCAGAAGTAGATGTTTATCTAGAATTCTCTTGCTTTTTTGATGACCCAACAACTGCTGGCAATTTGATTTCTGGTTCCTCTGCCTTTTCTAAATCCAGCCTGAACATCTGGGAGTTCCTGGCTCATGCACTGTTGAGGCCTGGCTTGAAGGGTTCGAGCGTTACCATGCCAGCCTGTGAGATGAGTGCAGTTGTGCAGCAGTTTGAGCATTCTTTGCCATTGCCTTTCTTTGGAATTGGAACAAAAACTAACCTTTTCCAGTCCTGTGGCCATTGTTCAGTTTTCCACATATGGTGGCATATTGAGTCTACTTTCACAGCATCATCTTTTAGGATTTGGAATAGCTCAAATGGAATTCCATCACCTCCACTAGCTTTATTCATAATCATGCTTCCTAAGGCCCACTTGACTTCACACTGCAGGATATCTGGCTTTAGGTGAGTGATCACATCTTTGATAAAAAATAAAAACAAAACTTTTAAAACAGAGTAGCACAGACTGAGGTGAGTCTCTGGCTTTTATCTTCAGAGCATTTGTTCACCCCCAAGGCTAAAGAAGCATCAATCTCACCACACTCCATATATTCTATTTCTCACAGTAAGTAGCTTATTTTGAGTGCCTACTGTGTTCTCAGTGCTTTGCACACTTCATTCCATTATCTGGCTAAGAGATTACCTCTGGAATCAGAAAGATGTGGGTGCATGCATTTTCTTCACAAAATAGCTACAGCTAAAATAGGTATTTGACCTTAAACAAGATTAATTGCCCTTGGAGCCTCAGTTTCTTTATCTGTAAAATGGAAATAATAATCCTATCAATCACAAAGAGTTGCTGTGAGAATCAGATGAGTAAACTCCTGTGAAGCAGTTAACATATGCCCATTTAAATGCTCAATAATTATTAATCAATATTAAAGTTCACCACAACACCATGAAACAAGTATCTGAGACCACCTAGACTTCCCAGGTGGCACAGTGGTAAAGAATCCACCTACCAATGCAGGAGACATAAGAGATATGAGTTCAGTCCCTGAGTCAGGAAGATCCCCTGGAGAAGGAAATGACAACCCACTCCAGGATTCTTGCCTGGAAGATAACATGGTCAGAGGAGCCTGACAGGCTACAGGCCACACGGTCACAAAGAGTCAGACACGACTGAGCACAGCACAGCAGCATATCCTCTTTATAGATGAGGAAATAAGATTCAGAGATCAAGTCATTTACCAAGGCCACCAACTATAAGTGACAGAGCCCAGATTTGATAGACATGTGACTGACCCGGATCCATGCTGGTAACCACTGTACGTGTGGAGGGGTTCACGGTACCACAACCCAGGGGCTTATGGTCACCACCCCAAACTGGCCATGCCCAGCCCTCCCGGCAGAGACATGCAGGGAACACTCTGGGCAGAACAGCAGTGGGGAAGCAAAAGTTAGCAGATGTGGTTGACCAGTGCATGAAACTCATGGTCACGACAAGTCCTGAACATCTCTCAGC
The DNA here is from genome assembly GCA_917880005.1 of Nanger dama. Taxonomy (NCBI): domain Eukaryota; kingdom Metazoa; phylum Chordata; class Mammalia; order Artiodactyla; family Bovidae; genus Nanger; species Nanger dama. Next base: position 353,698 of record CAKJTW010000107.1, read on the forward strand.
CACCTGGGTCTTGTTTTCTGGAACTGGAACAGGATCCGTTCAGACTGTTGAGGGGAGAAGTGTATTTCAAACACCATTTTATGCCCAGATATGAAGCTAGCCTCAAAGTTCATTGGGAAGACGGATTTTATCTTGTGTTGCATGGCCAAGGCCTGGCTCGGGAGATCTCCCAGGGCAACTTCTTCTTTCCCTCCCCTCTTCCACCAGCTACACTCATTCTTTCCTCCCAGACAGCAAGAGGAAAACAGTCTCCCATCTCTTCACAGCATGGATGACTTCCACAGCCATTCACTGGGGCTGGCACTTCCTAGTCTCCATTCAAAATAAAGAGACTAAGAGATAAACTTAGAGACAGAAAGTGGAATAGTGGTTACCAAGGACTGGGGAGAGGACTGATGGAGCGCTATTGTTTAATGTGGATGGAGTTTCAGTTTGAGATAATCAGAATGTTCTGGAAGCAGATAATGGCGATAATGGTGACGGCTGCACAACAGTGTGAATGTATTTGGTGTCACTGAGTTGCACAGTTAAAACGATTAAAATGGTAAGCTACTTGTTTTGCACATTGTACTACAACTTAAAAATTCATTGATTTAAAATATCATTCATTAAAATACATTATTAACTTGAAGTAATTTTATTCAACTCAGCACTTCCTGGTAAGATAGTATCTTGGAACCAATGACAAGAAGACCTCCTCTTCACTATCTGGGCCATAGGAAGGAAGAAGGCAATGAGAGTTAAGCCTCTGGATTCCAAGATATCAAGCTAGTGGAGGGGCAAGTGCAGGGAACTTGTTCTGCTTTAAAGGACAGAAACTGGGGAGAAGCACTGTCAAAAGAGTTAACTCCTTGTGATGTTGTTAGTAGGCATCACGCCATCCTGTTGGCACGACATCTTAAATCCCAATAGTACTTCTCCAGCTTTCCTGGGAGATAAAATATGGTAACTCATCCAACCAAAGCACTGTCCAGAAGAAGCTGTTACCACCATAAACCAAATCCAGCCCAAAGGGAAGCATGATAAAACCCATCAGGACTAAGTTGGGCCAACAGAAGCTGGTCTATTGATGACATTTATATAAATTCCCCTTTGCCCTTTCCCCTTTGAAACAGACTGGGCGAGCATTCCTAGAGCTAGTCAGGGTCTATGCTAAGCCCTGGGCTGCGTTATGAACTAGCCTTGCCATCGTGTTGTTTACAGTCCACTGATACTCAAAAGCTCTAATGCTCAGAGAATCTGGCCTCAGAGCTCTTGTTCTCAGATGGATCCTCAGGACCTGTAAAGGCATTTGGGTTGTGTGGTGTAGGTTGAGACTTAGAGCAAATGAGACTTGAGTTCAAACTCCATCACTTCCCAACTAAGCTACCTTGAACAAATGTCTTAACCTCCCTGAGTCCTTCTCATCTGCAAGGTGTCGATGGCAATCTCATTAGTTACATGCGGTTGCAAGGAGAACTGAATAAGGTCATGTATGCAGAGTATTTTATATGCCATTTTCCACTGATTAGAGTAGGAAATGGCAACCCACTCCAGTATTCCTGCCTGAAAAATTCCATGGACAGAAGAGCCTTGAGGGGGTGGGGTGCAGCCTACAGGGTTGCAAGGAGTCAGACATGACTGAGGGACTGAGCATGCATACCACATGCCTGCTGTCAATAAATGGTAGCTGTTATTGCTAATAAGAATAATTTTGATCCCTTAACTCTGAATCTCTTTGGAAAGAAGTTAGGCCCAGTAGAAGACACAGACCTAGGTGTCAGGGAGTCCCAAGTATAGTCTCCAGCTGCATCTTCAAAAGTGTGTCAATCTTACGACCTCAGCCTCACCAGATACAGAATAGGAACAACACTTGCTGCCTCCTAGAGCTCTTGTCAGGATATATTAATTACTTTTTGCAAGACCTCCTGAAGCTGAAAACGCTGACTAAATATTCCAAGATAGAAAATTGAAAAGTATAACATTTGTAATGAATAAAGAAGATGTGGTACATATATACAATGGAATTTTACTCAGACATTAAAAAGAATGAAACAACGCCATTGCAGCAACATGGACCGACCTAGAGATTGTCATACCAGTGAAATAAGTTAGACGGAGAAGCAGAAACATCACTTGACATCCCTTATATGAGGAATCTAAAAGACATGATACAAGTGAATTTGTTTACAAAACAGAAACAGATTCACAGATTTAGAGAATGAACTTACAGCTGCCAGGGGAAGGGTGAGGGGAGAGATAGTTAGGGAGTTTGGGATGGACATGTACACACTGCTATATTTAAAATGGGTAACCAACAAAGACCTACTTAGCACCCAGAGTTATGTGGCAGCCTGGATGGGAGGGGAGTTTAGGGGAAAATGGATACATAAATATGTGTGGCTGAGTCTCTTTGCTGTCCACCTAAAATTATCACAACATTGCTAATCAGCTATCCTCCAATACAAAATGCTGTGCTAAATCGCTACAGTCATGTCTGACTCTGTGGACATGGACTGTAGCCCGCCAGGGATCCTCTGTCCATGGAATTCTCCAGGCAAGAACACTGGAGAGGGTTGCTATGCCCTCCTCCAGGGGGATCTTCCCAACCCAGAGACTGAACCTGCATCTCTTATGTCTCCTGGCAGGCAGATTCTTTACCACCAGCGCCACCTGGGAAGACCCCGATACAAAATAAAAGTTTAATAATAAAAAGGAATCTTTCTGGAATGAGCAGTGCCTTTAAAAAAAAAAAAAAGTATGTCATTTCTACCAAAACATTTCTAGGCAAACATCTCTAGGCAAAACATCAAACTGGTACCTGAACCTTGTCACCAGGGATATAGCCCCTGCAGCAACATCCCTCTTTGACTAATGAAGGTGAAGGTGAAGGTGGAGTCGCTCAGTCATGTCCAACTCTTTGCGACCCTTGGACTGTAGCCCACCAAGCTCCTCCATCAATGGGATTCTCCAGGCAAGAATACGGAGTGGGTTGCCATTTCCTTCTCCAGGGGATCTTCCTGACCCAAGGATCAAACCCAGGTCTCCCACATTGCAGGCAGACACTTTAACCTCTGCACCACCAGGGAAGCCCCTGACTAATGCTAAGTGAGATCAATTCAAATAACACCACAACCTTCCCTGGTGGCTCAGACTGTAAAGAATCTGCCACAGTGCAGGAGACGCAGGTTTGATCCTTGGCTCTGGAAGAACCCTTGAAGAAGGGAATGAGAACCCATTTCAGAATTCTTACCTGGAGAATCCTATGGACTGTGGAACCTGGTGGGTTAGAGTCCATGGGTTTGCAAAGAGTCAGATACGACTGAGCAACTAACAACATATAGCACACTGCCATCCATCACTCACTTCCAGCTCAGGTGGGCAATGAGTGTTCCAAACAAAATTTTTTTCAATGTACTTTCAATTTTTGGCAAAAATAGAGTACACATGCATCCTAATATACCCATGGCCATATTACAGTAAGTGTTCTATTAGGTCAAGTTTCTCCAGAGAAACAAGACAAACAGGGGGTGCCTAAAAGGAGAGAATTTGCTCACATGATTGTGGAGGCTTGGTAAGCCCCAAATCTAAAGGATGGGCTGGCAGGCTGGAGATCCGAAGAGTTACAGTTCAAGCCTGGAGGCCATCTGCTAACAGAATTCCCCCTTCTCTCAGAAAGACTTTCAACTAATTGGAAAAGGGTAAAGAACCCACCTGCCGGTGCAGGAGCCTTAAGAGACACAGGTTCAATCCCTGAGTCAGGCAAATCCTCTGGAGGAGGACACAGCAACCCACTCCAGTATTCTTGCCTGGAGAATCCCATGGACAGAGGAACCTGGCAGGCTACAGTCCATGGCGTCGCAGTCAGACATCACTGAGCGACTTAGCATGCACACACCCACACTATGGAGGGTACTCTGCTTTACTCAGAGTCTACTGATTTAAATGTTGTTATCACCTGGAAAAGCTCTTCAGATTCTCCAGGGTGGGGCCCAGCAATCTGCTTTTGAAAAGCCTTTCAGGGGATTCTGACACACGCTCAAGACCACTGGCTTAAGAGCAGAAACAAGTCCAAAATGTACCGTAAGAATCAAGCTCCTGGGTCCCCAGCATTCTGCTCGTTTTCCAGATACACTCTGAACCATCTAGTGAATGCCTGTGAGATTCCACCTGCGAGATTTCAGGGTTGGTTTCTCAGCAAACCAGAGTTTTTCAAAATGTGAATCCCACTTGCTATATACCAGGTACTCTTCTAAAGTGCTTTAATGACATGCGTTCAATTTCATTTAAAGTGATTTTTTCCCCTAAATTTGTCGTATTTATCTTTCTGAAGACAATATGGCTTAAAACTGTACTGAGACACTTGGAACCCCCCATCAGCTCCTTTCATCCTTATAAATCCCGTAAACCAAGCATGATTACCACTGTCACTGTTTCAAAGATCAGAAAACTGAGGTGCAAAGACAGAGACATTTTCAGGGAACCTGGCTCCAGAGTCAAACCCCCACCACCGGTGGGGCCTTCTCTTAACTTACGAGCTGCTTAGGCCTCAGTCCTGGAGGCTGACTGGACCCATGGTGGACTGAGGTGTCCTTCAGGGACCATCTCGTGTCACTGGCCCCCCCTCTGGCTGTGGCTCGATGGGCATGTTTGCTTCCAGAGTAATTCCCCCAGGGCCTGAGAGCCCTCAGAGGTGTGCTGCCAGCATCACTAAACCAAGCAATTCAGTCAAACTGTTTCAGCAGCTCCCACCTACACTGATCTAAGAGGTCAAGGGAGTTGCGGATTGCTTTTAAAGTTTGCATTGGCCCCACTTTCCAACTTTGTAGAGCATGGTACAAAGTATTAGCAGTAGTAGTATTTAGTACAAAGCATAAGCAATCACCGAGGACTGCCTGTTCCCACTAACCAAGAGGTCTGGTTCATGGAAAATACCATATGTCTTATCCAGGGATAGTTAATTGAGAAAAATTCCAGAATCATAAAGCATATATTCTGGGGATTTGAAAGAGACCTTCTGCTTTAAGTCAACACACCTTCCCTGGGTCATCTGATCATAGTCTTGGTCAGTCATTCATTCAGACATTAACTGATGGGACTCCATCCCCGTAGTTGTCCATTCCATGTCAGATACTAGAGAGGTCTTCATTCTTATGGGCCAAGAGCTGTCTCTCTGAAGCCTTATCCTTTGACCCCTAGGTTTAATCTGTCCTTCACTTTACCCTCAGGTGCTTGCAGTGAGCATGCCGTCCCCAAGCCTTCCTTCCACCTCTCTCTGCCATTCTCTCCACCAGCCAAGCATCATCTCCAGGCTCAGCCCAGTTTTGTCTGTGTCCCTCTTAACTTGTAGCAACTAAAACTGAGCCAATATTCCAGAACAGGTCTGATCAAGAAGAAGAACAAAGCAATCCCCTCCCAGCTGAAGGACTGGGATACAGTACAGTTAATGCCATCATGATGTATCTTTATAGGCACAGAAACAGAGTTCTTTTTTTTTTTAACTATTTTTTTGGCCACATACTGTGACATGCAAGATCCTGGTTCCCCAGTCAGGGTTCAAACCTGTGCCCCCTGTAGTGAAGGCCTGGAGCCTTAACAAGTAGACCACCAGGGAAGTCTCCAGAGTTCATTTCTGAATACACACACATATAAATAAACTCTAAATACCAGGAGTCTATTAAATGATAAAAAACATTCTTAAATACTCAAAGAAACTTTTTTTTAACAATTTAAAAACACATGGCTTTGCCTCACCCCTCCCATACTCCTCTCTGTCTTCCATTTCAATTAGTATCATGAGCATGGCAGCAGCTGGTTGAAAGATTCTTGGATTTCAGTGGCCCTCAGGGCCACGACAGGAGCTGCCCCAGGTCCTCCTGCCTGAGCCCAGGGATGGCCCTGCCCACTGGGGAACTGGGCTGGGAGGAAGGACCTGCCTCATTCTGTGACACACAGTCATGACTGTGGAGATGGAGCAGCGACAGGACTCAGCCTCCTGGGAGCAGGCCCTGAGCACAGATCTCCTGGGCACTTGCTCAGCCACTTTGTAAAGGCAGAGTCCGCTCTCCTCAGGGGAAGAGGTGAAGGGAAGGAGCATGTGCTGAGCTCTAGTGTATGGCAGGCACTGTGGGGCTTCTGTGCCTTCTGTCTCCTAGAGCCTCCCCCACTCTGGAAGGGTGCATGTTGTCCTCAAAGGGCTCAAGTGGGCATGTAAGGCCAAGGCCCTGCAGCTGGTTGGAAGCAGGTGGGATGAGAACCCTTCTGCCTAAGGTCATGTATTCCTACGAGAGGCCCACCAGGGAGACCAAGTGGTCAGCACTCCCCGCAGCAGCCTGCTCTGAGCCTCGTGCTCTGTGAGACGAGGCTGGGGCATCTAGTGGGAACCACCAAACAGGTCCCTTCTCAGGAGCACAGGCCCCGAGGCCCAGGAATCCCAGGACCCAACAGCGTCTCAGCTCTGCCCTCTGATAAGTCACTTTTCTCCTCACCTTGGGAAATGGGTCCTCGGCTGGCTCACAGATGTCTGGGTTTTCTCTGTGGCCTGGGAAAGCTTGCACCACTGCAAAGTTAATCAGTGCATATTAATTAACAACGAGCCCTTTTCTCTCCCCCTACCCACCCCTTTGCACTTAGTGAAATGCCTGGGATTAAGCAGATTATTCATGATACATAAAACTGCCACTTTTCAAGTCAGGTCATTCTGAGGGTATGTCCCAAAAAGGTGGATAAGAGAGATTCAAATCACTTTTAGGAGGTCTTCAGATTCCCAAGGCATTAAAGGTCTCTTGTGGGGCCAGTCTGGCAGTTATAATGTCTCTTGTCTGCATGGGGAGCTAAGATGCAGTTAAATAAGTTAAGAGGGGCATCTCCCAGTGTGTTCCAAAGAAAAATACCATTAATCATGATGGGTACTTACATGGGGCCTTTAATCTGTGCCTCTCAAAGCATCTTAATCACCATTAATTATACTTCCCAGCATCCCTCTGAGGCAGGTGAAAACTAATATACCCATTTTACAGGTGAATAAAGGACTATCTTGGGAGGAGGAGCAAATTATCTGGGGCTACACATAAGCCAGTGGCAGAGTAAGCAATTTCAGCCCCAGGTGAGGACCTAGGCTACCCTGTTTTCATTGGCACTTCCCTCTGAAGGACTGGGCTCTGGAGAGAATCAAAGATGCTACTGTGGTACACTTCTAAGGGCCAACGAAACTGATCACTCTTTAAAAAGCAAAGTGCCCTCTTTATGAAAAGCATAAAAGCAGAAATATCATCATGCTTTGGGCATTGTCCCTCAGGCTAAAGGTGGCCAGTGACTGTCAGAATGTGTGAGACACATCTGACTATGACTCAGTCGTCCTGGGCCAGGACAAAGATGCTCCTTTCAATGGAGTCACAGCACGGGGTGTCCAAGTTGATCTGAACAGACAGATGTTCTGTAGCAGCTCCTTATGTCCAAGGTTCCCTTTTCTCCCAGTGTCTCCCTCTGTGCACCACAGCTTTGGGTCTCCAACCCCACACCATAGGAGCACATAGCAGGGATGTCTGACCTATTGTTGGAGACTCAAGCCCAAAAGAAGAGCATGAGCAAGTCAGCAGAGGCGGCGGGATGCTCTAGACATTCAAGAGCATGAGCACGAGGAATGCATGGAGCTTTTACTTTTTTGGCTGCACCAGGTGTTAGTTGCAGCACACAGGTGCTGTCGTGGGGGCATGTGGGATCTAGGTCCCTGACAGAAACAGATTCACAGACACTGAAAACAAACTTATGGTCACCAAAGCAGAAAGTGAGGGACAAATGAGTATGGGATTAATAGAATACACACTACCGTGCATAAAACAGATAAGCAACAAAGATTTACTATATAGCACAGGGAACTATATTAAATAGCTTGTAACAACATATAACAAAATATAGTATACAAAAGCCTGAATTACTGGACCATTAAGAAGGCTGAGCACCAAAGAACTGATGCTTTCGAACAGTGATCTGGAGAAGACCCTTCAGAGTCTCTTGGACAGCGAGGAGATCAAACCAGTCAGTCCTAAAGGAAAACAACACAGAATATACACTGAAGGACTGATGCTAAAGCTGAAGCTCCAATACTTTGGCCACCTGATGTGAAGAACCAACTCATTAGAAAAGACCCTGATGCTGGGAAAGATTGAGGGCAGGAGGAGAAGGGGACGACAGAGGATGAGATGGTTGGATGGCATCACCGACTCAATGGATATGAGTTTGAGCAAGCTCCAGGAGATGGTGAAGGACAGGGAAGCCTGGCGTGCTGCAGTCCATGGGGTCACAAAGAATTGGACATGACTGAGTGACTGAACAACAACTGAAATGAACACAATATTATAACCAATTATATTTTAATTTTTTAAGTAGGATTTCTTAGAGAACCATATAAACTGTGTCCTTTCAAAAGGACTAGGATGATACCTCACACATAATTGTTTGAAAGAAGGAGGAACAGAAGAAGGAAGGGAAGGAGGGAGGGCTACCTCCCTGGGCCCAGTCACAGGGCTGTTACCTGGGGCCAAGTCACCACCTCATTCCTGGATTTTGGTCACAGCCTGGTAACTGGTCTTGCAGCTTCTGTCCTTGCACCCTATGGTCTGTCTTCAGTGGGCACCCAGATGACTCCCACTGAAAAGGAAGTCAGATCCCCACTCCTCTGCTGGAGCCCCAGCAGCCCTGCCTCATTGGCAGTGCCAGCTGGAGCCCAGGCTGGCCTCCGAGGCCCCACTTGACCTCGCCCCGCCTCCTCTCTGCCCTCCCCCTCCCACCCTCTCCCTTCACTCAGTCTTCAGGCTATTCTTTTCTCAAGCAAGCCCTGCTCCTGTCTCATGGCCTGCTCCCTCACCAAGCCTATGCTTACAGTCATCTTCGAATCAAGAGATTCCCAATCACCTACTTAATTCTGCAGCCTCCTCTCCTGCCTACACTGCCAACCCACCTTCTTACCCCCATTCTCTCCTCAACACCCCCCCTTTATAGATCTTGATGGCTTTAGTCCCACAGATCATTTGGTACTCTCTGGAGTGCTCTAAAATATAAGCTTAATGAAAGCAGGATTCTTACCAGTCAGCTGTGTTCTCTACAGTGGAACAGGGCCTAGTACATACTGGTGATCAATGCATATTTATTGACTAAATCTTTAACAGTGCCCTGTGCAAGGAAAGTATTCACCTTTAGCTAATTAAAATTGATCCACAAAAAGATATAAAGATCATTATTGAGCAAGTGGGAAATCTTGAATATGTATTCTACATTACATAATATTACTGTGAAAGTGAAGTTGCTCAGTCATGTCTGACTCTTTGCAACCCCATGGACTGTAGCCTAGCACACTCCTCTGTCCATGGGATTCTCCAGGCAAGAATATTGGAGTGGGTGGCTATTTCCTTCTCCAGGGGATCTTCCCAACCCAGGGATTGAACCTGGGTCTCTGCATTGCAGGCAGACGCTTTAACCACTGAGCCACCAGGGAAGCCCCTAACTTTCATGAATGTAATTGTGTAAGTTATATAGGAGAACGGCCTTGTGCTTAGGAGACAGAAGCTGGTGTATTTAGGGGGCAAGTGTCATAATATCCACAACTTACATTCCAGTGCTTCAGTAACATGTAAATACTGAGACGTGAGTAGATCAAAACAATTAGCAGGTGTAGATGAAGGGCATACTGGGTGTTCATTGAAGGGTGTTCATTGTAATGTATTTTAAAAATCATCTTCACTTTGAAATTCTTCAAAATAAGATGTTGATGTATTTGGTTTGTCATCTGCCAACTTGGCTCAGCTGAACTACATTTCCCTGAAATTCTTTTCCCATACGAGCGCATTACGGATGGGCCTCTGGGAGACTCCAGTGCACGACGTGGAGGATGGCAGCGGAGCAGCCGCCGTCGTCAGCTTGCCCACTCGGTCACTTGTCCATCGGGCCACCATACCGGCGGGAGACAGCAGTGTCAGCTGCTCCGCCGACCCTAGACTCCCTTAAGACTCTCTGACTCCTGGGCCAGGTGTGTGTTTTGGGTCCATGAAGAAGAGCCCCAGCTTCTGCAGGACACCCATTCCACTGAGATCAAAGGCAACAGGTACTCCACTGAGCAGTCCAGCATCGTGGGTCCAGCTTCTGTGAGTGCCAGCCTTTCCCCCTGTTAAATCCATCTGCCTGTCCTCACTGCCTGCCCTGAAGACTTCAAGCAAGAGCATCCAAGGCAAAAGACCCTCGCAGACAGCCTTACAGAGACGGGCTTAACTAGCTCCCACAACTGCATATGATCATGTTCCTAGAACAGATTCCTTCACACACACACACACACACACACATTCTGAACTTGGTATCAGGAGTAGGGCTTCCTCCGTTAGCGTAAAAAGCTGCATTCACAAATCTCTTTGGGATGAGTTCTTTATCTTTGGCTTCTGTTGAAACCACTGAGCAACCGCACTCTTAAACTTTCTATTGTTTGGTTGAGAGGATCTGTGAGGCACACTCAGTCTTTCTAGAGGGCCTTTGGCTTGACAAAACGGTACTGTGAGGCACCACCTTTGCTATTTCCACTGCCATAACCAAAGTTTTGTGGTCACACCCCTGGCTTCACCTTCAGGTCTTCCTGGCAGTGTCCTGGATCTGATTTCTGCTTAGAAGCAGAGTCTTAGCTTTAGCACCATATGCCATCTGGACAGGCTGAGAATCCTCCAACCCATCACATTCCAGCTTCTTTGTGCCTAGTAGTCCCTCCCCTGATTTTCCCCTCTCTCCTCAAATTTCACAATAAGCAGCTAGGAAAAATCAGGAGACACATTTCTTTCTTTACCTAGAAATTCTTTAATAGATCACCTACTTTATTAAGTATATTTTCTAGTTTCCACCTTGCTGCTGAAAACAGTGTTGCTAATGATTTCTCCTACTACATAATTATAATCTCCTTTTCTCTTTAAGTTTTCATAGATTTTTCTTCATATGCCCACTGATAAATGCACTGGAGGTGCATCACTTCTGTAATATTGAGTCAAACCCAGATGAAGGGATAATTTACAAAATGACAGCCAGTATTGTTCAAAAGTGTCTAAGTCATGAAAAACAAGAAAAGACTGTGGAACTGAAGAGAAATAAAAGGTAAATAAATGCAATGCGGGATCTGGACTGGATCTTGGGACTAGAAGAACATCAGTGGTTTTATAGCAATGTTAATTTATTTCCTGGTTTTGATCATTGGACTATGATTCTATAAGGTGTTAACATTGAGGGAAGATGAGTGAAGACTATTTGGGAAATATTTTGCAATTTTTGTAAGTCCAAAATTATTTCCAAATAAAAATTTAAAATCTCTATGCTTGAAGAATTCTCAAAAACAGAAAAAGATTTTCCTTACTTTAAGTCTGAAATTCTACAAGTTGGGTACACCTAATGTTTCACTAACATTCTCTTCAAAACCCATAGCCTGCTTCCAAAGACATATCCATTTTAGGGTTTTTTTGTGGCAACACCCCATTCCCAGGAACTAAAATCTGTATTCATTATCTACTGCTGCTGCTGCTGCTCCTAAGTCGCTTCAGTCGTGTCCGACTCTGTGTGACCCCATAGACGGCAGCCCACCAGACTCCCCCGTCCCTGGGGTTCTCCAGGCAAGAACAGTGGAGTGGGTTGCTATTTCCTTCTCCAGTGCATGAAAGTGAAAAGTGAAAGTGAAGTTGCTCAGTCGTGTCCGACTCTTAGCGACCTCATGGACTGCAGCCCACCAGGCTCCTCCGTCCATGGGATTTTCCAGGCGAGAGTACTGGAGTGGGATGCCATCGCCTTCTCTGTCATTATCTACTGCTTTAGAACAAATTACTCCAAATCTCAGCACATTAAAAAATTAACATTTATTATCTCAGCGTTTCAGGCTGTCAGGAATCTGAAAGCAACTTAGGGTCTCTCGCAAAATGCTAGTTACACTGAGAAAGCCCAGGCTACTGTGACCTCTGGGACTGGCTGAGGCTGAAGATTTTCCCCTCAGGTTCATTCTTATGGTTGTTGATAGACCTCAGCTCCTCACTCACTGGCTACTGGCTGGAAGCTTCAGTTCCGTGGCACGTGGGTCACTCTGGAATGCAGCTCACAGCACGGCAGCTGGCTTTTCTCAGAGCAAGAGATTCAAGAACATGAGGTGAGATGGAGGAAAAGAGAGTCCTCAGATTTCCTCCATCCAGCTAGTTTAAGCAGAAAAGATATGTTACAGAGTTATTTCTGGGAGACACAGAATTAAGCCTGACTGCTACAAATTCAGGACAAATCATCCAAGAGATACACACAACCACACCGTGAGACTATTCTTGCAGAAACCCCACTGCTGCTTCTGCCTGCCCTTTGCATCTATGCAGCAGGGACCAGAGAATAGGTGCTCCACCCCAGTGTCCAGAAGATCAGCCTCTCCACACAGCATCCGTCATCCAACACCCACGTCCCTCACCCACCACCCGTGTCCCTCACCCTCCGTCTTCATCGCTCGTCCACGGCCCGCATCCCTCACCCGCTGCCGACCGTCACCCTCCGCCCGTGGCCCTCCCCTCTGCCTTCGTCCCTCATCCACTACCTGCATTTTTTCATCCAGGTCTCTGAAGGCATGTCTGGGTCCCAGGCAGAACCCTAACTACAGAGAAGTCTGTAAAATTGCTATCAGCAGAGTCACTGCTGCCACACTGAGAATCTGTGTCTGAAGAGGGACAGGATGATGAGAGCCGTCAGCAGGAGCACTATCCTGTGACTGTGGGTGTCTGAAACTTTGAATACTCCAAATAGAACACCTTTGAGCCACGAAGTCAAGAGACCTGGAATGAAACACAGAGGGTGATAGAAAACTGGAAGAAGGCAACAGTTTAAAACAGAAAAAGAATTAAGGACTCTTTATACTCATATGAAGGGTGGCCCATTTATAGGGAAAAAAAAAAAACAGTAAAACTAGAATGTTCTCAGTTCTCCTCGTTTCAAATATTCTCTCCCATAGTCAACATATTACACATACTCTTTTTTTATTTTATTTTTACTTTATTCTACTGTACAATACTGTATTGGTTTTGCCATACATTGACATGAATCCACCACAGGTGTACACGTGCTCCCAATCCTGAACCCCCTCCCACCTCCCACCCCATATCATCTCTCTAGATCATCCCCGTGCACCGGCCCCAGGCATCCTGTATCCTGTATCGAACATAGACTGGCGCTTCGTTTCTTACATGATAGTATACATGTTTCAATGCCATTCTCCCAAATCATCCCTCCCTCTCCCTCTCCCTCAGAGGCCAAAAGTCCGTTCTCTACCTCTGTGTCTCTTTTGTTGTCTCACATAGAGGGTCATCATTACTATCTTTCTAAATTCCTTATATATGTGTCAGTATACTCTATTGGTGTTTTTTGTTCTGGCTTACTCCACTCTGTACACATACTCTTGACAGACATTGTGTCCTAGTTGTTTTAATAGTATTTTTACACCTCTAATTTCTACATGGTAACCCTGCCACTATTCTTTTGGGCAGATTCTCGTCTTTGAACTCTTCAGATAATGAATCTACAATCTTCCTCACTTTGTAGATGCACCCGGAATCTAACTCCTGCTTAAACAAACTTGTAGCCAGTTCTCCAATGCTTAGCCTCACATTTACCCCATCTCTCCAGAAAGACTTGGCGCCACCCTTGTCTGAGGCTGTAAAGGGTCCCATGGTGTAAATAGGCCCATGACTTTTCCCCAGAATATTTTTTTCTGCTCACCCAGAATTAGCCCTATTCCGTTCCATCTTCCAAAATTTTGTTTCTATAATATCTTTTCTCCTCTATTAATCCTTAAGAGTGTGTGCTTTTTAAAAATCCTCTTATCATTATTAATTTAGAGAGGATTCAAGAGGGAACAGATCTGAATGGGTATGTTCAACCTGCCTCCTTCAATCAGAAGTCCAGGCCTTGGGTTTTGCTCCCCATTTTAAATAAACTTCAATCACTTTATCACTTTTGGTTGAGCATGAGAGTGAAGTGAAAGTGTTAGTCACTCAGTCATGTCCAACTCTTTGTGACATCATGGACTGCAGTCCACAAGCCTCCTCTGTCCCTGAAATTTTCCAGGTAAGAATACTGGAAGGGGTAGCCATTCCCTTCTCCAGGGGATCTTCCTGACCCAAGGATCAAACCCAAGTCTCCTACATTGCAGGCAGACTCTTTACCATGTACATTTCCTTAAACTTGTCCAAGATTTTTTCATACTCTAGACCTGGATTTGGGAGCAGAATGGATAGTGTTCATCATTTGAGAAATGAGACATCTGTCTCCACCATTTTCCATGAAGATTTCAGGTGTTACCCCAAAAAGGACTTGCCTCTAATGGCCCACACTTTGGAAAAATCTTTTTAGGCTAAGTATCTGCATATCTATGTTTAATCACATTACTTATCAATCAAATGAATGGATTGGATGAGCAGTAAAGAGTGGGACTCAGTTGTCTTTCTATGGGGAGTTGTCTAATGCAGAGACTCTCAAACACCCGTCCACAAGTGTTTTCACCAATTCACAACAAAAGGAGAAAAATAGGACTGTTGTATTAATGTCCATTCAGTGAAATACATTCAATGTATAAGGCTACTTTGTTGTTAATCCTTCCCACCTTAACGTTAAATTATTTTAATGCCATGCTGGAAAGTGTAGATTTTAGAGTTTATTGTTTTACTGATTTTTGTTTCTCAGCAAAATAAAACATTGTTGACCTCCTGTTACCTAATTGTTAAAATTTTCACATTTCCATGAAATTCTTGAGCCTGGGAGCTGTGGGTACATAAGAGTTCTCAGTGGAAAGGACTTTAGGAGCCATGGAGGGGCATGAATGGGGCCAGCAGTGGGTGAAGCAGTGGCGTCAGCAAGCTGTGGTTTGAAACCTCCCCACAGCCGCCCGTTCTTCTTCTCCACTCCCATGTACCCTCTCTGGGGTCACACCAGCTCTAAACGCCTACACACCACACTGTCCAGACTGAGAACTGCCTGTCTCCTGTGAACGCTGTGGCATGTTGAGGAGTGTTCCGGGAAAGAGGCTGGGGGCGGAGGGTTGGGGGTGCCACTCATTACTGTGGGTCGGGTTTTATTACCTGGTCTCTCATGGGGCTGTTTTTGCCTCATCTTTGTCCAACATTCTGAGACTTCCTTTCTACATATGACAACTTGACACATTCTGGCTATAAAGGCAATGTGATACAGGAGAAGGAACTCTGGACTCAAAACCAGAAACAGGAAACTTTCCAGCCATGTGACAGAGGCAACGTCTCTGACCTCAATTTCCTCATCTGCAAAATAAACATAATGATGCCACCTTCACGGACTTGTTGTAGGAATTAATTATTTTAACATAAGTTTTTATCCATTTGGGGGGCTATCGCAAAAGTACCATAGAGTGGCTTGAACAACAACCATTTCTTTCTCACAGTTCTAGAAGCTGGTTAAGCCCAAGATAAAGTTATTAGCAGATTCTGTGTCTGGTGAGAGCCTCCTTCTTGGTTCATGCATGTGTGTGCTCAGTCACTGAGTCATGTCCAACTCTTTGTGACCCCGTGGACTGTAGAACACCAGGCTCCTCTGTCCATGGGATTTTCCAGGCAAAGAATACTGGAGTGGGTTGGCATTTTCTTCTCCAGGGGATCTTCCCAACCCAGGGATTGAAACTGCATTTCCTGCAGCTCCTGCATTGCAGTCGAATTCTTCACTACTGAGCCAGGGTTGCCTTCTCTCTGTGTACCCTCACATGGTGGAAGGGGCAAGGGAAATCTCTGGGGTCTCTTTTATAAAGTCACTACTCCCATTCAGGAGGCTCCACCCTCCTTACCTTATCATCCACTTCCTAACACCATCACCCTGGGGCTCATGATTAAGCACATGAATTGGGAGGGAGACCATATACTCAGTCGATAGCAGAATGGAAAAGCAAGCATGGTCTCCAGCATCTCAAAAGTGCTCAGCAAATGTTATTTGAATCTGATGGTAAGAAAATAAGAGCTGAGAGCAGTTTTCCCCCAAATTCCAATTCCCGTAGGAGGGAATACTGAGGCAGAAGAAGTAGCCACTGGTGGAGTTGCAAATGTGGATTACAGGTTAAGTAGGAAGCTATGAAGCAGATCATGACTCCTCAGCTCATGCCCCTCATCCAGAACTAGTATTCCCACTCTCTACTCACAACCTTCTCACCCTTGAACCCCTCAGTCACTGACTCACTTGGCTTCCCTCTTAAGTTTCATTCCTTGTTTAAAATATGTGTGCGTGTATATTTATGTATTTGACTGCACAAGTCTTACTTCTGACACATAAGCTTCGATCTTCAGTGTGGCATGTATCATCTTTAGTTGTTGTTGCATGTGGGATTTGTTTTTTAATTGCAGTGTACAAGATCTTTAGTTGTGGCATACAAAGTCTCAGTTGTGGCATGTGGAAACTGAACCCAGCCCCCTGAGTTAGGAAAGTGGAGTTTTAGCCACTGGCCTGCCTGGAAAGTCCCTTTAACACTCATCCTTATGTTGTAACACCTGGGATTTAATAACTGGATCATGGAGCTGCTTGAAAACCCACTGGGCCCTGCCTCTGTTGTTTCCAGAATCCCTGGGTACCACACATCTACTCTGACCCACCCAGTCTCCCCTGCTCCCTATCCACAACCTATGAGAACTGCTGAACCACAAACACATGAGAAACCCAAGTCACCAGCCATGTGGTGGGTCTTCCTGCCTCCATACCCAGCAAAGCCCTTCTTTTAGGGTCAAGTAGGGCCTGTCCCTCGGAGAAGACAATGGCACCCCACTCCTGTACTCTTGCCTGGAAAATCCCATGGATGGAGGAGCCTTGTAAGCTGCGGGCCATGGAGTCGCTAAGAGTCAGACACGACTGAGTGACTTCACTTTCACTTTTAACTTTCATATATCGGAAAAGGAAATGGCAACCCACTCCAGTGTTCTTGCCTGGAGAATCCCAGGGATGGGGGAGCCTGGTGGGCTGCTGTCTATGGGGTCGCACAGAGTCGGACACGACTGAAGTGACTTAGTAGCGGCAGCAGCAGCAGCAGCAGGGCCTATCCCTAGGCTTTCCAGGTGGCAGTAGTGGTAAAGAACCCTTATGATAATGCAGGAAATGTAAGAGACTCAGGTTCAATCCCTGGATTCAGAAGATCCCCTGGCGGAGGGCACGGCAACCCACTCCAGTAACTTTACCCGGAGAATCCAATGGACAGAGAAGCCTGGTAGGTTATGGTCTATAAGGTCAACTAATTGGGCATGACTGAAATGTGTCCAAACATTGACCCCACCTCCAAGAGCACAGCACAGGGTCTGTCCCCAGGTAAAGCTGACTCTGTCAGATAGTATTGCCTGCCCAAATGAGTCTGGTCTGATTCTTCAGTCTAAACTTGAGCTATCACAACTAGCTGGTGAGAAAGATGTATCAGTTTTAGGAACTAAAAACCATGTCTTAGCACATCTCAGTGTAGCATGAAAACATTGACCCCACCTCAAAGAGAGGGTGGGTTATTCACTTACCACTGTCTCTCCTACTGGACCTTGTCAGTTTTCCTCACTATTGCATTCCCAGAGACTAGCACATAATAATAATTAAATAATTTTTTGAAGAATGGATAAGTGAACAAAAATGAAAGAATGAGAGTGGGGGTGAAAGAAAAGACATCTCTTCTATCAACAGCATCATGAGAGGACAGCAGAGGGCGATAGGTGGGAATCTGGGCAAATTCAAAAGACAGAGTTAGGAAGCAGAGTTAGTCTCCACAAGGTGTCTCTTTCTTTATCTTGAGTTGAGGGTAAGGGAGGGGCAGCAAGAAACAGGAGAAAGTGTTGAGGACAGAAGTGAAGGTTTGAAGCAGTTACTGTGGGGAGTGGACTAAGAGTCCACTAGAGCCTCATGGAGGGGTTCCTGGGCAGCAGAGGGGCCTGGCCAACCCTGGTGCCAGGGCAGCAGATGCCGTCAGCCCCGAATGGGATCAGAGGGGACAAAGCCTAATTCTGGGAAGAGTTAAGAGGGGTAAGACTTGCAGATAGAGCTAGTCAACTCAGATCAAGAATTTGTGAGGCTCCTACTATGTGCTAAACCTGCTCACTGAGTACAAAGAAAAATTGGAAAGCTTGACTGCAAGTAGATCCAACCAGTCCATCCTAAAGGAGATCAGGCTGGGTGTTCACTGGAAGGACTGATGCTGAGGCTGAAACTCCAATACTTTAGCCATCTCATGCAAAGAGTTGACTCATTGGAAAAGACGCTGATGCTGGGAGGGATTGGGGGCAGGAGGAGAAGGGGATGACAGAGGATGAGATGGCTGGATGGCATCACCGACTCGACGCACATGAGTTTGGGTGGACTCCAGGAGTTGGTGATGGACTGGGGGCCCTGGCATGCTGCGATTCATGTGGTCACAAGGAGTCGGATATGACTGAGCAACTGAACTGATCTGTACTGAGACTTGGAGGAGCTAGAAAATGCATCAAGTATGAGGGAGTCATAAATGCCTAAGTAAAACCACAGGAAATCTCAGACTGCGACTCAGTTGTGAATGTGAATGCAAAGGATGCAAAGACCAAAGGTGTTTTCTCTTCTTCCTTTTCATTCTCCTTTTAAACCAAAATTCACAGCCTTGTCTTCACGTTCAGAATTCTCTTCAGCAAATACGACTCACTCAATAGTCCTGGATCGCCACCTGGTGGGATTTCAGTGTACAGCTCAGTCATATCCAACTCTTTGCGACCCCACAGACTGTAGCCCACCAGGCTACTCTGTCCATGGAGCTCTCAGGCAAGAATACTGGAGTGGTTTGCCATTTCCTTCTCCAGATGGGACTTCGAGGTATTACATATTTAGCTTCCAGAGGAAAAGATTCTATTCATAGATTATAAGACAAGGAGAACAAAAGTGCATTCATTCAGCAATATTTCCTCCCTAAAACTCTGTAACAGTCACAAGAAATACAAACAGGTACTTTCAAGTTTCTTCCAACTTAATAAGAAAAAATGTAATAGTTTATTAGGACTTAATTAATTTATAAATTGAAAGCATATATGAATTCAAATTTAATAAGAACTAAGACCTGAAGACCTGACAGCTGAATTATGGGTCCTTATAGAAGAGAACATAATGCCCACTATTAAACAGAAAATAAACAGTCTAGCCCGTCCATGTCAATTGTTTCGGTCTCTGAGTTACTCTCATCTCGTCTGGCTTCCCAGATTTTACTGCAGCAGGTGCAACAAAGCACCACACCTTCAAAGGCGCTAACAGCAAGGCAACTCCAGGCAGAAGAGGGAGAATCAACTGAAGTCAAAAGTCCTGAACTTGAGCTAAACAAAGAAAAGTGAGCTTGAGCAAGTCTCTTTTTGTCTGCACTGAGTCTTACTGTGCACGTGGGCTCAGTAGTTGTGGCATTCAGGCTTAGTTGTCCCCTGGAATTTGGGATCTTAGTTCCCTGACCAGGGTTGAACCCGTCTCCTGCATTGGAAAGCAGATTTCTAACTGCTAGACTACCAGAAAAGTCCCGAGAAAGTCTTTTTATGTTCCTGAGCTTGGATCCTTATTAGTGAGATGTAATTTAAAATATTTACCTTTCGGGATGGTTACAAGGATTAACTAAGGTAATAAAGCAGGAAACATACTTTAAAATGCTTAAAATTTGGTTATTACTGATATGACTCCATAGAAGGGTACCTTCCATAAAGGAAAAATGCATCCCTTTCTCACTGATGAGTTATCACTGACCCAGATAAATGAGAGAAGGGTGAGGTCAATGCTGTGAACATCTTATCAAAGATCTTTTGCTAATTTATTTAGTGTAATTAATTAATTTGACTGCACTGGGTCTATGTTTCTGCTCAAGGGCTTTCTCTAGTTGCAGCGAGTGCGTGCTACTCTTCATTGGAGTGCATGGGCTTCTCATTGCTGTGGCTTTTCTTGTGGTAGAACCTGGGTTCTAGGCCACACAGGGTTAGTAATTGCAGCACATGGACTTAGTTGCCTCGTGGCATGTGGGATCTTCCTGGACCAAGAAGCAAACCCATGGCCTTGCATTAAAAGGCAAATTCTTAACCACTAGACAACCAAGGAAGTCCTAAGAATGTTTGCATTTAAAAAAAAAAAACAAACTACATAGAAAAATTGTATGTATGGCAGAGAGATTCTACCTTTTATAATCACACCAAAAATATGAAGCAACTGGGAATAAATAAAAGTTGTGCAAGGTTTTAACAAAGAAAATTACCAAACTTATTGAGACACATTAAAGACAATTGAATTAAATTAAGATAGATCATGTTCATAGATTGGAAGATGCAATATTGTAAAAATGTCAATTCTTTCAAACTATCGAGTTGATGCAGTTCCAGTCAAAATTACAGCAGGTTTTTTAATAACATTTGACAAGTTAATCCCCAAATTTTTGTGGAGATGCAAAGGGAAAGGGACAGGCAAGATGCAAGAAGAAGAGGAAGGAGGAGGACAGCACGAGCAAGAAGAACCAGAAGAGGGGAAAACGGAGGACTCGGGCTACCAGGTATCAAGGCTTGTTGTGAAGCTATAATGTCTAAAACAGTATGGCTTGGTACAGAGTCAACAGACAGACCTAAACAACAAAGTCCAGAAAAAGGACTTTATATTATATGAGCACTTGATAGAGGCAGGCAAAAGACAGTTTTTCACTGGGTGCTGCTACGACAATTAACTCCCCATATAGGTTAGACGTATAGACTGCACTTTCCTGTTGGCTCAGCTGGTAGAGAATCTGCTTGCAATGTGGGGGACCTGGGTTCAATCCCTGGGTTGGGAAGATCTGCTGGAGAAGGGAACAGCTACCCATTCTAGAATTCTGGGCTGGAGAATTCCATGGACTGTATAGTCCATGGGGTCACAAAGAGTAGGACAAGACTGAGCAACTTTTTTAAATCTATGACTGGGTTCTTTGGTAGCGCAGACTGTAAATAATCTGCCTGCAATGCAGGAGACCCAGGTTCAGTCCCTGGGTCAGGAAGATCCCCTGGAGAAAGGAATGGCAACTCACTCCAGTATTCTTACCTGGAGAATTCCATAGACAGAGGAGACTGGCCGGCTACAGTCCATGGGGTTGCAAAGAGTCAGACACGACTGAGCAACTTTCATTTCATAGGTTAAACAGAGATTAATTCCTGATGTATCCAAGTCCTTAAGGTAAAAGGCAAAACTATAATGCTTTAGGAAGGTAAAAATAGAAGGATATCTCCATGACTCTGGAGTAGGAAGCTTTTTAAAATAAGTATAAAATAGGTGTGTGTGTATGTTAGTCCCTCAGTCGCATCTGACTTACTCTTTGTGGCCCCATGGTTGTAGCCTGCCAGGCTCCTCTGTCCATGGACTTCTCCAGGCAAGAATACAGGAGTGGGTGACCATTCCCTTCTCCAGGGAACCTTCCTGACCCAGGGATTTAACCTGAGTCTTCTACATTCCAGGCAGATTCTTTACCATCTGAGCCACCAGGGAAGCCCTAACTGTTAAAGAAAGCACTGATAAATTTTGGCTATATTAGAGTTAAGAAGTTATATTCATCAAAATATACCTTAAGAGAATGAAAAGGCAAGCCACAAATTTAAGACATACATAACTAATGAAAGGATTCATATTCAAAATAAAGTACTCTTTCAAATCAGTGAAAGAAAAAAACCCATAGAAAAATAGTAAAGGTATTGGTGTGGAATCAGTATTTTTAAATAAATAAATAAATATATATATATATTTAATGACCTTTACAGGGAAACCCTAGATTACCATGACAATGATATAATGCTACAGACCCACCAAATAGGCAAACATTTAAAAAGTTGGTATCATTAAGTGTTGTTGGGGATGTATAGCAACCGGAATTTTCATACATTCTTATTAGGGATACAATTGGTACAAATGCTTTGGGAAAAATGAGTTATCTACTAAATTTGAATGCATGTATATTTTATTGTATATCTAAATTTGAATGGATGTATATTGTCTTGGCAGGAAAGTTATGACAAACCTAGACAGTGTGTTTAAAAGCAGAGACATTAATCTGCCAACAAAGGTCCATATAGTCAAGGCTATGGTCTTCCCAGTGGTCACGTACAGTCGTGAGAGCTGGACCATAAAGTAGGCAGGGCGCTGAAGAACTGATGCCTTCAAACTGTGGTGCTGGAGAAGACTCCTGAGAATCCCTTGGACAGCAAGAAGATCAAACCAGTTAATCTTAAGGAAAATAAACTCTGAATACTCATTGGAAGGACTCATGCTGAATTTGAAACTCCAGTACTTTGGCCATCTGATGCTAACAGCTGATTTATTGGAAAAGTCCTTAATGCTGGGAAAGATTGAGGGCAGAAAGAGAAGAAGGCATCAGAGGATGAGATGACTAGATGGCATCACCAATGCAATGGACATGAACTTGAGCAAACTTCAGGAGATGGTGAGGGACAGAGGGCCTGGCTTGCTACAGTCCATGGGGTCGCAGAGTCAGACATGACTGGGCGACTGAACAACAACATGTATATTTTCACTCTTAGATACATTTCTTAGAGAAAATACATACAACTGTAGGAGAAAACATGTATAAGAATATTCACAGAAGCATTTCTCAGGAGTCAAAACACTGCAGACCACTCAAACACCCATTAAGAATGTAAAAAAAAAGTAAATGATGGTATATTCATATACAGCTGGGTTCAGAAAAACATTTCCTGTGAAGGGCCAGAGAATAAACATTCTAAGCTTTGTAGGTCTGTGTCTCAAAATCTTAGTCTTTTTCTCCCCCGACTTTATAAATATAAAAAGCATTCTTAACTCGTGGGCTATATAAAAAACATGGCCCATGGACCGTAGGTTGCAAACCCTTGATGTAGAAGAAAACTACAGAGCACTGAAAACAAATGAACTACAGCTATCTGCAACCCTGTGAATGATTCTTACAAACATGACACTGAGCTTAAGAAAAACACAAGTATGTACATATATACAAATCATATATAGAAAATCATAAAACCTACAAAAATATACTTCTGTTCACATAAAACAAGCACAATGACACTATAGGATTTAGACATGCACAAACAGGCCTTAAAACCACAAAGAAATGCAGGAAGGTAGTTACCATACACATCAGGATCATGGGCACTTACATGTGAGGGAGGGGACTGTGACCTGAAAGGGACCTCTGGGCTCTGCTAATATGTTATTTCTCAGCCTGGATGATGGTAACAGAGGTATTGGCCTTATCATTATTTGTTAACTCGTTCATTTCTGTTTGTTAATTCTCAAACTGTGTGTTTATGTTTTATGCATTTTCCTGTGGATATTGTGTTTGGACAGTATTGACTGAGCTTGAAGTTGAGGTTGACAAGGACGACAGTACAGGAAAGAATCGAAGAGAAACCTCCAGTCAGATGACCTACTGCTCGAGCAACAAGGAAGCGGAACTGAGAGGAAGATGTCCCTGAGGAAAGAGGAGGCTGGCTGGGTTCAAACATATGGAATTGAAACGTGGGGTAGCCGCTGGCCCAGAGAAGCCCTGGTTAGAAGCACCACTGGGCAGTGGCAAGAAGGCTGCCTAATTTTTCTGGTTCTGATGGGAACTGGGACTGGAAAGTCACTTTACAGATTCCACCAGAGCCCAGACAGAGACAGGCTGGAAGGGCCACTGGAAGAAAAGAACAGGACTGACGGGGTGGGACAAGGCAGCTTGGAGCAGCCTGAACAGTGGAAACGGTGAGCAGTTTGTATCCTCTCTGTGCCCCACTCTCCACACTCCCTCCTGGGCACAGGGAAGCATGCAGGAGAGCTTGTGCAGAGGGACAAATATTTTAACATACAAACTCTTTTTTTCCCCTACTTTTGGATGCACTGTGTGGCATGTGGCCCTTAGTTCCCTGACCATGCTCCTTGCAGTGGGAGCATAAAGTCTTAACACTAGACTGCCAGGAAGTCCATAAAATACATGTGAAAGTGCGAGTTGGTTGCTCAGTTGTGTCCGACTCTTTGAGACTTTTTAAAAATACCTACTTTTTAAGTTTGTTGTACAGATCAAGAAATTGAGAATAGAGGAGGTTAAGAAATGTGTCTAAGGTGACAGATTAGTAAATGATACAGATGAGATTGGGGGCTAGGACCCCATCTTATCAATGCTGTAGTCAACATCCAGTCCCCCAACCCCCGCCAAAAGCCAAAACAGAACAAAGAAGAACCCCTCATATTTGGGGGCAGGCAGTTCAGCAACAATGGCGAGAGACATGAATCTCAATGTCGGGTGACACCTACCTCTCAGATCGTACATTGGGAGCTGTGATGAGGAGTGTGGACCGAGAAGCCAACAAGTGAGCGTCTAACACTTCCGTAGGACAGCGGCTCTGTGGCCGGTGAGGGAAACGCCACGCAGCACCCATGGGAGTGAGACGTGCTTGTCCTCTTGGAGTGAGGGCTACAGCTCTTACGGGCATGAAAGAGAAAAGGTGAGCGATAGTCTCTTCCAGAGAGAGATGGCTAGAAAAGCTTAGTGGATCCTAGGTCAGTTCGGATCAGATCAGTTCCCTTCTATGTACCAGCCCCAGAGGCGCACAGATGAACACACAGCCCTTGTCTTCTCAGAATGGAAGGACTGGTGGGGGAAATAGACAATATCAGTAAGAGTAAGTGTTGTGAGAGAAACATGTTCAGGGTGCCATAGGAGCTTGGTGGCGGGGCACCCCATCCCACAAAGGGGTCTGGCTACCGGAAGGAGTTGACACTTGAGCTGATCAAGTATGAGCGAGAATTTACTCTTGGAGAGCGTCCCTGGTAGCTCAGTGGCAAAAGAATCTACCTGCCAATGCAGGAGACATGGCTCTGAGCCCTGATCCGGAAAGATCCCACAAGTCGTGGAGCAACTAAACCTGTGCACCGCAACTACTGAGCCTGCACTCTAGAGCCGGGAACCGCAACTACTGAGTCCACATGCCGCAACTACTGAAGCCGGTGCACCCTAGAGCCCCTGCCCTGCAACAAGAGAAGCCTCAGCACGGAGAAGTCCATGCCCTCCAGCATAGAGTAGCCCCCGTTCTTCGCAACTAGTGAAAAGCCTGCACAGCTGTGAAGACCCAGTGCAGCCAAAAATAAATAAATAAAAATTTTAAAAAGAATTTACTCATGGAAGAAAGTGAGACAAACACTCAGGCAGAAAAAACAGTGTAAGTGAAGACCCAGAAGCATTAACAGCAGGGGTGAGTTAAGGAAATAAGCTGAGAGTTTATAGGTCAGAAAATAGGAAGCTAGAAGGCCAAGGAGCTAAGGCCAGTAGTGAGAGGGAGGGGCCAGGATCTGTGATCAAACTAGTAAACAGGTTAGACTTTATTCTATAAGCTATAAAGAGGCCCAACAGACTTTAAGTAGGAGTATGGCCCATTTGTGAAGTGAAGTCGCTCATTGTGTCGGACACTTTGGAACCCGTAGACTCCTAGCCCCCCAAGCTCTTCCGTCCATGGGATTCTCCAAGCAAGAATACTGGAGTGGGCTGCCATGCCCATTTATAGAGTCCCACATTGCAACAGGTATCATCAATTTCTATATGCCCACCTTCAAACTATTAGGTTCCAGAGTGGTCTCTCTAATGTGTAAATCCAATGACATAGTATGCATGAGTGAATGAATCAAAAGAGTTATTCTAGAACAAAGAGAAAAGTTGTCAAGGTGCACTGAGGATCCAGCTGAGATGAGAAATCACGAATTTGCAATGACGTCAACCTCCACTGCTGTATCATTCTAAGAAGCAAAAAGTCTCGCCTGTGAGATGGATACAGAGTTGGAATTTTGCCATGTCAGACCTGAGCGTGAAGGGTGTTGTTTTATAAAAAGTTTTATTGATTTATTTTATTTATTGTTGATGGTGCTGGGTCTTCATAGCTTCACGGACTTTCCTCTAGTCACAGAGAGCAGAGGCTCTAGCTGCCACGTGCAGGCTTCTCTTTGCACTGGCTTCTCTTGTTGCTCCACGGGGCTCTAGAGTGCTCAGGCTTCAGTAGTTCTGGCCCGTGGGCTCCACAGTTGTGGCGCCCAGGCTCCAGAGCACAGACTCAGTGGTCACAGTACTCAGGCTTAGTTTCTCTGCCACGTGGGATCTTCCCAGACCAGGGACTGAACCTGTGTCTCCTGCATTGGCAGGCGGATTCTTCACCACTGAGCCACCAGGGAAGGCCCTGTGAGCCAGTAACTTTGAGGACTCACCATAAGCTGCAGGTGGGGGGAGAGGGAGCTTAGTACAGTGCCGGGCACATAGTTGGGCTCAGTACGTTTCTGGGGAATGGTGAGCGGAGAGATACACGGGTTTAACTCCCAGCGAGGGTGCCTCTTCTTCCAGTAAGACACGCCCACTCTTCTGACCACAAACGTGGCCACGTGATCTCAGGCTGGCCAATCAGCACTCCCCAGCTCCCTCACACAGGGATAGGCCTGAGGCGGCCACGTGACCACAGCAGGCCCATCCGTACTCTTCCCAGGCCACAGCAGGGTGGCTGGAGGTTGGCCGTAGACCTGTAGAGTTAGGCCAGGAGGATGAGAGACTCAAGCTCCCAACAGCCATCTTCCCCACCACACAGAGAAACCCCCTCGACAGCAGTGGGGATAGCAAGCAGAGCTGAGAACTGAGTGAAACACTGTCCAGGGACATCCGAGACTATACAGCACCTTCATGTGAATTAGTCAGGGAATTCCCTGGCGGTCTAGCAGTTAGGGGTCAGCACTTTCACTACCATGGGCCTGAGTTCATTTCCTGGCTGGGGAACTAAGCTCCTTCAAGGGTCGCAGAATTCAGGAAAAATAAGCAAATAAGTACCTATAGATGTAGACACAGATATCAGAGTACAACCTGAACAATCCTAAGTCATAGGCCCTGGAAATAGGAACAAAGGTGAATGCCCTCTGCCGTGCTCAGTAACCCTGGTTGTGGCCACTCTGAAGGAGTGTTCCAGCCAAAGTGGTCATCCTGCTGTCTTAGAAAGGCTGGAATTGGAGAGTATGGGGACAGGACCATGCCTCTGAGAGGCACAGGTGAGAGAAGCAGCCATTGAGGAGGCAGGGAGTGGCTGGGTCAGGGCGCAGACTGCCCTTGCGTGCACATGTTCTCCTGAGCTTGTCAGGGCTTCCTGGGCCGATGTGGCGTTATTAAAGAGGGGATTCTTGCTCACTGTTCCAGGACTCGGCTGAAACTATCTCACCTACCTGCAGATCTCATGTAGGTGAGTATGTGACTGACATGTATTTCACACACAATGCCATAGGGATGATGCTTCCTTAAGATGTGGTGCCCTTGTGCAGTGCACAACCTGAACAACTGTAGGCAGGAACCCTGAGTCTGACAAGTTCCTCTGACCCTATTGTACCTCTGCCGTGTCCAGTTTAAAAAAGCCATCAAAAAGTCCTCTCTAAGCAAGCATACTGTTCATGAGCAGATGGGGAAACGGTGGAAACAGTGTCAGATTTTTTTTTTTTTTGGGGGGGTGGCTCCAAAATCACTGCAGATGGTGATTGCAGCCATGAAATTAAAAGACGCTTACTCCTTGGAAAAAAAGTTATGACCAACCTAGATAGTATATTCAAAAGCAGAGACATTACCTTGCCGGCTAACGTCCGTCTAGTCAAGGCTATGGTTTTTCCAGTAGTCATGTATGGATGTGAGAGTTGGACTGTGAAGAAGGCTGAGCACCAAAGAATTGATGCTTTTGAACTGTGGTGTTGGAGAAGACTCTTGAGAGTCCCTTGGACTGCAAGGAGATTCAACCAGTCCATTCTAAAGGAGATCAGCCCTGGGATTTCTTTGGAAGGAATGATGCTAAAGCTGAAGCTCCAGTACTTTGGCCACCTCATGTGAAGAGTTGACTCATTGGAAAGACTCTGATGCTGGGAGGGATTGGGGGCAAGAGGAGAAGGGGACGACCGAGGATGAGATGGCTGGATGGCATCACTGACTCGATGGACGCGAGTCTGAGTGAACTCCAGGAGATGGTGATGGACAGGGAGGCCTGGTGTGCTGCGATTCATGGGGTCGCAAGAGTCAGACATGACTGAGCCACTGAACTGAACTGAAGTAAGCATAAAATGGGTTCCTACACTGGACAAGCCCTATTAATAAACACTGACAAAGTGTAACCGAGAGATCAGGGCCCAGACTACAGGCTCTGAAGGTAAGAAAGTTATTTAAAATGTCAGAGGTAGGGTTGATCTTGGTGACAGCAGAGTCAGAGATGGGCCTTGGGAGTGGGGTCTGAAGCAGATGGAGCAAGGGGAGACAGTTGAGCTTTGAGACTAGCCCACGTCCACAGACACTGAAGTTCCCCAAGTGGGTTGTAAGCAAGAGGTAGAAAACCACCTCAGAGAATTATGGGTAATGTTCTTTCCCCTCAAACCCCTCCCCACTCCTTCCCACTTAAACTTGATTGGTTGGTTTGTCCCTAATTTTGCCTGGAAGCTCAGCTGCACCCCTAATGAGGACTTCCTACTCTTTCTATCTCTGGGGCTGGGGGAAGCCAAATAAAATCCAATATGTTAACTCCCAGGACTTCTCTGGTGGCTCAGCAGTAAAGAACATGCCTGCAATGCAGGAGACCAAGCTTCTGTCTTTGGGTCAGGAGGATCCCATGGAGGAGGAAATGGCAACTCACTCCAGTATTCTTACTTGAAGAATTCCTTGGACAGAGGAGCCTGGTGGGCTACAGTCCATAGGGTCACAAACAGTCAGACAAGACTGAAGTGAGTTAGCATGTGCATAGTATTATGAGGAAACAAATACAACTTGGCTTAGAGTAATTGATATTGCAAACAAGTTTTAAAAATTATTGTTGTTGGATGAGGGAGACTGGAGTTTTCAGACTACCCCTGAAGTCTATATTTGGCTTGGTAGAGTATAGACTAGGGATGGCATCGCCCACATTTGCCACATGCCTTGACCTTGGCAGATGTTACTGCTCAACTACCACCCTGCTCCCTTAGAGCCCAGATATAGCCTCATAATCCCTTTCATCACTCTAGATTCATTAATCTTCAAGCAAGTTGCGATAATGGGGTTTCCGTGGTGGCTCAGTGGTAAAGAATCCACCTGCCAACCCAAGAGTCATGAGTTCAATACCTGATCCAGGAAGGTCCCACATGCTGTGAACTGAGCTAAGCCCGTGTGCCACAACTATTGAGCCTGAGCTCCAGACCCTGGGAATGGCACCTCCTGAAGCCCAGCACTCTGGAGCCTGTGCTCCACAGCTAGAGAATCTACAGCAATGAGAAACCTGCACACCACAGTGAAGAGGAGCCCCTTCCCGCCACAACTAGGGAAAAGCCTGAGCAGTGATGAAGATCCAGCACAGCCAAAAATAAATAAGGAAAATTATCTTTTTTAAGTTGGGATAAGGGATAGACTTCTTTACATCCTTGTTCTAGAGCAATGGTTCTAAACCCTGGTACATGCTGGAATGACCTGGGAGGAGGGGTAGGCAGATTTCAAAGATAGCGCTCAATGATTCCCACTTCCTAGTGGTCATGTCCCTCTGTAATCCTCTCCCTTCTACTGTGGGCTGGACTAGGTAACTTGTTTCTAGTGAACAGAATATGCAAAAATAATGGAGTGTCATTTCCATGAATGGGTTAGAAAGGAGTGTGACTTTCGTCTTGGAAGTGGACCTTGCTCAGCTGACCTTGCCTGAAGTCTTCTGAGAGACTTTGGGCCAGCACCTTGATTGAAACTTTGTGAGAGACCCTGAAGCAGAGGCTCCAGCTGAGCTGTGTCTGGACGTATGAATACAGACACTGTGAGATAATAAATGCATGTTCTTTGAAACGATAGCGAAAACAAGTGGGAAAGGTCTTTTTAAAAATACATACTGCTGCTGCTGCTGCTAAGTGGCTTCAGTCGTGTCTGACTCTGTGCGACCCCATAGATGGCAGCCTACCAGGCTCCTCCGTCCTTGGGATTCTCCAGGCAAGAATGCTGCATACTACCACTAACTAATTAAATCAGGATTTCTTAGAAGTTTCTCCCAAAAAAGACATATGGCCAAAAAGCATATGAAAAGATGCTTTACATCACTAATTATCAGAGAAATGCAAATCAAAACTACAAAGGGGTACCACCTCACAGCAGTCAGAACGGCCATCATCAAAAAGCCCACAAACAATAAATGTTAGAGAGGGTATGGAGAAAAGGGGACCCTCCTACACTGTTGGTGGAAATGTAAATTGGTACAGCCAGTATGGAGAACAGTATGAAGGTTCCTTTAAAAACTAAAAATAGAGTTAACATATGATCCAGGAATCTTTCTCCTGAGCATATATCCAGAGGAAACCATAATTCAAAAAAATACATACACCCCAATGTTCATTGAGGCACTACTTACATTAGCCAGGACATGGAAGCAACCTGAATGTCCATCAATAATGAAATGGATAAAGAAGATGTGGTACATACATACAATGGAATATCACTCAGCCACAAAAAAAAAGAAAGAAAGAAAAAAATAATGCCATTTGCAGCAACATGGATGGACTGAGAGATTATCATACTAAGTGAAGTCAGACAAAGAAAAACAAATATCATATGATATCACTCATATGTGGAATCTAATTTTAAAGTATGAAATAAATGAACTTATGTATAAAATAGAAACAGACTTCTAGATATCAAAAACAAATTTATGGTTACCAAAGGAGAAACATGGGTTGTGGGAGGGATAAATTAGGAGCTTACACACTACTCTCTATAAGTTAGATAATCAACAAGGACTTACTGTGTAGCACAGGGAACTCAATATTCTATAATAATTTATATGAGGAACAATGTGAAAGGAATGAATATATGCATATGTGAAGCTGAAATACTTTGTGGTACACATGAAATTAACATGAAATTGTAAATCAACTATATTCCAATAAAATTAAATAGGATTTCTAAGGTTAGGACACAATCATTGGTAGTTTTTACATCTCCCCATGTGATTCTAATATATAGCCAGACTCCACTGACTAGTCTTCTCACACAGTAAAGTGCAGAGGAGTCATCTAAGTATTTTGTCAAAATGTACACATAGGGTGGAGCCTAAAGTTTTGCATTTCCAACAAGCTTCCAGGTTATTCTAATACTGATGATCCCCAAGACTACACAAAGCAGCAGAGCTCTAAAGACTCTAGACACAGGACAAGACAGGCCTGGGCTCAGTGTATGGCTCTGGAAATAGTGTGGAGCAGGAGGGTGTGAAGCACATGAAGGGATGTTCCTCGGGTCTTGGCAATCAACTGGGCATGGAGGGTGGAGGCAAGTGGGGCAGCTATCTTAAGGTTTGAAGTCCAAGGGCTGGGAAGAAGCTGGCATTTTTAGGTGAAATGAGGAAATTTTAAAATAAGTCTAACTGGGAGAAAAAAATAATCCATGATGAAAACAAGACATAATTTATGGGACCTAGTATAAAATGAAGATGTGGAGCCCCTTGTTCAAAATTATTAAGAACTTCTGCAGAATCTAAAATATGACACAATCAGACTTATCTACAAAACAGAAACAGACTCAGAGACATAGAGAACAGATGTATGGTTGCCTGGTGTAGGGGTGGGGTGGGGGGTTCAGTTCAGTTCAGTCACTCAGTTGTGTCCGACTCTTTGTGACCCCATGAACCACAGCACACCAGGCCTCCCTGTCCATCACCAACTCCCGGAGTCCACCCAAACCCATGTCCATTGAGTCGGTGATGCCATCCAACCATCTCATCCTCTGTTGTCCCCTTCTCCTCCCACTTTCAGTCTTTCCTAGCATCAGGGTCTTTTCAAATGAGTCAGCTCTTCGCATCAGGTGCCAAAGTATTGGAATTTAAGCTTCAACATCAAAACCCAGGACTGATCTCCTTTAGGATGGATTGGTTGGATCTCCTTGCAGTCCAAGGGACTCTCAAGAGTCTTCTCCAACACCACAGTTCAAAAGCATCCAACTCTCACATCCATACATGACCAATGGAAAAACAATAGCCTTGACGAGATGGACCTTTGGGGTGGGGGGAGAAAGGATGAATTGGGAGTATGGGATTAGCGGATGCAAACTATAACATTATATATGGAAAGACAGACAAGGTTCTACTGTATAGCATGCAGAACTATATTCAATATCCTGTAATCATAATGGAAAAAGATATGAAAAAGAATATATATATATACTCAGTTATATATGTATTCAGTTATAACATGTATATATTCAGTTATATATATTTAAAACTGAATCACTTTGTTGTACACCAGAAACTAATACAGTATTGTAAATCAACTATACTTCAATGAAATAATTTTTTTTTAATTATTAAGAATTTCAAGGGATTTCCCTGGTGGTCCAGTGGCTAAGACTCCGTGCTCCCAAAGCAGGGCCCTGGGCTTGAACATGGTTGGGGAACTAGACCCCATACGCTGCAGCTAAGACCCAGTGCAAGTGAAAGTGAAGTCGCTCAGCCGTGTCCGACTCTTTGTGACCGTGGACTGTAGCCCACCAAGCTCCCCTGTCCATGGGATTCTCCAGGCAAGAATACTGGAGTGGGTTGCCATTTCCTTCTCCAGTACAGCCAAATAAATAATTAATTTAAAAAAAAAAAAGAATTCCAAGATGGTGAGAGCAGAGCATTAATTCAAGGTAAGAGGCCCTCTAAGCATACACCCTGGGACAGATTTGTCAAAAGCAAGACTTCCCTCCTCCAAGAGACTCTGTTTGGTGACCCTGACACCCCCTGTCCCAGCCCCTCTGCCTTGCTCTGTGCTCGGGGCTCCCTCCCACCTTCTCCTCCCACAAGGCACTGGTCTTCCTGGCTCCTGTGGCTGCTCCTCAGTGAGACTGGAAGTTGATGGAGAGCAGACACTGCTTTGCTATTCCCCACCCACCCACCAGGTCTCATAGCAGACTGGGAGTGGCTTGTTCAGTCCCGCCAGGGTGCTGGCCTGGCCTGGGTCCCTGTCCTGCACCTGCCTCCCCTGTGCCAAGGCAGATCTCTGCTGCCTTGAGCTACAGCAGCCTGCATTCCCTCCCTCCACTCCCTCCCTGCATCTGTGGGCCTCTCCCAGATCGGTCGCCCCAATAACAGGCTATGAACAGAGTTCACAGCCTGTAGCTCCAAGGATGTTCCTCAATAGTTATTTTCAGCAGACTGCTCATGGTTTATATCAGAAAAGGCTGTTCCCAGGGGTAGGGGGCTGAAGAATGGGATGAGGCAGTCGAAAGGTACAAACCTCAAGTGTTAGGATGTAATGTATTATTATCAATGTGCCGTGTTTTGCTAAGTCACTTCAGTCATGTCTGACTCTTTGCAACGCTATGGACTGTAGCCCACCAGGCTCCTCTCTCCATGTGGATTCTCCAGGTGAGAATACTGGAGTGGATTGCCATTTCCTCCTCCTGGAGATCTTCCCGACCCAGGGATCAAACCTCCATCTCTTGTGTCTCCTGCATTGGCAGGCGGGTTCTTTCCTACCAGCGCCAATACAGCATCACTAATATAATTAACACTGCTGTATGTTACATATAAAAATTACTGAGAGGAAATCCTGAGTTCTCATCACAAGGAAAAATATTTTCTCTTTAATTTTATATTTGTATGAAATGGTGGATGTTCACTACACTTACTGTGGTAATCATTTCATGATGTATGAAGTCAAATCATTGTGCTGTACACCTTAAACTTATACTGTGCTGTATGTCAATTATATCTCAATAAAACTGGAAGAAAGAAAAAAAGAAAAGAAAATAGCTGTTCCCTCCCTGAGGCTCCTGGCTGATCATTTGACATCATTTGGTTTCCTCTGGTTGCCTGAGAATTGCTTACAACGCTAACCTGGACACCCTCATGCTCAGATACCACTCTCAGGCCAGCACCTAGATTTGCCTTAAAAGGGACTAGGAACTCTCCTTTGGGGCCAAAGTATAAACAAAAATTCATAATGTACTAGAAGAGTAGGTAATCAAACTCATCTACTTGGCAAACTTATTATCCTGCAAGTGCTTAAATCAGGTCTCATGAGATGCAAGAAACTGAAACGTCTAGAGGGTGAAAATAATGCAGTGTGGCAGTATATGATCTTCCCTGGTGGCTCAGATGGTTTAAAAAAAAATCCACCTGCCAATGCAGGAGACTCAGTTTTTGATCCCTGAGCTGGAAAGATCCCCCAGATAAAGAAATGGCAACCCACTCCAGTATACTTGCCTGGGAAATTCAATGGACAGAAGAGCCTGGCAGGCTGCAGTCCATGGGGTCGCAAAGAATCAGACACGACTAAACAACAACAACAAATCACAGTCTACAAAATTCCATTGAATTTTACCTGCTTCAACTTTGTGTATATGGTCCTGAAATTCTAAGTAAATGGTGAGATATTTGGCATCTTGCTCTGTGACTTTATAGTTAAGAAAGAAGGAAATGAATACTTACTGTGAAGCTAGTATGTGTCAGATACTGTGCTGGACATTTCACACATATCTGGCTTAACAGCCTAGAGAAGCACAGTAACAGTGATGTGGAGAACAGTCTCATAAACTCAACAGCTGGGTACAAGTGAAGTTCTGTTCTTACTAACTTGTGCCACAATTTCCTCATCTGGGGATTTCCTGGTGACCCAGTGGCTAAGACTCTGCACTCCCAATGTAGGGGGCCAGGTTTGACTCCTGGTCAGGTAACTAGATTCCACATGCCACAACTAAGACCAGGCACAGCCAAACACATAAATACATGTTTTCAAATGTTTCTTATCTGTGAACCAGGGCTTCTCAAGTGGCACTACTGGCAAAGAACCTGCCTGTCAATGCAGAAGACTTAAGAGATGCAGATTCAATCCCTGACAAGAAGATCTCCTGGAGATCTCCTGGAGGAGGGCATGGCAACCCACTCCAGTATTCTTGCCTGGAGAATCCCATGGACAGAGGAACTTGGCAGGCTACAGTCCATAGGGTAGCAAAAGAGTCGGACACAGCTGAATAGACTTAGCACGTATCTCTGAAATGGGTGAATGAGAACAATAGTATTCCTCATGGGGTCGATGAACTGATTAAAGAAATAAGTGAATTATTACTTATAAGGCACTTAGGACAGCACTGACTTTCCATGGTTAATAATCTACCTTTATATTGCACAACCTTGTGAGGTAGTGTGATAATGCTCAGTTTATAGATGAAGTAACAGAAAATCAGAGACATGAAAACAATTTGCACAACATCACAAAGCTAATATTGCCAGAGGTGACATTTGAACTCGGGAATGCTCCAAGCACAGCTCAACACTGAAATTCCTGGCATTATTCATTTCTTGAGCTCTCATCATGTGTCAAGCACTGCAGATAAAGTGGAGAACTATGCTGTGTGTGCTGTGCCTCAGTTCAGTTCAGTTCAGTTGCTCAGTCGTGTCCGAATCTTTGCGACTCCATGAATTGCAGCACGCCAGGCCTCGCTGTACATCACCAACTCCCAGAGTTCACTCAAATGGGCTTCCCTGGTGGCTCAGAGGTTAAAGTGTCTGCCTGCAATGCAGGAGACCCGGGTTCGATCCCTGAGTCGAGAAGATTCCCCTGGAGACGGAAATGGCAACCCACTCGGGTATTCTTGCCTGGAGAATCCCATGGACAGAGGAGCCTGGTGGGCTACACAGTCCATGGGTTGCAAAGAGTCAGACACGACGGAGCCGACTTCACTTTCACTTTCACATGTCCATCGAGTCGGTGATGCCATCCACCCATCTCATCCTCTGTCGTCCCCTTCTCCTCTTGCCCCCAATCCCTCCCAGCATAAGGGTCTTTTCCAATGAGTCCTCTTCACATGAGGCGGCCAAAGTACTGGACTTTCAGCTTCGCCATCATTCCTTCCAAAGAAATCCCAGGACTAATCTTCTTTAGAATGGACTGGTTGGATATCCTTGCAGTCCAAGGGACTCTCAAGAGTCTTAAGTCTGACACTGTTTCCACTGTTGCCCCATCTATTTCCCATGAAGTGATGGGACCAGATGCCATGATCTTGTTTTCTGAATGTTGAGCTTTAAGCCAACTTTTTCACTCTCCTCTTTCACTTTCATCAAGAGGCTTTTTAGCACCTCTTCACTTTCTGCCATAAGGGTGGTGTCATCTGCATATCTGAGGTTATTGATATTTCTCCTGGCAATCTTGATTCCAGCTTGTGTTTCTTCCAGCCCAGCATTTCTCATGATGTACTCTGCATATAAGTTAAATAAGCAGGGTGACAATATACAGCCTTGACGTACTCCTTTTCCTATTTGGAACCAGTCTGTTGTTCCATGTCCAGTTCTAACTGTTGCTTCCTGACCTGCATACAAGTTTCTCAAGAGGCAGGTCAGGTGGTCTGGTATTCCCATCTCTTGAAGAATTTTACATAGTTTATTGTGATCCACACAGTCAAAGGCTTTGGCATAGTCAATAAAGCAGAAATAGATGTTTTTCTGGAGCTCTCTTGCTTTTTTGATGATCCAGCGGATGTTGGCAATTTGATCTCTGCTTCCTCTGCCTTTCCTAAAACCAGCTTGAACATCAGGAGTTCACAGTTCACGTATTGCTGAAGTCTGGCATGGAGAATTTTGAGCATTACTTTACTAGCATCATTAACCTAGATGTTTTATCATGGGTGCTGTATAGATGGAGAAGTCTTGAGCCTACTGTAAGAATAAGACTGAAAACCAGAGTCAGGAGGCTTAAGTCCAAATCCCGAGAACACCGGAGTACTCCTGAATCCAGGGAACATTAATTGATAGGACCTCATCAAATGCCTCCATATCTACACTGAAACCAAGCACCACCCAAGGGCCAACAAGCTCCAGAGCAAGACATACCACGCAAATTCTCCAGCAAGACAGGAACATAACCCTTAGCCTCAATATACTGGCTGATCAAAGTCACACCAAACCCATTGACATCTCAAAACTTATTACTGGACACTTCATTGCACTTCAGAAAGAAGAAACCCAGCCCCACCCACCAGAACACCACACAAGCTTCACTAACCAGAAAACCTTGACAAGTCCAATCCCACCCACAGCGAGGAACCTCCACAATAAAAAGGAACCACCAACTGCAAGAATACAGAAAGGCCACCCCAAACACAGCAATATAAACAAGATGAAAAGGCAGATAAATACCCAGTAGGTAAAAGAATAGGATAAATGCCCACCAAACCAAACAAAAGAGGAAGAGATAGGGAATCTATCTGATAAAGAATTCGAATAATGATAGTGAAAATGATCCAAAATCTGGAAAACAAATTGGAGTTACAGATAAATAGCCTGGAGACAAGGATTGAGAAGATGCAAGAAAGGTTTAACAAGTACCTAGAAGAAATAAAAAAGAGTCAATATATATTAAATAATGCAATAAATGAGATCAAAAACACTTTGGAGGGGACCAACTAGAATAACAGAGGCAGAAGATAGGATAAGCGAGGTAGAAGACAGATGGTAGAAATAAATGAAACAGAGAGGGAAAAAATAATTAAAAGAAATGAAGAAAACCTCAGAGACCTCTGGGACAATGTGAAACACCCAAATCATAGGAGTCCCAGAAGAAGAAGACAAAAAGAAAGCCCATGAGAAAATTCTTGAGAAGATAATAGTTGAAAACGTCCCTAAAATGGGTAAGGAAATAATCACTCAAGTCTAAGAAACCCAGAGTGTCCCCAAAAGGATAAATCCAAGGCAAAACACCCCCAAGACACATATTAATCAATTTAACAAAGATCAAATACAAAGAACAAATATTAAAAGCAGCAAGGGAAAAACAACAAATAACACACAAGGGGGTTCCCATAAGGGTAACAGCTGATCTTTCAATAGAAACTCTTCAGGCCAGAAGGAATGGCAGGACATACTTAAAGTAATGAAAGAGAAAACCTACAGCCAAGATTACTGCACCCAGCAAGGAACTCACTCAAATATGAAGGAGAACTCAAAAGCTTTATAGACAAGCAAGAGCTCAGAGAGTTCAGCACCACCAAAACAGCTCTCCAACAAATGCTAAAGGATACTCTCTAGACAGGAAACACAGAAAGGGTATATAAGCTCAAACTCAAAACAATAAAGTAAATGGCAATGGGATCATACTTATCAATAATTACCTTAAATGTAAATGGGTTGAATGCCCCAACTAAAAGACAAAGACTGGCTGAATGGATACAAAAATAAGACCCCTATATATGTTGTCTACAAAAGACCCACCTTGAAACAAGGGACATATACAGACTGAAACTGAGGACTACAAAAAGATATTCCATGCAAATCGAGACCAAAAGAAAGCAGGAGTAGCAATACTCATATCCGATAAAATAGACTTTAAAACAAAGGCTGTGAAAAGAGCCAAAGAGGGACACTACATAATGATCAAAGGATCAATCCAAGAAGAAGATATAACAATCATAAATATATATGCACCCAATATAGGAGCACTGCAATATGTAAGACAAATGCTAATAAGTATGAAAGGGGAAATTTACAATAACACAATAATAGTGGGAGACTTTAATACCCTACTCACACCTATGGATAGATCAACTAAACAGAAAATTAACAGGGAAACACAAACTTTAAATGATACAATAGACCAGTTAGACCTAATTGATATCTATAGGACATTTCACCCCAAAACAATGAATTTCACCTTTTTCTCAAGGGCTCACGGAACCTTCTCCAGGATAGATCGCATCCTGGACCATAAATGTAGCCTTGGTAAATTCAAAAAAACTGAAATCATTCCAAGCATCTTTTCTGACCACAATGCAATAAGATTAGATGTCAATTACAGGAGAAAAACTATTGAAAATCCCAACATATGGAGACTGAACAAAACACTGCTGAATAAACAACAAATCGCAGAAGAAATCAAAAAGAAATCAAAATATGCATAGAAATGAATGAAAATGAAAACACAACAACCCAAAACCTATGCGACACTGTAAAACCAGTACTAACAGGAAGGTTCATAGCAATACAGGCTTACCTCAAGAAACAAGAAAAAGTCAAATAAATAACCTAAATCTACACCTAAAGCAACTGGAAAAGGAAGAAATTATGAACCCCAGGGTTAGTAGAAGGAAAGAAATCTTCAAAATTCAGGCAGAAATAAATGCAAAAGAAACAAAGAGACCATAGCAAAAATCAGCACTACCAAAAGCTGGTTCTTAGAGAAGATAAATAAAATTGACAAACCATTAGCCAGATTCATCAAGAAACAAAGAGAGAAAAATCAAATCAATAAAATTAGAAATGAAAATGGAGAGATCACAACAGACAGCACACAAATACAAAGGATCATAAGAGACTATTATTAGCAACTACATGCAAATAAAATGGACAACTTGGAAGAAATGGACAAATTCTTAGAAAAGTACAACTTTCCAAAATTGAACCAGGAAGAAACAGAAAATCTTAACAAATCTATCACAAGCATGGAAATTGAAACTGTAATCAGAACTCATCCAACAAACAAAAGCCCAGGACCAGATGGCTTCACAGCTGAATTCTACCAAAAATTTAGAGAAGAACTAACACCTATGCAACTCAAACTCTTCCAGAAAATTGAAGAGAAAGGTAAACTGCCAAACTCATTCTATGAGGCCACCATCACCCTAGTACCAAAACCTGACAAAGATGCCATACACACACACACAAAAAACTACTGGCCAATGTCACTGATGAACATAAATGCAAAAATCCTTAACAAAATTTGAGCAAACAGAATCCAACAACATATTAAAAAGATCATACATCATGACCAAGTGGGCTTTATTCCAGGGATGCAAGGATTCTTCAATATCTGCAAATCAATCAATGTAATACACCACATTAGCAAACTGAAAAATAAAAGTCATATGATTATCTCAATAGATGCAGAGAAAGCCTTTGACAAAATTCAACATCCATTTATGACTAAAAAAAAAAAAAAAACAACCCTCTCCAGAAAGCAGGAATAGAAGGAATATACCTCAACATAATAAAAGCTATATGTGACAAACCCTCAGCAAACATTATCTCAATGGTGACAAATTGAAAGCATTTCCCCTAAAGTCAGGAATAAGACAAGGGTGCCCACAGTCACCACTACTATTCAACACAGTTTTGGAAGTTTTGGCCACAGCAATCAGAACAGAAAAAGAAAGAAAAGGAATCCAAATTGGAAAAGAAGAAGTAAAACTCTCACTGTTTGCAGATGACATGATCCTCTACATAGAAAACCCTAAAGACTCCACCAGAAAATTACTAGAGCTAATCAATGAATATAGTAAAGTTGCAGGATATAAAATCAATACACAGAAATCCCTTGCATTCCTATACACTAACAATGAGAAAACAGAAAGAGAAATTAAGGAAACAATTCCATTCACCATTGCAACAAAAAGAATAAAATACTTAGGAATATATCTACCTAAAGAAACAGAAGACCTATATATCGAAAACTATAAAACCCTGGTGAAAGAAATCAAACAGGACACTAATAGATGGAGAAGTATACCGTGTTTATGGATCAAAAGAATCAATACAGTGCAAATGAGTATACTACTCAAAGCAATTTATAGATTCAATGCAATTCCTATCAAGCTACCAACGGTATTTTTCAGAGATCTAGAACAAATAATTTCACAATGTGTATGGAAATACAAAAAAACCTCGAATAGCCAAAGCAATCTTGAGAAAGAAGAATGGAAATGGACGAATCAACCTGCCTGACTTCAGGCTCAACTACAAAGCCATAGTCATCAAGACAGTATGGTACTGGCACAAAGACAGAAATATAGATCAATAGAACAAAACAGAAAGCCCAGAGATAAATCCATGCACCTATGGACACCTTATCTTTGGCAAAGGCAAGAATATACAATGGAGAAAAGACAATCTCTTTAACAAGTGGTGCTGGGAAAACTGGTCAACCACTCGTAAAAGAATGAAACTAGAATACCTTCTAACACCATACACAAAAATAAACTCAAAATGGATTAAAGATCTAAATGTAAGACCAAAAACTATTAAACTCCTAGAGGAAAACATAGGCAAAACATTCTCTGACATAAATCACAGCAGGATCCTCTATGACCCATCTACCAGAATATTGGAAATAAAAGCAAAAATAAACAAATGGAACCTAATTAAAATTGAAAGCTTCTGTACAACAAAGGAAACTATAAGCAAGGTGAAAAGACAGCCTTCTGAATGGGAGAAAATAATAGCAAATGAAGCAACGGACAAAGAATTAATCTCAAAAATATACAAGCAATGCCTGGAGCTCAATTCCGGAAAAATAAATGACCCAATCAAAAAGTGGGCCAAAGAACTAAACAGATATTTCCCCAAAGAAGACATACAGATGGCTAACAAACACATGAAAAGATGCTCAACATCACTCATTATCAGAGAAATGCAAATCAAAACCACAATGAGGTACCATTTCATGACAGTCAGAATGGCTGCTATCCAAAAGTCTACAAGCAATAAATGTTGGAGAGGGTGTGGAGAAAAGAGAACTCTCTTACACTGTTGGTGGGAATGCAAACTAGTACAGCCACTATGGAGAACAGTGCGGAGATTCCTTAAAAAAACTGGAAATAGAACTGCCATATGACCCAACAATCCCACTGCTGGGCATACACACTGAGGAAACCAGAATCAAAAGATACATGTGTACCCCAATGTTCATCACAGCACTGTTTATAATAGCCAGGACATGGAAGCAACCTAGATGTCCATCAGCAGATGAATGGATAAGAAAGCTGTGGTACATATACACAATGGGATATTACTCAGCCATTAAAAAGAATACATTTGAATCAGTTCTGATGAGGTGGATGAAACTGGATCCTATTATACAGAGTGAAGTAAGCCAGAAAGAAAAACACCAATACAGTATACCAACACATATATATGGAATTTAGAAAGGAGGTAACAATAACCCTTAATGAGAGACAGCAAAAGAGACACAGATGTATTGAAGTCCTTTGGGCTCTTTGGGAGAGGGTGAGGGTGGGATGATTTGGGAGAATGGCATTGAAACATGTAAAATATCATATATGAAACAAATCACCAGTCCAGGTTTGATGCATGATACAGCGTGCTCGAGGATGGTGCACTGGGATGACCCAGAGGGATGGGATGGGGGAGGGAAGAGGGAGGGGAGGTTCAGGATGGCAACACATGTACACCCATGGTGGGTTCAAGTCAATGTATCGCAAAACCAATACAATATTGTAAAGTAAAATAAATATTAAATTTTTAAAAAATAAAATAAAAATCAGAACTGTCTATGAACATGAGAATTGTTTGAGGATATATGGCTGTCATAAAGCTAGGTCACTCTAAACACACACCATTTGCTTCCATTGGAAGTGAAGAATGGCTATTAAGGTTTTGAGGAAATAAACTGGTGGGTTTTTTTTTTAAACCAAGTGGTTGATTGGTGAGAAAAATTACCAAATACCTGAGGGATAAAGTATATGTCAAAGACTGCAAAGGAGAAGACTACATTTCATACTCATTATGAATCTGGAATTGTATCCTTGTAGAAAAAACAAGCATCCTCAGTATTAGTATGTGTGTGTGCCCAGTCCCTTCAGCCATGTCTGACTGTTTGGCTACCAACTGTAGCCCACTAGGCTTCTCTGTTCATAGGATTCTCCCGGCAAGAATACTGGAGTGGGTTGCCTTGCCCTCCTCCAGGGGATTTTCCTGACCCAGGGGTCAAACCCACATCTCCTGCATCTCTTGCATTGCAGGCAGACTCTTTACCACTGAGCCACCAAGGAATCTCCCAACATCAAGACACAGACCTCTCAAATCTTAGTCCCAACATGCTTTTTAGTTTTCTTCCCTATTCTTCCTCTCTGCCTCAGCCAGATTTATTGCCATACCTGGGACCTTGTAGGCACCAAACTAATAATTGTAAAAAGAAAGGAAGGGAAGGAAGGAGGGATGGAGAGAGAGAATGAACAAATGAAACAGCAGGCATAATCATGGCTTAAATGAACTCATGCTCTCATGCTCCTCCCCTCTATGCAATCCTACTCTAAGTAAAGGAGCTGATAGATTCAGATCAAAGTGTCTTTAAATATGGCACAAGAAGCTTCTAACTAACCTTGAGCAGTGGTTTTCCACCCTGGCTGCACATTAGAATCTGAGTCTGTGTAGCCTCTTGGGCCTCCCTCATCAAAGATACATATGCTCTGTACAGCAGTGGTTTGTTTTTCTAGAACCTACCTCTTGCTAGGATTTCTAAGGACTTCTATCTTGTTTATGATTGTATTCCCAGCCTTTAGCACAGTGCCCAGCGCCATTCCATCAGTGTTTTATGAGTATTTACCATGTCTTAAGCCCTGTGCAAATAAATAGGCTCTCAGTGAACACATTTCAGATGCATGGATGAATAGAGGTATGATGGTGGCTGGATAGATAGTGGATGGGAGATGGATAGATGGATGGATGAGGGATGGATGGTGTTGAGATGCATGGATGGTACCTGGTGGACAACTATCACCACTGCCCAACGGCTCCACCTAGAGTAGCCTGAGGCTCCCTCATCCTCTTCTCATCCCTTTCATTCCAGACTGTCATTTCGCTTTTCTGAAAGCCTTCTCGTTTCAATGGAGCCATTAGATGCTCACTCTCGGTCCTCAGGCAACAGCTAATAGTTTCCCTCCCTTCTGCCGCCCAGCTGAATCCTGAATCAACACCAGTAAAGTGGGTGTGAACGGAAGGAGACTACATGATTTGCTATGATTTACCTCCGAGTGTGTGCATTCCTCTCCTCCCTCCCTCCTCGCTCCTCTTCCTTGCCCGCTCCCTTGGAACTGGTTCAACCGGAGCACCGCCAGTGCCCGGCATCTGCCCCCGGGGCCGGCAGGACGCAGCCGAGGAGGCGGGGCGCGCGCGGGCCGCGCCTTCGCGCCCGGGACGCCGGTGCGGGGCGGCCGGCGCGGCGGGCGCGCTCATGAGGCCGCCGCCGGGCGGAAGGACGCGGAGCCGCGGCCTCACGCTTGGAGTCCTCGCCCTCTGCGTGGCCGCCGCCCGCTGTCTGCAGAGTAAGTGCGGGCCGGGCCGGGCCGGGCGGGGGCGGAACATCCTGGGTAGGGGTCGCGGCCATCGCCTGGCGGGGCGGGGCGCGGCCAGGAGCGGGGAGCGGCCCCGGGTGCGATCGGAGCCGGAAGCCGCTGGGGGAGAGCTGGCTGCCAGTGGCTCCTCCGCCTCTGCGTTCTGTATTCCTTTTACTTGGAATAACCTGGCTGCGGCCCTGGCATCCTTGATCCCGGCGCACGCGCTCCCCGCCCCTATCGTGGGGACCCCCCTCTCCCTCTGCGCCTTCTCGTGTCCCCAGCGCTGGTCCCTGGTGCTTTAGCCCCGCCCCCTTTTAGAGGAACCCCCCAGCAGACCCTCTCAAAGAGGAAAGGGGATCGGGACCGGGGTCGGGGTCTGAACTCCTCGGGCTGGAGATGGCCCTCACCGCTCTGCCGCGGGCGAATGGTTCAGATGGCTGGATCCCGGGTACCCAGACCACAGATCAGAGCGTAGCTGCACCTTCTCATTTAGTCATTCCCCTTTTGATCACTCCCATTTTACAGATTAGTCATCCGAGGTTTCCAGAATGACCGGCGCAGGGCCACGGGCGGGGGAGGACCTCTAGGAAGAGCCGCTGCTTACTAAGCGCCTTTGCGCTTACTGTCCCCAGGGCTTGACGGCAAGTCTATCATTGAATCCTCAGAGCAACTCTATGTACAAAGTGTCACTCTTCCGATTTTCCCTTAATTTTCATTGGAGTGTAGTTGCTTTACAGTGTTGTGTTAGTTTCTGCTGTACAGCAAAGGGAATCAAAAAGTGCCGCTCTCATGCCTATTTCACAAGTGAGGAAACTGAGGCACAGCTGTCGCCCCCTAGGCAATGATAGAGTATTTAAACCCGGGTTAATGTGGCACAGTTGACCTTTTCACCTCTCCAGCTACAGCCCAATTTCGAAGGCTGCGAA
The DNA here is from genome assembly GCA_917880005.1 of Nanger dama. Lineage (NCBI taxonomy): Eukaryota > Metazoa > Chordata > Mammalia > Artiodactyla > Bovidae > Nanger > Nanger dama. Next base: position 398,680 of record CAKJTW010000107.1, read on the forward strand.
TCTCAGGAACCCACAAAGACTGGTAGGGACCGTGCGCCTCTGGCTGTCTGCAGAGCAGGAAGTAGGTTAGTCCATGAGATGAGTGGGTGCGTCTGGCGTCGCAGTGACCTTTCCTATCATTTTGCACCCCTCCAACGTGTTTCCAACCAGACATTCTCAGGGAACATCTGTACAGCTGTCCCCGACGTTCAGGGTCAGCCGTCCACCACAGTGCGGATTTCCTTCATTCACTCACTCATTCACGGCCCTCTCTGCTTCCAGGAAGCGGGGATTCTGTGGTTCACAGAGTTGCCCTCAGACAAGCAAGCAAGAGTGCTGGCTGGGAGTGGCCGGTCTTGAGAGGAGGGAGTGCCAAAGTTCTGGAAGCTCTAGAGGCTCAGAACCCAGAGGTGGGGAATTAGACCAAGACTCCCAAAGGGAGCTGTGCCTACCCAGTGACAGATGGACAGAACCACCCAGGCATGGGACAGTGGGACACGGGGCATCCTAGATGAAGACGGAACGCATGCAAAACCGGGAGGGAGGGTCACCGTTTTGCAGTTCCCCATTGAGGAGCGACTCCTGCAGAGCTGTACACTGCGGGGAGGCAGGTCCCTAGCACTTACCCAGTGCCAGCCGGCGTCTGCCCTGTGCCCCTGCCTGAGGGGGCTAGCCCCCATGACGTGGGGAGGGGGCTCCACCCTCTCACCAGCTCCCTCCATTCTCTTCTTCTGCAGCCTCTGCCCAAAGCCTCCACCCAGAAAGCCAGATACGCATCACTGACACTGAAGCCTACGTGAAAGCACGTGCCACAAGCACACACACACACACACACACACACACACACACACACACACACACACACACACACACGCACGCGCATGCACACGCACACACGCACACGCACGCGCACACACACACGCACGCACGCACACACACACACACACACCCTGCATGTGAAGCCTTTTCTCTGTGAATGAAACCGTTATGGACCGAATGTTTGTGTCCCCAAAATTCCCATGTTGAAACCCTAACCCACAAAGTGATGGTATCTGGAGGTGGAGACTTTGGGACTCATTAGGTTTAGAGGAGGTCATGATGCTGCGATCCCCTGACAGGGAGGAAGAGACACCGGAGAGCGCCTCCTGTCTTGCTGCCTCGGGGGGACACAGCGAGACGGCAGCTGTCTGCAGGGAAGGAGAAGAGTCCTCCAAATCTGCCAGGACCTTGGATCTTGGCTGTCTCAGCCTCCAGAGCTATGCTCCTTAAGCTGCCCAGTCAATAGTATTTTGTTACAGCAGCCCAAGCTGACTAAGACAGAAGTAAAAAGTGCTGATGTCATAAATACCCCCAAAATGTAGAAGCAGCTTTGGAACTGAGTAATGGTTAGGAGCTGGACAAGTTTTGAAGTACATGCTAGAAATACAGACTCTGAGGGCCATTCTGGTGAGGTTTCAGATGGAGATGAGGAACAAATTGTTAGACAATAGGGAAAAGGTGATCCTTGTTAGAAAGTGGCAAAGAACTTGGCTGAGCTGTGTTCATGTTCCAGAGTTCCCGTTGAAGGTGGAGCCTGGAAATGATGAAATTAGACAATTAACTGAGGAGATTCTTAAGCGAAGTGTTGAAGGGTCAGCTTGGTTCCTCCTGTCTGCTTAGAGTAAAATGCAAGAAGAGAAAAATGACTTGAAGAAGGAATTCTTAAGCAAAAGGAACAGGAACTTAAAGATGTGGAAAATTGTCAACGTGTCTATGTTATAAAAGAGCATGTTCAGAAGAGAGCACAGAGATTGTGACAAACCGCTGTTTGATAAGATCAGCCTGGGTGTGAACCATGGGCCTAATCAGCCCCCAGCAGGAAAAACTCCAGTGTAACTGCAGGGGTGAAGACAGAGGGAAGTGAGGGGAGGCCATCAGACTTGATGGATGTATCGCTGTCTAGCTGTGTATGCTATTTTTCAGGAGAAGAAAAGAATGAAGGCAGTTCAGCCAGCATCAAGGTTATCTCCTTGGTTTCAAATGTGAGGTGGGGGGTGGGGGGGTGGGGTGGGCGGGGTATTGGTTTCAACAGGCAAAGCGGAGGCTTTGCTGAGCCCCCGGGGGGTCTGGGGATGTCCAGTGGAGCTGCAGCGGTGAGGTGACCCCTGCCTCAGTGGGTTCTGAAGGCAGAGCCTGGCACCACAGAGGATTATGAGTGAGCCTTAAGGACTAATGGATTTACCTTGCTAGGTTTTGGACTCACCTGGGACCTGTCACTCCTTTCTTCCTTCTGATCTCTCCTTCTTTGGAATGAGAGTGTATACTCTATGCTTGTTCCACTGCATTTTGGAAGCACATAACTTAGCTGGTTTCACAGGTTCTCAGCTGGAGAATAATTTTCTTTAAAAAGAATCATACCTAAGTCTTACCCAGTCTGATTTATTATAGATGAGACTTTAGAGTTGAAGGAGAAATGAGTTGACTTTTGGAACTGGTGGAATGGAATGAATATTTTTTTCTTTCTTACTCAACTGTTTATTCAGGCTTTCAGCAGATTGGGTGAGGCCCACCTACTTTGGAGAGGGCATTCTGCTCTACTGTCTTTTTTTTTATTCATGCAGGAATTCATTGCATGAATTTTGGGGGACCAGGGACAGAATGTTATGGACTAAATGTTTCTGTCCCCCCAGAAAGCCATTATGTTGAAGCCCTAACTCCCAATATAATGCTATGTGGAGGTGGGCTTTGAGGGGGCAGTTAAGTTTAGAGTTGAAGTCATGAGATCAGGACTTCTGTGAGGGGGTGGTGTCTCTCTAAGGAGAAAGAGACCACTGATCCTGCTCCCTGCATATGATGGCTCAGCAGGAAGGTGCCTGTCTACAAGCCAGGAAGAGGGCCCTCAGCGAGAACTGGGTCTGTTGGCACCTTGACCTTGGACTTTCCAGCCTCCACAACTGTGAGGAGTAAGTATCTGTTGTTTGGGCCCCTGGTTCACAGTATTTTGTTATAGCAGCTCAAGCTGACTAAGACAGGGCCTTAAAAGCCCTGAAAGCTGCCAGGTCTCATGCACCTGGCCAGGCGGAGTGCTTTTCCAGGACCTTGTTCATCCCCGGTCTCAACTCTCAGCACCGGAAGTTAGCCATCAGGCCTCTGAGGATCAGTGCCCTGCTCATCTGGACGCATATGATCCAAGACTCGAGTAGGAACTCCTTGGGTTTTTTTGTTGTTGGTTGGTTGTTTTTAATTGAAGTACAGTTGATTTACAATGTTGTGTTAATTTCTGCCATACAGCAAAGTGATAATACATTCTTTTTTTAATATTCTTGTCCATTGTGGTTTATCCTAGGATATAAACCTATATAGTAGGACCTGTTGTTAAGTAGAACAATTTAGTTGGTGGCCTGAGCCAAGCCAGCTTGCTGCCTGCATTTCAACCCCAGCTTCTAAAAAGCAGCCTGCTCCCCTAGCATGCACCCACACCCACTCACACACGTGCACACATGAACATACACACAACTATTTCTGTATCCCCACTTTCCCAGGGTGGAGCCGGGGTGGAGGAGCTGGCCCTGCTGAGTCGCTCCTGGCCAGAGCCCAGGAGAACGGAGGAGTAGCTGGGCCTGGGGCTCAGCCTGGGAACCAGCGGGGAGGCCGGGCGGCCACAGCTGCGTGGAGCCAAGGTTCTGGCTTAGCTGGAGGTGGCGTGGGGTGGACAGAAAGGGAGAGCCAGCCTAGGGAGGATCTCTGGGGGACCCTAGGATCCATCATCATAGGATATGGCCTCGCTGGCACCTGCTTGGCCATCCGTGTTGGCATGCAAGTATTGTTACTGAGCACGTAAGGTGCACTCCACTGACCCAGGCGAAACCGACGGATGAGGTGTGGGCTCTCTCTGATTTATAGACAGTAGTCTTTTTTGTTTGTTTATGTCCCCTTTTTATTTATTTTTTCTACTTTACAATATTGTATTGGTTTTGCCATACATCAACATGAATCAATAAACATACCCACCCACAAGAATGGTGCTTGGGTATGCTTTTAAAAATGCAATAAAAATGGAATCATACTGTGCTTGTTACTCAGCAGCTTACTTTTTATAGCAATCGTTTTTTTAGCTCTGTCCACACTGATAGCCGAGATCTTGCTCATGCCTCTCAACTATTAATACTATACGTATGTCCTATCCATATCTACTTTCGTCTTAGCTAGCCCGTCCTGAGGGACATGGCATCTTGTGGCTGGCAGCCCTTCCCATGAGGAGAGCAGAGCCCTGATATGGGGTGAATGTGGCGCTGCTGATGTGACATCGTGTGGAAGGCGAGCCAGGCTGACGGGTGCCCTCTCCTCGGGCCTCCCCTGGGGGTGGTGCTCAGAAATGCCTGGGGCTCACACCGAAGTTATTGAGGGAGGGGAGCATCACCAGAAAGTCACCCTACTGGCTTCTTCCTTGGTTTCCAAGAGAGTCCTGAGGCTACACTGTGCTGTGCTGGGAAAGGGCTGCAGTCGGGAGACCTTCCTCTCTCCATCGTCCCTGGGGCTTCAGGCCACTTATTTCTTCCATCTGCTCTCAGGCTTTCTTTCCTTTCAGTACTCTGATGTATCTAAACTCACGGTGCATATTATAATCAGTAGCTTTGCTGTAATCTCTGTGGCCTGGACTGAAGTTGAGTTCTTCCTAAGAGGACAAGTGTTGCTTCAGTCGGTCAGTCGGCAGGAAGCATCCTCCTCCATGGAGGGTGGGATGGAGAAGCTGAGGTTGAGTCTTGTAGGATGAGCAAGTGCATACAGCAGGACGGGGTGGAGAAGAGAGCTCCAGGCATACAGCAGGTGCTCAGAAGCTAGGAGGACAGATCCTCATGGTGCCTGACACAGTCTGGGCATGCTAAGTGACAGAAGCAGTAAGGGTGTTGCCTCAGCAAGCACTTACTGGGGATTTAACTGGTCTCCCATCTGAGACCCGCTGACCCTGCACCCCCTTAGCCTGTGCTCTCAGGACCCTCATCTGCCTGCACCTGGGTTTTTCCTGGGTTAAGAAAGTATTTATCTATCCGGCAGAAATGGGAATAGGAGAGAGGCACAGTTGGAAAGTACAATGTTGGGCAATGATTTTCTTCTGTAACTGGTTTGCCAGGCTGGGAAGGTACCGGTCAGCCCTAAAGGGACATGCCAGACCGTCAAGCGAGCACAGACTATTCCTGCTGCTCACCGTGGTCCAGGAAGCTCAATGGCCTGCCCCTGCAGAGGCACATCCCTGGGGGCAGCTCAGGCTGATACCATCTGTACCCCAGAGGAACCCCACGGCTCTGGGGGTGTCCTGCAAGTCCCCCGCTGGGAAGGGCAGGGCCCAAGGTCTGGTCCCAGTGCTGGTGGCAAGCCCTGTATATTAGGTCACCTTCCTTCTCTGAGCACACGGGGCCAGGAGGGTGGGCTGGGTTCATGGTTCTCAATCAAGCTTGCACGTAAGAACCTCTTGGAAGGCTTGTAAGACCTACAGACGCCTACCCCGCTCCTTCTTGTCTCAAGGAAACAGCCTGGCAGGAAGTGTGCACCTCTCTCCCATCTTCCATTCTCAGAACATCTACCACTGTGAGCAGGAGAGTCTCGCTTCTCCCTTACTGGTAGTTTAATCCTGACAAACCCACGGACATTCTGCCACCAGGCTTAGGTCAGGAGACAAGAATGTTTCTCTTTGAAGTTTGGTTTCGTTTAGTAAATGGTTCCTGAGCACCTAGTGAGGAAGGGGCACTGTGCCAGGGGCCAGGGACACCCAGCACGGTCCCTGCAGCTGGGATCACGTGACCCAGCAGGGAGGGTCAGGTCCCAGCTGGACATTCAGTGGTCAGATGCTCGGGGAGTTTGAGAGGCGCATTCAGCTGAGAGCTGGAAGGAGGCTTCTTGAAGCAGCAGCCTTGAAGTCATAGTAGGAGGAAGCCAAGTGAACAGGGAGGAACAGGTTCTGAACAACAGGAATAATGAGCGCAGACACGGCAACACCGTCTTCTCGCCCTTGAGGCCAGTAGCTGGTGGCAGTGCCTTAGTTAAATGAGGTTTTTCAGCCTTGGTCAGTTTCTTCATATTCAATCTGATAAACTGTCTAGAGAAATGGAATTGGGAAAGTCTTGGATCTTAGGTGCCAAGAGTAGTTCCTCTGATAGACTTACAGCAGCGCTGGGGGTCAGGAGGGAGATGTGAGTCCTCCACAGTGGACCCTGCTGGGGTCCCCATGGGGCCTCCCCGCAGTGTGCTGTCGGCCCTGTGGCAGGGTTCCCAGCCCAGGCTCACTGTGGGGCTGGGGCACATTCCTTTTGAAAGCCAGTGCCCAGAAATGGGGCACCAGACCCTCTCTCTCCTCTCACCATCAAGCAAGCCCTCCACATTCTCTGGGATGGGCGGCCAGGGGTCCTTCAACAAGAACTGGTTCCTTTATGCAGGTAGACTGTCAGCTCAGCTCGAGCACCGCAGTCTGAGTGAACCGTCCATCACGTCGTACCCTGCCGGGGTGCCTGCAGTCCAGACCGGACTGTGTGCTCACCTGCTCCTTCCAGTGGGGGAATGGGCACTCCCTCCCTGAGCCTGAATGGAAAGCCGTCTGGGAGCTGCACGGTGCAGGCTGATTGGGCCTGGCAGAGGAGGGGACATTCAGGATGGACCCGTCCAGTGAGCAGAAACCTGAGAATGGGGGCGGGGGGAGGGGGGCGGTGATGTGAGCCGAGTTACAGAGGAGAGGCCGCAGCGGGGAGTGGACCACAGTCTGTGCAACAGCAAGTGGGGAGAGGTGACTAGTCTTGGGCGATCGGGCAGGAAAAGGAGGGTGAGGCCAGGTTTCTTGGGTCTTTCAGAGGAGACACACCCAGGTGGGTTTAGAGAGATTACTAACGATAGCTTCCAGCCAACGAAGAGAAGAGAAGCCAGTACCTCCCAAGTGTTTACAGTTGTTTTTTGACAATGAGACCGTGATACCTGTGACTGTTTATCACATGCTTTGTGCCAAGCACATTAACTGCTGCATTAACTTGCATGCATGCTAAGTCACTTCAGTCATGTCCCACTCTTTGCGACCTCACTGACTGTATAGCCCACCAGTCTCCTCTGTCCATGGGGATTCTCCAGGCAAGAATGCTGGAGTGGGTTGCCGTGCGCTCCTCCAGGGGATCTTCCCAACCCAGGGATTGAACCTGTGTCTCTACGTCTTCTGCATTGGCAGGCAGGTTCTTTACCACTAATGCCACCTGGGAAACCCTCTTCATAGTAATCCTGCCAGTGGGGACTATTAGTCCCCATTTTATAGATGGGGAAACTAAGGCTCAGAGAGATTGAGGGACTTGCCTAAAGACCTTCATTCTTTCATCATGTGTTTATGGGAAGCCTACAGTGCCAGGTACTGTACCAGGCCTTGGGGATCCCATGGAAAACAAGGTAGACTAGCCCCCTGGGTTCGTAGCTGACAGTTGATCTAGGAGGATGGACCATTAATCAAGAGGAATTACAGCGGGGGATTTCCCTGGTGGCCCAGCAATTGAGACTGCACTTCCACTGCAGGGGGCAGAATTGATCCCTGAACGAGGAAGGATGGCCGTGTGATGCGGCCAAAAAAAGAGAAATTACAATGGACTGGGTTAAGCTGATAGAGAGGAACACGGAGCTCTGGGAACCTGGAGCTGGAGCCCCCTGGTGCTGAGAGACTGCATAAGGCTCCCTGGAAGAAGTGACGTTTAAGAACCTGTGGGCTGGAGAGGGGCTGACCCTCAGTCTCACTGAAGGAGAAGCTGTGTACTCTCACCACGGCGCCCAGTCACTCATGCGTGTGAACTGTCTTTGCTCACTCTGCACCTGTCTCCCAAGCGCCTTCGGGCATCCAGGGAAGCCCTCCCGGAAGAACTGCTGGAGCTCAGAGCCTCATCTCCGCCTTCATGCTCCTGCTGCACACACGTTTCCACAGAAGTGTCTGAGGAGGTGCTCCCTCCCAGGTTCCCAGGCCCACCGAAACCCAGGGGCACCTCACTCTCTAAGACTGGGCAGGGGCAGGCAGCCACCTCTGCCATACCTGGCTTTCTTTTTTTTTTTTTTAATCTTTGAAGATAATTTTTATTAAGCTAAATCCAATAAAATGTTGTGAATACACATATTACCAGAACTTCCATTCTGAAATAAACATTTGTATTTCTTTTAAAAATGGAATTTCAGTTGCATTTTTCCCAAGTAATATCACAGTTATATTTGGGAAAGATAATTCTGACTCTTACCATTAGATGAAAACAGTTCACTTTCTTTATAAAAACAACCTAGAGAACCACAAGAATTTTTGAGGAAATTCTTCTGGGATCTCTCCACTTTGTGAAGTTATCACATATATAGGAGTAAAATTAAAATTCAAAGATATAACATATAAATTACAAAAAAGGATATTCACTGACAAAGTTGAAAGCATATTTTTCTATATATTCCACCATTATAATTACAAAGTTTATAGATAATAATTCAATGTTAGGAAATTTGTGACTAAAGAACAGTATGAAGATGTTTTGAAACTAAATTGATGTTAAAGAAAAGCTGTGTCTAGAAAATATTTGATAAAAATATTCATCTCTATTAACATTATAACATAGAGGTACATATTACCAAACTATAAAACCATATAGGGCAGCTTTAAGCAATACTCTGAGACTCTTCTTTTTTTCCATCTTCTTTTTGACCTCTTCTCTTTTGGTTATTTTTCCAATTTCAGCCTTACTTTTATCTTTTAAATCTCCTCCATCTTCTTTTCCATTTTCTTTCTCTTTTCCTTCTTTCTTTTTTTCATCTTCCTTCTCATTTCCACCATCATGCCTTTTTCTATCTTCATCCTTTTTCCATCTTCTCCCATTTTTCCATCTCTTTTATCTTTTCCATCTTCAGATTCTTTGTCATCTTCTCCTTTCCCTTTCCCATCTTCATTCTCTTTTTTATCTTTTTTCTTTTTCATCTTTTTCCTCTTTACTATCTTCTTTCCCTTTTCTATCTTTACCCTCTTTTCCATCTCCAGTTTCTTTCTTGTCTTCTTTCTCTTTTCCATCTTCTTTCTTTCCTCTCCCCTCATCTTTTTTCATCTTCATTCCCTTTTCCATCTCTGTCCTCCTCTACATCTTTTCCTTTCACTTCTTCCTTATTTTGATCTCCATCTCCTTTTTGATCTTCTTTTGTTCTTCCTTTCCATCTTTTGCCACTGCCTCTTTCTTTTCTTCTCCTTCTTCTTTGATATCTTCAGTTTTTCTTTTTTTTCTTTCCTCTATTTCTCTTTCAGGAACTGGTGCCTCTGTAATTTTGGCCCCTCCATTTTCAGTAGTTTCATTTTTGTATTCTTTAACAACTTCTTTCTTGGTTTCACCTATGGTTTTGGCATTTGCATCTGTGTTTTTTCCCATCATATCATTTTTGGTCTTCATTTTCCTTGGAGTTGATGTTTCTTTGGGCTTCAAATCTGGTATAATGGGCACAGGCAAAGCGGACAGTCTGGCTGATATTCTCTTTGGCTCTTGCTTCATATCACCTTGACCTGCAGCCTTTCTTTTGGGCGTTGTTGCAGCTCTCTATAGATCTTAGCAGTCAGAAGAAAAGAAGCCAAGAGCAGTCTCTACACGACCGCTGAGAGAGCAACTGAGTTTTCAATGAACTAATTAAAGTACGACCTGTCCATATCTGGCTTTCTTAGCCTCCAAGTAGAAACACAGCAGTGATGTGACTGTAGCCTGTGGCTGTCCCGAAAAGTGTTCAGCTTTCCAGCAAGGATGGCTCTTGCTTAAGTTAAAAAGATTCCAAAAGGAATTGCACAGGGAGGAAATTCAGGTCCCCCAGTTCTTGCTACACTTCTGCAAGTGAATCACAGAATTACAAATGCTGATTCAAGTTCTAAACCTGTTATGCAATTTGAGCTGAAAGAATGAGCCTCCTTCACTCAACACTCCAGCTCCCAGCCTCAGCTTTACTGCCTCAGTCCCTGGTATAATTCCAGCTTCTGCTTACATACCCCTGAGGATGGGGAGCTCACCACCTCAATAAGCATCTTCAAAGAATTCTCTTTAATAAAAGAGAAATTATCTGTAAAGAAAATAATATTCACTTTAATATTACTGAATGGTCACCAAATGTTAGAAACTATGATAAGCTCCTTATACGTATTGCCTCCCTTAAACTTCATTCAGACTTCCCAGGTGGCTCAGTGGTAAAGAATACTCCTGCCAGTACAGGAGCCGCAGGGGATGCAGGTTTGATCCTTGAGTCGGGAAGATCCCCTGAAGGAGGAAGTGGCAGCCCATTCCAGTATTCTTGCCTGGAGAATCCCATGGGCAGAGGAGTCTAGCAGGCTACAGACCATAGAGTCGCAAACAGTCGGAAGAGACAGCTCACACACAAACATTGAGAACCTTTGCTTTACAGAGTTGCAGGGGGTGAAGCAGGCAAAGGAAGTTGCTTAGCTCACCTATTCCTCCTTCCTAACCCCAAGCATGTCTAGAAATAGGACTGGATACAATCAAATTTGACTGATGCCAGAAAGAGTCCATTTCCCCCAGAAATCTTGCTGAAAGGCTGTCACAGGGTCTCAAGCATTCCTTTTCACACAATGGCCCTTCCTTCTTTTGGTTTAGGCATTGTTAATGCCCAGTTGGGTCTTCACTTCAGCTGCTAAGCCTTTAGTGTGGATTCGCTCAGTGGTTTTCAGTCTTGGCTGCACACTGGGATCACATAGGGACTTTTAAAAAGCACAGAGGCTTTGGTCTCACCCCCCAAAATTCTGAACTCATAAGTCCAAGGTAGGCTTGTTAAAACCTTCCCCAAATGGTCTGATATTCACAGATTGATAATAACTAGATTCAATCAGGTGGTTCACCTTGGTCCAGCCTCCTGTGACTGGGGAAGTGGGTTTGCAGGGCCTTCTCTGCGGGGCTCTGAGAAGAGGTTGGGTGGCTCTGTTTGGATGCAGAGTAGTTGATTAGCCAAGTAGCGAATGGTGGACTTGCATGTGGCGTGTGTGACTCTGGGTTGGTGCGCTCCATCAGGGTTCGACCCTTTCACTTCCTTCCCAAATGCTTGTTGAATGAAAGGAGACTGGATTAAGTCTGGATGAAAAATCACAAAAGGGAGCTCCTCTGCGCCCTTGGGATTGTTCCTGGTGCTCGAGCGCTCTCATTCACATGTGTGTGGGCTTTTAAAAGACTGGAGCACTGACGCCAAGCCGTGATGATCCTTAGTTACAAATGAGGAAAGGATGACTCAGAGAGGGAGGGGATTTGCACAGTCGCCCAGATAGGGCATGGCGCAGCCGAAACAGGACTGGGGTCTTCAGATTCTGGGGCTTCCCCAGGCAGCATCTTGCACTCCTCTGCCACCCTCTGCCCCCACAGGCAGGTGTGCCTTCTGAGCATCTGGAGAGAAGGGCGGCATTTCCACTCTGCAGTCAGAGATGGAACTGAGAAGAGGCCCGGGTGAATACAGTGGCCCAGAAGCCACAGGGCGTTTCAGGCAGGAAAGGGTGCTCTGCAGTGTTCCAGATGGACAAGGTTATCTGCTGGGAATGAGGAGGAATTTGGAGGTCTGGAGAGATTGGGGGAAACTGCTCATAATAATCATAGAGAAAGGAGTGAATTTACATGAGAAGTACAGTAAGGCATCTCAAGGGTACACTGTGCTCCGTTGCTCTGGAGACTGTCTGCTGTGGACTTTGTGCCGCCGTGTTGACTGCTCAGGCCTCAGGTCTGGGCAGAGAGGAAGTGAAGAACGGTTGAACCAGGGTGAAGGTTTTCAGGCACAGATGATGAAAAGAGAAAGGCCGCTAGAGTTTGAAGAATCTTGGCCGAGGAGAGGGAGGAGGTTCTTGTAGATGAGGGTGCTGGAGGCATGGGGGCTGATGCCGGACCTCACAGCAGATTTCTGCCTGTTGGAAGAATGAAAAGGAAAGTCTGGGGGAACAAAGCGCTCACATTGACGAGGGTGGACCAAACTCAAAGGTATAGGATTTTTTCTGGAAAAGGTGGAGGAGTGATGGTCTAAACCAGTGGTATCCAAAAAAGTATAATGTGAGCCACACACACACAAGCCACATATGTCATTCTAAATTTTCTAGTGGTTACCTTAAAAAAGAAAGAAAAATAAAAAAGAAACAGGCATGATTAATTTTAACAATATATTTTGTTTTACCTAATATGTCTAAAATATTATTTCAACATATAATCAATACAAAAATTATTGATGATCTATTTTACATTTTGTTTAACATATCTTAATACATTAAACAGAATCTTCAAAGCCTCCCAAATCTGGTGTGCATTTAACATTTAGAGCATATCTCATTACAGACTGGCTAATTTCAAGTGCTCAGTAGGTACTGTGATGCGCAGCTCCTGTCTCAGAAAGCCCAGGCCTAGACTCCTGCTTCTCATCATATCTGCCTCTGAAGTTTGTACCAGCACTGAGAGGTGTGCTATGTTGGGAAATGAGAGAGCTGTGGAGTGGTGAAAGGAGGGCTGGGCTCCAGTCCCAGCTCTGATCTTTACTCAGCAGGAACTTGGACACATATCATGCCTCAGCTTTTTCTTTTTTTTTTTTTTTAATGATAAATGTACTGATGGTTTAATAAGATTCTGCTCTAAAACATTCTGGTCACAGAGTATCTTTTAAATTGAGGTATAGCTGATTAGTTTTAGGTATTATAATTCAAAACTTTTATAGATTATATTCAAATTATAGTTTAAAAAATTGGATGTATTCCCTGTGCCATATAATATATTCTTGTAGCTTATTTATTTCATAATAGTAGTTGTATCTCATACTCCCCTACCCCATCTTGCCTCTCCCCACTTTCTTCTTCCCACAATAACCTCTAGTTTATTCTCTGTATCTGTGAGTCTATTTCTATTTTGTTATATTTGCTTGTTGTTTTAATGTTTTAGAGTCCGTATATAAGTGATAACATACAGTATTTGTCTTTCTTTATTTCACTAAGCATGATACTTTCCAAGTTCACCCATGTTGTCCCAAATGGCAAATTTTCATTGTTTTTCAGGGCTGAGTAATTTTCAGTAAAGACTGGGTATTTATACCACATCTTCTTTATCCATTCATCTCTTGATAGACACTTGGGATTGCTTCCATATCTTGACTATTGCAAATAATGCGTCAGTGAACATTGGGGTACAGATATCTTTTCAAATTAGTGTTATTGTTTTTTTGGATGCATACCCAGGAGTGGAATTGCTGGTTCATATAGTGATTCTATTTTTAGTGTTTTGAGGAACCACCATGCTGTTTTAGATAATGGGTCTACCAGTTGACATTCCCACCAACACTGTACAAGGGTCCCCTTTGCCCCACATCTCATCAATATTTATTTGTAGTTTTTGATGAGGGCCATTTGACGGGTGTGAGATGGTAGCTCTTTTTGGTTCTGATTTGCATTTCCCTGATTAGCTGTGTTGAGCATCTTATTTTCACGGGCCTGTTAGCCATCTGCCTGTCTTCTTTGGGAAAAATGTCTATTGAAGTCTTCTGTATACTTTTTAATTGGATTCTTTGGGTTTTCTTTTTATAGTGAGTTGTATGAACTGTTTATACATTTTGAATATTAACCCCTTATTGGTTATATCAGTTGCAAATATTTTCTCCCATTCAGTAGGTTGTCCTTTTCCTTTGTCAATGATTTTCTTTGCTGTGCAAAAGTTTTTAAGTTTGATTAGATCCTGTTTGTTTATTTTTGTTTACTTTACCTTAGATTTCTAAAAAATGTTGCTACAATTTATGTCAGAGTGTTCTGCCTATGTTTTCTTTGAGGAGTTTTATAGTTTCAGGTCTTACCTTTAGGTCTTTAATACATTTTGAGCTTATTTTTGTGTATGGTGTGAGAAAATGTTCTAATTTCACATGTATCTGTCCAGTTTTTCCAGCACCATTTACTGAAGAGACTGCCTTTTCTTCATTGACCATAGTTGCATGGTTTTATTTCTGAGCTCTTGATGCTGTTCTGTTAATCTTTGCGTCTATTTTTGTGCCAGTACCACACTTGTTTTGATTATTGTAGCTTTGTAATATAGTTTAAAATCAGGGTGCATGATACTTCCAGTTTGGGTCCTCTTTCTCAAGATTGTTTTGGCTCTTCGAGGTCTTTTGAGTTTTCATACAAATTGATGATTTTGAGCTGTGGTGTTGGAGAAGACTCTTGAGAGTCCCTTGGACTGCAGGGAGATCTAACCAGTCTATCCTAAAGGAAATCACTCCTGAATATTCATTGGAAGGACTGATGTTGAATCTGAAACTCCAATACTTTGGCCATCTGAGGTGAAGAACTGGTTCATTTGAAGAGACCCTGATGCTGGGAAAGATTGAAGGCAGGAGGAGAAGGGGATGACAGAGGATGAGATGGTTGGATGGCATCACCGACTCAATAGATATGAGTTTGAGTAAACTCCAGGAGTTGGTGATGGACAGGAAGCCTGGTGTGCTGCTGTCCATGAGGTCGCAAAGAATCAGACACGACTGAGCGACTGAACTGAACTGAACCAATTTTAAAATTATTTGTTATAGTTCTGGGAAAATTGCCATTGTTTTGATAGGGATTGCATTGAACATGTAGATTGCTTTATATAGTATGGACATTTTAACAATATTAGCTCTTTCAGTCCATCTTATCATGATATATATTAAAAGATACTTGATAGGATTGTTTCCTTAATTTTTCTCTGATAAGTTGTTGTTAGTGTATAGAATTGCAACAGATTTCTGTGTATCAGTTTTGTATGTGCAGTCTTATCAGATTCATTAATGAGCTCTATAGTTTTCTTGGTGGCATCTTTAGGATTTTCTATGTATAGTATCACATCTTTTGCAGACAGTCACAGTTCTGCTTCATCCTTTCCAATTTGGATTCCTTTTATTTCTTTTTCTTCACTGATTGCTGTCACTAGAACTTACAATAGTATATTGAATAAAAGTGGCAAGAGTGGACATCCTTGTCCTGTTCCTTATCTTAGAGGAAATGCTTTCAATTTTTCATCATTGAGTATGATTTTATTTGTGGGTTTGTCATGTACGACCTTTTTATGTATGTATGACCCTTTTATGGTCAGGTATGTTCCCTCTATGCCCATTTTCTAGAGATTTTTATAATAAATGAATGTTGAATTTTGTCAAAAGCTTTTTCTGCATCTATTGAGATGATCATATTTTATTCTTCAATTTATTAATGCGGCATATCATACTGATTTTCTAATGTTGAGCTGTTCTTATATCCCTGGGATAAATCACACTTGATCATGGTATATGATTGTTTTAATGTATTGTTGGATTTGGTTTGCTAGTTTTTTGGTTTTTTGGGTTTTTTTGAGGAATTTTGCATCTGTGTTCTTCATCAGTGATATTGGCCTGTTTTCTTTTTTGTGGTATCTTTGTCTGGCTTTGATATGGTGATGGTGCTTGCCTAGTAGAATAAATTCAGAAGACTTTGTTCATTTTCAGTTTTGAGGAATATTTTCAGAAGGCTAGATGTTAATTCTTCTTTAAATATTTGGTAGAATTCACCTGGTTCTGGACTTCTGTTTGTTGAGAGTTTTTTAATTAGTAATTCAGCATCATTACTGCTAATTGCTCTGTTTATATTTTCTATTTCTTCTTGTCTCAATCTTGATGTATGTTTCTAAGAATTTGTCCATTTTTTCTAGATTATCCATTTTGTTGGTATATAATTGTTAGTAGTAATCTCTTATGAGCCTTTATATTTCTGTAGTGTCCGTTGTAATTTCTTTTTCATTTTTGACTTTATTGATCTGGGCCCTCTCTCTTTCTTGATGACTCTGTCTAATGGTTTATCAATTTTGTTTGTCTTTTTAAAGAACCAGCTCTTAGTTTCATTTTTTTTCTTTTCTTTTTTTTAGTCTCTATTTCTGCTCTGTTCTTTATGACTTTTTTCCTTCTAATTTGGGAGATAGTTGTTATTCTTTTTCCAGTGCCTTTTGGTACAAGGTTAGATTGTTCATTTGAGATTTTTTTTTTGTTTCATTGTTGATTTGAGATTTTTTTCTGTTTCCTGAGGTAACTTTGTATCCCTATAAACTTTCCTCTTAGAACTGCCTTTGCTGCAACCCATAGAATATGGATCATTATGTTTTCTTTTTTTTTTTTTGTTTCCAGGTATTTCTTTTATTTCTTTGATTTCTTCAGTGAACCATTGGTTGTTTAGTAGTGTATTGTTTAGCCTTCATGTGTTTGTGATATTTGCTGGTTTTCATATGTTGTTGATTTCTAGTGTCAAAGTGTTGTACCAGAAAAGATACTTGATAGGATTTCACTTTTCTTAAATTACCTGAGACTTGTTTTGTGGCCTAGCATATGATCTATCCTGGAGAATGTTCTGTGTGCACTTGAAAAGATGTGTATTCTGCTGCCTTGAGGTGGAATATTATTTATATATCTATTAAGTCCTTCTGGTCTAACGTGTCATTTAAAGCCAGTGTTTCCTTATTGATTTTCTGTCTGGATGATCTGTCTATTGCTGTAGTAGGGTTTTAAAGCACCCTACTATACTTATTACTGTCTATATATGTGTGTGTGTGTGTGTGTGTGTGTGTGTGTGTATATATATATATATATATGTAAGTAAGTATATATATTTACTGTCAATTTATCCATTTATGTCTGTTCATATTTGCTTTATATTTAGGTGCTCCTGTGTTGAGTGCATATATTTAATGATCAAATAAGCAAGTACCTGTGAAGCAAAAAGCATGGATCCTTTACCCTAATCCCCTGCCTGCCTCACAGGTTGAGATAGTGCTTGTGAAGTACTTTGTCAATTGTATTAATATAAATGTGAATTGCCAACATTTTCAAATGTGAAAAATCTGGGACTCTGACCCAATCTTGGCATGCATTTTATTTATTGTCTTTATTTAAATAATACTCATACTCACTAAAATATTCTAACTGTTCAAAAGGATATAAAGTGAAATATAAAGTTTTCTCCTATCCCAGACACCCAGTCCTTTCCCTGAAGGCAACCAAAGACACCTGATTTTTAGAATACCCTTGGGAGATATTTTGTGCATGTTATGGATAAATGTGCATATCTGTGTGTGTGCACATGTGCATATATACATATCATTAATTTACTCAAATAGAACAGTTTGTACACACTGTTCTGCTCTGTGCTTTTTCATTATTTTTGAGATCATCTAATATCAATGCTTACAGATCTATCTCATTTTTAAGGTGCTGGTGTAATATTCCAAAGTATGAATATTAATGATTTACTTAATCAATTGTGACATAATAGGAAATATGTATTTGTTTTCTGCTCCTGATTCCCGAAAACCTAGTAATTTCCTGGGTGATATCAATGGTAGAAACTTCTTCTTTTTTTTTTTTGGCTGTACCTTGTGGCATGCAAGATCTTACTTCCATGACCAGGGATCAGACCCATGGCCCCTGCAGTGGGTGTGCAGGATCTTAACCACTGGACCAACAAGAAAGTCCCAGGACCATTCTCTGGTTCCTGATATACAAGCTTCTAAGACCCTTGGATTCTCCAGAATCATGAATGCTTTTTTGTTTGTTTGTTAATGATGTGACTCTTGGAAGATGACGGCTCACTGACAGTGTTAGAAAGTTGGAACTTTCAAGGCTTCCTGGTGGCTCAATGGTAGAGAAGCCATCTGCCAATGCAGGAGACATGGGTTCAATCCATGATTCAGAAAGATCCCCATGCTATAGAGCAAGTAATCCATGCGCCACCACTACTGAACCTGTGCTCTACAGCCTGGAAGCTGCAGCTACTGAGCCCATGTGCTGCAGCCACTAACGCCTGCGCTCCACAGCAGGAGAAGCCAGCACAATGCGAAGCCTGCTCACCACGACTAGAGAGCAGCCCCTGCGCGCACAGCTAGAGAAGAGCCTGCACAGCAGCAAAAACCCGCTGAGCCCTAAAGAGCAACTTTAAAGAAAAGAGAGGAAAACCTGAACTTTTAGCCCCTTCCCCTGAAGGAAGAAACGCTGGGGATTCAGTTAATCACTAATGGTCATGATTTAATCATGCTCATGTCAAAGTGAAAGTGAAAGTCGCTCAGTCATGTCTGACTCTTTGTGACCCCAGGGACTGTAGCTTATCATGCTCTTCGTTCATGGGATTTTCCAGGCAAGAATACTGGAGTGGGTTGCTATTTCCTTCTCCAGAGGATCTTCCCGACCCAGGGATCAAACCCAGTTCTCCTGCATTGTAGGCAGATGCTTTACCATCTGAGCCACCAGAGAAGCGTGTCATGGGACCTCCCCTAAAACACTAACTGAATAAGTTGGAAGAGGAGAGCTTCTGTGCTGGTAAACAGATTTAGATGCTGGGAGAGTGGTGTGGCCAGAGAGGCTATATGAGAGTTCCACGTCCTCCTACACACCTTGCCCTGTGGCATTTTCCGTTTGGCTGTTCCTGAGTTGTATGCTTTATAATAAAGTGCTCATAGTAAGTAAAGTGCTTTCCTGAGTTCTGTGAGACGTTCTAGCAAATTATCAGCCTGATGAACCATGGAAACCTCCAATTTATACCCAGTTGGTTAGAAGTACAGAAACTTGGACTTGTGATTGGTGTCTGAAGTGGGGAGCAGTCTTGTGAGACTGAGCCCTTAACCTGTGGGGTCTGCACTGACTTCTGGTAGTAAGTGTCAGAAGCATTCTTCATGGAGAAAGAAACAGTTTTCCTCTACTGGTTCCTTACCAGCTAGCACGCACGTTGTCACCAGTCTTTTGCTACTGCATTTGACTGTCCTATGCCTCAGTGACAATATCTGTACTTGTATCTTTGCATCTCTGTGCCCTTACTACTTGTAGGATAATTTCCTAGAAATAGAATTTCTGGGTCAAAAGGTATGTGCTATTTAATATTTCTATAAGTTTCACCATATTGCCCTTCAAATAGGTCACACCCACTTATAATCACCACAGTAACGATTCAGTATAACTTCTACACATTCCTAACAACATAATGTTATCAAAATTTCTCACTGTTCCTAGTCTGATAGCAGCCAAGTCAATCAGCTATCCCAGCCTAGGTTTCAATGGACTGTGATAAATGTATATGACAGGTAGTACTTAACGAGTGTTGCAACAAGAAATGGTGGCCCTTGCTGTTTTGGAGTGATATTTCTGGTTGGGGTACAAATACAGAAACCTGAAGGAAAGCGGCCTGCCAGCCTTGATCTCAGCTTGCATGTCTTTTGTTTGGGCTTGGCTGGCATCTGGGTGACTTCCCAAGGCCATTATATAGCAATGTCAAGGGGATGGGAGGAGCTCCCTCAGGGAGGAGCTGAGCTTTGGTCTCTGAGTAATCAGGCACCAAGCTGGGGAATTACTACCTGAGCTAACAGGAGGGATAGGTACCCTATAAATTATGTGTGGATGTCAATCATTAACACCATTCATGGCATCTAAACCAGAAAGCCAGTATTTGGGGTTGCTGTGTTGGCTCATGAAGCTATGTTTCTTAAACTCCAGGCTTGCTTGTTTCAAGAATGAAGGAGACATGCATATTTTAGTTCCAACTTAAAATTGTGCCATTTCTCATGTTAGCTATTTGACTCTAGTAGGGAAAGGAGTCTTGTCAGGACCTCCCTCAATTAGAACTGTTGCCTCCTCAGCACAGGTCCAACCCCACACTTTCCTATTCTTTCCCAATGGGCAGCAGTTCAAGCAGCAGGGCATGTGTGTTTATTTATCCTTTATTTGTTCTTTCCTACGAGTATATTGTGAGCAACTACGAAGTGCTGGGCACTAGTATTTCTGAAATGAACTGGAGATGAGTTATCCCAGCAGAGACCTGTCCAAGGCGGCTCTGCCCTGCGTATATGTACTTCCTACCCCACCCCCACTGCTGTCTCCCCAGTCCTGGTCAGAGGTGGGCCCAGGTCTGTCCACACTCAGCATTGCAGGGTGCTCCCAACTGGGCTCCAGCCATGAGTTCTCCTGAAGGTGCATAGATCAGGAACATGTGGTGGGCCCAGGGCAGTGCAGGTGAGGTGCATAGATGATAAGATCATGGATTCTGCAGCCAGATTGCCCTTTTTGAAGCCCAGTTTAGATATGTCATGCAGATGGCACTAGTTGGTAAAGAATTTTCCTGCCAGTGCAAGAGACATAAGAGACACAGACTCAATTCCTGGGTTGGAAAGATCCCCTGGAGGAGGAGGTGGCAACCTGCTCCAGCATTCTTGCCTGAAGAATCCCAGGGACAGAGGAGCCTGGTGGGCTACAGTCCAGGGAGCTGCAAAAAGTCAGACATGAATGATCAATTGAACACACGCTTCCTCTTGAACACCATCCTGGGGCCTCACTGCCTGCAGTAACACGTGCAGTTGTTCCCAGCCTGTGACAGATTCCTCGTGGTACAGCTCGTCTGTGCTTCCCATTCACCAAGCCTGAAACATAAGCACCCATCATGACCTTCTAGGTGGGCTGTTTTCTCAGCTGGGATTGCCCTTATTCCCTTTCAAAATCTTAGTCTTCAAGCCTCAGCTTCAATGATGTCTTGCCTCTTCCCAGCTTCTGCAAATATCCTGGCTTATTACCGGTACAGTTGAAGAGTACCCTGGATTTCCATCTCTGCTCTGACACTTAAACTGTGATATTATTGCACAAATTACTTAGCCTTAGTGACTTTCCTCCTCTTTAAAATGGGGATGATGGTATACTTTCCTCCGGGCAACACCCATGAGCCAGTGTCCTGCTGTGGAGGGGGCGTGGGCAGTGCAGGGCTGGGCTCGATCACTAAAAAGGAGATGCAATGAGATTGCTGAGCTGTGGAGATGCCTTTGGAAGACAGAGGGTTAAGGAAGAGTGACTTGGGACTTACCTGGTGGTTGCAAAGCTGCCTCCCAATGGCAGGGATGAGGATTTGACCCCTGGTCATGAACTGAGAGCCCATGTGCTGCAGGGTGGCTAAGCCCACGGCTTCAGCCAGAGAAGCCCAGCACCACAGGTACTGAACCGTCACATCTGGAGCCCACACTCCGCAGCTCAGCATGGCCGAGAGCGCACAGGGCAGAACGGCTCTGTCCTGCCTACCTAGAGCTGCCTCTGTGGCCACTGTCAAGCCCCGTGAGCGCCTCAGGAGCCAGCTGCTGTTTGTCTGGTTTATTCTTCAGTGTTTCTGTGAATCTCAGATAGGGTGACCGGCTGTCCTGTTTTGCCTATGACCATCCTGATTTTAGCCCTGAAGCTCTTGAACCTGGGAAAACTTGCAGCCCTGGGCAAACCAGGAGTCTTGGTCACTCGAGGCCAGTGACTCACTGATGAGGAGGAGATGGGGGTGCTGCAGGCCTGGGCAGGCTCTGCGTGCTGAGTCCGGCTGGGCCTTGCACTTGCTGTGTTGCCTCATCCCTGCAGCCCTCCTCTGGGGGTGTTCCAGCCCTCATTCCATAGCGGAGGAAGCGAGGCTCTCAGCAGGGAAGGCTCTGTCTGCAGGTCTCACAGCTATGAGGTCCCCAGGGTGAGCCCCCTATAGACCCACCCGCAGCAGGTGTCTCCACCATACCTCGCCGCACCTGGAATGACCCTTCTGTGATGGGATTCATCACCCAGCGCCCTGCTCCAGTCCTTCCAAGTTAGGACTCCGAGACTTGGCTTTCTGACTCATAGTTTAGCTGCAGACAGTCTTTTTTTTTAATGTAATTTTATTATTTTTATTCAGTTAATTTTAGCTGTGCTGGATCTTCACTGCTGCACGGGCTTCTCATTGCAGTGGCTTCTGTTGTGGAGTGCAGGCTCCAGGCACAGGGGCTCGGTGGCTCCAGACACCAGAGCAGAGGCTCAATAGTTGTGACACACGGACTTGGCTGCTCCAAGGCATGTGGGATCTTCCTGGCTCAGGGATCAAACCCATGGCTCCTGCATCGGCAGGTGGGTTCTTTACCACTGAGCCACTGAGGAGGCCCCTTAGCTGCGTACAGTCTTGATAATGAGGCTTGTGACGATGACGCTTGTTTCCTGAGTCTCTCCTGATGATCACACAGACTGGATAGGTGGCTTTCTAGATAGGTGAAGATGAGTTGTGCTGATTAAGGCACATCCTCCATAATGGGTAATATGTATCTCCCCATTAATTCATGTTCTTTTCTTCCAAAACTGTGGCACAAATACTAAACAGTATTATCCTTTATTGTGATTTGGCTTGGCTTTCTCACAAGGAGGATGTATTTAAGGGAATATATCCTTAAATAATCAATTTTTAAAGGCAGTGAAGCACTACCTCTGTCTGTAATTTACTTGTAGGAAAAGGAATAAGGACCCATCCTGAGTGTTATTTTCCAGCCTGCTGCTCGGTAGCTGGTGGCACTGGCCTGGTACTTTCTCTTTGACTGGTCTCCAGTAGGTGTCAGCAGCTCTAGAAAGTCACGTTTTCAGGAAGCCCTTTGGTTCAGGTTCCAGTGACTTCTGTCCTGCTGATGTCTTCAGTTCACGACCTCTTCCTTAAAGGAAGCATCTGCATCTATCTTGGAAATTGGTAGAATTTAGTTCTTCTCTCCATAAAGAATTCGAGTAAATATGAAGAGCAAGGTAATCTTTTAAACTTTGCTCACCAGATTGGTCTAATCAGGAGAACTTTAAAAGATTTCTTAAACATTTTTTAAATTATCAATTTAATTAATGTAAAAATTCAAAATGATATAAATGTATAACTTAAATTTTCTGTTGCCATCCAATCTCTATTGCACAATCCCTATTAATAGAGCACATATTACTCCAACATTTTTCTATACAGAATATATACATATTAGCACATATTTACTCATATGTAAATAAGATCATAGCATACTGTTTTACAAATATAAAAACACTTTTTGGCTGTGCTGGGCCTTCACTGGTGCGTACAGGCTCTCCCGAGGTGTGGCACGCCGGCTTCTCCTCGCTGTGGCTTCTCTTGGTGTGGGGCCAGGCTCGAGAGCACATGGGCCTCCATAGTTGTGGTACTCAGGCTTAGGTGCCTTGAGGCATGCAGACTTTTCCGGATCAGGGATGAAACCATGTCCCTTGTGTTGGCTGGCGGGTTCCTAACCACTGAACCATCAGGGAAGGCCTATAAATTTATTTTTAACTGGATACCATGTCATAGATATCTTCTTTGGTCCACACAAAATTCATTCTTGCTCATGGCTGCCTGGCATCCATGTTACAAGTGAAATCTGATTTACTGCATCAGCTTCCTTGAGCAGAACGTTTGAGCCAGGTCTGAATGTTGGCCTGGCCACTCAGTTCCTCTGGACTTGTTCTGGAATGATTTTGGCATATGGTGCAGGGGTGGTTACTCATTAATTCAACTTTTAAAACAATTGACAAACAGTTTGCCTTTAAACACTTAGAACTATTAGTTTTCCTATTGATCTTTGCCATAGACAGTTTATTCCTAGTTCTATGTATCAGGAAGAGGAGGAACTCTTTGTCCCTAAAACCTAATTAAATGCCTGATTCATTTGTCAGTTTAGGAGGAGGTTTCTCTGATCAAAAGAAAATACAGAAACTAACAAGGACCAGTTGGCCAGTTTGCAGCTGTGTCAGCATTGAAAAACTTGGGCTTACTGTTTTTGTTTTTCTTACTATTTTTGTTTTTCTTTTGTTTTACTATTTTTTGCTGTTTCTTGAGCCAAAGTAACTGAAAGGCTCGAAATGGAGGTTCCCGAGGTCCCTATTAAAGTGCTTCCCTGGTGGCTCAGATGGTAAAGAATCTGCCTGCAATGAGGGAGATATGAGTTTGATCCCTGGGTCCGGAATATCCCCTGGAGAAGGAAATGGCAACCCTCTCCAGTATTCTTGCCTGGAGAATCTCATGGAGAGAGGAGCCTGGCAGGCTATAGTCTATGGGGCCAACAAGAGTTGGACATGACTGAGCCGACTAACACGCTTCACTTTTTTTCTTTGTGTGTAGAAACTTTTGTTTGTTGTTGCTGTTTAGTTGCTAAGTCATGTCTTTTGTGACCCCATGGACTGCAGCCCACCAGGCTTCTCTGTCCATGGGATTCTCCAGGCAAGAATACTGGAGTGGGTTACCATTTCTTTCTCCAGGGGATCTTCCCGACCCAGGGATCAAATACATGTCTCCTGCATTGCAAACAGATTTTTTACCACTGACCACCAGGAAAGCTGAACCACCCAAGCAGCAACATTTCTATGAGAGCATTTCAACAAGGCTCACCTCCTTGTTCACATAATTATTAGTTGTTCAGTTACTCATTCAACAAACATTTATTGGCCAATTGCTGGGTGTCAGGTGTTATGCTGAGTACAGGGAATACTGAGATGAAGAAAGCACTTTTACTTCCTGACCTCCAAGGGTTGACCTGAAATTTAACCTCTGTTTCCTTCCAGAGAGAGAGAAAGCAAATGTGGCAAAATGTTAGTAATTGGTGAATTTAGCAGAGGGTGCATAGATATTAATTATACTTGTCTTTCAACCTTTTTGTGAGTTTAACATTTTTAAAAATGAAGTTGGGGAGAAAATATTTTTCTGTTACTTTGCAGCTGTAATTCTTAAAAGCCATTATTACCTCCCAGTTTTTCAGCGATGAACCTATTGGATTATCCCCAGCCACTTAGCAAAAATTTAGGAGAGGAATGGTAATAGGATATTCTGCAGATATGTGTGCATGTACTAAGTTGCTTCAATTGTGTCCAACTCTTTGCGACCCCATGGACCCCATGAGCCTACCAGGCTCCTCTGTCCATGGGATTCTCTAGGCAAGAATACTGGAATAGGTTGCCATTTCCTATTCCAGGCGATCTTCCCGACCCAGGGATAGAACCTGAATCTCCTGTGTCTCCTGCATTGCAGGCAGATTCTTCTACCCCTGAGCCACTGGGGAAGCCCATATTCTGGGGATAGGAGAGGACAATGAGAAAAGTAACAGATGTGGTTACCTGCAGCCACACAGCAGGAGCCCTGAGGCAACTGGGCACCTAAGTAAAGGAGTTAAACAGGAAGTGGAGGTGGAAACGCAGGCATGGGCTCCAAGCCTGAATCCTGCCCTGCCCCGTCTCCAACCAGCCCTGGCCATTCTGTGTGTGTGTGGTTAGTGGGGAGAGGGGGCTGGTGCAGGTTTGCCACATTCTGTGCCCTCCACTGGCAACCACTGACCTTTGGTTTGTGCTTAGACGTTAAATATTTGAGCTTTGGAGTTGGCGACCTTTGTGAGAATCTCAGCCTTGCAGGGTGAACTTAAACCAGCTAGTGAATCCTTTTGGTGCTGGAGTTTGTTACAGCCTGGATAGAACTGCAGGGAGTCGTGTGATGCTTTAAAGACACAGTGGTGTGTGAAGCAGTTAGCACAGGGCCTGTGCCTGGCACCTACTTAATAAATGTATCATGACATGTACCATCCTAGCCAGTGGCTCAGCTTTTCATCTGCACACTCACGCAGAAGTCTCTGCTTGATGCCTCTTTGCCTTGCCCACCCCACAGCTGGAATCAGCAGGTTCTGTCCTCTGCTCCCACACACATCCTAAGTCAGACCCCCTCTCTTTTCAAGGCTGTCTCTATTTGTAGCCACTGCGGCAGCCACCTGACTGTTCTTCCTGCCTCCACATTGGCTCCCTCACCCCCAGACATTCTCCATGGTGGGCTTTCTCAAGCTCAGTGGAGAATGTCACCTTTCTTCTCAGCCTTCTTACAGCTTCCCATCACCCTGACTCTCACATCAGGACCGGAGTCCCGCCCGGCCCTCCAGCCTTGCCCTCTGAACTCCCCCCACCTCCCCTGCACTCTACATTCTGGCCTTCCTTCCGTCCCTCAGACATACCAGTTCACTCTCACTTCAGTCTTTCAGCTGCCTTCTCTGCCTGAAATGCATGTCTTCACATGGTTGCCTCCTTTTCCTCTCTGTCCCTTGGCTCCAGTTCATTTCCACAGAGAGGTTCTCTCTGACCATCCTGTCTAATGTTGTGTACCACCTCCATCACCACCTACCTGTTTCATTATCTTTAAAGCACTTATAAAGTAATCTTGTGTGTTTGTTTAACTCTTGTATGTCTCCCTTATACAATGGAAGCTCTAGAAAATAGTGAATGATAACCTTGTGTTTTGTTCAGTGTTCTAGCTTGGGATGCCATAACAAAATATGGCAGACTGGGGAGTTTAAGCAACACAGATTTATTTTCACACAGTTTGGAGGCTGTGAAGTCCCAGATCAAGGTTCTGGCATGGTTTGGTTTCCAAGGAGAGTTCTCTTCCTGGCTTGCAGACATCTGCCTTTTCACTGTGACCTCGAATGGTCCTTTCTCCATATGAGAGATAGAGACGTTCTTATAAAGACAACATCTCCTAATCCCTAAGGACTTTTCCTGGTGGCCCAGTGGTTAAGATTCCACAATTTTCAGTATAAGGAGTGTGTCTGACCTCTAGTTGAGGAACTGAGATTCCACATATCATGTGGCGTGGCAAGAAAAAATCCCCAAAAGCCAAACCACTAATCCTACTGGAGCAAGGCCCCATACTTATGACCTCATTTAACCCTAATGCCTCCTTAGAGACACCACTTCCAAATATAACCACCTGGGTGGGGCGAGGAAGGGCTTCAACATAGAAATTGGGGGAGGGGACTATAAACATTCAGTCCATGATATTCACCCCTGTAGTATCAGCATCAGAACCCAGAAGAGAGACTGACATGTGATGTGTGCTAATTTGCTTCAGCTGTGTCCAACTCTTTGTGACCCTATGGACTGTATGTAGCCCACCAGGCTCCTCTGTCCATGGACTCTCCAGGCAGGAATATTGGAGTGGGTTGGCATGCTCTCCTCCAGGTGATCTTCCCAATCCAGGGATCGAACCCATGTCTCTTATGTCTCCTGCATTGGCAGGCGGGTTCTTTACCACTAGCGCCACCTGGGAAGCCCCTGACATGTAATAGGCACTCAATAAATACTTGCTAAGTAAACGAATGCAGGATAGAAGTTGACTTCCCCTGCGAGCCCATGTAAGTGGCCCCACATCTAGCACTCCATCCCACAGGTCAGGGCGTATCACTGTACATTCCCCAGCCAGCCATCAACGCCACGGTGGAAGAGGACATCCTGCTCTCGGTTGACTACTCCTGCCATGGGATCCCCACCATCGAATGGAAGTACACGTCCAGCTGGGGAGTGCAGAAGATCGTGGAGTGGAAGCCGGGGACTCAGGCCAACATCTCCCAGAGCCACAAGGACAGGGTGTGCACCTTCGACAACGGCTCCATCCAGCTCTTCAGTGTGGGCGTGCGGGACTCCGGCTCCTACATCATCACGGTGACCGAGCGCCTGGGGAGCAGCCGGTTTGGCACCATCGTGCTGCATGTCTCAGGTGAGACGCTCCCGGGGACCCCGGTCCTCTAGAAAATTGGAGTGTGTGGGAGGCCAACTTGATATTAAGAGATGTTATCTGCCCCCCCCCACCCCCATAGAGATCCTCTATGAAGACCTCCACTTTGTCGCCGTCTTCCTTGCTTTTCTCGTTGCTGTGGCTGCACTGTTGATCAGCCTCATGTGGGTCTGTAATAAGTGTGCCTATAAATTCCAAAGGAAGAGAAGACACAAGCTCAAAGGTAATTCTCTGGGCCTTGTGATAATCGATGCCCGTGTTACCTTCTTCTTACCAAGAAAGCACCCCCAGCTGAGTGGCAACTCACAGTCACTGTGTCTTTTGCTTTGCAGAAAGCACAACAGAGGAGATTGAGCTGCAGGATGTAGAGTGTTAGCCAAGGCCAGACCCAGTGACATTCCTACCTCAAGAGGAAGATGCGATTTTCCAACAAAAGGAACACACATGGCCAGGCCTGCCAGAGCCTCTTGTTCTGCCACAGCCACACGTTGCTGCTGGGGTAGCTGCATGTTGACGAAGCCGACTGCCTGGAGCTGGACTCTGGATTGGACCATGTCAGTCCCAGTGGCATGGAGGTCAACGAGGAGGAGGGCGGGGCTGTGAGCTGGCACTGTGCTTAGCCGTGGGGCCTCGGTGGCCCAGTGCCCGGTCTGCTAACTCATTGCACTCTGCTCTGACGGGGCGGGGGCCACTGGAGGGGTCCCCATGCCCGTGTGCTTGTGCTCAGTCGTTTCTGACTCTGACCCCATGGACTGTAGCCCACCAGGCTCCTCTGCCCACGGGATTCTCTAGGCAACAACACTGCAGAGGGTTGCCATTTCCTCCTCCAGGGGTCCTCCCGACCCAGGGATCAAACCGTGTCTCCTGTGGCTCCTGCTTTGCAGGTGGGTTCTTTACCTCCTGAGCCATTGGGAAGCCCCACAGCAGAGGCGGGAGTGTTTCCAGACCAAGTGTGCAGCACTGTAACACGCTCTCCGTGCTCTGGTCTTCTCTGCCTGTGACCGCCTCCACCTTCTCTCATGGGCACTGCTGTGAGCACCTGCTCCCTGTGGCTTGGAGCTTTAGGGAGAAGAGCTAAATTTATTCTGGGGGACCACCATTGGGAGCAAGGGACAGGGAGAGAATCGCCTTTCTTTTCCTCTCTCACTCCAGCGTTAGAGTTTCCCTCCTGAGGCCCCAGGGGAGGCCACTGTGAGGAGAGTGGCTCATCTCCCCGCGGGCGGCCCCCTGACAAGCTGGAGACACCACCTGTGTGAAGGCTGCAGCTGCAGGATGGGCAGGAAAGTCACTGCGGGCTTCGAACCTACCCCCTCAGTCACTCACGCTTCCCGGCATGCCAGGGCCTCGCTGGTTCCCAGCGGGCTGGGCAACACCTGGCCCCTCACCTACCTCACCCTCAAAGTATCAAGCAAAGCCCACAGTAGCACAGAGCGCTCCAAGCAATTAAAGGAAGCTGTGAAGAATCTTCCAGAGCCTAGGACGCAATGGGCACTATGCCGGGTGCTGGAGAAAGTCAAGCACCCTGGAGTGCTGGGGCTCCACGCGCCACTGGGGATGGGCCACAGCTGGCCCCGGCCCTTAGCCTCTGAAGTCACTGGCCACGTGGGTACCTGTATCTCTCCGTGCCAGCCTCCTTTCAGCAAGCTCAAAGCAGGCCTGAATTTATCTTCCCTTCTCCTCTTTCTCTCCAACGTTCTTAGCTACAAGTCAAAGGTACCACTCTGCTTTTTGGTGGAACTGACCTTATTAGCTGTGTCCCCAGCCCTCAGCTGCAGAGTCACCCATGCACACATGAAGGAGACCTAGAACGTTCTCTTCTCCCTCCCTCCAAGTCCCAAGTGTCCATATCACTTCAGAAAGTTGCCTGGAGACATTAGTATGAGGCTTTTGCCTACATACTATCTCCAGGGTTACAGCAAGGGATCTTTTGGGGTTATGGGAGCTATCATCAATCCAGAGGCATTACTTGATTTAGAATGCCAGGGAGCAGCGCATCTGCATGACTGATTTGTAGCCCAAGTGCATGACAGACACGGGTCACCTCAGGCCACCTCTCGATCACAGAGGTGTACACAGACACACCTGTGCCCTTTCCCCACGCAGCAGCCAGCGGAACCAGACCTCCACCATGGAGGATGGGTTTCTTGTACTGGTCTCCAGCACCATGAGGAACCAGGATGAGACATGCCAGAAAGGATCAACCTGACTGTCCCTTTTCGCACAGCAAGCCCATCAGCAGAAAATCGGATTAAATCTAGTTAGCTGCCAGAACCTCTGTCCTCTTGACACCTTACCTGCTTTCCAGAACTCTGCCTCTCAGCTTCTCAGAAGTCAAGGGTGGTAATCTTCGTATGAAAGAAGTGGAAAAGAATACCCAGCGAGATGTACCAATACAGATATAAATTAAATTTGCTCCCCCACCCCAAATCTTCATCAAAGGTTGTTCCTTTAGCTTTTCCATGTCTCTATTTTGCACTTTGAAAGCTCCCCCAGTTTGAATATTCCTGTGGAAAGTTCTTAATTATTGAGCCTGGGAGTTCTATTTTCCAAAAGAAAATATTAAATCATAGAGATTTAGCCACTGAACATGTTAAACTGTAAGTTATGTTTCAAGCTGTGAAAAAAATAAACTGTTTTAAAGGCTGAAATAAAACCTAAAAATAAAGCCCCGATCCTTTATTTGTGAGCCTATCCCTGCAGAGAACTCAGAGGCCTAGAAGAGGTTTCTGTCAGCCACAGACAAGCAAAACCCTCAGCCAGAGCCAGGGCCCTGGCAAAGTTTTAAGTGACAGTGGAATTAATCACATTGATTCTAACCATAAATATTCTTCAGCAAGTCAGAAAAACACCATTATTCTCCCCTGTGTTATAACCAGACAAATTTGAAGCTCTTGCTTCCAGAATGTGACTTACAATTCAGTAGAGCCCTTCCTGCTTTTGGAAGGGGCCAAATTGAGGATGTGGCGGGTGTGTCACCCAGTCAGTGGTGCACAGGACACGGGACAGAACATACGTGCCCTGTGGACAGAATGTCCCGTCTGAGACTGTGACCTCAAAAACCCAGAAGCGTGTACTCTTCTCATTTCATGGTGTTCCAGGTGGGCGAGGACTGCTGCAAGAGAACCTCGGTCTTCTGGAGTCAAGGGAGATGCTGAACACCCCGCGGGACTTCATGCCCCCTCTGATTTGAAATTGAACCACACACAGCTGAGGAGCCCAGGCAGTGAGAGATAGGAAGGTTATCAGCATGTCTGGCTCAGTTCAGGGATGCAGAGACAAGGCCTGAGAGGACTGGGTTCAGAAAGGCTAGATGTGTGTACTGAGGGCAGAGAAGAGGTGGCAGACTAGAATCCTAGGAGGTGGAACCACAAGGAGCCGAATGTGATGGAGTGAAACTGCAGGGCCATTGGGTGAAGGAAAACCCTGTCTCCACCATCGGCCTTTATATGTCCAGTTTGTTTCTTCTGCCCAGTTTCCAGGGGAAGACTTAGATGCTTCTAGTTTACTGAAAGCGGAGTACATCCTTGTGATTACAGGCAGTGTGTCTATCCACAGCTCAGCCTCTGATAAGGAACAATGTGAATCTCCAGCACATGCGCCTGTCTGCACATCCATCACCTGTCCCCACTGTAAGCTTTTCCAACCCTTCAGAACACAGTTACTGGGTCCACTATTTATACTGCTTTTAATTAAAATAAACTTTTTATTATAGTGTAGTGATAGCTTAACAGTGAACGATATCAGATTTGTGATCTTCGAAGATTTAGCCCTGGGACCAGGGACCAGGCTTGATCACTCAAGAGCTTTTGTATAGCAGAGTTTTATTAAAGTATAACAAGGCTCAGAGAAAGCTTCTGACATAGACACCAGAAGGGGGATGGAGAGTGCCCCCTTGCTAGTCTACGCAAGGGAGTTATATACTTTTTAATTAGTTATTATAATAAATCAAGAGTATCTCAAGGTTGTAAAGATCGTACTAGACCCACTCCCATAATTTATATTTTGAGAAGAGGATTAACCAAGTTTTCAGGAAGGAGAAACTGTCCTCAAGCCGGATACATTGTTATATAACCCCTAGCACAGAGTTTAAACTCTGTTGTGTAGTCATCAATTCTAGGCTTAAAGATAGAAACGTTTTATGTGTCTAAGAAATGTAGAGGGAGAAAAAAAGTTTGTCCTTTCCTCCCCCTTGAGAACCCCAGACCCCTGTCTCCTCCTCGAGGACCCCAGAGCCCTCTCTCCCCAGGGACCCGACTTGTCAATCTGCCTAGGAATTGACTCTCTCAGTAGTTGATTTACAATGCTCAGTTGGTTTCAGGTGTACAACAAAGTGAATCTGTTATGTATCAGTTATATATATATACACACATATAGCTGTCTGATTCTTTGTGACCCCATGGACTGTAGCCCGCCAGGCTCTTCTGCCCATGGGGATTTCCCAGGCAAGAATACTGCAGCAGATTGCCATTTCCTTCTCCAAGGCATCTCTCTGACCCAGGGACTGAACTCTTGTCTCCTGCATTGGCAGGCAGAGTCTCCTCAGTGAGTGTGTATGTGTGCACGTGCACACATGCATGCTCTGTCACTTCAGTCGTGTCCAACTCTTTCTGACCCCATGGACTGTAGCCCACCAGGCTCTTCTGCCCATGGAATTCTCCAGGCAATACTGGAGTGGGTAGCCATGCCCTCCTCCAGGGGATCTTCCCAACCCAGGTCTCCTGCACTGCAGGCAGATTCTTTACCATCTGAGCCACCAGGGAAGCCAATATATATATACATCCATTCTTTCTCAGATTCTTTTCCCATATACAGTACAGAATATTGATAAGTTCCCTGTGCTGTACCAGAAGAGGCAATGGCACCCCCACTCCAGTACTCTTACCTGGAAAATCCCATGGACGGAGGAGCCTGGTAGGCTGAAGTCCATGGGGTCCCAAAGAGCCAGACACGACTGAGGGACTTCACTTTCACTTTCATGAATTGGAGAAGCAAATGGCAACCTACTCATGTTCTGGCCTGGAGAATCCCAGGGACGGGGGAGCCTGGTGGGCTGCCATCTATGGGGCTGCACAGAGCTGGACACGACTGAAGCGACTCAGCAGCAGCAGCTGTAGTGTACAGTAGGTTCTTGTTCGTAATTTATATACAGTAGTGTGTATGTTAATCTCCATCTCCTTATTTATCCCTTCCCTCTACATTCCCCTTTGGTAACCATAAGTGTGCGATCTGTGAGTCTGTTTCTGCTTAATAAATAAGTGCATTTGTGTAATTTTTAAGATTAGATTTCACGTGTGATGTCTCCACTACCTTTTACACATTAAGTAGGTGTTCACAAAGGAGATAAATCCTTTAGTATTAAAATGATATTGAAGTCCATATATAAAGAAAAATTCAGTCCTACTCAATAAACTCGAGTGTATCCTTCCAGACCTGCTATATAGGAACATATCTGTCTATATATACACATACTACAATATGCATATTTAGACTATTCTCTTTTTAGGCCAAGTGGGATTCTATTATACACATTACCTTGCAACTTGCTTATTCTCCTTTAATGTTTCTTGGGCATTATTTCATATCTCTACCTATTCCTAAATATTCTTACTGCCTCCACAATGTAATTCGTAGCATGGATACATTATAATTGTTCATTCACTTAAGGATTATTTCAAGTGGTATATACAAAAATAAATATCTTGGGCAATCAATTATATCAAACTTGTTCCTTCTGCCGAGATGGCTTCCTCTTGTTAACTACGGTGTTCAACAATCATCTATGAATCACTTCCTCTTAGGAAATTCAATTTTTATAAGATTAAAAAAATTTTTTTGAAGTATGGGTGATTTACAATGCTGTTAGTTTTAAGTGTGCATCAGAGTCAGTTATACACACATACATTCTTTTTCAGATTTTCTACAATAAATAGGGTATTACAAGATATTAAATATGGTTTCCTGTGCTATACAGTAAAGTCCTTGTTAGTTACCTATTTTATATATAGTGGTGTGTGTTTGTTGTTGTGTTTTTGTTGTTGCTTTCTTATAGTTCATTTGTATCACAGAGTCCACATTTGTCTTATTTCACTTGGTATTATCTTTAGTCCTTCCGTGTTGCTGCAAATGGCATTATTTCGCTCTTTTTTCATGACTAATATTCCAGTGTGGTGTGTGTGTGTGTGGTTACACTGCATCTTCTTGATCTGTTCGCCTGTTGATGGATACTTAGGCTGCTTGCATGTCTTTGCTATTGCAAATAGTGCTGCAATGAACACTGAGGTGCAAGTGTCTCCAGATTATGATTTTCTCCAGATATATGTCCAGGAGTACAACTGCTGAATCATATAACCTCCATACTGTTCTTCATAATTTCCATTGGCTGCCCCAATTTACATTCCCATCAACAGCATAGGAGGCTTTTCTTTTCTCCACACTCTCCAGCATTGCTTGTAAACTTTTTGATGGCCACTCTGACTGGTGTGAGGTGGTACCTCATTCTAGTTTTGATTTGCATTTCTCTAATAATTAGTGATGGTAAGCATCTTTTCATGTGCCTGTTGGCCACTGGTACATTTTCTTTTAAATTTATTTAGGTCTTCTGCCTATATTTTGATTGGGTTGTCTGTTTTTTTTTTTTTTAATGTTTTCTAATATTGGTGGGGTTTCTGTAAAATTTAGCAAAGACTGAGTGTTGGGAGAGAGAGAAAGAGCACTACTAATGTAAAATCAAAGAATTTAGCTTCCGATTTGACCTTATCAAGTGCACCCATAGGTCCATTTGATACAACAGACCAGTGGTTGTTCAGGAAATTCTATCTATAAATATGCTAAGGTACCTCACAGTTTGAAGGACTTTTTCTCACTAAAGTGAACTTATTTAATAATAATTCAGTTTTCTGTTTTTATTCAACAATGTTATACAAATGCCAATCAGAATTCCCGGTCAGCATGAAATTGTCAGGACTCTTCACTTTGATTTCATGGTGTTCTGGCAAAGAAATCTGATGGTGAAGTTAGAGGATAAATGTATGATTTCTGTGGCTGGTCACCACAGACCACAGCCTCTCTTTGGGTCTCAAGGGGATCGGGATGGGACTATGTAGAGGTTAAGAGAGGCCATGATCAGATTGAGTGGAAGAAGAGATTCTGCCACTGGCCTCATCTTGGTGTATCGCTAAGTCATCAGGAAGTTTTCCAGATTGTATGTTACTTTTCTACCTCAAACTTCTCCCTCATCTACCAGATTTCAAGCCAAGTATAGCCTGAAACAATAGTTCACGATCACTAAATAAGGAAGGGAAAATAGCATAACATGGAAGTTTCTCTGGTGCATGAGCAAGGCAAGTCAGAACATCAGGAGTAAAAAAACTCCTCAGTCATTCAGGCTCAGCTTTTAGAGAAGTACAAATGAGTGCCTGCGTTTGGGACCCTTGTACCGTAATTTTAGTCATTCTTTCCAATGTTTACATCGATCTCAGTTTTTCAGTTTTACAGACTTCCTCCTTAAACAATGATCTTTGTGAAGTATGACTATAAACAAATTTCTGGAAGTGACCTTGCAGTTAACAGCAAACTTCAGGGCAAAACCCAGTTCTGGTCACTGACTTTTGAGTACCACTTGCGCTGCTGTGTGTTTTTTTCAGCGGTCATGTATGGATGTGAGAGTTGGACTATAAAGAAAGCTGAGAGCTGAAGAACTGATGCTTTTGAACTGTGGTGTTGGAGAAGACTCTTGAGAGTCCCTTGGACTGCAGGGAGATCCAACCAGTCCATTCTAAAGGAGATCAGCCCTGGGTGTTCATTGGAAGGATTGATGCTGAAGCTGAAACTTCAATACTTTGGCCACCTGATGAAAAGAGCTGACTCATTTGAAAAGACCCTGCTGCTGGGAAAGACTGAGGGCAGGAGAAGGGGAAGACAGAGGATGAGATGGTTGGATGGCACTACGGACTCGATGGACATGTGTTTGGGGGACTCCGGGAGTTGGTGATGGACAGGGAGGCCTGGCGTGCTGCAATCCATGGGGTCGCAAAGAGTTGGACGCAACTGAAGTGAACTGAACTGTGTTACTGTGCTTGCTGCTTTGAAAACATGAGAGCTTTCTCTGTGGTGAACTGCTTTTCATTCCCATCCTAAAGTGAGATATAAAGAGAGCTGACGTTAGCTCCAAGTATTTAAGGCATCAACAAAGAGCAGGAGGAAAGTGAAACTCAATGAAAGACCAAGGCAGAGAGTGTGAGGTCAACCAGAGATCGGCTTTAACAATGGACATGGAAAAAACTAAATCTCCACCCACAAATGTGCTGTCTTTACCATCTAGAAATTTTTATATAGGACATGCTAAAACACCTTCTCCTACTGATGAATAAAATTAAAACTGGTTTATCTGTACCATTTTTCCAACTTCTAGTTGCTTTCGGGTGGCCTCGGCCTGCAATGGCTTGAAGCAGGGCTTGGGTTCCCAGCCAGAGGTCAAGGCTGGGTCACAGCAGTGAAAGCACCTAACCTAGCCACTAGCTCAGTGGTCAATGACAAGGGCTCTGGCCCTGAGGCTTTGCAGAAAGGAATTTCCACAAAGAAAGTAGTGAAGCAAATGAAGTAGTTATTAGGAGGAAAAAGAGGACAGTACCTGTGGATAGACACACGGGCAGACTCAAAGGGAGAGTCCCTGAGTTGCGCCCTCACGGCAGTTTAAATCACTTATATGAGGTATTTCTTACAATTTTCCCTTGGCCAATCATTTTGATTTGCCTCATTCACAGTCCCTGTCTGGTATATCTCAGGATCCTTTTTGTGTACACATCTCTTAGCCAAGATGGATCCTACCACAAAGGCATTCATGTAGAGCATCCCTTGACATTGTAACCCCCTTGGCTTGCAAGGAGCCTTTCTGTGCACGTGTGGTCCGGGGAAGTCTTCTGACTTTGTGAACGAGAAGCATGTGGTCTGGCCAGGGCCCAGCCTCCTCCCTTAATCATCAAGCTGCTCTCACTTGGGAGTTTCAATCAATAGAGAATGGATCTCCAGCTGCTTTACCCTGGTGGGGGAAGGGGGTCCATCTGCCTCCTCCCTCATAATTAGCTGGATTTTTATAGTTGCTTCATGTTTTACATATGCACATCTTAGAATTTAGTATCTACAACCAACCATAACTAAGACTTTGAACCAGCCTTGTGGTTAGCAGAGGCATTCCTTCTTCCTATTTTATGGAAACAGCTTCAGAGAGGATAACACTGCCAAACACTCAGCTAAGCAGAAGCAGAGCCAACATTCCAACACAGAAATGGCAATCCACTCCAGTATTCTTGCCTGGAGAATCCCATGGACAGAGAAGCCTATTAAGTTACAGTCCACGGGGTCGCAAAGAGTCGGACACGACTGAGCGACTTCACCTTCAACAATTGGTGAGGGGCTAATTGGTTTTCTCCAACCTCTCCCCCAAAGGCCACAGCACATCCTTCCAACTGTGGGTAACTCAGGTTGAACCACTGTCCAACCACCACAGCAACTGACCTGCCAGCTGCTTTCCCATGCTTACCTTAGCTTCCACTCCTCTCAGACAGGAAGTGACTGATCTCTGAACGTGCCTTAAAACAATGGGGCAAGGAAGGCCTTTGATCACTTGTCCATTCCAACGAAGTATACGTGAGCGTGTGTTAATTATGCACGTATTATCATCCCTTCTACTCCAAGACTGGTCCTTTTACTGGTTTGTGACAAGATCATCATAGAAACAAAATAAAACATTCAAATATTTTTATATTTGACATTCAATTTATTTCCATTATAATAAAGAGGGAGCTTTCATTTTGTATCTTTTTAGATTTGTCTAGTAATTCTATTTTTAGTAAATTTTATTATATACATACATACATATATATATATATATATAGGCTGCACTAGGTTCTAATGGGCTTCTCTCCCAGTTGTGGCATGTGGGTTTCTCTTGTTGTGACCAACGGGCTCTAGAGCACACGGGCTCAGCTGTGGCACACAGGCTCCTCCACAGTGGAGACAGGTGAGCTTAGCTGCCCCTAGGGATGTGGGATCTTAGTTCCCTGGCCAGGGACTGAACCTATATCCCCTGAATAATTCTTAACCACTGGACCAAGAGGGAAGTCTCTCCAATAATTCACTTTACTGTATTTTACCAAAAGTATCAATCAGCAAAGTATGAAAATGAAAATGAAAAAAAAAACAAAACAACTAGTCCTTTGCTGAAAGTTTGAGATTCATGGTACTGCAGTTTGAGCCTTCGTAAAAGACTCCATATGTGAGCAGATGTGTACAGATTAGCTTCCTATACTTTGCAAAGCAACTTTTGGGACACCATAACTTAGGAAGCACTGGAAATTTTTAAAATACTTGCAGATTTACACTAATCTTTTAATTTCCATGGATAGAAAGATGCAGAAGTTTAATCAGAGGAGGCAAAAACCACACAAAAACACAAAAGTATTATGGTATTTCATGGCTTACAAGCTCCACTTATCTTTTAAAAGAGAAATACAAAGGATTTTTAGTTACTTCAGTCATAAATTATTAAGATACCCATCTTTTAAAAATTGAAAGACTTCCTCATAAGCAAACTACAGATTACTTACAGATTATTTTTAGTGACACCAAAAGGCCCCTAAGCCCAAATTTCTTATTAAGGGAAGTTCTTCAGACACATTTTAGGGCTGGGGCACTATTTCTAAATTCATGTTATCTGTTCTTTGCAAAATGTATTCCATTAATCCATTAGTATTTTTCCTGGGAAAATGCAGAGACCTAGTGAAATAAGATGGAACAAATCTTTAATGATAAGAAGCAATCCAGGGTTGCTGGCTGAGGCTGGGGACTGCCAAGGTCAGGGTAAGGCAGGAGCAGAGCAAGGCAAATGAGGTCATTCAAGTGGGAAAAAGAGACCAAGGAGAAATGGAGGAAACCCTAAAGATACAATACTATCTGCCTTCTAAGCCTTCAGGTGGAGCTCTAAGGAATTGCTCAGCGGACTGAGACCCAGGCATGCTTAACGAAGACAATCAGAGGGGAAAAGTACTTTATCCACTAACACAAGAGCTGGTTTTAATAGGTCTAGTGGGGAGAGCTCTTAGCGACCCCTGGACTGCCAGACACGACTGAGCGACTTCACTTTCACTTTTCACTTTCATGCATTGGAGAAGGAAGTGGCAACCCACTCCAGTGTTCTTGCCTGGGAGAATCCCAGGGATGGGAGAGCCTGGTGGGCTGCGTTCTATGGGGTCACACAGAATCTGACACAACTGAAGTGACTTAGCAGCAGCAGCAGCAGCAGCAATAGCAGCAGTAGGGAGGGCAGGACAGGCTCCACTGGTTGGAAAGTACTTTGTTGCACTTAGGAGAAAGGATCTGCTTCTCTCATTGTGAGGGAATTCCTGTATGAAAGCTGGGTCTTAAGAGTGTTTAAATATTCTTAAACAATAACAAACAGTGGAATCATATGACATAATTCATTTAGGTTAAGAGTTCAGAGTGTCTGGAATTTTTAACCATAATCTTTATTTGATGTCAACATCAAAGGGATATTTTAAAAAGCTAATGTCAATCCATGTTAGTAATATTTCAAGTCAACTGCATAAAAAAGTACATCTCTCCATGTTTGTATACACTATAACTGTACATAAACTTTTGCATTTTAAAGCACTTGTCACTTATAAAGTGAAAGGTTTCAAAATGCTAAGTAAACATTTGCTAATTATTATTTTTTAAAAACAATATTTCTTTAGAAGATTCCTCTTCTTTGTGCTTATTGTTGATCTGCAAACATTCCTTAAAGTTTCTGGAAACTTCTCTGGGGAAAAAAATATCTGGAAACTGATCCAGAAAAAAAAATC
Source organism: Nanger dama (assembly GCA_917880005.1). Taxonomy (NCBI): domain Eukaryota; kingdom Metazoa; phylum Chordata; class Mammalia; order Artiodactyla; family Bovidae; genus Nanger; species Nanger dama. The sequence continues at coordinate 437,842 of CAKJTW010000107.1, forward strand.
ACAGTAGACAAGGACTAAGTGCAGACATAAGCAGCTCCATTTTATAAACAAAGTTTCGGCCTTCCATTTTATTCCACTGAACTTCTTTGAATGGCCCACGAAGATGATTCCACTTGCTATCTTGTAAAACATCACTTTTTGGAAGGTCTTTACACTGGTTACGGGGAAACTGAACCATAATCTTGCTGCCACTTTCAGGGCCATTACGAACTGTGGAGCAAAACCAAAATATCAATATATTCATTTTTCAAGCTAGAAACAACAAAGATCACACAACTTCACTTTCCATGAGCATAAAAAGCCTTGTTTGTCTGCCAACTTAAAAGGGTTATTTAAAAGTACTTTTCAGGTTCAATATGCTAAAACAAAATTCACTAATTTATAGATACTGTGTGTATTTGTGTGTGCGCTCAGTAGTCTGACTCTTTGCGACCCCATGGACTGTAGCTGGCCAGGCTCCTCTATCCATGTATAGTTTCCCAGGCAGGAATACTGCATTGGGCTGCCATCTCCTCCTCCAGGGGATCTTCCCCACCCAGGGCTCAAACTCCAGTCTCCTGCGCCTCCTGCACTGGCAGGCGGAGTCTTTACCACTGCACCACCTGGAAAGCCCCTTATGGGTACCAGGCTGGCAAAAATACTTATGAATTAATGTTTGTAACATGAAAATGTGGCAAAGATGGGTGTTGGTTTAGGAAAATCACATGTTCTTTATATTTTCAGAACACTATCATTTTTTTTCCTAAAATACTTGATAACCTAATCATTTAACAACTTAGTTAATATACACCCACAATGTGATGAAAGTCAAACATTCAAAATCAGAACTGGAAGGGATGGATGAAAAATTATTCTGAATATGAGCTTCAGGTTTTAATGAGGTTTTATAACTCAGGCAAGAAGAAAGGGTATTCAGCAATTCTTATCAAGAACGGTCTTGCAATGATCAAGCCTACAGATTCACAAACTGTGATCCTGTGGGGAAGAATGTCTAACTACCTACTCTTTCAAATATTTAGAGCAAGTATTAAAGAAGATCACACTGAAACGATATATAATTTTCAACAAGACAAAATGTATACATGCCTATCAAAGTGCCCCATTCATGGCAGGTGCTTCACAAAACACCTCTCTGTTCTATCCCTTGACCATCTTTAGGATCAGATACTATTCTTCTTGCACATTTGCAGCAGTATATTTATAAACTGAAAAATTTTTTTGGCCCCATCATGCAGCATGTGGGATCTTAGTTCCCTGACCAAGGACTGAACCTGGGTCCAGAGCAGTGAAAGTGAGTCCTAATTACGACAGGGGTAATAATGCTGATGGCATTTTTCAGATAATCTCCTAGGAAAATATGCTGCCAAGCAAAACATCTTTTATAACTTCTATAAAATAAACTATTGCTCTGAATAATAGCCATGATGAGATAAACACTCAACATAATTAATAAAGGAACTCACCTACTACAGAGGTAAGTTACTCTTATGTATGGTAACTACTAAAGCTAAATGAAAAGGACAAACTCCCAAAGGTCTCTTTACATTCAGAGGAGTAGAAAGTACCTGAGATAGCATAGTCACCGTTCGGGGAGGCCACGGTTATGGCAGAGGCATTGCCAATGCTCTCTACAGGCCCCAGTCCCACGTGATTACTGAAGCTCAGGACCTGCCAGCCCATAACTTTGGCTAGCTGCTGAACTGCGTGCACCTGATGCTGTGACATCTGTAAATGAAAAGGAAACTTCATTGACAATCAGGTATTTACTTGGCAGTATCTTGACATCATGACTGTAAAGTGAATTTTCATTGGAGCTTTCACTGCCTATCAAAGGAACCCTATCTTATGTTTCAGGAATTCTCCTGTGTGGGGCAAGGAACAAAATCCCACCTTCCACTGCAGAAGCTAAAATAGCCTGTTAATTGCTTTCCTGTACACTGGCAGTGGGAACACAGCCCACAAGCTGAACTTGGCCAGCTGGAGCCTCCCACCTGGATCACAGAGTTTGGATGAACATTCAAATAGCAGTGTAGCTGAGTATTTTCCACTGACCCTGTCAAGTCCACTCTCCAACCTAGTTTGTTCTGGGAGGCTGTCACACTAACAGCTTTTGTATCGATCCTTAGTAGAGAGACAACCCTGGAAACCACCCTGAGAGACCCTGACTGATGCACAGGGCAATTAAGAGGGTGGTGGTGCTGGGATGCAGCAGCAGGGCTCCGCCTGCCCGTGGTTCTCACATCCGGCTTCCTTTGATACTGAGCCATTCGCAAGCCTTATTCTTTAGACTTCTTAGCAATTCTGGAAGTTCTCTAAAAGGTTTATTACACTTCTGCATGTGTTCTTAAGCTAACCAAAGCTATTTTAGGTAACAATCAACCAAGAGCTGCCATACCTCACAAATGCCCTTTAAATAAAGGCACCAAAGAGGCAAATCAGTATAACAGATTACTGCTTCTAGGATGGAGAGGGTCAGTATTTTTGTAAAAATTTCTGTGAAATATAAATATGTGTTTCATGTGAAAGATATAGTAGCATTTCAAAAACCGACCCTTTATCCCATAACTCAGTATTTCAATGGATCATCACAACTGCATGAAGAAGGTAGGAAAAACTGTTCTTACTTTATAGATGAAAGGAAAAAAAGGTCAAAAACTTGTCAAGTGTCACAAAACAAGTCTGTGGTATAGCTGGTACTAGAGCTCAACGCTTTCCATGCTGCCCCTACCATAAGGAGCACGGCCCTAGGACTCATGCATCAAGTGCCCCATTCATCACAATGGAGAATGGACACTATAGTTTTGCATTTGATCGTCCTTTCTCTGGTTTTCTTGGATTAATACGTCACTTTCAAATGGTCCTGGAGGTGTAAATCTCAGCTAACAGGAGAAATTTTAAAAGTTTGGTAGTCTCAAAACTGGTCACGCATCTTAAATACAAACCAACAGCTGAAAACAAATCTAGGACAGTTTATCAACATTTTCAATTAGCCAAAAGGTGGTAAAATGTGCACTAGAAATCGTTGTTTAGTCACTCAGTTGTTTCTGACTCTCTGTGACCCCCTGGACTGTTGCGCTCTAAGCTCTTCTGTCCACAGGGACCCACCAGGCAAGAAGAGTTGCCATGCCCTGATCCAGTAGATCTTCCTGATCCAGGATCAAACCTGCATCTCTTTGTGTCTCCTGCACTGGCAGACGGGTTCTTTACAACTGAGCTACCAGGGAAGCTCTACACTAGAAATTAGTTGGCAGGAAGAAACGGCTTTTAAAAAGTAATGTGACTTCTTACCGGCTTTGTTCTTTCAAGGGCTAGAGTGGAAGGGGCTCAGGAGCTGTGTTACCTGGGACAGAAGGAAGTCCTGAAGCTCCTGGCCCTCATGAGACAGTGTGATCACCCTCCCATCTCTGTGCACGACCCGGATCTGCTCAACTCCAATATTCAACTGCAGTTGAATGGACCTTTATAGACAACACACACTAAATCAGAAATGTCCAAAATTACCTTACACAAATGTCAAGAACCTTTAGAGCAAAGAAAAACAATACAACAGTTTTGATAATCTACACCAAGACCCATGGGGGAAGAGTTTCCTCAAGTTCAGTGAAAACTACCCGACTCCCACTAAACTACCGACACCATAGGCCACGGACCACCAGCCTACTGAGAAGGATGCGGGGCAGGAAGCACAGCCTGCCACCCTGCCAACAGCCCCTGCTCCTCTTCTCCTGAGGGCCCTGAGGCTGTCAACACAGCAGCCACACACCTGTGTCAAGTAAGAGGCGATGTGCACTGAGCGTGTGAGGCCTGCCCCGACCCAAAAGCCTGGGTCCTCACAGGAGCTGCGCATTCTTTCAACAGCTTCACAGGCCCGCATTCCAGGGTCCCCGCAGGAGACTCGGCCCACTGATAACACTCACCCCACCCTGGGACATCCAAAGCCGCCCCCAGCAAGGGCTTGTAATTTCTCCCAGTTCAGAACCATTTTACCGACTGGGGATCATTTTTGCCATAAGCAGTGTTGCCTAGTAACACACATAGCATCTTTCCTTATCAAGTTACTAGGTAACTACAGTGAGAGAGTTAGCCAAAGGTCAAATTCTCATACAGAAAGGAAAAACGGTTACCTTTTCACTCTCTTCTGAAATAATCAGCTAACAAGTCAAAATACATATCTCTACTAACTCAGCTTAGGTCAAACAAACTCATAAAATAACCAATGAATATATATATACAAGTCACAAATCTCTTATAAGTCAGTTCACAAGTTTTTAGCGTATGATATGTACAAGAAACACAAAACTCCTCAAATAATCCAGGTGAACAAATGCAGAAACAAAACAGCATTATAGCTTTCCACATCTGACAGTACCCTTTTTTTTTCCTAACTTTGCTTTTACAACAAATATTTAAGAATAAAAACCATTTTGGTAACTACATAAAACTGTAATTTTGATGAATTAAAGTTTATACATTTCTTTTGAAGGGAAAAAAAACAAAATTCACAAGGCTTAAAGAAGAAAAAGACTTATAAATCTAACCACATTTCTGAATCTTCTTTTTTAAAGAAAGGTATAAGGAAAAAGAAATTTGTATCACTATTGGTGGGCGCATACATGTGGCAATTACTCTGAAAAGCAAATCAGGGGACTTCCCTGGTGGTCCAGTGGTTAAGAATCCGTCCTCCGATGTAGGGAACTGGGGTTCGATCCTTGGTCAGGGAACTAAAATCCCACACGCTGTGGGGCAACTGACCCCACGCAGCACAACTGGAGAGAGTCCTGCACACCACCAGCACCACCAGAGGGTCCTACATGCCGCACAAAGGCCCCGAGCGCCACAGCTAAGACCCAACACAGCCAAAGAAAGAATTTTTCAAAAGGAAGAAGAAAGAAAAGCAAATCAGTTAACAATAATCAAAATCTTAAATGTCCTCATCTTTTGACACAGCAATTACACTTGGAGGACTTTATCCTATAGACATGGTTGCACAAGTACAAATCACTGTTCTGGCATCCAACTAAAATAAAATGTTCAACGACAGGAAATCGGGGGTTGGTTCTAAGAAAGAGAACTACTTTCAATTTTAAAAAGTGTAAGATGACCCTACCAGCTACAGAAGGTAGGTAAGGACATTTTATACTTCCTTCCACTTTTCTCCTGTCCTGACACTGACTTCTCTTCACAGAAGTTTAAAAGGTATATGCTGGATTCAATGCCCATAATCCCACAGTTGTTTCACCTTAGTTGTAGATGCAAACAATTCCAAGTTGGTCAATTTTTCTTTTCCTCTCCTTAGTGCTGTAAGTTTGTACCTTTTGACCATCTTCACCAACATCCTACTGAAAACAACCAATCTACTATCTGTGTATTGTGATTTATGAATGTAAATCAAGTAGACAGCTTCTCCAGGAATGCTGGGGACAGAAGTCATAAGGGCACAATCTTGAACTGGAATAGACAGAGGGGTTGTTTTAGGCTAAACATTATGGAAAGTATGGGCTCTAATATAAACGACCCTCTTCACTTCAAATACCCCAGACTGGCCATTGCCTCCAGGCAAGAACTGAAGTGGATCGAAGTCTGAGAAAGCATGGAAGCTTTCCACTCAGTGCTGGGGTTCACTCCTGACCATAGCTTAAATATGCGGCATTTACATAGAGACTATGTAAATAGTCTCTGTGACTAGAGACTATTAAATAAAGACTATTTTGGACATTCTTACCTGTCATTTTTTTTTCCCTGTATATTTTGGCCTCATCATGTGGCATGCGAAATCTTAGTTCTCCAACCAAGGACAGAACCCACGACCCATGCAGAGGAAGCATGGAGTCTTAACCACTGGACTGCCACGGAAGTCCTTATCTCTTACTTTTAAAAACACTCTACAGCTCAAATAATTTACTGGAATGTTATGCTTCCCTATCAAATAAAACCCAAAATCTTTATGTAATCACTCTGCAAACATCAATACATAAAAAGCAACTTAATGTATTAAACAACTTATTTTCAATACTTACTTGCATATCTGTTCATAGCCTTGTGATGTGATTAAGACTTTCACACTAGATTCATAAACATCATTAATATTTGACCAATGAGCCTGTATCTGAGGATCTTCAATGCGACTTGCTAAGCTGTCAATGGTTGCAGCAGTCCTTTTAAAGAAAAGTTCAAGTTTTTATAGTTACCATATAAAATAATAAGGTGATAAACTGCTTAGAAAACAGATGGTGACTTTCTGAAAATAGCACTATTTGAAAAGCAAGATTTAAAAGAAAAGTCAAATGTAGCTCTGATGTACTGGTTCTCAACTTCACATTACAACATATTCTCAGGCCACACTGATTTCCTTTTAATTCCATTTGTTTTCTGCCACTCAGAAAATCTTACCAGAACACAAGTGAAAGGCATACTTCTAGGGTACTAATCTAATCTCTAAAAATGTAAATTATCCATAAATATCAGTATTTGATCCTTGGTAACAAATAACTTGGCACATACCTACACTTAAGAACTATTACTATCATGGAATTAGTATTTTCAAGAAAAGCTAGAGATTTACTGCACAATTAAAACCTATATCCCAAGAAAGATAAGAATATTGAGAAGATTTATCAAGTGATTATTATGTACCAAATACTGTAGTAAGTGCTTTCATGAATTACTGTAACCTTACAAACAACAAAAGTAGACACTACTCTTATTACCTCCATTTTTCAGAAGGAACAAAAGCAGTTTAGCAATGTTTAATGACTTCCCCAAAGTCTGAAGCTGTTTGGGGCACAAAACCTGAAGTCTAACTCCAGAGCCAATAATCTTTCCTTTACATTTTATACACACTAATGAATAGCCACTGCCTATAAACAAAGCATAAATTACGTAAATCAACCAAACTACTGAGATCCTCAGTGTCTAAAATCTGACATTAGCACTTTATCGGCTAGAGAAGGAAAAGGCATGAGGAAATGGAAGAAATGAGAATAGCTACTGAGGACAAGGGATTTTTATATCAATTTTTATGTTATTATATCCTGCTTCTGCTCTAGTACTAATTTCTTTCAGTCCATTTTTAACTTTCCTTTCTTCTGTGATTTCCTGGCAGTGCTCCAAGAATTTTTACAGCAGAAAAATTTGTGAGAATTTTCATCTCAGTAGTAACATATATCAACAAATTAGAAAAAGATATATAGCAATTGAGAATTGGTAAAAGAAATCATGGAATATTTACACAATGGGCTATCACATAGCTAATTAAAATATTGGGAGATTATGTTCACCTGTGGCTGATTCATGTCAATGTATGGCAAAACAAATACAGTATTGTAATTAAAAAAATAAAAATAAAAATAGAAAATGAAAATAAATAAATAAATAATAAAAGGAAATATCTTTGAAGGCAGGGTATATTTTATGATACCATGTTTACTTAAAAAAACCTTCCCTGACACATATACTGTTGACCCCATGAACAATGGGTCTGAACTACACCTGTACACTTACAAGAGAATCTTTTTCACAAAATAATTACTGTAACACTGCATAATTCATGGTTGCTTGAATCCGGGAATGGAAAATCTGGGAAATGGAGGAACTGCCTGTTTGGTGGCCGAGCATAACTCATACCTGGATTTTCAATACAGAAGGTCAGTACCCCTAACTCCTGCGTTGTTCAATGGTCAGATGTATGTAAAAATATATGAATGTTAACTGTATGGAATTACACAGATGGGTCGATACATTTAGAACATTATTTCTATACCTAAGGGGAGAAAAGGGAACATTTTTTAAAGTTTTGCTGCTTCCAAGATTACAACTACTATTCTGAAACTCAAGAGCTGCTCACTCGTGTCTGACTCTCTGAGACCCCATGGTTGCATGGACTGTAGCCCGCCAGGCTCCTCTGTCCATGGAATTTTCCATGCAAGAATACTGGAGTAGGCAGCCATTCCCTTCTCCAGGGGATTTTCCTGACCAGGAATCTAACCCAGGTCTCCTGCACTGCAGGCAGATTCTTTACTGCCTGAGCCACTAGCTAAGACCAATTCTGAAACAAAATGGTTCTAAAGATAACTTTTCCCATGTCCCTCATTTATTTCAGGGAATATTTAACTTTATGGTTAATCAGAAATTTGCAACATTAACAACATAGTCAAGTTAATTAATAGCTTTTATACTTGAAATGTACAAATGGAAAGTAACAGTCATCTAATCTTAACCCTACTGTTTATAAGGAACCTGTGTATCCACTATTCAATTTGACGAGAGTCCTTTAACCCCAATAGAGAGAGGATGAGATATTAAGTGCTGCTTCAGTCATGTCCTACTCTGTGTGACCCCATAGACGGCAGCCCACCAGGCTCCCGTCACTGGGATTCTCCAGGCAAGCATACTGGAGGTTGACATTTCCTTCTCCAATGCATGAAAGTGAAAAGTTAAAGTGAAGTTGCTCAGTCGTGTCTGACTCTTCGTGACCCCATGAACTGTAGCCTACCAGGCTCCTCCATCCATGGGATTTCCCAGGCAAGAGTACTGGAGTGGGTTGCCATTGCCTTAACTTGCCCCAAATTACTCAGCAAGTGGCTGAGCCCTGGCTGAAGTGTATCTTTCATCCTGAATTCTGTACTCCTTTCAATGTATCATGCTGTTGTCTCAACATGTCTTCCTAATTCATTTTACTGAAAGTTTCCATCCTGAGACCAAAGACTAATATAAAAACATGACAAATAAAGCTATGACTGTATTAACAGGAAAAATAAAATTCAAAGTAAAATGTCATTAACAAAAAGTGTGTCCTCACCTGTTGAGTACAATCAAGGCACAATCACTGAAAGAAGTAAAAACAGACCTCTTTACTAAGTGCCAATAATGCAACAGAAGAGTACCCTGTGGCATTTGGAAAAGAGTTTGTTTAGGTCCTATCATGCCAAGTTCTTTAGTAAATGATGTACAGAAGAAAGAAAGAAAATGAGAGGGTGGTCCCAAGATGGTCGAGGAATAGGATGGGGAGACCACTTGCTCCCCCATAAATTCATCAAAAGATCATCTGAATGCTAAGCAACTTCCACAAAACAATTTCTGAACGCTGGCAGAAGACACCAGGCACCCAGAAAGACAGCCCATTCACTTCAACAGGAGGCAGGACAAAATATAAAAGACAAAGAGACAAAAGAGTTAAGGACAGAGACCTGTCTTGGGGAGGGAGTCGTGAAGGAGGACAAGTTTCCAAACAGCAGGAAACCCTCTCACTATCGGGTCTGTGGGGAATTTTGGAATGTCAGAGGGCAACATAGCCAGGAGAAAAAAACCCCCCACAAAATACACACCTAACCACAACTCCCAGCGGAGAAGCCTCCCAGACGCTCACCTCCGCCACCAGGGAGCAGGGGCTAGACAGGGAGGCACGGGCTCTAACCTAAGGTGCAGCCTGGCCCGCTCAAAGAACAAAGGACTAAGCGATCACCAAAGGAGAGCTGGCCAGCTGCGGACCGGCCCCTCCGCTCCGCCAGAGGCAAAGAGGCAGGTGGGCGACAGTCAGAGCCAGAAGCCAAGGGGCAATCACAGCCCCAGGGCCTGGCATCCTTGACCAAATTGTGAGCGGGCTCCTAGTTGCCAACCATGTCCTCCTGGTGTCCTGGATGGCTGACACCTGCCAGGAGGGTTGCAGCCTGAGATTAGCTCACCAGAGGATATACACAGCACACCCAGGAAACCAAGTGTCCAGGACTGGGGAGGTGATTAAGATGCACAGTCCACCTGGGGAAGTGTGCTCACCAAGCACCTGGTTGCCGGAGCTGCTCAGACCTGGGAAAGGCACAAAACGCAGGCCCAACCAAGTCTGTGTCCTTGTGAAATACCTGAGAACCTGAGCAGCTTAGACCTGGAAAGCGCACAGAATGCAGAGCCTGCTTTGGACAGTGCCCTGCAGAGCACCCTGGAGCCTGAGCAGTGTAGACTCGTAAAGCAAACGCCATGAGTGGGGGCAAACTCAGTGTGGTCCACACACTGTGAGTACTCCCCACATATACCAGTGATATTTGTTTGCAGTGTTCGTCCCTGCCCACAGCACAACAAGTTAGCCTAAACAATGGACCACCTTCACCCCCTTGTTTCAGGGCAGAAATTAGACACTGAAGAGACTTGCAAACAGAGGAAGCCAAATGAAACAAAGAAGGGGGAACCACTCTGGAAGTGACAGGTGCAACAGATTAAAACTAAGAACTGGAGGGGGCCTATACACCTTGAGAAGTACAGTCTGAAACAAGGAACTATCTGAAACTGAACTGACCCCACACTGCCCGCAACAGCTCCAGAGAAATTCCTAGATATATTTTTACTATTATCCTTTAAAAATTTTTTTAAGTTCTTTATTGTTCCTTTTTCATTTTTATAACCTACTATTACCTTGCAAAAAAAAAGACCCTATTTTTAAAGCAAATTTCGTATAAATCTTTTTATAATTTTTGTGATTGATTTTGTTTTGTATTTTTAATACTGTATTTTGAGACTCTATTCTCTACTCTTCCCTGGTGGCTCAGAGCTTAAAGCCTCTGCCTGCAATGCGGGAGACCCGGGTTCGATCCCTGGGTCGGGAAAATCTCTTGGAGAAGGAAATGGCAACCCACTCCAGTGTTCTTGCCTGGGAAATCCCATGGATGAAGGGAGCCTGGTGGCCTACAGTCCACAGGGTCGCAAAGAGTCAGACACAACTGAGCAACTTCACTTTCACTTTCATTCTCTAGATTTTTAATCCTGGCTTTCTGGTATTTGTTATCAATTTTTTACCTTTAAGAATCTAATCTCCAGTATCCACTTTCACTTACGGATGTGATTACTGGCTTGATTACTCTCTCCCCTTCTGACTCTCCCTTTTCTCCTCCTGGTCACCTCTATCTCCTCCCTCCCCACTCTCTTCTCCATGTAACTCCGTGAACCTCTCTGAGTCTTCCAGACTGTGGAGAGCACATAGGGAATTGATTACTGGCTAGATTACTCTCTCCCCTTTTGATCCCCTCTCTTCTCTTCCTGGTCACCTCTATCTCCCTCCCTCCTTCTTCTCTTCTCCATGTACCTCTGTGAACCTCTCTCACTGTGTTGAATTTTTTACCATTAACCAAGATGTTTTATCATCTGTGCTGTATGGATGGATAAGTCTTGAGTCTACTGTAAGAATAAGACTGAAAGCCAGAGGCAGGAGGCTTAAATCCAAAACTTGAGAACTCCTATCCCAGGGAACATTAATAGACAAGAGTTCATCCAAAAGCATCCATACTGACAGGGAAACCAAGCTCCACTCAAAAGCCAACAAATACCAGAGCAAGACACACCACACCACAATTCTCCAGCAAAGCAGGAACACAATCCTGAGCATTAAAAGACAGGCTGCCCAAAGCCATGCCAAACCCACTGATGCCCCCCAAACTTACTACTGGACACTTCATTGCACTTCAGAGAGAAGAGATCCAGCTCCACCCAACAGAACACAGACGCAAGCTTCCCTAACCAGGAAACCTTGACAAGCCACTTGTCCAACCCCACCCACAGAGAGAAACCTCCACAATAAAGAGAAACCACAAACTTCCAGCCTATGGAAAGGGTACCCCTTTCACAGCAATCTAAACAAAATGAAAAGGCAGAGAAATATTCAGCAGGTAAAGGAACATGATAAATGCAAACCAAACAAAAGAGGAGATAGGGAGTCTACCTGAAAAAGAAGTCAGAATAATGATAGTAAAGATGATCCAAACTCTTGAAAACAAAATGGGAGTTATAGATAAAGAGACTAGAGACAAGGATTGAGAAGATGCAGGAAATGTTTAACAAGGACCTAGAAGAAATAAAAAGAGTCAATAATGAATAACACAATAACTGAGATCAAAAGCAATCTGGAGGTAACCAACAGTAGAATAACTGAGGCATAAGATAGTATAAGTAAGATGGAAGAAAGAATGGTGGAAATAAATGAAGCAGAGAGGAAAAAAGAAAAGAAATGAGGACAACCTCAGAGAACTTTGGGACAATGTTAAACACTGCAACATTCAAATCATAGGAGTCCCAAAACAAGAAGACAAAAAGAAAGGCCATGAGAAAATACTTGGGGAGATAATAGTTGAAAACTTACCTAAAATGGGGCAAGAAATAGCCACCCAAGTCCAAGAAACCCAGAGAGTCCCAAATAGGACAAACCCAAGGCGAAACACCGCAAGACACATATTAACCATACTAACGAAGATCAAACACAAAGAACATATATTAAAAGCAGTAAGATAAAAGCAACAAATAATACACACAGAGAGCCCCATAAGGATAACAACTCATCTTTCAATAGAAACTCTTCAGGCCAGAAGGGAATAGCAGGACATATTCAAAGTGATGAAACAGAAAACCTACAACCCAGGTTACTGTACCCAGCAAGGATTTCATTCAAATATGAAGGAGAAATCAAAAGCTTTACAGACAAGCAAAAGCTGAGAGAATTCAGCACCACCAAACCAGCTCTTCAACAAATGCTAAAGAATCTTCTCTAGACAGGAAACCTTTTATACACACAGAAAAGGTGTACAAACTCAAACCCAAAACAACAAAGTAAATGACAACAGGATCATACTTTTCAATAATTACTTAAATGTAAATGGGTTGAATGTCCCAACCAAAAGACAAACACTGGCTGAATGGATACAAAAACAAGACTTCCATATATGCTGTCTAAAAGAGACCCACCTCAAACCAAGGGACACATACAGACTGAAAGTGAAGGACTGGAAAAAGATATTTCACGCAAATGGAGACCAAAAGAAAGCAGGAGTAGCAATACTCATATCAGATAAAATAGACTTTGAAATACATAGTGATCAAAGGAGCAATCCAAAAGAAGATAAAACAATTATAAATATATATGCACCCAACATGGGAGCACCAGAATAGGTAAGGCAAATGCTAACAAGTATGAAAGGAGAAATTAACAACAGTGGGAGACTTTAACACCTCACTCACATCTATGGATAGATCAATCAAACAGAAAATTAGCAAGGAAATACAAACTTTAAATGATACAATGGATACAGTTAGACATGACTGACATCTATACAACATTTCACCTCAAAACAATGAATTTCACCTTTTTCTCAAGGGCAAAAGGAACATTCTACAGGTTAGATCACATCCTGGCCATAAATCTAGCCTTGGTAAATTAAAAAAAAACTGAAATCATTCCAAGCATATTTTCTGACCACAATGCAGTAAGATTAGACAATGCAGTAAGATTAGATGTCAATTACAGGAGATAAACTATTAAAAATCCCAACATATGGAGACTGAACAACATGCAGCTGAATAAACAACAAATCACAGATGAAATCAAAATATGCATAGAAACAAATGAAAACACGACAAACCAAAACTTATGGGATTCAGTAAAAGCAGTGCTCTGGGGAGGTTCATAGCAATACAAGCGTACCTCAAGAAACAAGAGAAAAATCAAATAAATAACCTAACTTTACACCTAAAGCAACTTGAAAAAGAAGAAATTAAAAACCCCAGGGTTAGTAGAAGGAAAGAAATCATAAAAATTAGGGCAGAAATAAAAAGAAATAAAGGAGACTATAGCAAAAATCAACAAAACTAAAAGCTAGTTTTTTGAGAAGATAAAATAGACAAACTATTAGCCAGACTCATCAAGCAAAAAAGCAACAAGAATCAAATCAACCAACCAAATTTGAAATGAAAATGGAGAAATCACAACAGACAACACACAAATACAAAGGATCATAAGAGACTACTATCAGCAACTATATGACAATAAAATGGACAACTTGGAAGAAATGGACTAATTCTTAGAAAAGTATAACCTTCCAAAACTGAACCAGGAAGAAATAGAAAATCTTAACAGATCTATCATAAGCATGGAAATAGAAACTGTAATCAAAAATCTTCCAACAAACAAAAGCCCAGGACCAGCTGGCTTCCCAGCTGAATTCTACCAAAAATTTAGAGAAGAGCTAACACCTATCCTACTCAAAGTCTTCCAGAAAATTGCAGAGGAAGGTAAACTGCCAAACTCATTCTATGAGGCCACCATCACCCTAATACCAAAGCCAGGCAAAGATGCCACAAAAACAGAAAACTACAGGCCATTATCACTGATGAACATAGATGCAAAAATCCTTAACAAAATTCTTGCAAACAGAATCCAACAACATATTAAAAAGATCATACATCATGATCAAGTGGGCTTTATCCCAGGGATGCAAAGATTCTTCAATATTCACAAATCAATCAACATGATACATCACATTAACAAATTGAAAGATAAAAACTATATGATTATCTCAATAGGTGCAGAGAAAGCCTTTGACAAAATTCAACATCCATTTATGATAAAAAAACCCTCCAAAAGCAGGCATAAAAGGACATACTTCAACATAATAAAAGCCATATATGATAAACCCACAGCAAACATTATCCTCAAAGGTGAAAAACTGAGAGCATTTTCCCTAAAGTCAGGAACAAGACAAGAGTGCCCACTCTCTCCACTACTATTCAACATAGTTTTGGAAGTTTTAGCCACAGCAGAGAAAAAAAAAAGAAATAAAAGGAATCCAGATTGGAAAATAAGTAAAACTCTCACTGTTTGCAGGTGACATGATTCTCTAAACAGAAAACCTAAAGACTCTACCAGAAAATTACTAGAGTTAATCAATGAATATAGTCAAGTAGCAGGATATAAAATTAATACATAGAAATCCCCTGCATTCCTATACACTAACAATGAGAAAACAGAAAGAGAAATTAAGGAAACAATCCCATTCACAATTGCAACAAAAAAATAAAATACTTAGGACTAAATCTACCTAAAGAAACAAAAGACCTATATACAGAAAACTATAAAACACTGATGAAAGAAAATCAAAGATGACACAAATAGATGGAGAAATATACCAAGTTTATGGATCAGAAGAATCAATGTCAATGAGTTTACTACCCAAAGCAATCTATAGATTCAAGGCAATCCCTATCAAGCTACCAACAGTATTTTTCACAGAACTAGAACAAACAATTTCAACATTTGTATGGAAATATAAATAAAAAACCTTGAAAAAGCAATCTTGAGAAAGAAGAATGGAACTGGAGGAATCAACCTGCCAGACTTCAGACTCTACTACAAAGCCAGTCATCAAGACAGTATGGTCCTGGCACAAAGACAGAAATATAGATCAATGGAACAAAATAGAAAGCCCAGAGATAAATCCACACACCTATGGACACCTTATCTTTGACAAAGAAGGCAAGAATATACAGTGGAGAAAAGACAATCTCTTTAACAAGTGGTGCTGGGAAAACTGGTCAACCACTTGTAAAATAATGAAACTAGAACACTTTCTAACACCATACACAAAAATAAACTCAAAATGGATTAAAGATCTAAATGTAAACTATAAAACTCCTAGAGGAGAACATAGGCAAAACACTCTCTGACATAAATCACATAAACCCTCTATGACCCACCTCCCAGAGTAATGGGAATAAAAGCAAAAATAAACAAATGGGACCTAATTAGACTTAAAAGCTTTTGCACAAAAAGGAAACTCTAAGCAAGGTAAAAAGACAGCCTTCAGAATGGGAGAAAATAGTAGCAAACGAAGCAACTGACAGAGAATTAATCTCAAAAATATACAAGCAGTTCATGCAGCTCAACACTAGAAAAATAAATGACCCAATCAAAAATTGGGCCAAAGAACTAAACAGATATTTCCCCAAAGAAGACATACAGATGGCTTACAAACACATGAAAAGATAATCAACATCACTCATTATCAGAGAAATGCGAATCAAAACCACAATGAGGTACCATTTCATGCCAGTCAGAATGGCTGCGATCCAAAAGTCTACAAGTAATAAATGCTGGAGAGGGTGTGGAGAAAAGGGAACCCTCATACACTGCTGGTGGGAATGCAAGCTAGTACAGCCACTATGGAGAACAACAGAACTGCCATATGACCCAACAATTTCACTGCTGGGCATACACACCAGGAAACCAGAATTGAAAGAGACACATGTACCTCAATGTTCATCACAGCACTGTTTATAATCGCAGCCATGACATGGAAGCAACCTAGATGTCCATCAGCAGATGGATGGTTTAAGAAAGCTGTGGTACACATACAGAATGGAATATTAGTCAGCTCTTAAAAAGAATGTATTTGAATCAGTTCTAATGATGTGGATGAAACTGGAGCCTACTATACAGAGTGAAGTAAGTCAGAAAGAAAAAGACCAAAACAGTACATTAACGCATATATATATAATTTAGAAAGATGGTAATGATGCTATATGTAAGACAACAAAAGAGACGCAGAAGTATAGAATAGTCTTTTGGACTCTGTGGCAGAAGGCGGGGGTGGGATGATTTGAGACAATAGCACTGAAACATGTATATTACCGTATGTGAGACAGATCACCAGTCCAATTGAGATGCATGAAACAGGGCACTCAAAGCCAGTGCACTGGGACAACCCTGAGGGGTAGGATGGGGAGGGAGGTGGGAGGGGGGGTTCAGGATGGGGGACCCATGGCTGATTCATGTCAATGTACAGCAAAACCACTACAATGTTGTAAAGTAATCAGCCTCCAATTAAAATAAATAATTTTTTTAAAAAAGAACAAAAATGAGCTTTGAAGTTAGGCCTGAAGACTGACTTTGCTAATCTTTTAGTTGTATAACCTTGAGCAAGTGGAACAACTTCTCTGAATCCCAGTTTTACCATCAGTTAAAAATGTGCTAACATAACCTGACCCACAGAGAAGTATTAAATAAGTCAACATATAGGAGAGTGCCTTCCAAAATCCTAAAATGCGGGACAACGGAAAAATATATGGAAAGCTTCAAAAAGGTTTCAATCAGTTCAGGAAAAGTAGCTCATGGATGGGTTATTGTAGGAAGTTTGGTGTTTCAAGGCAAGTTCCTACTCAGCTGTCTTTCAAAACTTTAATGCCAAGTGTTGGAAACAAAAAAGTTACATGGGCAAGAGATCTAAGGCTTCCCCAAACTTGACAGGGCCATCTACAACCATAAACTCTTACACTGCAGTCACCTCCCTCTCCCTGGGAAAAAGATTAAAGTATGCCAAAAATAATGTATATAAGGTGACATAAAGAAAAAAGGACTGCAGTTTCAAAGAAAGATAGTAACTTTGTCCTTACCTACTCCTCAGAAATATATGCTTTGCTTGTTTAATTATTTTTTCCAGAAGCCCTTCACTTGACTGTATTGAATTAATTTCATTTTTATCAAAAGCTTGAGGACCAGAAAGTCTCATTCTCTTGTGGCCGAAAGGTGCACTTGCTGGATGTGGCATCATAATGGAACTCAGTGTCTGTTTATGAAACTGTAACAAGAACAGCCATTTTCAACAGCCAGTACCCACATATTAACTACACAATGTTTGATCAAATCACGGCTCACAGTTTGCAAACATGAAAGTAATGGATTGGAAGCACTTATAAAGGTAGTCTAGGCACACAGATAATATGTTAACATCTACTGCTGCCAAGTCGCTTCAGTCGTGTCCGACTCTGTGTGATCCCACAGATGGCAGCCCACCAGGCTCCCCCGTCCCTGGGATTTTCCAGGCAAGAACACTGGAGAGGGTTGCCATTTCCTTCTCCAATGCATGAAAGTGAAAAGTGAAAGTGAAGTCGCTCAGTCGTGTCTGACTCTTAGCGACCCATGGACTGCACCCCACCAGGCTCCTCCGCCCATGGGATATTCCAGCCAAGAGTACTGGAGTGGGGTGCCACTGCCTTCTCCTAACATCTACTAGGCTAAATGTGTTGGTAAAGAAAAGAGTCTCTCTCCAGCTGTCGTTGGTTTTTATGTTAAAACTTTTATAAAAACAAAAATAAATATTCTTCAGTAAGTCCCATTGACAGAACACATGCAATCAGTAGTTATTCTACTATATCCTGGATTAGAGGGTCTAAAGCCTGGGCACAACAGAACCCTTTAGGAATATTAAAAAACACTGATCCTTGCACCATCACAACTAACTAGACCAGACCTGGGGGTGAGGCATGGCGGCTGGAATATATATTCCTATTAAAAGATTCTCAGGACAGTTCTAAATGACCTATAAGTAGAATGTATCCTGAAATAATTCAAGTAATCCTGTTCACAGGCGCTGGCAAGACATTTTCCGATTACCCAATCAGAATCAACCTTTAGCATGTGTTTCTTACACCTCTCTATAAAACTTGTGGAAGCACAGAAGCTACGCTTGGCCACAGAGACTGTATTCATAGTCTCTGTGTTCCCTGAGCCCATAACAAGATCTTTCACAGCACTACTAGTGAATGTCATTGCTTTATGAATAATGAGGACTCAGCAGTGAGAAGGCTGTGTACTTTCACTGCTGTACGTACACTTATCACAATGCAAAGAAAACATTTACTTCATTACCTCTCTAATCAGTAGATGCAAATTATGCTCTAGAACATAAAGATGGTCCTCTGGACTTTGCTTCTCGGTAGCAGATTTGGGGGATTTCTTATCATTTGAAGAATGGCACAAAGAAATAGATAACTGCAAGCCTATTTATAAAAATAAGTAGGACAGACATAAATAACTTATAATATGGAAAAGCACCAACTATTTTCATTAAGTATTACCACAGCCCATTTTCAAAAAATACATTCTGAACTCAAAGAGGAGGCTTTTGTGATTAACATTTTTACAACAAAATGACTATCCATGAATACAATAAACTACCATGTATTCAATTTCTATTGACTTACGATGCGGCTGCTGACCTTCAGCTATGGCTAAAGACAAGTGAACAGAAACTGTAATTTGTTACTTCTGGATTTTAAATTAAAAAATAAAAGAGTTAATAACTGGTGTTACTGACTAGAAGACCTTCCCTGTTCCCATGAGAATCAGGATGAAATTTTTCACTCCAGAAACCCATTCTCTTAACAAGATCTAAGAAGATACTCAGAATTTATGTAAAAAAACAAGTGGAGCTAATTAAAAATTGATCTCTTGTTAAATCTAACTGCTTCTGAAAAATATTTTAAATCCAATTTCCACAAATTTAGGATATTATGGATATTTAATTAAGCATTTTCTAAACAGAAACACTGACTGAAAAAGATACCTGCACCCCAATGTTCAAAGAAGTATTATACACAATTGCCAAGGTATGGAAGCAACAGATGAGTGGATTAAAAAGATGTGGCATATAGAAACACAATGGAGTACTTACTCATAAAAATGACATTTTGTCATATGCAACAATATGGATAGACTTAGAGAGTATTATGCTAAATGAAATTAGAGAAAGACAAATGCTGCATGGTATCACTTACAAATGGATTCTAAAAAATAAAACAAATTAGTGAATATAACAAAAAGAAAGACACACAGACACAGAGAACAAACTACTGGTTACTAGTGGGGAGCGGGGAAGCAGGGAGGGGCAACATAGGGGCAGAGGATTCAGAATACACAAAAGACCTTGAAGGACACATCAAATGGCAAAACTGCTTGTGATTATGAATGAGTTTTTGCTTCTTGTGTTTTTTTGGTTTCCTATTATGTACATCTTAACTTTTAAGAAATAAATATTATTTTAAAAACTTTAAAAAAAGTAATAACTATGTATAAAATAAGTTACAAGGATCTATACTTTATAACTATAAATGGAATACAACTTTTAAAGACTGTAAATCACTATGTTGTACATCTGAAACTTATACGTCAACTATACCTCAATAAAAAACTAAAATTTTTTTTAATTAAGCATTTTCTAATTGACATCTCATCTAGATAATAAGAGGACCTTAGGAAATCTTCTACAAATAGTGTTGGCATAAACACCTCAAAGCAACTGTTACCTAATACAGGTTTGCTAGGGCAAACTTTAACAGATATTGTTTAAAGCCAGGAGTGACACCACTGAGCACACATAACAGTCAGCAGTGCAGGCTGGCTGCACACTTTGCTGGCTGTTGCGGCTGTTATTAGGGGCTGCATACTACTTCTCTGCTGTTACTATTCCTTCAACACACCCAAACTGCTGCGCTCTTTGTCCTGGCCCCCAAATCACAAAGTTTTAATTATCACACAAAAGGGTAGGCTGCACTTACTTGGGAAGGGCTGAGAGATAATCTGATTTTTCACCACAATGTGAGGGATCTGTGATTTAATTTGAACAGCTTCCCGGGAGAGCTGTGCAAAAATTTCTTTACATAAGAGAACATTTTGTGCTGCTTCTAATTTTGTTTGCCAATGTGGGGAACCTGAAAGGCAGGGAACATGTGTATATGAGTAATTACCTAATTGTTAACACTTTTTTAAGATTTGTGTTGCACTAGGTCTTCACTGCAGCTCTGGGGCCCAGCTACCCTACGGCATGTGGGATCCTAGTTCCCTGACCAGGGACTGAACCTGTGTTCCCCCTACTCCCAACCACTGAACCACCAGGGAAGTCCCTTAATTACCTAACTATCTTAGGCATTAATTAGCTTAAATGATGATCAACATACAACAAAAGTTCAGAAAACTATGTACTACAGCATACCCTTTCCAAAATATAAAATTTTTTACTTCTTCTACACAGAGAAAACTGGTAAATAAGTTCAACCTTTCAAAAATGACTGCACAGGAATTCCGTCGTGATCCTGTTATGAGGATTCTGCACCCTCACTGCTGAGGGCCTATGTTCAATTCCTGGTCAGAGAACTAAAATTCTACAAGGTGCATGTTGAGGCCAAAAAACAAAAGGACTGCATAGCTATTCACTAATAATTGATTAACAAATTATAAAAAAAAAAAAATTATAAAGTCATATTTCCAATTGCTCTTATTTAAAGTACCTATTTTTCCTAACTATGTATACTTTTAGTCAGGGCAGACATGACCAGAAGTTAGAGAACAGAACTATACCTGGTTTGGATTTAGGCAAAGGTCGTTTGAAGAGGTTAACCGTGCCAAGGTCACCTATGTCTGGAGCCTGTTTTTGAATTGAAACCTATGTGAAAATAATAACACAAAAATATGTTAGCTAATTAGCTTCTGGGCTATTAATAAGAAATTACTTGAAAAATACTTAAACAAATACCCTGATATATGCAGACCCTTCTAAATCACTAGGAATCTGGACATCAAGGGGACAGTAATCTTCAGGTATCTTCTTGTCTAGATCAATATCTGTATTCTTTATTACTTCAAATGTACCATGATGGGGAAACAGAGAGCCTAATGGGATATTAAAAACAGGAAAATTAAAACAGTTAACATGTTTATTCAACAGAAATTACTGAGTATATAATAATATCTCACCTACATATTGTGAAGTATGCATTAAGTCCCCACCAAAAATATGTGTTTCAGGGAGGTGGGGAGGAAGAGGCATAGTAAGCAAAAAGAAGAAAGGAAGCAGGAGAAAACACTTATTTACCTTAAAAAAAAATAACATGTCTTAGTCTAATGGTATCATTATAAGGACTCCACAGGCTATCCAAACTGTTTTATTCCAATGGAGTTTTGATAAAATGAATATAATTCTAGACTATATATATCTATATTCACAGTAATATAAGTAATATAATCTACTTACACAAATTTAAACCTTGGAGACTAAACACTTCTGGAGCTCAGCCTCTGTAATAAGGTTGCAATTGAAGGATTCTGAATTCAACAAGAGGACAAAAAGATAGCATATACACCACTTTTTGTCAACCAACTCCTAGACATTATGTGATGTCTTTGTAGTGTGTAAGTTTGAGATAGCTGCCCTGGGCTGCTGAATTACCTGAGGAGGGCATAGATAAATGTAACTGCTGCTCAAGATTTTCTTGCAATTAAAAACAGAATTTAATTAAATCCTCTTATAACACAAGTAACCATTTTAGCTAAAGTTCTTATGCATGATTATTTGTTGAGAAGAGCTTACAATGTCTAGAGCCAGAAAAGCACTGTTTCTATAAACTATCTATTAAAATGTAAAAATGTCTTTGTCATCTTAATTCATCTTTTGATTGAACTTTACCATGAGAACTCAAAATTTTCCAATTCACATCAATACTAAGGCATGCAGGTCCTTGAGTTAACCACTTCAAATTATATTCCTTTAATTTGAAGATACTCATGGCTTGCTCTGGAAAATGAATCCTTTTCAAATGTCAGTCCACTACTGTTATCCCAGTGATTACAGCCAGGGCTCCTTGCTTTTTTATCCCTTGACACCAAGAGCTTTTACCCCACTGAGCTGTGAATCTTATAAACATTTACTGTACAGAAAATTTCATGGACAGAGGAGCCTGGTGGGCTCTATAGTCCTTGGGGTTGCAAAGAGTCAGACATGACTGAACCTACACACACATATACGGCTATGATGAGAATAATTTGAGTTTTTTCAGGCTCATGTGTACAAAAATTAAAACTTCAAAATGTAACATGTAAGTGAGAATATTATTATTTAGAAAATCAACATTTATAGTTTTTAACAAACTATTAAAAAGCAGAGTTGTTGACAGTTATCTATACCTGCACTTCTGTAGCTCAGATCTCCGAGAATTTTATCTCCAACTTTCCTAAGCTTCCAGTGTTGCCTCAGTCTCAAAAGCTCAGAGTTGAAGTCTCTTTGTAGCTTGTTTTCTTGGTTTTCAGTGACTGATTTTGTCAGTCTCTCTGCCCCCTTCAGTAGGATCTGTGCTGCTCCAGCAAGTGACTTCTTTTTAGATATTAACTGCAAAGTCTGAGGATTCTATCAGAAATAATCCAGAAGTGTAGGGCTGTATTATTTTTAAATGATTTTTTAAAATGATACATTTCCTCAAAAAAAAAAAAAAACAAAAACCTACTCAAGGGAAAATTAAAAACAAAAAGCAAGGAGAAGGGAGAAAAGCACATAATGTTTAAAAGAATAATAACCTTAACCCATTTCTTTGGTCACTTGATAACAGACTCATGCTAAACTAAAACACTACACCATCAGAACTTAACACTGCATAAACCTGGCCCAGCCTAGGTTAGGTTCCCCTCTCTGCACTGCCATTCTTCTCTTTATGTACTCTCTTTATGCACTCTCCACATCACCCACAAGAACACCCTTTCAAAGTACTCATTTATACTTCAGAGAAAAGTCTATAATTGGAAAACTGATGAGAAATCAAAACCTATGTATTATATATACGTACATAAATATCCATAGTCACTATCAATCCACGCACTATCAATTCCAAAAGCCAAGTTTAGTAGTTTTCTAGCTGCATAAGAATTAAAATAATACAGTTTCATTAAAATGTCACAATTTCCGATCACATTACAGAACCTAATTTTGAGTTTTTGGAGAGCTTAAGACAGTCTTTAAAACTTCATGTGGACTTAATTTTGCATCTAAGGAAAAGGAAACAATAGACACACAGCCTAAAAGATGGTATTGAGACTTAATAAAATGGCACCATTATTCAATCAAAGCCCATAAATACCTGTTTTGGAGGAAGTGCATCCTGAGAGACAGGATCAAGAGTCATAAATTTTTATCCCTAACAATACTGAGAACATCATAGAGAACACACATCTCTGTCAGGGCACTTCTCAAATTGTTCCTCACTGAATCCCAAGGCCAAAGGGAGGGTTGAAATTTCACCAATCCTAAAAAGTCAAAGAAAAAATAAATACCCAGATATTAGTTATAAAAACTCACTTAGAGATTCAAAAAGTACTAAAAAAAAAGTACTAAAAGAATAATAAATTCTATTTCAAATTGTTCCCTCTTTTATCCCATTTACTCCACCCTTTCTAGAATCTTTGTTAACATTTAAGTTGGAATTCCTACAATGGCAAAACAAATACGGTTTCTAATTTCCTAAGTTAAATCTAACATTACAGCATGATAGAAGGCATTCAAATCTTTTAAAATCTAAGCAAGCCTTCTTAATAAGCTTTTTTTTCTTCCAGCTTTTAAAACCTGAAGAATTAATTGTTGAGAATTTTCAGTACATAGAAAAATACAAAACTACAAATGACCTATAATGGCAGCATTCTGATAGTAAACATTATTATCTTCCAATCTCTTAAATCACTTTTAGGAATTAAGTTTCATGTATAGATCCTCAACACAGAGTTCAAACAATAGAAATACAGAGTAAAAAGTGAAAGTTTTCCTTTATTCCCCACCCCTAATTCTCTCTCCTCCTGAGAGGCAATCACTAGTAACTGTTGGGGTATGCCCATCCAAATGTTTTTTTAATGTATTTATATACATATACTCCCAATTTTCCATTACTTGCTTCCCCTGCCCCTCAATATGTCCTAAAGACACCTTCACATCAGAATATAGATCTACTTCATTCTTTTAACACTGTAAGATATTCTGGAGCATGCACTGTGTTCTCAATTGCTCAGGCATGTCTGAAGCATAGATACACAGTAAATTCAAGAATTCTCTGGCAGTCCAGTGGTTAGGACTCTGCTGTTCCTCTGCAGGGGGCCCAGCTTTGATTCCTGGTAGGAGAACTAGAAGGCTATGGCACCCTACTCCAGTACTCTTGTCTGGAAAATCCCATGGACGGAGGAGCCTGGTAGGCTGGAGCCCATGGGGGGTGCTAAGAGTCAGACAAGACTGAGCAACTTCACTTTCATGCATTGGAGAAATGGCAACCCACTCCAGTGTTCTTGCCTGGAGAGTCCCAGCGACGGTGGAGCCTGGTGGGCTGCCGCCTATGGGGTCGCACAGAGTCTGACACAGTTGAAGCGGCTTAGCAGCAGCAGCAGGGAAACTAAGATCCCTGCAAGCTGTGCGATGTGGCCAAAAATAATAATAATAATTGAACAATATGCAGTAAGTTTAACCATTTCTGTGTGATGGGTACATAGACTGGCTCCAACAATGCCAGTTTTGGCCTATTTTTTCAATGAACTGTCTCCTTTTCAGTCTGAAGGGACTCTAAGTATCAGGGATTTTAACCATTTGTGTGTCATATGTGTTGTATATACTTTCCCCCAGCCTGTCATTTATCTTTTACTTTGTCTGTGGCATCTTTTTCCATTACTATTTTTACATTTTATGCAATTAAAGGTCTATGTTTCCTATCTTGCTTAAGAAGGTCTCTCCTGGTATTTCCCTGGTGGGCCAATAGCTAAGACTCTGTATTTCCAATGCAGGGGGCTTGGGTTTGATCTCTAGTCAGGGAATTAAATCCCACATACAACTAAGATCCAGCCCAGCTAACAAAGTAAATAAACATTAGCGGGGGCAGGGGAGAGAAAAAGGTCTTTCCTAGTGCCAAAGTTACATGATTATAACTTCTTTCCAATAATTTACCTTATTCTCTTCATCTTCATTTCAATCCTTGTGGAAATATTTCTCTGTGAGGTCTGAGGTAGTATTTACCAAATGGATCCCTAATTGTCCTAACACAGCTGGCTTGAAATGGTTTTAATTCTGATTTACAGTGTCTGTTCACATAACTAAATCAAGAACTGCTAGATTTTATTTTCAACAATAAGAATCCAAAACCACTCATACTTTTTCTATAACTAGTTTTATTTTCCCTATAATCCATTTACTATATATATAGCATCCAGCATAATCTTCTGTAAACAAAATCATCTGTCTACTTGAAATCTTTCAAAAGCTTTCAGCTGTCCTTCTAATAAAAGCCAAACTCTTACCCTGGCTGACTGGATCTACGTAATTTGGCCTCTTCCTACCTCCTAGAACTTATCACATACTCCTGTCAATATAATCTCCTCTCAGTAGGAGTTAGTAACATCATGCATCTTGCACTAACAAAGTAATTAGTTCAAAGTCACATAGCTAATACACGGCAGAACCGAGAGGTGAACTTGAGGGCTCCTAACCAGGGTGCCACGTTAGGGATGCTACCTGCATGCAGGTCAGGAAGCAACAGTTAGAACCTGACATGGAACAACAGACTAGTTCCAAATAGGAAAAGGAGTACATCAAGGCTGTATATTGTCACCCTGCTTATTTCACTTATATGCAGAGTACATCATGAGAAACGCTGGGATGGAGGAAGCACAAGCTGGAATCAAGATTGCCAGGAGAAATATCAATAACCTCAGATACGCAGATGACACCACCCTTACGGCAGAAAGTGAAGAAGAACTAAAGTGCCTCTTGATGAACGTGAAAGAGGAGTGAAAAAGCTGGCTCAATATTCAGAAAACTAAGATCATGGCATCTGGTCCCATCACCTCATGGCAAATAGATGGGGAAACTGTGGAAACAATGGCTGACTTAATTTTTCTGGGCTCCAAAATCACTGCAGCTGGTGATCGCAGCCATGAAATTAAAAGACGCTTACTCCTTGGAAGGAAAGTTATGACCAACTTAGACAGCATATTAAAAAGCAGAGACATTACTTTGCCAACAAAGGTCCGTCTAATCAAGGCTACGGTTTTTCCAGTGGTCATGTATGGATGTGAGAGTTAGACTATTAAGAAAGCTGAGTGCCGAAGAACTGATGCTATTGAACTGTAGTATTGGAGAAGACTCTTGAGTCCCTTGGACTGCAAGGAGATCCAACCAGTCCACCCTAAAGGAGATCAGTCCTGGGTGTTCATTGGAAGGACTGATGTTGAAGCTGAAATTCCAATACTTTGGCCACCTGATGCGAGGAGCTGACTCATTTGAATAAAAGATTGAGGGCAGGAGGAGAAGGGGACAAGAGAGGATGAGATGGCTGGAAGGCATCACGGACTCGATGGACATGGGTTTGGGTGGACCCGGGAAGTTGGTGATGGACAGGGAGGCCTGGCGTGCTGCGATTCATGGGGTCGCAAAGAGTCAGACACGACTGAGCAACTGAACTGAAAACCCAAACACTCCCCTAGCGACAGGGTCTCACATGCTGTCTCTCAAGGAAACCTGCGCAGAAACGAGGACTGAGAGGCGAGCAGCGCCCAAAAGTGTCCAGACGCCGCCGCCGCCCCACGCAGCCATGCCCACGGCGCCTCACCGGGTGCGCCCGCGGCCTCACCTTCCTCGTCGTCCTGGTCAGCACTGGACCCCGCGCCCGCCCAATCCTGCGCGTCGCCCTCGGCGCCCGCCGCCTCCTCCTCCCTCGGAGCCGGAGCCCTGGCTGAAGTCGATCCGCTGGGCCAGGCGCGCCAGGTTCTGGAGACATGGACAGAGGCTGCAGGTACGTCTCGGTGCCGTCCAGGCCCACCTCCTGGACCTGCTTCTCGCAGGCCGACTCGATGCTGATCCGCACAGCGCGCACCCCAGACATGCTGGCGGCGTCGGCTCGGCGCCCGCACCGGGCTACAACCGAGGGAGGGAGTGGGAGTGCTTCACGGCACCCAGGACCACGGCGCAGCGGAAGCGTCAGAGGAGACCGAGCGCGGCTCCAGGGCCGGAAACAAAGGGCACACCGGGCGCCTTCCCACAATGCACCGCACCCCGGCCCTCGCCCCGGCCCGGCTCGCAGTCTCGCGGGAGGAAAGCGGCCGGGGCGGGGCCCACACTTCCGGCCGCGCGCCTGGGTTAAATCCCGCTGCGGCGGGCGGAAGAGCTTCTCGGTCTGTGAAAGGCGTGGCCTGCCGCGGGAAGGCGGGATCCCTGCGGTCTTCCTCCGTTTTAACTGTTGCTTGTTGGAAAGTGATGGAGGAAGGCAGGAAGAAGTCGGCCGAGAACGGATAGGGAAGAGATGAATGGGTCCCTGCATCTTAGCAACGAGAGGCCCTCTGAGAGTGCGGAGATGTGAGGAGAAACGACCAATCTGAAGACTTGTAAAATCTCATCAGACAAGTCTAAAGAGTTATCAAATAAGGGCGTAGTTTGAGGAATTCAGTGAATTGTGTTTAAAGCACAGTTACAAAATTTATAAAATTATACTGCATAGTTAGTTTATTATCTAAACTCTAGGATGGCAACAATCTCAGGCATGTAATATAAGCATAATATTAATTTCATGCCTGACTGAAGGTAATATGTGTACGGTTAACAAGCAGTGATGTAACTTAAGTCTCCGAGTTCCTAAGAAAGTATCTAATCAGTAGTATCTCCACTGGGAATTATGAAGGGAACAAGGAATTCTTTTGTTACAAAGCTATTTAAAGAAATTATGTATATCATTTATCACGGCCTTTCCAAGATTTGTGCTAAGTGTTTACCTTTTAAACTTTTCTAAGGTACTTAGGAAAATACAGTTGCCATGGTATCAGTCTGCCTAAGCAATACTTGTGCGGAGGGGTTCTGGGAATTTTCAGGGGAGGAACCTATTTTTGCAAGCCCAACTGATATTGCTGGACAATCATGTTTGAGAATTACTGTGCTTACTCTTTATACCTAAGTTTGTAAAAGGTTTTAATACCTTGTTTCAAATTTTGATTAATATTTATCATGGAGTCTATTTGTGCCAATAACTGTGCTAAGTGTGTTAAACATATCTTTCGTTTAATCTTTATAAGGTGCTCATACTTCTGCAGTTTGGCTGTGGCGGCTGCTGTCTCAGCTGGACTGGACCTTAGGGTCCCTTGATCTAGGCTGGGCTCAGCTGGTTAATTCTGTTAGGGAAGCACACTGATTGAAACCGCCCACCCTGGCCAGGCACCATAGTGACTATTTGCATGAGTTGTTTTAGGACAGAAGGTCCTAAACTGTTTTAGTTCCCTGTTTTAGTTCAGTTCCCTGTTTAGCAGGGGACTGTTTTAGTTCCCTGCTAAGGAACAGGGAACTAATAAGCCACCAACAGGAAAAGTTCGAGAAAGGTCTAAAGGAGATGTCACATGTCCAACCACCTCGAAGAATCCTTCTCTCTGGCATCCATCTTGGCTGAACAAGGCGTGTACCACCAGGAAGGACTCTGAGTCAGAGTGGTTGGCTAAGGACAACCCAGAAATTAATCCCATCACCATAAAACCCAAGACTGCAAGCAATGTGTCAGAGCTGTTCTCCTGGGTTCCCTTACCCTACTGCTCTCCACCCGGGTGCCCTTTCCCAATAAAATCTGTTGCTTTGTCAGCACGTGTGTCTCCTCGGACAATTCATTTCTGAGTGTTAGACAAGAGCCCAGTTTCGGGCCTTGGAAGGGATCCCCATTACTGCAACAGTTCTAATTCCAGTTATAGATCTACAGATTATTCGGAAGTGTTTGTGCCATATGTCTTTTGTTCTACTAACAAGCTGGTCAGGATATGTTCTTTTCATGGAAATGGTAGAGATACAAGATGTAAGCCTTGCTTCCATTATATATCTAAAATCCACGAGTACTATGGCCACACCCAAAAGTCAAGGATGGAAGAAGACTTATGTTCAGCCTTTTAGCTGCAGAAGCTGAAGACTTACAGAGAAAAGGGTGTGGATAATGGGAGGAGCAGGATCAACAACCTATCACATATGGAAAATAATACAGTTGCACCCTTATGTCAAATCCTAAATAAAAATAAATTCTAAATGGATTAATGAGCTAAGTGTGAAAAACGGTGAAGTCTTGGAACTTCCCTGGTGAAAGTGAAGTCACTCAGTCGTGTGGAACTCCGCGACCCCGTGGACTGTAGGCCACCAGGCTCCTTTGTCCATGGGATTTCCCAGGCAAGAACACTGGAGTGGGTTGCCATTTCCTTCTCCAGGAGATCTTCCCAACCCAGGGGTCAAACCTGGGTCTCCTACATTGCAGGCAGAGCCTTTAACCTCTGAGCCACTCACTTCCCTGGTGGTGTGATACTTAAGAATCCTCCTGCCAATGCAAGGGACATGAGTTTGATCCCTGGTTCAGGAAGATTCTACATGCCCCAGAGCAACTAAGTGCATGCTTCACAATTATCGAGCTGTGCTCTAGAGCCTGAGCGCCACAACAACTGAACCCCCAAACTGCAGTTACTGAAGGCCGTGCCCTAGAGCCTGTGCTCTGCAAAAAGAGAAGCCACAACAATGAGAAGCCCACACAGCACAACTAGAGAATAGCCCCCAGTCTCTGAAGCAAGGAAGCCCTGGTGCAAATAAAATTATAATTAAGTTTAAACACACACACAAAACCAGTGAAGTGTTCTGCACATTCGGATATGTATGAAACTAAGATCTGCTTAGAGGGTAGTATATTTGTCAGATTTTGAGGGTTTATGAAACTCAGATCTCCCAAAGAGAAGAACTGCACCCCCTACCATCTTTCAGGACCTAAGAGGGAGAGATTGTATTCAGATGTGGCCTGAATTTTATTTAAAAGGAAACCCGGCCCCACCCCAGCTGAATCTCTGATTACAATCAGTCTTTCATCCACCTAACAAAAGTGGAAATCCTCACTGCTGGAAAATTAATTTAGTAGTAGTAAGTCGTGAAATAGTGGCTGAAACCAAAAACAAAAACCCATAGTCGGGAACATATTCATGGATGATCAAAACACTGGAGATGGGAGGCAAGGGCCTTAACAGATTAGTATGTTAAAGAAAATAGAGGAAAATGGACAAAATGAATGAAAAATGAGGTTTCAGTAGAAAAATTTGTCTATTAAAAAAGAATCAAAATATACATTCTAGACTAAAAATAATTTTATTAAAAAATTTTTTTTGCTATGGATTATTTTTAAAGTCTTTATTGATTTTGTTACAATATTGCTTCTGCTTTTATCTTCTGATTTTTGGCCAAGATTATGTTCTGGTTTTTTGGTCATGAGCCATGTGAGATTTTAGCTCCCCAACTTGGGGGCTGAACCCACACCCCCCTGCTCTGGAAGGTGAAGACTCAACCACTGGACCACCAGGGACATCCCCAAAGTAACTGAAATTAATAGCTTATAAGGTGGCACTTTGGTAAAGAACCCACCTGCCGAAAACAGGAGACCTAAAAGACTTGAGTTTGATCCCTGGGTCATGAAATCCTCTGGAGGAGGGCATGGCAACCCACTCCAGTATTCTTGCCTGGAGAATCCCCATGGACAGAAGAGGTTGGTGGTGCATCGATGGGGTTGCAAAGAATTGGACACAACTGAAGTGACTTAGCACAAGACAGGTTTACTGAAAGATCTGACATAGCACAGAACAAGATTAGTGAACTCAAAGTTCGGTCAATGAAAAAATCCAAAACACAGAACAGAATGTAAGATAACTTGGGATACATTTTCAAAATTCTTACAGACATTAAAAGGCTAATTTTAAAAAAAGTCTAATAAGGGAATATTGTGAATAGCACCTCTTTCCCTGCTTCTTGCCACAAATACCAGTTTTTCTTAGTTATAGTGCCATCTTACTATCCCAGGCAGTAATGCAGTGAACTACATTTCTCTTGAAGAACCAAGAGAAAAGAGACAGAAAAATGGGACCCCAAGAAGTCCATTTCCTGATTCCCCTGGAATCATTTTTCTCTTGCTCTTTTAGGTAACTGAAATTTAGCTCCACTAAAACCATCGATGCAGCGGTGCTGCTCTGACTGCACTGGGGTAAAGCCTTTGGGCAGAGCCAAGAGATAGAAAGGAACAAGAGAAAAATGGAGACTTTCACACATGGCCTGCTGGGGCCCCCTTTCCTGCTTCTCTAGCCAAAATGAACTGTCTCTTGGGAGTTTTTGGACTTCCCTGGTTTACTCAGACGGTAAAGCGTCTGTCTACGATGCAGGAGACCCGGGTTCGATCCCTGGGCTGGAAAGATCCCTTGGAGAAGGAAATGGCAATCCACTCCAGTACTATTGCCTGGAAAATCCCATGGACAGAGGAGCCTGGTAGGCTACAGTCCATGGGGTCCCAAAGAGTCGGACACAACTGAGTGACTTCACGTTCATGTTGGAAGTTTTTGCTGTCCATGCCCATTGCATTGTTCTGTGACCCAGTCTGCCTGGGATAAAAGAGAGAAAAATCAGGAAACTCATCAGTATTGTTCATTTTTCAAGTTTGGAGTTCCTTCTTCAACCATTCAGTCAAAATGGTTTAATTTTCAACAGTCTTCTGGGAGTTGCTGTCTGCATTTTGTCCAAAGTTTTGTATTTTGTAGTTGTTGAAGAACTAGACTGCTGTGGGCTTATTCCATCTTGGCCAGCACCAGAAATTCATGTGTTCTTTAGTAAATTTATATTTGTGTTTGTGAGATGAAGTTTCCTCTATAATGTACAATACATTACAGAGTAATTAGGACTTACGCTATTTTAACTATTTGTTCATACGTCATTCAGTGTCTGATCCTGCATCCCTGGTACAGTGCTTGGCATGTGGATGATGTTCGTTAAATTGACATTGAATGAGCATTAGAACATGACATACAGAGGCTTCACAGAGAATCTAAAAGGAAGCTGGGCTTTTAAAACCAAAAGCAACTGAGTGTCTGCTTTTAGGTATCTGTTCTAGTGGCACATATTAAATTGTTAATGTAACTAACCCAAGCTCTGTTTGCATGCTAAGTCACTTCAGTTGTGTCCAACTCTTTGCAGCCCCATGGACTGTAGCCCGCCAGGCTCCTCTGTCCATGCTGATTTTCCTGACAAGAGTGCTGGAGTGAGTTGCCATGACCTTCTCCAGGGCATCTTCCCTGGAGGATAAGTTTAAACCTAGGGATCGAACCCACATCTCCTGCATTGCAGGCAGATTCTTTACCACTGAGCCACTGGGGAACCCCAACCCAAGCATTATTGTAAACTTAAAGAAATTAGTTTTTCTTGCCACACTTAACACACTTCAGAAAAACACAATGTTTCAGACAAATGTGACATATCAAGAGAAATGGGCCATAAGTAGAAGTTCCAGGAATACTAACCATGTATTTGACCAGTGAATGAATATACCAGATTTTCTGGAGAAAACTCTATTTAATATTTTATTACTTTAGTCACATAATTGCCTTTATAGTGTCAGATTGTGTTCTTATTTTAGGTTTGGAAAGGTGATGTATATTTATCTAATCTCAAGCTCTTTGAACTGAAAATCACAAAACTTTTTAGCTGAAACCCCTAACAGAATGTGACTTCAGAAATGTATGCAAAAATAGAAATTAAAAAGATGAAATAAAATATGTAAAGGCATTCTAATATTCCTGCACCACTTGGGATGTCCTTTGCAGTTGCTGAGGTTCTTGCACCGCTCTTTGGAGAGCACCGATGGAAAGGCAGTTTTCACACACTCATCAGGGGAAGAGGCTCTGGACCCTTTCAGAGGACAGTTCCCTGCTCCCACCCCCATGCCATAAGAAACCTGATAGGAAGCAGCTTGAGAGTAGGACTGCAACCAATTCACTCTAGAACTGCTTTAATATTGCATGGGTTCTCAGCTCAGGTCCTTAAGGCAAATCTAGTACTCCCCACCAGGCAGGTTTGTAGGACACTTCACTTCTCCCAAGGGCTGTAATGCCCAAGTAACTCAATCCCCTCACAGCTTTGTTAGAACAGGTTCTTAGTGGCTGTGCTGTTTCACACTTCACTGTTCTCACTCACTGCATATAGAACCCCCTGCTTATTAATACTCTTCTGCTAAGTCGCTTCAGTCGTGTCCGACTCTGTGTGACCCCATAGACGGCAGCCCACCAGGCTGCCCCATTCCTGGGATTCTCCAGGCAAGAACACTGGAGTGGGTTGCCATTTCCTTCTTCAATGCATGAAAGTGAAAAGTGGAAGAGAAGTTGCTCAGTCGTGTTTGACTCTTAGCGAGCCCATGGACTGCAGCCCACCAGGATGCTCCATTCATGGGATTTTCCAGGCAAGAGTACTGGAGTGGGGTGCCATTGCCATCTCTGATTAAGCCTCTTCTTTCAGGGTCAAATCCTCTTTACCCTTTATCTACACTTCTTTTGAGTTTTTATGTCACCGCATCAGGACAGACACTTAAAAAGCTGACTTGTCATTTCATTCATAATTTGTCCCATAGGAATTCACTAGTATCTAAGATCCATTGGTATATCATGACCCATTCTTACTTAAAACAGATATTCCAGTACATTTCATGGGAAAACATCACATGATACATTGTCATTGCCATTTTATCAGTCTTTCCAAAGGCAAATAAAATATTCTTACCCAGCATAGTCCTCTCTCCCTATTACTGTCTACCACTTCCCACATGTCATAAATGCAGGGCACTGAACATGAAAAGGATAACTCCTTTGGGAAAAAAGTCATATATAAGAATAGGATAGCAATGTGTCAGAAAAAATTCTAATCCAGTCAAGAAAACAAAAGGAAAAAAAAAAGAAAACAAAAGGAAGTATTTAATTTGAAAATAATATTAATTACAAATCACCATAATTCTTTAGTATAAACTGAAAAATATTTTAAGAAAATGTGTGAAAATTAAGTACAAAAGAAAATACTTCTAAAAAAGAGATTCACAATACTATGTCCTTAACTTTATATTTGTCAAAAAGAAAATAACAACAAACACCTGTGTTTTTACACCCAGCTTAATAACGACTACTGATATAGTTGAAGCTCCTTTGTGCTCTTCCTAGCTCACTTCTCCCTTCCTCCTAGAAATAACCACTCCTTGTCATTTCTTTGTATTTATTTTTAAAGTTAGTCACCTACTGCTGTGTAACAAAGCACCCCAAAAGTCACAGGCTTACAACAGTAATCACTCATACTTGAAGATTCTTTATGTCCTGAAGGTTAGCTGGGCTTCCATTCTCTCCCAGATACTGGCCTTTCTTGTTAACTCTTCAGTACCTTCAAGAAGATACGTTTTATGTTTTGAAGCTTTTAAAATTATCTTTAGTGAGATGATTCATCTGATTATCTAATCTATTATTACTGGAAATAGACATCTTAAATTTAACAGTGACCACTGGGGACTTCCCTGGTGGTGCAGTGCTAAAACTCTGCACTCCCAGTGCAGGAGGCCAGGGTTCCATGCCTGGTTGCATGCCACCTTATTTGCATGCCACCGCAAATAAGACTGAGTGCAGCCAGTGGCCATTGGTTTTTCTGCCAAATACCACTTCATAATTTCAGCCTATTTTTCTACTAGAAGCTCTTCGTTTCCTTATTGACATGTAGATGTTAATGCATCCTGAATAGTTCAGTTCAGTTCAGTCACTCAGTTGTGTCCGACTCTTTGTGACCCAATGGACTGCAGCACACCAGGCTTCCCTGTCCATCACCAACTCCCGGAGTCTACTCAAACTCATGTCCATTGAGTCAGTGATGCCATCCAACCATCTCATCCTCTGTCGTCCCCTTCTCCTGCCTTCAATCTTTCCTAGCATCAGGGTCTTCTTCGCATCATTAATTTAATCAGCTATATTTTGAAAATATGTTCTCCTAGTCTGTGATTTGTTTTCTTCCTAAGTTATCATTTGACCATTACATTTGACCATCTGTTACATTTTAATGTTGTCAGATCAGATTTGTTTATCTTTTATATAGTCTGTGCCTTATGTTGTTTAGAAAATTTTTTTCATGCCCTTAGGTCATAAAGATACCTCCCATATTTTCTTCTAAAACTTTAAAAGTTTTCTTGTTCACCTGTAGGTCTTTAATTTGCCAGGCATTGAGTTCATCCAGTTTGGTTTCTCCACATTAATGACTGGGTGTGCCAGCACTCTGTGGACACATTCTCCTTTCCCTATCGATCTGCTGAGTCAGAAAAATCAAGCATCTGCACATGTGAGGACCTGCTTCTGCTCTTGGTTTGACTGTCCTCACTGTACTGAAACCACACTGTCTTACTTAAATAGTAAGTTTAAAGATGTTGCTATCTTCAGATATCCCTGACCTTGCTATCTTGAAAATTGTCTTTGCTTATCTTGGCCCTTTGCTTTCCCATATATTTTAAAATAAACTGGTGAGGTTCTATCAAAAGCCCTACTGGGACTAGACTGACATTGAATTTATAGATTTGAAAAGAACTGATACTTCTAGATGTGGGAGACTAGCTGCCAACAGAGACCACCAGTCGGAGTTCAGAGAAAAGCAGTTTATTGGCAATTTCGGATCCGGGCCCCCACCAAGCCAATCGAAGGTGGGGAGCCCCGAACACCCGCTTTGGGAGCCTTTTTATCCTATTGTGCAGGGGAGGAGGGGGACTAGGCTACTCGGCAGAGCATGATTGATGGGCCGGCAGGTGAGGTTTATGTAACCATTGGTGACAATTTGCAGTTAGCGTCAGGTTCCTGTTTCCTAGAGCTAGATCCTGTTTCTTAGGTTGCAGAGCAAACATTGCAGTGACACACCTGGTATTATCCATTGTTCCCTTTAAAATTTGGGGGCTTTCCGTCCCAGTAAAGCTGACCTAGTATTCAACTCCCTGGGAAACATTTTACTTCCTTCTTCACTAGAGATTATGTCTTCCTAGATGTAACTGTTTGTTTTTATTTCTTGCATCTTCAACAATTTTATAATTTTCTCCATAAAGGTTATATGTAATTTTTGTTAAACAAAAATGCTGCTGTGTACTTTTAGTAACATGTAATTGGTATCTTTTTCAAATATACTTTTTTGTTTTGGCTGCACCACTGCCGGATCGTAGTTCAACTAGGGATCAAACCTAGGCCATTGGCACTGAGAGCACAGAGTCTTAACCACTGGACTGCCAGGGAATTCTTTCCAAATTTATATTTTTAACTATTTTTTTGTTGGCATGCAGAAATACAACTCATTACTGTATATTGATTTTTACATTTAGAAACTATTTCTAAAGTATAGATACAATATTGTATTAGTCTCAGGTGTACAGCAAAGTGATTTAGTTATATACATTTTTTTCTCAAATTATTTTCCATTATAGTTCCCTTTGTTATGCAGTAAATTCTTGTTGCTTATCTATTTTATGTGTGTGTGCTAAGTCGTTTCAATTCTGACTGACTTTGTGCAATGCTATGGAATGTAACCTGCCAGGCTCCTCTGTCCATGGTATTCTCCAGGCAAGAATACTGGACTGGATTGCCATTTCCTCTGCCAGGGATGCCATGCTCTTCCCTACTCAGAGATCGAACCCTGTCTCTTACACCTTCTGCACTGGCAAGTGGGTTCTTTACCATTAGTACCACCTGGGAAGCCCATGTCTGTTCCCACACTCCCCCACCCCACCCCCACTCCCTTTCCCTTTTGGTAAATAATTGTATGTTTTCTGTCTATGAGTCTGTCCCTGTTTTGTATAGATTTTTGTATTACTTTTTAGATTCCACATTTAAGTGATATTTAATATTTGTCTTTCACTGACTTATTTTACATACTATGATATTCTCTAGGTCTATCGATGTTGCTGCAAATGGTAATATTTCATCTTTTTATGGCTGAATAATATTTATATTTGGACTTCCCTGGTGGCTCAGTGGTAAAGAATCTACCTGCCAATGCAGAAGCCATGGGTTCAGTCTCTGAGTCAGGAAGATCCCCTGGAGAAGGAAATGGCAACCCACTCCAGTACTCTTGCCTGGAAATCTCCATGGACAGAGGCGCCTGGCAGGCTACAGTCCGTAGGGTTGCAAAGAATCAGACATGACTTAGCGACTGAACAACAATAATATTTATATTTAGGAATCTCTTTGAACTCAGTCTGATAATATAACTATAGATTCTCTTGCGTTTTTCAAGAGGTCAACCATGTTTTCTGATGAAAAACTGATTTTTTGCTTTTCAGTTGTTATACCTCTTCTTTCTTGTCTTTTTCCTGGTTGAAACTCCAATAGTTAATGATATTGCGCATCCTTGTCACGTTCCTAAAGTGAATATGGTATTAACATAATTTTGCAAATACCTATATCTAGCTAGCATTTTAAAAATTGCTTCTCAGAATATGCACTAGATGTTAGCTGCATGGAGTTCAGGTGATCCTACTTTGTTCACAATGGCCTCTTTGCTGTTTCCTGAAACTACCAAGTGTTCTTCTGGCTGAACCTTTAAATCTGCCAGAAAGGATGTTTCTCCAAATAACCTCATGGCTCACTCTCATTTTTTCAGGACTTGGATCAAATGTCTCTTTATCAGCAGCTTTCCCTGATCCCTCTCTATAAAATGTGTAAGAGTCTGATTCCACTTCTAATGTTTGATTGCTCACAGATGTTAAGCCTTACTCCAGTGCTTCCTCCCCGTCTGCCCCACGTTTGTGTGATAAGAAAGCCTGGCTGTGGGCTTCCCCGAGTGGCTCAGTAATAAAGAATCATCCTGCTAACGCAGGAGACACGAGTTCGATCCCTGGTCTGGGAAGATCCCACATGCCGCAGAACAACTAGGCCTGTGCACCGCAACTACTGAGCGTGCGCTCTAGGGCCCTGCAGCTGCAGCTTCTGGGCCCACGTGCGGGAACTGCGGAAGCCTGAGCGCCCGGGCCTGCGCGTCACAAGAGAAGCCATGGCGTTGAGAAGCCACACGCTGCAACTGGAGAGCAGCCCCCGCTCGCCACCACTAGAGAAAAGCCAGCACAGCAATGAAGACCCAGCACAGCCAGAACTAACTAAATGAATAAAACAAATAAAATTATTATTATTATTTAAAAAGCCTGACTCCTTCTTGCTTTGACACCTGTGGAAAATTCAAACTGCTTGCACAACTGTCACCCTGACCCGACCTGCTAACCATTATAAAACCTCCAAGCCAGTCTTCTCTCCCTGTTCTCACAGGCTGTTTTTGGACTTGCCTGGGAGCTTCCTTGCTACTCCAGAAAGCCTCATTATGGGAATCATGAAGTCTTTTGGACCTCGTTGGTGTGTATGTGATTTCGTCATTCTCAACGACTGAGCTGGGTGTGGAATTCACCTTTTCTCAGCATGGGATGCCCACAACAAAACAGATCCTCCTTCAGCCTTTCATTTTTCTTCAGAGCACGAATACCACCTGATATAATATGTATTGCTTATTTGCCGCCTTCTACCATGTAAAGGACTGAATGATCAATCCCAGCATCTAGTGAAGTATCTGCCATAATCATTCATCCGTTCATTCATTCAACAAATATTTACTGAGTGTCTATTTTGTGAAAGGTCGGACCCCCGGGGCCATGGTGGGCCGCCCCCTTCCCTCCCTCACCGGCGGGGAAGTCCCTAAGGAAGGGGCCTCCCAGATCCCAGGGACCAGTGATAGCACAGTTCGCCAGCTAAAGCCACCCCACCTCCCGCCACGGAGAAGGACCTATCAGCCTGCAATACCTCAGCCCGGCAACCTATCCAAAACCCCCATCCCTTAACTTGCCCATCCCTCGCAGTGTGCATATATAAACAAACTTCTAACATTGTCCAGGCGCAAGGACTTCCTCGACCTGCCCCGAGTTGGGACCCTCCCCTCCCCTCCCCCCACCTCAGCCTCCCGGGGCGCGGGGTAGGGGGGCGGGGGGGTGGGGTGGGGTGGGGTGGGGGGCAGGGGGCGGCGCTTTGTCATTAAAGCCTGTTAGACACTCTTTTGGTGTCCTGGTTGTCTTTTACCTAACACTTTGGGCAGAATCTGTTAAAGGCACAATGTATAGTGGTGATCAAAGCCCTGCCATGGAGCCTACGTTTCCAGAGGATAGGCTATGTTGTTCATTCAGTATGTATTTATTAAACAAAAGAATACTATTTTTGTCTGGAGGTAAGAGATGGGACTACCAGACCACTTGAGCTTGCTCTTGAGACACCTATATGCAGGTCAGGAAGCAACAGTTAGAACTGGACATAGAACAACAGACTGGTTCCAAATAGGAAAAGGAGTACGTCAAGGCTGTATATTGTCACCCTGCTTATTTCACTTACATGCAGAGTACATCATGAGAAACGCTGGGCTGGTAGAAGCACAAGCTGGAATTAAGATTGCTGGGAGAAATATCAATAACCTCAGATATGCAGATGACACCACCCTTATGGCAGAAAGTGAAGAGAAACTCAAAAGCCTCTTGATGAAAGTGAAAGAGGAGAATGAAAAAGTTGGCTGAAAGCTCAACATTCAGAAAACGAAGATCATGGCATCTGGTCCCATCACTTCATGGGAAATAGATGGGGAAACAGTGGAAATAGTGTCAGACTTTATTTTTGGGGGCTCCAAAGTCACTGCAGATGGTGATTGCAGCCAGGAAATTAAAAGACGCTTACTCCTTGGAAGGAAAGTTATGACCAACCTAGACAGTATATTCAAAAGCAGAGACATTACTTTGCTAACAAAGGTCCGTCCAGTCAAGACTATGGTTTTTCTAGTGGTCATGTATGGATGTGAGAGTTGGACTGTGAAGAAAGCTGAGTGCCGAAGAATTGATGCTATTGAACTGTGGTGCTGGAGAAGATTGTTGAGAGTCCCTTGGACTGCAAGGAGATCCAACCAGTCCACCCTAAAGGAGATCAGTCCTGGGTGTTCTTTGGAAGGAATAATGCTAAAGCTGAAACTCCAATACTTTGGCCACCTCATGTGAAGAGCTGACACATTGCAGAAGACTCTGATGCTGGGAGGGATTGGGGGCAGGAGGAGAAGGGGACGACAGAGGATGAGATTGCTGGATGGCATCACCGACTCGCCTAGACATGAGTTTGAGTAGACTCTGGGAGTTGGTGATGGATAGGGAGGCCTAGCGTGCTATTATAGTCCATGTGGTCGCAAAGAGTCAGACACGACTGAGCAACTGAACTGAACTGAAGGTATTAATATGAAACACAAGGACTCTCTGGTGGTGCAGT
Source organism: Nanger dama (assembly GCA_917880005.1). NCBI lineage: Eukaryota > Metazoa > Chordata > Mammalia > Artiodactyla > Bovidae > Nanger > Nanger dama. The sequence continues at coordinate 478,349 of CAKJTW010000107.1, forward strand.
GGCTAAGATTCCAGGCTCCCAGTGCAGGGGGCCTGGGTTGGATCCCTAGTGGAGGAACCATATTCCATATGCCACAGCCCAGAGTTCTCAGGCTGTAACCAAAGATCTGCCATGCCACAATGAAGACTGATCTCCAGTGCCTCAACTAAGACAACACAGACAAATACACAAATAAAAATTAAAAAATAGAAACACAGTATCATATTATGAATATAAAATTTTTATTCATTTTTTTTGTTACAGAGTAGTGTTTACTTAAAAATAATATTTAGGGATTTATACTCATAGGACACATTATAGTTAACATCCAAAGACAATCAAAACATATTTCCTGATGATTTATTATATGATTAGTACTAAAAAGCTCCTAAATCTGTAGTATTGGTATTATAAGATTAGGGAGTTGGTTTTGGCAAATGATTATTATAGAAAAACACTGAGGAAAATCTCAACCATTATAATTGGTAAAGAATAATTTTGAATTTCACAAAGGACAGTAGTCATATTTAGCAACAGCCTCATTTATAAATTATACACACTTCAAAGTTATATTTTGATGCTTTTTCCCCTTCTCTTCTTGCAAATAACCAACAGGATACAAACTGCTTACAATTTACATTTGTGAAAGGCAAACTGCAAACTTCTAATTATGGCTCAACTTCACCAAAAGAAGTAAAGGTGCTCCCTCTGACCACTTTATTCCATGAAAAAAAGTGTATTCTGACTTCTAAAATGGATTTTTAAAATTCAGTAGAAAGATTTAACAATAATCAATTTTCCAACACTGATTTTTCTAATACCCAGAAACATCCACTTAGCAGTAGTGAGACTAATTTGAAAAACTGAGTAATGTTATACAAATGTAAATTACTATTAGCTAGTAGGAATAATCACTTTATTCTTAATCACGTTTATACTTAATTATAAACATAAGAACGATTTTTAGAATAAAAATAATGAAGAACATCTCCATCATGTGTATTGTGTTCCCAATAGTCCCTCTCAGATCTGAGAAATAACACAGAACTCAATGTTAACATAACTTTCATTTCAAAGGCCCCCAAAATAGGGCTTAAGTAGTGAGATCAATTAATGAGTTAATCAATCAATTAACCTTAGTTAATTATTACTTTTTCTAAACAAGTACCAGATTTAATCTCGCCCAAATGAATGGGTCTCTTTTGGTCGGTCAATGCGATAGAGAAACTCGGCAGGTGAGAAGTATCCGAGGTACTCCACTATGTCTGGGGTGGTGTCATAATGGTAGTGTCCACCTTCTCCATGATGACTGAAACAATGAGTGTGCTCCAACCGCAAATCAAAGCCCTAGAACGGCAGAGAAGCCATCTGTTAGTCTTCCAATTATTCTGCATAGAACTTAGGTGATAGGAGACCTTTTTAATTTAGGCTACAGTAATTTTGGGGGGTAGGTAATACAGTCACATGAATCAAAATTCAGAGGGTGCAAAAGTTTATATTCAGTAAAATGTATCTTTCCAATTCCTGCCATTTACCACTCCTTTCCTTAAAGGCAACCACAGTAAATAGTATCTTCTATATCCTTCCAAAAAGATCTATTTTTTAAATTACTTATAGGTAGTATTCTGCAGCTACTATGCTGTATGTTGTTTTTCTTAAATTAACAATATAGCTTTCAGATCATGAGAGCATCCTAATTCTTTCCAAATGACATTTAGATTATTTCCAGCTCTTCTGCTATCACAACAATGATGTCATGAATAACCCTTTTCACTAATCATTTTATCATGTAAGCATATATTTAGTGATTAATTCCTAGACATGTAATCACTAGATCAAAAGACATAACTAGTCAGTACAGTGGTAGATATTTGGTTTGAATTAGTCTATATTATTATTTTTCAAGGGTAGAAAACTAGAATATAATGAATAGTATAAAGAACAGCAAATGGATCTGAATCCTGTCCTGATTCTACTATCTAATAACATAACTTTGGATGCTATTTAAAACGTTTGTGCTTTCAGTTCTCCAAAGCTAAAATCTACTTTGCCTAGATCTTAAGTAGTCAACTACTTGCTTCCTACCTTTCAAGGTAATTCTAGAAACTATCCTAGTTCTTAATTAAGAACACAAAAAGAGCTTAATTATTCTAAATGAACATTCTAAAAATCAAGCATTACCACTGTTGTAATATCTTGCAATGTAAAAGACAGACATAGACTTACAGGGTCTCTAGAGACAAAAACTGGCAGACAAACCAAAGGAGCCTTCATCTCATAAAAACGCAACCATTTATTCACGTCTTCATCAGAGTTCAGTGGACAGGAAGAAAATTCTGCAGGCTACAACAAAAGGACATTAAACATGTAAACATACTGAATATTACTGAGCTAAAAATTTACATATAATTTCATTGTTAAAAGCTTTAAACTTTCTTATACATTCTACTGCTATTTTTGGCACCAGGAGATTCATATGCCCTAGTTTTCAAAAGGACTGCCAACCAGTGTGTACACACTGAAAGATATGAGTAAATAAATAAAGGAGTCTATTGCTGTATTTTTATTTTTCATAGCTTCTCAGCTTTCCTATGAGCATATCCTCATCCCAGTCTTAAATGTTATTATTGTTACTGCTAGATGGAAAAAAAAAAAAAAGGCAAGGCATTGAAAGTGGAATAGAAGCATCAAACAGAATAAAATATTGAGGAATACACTTAAGGAGGCTAAAGACTTGTACACTGAAAAGTGCAAAGCATTGCTGAAATGAATTTTAAAAGACTCCAATAAATGGAAAGGCATCTTGTGCTCATGGATTAGACAATTTAATATTGTTGCCATGTCAATACTATCAAATATGATCTACAGATTCACTGCAATTCTTATCAAAATCCCAATGCTGTTTCTGCAGAAACAGAAAAATCCACCAAAAGCTTGATATGGAATCTCAAGGGGCCCCAAATCGTCAAAACAGTCTTGAAAAAGAAGAAGAAAGTTGGAAGTCTCACACTTCCTGATATCAAGCTTACTACAAAGCTGTAGTAATCAAAACAGTGTGATACTAGCATAAAGACAGGCATACAGATCAATGGAATAGAAGAGATCCCAGAAGTAAATCCTTGCATATATGGTCAAATGGTTTCTGACAAAGGATGCCATGACCATTCAGTGGGAAAGGACTATCTTTTTAACAAACAATGCTTGGAAAACTGATGTCCATATGCAAAAAAGTGAAGCTAGACCCTTCACTTCATACCAGATACAAAAACTAAAAATGGATAAAACACCCAAATATAAGAGCTAAAGCTATAAAGACTTTTAGAACAAAACATTGGGAGAAAGTTTTAAGACATTGGATTTGACTTTTTAGACTTGGCATCAAAAGTACAGGTAACAAAAGGAAAATAAGTGGGATTACATTAAGCTAAGAAGCTTTTGTACAGAAAAGAAAACAGTCAACAAAATGAAAAGGCAACCTATGGAATGGGAGAAAATATCTGCAAACCATATATCTGATAAGGGGTTAATATCTAAAATACATAAGGAATTCACGTGCAAAAATTTTTTTTTAATGATCAAAGAACCGAATTAGACATTTTTTCCAAAGAAGACATACAAATGGAAAACAGGTATACGAAGAAGCACTCAATATCACTATTCATTTGGTAAATGCAAATCAAAACCATGAGACATCAGCTCAGTTTAGTGAAGATGGCTGTTACAAAAAGACAAGAGAGAAAGTGTTGGTGAGGATGTACAGAAAAGACAACCCTTGTACACTGCTAGTGGGAATGTATACTGGTATAACCATTATGGAAGTTCCTCAAAAAATTAAAAATAAAACTACCATATGATCTAGCAATTCTACTTCTAGGTATATATCCAAAGTAAATGAAATCACCATCTTGAAGACATATCTGGAGTCCAATGTTCACTGCAGCATTATTTGTGATAGCCAAGACTGGGAAACACAACCTAAGTGTCTGTCAATGGAGGTATGCAGCCAGGAAATTAAAAGACGCTTGCTCCTTGAAAGAAAAGCTATGACCAACCTAGATAGCACATTAAAAAGCAGTGAAACAACTTTGCCGACAAAAATCCATATAGCCAAAGCTATAGTTTTTCCAGTAGTCATATATGCATGTGAGAATTGGACCATAAAGAAGGCTGAGCACCGAAGAATTGATGCTTTCAAATTGTGGTGTTGGGGAAGACTCTTGAGAGTCCCTTGGACTGCAAGGAGATCAAATCAGTCAATCCTAAAGGAAATCAACCCTGAATATTCATTGGAAGGACTGATGCTGAAGCTCCAACACTTTGGCCACCTTGTATGAAGAGAGAACTCACTGGAAAAGACCCTAATGCTGGGAAAGACCAAGGAAGGAGGAGAAGGGGGGCGACAGATACTGAGATGGCTGGATGGCATCACCAACTCAATGGACATGAATTGGAGTATATTCTGAGAGACAGTGGAGGACAGAGGAGCCTGGTATGCTACAGTCCATGGTGTGTCAAAGAGTCAGACACAACTTAGCAACTAAACAATAACAACAATAATGGATGAATGGACAAAGAAATTATTACCTTTCTAGTTGTGATATATATGAAATATCATTCAGGCTTTAAAAAGCAGGAAATCCCACCATTTATAACAATGTAGATGAACTTTCACCTTTCACTTTCACACACTGGATAAGGAAATGGCAACCCACTCCAGTGTTCTTGCCTGGAGAATCCCAGGGACGGGGGAGCCTGGTGGGCTGCCCTCTATGGGGTCGCACAGAGTCGGACACGACTGAAGAGACTTAGCAGCAGCAGCAGATGAACTTGGAGGATACTATACTGAATGAAATAAGCCAGTTGCAGACAAATATTGGGTGATATCACTTGTATGTGGAATCTAAAAAGTCCAGTTTAGAGAAACAGTAGAGTGGTGGTTGTCAGGCTGAGGTAGGATGGGAGTGAAATGAGGAGATGCTGATCAAAGGGTACAGACTTTCAGTTGTAAGATGAGTAACTTTAAAGATCTAATGTACATCATGTTAACTACAGTTTGTAATGAAGTATTGTTTATTTGATTTTTTTTAAATCCTATAATCATTTGGTATTTACAAATGGATTGACCTATAATTTTGTTGTAAATAATTTGGAAAAGTAATTAAGTAGTTTCACAATATGTTTTTATATGGGAGATCAGCTGGTTTGCCATTTAAAATTATCAGACTAAAAACCTTAAAACAATATATTTTGTGATAGCTTCATTGTTAAAACAAAACAACATTAAAGTGTAACACTTTTACATTTTGTTCATCATTGACTCAATGGACATGAATTTGAACAAACTCCAGGAAACAGAAGACAGAGGAGCCTAACGTCCTGCAGTCCATGGGATGACAAAGAGCCTGAAATGACTTGGGAATAAACAACAATGACACTTCATTCACTCACCTACCAAAAATTATTATTTTTAAATAATTTTTTGTTTATTTTTGGCTGTGTTGTGTCTTTGTTGCTACATGAGGGCTTTCCCTAGTTGCTGAAAGAAAGGGCCACTCTCCAGCTGTGGTGTGTGGGCCTCCCATTTGCAATGGCTTCTCTTGTAGCAGAGCATGGGCTCTAGAGCGTGTGGGCTCAGTAGTTGTGGCTCGTGGACTTAGGGGCCCTGTGGCACGTGGGTTCTTCTAGGACCAGGGATCAAACTTGTGTCCCCTGCAATGGCAAGTGGATACTTAACCACTGGATCATCAGGGAAGTCCCCAAAAATTATTTTTGAAAATCTTAGATGACCTGGTTTGTCTTCATATGGTATTTCGTCATTAATATCTTATAAATATATATATATATATTTTTTACCAGTTAGTCCAGTTCAGTTCAGTTCGGTTCAGTCACTCAGTCATGTCTGACTCTTTGCAACTCCATGGACTATAGCACTGCAGGCCTCTCTGTCCATCACCAACTCCCAGAGTTTACTCAATCTTATGTCCATTGAGTCAGTGATGCCATCCAACCATCTCATCCTCTGTCATCCCCTTCTCCTCCTGCCTTCAATCTTTCCCAGCATCAGGATCTTTCCTAATGAGTTAGCTCTTCGCATCAGGTGGCCAAAGTACTGGAGCTTGAGCTTCAGCATCAGTCCTTCCAATGAATATTCAGGACTGATTTCCTTTAGGATGAACTGGTTGGATCTCCTTGCAGTCCAAGGGACTCTCAAGAGTCTTCTCCAACACCACAGTTTAAAAGCATCAATTCTTCAGGGCTCAGCTTTCTTTATAGTCCAACTCTCCCATCCATACATGACTACTTGAAAAACCACAGCTTTGACTAGATGGACCTCTGCTGGCAAAATAATGTCTCTGCTTTTTAATATGCTGTCTAGGTTAGTCATAACTTTTCTTCCAAGGAGCATGCATCTTTTAATTTCATGGCTTCAGTCACCATCTGCAGTGATTTTGGAGCCCCCAAAATAGTCTCTCACTGCTTCCACTGTTGCCCCATCTATTTGCCATGAAGTGATGGGACTGGATGCCATGATCTTAGGTTTTTTTTTTTTTTTTTTTTTTTTTACAGTCCAAGTCTTTATTTTTATACCCATCAGGCCATGAATTCATAGGGGATGGGCTCCAACAGTTCGGGTTCCTTTCCATTGGTCCTCACAAAGTGTGCTTCTCTAGGTGGAGCAGGCTGGCGCTTCAGCTGAACCCAAGTCCCTTTCTCTTTGGCTTCTTTCTTTTTCTGATCATTTTCCTTCACACGTTTCAGGAAGCTATCTTGGCTCTTAGAGTGCTTAATATGCTCGATACGCACATTAATTCTCTTGGCAAGAATCTTGCCTTTAACTTGTTTGTTTACAATGATGCCAACAGCATGCTGGGTAACATTGTAGACTCTCCCAGTTTTGCCATGGTAACATTTGTGGAGCATTCCTTTTTGAACAGTACCCATTCCCTTGATATCTACAATATCACCCTTCCTGTAAATTCGCATGTATGTGGCCAAAGGAACAACTCCATGTTTTCTGAAAGGCCTGGAGAACATGTAGCAGGTGCCCCGCCTCTTTCCCTTTGTGTTGGTCACCTTGGCGAATCACTGGAAGATGGCGGTTCCGGCCGAAAAGCGATCTTAGTTTTCTGAATGCTGAACTTCAAGCCAACTTTTTCACTCTCCTCTTTCACTTTTATCAAGAGGCTCTTTAGTTCTTCACTTTCTGCCATAAGGGTGGTGTCATCCGCATATCTGAGGTTATTTTCTCCCAGAAACCTTGATTCCAGCTTGTGCTTCATCCAGCCCAGCATCTGTCATGATGTATTCTGCATATAAGTCAGATAAGCAGGGTGATAATATACAGCCTTGATGTACTCCTTTCTCGATCTGGAACCAGTCTGTTGTTCCATGTCCAGTTCTAATTGTTGCTTCCTGACCTGCATACAGATTTCTCAGGTCAAGTGGTCAGGTATTCCTATCTCTTTAAGAATTTTCCACATTTTGTTGTGGTCCACACAGTCAAAGGCTTTGGCCTAGTCAATAAAGCAGAAGTAGATGTTTTTCTGGAACTCTCTTGCTTTTCTGATGATCCAGCAGGTGTTGGCAATTTGATCTCTGGTTCCTCTGCTTTTTAAATCCAGCTTGAACATCTGGAAGTTCACGGTTCATGCACTGTTGAAGCCTGGCTTGGAGAATTTTGAGCATTACTTTGCTAGCGTGTGAGATGACTGCAATTGTGCAGTAGTTTGAGCATTTTTTGCGACTGGAATGAAACATGTCCTTTTCCAGTGCTATGGCCACTGTTTAGTTTTCCAAATTTGCTGACATACTGAGTGCAGCACTTTCACAGCATCATATAAGATTATAATTTTCACAATGAATTTTTTCCCTAAAACCACAACCATCTTTTTTTTGATAACCATCTTACAGTAAACTCAATTTACTGAGGTTGGGATTCTAACAATGGAAATGATCAGTTTCTAAGGCTGGGGTGGCATCAGGAAAGGAGAGCCTGACTCCAAATTAAATTTTGGCTTCCCTGATAACTCAGTTGGTAAAGAATCCGCCTGCAATGCAGGAGACCCCAGTCTGATTCCTGGGTTGGGAAGATCCCCTGGAGACGGAAAAGGTTACCCATTCCAGTATTCTTGGGCTTCCCTTGTGGCTCAGCTGGTAAAGAATCCACCTGCAATGCAGAAGACCTGGGTTCAATCCCTGGGTTGGGACGATCCCCTGCAGAAGGGAAAGGCTACCCTCTCCAGTATTCTGGCCTGGAGAATTCCATGGACTGTATATTCCAAGGGGTCACAAAGAATCAGACACAACTGATCAACTTTCACTTGCACTTTCAAGGCTTATACTCACAGCTATCTTGATCTTTGAAACTAAGAAGAGTTCTAATATTATTAACATGAAGAAAGGACTCTAGCAGGACCTTATCATATAACATGCTTTACCGTATTGTCATTTAAATTTTAAAGTAATATGATCATAGTAAAAGGATCTGTTCAGAATGTCTTTAAAGGTTAAATTCTCAATGTATATTAAAACCTCCTACAATCTTAAGCACATGCACACGCACACACACGTGCAGAGGCCTTTACCATAATGTGAGTCTTCACTTTTCCCTTCTGAATTATGAAAGCACCTCCCATTCCTACAGGCTTATCTCCATAATGTTTTTCAAGAGTCTGCCTCATACATGTCACAAAGTTAAGTTTTCCAGTTCTTCTTTTGACTTTCACCTCAATGACCTAGAGAGAACATAAATATACATACCATTGTTCTATTATGCAAATAACTACCAAAGTGAAATATTATATAATCCAGTGCCATCAAGCAAATATTCAATTGTTTGTTTTGAGCACCCAGATATTAACAGAAGTGTCTCAGTCCTCTAAGTCTTAATCATATATATATATATATATGTGTGTGTGTGTGTGTGTGTGTGTGATACATATCATTTACTCTAATAATGTCTTATTCATGCTTTCTTGGACTGAGAAAGAGAGTTATAGCTTAATTTTATAAATTTATAACTATATTCAACACCAAACTCTTGAGACTCTTACTATATGTCAATATGGTATAAGATTGAGAATTATTTAAGGGATTAATTTCTGATAACTAGAGAGGAGAATCACTATATTTTCTTATTTCCTTTAAAATTCTGGACTTCTGTTACCCCCACTTTAGTAGGTATTTTTGCTTTACCACCTCATTTCTCAAAGTGGCTGAAGTAGTTATCTCTTTATAAAATCTGAGAGTTCTCACAACTGCTAAAACTGAAATCATCTTAAAAAAACAACAGCTTTATTGGGGATACAATTCACATACCATATAATCGACCTATTTAAAGTAAACAATTCAATGGCTTTCAGTATATTTAGAGAGTTGTGTGACCACCATTACAAGTTTGGAATATGAAATCATTTTTTTGGTACTAACAGGAAATAAATATGAAGTGGGGCATTAAATCTCCTTATCTCTTCTTTCTATAATTTCTGTAATCTATAATATAATCCCATCATTTCTAGCTATCTAAATCAATGTCTGACCAGTCAGGAATGAGCAAGTTACATATGTACTAACTGTAGGCAGACATTATCTACTTCAGCTGCATGGTTCATCTATTTGACTAACTCACTCCCCACAAGAATATCCTATTACCTTTTAGTTTCTTGGAAAAAGGCTATTGTTTACTAGTATTATTCTTAACCTTAGTTTTAAATGAGACTTTCACTCTGCCTGTAGTACTTTCTGAATCTTTCATAACTGGATTATTTAAAGAGCTTTGACTTCGGTAGCTTTGGATTTTCGTAAGAAAATTACAGAGGCAATAAGCATTCAGATTTTTAGCTCTCTGAGAAATTTTGGAGAATATTGCATTTATCAACAAAATCACCTTCCCAGGTTGGCCTTCATTGGCAAAAAGATTAGCCAGTAACGCACACCCAAAATCATGATATTTCTCACTGTATTTCTCTAGTAGACACCCTCCATCTGCAGGGTTAACCCGAGCAAAGTAACTTCCATTCACAGGAGGTTTGTGTTCATTTTCTGTTTGAACAAGTAGCATAAACTGAAAAGAAAAGTATATAAGGTATTTAGTCAATCCTAGAATCTCTATGCAAAACAGAATATCTTGAAAACGTGACAAAATATTTTGCCCTAGACTTTAAGACATTTTATTTCAAGATCTAATAATAAAACATGAAAAATAGAATATTTAATGTTAGATTAAAATGTTAAAGATTTACAAATATAAAAAAACTGGAAAAAACATTTTATAAAATGCTTACAGTATTATAGTGCTTCTACGAGATTGTGACATTTGCTTTAAAATTTCTCATTTAAAATTTTTAACTTTTTCTATCTTGAACACTAGGAAATTTATATTAATGTTTCTGTAAAAGGACTTGTATGATTATTGACTAACAGTCACATCTGTAAGAAGCAGTAAGAGAGAATATGCAAACTGAGGAGGTTATTCACTCCCTGTTTATGAGATGTGAAGAAGCACTGATATTTTTATGTTGGAAATGTGTTGACATAGTGATGGATATTACCTTTCATAAATAATAATCACACTACTGGGCTAGATCCTTACTATTGGTCTGAAAGAGTGAGTTGACGAGGTCATTAAACATTTCATGCATCTTCTGATTGAAAGCTGTCTTTGAACTAGCCAAGGTCAGAGAAGCTAGGAATCCTCTGATGTGTATGGACCAAAATCTTTCACAGTCCAGAGTCCTCGGCAAATCACAGCAGGACCTTTGATAGACTCATCTATGATTGAATGTATGTCTTAAGAAAATCTAAATTAGAGATTACTGCTCCATTTCAGTTTGACTAACTGTAGCATGTTCTATACTCTAAATCAGTATCAAACAGTATCAGATCTGCAGAGGGGTATGATACCAATCATTTACAATTCATTCAGATGACAGGATTTCTGATAAGGCAGTAAAAGGAAAAAGGCAAACAAAGTCTCAAATCAATAAATTAAAATAATATTAATACATAATATATATTACATGTTATATATAACATATGATAATATGCTGACCTCAGAATTGAAACCAAGAGTCTGAAATGGGCCTGCTCCTGCTCCAAGAATAAAAGCTCCAGGAAGCTGGATGTCTTTTGCAATCTTATTTAAATCATAAACCTAAGTAAGAGAAAAAGCATATTATTTAAAACTGACTTACGTAAATCCCCAGGTTTACTTTTTGTTATTTAGTCCATTAACATTTGCTTGTCACATTGGTCAGTGGATCTTCTAAGAATAAAAATAGGAATCAATTTCCCTAATCTTCATGTGAATGTGAAAAGTAAAAATACACTTACTTTTTTTTTATTTACAAGAGGCAGTAAGTAAGGCACACCTCCTACTTCTGCAATTCTAGTTTTTCCACAGATGCCTAAAAAGAAAATATACCTTAAAAATAGGTGAACATCTATATCTAAGTATAAAATACCAGAAGACACTTATTAAGAGTATGTATCTTTTAGAAGAATTGATGCTTTCAAAGTATAGTGCTGGAGAAGACTCCTGAGAGTCCCTTGGACAGCAAGGAGATCAAACTAGTCCATCCTAAAGGAAATCAACCCTTAATATTCATTGGAAGGACTGATGCTGAAGCTCCAATACTTTGGCCACTAGATGTTAGGACCCAATTCAATGGAAAAGACCCTGATGCTGGGAGATTGAGGGCAGGAAGAGAAGGGGATGACAGGGCGAGATGGTTGTATGGCATCACCAACTCAATGGACATGAATGTGAGTCAACTCTGGGAGACAGTGATGCACAAGGAAGCCTGGCATGACGTATAAGGTCCATGGGATTGCCAAGAGTTGGATACAACTGAGCGACTGAACAACAGTAACTTTTGGGTCTTCCCTGGTGATCCAGTGGCTAAGATTCTGAGTTCCCAATGTAGGGGGCCTGAGTTCAATCCTTGGTCAGGGAACTAGATCCCACATGCTGCAACTAAAGATTCTGCATGCTACAACTAAGACCTGGGGCAGCGAAATAAATGAAAGAATAAATAAATATTTTTTAAGAGACTATACACATTTTACTCTATATCCTGTGATAAACCATAATGGAAAATATAAAAAAGAAGGTATATATGTGTATAACTGAGTCACTCTACTGTACAGCAGAGATTGTCACAACATCGTAAATCAACTATACTTCAATTATTTTTTAAAAAAGAGTAAGTTTTCCATTCTCATCATTTTACAAATAGCAGGGGTCAGAATCTGTATTGGGTTGGCCAAAAATTTCCTTCAGTTTTTAAAGTAAAAATAAAACACACATTTTTCATTTTCACCTAGAATTTTATTGAACAAAGTATTCACCATTTTGTTCCACTGCCTTCTGCCATTTTTCAGGTAACTTCATAATTCCATCGTCCCAACAGTTTCTATCTTTTGAGCAAAGAACTGTTCTCAGTGCCTTTAACAGTCTTTTAGGGAACTGAAATTTTTCCAGGAAGAAGATCTTGTAAAGACTGAAATAAATGGACATCCAAAGGTACAATGTCTGGTGAATACGGCAGATGAATTAGAATTTCCCAGTCAAGCTAAAACAGATTTTTGCCTGGTCATCAAAGAAACATTAGCCTTGCATTATGGAGGATTATGCATTTTCTGTTGACTAATTCTGGATGCTTTTAGTCAAGTGCTTCTTTCAGCTGGTCTAATTGGGAATAGTACTTTTTGGAATTAACTTGTTTTGATTTTCCAGAAGGTGCTCATAGTAGAATGGACTCCCTCCCAATCTCTCCATATTCACATCACCTTCTTTGGATGAAGACCAGCCTTTGGTGTGGTATGTGGTGGTTCATTTCACTTACCCCATAATCGCTTCCATTACACATTATTGTACAGTATTCATTTTTCATCACCCATCACAATTTTTTTTAAAGAATGTTTTCATGTCATTTAAGTAGAGAATCGCATGTGGAAATATAGACAAGAAGGTTTTCTCTGCTTAACTTATGTGGAACCCAAACGTCAAAGCAATGAATATAACCAAGCTGCTGCAAATGATTTTCAGCACTGGATATTTTGAGTTTGTCAGCAATCTCTTGCATGGTATAAGTCGATGGAATTCCAGTTGAGCAATTTCAAATCCTGAAAGATAATGCTGTGAAAGTGCTACACTCAATATGCCAGCAAATTTGGAAAACTCAGCAGTGGCCACAGGACTAGAAAAAGTCAGTTTTCATTCCAATCCCAAAGAAAGGCAATGCCAAAGAATGCTCAGACTACTGCACAATTGCACTCATCTCACATGCTAGTCAAATAATGCTCAAAATTCTCCAAGCCAGGCTTCAGCAATACATGAACCATGAACTTCCAGATGTTCAAGCTGGTTTTAGAAAAGGCAGAGGAAGCAGAGATCAAATTGCCAATATCCGCTGGATCATGGAAAAAGCAAGAGAGTTCCAGAAAAACATCTCCTTCTGCTTTATTGACTATGCCAAAGCCTTTGACTGTGTGGATCACAATAAACTGTGAAAAATTCTGAAAGAGATGGGAATACCAGACCATCTAACCTGCCTCTTGAGAAGTCTGTATGCAGGTCAGGAAGCAACAGTTAGAACTGGACATAGAACAACAGACTGGTTCCAAATAGGAAAAGGACTACGTCAAGGCTGTATATTGTCACCCTGCTTATTTAACTTATATGCAGAGTACATCATGAGAAACACTGGGCTGGTAGACGCACAAGCTGGAATCAAGATTGCCAGGAGAAATATCAATAACCTCAGATATGCAGATGACACCACCCTTATGGCAGAAAGTGAAGCAGAACTAAAAAGCCTGTTGATGAAAGTGAAAAAGGAGTGAAAAAGCTGGCTTAAAGCTCAACATGCAGAAAACTAAGATCATGGCATTTGGTCCCACCACTTCATGGAAATAGATGGGGAAACAGTGGAAACAGTGTCAGACTTTATTTTTGGGGGCTCCAAAATCACTGCAGATGGTGATTGCAGCCATGAAATTAAAAGACACTTACTCTTTGGAAGGAAAGTTATGACCAACCTAGATAGCATATTCAAAAGCAGACATTACTTTGCCAACAAAGGTCCATCTAGTCAAGGCTATGGTTTTTCCAGTAGTCAGGTATGGATTTGAGAGTTGGACTGTGAAGAAGGCTGAGCACCGAAGAATTCATGCATTTGAACTGTGGTGTTGGAGAAGACTCTTGAGAGTCCCTTGGTCTGCAAGGAGATCTAACCAGTCTATTCTGAAGGAGATCAACCCTGGGTATTCTTTGGAAGGAATGATGCTAAAGCTGAAAGTCCAGTACTTTGGCCACCTCATGTGAAGAGCTGACACATTGGAAAAGACTCTGATGCTGGGAGGGATTGGGGGCAGGAGGAAAAGGGGACGACAGAGGATGAAATGGCTGGATGGCATCATCGACTTGATGGACGTGAGTTTGAGTGAACTCCCGGAGTTGGTGATGGACAGGGCGGCCTGGCATGCTGCAATTCATGGTGCTGCAAGGAGTCGGACACAACTGAGCGACTGAACTGAACTGAATGTCTCAATTTGACAGCTATCAATTTCAACTGGTTTACTCAACCATGGAGCATCATCCAGTATATCTTCAGCAGAAAACTTCACAAACCACTTTAGACACATTTGTTCAGTCACAGCACCTTCTCCATACATTGCACAAATCTTTTGGGGGTTTCAGTTGTTTTTTTACCTTTCCTCAAGTAATAAAAGCATAATATGCTGAAAATGTTGATTTTTTTCTTCTATCTTCAATATTAAAATGGTTTTTAAGAGGGTAACAATAACCCTGTATGCGAGACAGCAAAAGAGACACAGATGTATAGAACAGTCTTTTGGACTCTGTGGGAGAGGGAGAGGGTGGGATGATTTGGGAGAATGGCATTAAAACATCTATCATATTATACATGAAATGAATCACTAGTCCAGGTTTGATACATGATACTGGGTGCTTGGGGCTGGTGCACTGGGAGGACCCAGAGGGATGGTACTGGGAGGGAGGAGGGACGGGAGGTTCAGGATGGGGAACACGTGTATACCTGTGGCGGATTCATGTTGATGTATGGCAAAACCAATACAATATTGTAAAGTAATTAACCTCCAATTAAAATAAATGAATTTATATTAAAAAACAAAATGGTTACATAAAACATCCATTTTGATAAGTTTTTAAAAACGTATGCTGATATGACAGCTGTCACAATATAATCTAACAAAACTGTCTGAATGAAGCTAAAGGCAACTAAGTGCTATTAGAGCCATCTTAAGGAAAAAACCAAACGAATCTTTTGGCCACCTAAAAGTAGCTAGGACCCCTGTCCTATTCTAATCACCTGTGTTTTTTTTCTTTTTTGTTGTTTTTCTGGCTGTGCCACTTGGCTTATGGTATATGAGTTCCCCGACTAGGAGTCCTAACCACGAGATTGCTGAGGAGTTCCCTACTTGTGTTTCTAATACTGTCATAACCAAGTATAACTTGATATAGTTAGTAACATAAAGGCAATGGAGTTAATGGTAAGGCAAGGGCTAGAACTGGGGCCAATGTCTGGACTGGATGAAGTTTCTGTATTAGTCTATAATGACTTAGCCTTTTAAAAATCTTTGTGTGTGTGTGTGTGTTGGCGGGGGGTGGGGGGGTGGAGGGCATTAACTAAAATTCTATTTTAAGGGGACTTCCCTCATGGTCCAGTGGTGAAGACTCCACATTCCCAATGCAGGGGACCAAGGTTCAATCCATGGTTGGGGAACTACATGTATTCCACAACCAAGAGTCCACATACCACGGTGATGATTCCACGAGCTGCACCCTAAGGCCCAGAGCAGCCAAAATAAATACTGTAGCCTTGGGGCAGGCTCTTCCTTAAGCGATACCAGTTCAGTTCAGTCGCTTAGTCGTGTCTGACTCTTTGTGACCCCTTAGACTGCAGCATGCCAGGTCTTCCTGTCCTTCACCAGCTCCTGGAATTTGCTCAAAACTCATGTCCATCGAGTTGGTGATGCCATCCAACTATCTCATCCTCTGTCGTCCCCTTCTCCTCCCACCTTCAATCTTTCCCAGCATCAGGGTCTTCTCGAATGGGTCCTTCCAGTAAAAGACATACAGAACAGTATTCTTGAGCTCTTCTGCAGAACTAAAACCCTCACCAAATGGAAGATGCTAACTACTTGATGAAACATTCTTCACTCCAAAGAGAAAGTTACAGTTCAATAACCTTGAGAGCCACAGATCATGGGACCACCTGAGATGATCTCTATACTGAACAAATGCAAGCCTTGCGAGTACCCCAATTTTTATGAGAAACCCCTCCCCATGACTAACTCCTCCCTAAGACTCCCCACAACCCCCACTTCAGTTTGGGACCCATAGTTTTGAGAGTATCAGTCTGCTATGTCCCTCTTTGCCTGGCAAAGTAATAAAGCTATCCTTTTCTACTTCATGGAAAACTCTTTATCTCTGAGAGTCAATTCGACGCTGCTACACAGAGGCTGTTTCAGCATCAATATTAATATCCCTCCTCACTTTGAACATAGGTAATCAGTTGACAAATTTGTTGAAGGGATGTAAATATTTAATAGATGATTAAAATAAATACAAGGCTTTTAAGATCCCTTCAGATATTGAATAAATGAAACATAAAAATTATAATAAGTTTCCATAACAATCACTTGAACAACTAAAAATAAAATTTCATGTGATATTCAGATGCTAGCCTACTGAATAGCTATTATATAACCTATGAAAGTTACAGAAGTACATAAAACACCATATTTTCCTACAAAGGTATAAAATGAAATTTGGCCGATATTAGAAAACACAGAAATGACGCACAATTTAATCTAAAAGTTGGGGCAATATCCTTTATCTGGAGATAATTTAAGATAATCCTTAAAAATAATTTTCGTTTCAGGAAAAGATTTGGTCTGAAAAGGAAAAGCTAACTGCAAAGATTGCTTACCTTTTACAGGAAAGGTAAATGGCTCCTTAGTTAAATCAGGGCAATCAACTACAGAGACCTGGACTTCAGCAAAGTTATCCGTTAGCCCCTTCTGCAGAACTAATGAAGACAAGAAAAAGGGTTAACATTAGGTAGAAATTTGCCATCACAGATCAAGTCTTCCCCTGATTTTTGTGTGTGTCCTATTTCCAACCTAAACTTGTGTAATTTTTTTAAAATTTAATTTCTGGCTGCACCGCCCAGCATATGGGATCTTAGTTCCCAGAACAGGGATGGAATTTTTGCCACCTGCAATGGAAGCAAGGAGTCTTACCCTCTGGAGTGCCAGGAAGTCCCTAAACTTGAGTAATTTAAAAGGAGCCTTGGGGGCCAGCAGTTAAGACCCCATGCTTCTACTGTAGGGGGTGCTCCCACATGCTGTGCTGCCAAAAAAATCATATAAAAAAACAAAAAGAGGGGGAACAATCTTGCTAATGAACTTATTTAGACACATAATTAGACACATAATTAATCACAAGATATGAATACTACTATACATAAATACTTCCATAAGTACCACTGTAAGCTGTAGTGATTATAAACCACTGAAGATAAACACTGCACTCATTTTCTTTTAGGGAAAGGATTCCAGGAATTGAAATGTAAATATTTAAACTGCTAGAAAGTAAGCAATTACATGCAACACCTTCATTAATGTTTACAGACAAAATGTTTAGCAAAAGAGGACATGAAAGTATGTGCTATATGACTTCACTTATCTGCATTTCAAACAAAGAAAACTAAAGTCACAGAAGTCAGAACAATGGTCACTTCCTGGGAAAGTGATATTGACTAAGAAAGTGTGAGGAGTCTTCTGGGATACTGGAAATAGTTTATACCTTTTTTTAAAAAGCTTATTATTTGGCCATGCTGGGTGGTATGTGCGATCTTAGTTCCCTGAACAACGATCTGTGCACCCCTCCAGAATCTTTTTTAAAAATATTTATTTATTTACTGCAGCAGGTCTTAGTTGAGGCATGTTGGATCTATTTATTTTTTAATTGGAAGAAAATTGCTTTACAATGTTGTGTTGGTTTCTGTTGAACATCAACTTGAATCTGTCATGATTTTATACATACATATATATATATTCCTTCTCTCTCCTGGCTTCACTTTCCTTTTTCTTACTTATTAGTAGATCCCTTCCTCGAATTAATCCTGTGACACTACCTTAAATTCTTGTTCAAATAAGGTGAGATACCTAAAAATATACACACAGAAAAACCTAAGCAAGGTTCACTGGCAGTCTGTCATATCAGGAGAGGGGGAAAAAGTAGTAGATTGGGAACATGATTAATGTATCACAGTAGATTATTTCAAGAGTACTGCAACTGGTAAAAAGTTAATAAAGCAAAACTATGTACTCTTTCGGCACCACACACATTTAAATCTTGTCATATTAATTTTCATTCTGTAAAGTTAATATCTCATCAAGACTATTTGAATGGTGAATTTAGGTTTTTATTTTTTTCCTTAGGATAATAAAAAAGAATATAAAAGGTATAGTATTTACCTCCAACAAGCTCCTCTAGACTTGGCACATGGAAAGAATATTCAGCACAAGCCATCTTCTCTCTTCCTTAGGGGACAAGGCACAACCTTTAAAAGAATAACATAGCTATTGGGAAAAAACTAGTCTGAACCAACTAAGTCCAAGATGGCAAAAGATTCAACTTCCCGTAGACCTTGAGCCTCGTTGTAAAGCATTAGCATCTAAATGGCATACCCATAAGCACCATAACCATAGAAGGCCAAAAAGTGGGTGGTGGCCCAATTCCTGAAAATCTCTGCCCCAAACAGTTGGAATAATCCTTCCACTTAGCCTATGAAGTTACCCAGCCCATAAATACTAACCATCCTACATTTTGGGACCTCTAGCTTTCTGAGCTGGCCCACACTGTCCGCTCTCTCCTCCAAGGCTGTCATGCTTTTTGAGACAGACGGCAATCTGTTTACGAAATTAGTTCAGTTCAGTCGCTCAGTCGTGTCTGACTCTGCAACCCCATGGACTGCTGCACGCCAGACTTCCCTGTCCATCACTGAATGCTGATTTTTAAGCCAAATTTTTCACTCTCTTCTTTCATCAACAGGCTCTTTAGTTCTTTGCTTTCTGCCATAAGGGTAGTGTCATCTGCATATCTGAGGTTATTGATATTTCTCCCGGCAATCTTGATTCCAGCTTGTGCTTCTCCCAGCCCAGCGTTTCTCATGATGTACTCTGTATGTAAGTTAAATAAGCAGGGTGAACAATATACAGCCTGGATGTACTCCTTTCCCAATTTGGAACCATCCTGTAGTTCCATGTCCAGTTCTAACTGTTGCTTCTTGACCTGCATACAGATTTCTCAAGAGGTGGGTCAGGTGGTCTGGTATTTCCATCTCTTGAAGAATTTTCCAGTTTGTTGTGATCCACAGTCAAAGGCTTTAGCATAGTCAATAAAGCAAAATTAGATGTTTTTCTTGAACTCTTGCTTTTTCAATGATCCAGCGGATGTTGGCAATTTGATCTCTGATTCCTCTGCCTTTTCTAAATCCAGCTTGAACATCAGGAAGTTCACAGTTCATATACTGTTGAAGCCTCACTTGGAGAATTTTGAGCCTTACTTTGCTAGTGTAGAGTGTGAGGTGAGTGCAACTGTGTAGTAGTTTGAACATTCTTTGGCATTGCCTTTTTTTGGGACTGGAATGAAAACTGACCTTTTCCAGTCCTGTGGCCACTGCTGAGTTTTCCAAATTTGCTGGCATATTGAATGCAGCACTTTCACAGCATCACCTTTTAGGATTTGAAATAGCTCAATTGGAATTTCATCATCTCCACTAGCTTGTTTGCAGTGATGCTTCCTAAGGCCCACTTGACTTCGCATTCCAGGATCTCTGGCTCTAGGTGAGTGATCACACCATTGTGGCTATCTGGGTCATGAAGATCTTTTTGGTGCAGTTCTTCTGTGTATTTTTGAAATGTCTCTGTAAATAAATCTACTTCCTATCACTTTGTCTCTCACTGAATACTTTCTTTAGATAAGACCTAAAGATTTGAGCTTCATTAAGTCCTGAGTGTGTGATCTCAAAAGACAGTGGGTTCAAGTCCCAACCTGAGTTGTGAGGTTTCATGAGGATTTACAAGATAAAGCAAGTGTAGATTAATGGTTGCAAGAGTTCACAGCGCACCAAGCATGAACATCTAAAGCTCTGGAAATGAAAGAGTTCAGTTATGTAAGGAAGGCAAAAGGGCATTTAGGTGTCTGTCCTCACAGAAAGGCAACCACAACTTTTAGTATTTAATAATCGGAGTGAGAAATGTCCAAGTAACCTCTTTTAATACTAACACCTTAAATAGCTAATATTTAAATAGACAAAAGGAATACCAAACCAAGAGGGCACATGATTCATTTTTCTCCAGTCATGTACCTGGACTGAACACGCAGCTTTCTAACAGTTGGTTTAAGGAAGATAGATGCTGAAGCAAAGGTAGTTAGTTGCTAAAGTTTATGAGTGTTTACGTGGTTGTAGAATAACAGTTGGTTGTAGGATGCTCAGGTACTTCTATAATAGATCATTTACTTGTGTTTTCTATTCTGTATTTGACAATTAGGCTAAAAATTACATGAGTTTCTTACACTATAACATTTACAAGAGAAAATTTAAATTACTAAGAAAAATAGAAATTTCTACAAATGATTAGCTTTTGATATTCAAATCATTTCATTTACAAATAAACTTTTTTTGGTAAACAACTTTAATGTTCAATTATTCTAATAACTAATGAAGTATAATTTGATTTTTAAAAAATATATGCTAAGTATTTTATAATAATTAGACATTTATACAGAGATTAGTATCTTACCTCAAGTGTACAGGTGATGAGGTACACAAGCAGACAGAGTTAAATAAAATGTGAGCCAAAAAGCACAAACAAACAAAAGTAATACTAGGTGGGTGGAGAAATCCCACTTTAGGCCAGTCACAGCAAGGAATAGAGACAAAACTCTTAAGGGTGTTTCTAAGAACACTGTTGGATTTCTCATTAAAATTGTTAATGAATACTTCATTAATCTGAATAATGTCTGACATATCAATACTTACTAAGTGAAAGGTGGAAACATCTGAAATACTCTTCCAAATTTTTTTAACAAAGATTCATAATTTTCTTAGAAACTGGATTTCTAATTTTGACAATAGTTTCAAACAACACATCCTTCACAAACATGTATTTAAGACCTGACACTTCTTTAGTACTTGATCAAATACCGAAATTTATTACCCTGTTCCTCTATCCATGGGATTCTCCACGCAAGCATACTGGAGAGGGTTGCCATTCCCTTCTTCAGGGGATCTTCCCGACCCAGGGGAGGAACCTGGTCTCTTGCACTGTAGGCAGATTCTTTCCTGAGTTACCAGGGAAGCCTATTTACTTCATATGCATGATTTGGTCTCCCAAATAAAATGTAAACTGTTGATACTGGGCCCCAAACCCTATATCATATTTTAATTACCTCAAATATATTCTCTTTTGGCAGCAACATGCCACTTGCAGAATCTTAGTTCCCTAAAAGGGCATCAAACCTGGGCTCTCAGCAGTGAAAGTGAAGCTTGGAGTCCTAACCACGGAACCTCCAGGGTGGTGGTTAGGTGCGTGCATGCTCAGTCGTGTTTGACTCTTTTGTGACCCTGTGGACTGTAGCCCAGTAGGCTCCTCTGTCCATGGAATTTTCCAGGCGAGAATACTGGAGTGGGTTGCCATTTCCTCTTTCAGAGGAATCTTCCTGACCCAGGGATCTAACTTGAATCTCTGGTGTCTCCTGCATTGGCAGGTGAATTCTTTTCCTTTAGTGCCACCTGGGAAGCCTGTGGACCGCCAAGGAACTCCCTGAAATATATTTTCAAATTGAAATAAACTATAATTGTTTAGGAATAAGCCATTTTAACTTTTGAAATAATTTCAGATGGACAGAAAATACATACAAAGAAAGAAAGTACATACAATCCTGTATACACTTCATGCAAGGGCTCCCCAGGTGATGCTAGTAGTAAAGAACCTGCCTGTCAATAAATGCAGGAGACACAAGAGACATGGGTTCGATCCCCAGGTTGGGAAGATCACCTGGAGAAGTGCATGGCAACCCACTCCAGTATTCTTGCCTGGAGAATTCCATGGACAGAGGAGCCTGGCAGGCTATATAGTCCATGGGGTCACAAAAAGTCGGACACCGACTTAAGTGACTTAGCACACATGAACAAGCCACAGAATCTTAGTTCCCTGACCAGGGATAGAACACAAGCCCCCTACAGTGGATGCATGGACTCTTAACCACTATACCTCTAGGGAAGTATCATCATTTTATATACATTAAAAAATTTTTGTTTTTCTTTTGTCTTGCAAATTATTTTTCTCTGTATAATAGGCTCCAATTTCATCCACCTCATTAGAATTGATTCTAATGTATTCTTTTAATAGCCGACTAACATTCCATTGTGTATATGTACGACAACTTTCTTTTCCATTCATCTGCCAATGGATATCTAGGTTGCTTCTATGTCTTAACTATTATAAACAGTGCTGCAATGAACATTGGGGTACACGTGAAGTAAGTCAGAAAGAAAAACACCAATACAGTATATTAATATGTATATATGGAATTTAGAAAGACGGTAACAACAACCCTATATGTGAGACAGCAAAAGAGATATACAGAACAGACTTTTGGACTCTGTGGAGAAGGTGAGGGTGGGATGATTTTAGAGAATAGCACTGAAACATGTATATTATCATGTGTAAACAGATCATCAGTCCAAGTTCCACACATAAAACAGGGCACTCAAAGCCGGTGCACTAGGACAACCCTGAGGGATGGGATGGGGAGGGAAGAGGGGAAGGGGGGGTTCTGGATGAGGGACACATGTACACTCATGGCTGATTCATGTCACTGTGTGTGGCAAAAACTACCACAACACTGTAAAGTAATTAGCATCCAATTAAAATAAATAAACTAAAAAAATTTTTTTTAAGTGCAAAAAAAAATTTTCTTGCCCATGATTTATTTTTTAACAGTTTCCTTTTACAATATAGAATATTTATACATATACATTAACACAATTATACATACTTGGAAACAAGGTATAGTGACATTTAAATATTTTAATTTAAATTTAACTTTATTTAGCAAATATAGCATTATTAAATGAACATATATGTGTGTGTACATATATATGTATGTGTATATATATATATGTATGTGTGTGTGTGCATATATATATATATATATATATATGTCAGATGATAGCCAAAACTTTAATTCTCTGTATCCAGAAGCAGTTTACTTGGTAATAATAATTAAAATAAATGGCTACCATATAGAATTAAAAGATTTATTCTAAAATGGAAAGCAAATGTCATTTTATTTTTATTTTTTTCTAAAATATTTATTTGGATGAGTTGGGTCTTAGTTGCACACACCCTAATCTTGTCAGGAACCCCACCCTTTTTGAAACTTTGCAGAAGAATGCAAGACTGCTACTGCCATGATATAACAAGTTACATACTCCTAACTTGACTACACTGCGTGTTAGTCACTCAGTCAGACTCATTGCAACCCCATGACTGTAGCCCACTTGGCTCCTCTAACCATGGAATTCTCTAGACAAGAATACTGTAGTGGGTTGCCATTCCCTTCTCCAGGGGACCTTGCATAACCTCTCCCTAACACTCAGGGAGAGGAGCACAGTTCTTGAGTCACTAGCCTACTGTGTTCCCTTTAGGCCTGCCAAAGAAAGCAAGCCTCTATTTCCTTCGCCATAACTCTGTCTCCTTGTTTCTGGTTGGCATCAGTGCACAGAGAGTCAAGATTTTGGCAACAAATCCTTGCTTTCCACTCACATAAATCATTTAAGCCCTTTGGCATCAGTGCACAGAGAGTCAAGATTTTGGCAACAAATTCTTGCTTCCCATTCATATAAATCATTTAAGTCCTGTGAATATAAAATGCGGTTGGATCCACAATCCAAGAGAGTTCACTGAGAATCAAATTCCCTGGATTCCATGGAGTCGGTAGAATGAGCACGCATCAAGAAGTAAAATAAATACAGAAGTTTCATCAAGAAGTGAAATAAAAACAGGGGTGTTCGTTTCGTTCAGTGTTAGAGTGAGAACAAAATACATAAGCCTGTATGAACTACACTGTACAAACTGAAATTTCAGTGATTCTGCATATAAGCTAAATCTTATGTTTGTATTTAAAACTGGTATTACACAATATAGAGTGGTAAATCTCGTGCTAATGAATTAACTTTTTAATTTCTCGACAATAAAGAGCAAATTAATGCTACTATTAATAATATAATTAGTGATTAATAATCAATAAAATAGCATGATTAATAATGCCCTTGATAATAACACCAAATTAATGCTATTAGTTAAAACATCATGACAAATTGAAAAAGATACTACAGAAGAAATGAGACAGCTTATATCTTAGTAGCTTTAACGGCACTTTCCCATTGCATTTTGAACAAGGGACACTGCATTTTCATTTGATACTGAGCCTCACAAGTTCTGGAAATATGGCAGGGGATAAGGCATGCAATCCCTGTTCTGGAACTTACTGTACTTCACAAACTCTACAAGACTTGACTATCTGTGCCTAAATTGAGTAAAGAAGCTAGATTACCTTCTAGATCTATTCAATCCCAACATGACACTACCCACAAAATAAGACTAGACTGCTTTCCTGGTTTTATTATATGATACAAGAAGCTAAGGATTTGATTCCTGGGTCAGGAAGATACCCTGGAGGAGGAAATGGTAACCCATTCGTTTTCTTGACTGGAAAATCCCAAGGACAGAGGAGCCTGCTGCTATACAGTCCATCGGTTCGCAAACAGTTGGACTAGAGATCAAGCCAGATCATTCCTTTTTTTTTAATTTTTAATTAAAAAAATTTTTTCAGCTCATTCCTTTTTGTAAGTACTTTGGGAAAAACAAAAAACATCAAAACTAAACTAGTTTAAACTTTTAGCTTTTACACAGTAACCATTCAGAAAACAGTGGAAACAGTGGCTTTTTCTGGGCTCCAAAATCACTGCAGATGGTGACTGCAGCCATGAAATCCTTGGAAGGAAAGTTATGAGCAACTTAGACAGCATATTAAAAAGCAGAAACATTACTTTGCCAACAAAGGTCCGTCTAGTCAAGGCTATGGTTTTTCCAGTGGTTATGTATGGGTGTGAGAGTTGGACTATAAAGAAAGCTGAGTGCTGAAGAATTGATGCTTTTGAACTGTGGTCTTGGAGAAGACTCTTTCAAAGTTTCTTGGACTGCAAGGACATCCAACCAGTTCATCCTAAAGGAGATCAGTCCTGGGTGCTCACTGGAAGGACTGATATAGAAGCTGAAACTCCCATACTTTGGCCACCTGTTGCGAAGAGCTGACTCATTTGAAAAGATCCTGATGCTGGGAAAGATTGAAGGCAGGAGAAGGGGACGACAGAGGATGAGATGGTTGGATGGCATCACCGACTGGATGGACATGGGTTTGGGTGAACTCCGGGAGTTGGTGATGGACAGAGAGGCCTGGCGTGCTGCGATTCATGGGGTTCATGGGATCGCAAGGAGTCAGACACAATTGAGTGAACTGAACTGAACTGAACCATTTAGAGAACTGAGAAAACGAACAACAAAAATCCGCCGTGGGTGTCTCCTGTGATCTGTTAATCAACTCCTGGGAGGCTGACCCTTCGTTCTGAGGGAGGATAGGTAACAACATAAGTTCGAAGGTGCAGCGGGAAGCTGGCAGTCGTTGCGTAACAGAGGCTTCCAGTACAAAGGTTACACATTTTGAGTCAGGGTCAAGGTACGATCCTCTCACAATTTAACGGAGAAGCGTTTTCTGAAGGCAAAAGCGGACACAACACGACAAAACACAGCTGGCCAGAGACACATACTCGCACATCCCCCATAAGACCCGCGGTGACTCTGGACAGTTATAGGAAACCTCAGCAGAGGTGAGGCCACCGGGAGCAAGTCAGGCGAAGTGCCTGTTTCCTTGCAGTTCACGTGCATTCCACCCGCCTGACCCCACAATTTATTCCCGAAACGTTGGCCTAAACGCCCTAGGCTATTCCACTTACCTAGTCGGTCAGACAAGCCTACGCCATACGCCCGCTCTTACCTCACTCAACTCTGCCTCTCCGGGGTCAGGGCGTCCAAGGCTCCGCCCACTGGAATCGGACCTCCCCTCGCGGGGATAAACATGGCGCCTGCGTCGCGCCAGCTCCCAGCTCTCCCGTTCATCCCGGAGTCTAGTTGTTATCGCGAGACTTCCGCCCCACTATTAGCTTGGGCGCGCCGCACGCCCAGCCTTTCCTCCCGCGCGGCGGCGGCGGTTGTCTGCAATCTGCCTTTCGGAGTCCTGTGGTCGGTAGGTTGCTGTCCGTAGCAGAGGCCCGTGCCGAGCCGGCGCAGGTTGGTATACGCCACCTGTCTCTGGAGGGGTCGGAAAGAGGACACGGGCGTCTGGGCCTTGGGGGTGGCGGAGGGGTCGCCCTTGTGGCTTTTCCCGGGCCCCGTGGGGCAGGGCGGGGTGGGGTCCAGCCGCGGAAGTCGAGCCCTGATGGCGGAGGGTACGCGGTGGTTTTGGACTGCGGGCCTAGGGTTGCGCTGCGACCGTGGCCCGAGCGTGGGCCGTGAAGTGGATGTTAAAATGGAGCATTAAACAATGCTTATTCTCTAAATTGCGGTTGAGTGCGAGGTAGCCGTTGCTGACGCCATCCTCGCCCGACGTGGGTGCCTCCTGGAGACGCTTGCCCCAGGATCACGCAAGACGCTAAGGGCGTGTTGTTCGCGGCCGCGTGGTCTGGTCAGCAGAGTCCCCGACTAGGAAGCAGTACTTCACAGGATTGCTTTCCAGATTCCGGAAAAGATTGTGTTAGTTTTAGTTTTGATAATACGCGCAGGTATACCATCGCTGCCATTGGATCCACTTAAAGCATCTGCCTATAAAGCCGGAGACCCGGATTCAATCCCTGGGTTGGGGAAGATCCCCTGGAGAAGGGAATGGCGACCCACTCCAGTATTCTTGCCTGGAAAATCCCATGGACGGAGGAGCCTGGGAGGCTACAATCCGTGGAGTCGCAAAGAGTCGGACACTACTGAGCGATTTCACTTCATGACTTAGATTTTGCAAAGCTTGAGATTTTTGTGACCTATTGTCTTCCTGTATTTGAAATATGTCATTCTTAAAATGCTAAAAACGAAGAACAGATGGCATCCTCTATAAGGGAGGTTGAGAAGTAGAACACATTATCCTTTAAAAAATTTTGCCCAAAATACTGTATCCATGGAAGTGAAAAAAAGACAACGGGCATTATCTGCAAGACTTTTATTGAGACTTTGGAGAATTCAGAACTTTTAATATCCTATTACTAAATCTCAGACCAGGAGTTTGGATTGAGGTAGTAAGACCTAATGATTATTTTCCCTGCTATACTAGGCCACACATAGTAGTTAACTTCTGCTGTTGAACACAGATACTCTTCATTGTACATTACTATGACTAAGGGTTAAAGTTACATTTTTTCCTGTTGCGAAAGTTCCTTGATACTGTTGGAAATTACCTACTCTTCTGGAATCTTATTCCATTGGACAGATGAAGGAGGCAAAACTAAAACAGAACCCATGAATCAAATCTCTAGATTTTAGAATTGATCTGAATTTACAGTTACTACCAGAAAATATTAAAGGCTTTGTAAGTGATATGGCCTTAATTTACATTTTATTTACATAACTCAGCTACATCAAAAATTGCATTACTCTGATTACTGTTGGCATTAATTTGTTCAAGGAAACTACATCACATTTACCAGATTTTATATGGTCAGAAATCTATTGAAAGCAAAAGATAATTTGAGAGGGACTTGGATCAAGAATGGATTCTCTTAACTATACAACGGCACCTGATTCAGCTGTGGAAACTGAGAATCAAAGGTAAGTGCCTTTAAAAAAAAAAAACAGATTTTTCCTGGATAAGAGACTGGATGGTAATATTTACTGTATTTGAATTACTGGGAGGGTATAAACCATTGTCAGTAATGAGTGGTGGTAAATTTCAAGAATTGGAACAGAAAAGGAAAACTTGGTTTGGACAGGCCTTTGAAGTTTTTGAACTAAGAAGATGGGTATTAGTGAGTCTTGCTTTAAAATCAATTTGTTCTTATTTCACGTTAGCAAGGATGCTGGCTTATGTATTACGATGAAAGGTATCTAGTCTAAATCATTGATCTCGCTGGTAAATCACATGAGCATTTCTAATATATTCATATCAGATACCTCTCTACTAAGATACTCTTGTTTTATTTAGAGGCGGCTTTGTCCTGTTTCGTTTAGGATTTAGCAGTGAACAGGATGCCTTTATGGAACTTACATAAAGGAAGATCACCATGGCAGTGGCATTATGGCCCACTTCAGCAGTTTGTTAGTACTGAGCCCATCTTCTAAGAAATTATTCTAAGCATGTTTTCCTGCTTTGATTTTAAAGACATATATTACTGATAATAAACATTCAGTAATTTGAGATGGTGCGATTAATCTTTCCCTGTTTTCTAGTGACAACTCTTCCTCTGGTAGCAGCTTATTTAAAACTCAGTGTGTTCCTGTCCCACCTAAACGGAGGCAAAGAAACACTATTAGAAAATTCGTTCACATACCCAAAAGTACTCAGGCAGCAGAGTCATCTAGTGACTCATCTATAGAGCCAATACCACTGACTTTAAAGGCTATTTTTGAAAGATTCAAAAATAGGAAACGTAAATATAAAAAGAAGAAATACAAGCCAACGGGAAGACCAATGGGAAGACCAAAAGGAAGGAGAACCACTAGATACTCACAAATTACTGAGAAACAGTTTAAAGACAAAAGACCTGGTTTCCCATTTTTAGAATCAGAAAATGGAAGAAAACCATTACCTTGGAAAAAAATTTTAACCTTTGAGGTGAGTCATTATTTATATATGCTCATACACAACTTAAAGGTGTGAAATGAGTTGTTGGTCACTTTTAGAATTTAGGTAACACCTAGAACATGGAATTTGCAACTTTGATAATACTTCTTTGTCCTGACTATACTGCCACTTAAATGCCACCTCCATCCTTCAGTTCAAAGTTGACTTGGGCTTCTGGATGTAATCTTTACTGGTATATTGGGTGGATATATCTGCATGTAAATCCAAGGACGTTTTTATACCTTGCTCTTACCCAAACAGGTTTTAAACATCATTCCTAAAACTCAAATAATGCCTAGTTGTTTACTATAACCTAAGTCAAACCCACACTTGACTTTGTGTTCAGTGGCTTTAGTAGATTTCATTTCTGACAGAATCACCTGACAGATCAGCCAGTTCATAGCAGTAGACTCAAATATTTGAATTTTAAGTGACTGCAAAATTTGTCAGACACGACTGAGCGACTTCACTTTCACCTTTCGCTTTCATACATTGGAGAAGGAAATGGCAAGCCACTCCAGTGTTCTTGCCTGGAGAATCCCAGGCATGGGGGAGCCTGGTGGGCTGCCGTCTGTGGGGTCGCACAGAGTCGGACATGACTGAAATTATGCAGCAACAGCATAATTTGTAGTCACTTGTTCTAAAATCTGACTTATTGGAAAGGATTAGTAATTAACCTTTTATGTTTAAAAGTGACTAAAAAAACCCTTTCAGTTTGCATTAAAAAAATCTTTAGAAGCATCCAAACCATATGCAAGATTTGTGATTGTTTTTCTTGGTGTACCAACTTTGGTAACTCGCTTGGTAGAACAGTGAATTTTTAGAAGCAGTGTTTGATAGAGGTGATCACCATATTGCAGAGTTAGAGCTTCCTTGTTATTTTAGAATATAAGCATCTATCTGCTAAGCTGTGGCAAAAAAAATTTTTTTCCCAAGTCCGTGACTTACAATAGGATGTTCTGGTATATAGCAAGCAGTGGCAAGAGGATTTTTTAACTACCTTGAAAAACTGAAGTATGAATACTACCTCAAGGAATCCTTGAAACAGATGAATGTTGCTGAAGATTTAGAAAAAGAAGACCTTGATAGTCGAAGATACAGATACTTGGATGATGATGGATCTCTCTCTCCTATTGAAGAGTCAGCGTAAGTTCAGACATTGGAACAAATTTGAACATTATTATGCTTTTAAATCTTAATGTTGCTCCACATTATACTATCAGTTTGTTTAGATTTTGATTTAATAGTTTTAATGTTTAAAATTCATATTAAATGTTGAGTTCAGTTGCTCAGTCATGTCTGACTCTTTGGGACTCCATGGACTGCAGCATGCCAGGCTTCCCTGTCTGTCACCAGCTCCCAGAGCTTGCTCAAACTCATGTCTCTCCAGTTGGTGATGCCATCCAACTATCTCATCCTCTGTTGTCCCCTTCTCCTGCCTTTAATCTTTCTCAGCATTAGGGTCTTGTCCAGTGAGTTGGTTCTTTACATCAGGTGGCCAAAGTGTTGGAGTTTCAGCTTGAGCATCGGCCCTTCCAAGGAATATTTAGGGCTGATTTCTTTCAGGATTGACTGGTTGGATCTCCTTGCAGTCTAAGGGACTCTCAAAGAGTCTTCACCACCACCACAGTTCAAAAGCATTATTTCTTCAGTGCTCAGCTTTCTTCATGGTCCAACACTCACATCCATACATAACTGTTGGAAAAACCATAGCTTTGACTAGACTGACCTTTATCAACAAAGTAACATCTCTGCTTTTTAATATGCTCTGTAGGTTGGTCATGGCTTTTCTTCTAAGGAGCAAGCATCTATTAATTTCCTGGCTGCAGTCACCATCTGCAGTGATTTTGGAGCCCAAGAGAATAAAAGTCTGTCACTGTATCCATGTTTCCTCATCTATTTGCCATGAGTGATGGGACTAGATGCCATCATCTTAGTTTTCTGAATGTTGAGTTTGAAGCCAACTTTTCACTCTTCTCTCACTTTCACCAAGAGGCTCTTTAGTTCTTCACTCTCTGCCATAAGGGTGCTGTCATCTGTGTATTTGAGGTTATTGATATTTCTCCCTGCAATCTTGATTTCAGCTTATGCTTCATCGAGCCTGGCATTTCTCATGATGTATTCTGCATATAAGTTTAAATAAGCAGGGTGACAATATACATCCTTGATGCACTCCTTTCCCAATTTGGAACCAGTCTTGTTTCATGTCCAGTTCTAACTGTTGCTTCTTGATCTGCACACAGATTTCTCAGGAGAAATTAATTAAGGATTAAATGTTACTTAATATTAAATAAGTGTTCATACTTAAATATATTTAATAGTGATAATCAACTGGTATTCCTGGTTCAGTTGTATGTCATAACAGTATGCTATGAATTTATTGTCAACTGAGTGATAATGTTTTTAATATTACAGAGCAGAGGAGGACATTGCAGCAAACCTTGAACATGATGAATGTGATATTAAGTTGGTGGTAAGTGACATATTCCATTTTGTTTTGGGAGGGCAGGAGTTGACAAAGGGAGATTTTTAAAGTCTCAATGCCCTTGGTGCAAGAAATGTGCAGATAAAAATGAGCATTTTATAGATAACTGAGAACATCAATAAGCCGTACTATGTCAGTAAGTGTCAATAGTATTCTAAGTTTTAATGTGTTTTATTGTTACTAGGATATCAAATAAAAATCCAAATGTAATTTTCAGGTTATTTTAAGTAACCTAGTTGTATGTAATTACTAGTGCAGTAAAATTGGTCATATGTCTTACCAATATTTCTTATGCAGGAGAATAATTATTTCATAATAAGTTCTGAATTTCCGAAGAAGAAGAATGTATATTTGGATCAAGAGGAATATACTGAAGAAACTGCTTTGCTTAAAAAGAGAACATCAAAATCTAAACACTGGACAGAGGACAAAATGGCCTGAAGAGAGATAGGATTGTAAATACCAGACAAGGTAAACAGAATAAAAGCGAAGATAAGTGTCTATATATGCCAGCCTTAGAAAAAAACAACCCTGTAAGAAAATAAAGAATACTTAAACAGATTTGTGAAACTCTTGAAGTAGTAATTTTAAGAAAAATCATGTAAAAAAATTGAGGCTGTTACTACAGAGATTGACTTGACAGATAATAAACAAAAGTCCTACTGTTTTTGCCTGTGATGGTTTATTTCTAGGTAAGAGAACTTCAAGGTACCATTTGAGCACTGAATCAGATAACAGATTGTAATCTTGAAAAAAAGTCTGCATAAACAAATTTTTTTCACCTACCCTCCTTAGGGACCTATAACTTCCTGTTTTTATTTTATTTAGACGAATTTAATGTGAAATGCTGAGTACTGTAATAACGTAATTTTCCCTTCCTAATTACCTTCATTTCAAATATCATTTTCACCACTGTATACAATGTATTTTACAGTAGCACTTGTGTTTGTTTTTGTTTAATTTGTGGACAAAGACTTCCAAACAAGTGCGAAAGTAAATCCTCTTTTGCAACCCACAACTCATTGTTCAGTATGAGTTTTGATACAGATAAGAAGGAACATGATCCATAAAATGCGTATGTATTGATGAGCATAAAGATTGCTTCCAGGGCTGTAAGGTTAAATAAGCTTCTAAATTACCAGCTGTACTGATCCTAGTACTCAGTTTTCATGTTGACATAAAACAAAGATGGGCTTCTTTTTTAGGCTTTTATCTTCGGAATACAGTGTCTGGATTTTGCAAAGATATGTCTAATGCTTTAGGTGAGTTTGGTTCAGATTTGTGTAAATATGATACACTGTCAGAACTCCTCCAGAGGTTTAATTTTTGAAAGGCATTTTTGCCAACTTTAAATTTCTATTCATCATGTAATTTCAGAAAATGAATCTCAGGATTGGCATGTTTTATAGTGACACTGTCAGGATTTGCTTTCAGGAAAGGGTCCCAGAACTATTAAGCTATCAGAATCTTGGATATTCCCTCTTCAAGCATATGAATTTTTAATCTCCTAACACCTATACAATTTAAGAATTTTATTGAAGTATAGCTGACAATGCTAATTTCTGCTGTACAGCAAAGTGACTCAGTTATATAATTTTCCTCTTATGATCTATCACAGAATAGATTAATTCCCTGTGCTATACAGTAAGCCCTTGTTTATCTTAGAATTTATAGCTGCTAGTCCAATGTTCCCAGTCCATGGCTCCCCACCTCCTGTCCAACCACAAGTTCATATCTGTTTGTTTCATAGATGTGTTCATTTGTGTGGTAATTTAGATTCCACATATAAGTGATAACCTATTTCTGACTTAGTTTGCTTTGTATATTGCTGGGTCCATCCATGTTGCTGCAAATGGCATTTTCATACACCCCTCCCACACATCTTTATCACTTCATCTCAGTTCACTTCATCTCTCAGTGGACATCTATGTTGGTTCCATATCTTAGAACAGTGCTGTAGTGAACACAGGTGCAGGTATCCTTTCCAACCATGTTTTTGTTGGTGGGGGATTGCTCATCACATGGTAGCTCTACTGTAGTGGTAGTACCAATCTACATTGCCACCAACAATGTAAGAGAAGGTTCCTTTTTTTTCTCCAACACCCTGTCTGGCATTTATTTGTAGACTTGTAAATGATGGCCGACTTGATTATAGTTTTGATTTGCATAACCCTAACCCTATTAGTGATGTTGAGCATAGAACCTACACCCCCTGCAGCAGAAGTCCTGAAGTCTTAACCAGTAAATCACCAGGGAAGTCCCACTATTTTTTAAGGGATGCATATACTAAAATGAAGTGGAAATTTTAATAGTGTAATGCTAGAAATGACTACACAGGAAACAATTTCATAAATCTGAATGATATACAAATGCCAGATTTGTCCTCAGTGATCCCCAAATGGTCAGAACATGAGGCATATTAACATTTTTCTGTATTTTCATAATTGTTATCAATGAGAAAATATTTTACATTTTAGTTCTCAATTTAAAGCCAGAAATTCATTTAAATAGTTTTGTAGTAATCTGGGCACTGCATAGGTTAAACACATTGTAGTAATGAAGTTCTTAATAATCAAGCTTAAATTTACATATGTAATTTTTTGGTTCAGCTGTAATAACTACATGGTACTTTATACTATCTTTCCTAAGCATTGATTTAAAAATACATGTCATGTGATTAATTCATATTATGATTTCTTTATATTACTGAATTTAAAATTAAACAATGATTAAGCAACAGTTGAGGTCTATCCCGATGGGGCTTTTTCTATAAACCTACATCGTTGGAAACGCCTCATAGAGTAACTCTGTAGTTTCCTTTACTCATAGAACTACCTGTTAGATCTGTGAGAAAGAACTACAAGACATAGCTGCCAATTAAACTATGAAAAACCTAACAATTTTTTTTTAATCTTAGGTATTGGCATATCCCAATGATCTCTGTCAAGTTTTAGGGTGTGATAACTTAGGTAAGTTTTAGTTAGTGACTAATTTGGAGTGGGGGTTACCATTCCAGTTCAGATGATGAATGTAATGTTCAACTGCTGAATGATACAGATATGAACTAAAACTCAATTCTGATAGAGCTGAGTATAACAAAATGTTTAAGCATATATTTAGGTTTTTGATTTTTAATCATGAGTAAGTAACCCATAGTATTTTATTTGGTATTTGCAGGAATTAATATGATTTGAACTTGGTAAGTTTTTAGAGGTAAGTAGAATATTTAATTTCTATTCAAATAGGATTCAGAAGTTCTGAAGATAATGAAATTTTGAGTATGGCATTCCATAACTATTGTGACTGCTAGTTATTTAGGTGTAAAACAGAATTAGGAAAAAAAAATGAAGACACAGCATATGTAGGGCATGGAAATGCCCTGGTCCCTTGCATACTTTATTAAACTGACATGTAAATATCAAGTATGATTGGATAGGCTCCTGTGTGAAAGTTTTATAGGTATAGAGGGTAAAAAGGTAACGACTAAGTTTATAATTTAAGATGAATTAATGTAGTTGCCTTGCTATAATGACAAATAGGAAAAAATTATTTCACATGTTACAAAAATTTTAGAGGTGTGTGTAAAAGTAAATTTCTCATATAGTATCATTACAGAATGAGGTTGGGGTGTTCCAGTTCAGTCATAATTGCACTGCATGGTATCTGCATTCAGCAGTTTGTTCCTGCTGGCTGTTCAAAAGACAGTGCGATAGAAATTCAGTATCTGGCATCGTTGGTTTTTTTGCTTTGTGCATGTTAGACCTGGTATTTCTACTGATACAGTATCCTTTTAGTTTGTTATACTGTTCAGTTTGACATAATCTTCAATAGTAACTAATACTTTTTTTTTCCCTACGGTTGTCATTAAGAACTAGACAGATTCCATCTCCTGACCCTAAACAGGTATTTTGCTTTTCACTTTCTGTTGCTTTTAGCAGCTTTTCTTTACCGATAGCATGCTTATTAGCAAAGCAGAACTTCTATACAGGTGCTGCTGCTAAGTCACTTCAGTCATGTCCAACTGCGACCCCATAGATGGCAGCCCACCAGGCTACCCCGGCAAGAACACTGGAGTGGGTTGCAATTTCCTTCTCCAGTGCATGAAAGTGAAAACTGTACTCAGTGTTTCCAACTCTTAGCACCCCCATGGACTGTAGCCTGCCAGCCTTCTCCATCCATGGGATTTTCCAGGCAAGAGTACTGGAGCTGTACAGGTGCAGAAGAAGCCTTTTGCACATTCTCTTAAGCTTGAGAAACTTACTTATAAAGCCTCATTCTACTGAAAATGGGCACTTGTTCATGGTGTCTATGAAACTGTTAATGCGGCTACATTGAGAACACAGGTTTTGCTTCCATCACTGTAATTTTATTGCAGTGGTGACAATGAGACCTGTAACATTTTTTTTTTTTTTTGGCTAGGCCCATCAGTAAAAATTGGATATAATACGGCTTTTCAGTATTAGGAAAGATGAAGGAATAAACACAAATGTACTTGCTTTATTTCACTTCTAGGATCCTATAGTAAACTGCTTGAGGAAATTGGATCTGGAAGATTACAGGTAAGATTTTCATCCATATTCCCCCCCCCCGTATTTAATGAAAAAAACTAGACATTAAACAGCCCATTAGGTGTTTTACTGTTTTTTCAGTGATGTTATGATGATGGGCAATTGTTCAACTGCTCTGAATGGGCTGAGTGAAAACAGCCTTTCTGAACATCCGTATTAAACTATATCTCAAAACATGAAAGCTCTAAGATTAAAGTTGCCTGAGGACATTTATGTTTTGCAACAAAGTTTAGGTATGAATGAAAATGGAACTGAATCAGTCTCAGTTATTGTTAAAATCCTTTTCTGTAGGTGGCAAACTTTGAAGTGAACTCCATTGAAGATCTAAGAGGCCCAACTAAAACAACTGTGGCAAGTAATTTGTTTTATGTCAGGTTTTCATGGTCATTACCAAGGCTTTTAGAATGCAGTTTCTCATTTGCTGTGGACATGACCGTAAAACAAATCCCAACTAGGTTTTTCTTCCTGCTACTTTGTTAGCATTCAGCCTGTTGGGAACATTTTATTAGCCTTAATTAACAACTTGTGAAGGTCAGTACAGTTCTAGTATAAATAGAACACAACCATTTTTCTAATTAGGTTTTATAATACCCAGACATTGCTAGTCTGTGCCTAGCACTGAACAGTCTATGCCTAAATTTCTGGAGTTGTTTTCTAGTTTATTACTATGGAAGCTGGCTTCAGAACTTTACATGAGCATCTCTGAAAATGAAATCTTTTTAATATTTGTTATACAGGCATCACAGCTGTGGATTGAGCATAATTTTTTGAAAGGTATGTACACATTACAGAAAATAATTTTTGTAGGTCATTTCAAAGAGGGCTGATGGGACCAAATCCTGGAGCCCTTAACGCTGTGACCAAAGATTGAATTCTCCATTGGATATAATAGTCACTCAATAGTGCTATGTTTTCCTGATGGAGATACAAGCTACTCATATCCATGACTGGTGATGTGGGAAAGTGTAAATGTCTTCCAAATTTAACCAGTATCTACTCTTCTTCAGGGCTACCTTGAAGATAACTATGGAGGAGCTATGGTGACTGGCAGTGGAAAGAATCAAGAAGTGTGAAAATCCTTAAAAATTTATTGACTTAAATAACTTTGCCACTTTGCCTATGTTATGAAACCTTTGTGCAGAAAGTCAGCATATATTTCTGGCTCGAAGCTTCTCTAGTGTTTTCTGTGGAGGAAATAATATCAGTTATTATTAAAATCAGGCTCTGATGTGCTTTAGACATTAAAAGTTGCAGGGGTATGTATGGGATGCTGCTTACCTTATGAAATTCTTTTGTCTTTGCTTTGTTTTGAGCATGTGCATCTTGCTTTTCTTTCTCTTCCTTTTGCTTTTTCGTTTCAGCTAATCTATAAGAAATTTGTATGGAATTAAAGACAGACACTTCAGATACATGTATAGTCACTAAAGTTGCATCTGACTATGCAACCCCATGAGCTGTAGCCAAGGGATTTTCCCATGAAGTGGGTTGCCATTCTTTTGTCTATCAAATATATATAAATCCATATACATACCCTAGTGTCCTTTGTGCATTTGGGGTTGTGCAGTCTTTATATCTTCAGGGAGAGACACCGTAACTTTACTCATATCCTTTAGGTGACTCACAAAGGAACCTGAGTGGAGAACAAGCCACGGAGTAAAATACATAATGCCACTGAGTAAAACCACTAAGTAAATAACAGATACCTGTAGTTTTCTCCATTATTGTTTTGGTTTGAGAATTTCCA
The DNA here is from genome assembly GCA_917880005.1 of Nanger dama. Lineage (NCBI taxonomy): Eukaryota > Metazoa > Chordata > Mammalia > Artiodactyla > Bovidae > Nanger > Nanger dama. The sequence goes on from CAKJTW010000107.1 coordinate 516,130, forward strand.
GAGGCATGAACTTTGTCCTTTATCTCTTTATGTCTCTGTGAGGCTCTCTCTATAAATGCCTTTTTTCTTTTTGTGAATGCTTCTTGTAAGCTCTCTGGTGCAGCTGTACACCTTGAAAAGGTTTCTGTTTAAAAAAGTATTTTTTAAAAGTATGTCAGCAGTACACAAATTCAAGTTCTCGTGAATGGGTGTGGGTTCACCAATCTGATGCACATACCTGCAGACACAGTTGGTTTCTCCAGTGGATGTTCTGACATAGCTGGATAATCTGAGTTTTTCAATGCACTCACCTAATTGCAAGAAAGTCATAGAAGACTTTACCACTTCAGAGAAGACTTTACTGTAGTTCTTTTGGAACTGCCTTTCTAGAAAATTCAGTCCTAAAGTTATTCTGAGTTAACCACAGCAGATGACCTTGCTAGAACTGAAAAATGTAAAGGAAAACTTAAAAAGCAATAGCACTTACTTTAGTTATCCAGCCACTAACTAACTCACATGGACCACAGCCTTGTGAGGCTGAAGGCTCAATGAAACTGTCCAAGACAGGTCATGGTGGAGTGTTCTGAAGAAACGCGGTCCACTGGAGAAGCTTCGAGAACCCCATAAACAGTATGAAAAGATAATACAACACTGAAAGATGGAACTCCTCAGGTCAGCAAAAGAGATGGCACCAAAATGAAAACAATGTAGGATGTGGCTGTTGATGGTCCAATGCTGTAAATGATACTGCAGGGGAACCTGTAATGTTAGGTCCATGAATCAAGATAAACAAAGTGGCCAAATAGGAGACAGCAGGAGTGAACATCAACATTTTAGGAATCTAAATGGATTAAAATGGGCTGGAATGGGTGAATTTAACTTAGATGACCATTATATCTCTTAGAAGAAGCCCTCATAGTCAACAAGAGTCTGAAATGCAGTATTTGGGTCCAGTCTCATGACAGTGATCTCTACTTGTTTCCAAAGGCAAACCATTGACTGTCACAGTAATCCAAGTCTATGCCCCAAACAGCAACGGTAAAGAAGCTGAACAGTTATATGACTTACAAGACCTTCTAGAACTAACACCCAAAAAAGATGTCCTTTTCATCACAGGGGACTGGAATGCAAAAGTAGGAAGTCAAGAGAGACATGGAGTAGTGGGCAAGTTTCATTTTGGACTACCAAATGAAGCAGAGTACACAGGAAACTTCCCTCATAGCTCCTGCAATGCAGGAGACCTGGGTTGAGTTCTTGGGTTGAGAAGATCCCCTGGAGAAGGAAAATGCAACCCATTCCAGTTCTTGCCTGGAGAATCCCATGGACAGAGGAGCCTGGTAGGCTACAGTCCATGGGGTTGGACATGACTGAGTGACTTCACTTCTTAGTAACTAAACCACCACCACCACAGCAAACACACTCTTCCAACCCTAACCCTACACAGGAGATAACTACACGTGGACGCCGCCAGATGGTCAATACCAAAATCAGACTGATTATATTCTTGACAGGCGAAGATGGAGCAACTCTATACAGTCAGCAAAAACAAAGAGCTGACTGTGGCTCAGATCATGAACTCCTTATTGCCAAATTAAGACTTAAATTGAAGAAGTAGGAAACATCACTAGAAACCACTAAATCAAATTCTTAAATTATACAGTGGAAGTGACAGATTTAAGGGATTAGATCCAACAGAGTGCCTAAAAACTAGGACACTGCACGGGAGGCAGTGATCAAGACTATCCTGAAGAAAAATGCAAAAAAACAAAATGGCTGTCTGAGGGTGCCTTACAGATGTAGCTGAGAAGAAAAGAGAAAGCCAAAGGAGAAAAGGAAAGATATACTCATCTGAATGCAGAGTTCTAAACAGCAGCAAGGAGAGAGAAAGCCTTTTGACAGATCAAAGAAACAGATGAAACCAACAGAATGGAAAAGACCAGATATCTCTTCAAGAAAATTACAGATACCAAGGGAACATTTGATGCAAAGATGGGCACAATAGAGGAAAGAAATAGTATGGACCTAATAGCAGAAGATACTACGAAAAGGTGACAAGGATACATAGAACTGTACAAGTAGACCTTCATGATCCAGATAACCACAATAACATCATCACTCACCTACAGCCAACCATTCTGGAGTGCAAAGTCAAGTGGGCCATAGGAAGCATCAGAAACAAAGCTAGTGGAGGTGATGGAATTCCAGTTGAGCTATTTCAAATCCTGAAAGATGATGCTGTGAAAGTGCTGCACTCAATATGCCAGCAAATTTGGAAAACTCAGCAGTAACCACTGGACTGGAAAAGGTCAGTTTTCATTCCAATCCCAACAAAAGGCAATGCCAAAGAATGCTCAAACTGCTGCACAACTGCACTCATCTCACATGCTAGCAAAGTAATGCTCAAAATTCTCCAAGCAAGGCTTCAACAGTACGTGAACAGAGAACTTCCAGATGTTTAAGCTAGACTAAGAAAAGGCAGAGGAGCCAAAGATCAAACTGCCAGCATCCACGAGAAGGAAATGGCAATCCACTCCAGTATTCTGCCTGGAAAATACCATGGACAGAGGAGCCTGACAGGCTACAATTCATGGGGTCGCAAAGAATCAGACACTACTGAGTGACTTCACTTCATCAGATTATAGAAACAAGAGTGCCAGAAAAATATCTGCTTTATTGACTATGCTAAAGCCTTTGACTGTGTGGAGCACAACAAACTTGTGTAAAATTCTTGAAGAAATGGAAATACCACACCACCTCATCTGCCTCCTGAGAATCAAGTTAGAACTGGACATGGACTGGTTCCAAATTGGGAAAGGAGTACGTCAAGGCTGTATGTTGTTACCCTGCTTATTTAATTTATATGCAGAGTACATCATGTGAAATGCCAGTCTAGATGAAGCACAAGCTGGAATCAAGGATTGCCAGGAGAAATATTAATAACTTGAGATGTGCAGATGACACCACCCTTATGGCAGAAAGTGAGAAGGATATGAAGAATTTCTTGATAAGGGTAAAAGAGGAGAGTGAAAAGCGGTTTTAAAACAACATTCAAAAAACAAAAATCATGGCATCGAGTCCTGTCACTTAATGGGAAGTAGATGGGGAAACAATGGAAACAGACTTATTTTCTTGGGCTCCAAAATCCCTGTGGATGATAACTGCAGCCATGAAATTAAAAGATGCTTGCTCCTTGGAAGAAAAGCTCTGACCAACCTAAACAGCATATTAAAAAGCAGAGACATTATTTTGCCGACAAAGGTCCATCTCATCAAGGCTATGGTTTTTTCTGGTAATGTATGGATGTGAGAGCTGGACTACAAAGAAAGCGGAAGAATTGATGTTTTTGTATTGTGGTGCTGGACAAGACTCTTGAGAATCCCTTGGACTGCAAGGAGATCCAACCATTTAAGACCCAATCTTAAAGGAAATCAGTCCTGAATATTCATTGGATGGACTGATGCTGAAGCTCCACTACTTTGGCCACCTGATGCAAAGAACAGACTCACTGGGAAAGACTGATGCTGGGAAAGACTGAAGGCTAGAGAAGGGGATGACAGGACAAGTTAGTTTTATGGCATGAGTTTGAGCAAGCTCCAGGAGTTGGTGATGCATAAGGAGGCCTGGCGTGCTGCAGTCCTTGGGGTCACAAAGTCAGGCATGACTGGCTAAACTGAATAGCACTTTGTTAACACTGTTTTGTACCATGTGCTTCCCTCATAGCTCAGCTGGTGAAGAATCTGCCTGCAATGCAGGAGACCCTGGTTTGATTGCTGGGTTAGGAAGTTTACGTGGAGATGGGATAGGCTACCCACTCCAGTATTCTTGCCTGGACAGAAGAGTCTGTCCTCAAGGACAGAGAAGCCTGGTGGGAATCGCTCAGAGGCAGACATGACTGAAGGCTAAGCACCAGCAGCAGTAGCCCTGTCAGCTTACCCACTGTCAATTTTCTACTGTGAGCACATTCATCCAGTGATACTGTAAGAAGAAATGTCATGTATAACGCAAAGTAAAAATACCCTTACCCTCTAAATTTCAACAATGGGTTGCTATATAATTGAGGTTTATTAATGAGAGCTGTGAAATTTACCTGAAAACAGCGCTTTGCCTCATTTTCTCTCTTTTCTTCTAGGGTTAAGTTTGCAAAATCCATTTCAGCAATACTGATATCACTGGTGCTTGTCAATGTAAGTTCTGGTTCTTCCATTATACCATGGCCAGATTCTGTTTCCTGTGTAACAAACGGGAAACCACATTCAGAAGGGAAAAAATAATGTACATTATGGCAGAACACGTTGTTCAACTATTGACACCAGAGAAAATCTACTCTATGCGTTATAAAGCCAAATGCTTACAGGACTAGGTGGCCAGACTGAGTAGAGGCTGTACAGAATCAGAATCTGCATCCTATCTAAATGGAGCAGTGGCTGGCTACTGGGCTGCAGCCAAATGTAGGATGCTAGAGCATCCTTTGTAAGAGAACAACCTTTAAATACTTAATAAGAATACAAGAAAATCCAAAAGGTGACCAAAACACCTTATTTTCTGCTTACCCATGGCAGGACAAACAGTACTAGAAGGTAAAAGCTATGTTCAGGTGACTACTGAAGCACAGGCTTAGCTACCACTTTTCAGGTAAGCTGGAGAAGATAAATGTAAATTGGAAAGAAACATATGTAAAATTCAGAGGGAGGTCAGGTTAAAAATTTGTCATTTCTGCATTTCATTGGAGATTTCCAATGATTATGAGACTATCTTAGAAAGGAATGTGAACAAGTAGCTTTGCTGCATGTCCTGCAATTTTGTTTTCAAAATCTTTCCTGAAAATGAGTTCAAGTATACAGCACAGATTTCACTTACCCAGACTGGAATAGATGTCTGTAATGAAAATGATCCAGAATTTACAAAGAGCTCTGATTGTCCAAGTTGAGATGGGTTTCCTACGATTGTTGGAATTCCTACCATAGTTGAGTCTTGAAGACATTTTTCATTCTGAACAATGAGTGAATATGGTATTTGAATTGAAGTTCCCATCTCTACTGTCCTTACACATAAATGAGAGTCAATTTCCCTCTACCTGTGGATTTAAATCACAGGTTTCTTTTTTATCATCAGTGAGTCCTTGACCTTGTAACACTGTATCAAGTCTTTCTGATAGTTTTTCAAAGCCCAGTCTTTCTTTTCTGCCTTCTTCTGGTTGGTCTTTTATTGACCACTCACTAGAGGCAGAATCACAGGTAGTGCTATGCTGTAGATTTAATTGATGAAATACATTAGCCTCACCAGATGAATTGAAGACTGAACTTTGCAAATTTCCTACTGAAAGCTGGAAATGAACGCTTTTTTGCTTGTTTTGTAACAGTTCATTTTGTTCAGAGGAACAGTTCTGATTTTCCACATCTTGGGCAGAAGCTCTCACTTCAATGCTAAAAATGCTTGGTTGATCGACATGCTGGCTCCCTTCCTGTGAAGAATATTCTGGTTGAAGTTGTCGAAAAGATTGTTCAGACCCTGTAAGAGATTAGTTGATCATAATTAGGTGTTGTAAAACTTGGATATAGTCTCTAACAATTTCTGAGAAAATTATAAATAAAGCCAGGTTACTTATAAAGTTCAGAAACAAAAACTGATGTACATAAACAGGAACAGGAAGCTAAAGGATGGTCACAGTGATTTTCAAATAATTACTGCTCACACTATGTAGTTTCTCCTATAATATTTAATAAAGGAAATATAGCTATTAGACACAATGAGGACTTTCCCCCATAACAGAATACTGACTTTATAACTGAAAGACAGACAAACACATTCATGTCTCACAGATGGGTATGTTGTGATGTGTGTACATATATACACACAGACACACACACACACACATAATTTGTATAAAAAGTTTTAGAAGAATACTTTTAAGAGCTGAGGTACGGAAGCTGAACAAGAGGCAGCACTTACTACCCTTAAAAGGAATAAGGGTATAAGTGGAGACAAACCAAGAGCTACTAGGCACAATTTCCAAGGAAAAATGATATGAACAACCATGAGAAACTGTTGAGCTTTATTTAACTTTTCTGAATTTCTGCATACCTTCAATATCTTCTGCAGCAAAACTCTGAGCTGTGTCACAAGCCAAGTTAGGGTCAGGCTGCTGGTTCAGACTGGTGTTAGAAGAATGCAGGCTGGCCCTCCTCAGTGCTGTAAAAGAAGCCATACTTTTGGGGGATGGAGCAGCTTGGAGGCTTTCACAGGAAGAACCTGAGCTCTGACGGGAGACAGGGAAAGGCTGTGTTACCAGCTGCATCAACAAATCCTCATGTTTCTTTGCTATTGTGCTTCCTTAATTACCACTTCACTATCCGTTAACAACTTGCTTATTCAAACCCAATTCTTTCACTTTAGGAAATATGAAAGAGACTTTTTATTTAGAAAACAAACTGTATTAACTAACAAGACACAGTTCAGAACATGACTGAATCATTTTCTGATAAGCAGGAACTATGTAGAGCTGCCTGGAAACACAAAGACCCAGGTTTGAATCTTAGCTCCTTTACTCTGTAGGAGACTTTCAAAATTTTGCAACATTCTATTTACCTGACTAAGACTAAATTCCATCAAAGTAACGCCCACCCCCAAACCCTGAAAACTAACGATAAAAATGTTCTCAAGTTTTTATGGAATGACCAATAAAAAATAGCTAGAAATAAAGCTGCTGGGACCAAATTCTAATGCACCTATTTTCAATCTTGGTTCCACATTGTAACCATTCTATCTGACCATTACTAGATTTTCTGATTTAATTGGTCGGAGGTACAGTCTGGGCCTGGCAGGCTACAGTCCACGGGGTTGCAAGAGTCAGACATGACTTAGCGACCAAACCACCATCGCCACAGCCTGGGCACTGGTAGCTAAAAGCTCACCAGATGATTTTAGTTGGCAGCCAAGGCTAAGAATCATTCTTCTGTTCTAATGGAAGAAAAGACAGTGTTTTGAAATTCACTGCAAAGAAGCCTCTTCTTTACCTGGTTAAAGTCTTTGCTGTCTTGAGAAATCCCAGAGAAACATGATAACAAATCAAAATCTGGATGTGGTTCTAAGGGTTTAAATAGCTGACGATGCAGATTTGGAAAACTGTGCTCCAATTCTGGAAAGTCAAAGTCAACTGTTGGAATTTTAAGGAAAAAGACAAAGACATTTATCTTAAAGTAAAGCCTAGAAAAGGAATAATAACATATTCATAAAGGTTATTGTAAGGTAACTGCAACTCAAAATTATTTCCATTCTCATTACCAGCAGATGCTTTCAAATTAAGCCCTATCATTATTTCTCATGCAAAAGTGGGGGGTCGGGGGGTTTTCAAACCCTTTGACAAATTTAAGTTTCCATTTCTCCTAGCCTCAAAGTCTTTATGGGGTTTAGGAATAAGATGCCATTAAGGTCACTGCTTTGCTACAATAAGCTTTGTTACTCTCAGGTCATTTGGGGATCAATTACATAAGAAAAGCTCACTATACTGAGTGCTACCATGGGCCAGACACTGTACTTCATGTGTATTATTTCACTTTATGTGTATTATTTCCAACACCTCTTCTACAGAAGATGAAGAGTAAGCTGCCTGTGGTCTCAGGAAACAGTCACAGGGTCTGTGTGACTTAAGTTTATGTGCTCACTACAGGCAGTACTGCCTCCACTGCTGCAGGTAACTCCGCAAAGGTAAAGGGAGACCTGCTCATCTCTTCCACACGGTCTTCAGTCTGATTCCTGAGCTCCTTTCACTAAGTGCCCTACTCAGTGTTTCCATGTTATAATTGCTACAGCAAGCCATCAAAACACAAAGCTCAAACAATCACTTCTTCCAACTAAAAAGGATGATAGGTTAAAAATGAAGAACACTTAGTTTACATAGACATATTTATTTTAAAAGTCTTACTTTTAAATAAAACTTACCCCGAAAGTCTGTTTTTTCAGTCATCAAATTTGTTTCATTAATGTACTTATCTCTCATCTGTTGAATGTGTGTCTGACCAGATGTCAATGTTTCCACTGCACATAAAAGAGGTTTATGGACGTCCTGAGAGTCCTGTCTTTGAAAAATATCTTGTGTTGAAGGAACTCTAGAACTTAAAACATTTGTTTCCTGTTCTTTATCGGCAGGAGGTTCTTGTTCCCTATGGTCCACATGCTCTGGGAATGACTCTGAAAATGGAGTTTAATGAAAATACTTAATGGCTGGGTACTTCCTTTGAGACAGATTTTAGCAGACAGACATAGCAACATACACTGATAAGGAGTCAATACAACCAAGAAATGTGCTTGGTAGTTCCCACCGATATTAGCAGACTCTGCTCAGTGTGCTCCTGGAGATGGATAGATCATCACTGTGACTTCCAAACATGCTGAGAATATCATATTGTCCAATATTCTAAAGGCATAATTACTTTACTTTTGAGATTTAAAAAACAATCCCTCTCAGCACATTCTAAAAAACAAGGTTAGCTCTCATCACTGTACTGCAACTCAACTGGTGCTTGACTTTCAATTTGTTTATAAACGTTTTGATACTCATACCTGGCTCTGTAAGGCTCAAATCTATGTTTTCGTAACTTAAAAAAACTCCCAGTGGAAACAGTTATTGAAGATAATGGCTCATGATAAATTTCTTGTGTTTCACCCTAAAAATTAAGGAGAACATTAGGCCACTGTGTAGGAAGAAATAGCTAGACAAAACCCAAATTGCCAACAGTAGCAGTTATTAATTCTGAGCTCAGATCAAGTGTAGAAACCTTCATAGTTATATAAAGTTCCGCAGTAAAATCTTTTCATCATTGCTCAGAACTGATCAGCCTTTCATACAAGCACACCCACAAGCAACTCTCACTTACCCACAAGTATCTCACTTACCCACCAGCCCCTTAATTATCCAGTCACCTATACACACACACACACACACACACACACACACACACACACACATGCCCCTTCACACCCCTTCAATTATTCTTTTGCTTCTCAGAACTACAGAGATCATGCATCAGATACACTGGGTGCTCTTCTGATGCTCAGATTTGGCTACTTTCATCACTGATCCACTTCAGTAAGAGCAGATCTCAGAGAACACAGATGAAGCCAAGAAGCTCTAATGATGCAGGGCACATCAAGACATTACTAACCGTAACATTTGGATCCAGGTACGTATGGCCTTCTCTCTCCACAGCATAGCTTAATACTGCATAGTTCTCAACCACAGCCTCCTTGACTTTGACTAAAAGGGGAGGGAGGAGGAAGGAATGGATTATGACAAATCAAATTCTTAGCACCAGAGGGCATAATTTCCTGCTTTCCTACAATTTTTTTTTTTGACTAAGAAGAAAAAAAATCATGTTATTATTCATTAATAATATTTATAGTTAGCACATATACTTTTTCATGGAAAACTGTAGTTGTTATTATTATTCTATGAATAAAAACCCTTTAGAAAAGAGCCAGTGTGATTGGAAATGCTTCTATCATTTTAAGTAAAGAAGCAAGAATATTCAATCATAAGCACAACTTTCATCTCAAAGTTGAGAAAAATGTACATTAAAGAAAGTGCAACCAGTGGTAGGACAAGGAGAAATTTGACTTCTCATAACTTGCAGTGCTGTCTAAAATCATAGGAGCATGTACTGCCTTTACTATGAATTATCATTTCTAATTACATTTGACATACTAAAAACACATACAAATTATACTATCTCACTATTAGTAATCTGGGTATTCTGAGTTAGTTCTCTTCTTACTCTCAATGGCCAACATTTGTGAGAAAGCTGGCCAAAGCATATGTCATCTGTGGCTCTGAAACAGAATAAAATTAAAACTGTTCCACCAAATATAAAATTTTCGTCTCATTATCATCATGATATTAAGAGATCATGCTAATTAAATGTTTCTTAAGTGTTTGTTTTCTAAGAGGTCACATAGCCCAGGCACATATGCATCTATATATGTGTGTAGACAGATATTCATAAAATGATATCTATATTATGGATAATTAAGTAAAACTACAGAAAATATTATAAATATAACTTTTAAAATACATTTTTGACCCCTAGTCGAATTAAAAATATTGTGACATAACTTAACCATTAAACTGTTACTTGGTTGCTTCTATATACACTAAGATTTTAAGTGAAGAAAGTAAGAAACTTAATAGAGTTTTTTTTTTTTTTTAAGCAGCTCATCTCAAAAGCCAGTTTTGAGATGAGAATTTAGGGATTTTTCATTTCAGAATCACAATTCTATAACTGTTATTATCTATAACAAATCAAAGACTCCCCTAGAGGTGGGTGGCCCAGGGTAGCATTTGGGTAGTGATAAGAATTGAAAAATAAAAATGAGAGAGAGAAGCAAGGTCAAGTTACTTAAGATGTTGAAGAATTCAATGGCCAGGTCCCTGAAAGTAATTGGAGAAGTATCACTGGTTTGAAAACAGCTCAGTGATAACAGGGACACAAGTGGGACGTTCGTAAAAGGGGAAGTTACATCATTAAAGCAATGCCTTAAAGAGATTAATATTCCCATATTGCTACAGGAAGGCAACATTTTCTGCTTTCCTGAGAAGCAAAGCACCATTTCTGCTTTCCTACAAAAGCAAAGGGTACAGAGTGCAAAGCTAGGGAGTACCACCTAAAAAGCTGAGAAACCAAGGTGAGGTGATGACCTTAATCAAGCGGTAGGGAGGGAAAAGACAGTAACAACACTAAGACCCTCCCTTCTCAGGTAGAAACAATACCACTCCAGGATGATTGTGAGAAAGAGACAAGCAGCCTCCAACAGCCAGGAGCAGACCTGGCGCTACTGGCTATGCCTTGGAGTTCTCCTGGTAAACAAGTACAGTGTTACAGAATACAAGTATTGGAAAAGGCCATACTCTGTGACTGATGGGTCAAAACAAAAACCAGACCATCAGTTCTCATGTCTAAACATAGACAAAACCATGAATACTGTCCAAATCACAAAAACAACCATCTCCTTATCCTGGCTGACATGAGTGACTGCTGCTTAACCAATTACAGCTTTACTTAGCCTAACTCCATTATTCCTACCTCCTAGATAAGAATTTTGTAGGTATCCAATAATAGAATCACACTTGCTTCCTGAAAGTATCCAATACTAATAAGCAAAGCTCTATTTCCTTGAACTCTCCCCAAAATCACCTAATAAAAGCCCAAGTCTTACAGTAAGTCCTTTGTGATACACTGTCACTCACTCACTTTTGGTTCCCCATGGTGTGCATGCTCTCTCACTGCAGCAAGTCAAAGCACACAGCTTTCTTGTGTAGGTGTGTTCTCTGGTAGCCTTTGGCTAGAGGACATTGACAGGTAGAATAAAAAGGAATCCGAGTATTCACTGAATGAGTGAGTGAATGTCACTCAATCATGGCCGACTCTGCGATCTGATGGACTATACAGTCCATGGAATTCTCCAGGCCAGAATACCGCACTGAGTAGCCTTTCCCTTCTCTAGGGGATCTTCCCAACCCAGGGACTGAGCCCAGGTCTCCCGCATTGCAGGCAGATTCTTTACCAGCTGAGCCACCAGGGAAGCAATGAATACTGGAGTGGGTAGCCTATCCCTTCTCCAGTGGATCTTCCAGACCCAGGAATCAAACCCGATCTCCTGCATTGCAGGTGGATTCTTTACCAATTGAGTTATCAGGGAGTATTCTCTGGCTAAATCTAAAAACTGTTATTAGTTTTATTTCAAAATTTCAAAAACTATAATTCATCAGAAGTTATATCTGTAGTTATTTCAATCTCCAATTTAAAAAGGAGATGCTGGGCTGCGATCCAAAAGTCTACAAGCAATAAATGCTGGAGAGGATGTGGAGAAAAGGGAACCCTCTTACACTGCTGGTGGGAATGCAAACTAGTACAGCCACTATGGAGAACAGTGTGGAGATTCCTTAAAAATTGCAAATAGAACTGCCTTATGATCCAGCAATCCCACTGCTGGGCATACACACCGAGGAAACCAGAATTGAAAGAGACACATGTACCCCAATGTTCATTGCAGCACTGTTTATAATAGCCAGGACATGGAAGCAACCTAGATGTCCATCAGCAGATGAATGGATAAGAAAGCTGTGGTACATATACACAATGGAGTACTACTCAGTCCTTAAAAGAATAAATTCGACTCAGTTCTAATGAGATGGATGAAATTGGAGCCGATTATACAGAGTGAAGTAAGCCAGAAAGAAAAACACCAATACAGTATACTGACACGTATATATGGATTTAGAAGGACAGTAATGATGACCCTCTATGTGAGACAACAAAAGAGACTCAGAGGTATAGAACGGACTTTTGGACTCTGAGGGAGAGGGAGGGGGGGATGATTTGGGAGAATGGCATTGAAACATGTATACTATCTTGTAAGAACGAAGCGTCAGTCTATGTTCAATACAGGATGCAGGATGCATGGGGCTGGTGCACGGGATGATTCAGGGAGATGATATGGGGTGGGAGGGGGCGGCATTGGGAGATCGTGGACACCTGTGGCTGATTCAAGTCAATGTATGGCAAAACAAATACAGTATTGTAATGTAGAATAAAGTATTAAAAATAAATAAATAAATAAATAAAATAAAAAAATAAAAAGGAGATGCTGAAGTCAATTTCTCTATAAACTCCCATATAGAAAATAGGTCTTGCTCTTTTCTCATTCTATTAAACACTAGATACAACTAAGGTAACAGTTATCCAAGTGTAAGTGATTGCTAAAATAAGAAGAAATCTGATTAGAAAAAGCCAACTTTTAAAAAGATACTTTATAAGTAATGAAGCAGTACTGGAGCTATGCTTTGTAGGGTCAATATTACACATAAAAAACAGCCTGTTATAAACATGCATAAATTCAAAAGCAAGAAAATTAACATCAGTTGTCTTTGAGTGGCAGATTTTAGTCATTTAAAGTTTCTTCCTTGTAACTTGTTCTTTAATACTTTCCAACATTTAAAACTAAACATAAAACAGCTTATTTAGAATGCCACAGATGTGAAATTACTTGTTATCTAAATAAGCTTCACTTTCCTTATTCAACTTTTTGCTTATGGAATATAGGCTTCTTATGGGAAAAAATTTTACAGTATGTAAACATAGGAGACAGACAGTGAAACCCAATCTCCAACAAGGGTTAACCTGTACCAACATATTGATTCTTACTTCAGACAGTTTTCAAATGCACAAACAGACTTTTCTCCTCTCATTTAACACTTTCACAAAACTGCAGTTTTACTGAAGTTATTTACCATTTTTCATTACAGGTAATGCTACAATAATTATCTTCTACCCACATACTCTTGTGCACAGCAATTCCACTTTTGATTCGTTTCTCTCTCACCTGCTTTATCAGAGTCACCACCACAAATGTTCTCCTGAGCAACTGGGTAAAGATGACCAAATGGATCACAGTCCAGAGGGCTCCCAAGAAAACTTTGTTCTCGGGCTTACTGAGACCCTTAGGGGGTCTCTGTCTTGACAAAAATCAGGTTTACCTGGGAGGAAAAAAAACTGACTTACTGGATGTTAGAAACTTATGTTTCTTGAAACTAAAAAGGGTAAAAATCTAAACTCTTAAAGGTTTGATCAATGTATCAAGAAAAAGTAACTGCTTAACTTTCACACAGCCTTTACACTGTTTTATTTCAGTTTTACTAAGTTTTTACTATGCCTGGAGAACTTACTAACCATTAATATTGTAAAGGTATAATATGTATTCATAATGTAAAATTCAAAAACTGTCACAGCTAATCTATGGTATAAGGGACCAATTCAGGTGTTTACCCTGGGGAAAAGAGAAAGAAGAGTTAATATCAAGAGTACAAAGGAAGAGTTTATGGAGTTCTCTTACGTTCCAATTTCTGAGCTGGATGGTGTCTACCTGAGGGTGATTTTCAAAGTACTTTTTCTATAAGTAAAATAAATACTTATGATTGAAATAAACACTTATGAAACAAAGGAATGGGAGACACTCAGAAGTAGAAGCTAATTTACTGGAGGCAACTCCAGAAAAACTTGAGAATTAAAAGGCAAGATGTATTACAAAATGAAGGTGTGTACTAGGGAACTGAAAACACGTACTTGGAAAAGAGCCCTCCCATCACTGGAGATTCCTGTCTCTCAACATCATCCCCAGGGAAGACGAAAGGGTTATTCTCTGGAGAAACGGAATGCTACACACTGTGATCAAATTTATCGCAGACCCTCAAACTGCAAAAGTGTCAAAGGGTCACCTTCTAAGGGGAAAAGCACCAGCGCCATAGCTGACAGGATCCACGCCTGTGTGGGGACACCCCCGGCGGATTTCCGACTACCCTCTCGGCCATGTGGCCACAGCTGCATCCTGGAATCAGGGGGCAGGCACAGGAGGGGGCAAGGGTGCAGGGAAGAAAAAGAATGGCACAAGGAAATCAGGGGTACTGAAAGAAAGGCTACATCCTCTACCCAGGTCCCTCAGGTCTGCCTCCATAGCACCAACAGCCAGGCTTGTATCAAAGCTGGAGGATCTTTCTTTGAAGAAACTAAACTGTAAATTGCTCAGGTAAAAGAACCACAGGTACTAAGTGGACAGTCCTCAATGAAAAGCCACCTTTTCAATGAAATCCAGAAGTAAATAAGGTCCCCACCTATAGAATTTCCAATTAGCCATTCAGTGTTCCACTGAAATATGCAAGATTTTAGATTTTTAAAATTCTGAAATTTCACACAGGAGAAAAAAAAAAAAAAACAAGGAAGGACCTAGACAGAAACAAAAACCTATAAATATTCAGTGTAGGTAGTATCTTGCATCCATGAAACAAGAGCAAGATGCTATGAAAAGAAACAGAAAAGAGGACAAGCTTTTAGAAACTATACTTTGAGAGCCAATATACAAATTTCTAAGAAATGTTAGAAAAAGCTCTTAGAAGGTAAAGCCAAAATAAATAAACTACAGAGAAGAAATTTAGCTCAGATTTTCTCAACTTTATCATCACCCACCTAAGGAGCCTTTTAAAGACTTTTCCCCTAATGGCTTCCCAACTCTATGAAATTTAATAACTATATATATCCTATATATCTTTTTTGGGGGAAGAATAAACATTTGGAAACTTTAATACCAGTATAACATTGCTTTGACATTCAACTACATGGTCTGTAACTTAACAAAATATTGGTCTGAAAGGAATGGAGAACACCCTGGTCCTTCAAAGACAGTTTCAGAAGCTCTGTTTTCAAAGACAAGGGATAGTATTCACAAAGTATGAAACTACAAAAGGTGACAAATATTAAATGAAACTATTTTTACAAATACATGATTATCTACAAATAAAAGTAGAAATATATTAATTTAAAAAGATTAAGTAAATAATTATACCATATATCATTTTATGTACATTTGTACTTTGATACATAAAAAGTAAGACTTTTTCATCTCCCCCAAAACCAATTTTCACCCCTTTGGAGGCAATAATAGCCTTGTCAAGAATGTATCATTCATCTCAACGGTGAAAAACTGAAAGCATTCCCCCTATAAAGAACAAGACAAGGGTGCCCACTTTCCTCACTATTATTCAACATAGTTCTGGAAGTCCTAGATACAGCAACCAGAGAAGAAAAAGAAATAAAATGAATCCAGAGCAGAAAGGAAGAAGTAAAATTCTCAGTCTGCAGATGACATGATACTATACATAGAAAACCCTAAAGATAGTATCAGAAAATTACTAATCAGTGAATTTAGCAAAGTTGTAAGATACAAAATCAATACACAGAAATCACTTGCATTTCTATATACTACCAATGAAAAATCAGAAAGACAGACTAAGGAATCAATCCCATTCACTGCTGCAACAAAAGAATTAAATATCTAGGAATAAACTTAGCTAAGGAGACAAAAGAACTGTACACAGAAAATTATAAGACAGTAATGAAAGACTTCGAAGATGATATAAACAGATGGAGAGATATTCCATGTTCCTGTGTAGGAAGAATCAATGTTGTGAAAATGACTATACTACCAAACACAATCTACAGATTCAATGCAATCCCTATCAAATTACCAATGGCATTTTTCACAGAACTAGAACAGAAAATTTCACAATTCATATGGAAACACAAAAGACCCTGAAGAGCCAAAGCAGTCTTGAGAAAGAAGAATGGAGCTGGAGGAATCAACCTTCCTGACTTCAGGGTATACTACACAAAGCTACAGTTATCAAGACAGTATGGTACTGGCCCAAAAACAGAAACACAGACCAACCGAACAAGATAGAACGCCTAGAAATAAACCCATGAACCTACGGGTACCTTATATTTGACAAAGGAGGCAAGAATATACAGTGGGGCAAAGATAGCCTCTTCAATAAATGGTGCTGAGAAAACAGGACAGCTACATATAAAAGAATGAAATTAAAACACTTCCTAACACCATACACAAAGATAAACTCAAAATGGATTAAAGACCTAAATGTAAGACCAGAAACTGTAAAACTCTTACAGGAAAACATAGGCAGAGCACTTGGTGAGATAAATCAAAGCAAGATCCTCTATGACCCACCTATCTCCTAGAGTAATGGAAATAAAAACAAAAGTAAACAAGTGGGACCTGATTAAACTTAAAAGCTTTTGCACAGCAAAGGAAACTATAGGCAAGGTGAAAAGACAACCCTCAGAATGGGAGAAAATAACAGCAAATGAAGCAACTTGACAAAGGAGTTACTTCCAAAATATACAAGCAGCTCATATAACTCACTACCAGAAAAACAAATAACCAATCAAACAGTGGGAAAAAGACCTAAACAGAAATTTCTCCCAAGAAGACATACAGATGGCTAACAAACACATGAAAAAGATATTCAATACTGCTCATTATTAGAGAAATGCAAATCAAAACGACAAGAAGGTATCAACTCACACCAGTCAGAATGGCCCTTATCAAAAAGACTACAAACAATAAATGCGGCAGAGGGTGTGGGAGAGAAGGGAACACTCTTGCACTGTTGGTGGGGATTAAACTGTACAGCCACTATGGAAGATGGTATGGAGATTCCTTAAAGAACTAGGAATAAAACCAATGACCCAGCAATCCCACTTCTAGGCATATACCCTGAGGAGACCAAAACTGAAAGACACATGTATTCCATTTTTCACCGCAGCACTATTTTCAATAGCTAGAACATGGAAGCAACCTAGATGTCCATCAACAGATGAATGGATAAAGAAGTTGTGGTGCATATACACAATGGAATATCACTCAGCCATAAAAGGAATGTCTTCAGGTCAGCTCCAATGAGATGGATGAACCTAGAACCTATTATACAGAGTGAAGTAAGTCAGAAAGAGAAAGATAAAATATTGTATTCTAATGCATATATACGGAATCTAGATAAATGGTACTGAAGAATTTACTTATAGCGCGGCAATGGAGAAACAGACATAGAGAATAGATTCATGGACATGGGGAGAGGGGAGGAGAGGGTGAGATGTATGCAAAGAGAAATATGGAAACTTACACTATCATATGTGGGGTGGATGGCCAACAAGAATTGCCGTATGGCTAAGAAACAAATAGGGGCTCTGTGTCAACCTGGAGGTGTGGGATATGGGGGACAGTGGCAGGGGGAGTTCAGAGGGGAGGGGATATATGTGTGCCTATGGCTGATTCAAGTTGAGGTTTGACAGAAAACAACAAAATTCTGTAACACAATTATCCTTCAATTAAAAGAATGCATGCAGGTCAAGAAGCAACAGTTAGAACTGGACATGGAACAACAGACTGGTTCCAAATAGGAAAAGGAGTACGTCAAGGCTATATATTGTCACCCTGCTTATTTAACTTATATGCAGAGTACATCATGAGAAACGCTGGGATGGAGGAAGCACAAGCTGTAATCAAGATTGCCGGGAGAAATAACAATAACCTCAGATATGCAATGACACCACCTTTATGGCAGAAAGTGAAGAGGAGCTAAAAAGCCTCTTGATGAAAGTGAAAGAGGAGAGTGAAAAAGTTGGCTTAAAGCTCAACATTCAGAAAACGAAGATCATGGCATCTGGTCCCATCACTTCATGGGAAATAGATGGGGAATCAGTGGAAACAGTGTCAGACTTCATTTTTTTGGGCTCCAAAATCACTGCGGATGGTGACTGCAGCCATGAAATTAAAAGACGCTTACTCCTTGGAAGGAAAGTTATGACCAACCTAGATAGTATATTCAAAAGCAGAGACATTACTTTGCCGACTAAGGTCCATCTAGTTAAGGCTATGGTTTTTCCAGTGGTCATGTATGGATGTGAGAGTTGGACTGTGAAGAAGGCTGAGCACTGAAGAATTGATGCTTTTGAACTGTGGTGTTGGAGAAGACCCTTGGAGAGTCCTTTGGACTGCAAGGAGATCCAGCCAGTTCATTCTGAAGGAGATGAGCCCTGGGATTTCTTTGGAAGGAATGATGCTAAAGCTGAAACTCCAGTACTTTGGCCACCTCATGCAAAGAGTTGACTCACTGGAAAAGACTCTGATGCTGGGAGGGATTGGGGGCAGGAGGAGAAGGGGACGACGGAGGATGAGATGGCTGGATGGCATCACAGACTCGATGGACGTGAGTCTGAGTGAACTCTGAGAGATGGTGATGAACAGGGAGGCCTGGCGTGCTGCGATTCGTGGGGTCGCAAGGAGCCGGACACGACTGAGCGACTGAACTGAACTGAAAAGAATGTATCATTTAATTTCCAACTTAAACAAAGGTGTTCCCACAAACAGAGAAAATGTGATCTCAAATTATTTTAGTGGTATTTAATATTTGGCTTAGTTTTTACTAAAATCCACTAAAGAAGCAAATACAAGAAGCACCACCAAGGAGGGTCGAAAAGTGACTGTGTCTGGTGAGTAGGATTAAGGGGTGAGGGGTGTATAGGGGCAAGAAGAAATGCTGTTTCATGCTGTAATCTTTTAGCACTAGTTGCCTTTAATTATGTGATTAAATTACTTCCCAAAGAAGTGTGATAAAGGCTATGATGAAAGCTCCCAAAGAGCACACGAGAAGGACACATGATAGTCCAGGCAAAGTTTATGCCACAAAGTGTCACCAAACTCAACCCTGAAGGGAGGGAGCAAGATTATGAAGGCCCTGGTGGATGAAGACTTAGTTTAGACTCATCCTCCAGTTAAGGGATAACTACCGAAGAGTTTTAAACACAGGGCAATAGAGGCAAATTACTCTGAGTACACCATGGAAAAATGAATGACAGTAATGCTAGGCTAGAAACAGGGAAACATGGGGTTTGCAGCAGTCTTTCAAGAGAGAAATGACAGCCTGAATTACAAGGGTAGTAGTGGGAATGGAAACAAGTGAATCAACTAGAAACGGCAGTGGGAATGGAAACAGAGTCGATCATCTAGAACTGAAAAGGACTGGTAATCTGTTGGGTGATGTAGAGGTGTAGACAAGGAAACTGTCAAGACTTACATCAGGTACTTTTCATTGAAAAAGGGCTAAAGGATAAGGAGGTGTAGGTGAGGGAATATACAGCTTTCCCTTCTAAACAAGATGACATTTTTGCAATCTCAAACACAACTCTTTAATTTACAAGAATCAATGGTGAGAAATTCCCAATGCTCAATCTGAATCAGGAAATCACCATTCTATTCCTGAATATTTGTGTTTACCAAATAGTGCAAAATGAAGCAAAGTTTCCAAAGCCTAGTAATAAACAGAATACTTACTTTATGTTATTATTTCCATAAGACATAAGAAAACAAAATGTGGAATGACTCTTAAGAGTTATTCAGAATTTCTACCTTCTTAAACTCTTAGCCAGAAACAAAAGTACAATATTTTATGGCTTAAGACCTAAATGGGCTTCCCTTGAGGCTCAGCTGGTAAAGAATCCGCCTGCAATGCGGGAGATGTGGGTTCAATCCTTGGGTTGGGAAGATCCCCTAGAGAAGGGAAAGGCTACCCACTCCAGTATTCTGGCCTGGAGAATTTCAGGGACTATACAGTCCATGGGGTTGCAAAGAGTCGGACACGACTGAACAACTTTCACAATACCTAAATAGCTAGTATCAATAGTAAACTTCCTTGTACCTTTCTATTAACAAAGCTTATTTTCCCCTTTCAAAGAGTCTGCTTTGGTAAATTTGATCAATAAAACTATCTGGTTGAATGTAAAATCTAAAAACAACTATAAAACAGAAATAAAACTTTTATTAAGATCACAAGAAGAAATTTTTCCAGATAACTGGATCTCTGAAGAAGCACAGAAAAGAAACATACATGTTCTAACAGTCCTTAGAGCCAGGATTTTAAGCACCATAATTATCCTGTGAAAGATACAGGAAAAGAGCAGTGAAGGTACTGAGGTGAAAGAGCAGTATGGGAAAAGAGAGAGGGAATAAAAAAGAAAAAGTTATATCCTAAAGAAATTGGTTTAGGAAGGAACCAGAGGAGAAGGAAATGGCAACCTACTCCAGTGTTCTTGCCTGGAGAATCCCAGGGACGGGCGGAGCCTGGTGGGCTACCATCCATGGGGTCGCACAGTCGGATACGAATGAAGCGACTCAGCAGCAGCAGCAAGCAGCAGAGGGAAGCAAGAATGTCAAAATAAGGAGACAAAGAATTTTTGTCTACAATAAATTGCTTTCTCCCATATATAAAGAATTTAGTTACCTAATGATGTATTTCTTTAAGTCCACATATTAAATACTATTTAGATAAATCACTTTTTCCCCTTCATGAGTACTCACAGTCTAGGTTTCAACAGCCACAAAATATTTAGCATCCTGAAATAACTATAGAAAACTAGCAAACTATTAAAAAGTCATTTTATCAAACCATCTTTTTACCTAGTATAGAAGTTCTGCCACTTGGTGATTCTACCTCTTGTATGGCACTAAGTTCATGCTGGTTCAAGTCCAATCCACCTCTTATTTTTGCTACAGGTGGTTTTGAGGATTTCCTACCCAGTTCTTTGTCCTGATGCACACCTATTAAGTCAAAACAAAGTCAGGCACAATACAGATCGGTTAACACAATCAACTTCTTCAACTAGCAAGTGCAGGAGGTGAAAGCAAAGAATCAGCATCAGGATGATGAGAGCAACAGAACGCAGTCATTAGTATCTTACCACTCTGTCTGGCATTACTACCTTCTGGAAGGAGCTGATGATCATCACAGTTGCTCCTGTCTGCAGGACCAACGTTTTCTTGATAGTGGAGATGAGGAGGCCATTCTTTGAGCTTCTGGGTTTCAAAATCATTTTCAACTGTGGGCTTACTTTCCTGAAAAAATAGATAGATGAGGGTGGGGATGACACAGGATGAAGGATCATGTGAAGAAGTTACTAGATTTGCATTTCCTTTCTTCAATTAGTACCTCAAGCAAACAAACAGCTCCAACCACATTATTACAAATTTATCTATAGATTTAAAAAAATGAGAAGTACTTCTAATATTGAAAGGGTAGTAATTCCACTGAAAAGAACAACCAATCACAGCCTTGAACCTCAAAAACAGCCTCCACTGCACCTTTCGAGATTAGATTTCAGTATCCCCAGACCTCACATTCTCATGAATTCAAACTTCTCCTGATCATCAAAGGATCTGTAGAATTCTGTTCAGGCTAACTCATAAATTTAGGAAACAGTCTTTTAAAAGACAATAGACACATTCATATATAGGGGGATCTACTGTTTCCCATATAGAGAAACTATGAATAGAAACCAGAGTCCTCTCAACAATTCAGTCACAAGCAGCAGGTCCAAATGTTCATCAGCCTAAAATCACAACACTTTTATACCAGGTGTTAGTATTGTCAATTAAAGAAAAAGTACTCATTTTGATTCTATACACATGTCAACAAAGTGCTATAGAGAAAGCACAAAGTCTGCTATTTGCCTAAGAGAAATTCTGCTAACTAGTTATTTTACAATTTAATCTTGTGGTAAGCTCAAAACTCTTTATAACAAAACTTCAAAACATAGCTTACATTTTTAAAGATGTTTGCATTTCATTGTATCCAACTACTGGCTGAAATTAGTTGGGTTTCAAATAACTATTAACCTCGTAAACACCATGCAAAGCAGATGAATTTTTGTTTTAATTCCCATGTTATTTAAGGTAGAAAATTAAAGCCCCGTTAAGTTCAAACAACTTATTCTCAATAACTAAGAACTTATTTCAGCCTAGGAGTAAAACAAGTGTTTAGTTTGGCTGAGTTACCTGAGTCATCGGGTTACTGGTGATGTTTAATTCTTAGATATTCAAGTTTAATACATACCTGGCTGTCTTTGAAGAAATCCTTCAGAGTCTCCCAATGTTTCTGTGTCTGCTGCTGCAAGGCTGTCTGTGTCTGTACAAGCAATACTTCTTGGGCTTTCTGACTAAAATGCAGAGCTTCTTTTTGTAGCTCCAACTGCTTCTGAAGTCCCCAGTTATCTTGCTGAGCAAAGATGGGCTGTGAAAAACTCAAAATTCTATCTTGAAGTCTTGGGCGCACAGAAGCACTAGAGGGAGCTGCACATTCAATCTTGGCTGAATACAATTCACAAATGTTTTGAGATTTTACCTCAGCAAAAGGTAGTGGAATAAACGAATGTTCTCTTTC
Organism: Nanger dama; assembly: GCA_917880005.1. Lineage (NCBI taxonomy): Eukaryota > Metazoa > Chordata > Mammalia > Artiodactyla > Bovidae > Nanger > Nanger dama. The sequence goes on from CAKJTW010000107.1 coordinate 538,721, forward strand.
CTTGGGTAGAAGCAAAGAGGGAACAGGCTGCCCAGAGGCATCACCTTCACTCAGCTTTGTCTGATTGCCTCTAAGCAGTTCTTTCTGGGCCTTTTCACTAAAACGCAGCACTTCGCCGTGCAAGCCCAACTGTGTGGACACATGGTCTTGCTGAGGCAGAACAGCCTGGGATAAATGCAAGGGCCTCTCCTGAGGTCTTAGAATCTCAGGATGACTTGAGGAAACAGCAAGGTCACTTCTGGCTGGAAAACACTTTGGCATTCCTTCAGAGTCAGCAACAGGCACTGCTACGTGGGACAAGGATGAAGAGGCGCTGGTCTGCTCAGCTGAGGCCCCTTTTTCCAATTTACTTAGTGTTTGCAAAAGGAATTCTTCTTGGGCTTCCCTTTGTATATCTAACTGCCGTTGACAGGCCTTTAAATCACCATGGTGAGGTTGGAGAAAATGCTCAGGTGACTTTCCCTCAAGTGTATATTGTCTGGGCAAAACCAACTCTCTTTGGATTTTCTCGCTACATGGAAGAGGGTTTGTCTGGGCATACAAATGTTCTTGTTGAAATTTGACTGGATAATCTTGTTGAGGCAAAACAGGCTGTGGTAAACCTAAAAGTCTATCAGGCAACCTTGGTATGTCAGAATGACCCAAGGAGACTACATTATCACTCTTAGTTGAACAAGATTCTTGGATTCTACCAGCTTCACTAGGAGGTAATGGAGCAAAAGGAGGCTGTATGACTTGGGGCGGGAAGGAGGAAGTTCCAACCTGCCCGGGAGACACTCTCCCCTTCCACTCACCCTGTTTGTGCAAAAGAAATTCTTGCTGAGCTTCCTGTCTAGACTGAATGACGGCTTCCCTCTGTGTAGCTAACTGTTCTTGGAGTGACTTCAGGTTATCTTGCTGAGGCTGGATAAGCTGTGATAACTTCCAAAGTCTATCCTGCAATGCTGGGATCTGAAAACGGCTTGAAGGAGTTCTACTCTCACTCTCCTCCACTGAGAGAGGTTCCTGAGATTCAGCAGAAGGCAATGAAGTGAGAGAAAGCTGCCCTAACTGGGATGTGAACGAGGGGCAAGTCTGTTCAGAAGATACATTCCCTTGGGCTCTCTGGCTGAACTGAGGGGCCTCCTCTTCTAACTGTTCTTGCTGTCCTTCCAAATTACCTTGCAGAGGTTGTGTATGTCTTGAAAATCCCGGAAGTCTTTCCTGAGATCTTGGGATCTTCCAGTGGCTCAAGGGAACAGTACTGTCACTCCTGAATGACATGTATTCCTGGCATCTTTCAGATTCAGCTCCCTGAGACAAAGAGGTGCCAGTCTGTTCAAAAGGAAATTTTTTTCTAATTCACTTTGTTTGTGTACAAATTCCTGAGTTTCTTGTTTATCACCAAGTATTACCCTCTGAAGGTGTGACTGATTGTGGAGTGCTGTTAAATTTTCCTGCTGTGGCAGACTATACTGTGGAAAACTAAGAGACGCATCCTGAAATGCCGGCATTACCAAATTACTTGAGGGAATAACACTATCCCTCTCAGAGAAATAAAAGTTCGGAATTCTCCTAGGCTCAGTTTTAGCTGAAACTTGTGAAGCAAGTGAATGCTGAGTGGCCACTGGCAGGAATGAAGAACTCATCTGCACAGACTTAGCATCTTCCCGAATCCTTTTGTTTCCGTGAAAGCAATTCCGCTTGGGCTTCATGCCTGGCGCGGAGAGCATCCCTCTGTGTAAGTAGCTGCTCTTGGAGCAACTTCAAACAATCGTGCAAAGGTTGGAACTGTTGTGGGAAACCTAAAGACCCATCCTGAGATGCGGGCATTTCAGTCTGGATTGAGAGATGCTCCTTCTCAGTCTTAGATGAATACTGGTCCTGGACTTTTCCAGACTGAGGACCAGCAGAAGGCAGTGAAGACAATGTATGCTGAGCTTCTTGAGGTGGGAGAGAAGAGGACCCAGTCTGTTCAGCCCATACTCTCCCATCCAACTCATTCTGTTTATGCACACATAATACTTCCTGGGCTTCCCGCCTAGCCTGTAGGCTGTCCCTCTGCGCTTTTAACTGTTCTTGGAAAAATTTAAAATTAAGCTTATCCTGAAGTTGTGGGATCCCAGGATGGCCTGGGGAAACTCCAGTCTCTTTCTTGGTTGGAGAAGATTCCTGGATTCTCCTTGACTCAGTTTGAGCTGAAGGCAATGAAGCAAATGAATTCAGAGGTACTAATGGAAGGAATATAGAAAGGCCAGTTTGCCCTTCTAACTCTTTCTGTTTACACAAAAGCAACTGTTCATGAGCTTCCTGTCTTGTCCGAAGAACTTCCTTCTGTAGGTCTAACTGTTTCTGGAGAGCCTTCAAATTACTTTGCTGGACTATGATATTTTCTGAGAATGGCAAAGACTTATCCTGCATCTGGCCAGCTACAGAATGGCTTACAGAAACTACACCTTTGCTCGCAGTTGAAAAGGGTTGCTGGATTTCTCCAGACTCGACTTTAGTAGGCAGAGAACTAAACGAATGCTCAGCTACCAATGGTAGGAATGAAGATGGTTCAATTAACTTAGAAGATACACTTTCCTCTGAGAACACTTGCTGGGAGTCTAAACTTTGAAAAGCTGTTGCCCCAGATGTTTCAGCTCTTTCTCTAGCATCCTGTACTGTCAGTGGCTTATCATGCGATAAAGCCCCTGAAAGCATTTGAGAATCTTTAGCGACCAATCTGTAGTCTCTCTGTTGTACTTCAGTCTGTGAGAGTTGCTTTTGGTGTTCTTGAGATTCCAAAGCTTGCTTGGCTAAAACATCTGAACTGACTAATACTTCAGCTGTTTCTACCTGTCTTTGTGGAAAGTGATTTTGGCTTGAAACCTGAGAATGTTGCTCTAATTTGGAGATCTGCACAGGTTGTTTGTTAGGACTCAGCTTGGGTCTCTGACCTCGATCCTCATGTTCTGATGGAACACTGGGTCTTTCAGATTTTGGTGGTGGCACTGATGTAACAGAACCAGGTATTATTGGTATAGCTGACATGGACGGGTACTTTCCTCTTAACATTGTCTGATATTCGAGTAATCGTTTCCTGGCTGTTTCAACAGACTGCTTGTGAAACCTACCCAAAACAAACAAAAGTTACTCTTTTTGAGGAAAACAAAAACCACCTACATTCTCAAGTATTGATACATTACATTCAATCTAGGGGTGGCCATAATCAAGAAATCTACATGTCATAGTTCTAAAGGGAATCCTGGTAAGATCTTCATATACACCAAATAATAAACCCTGAAAATGTAGCCACACAATAGTACATAAAAACTGTACCCTAATTAATACCTGTTTTGCTGTAATAGCTGTTGTTGATAAATATGAATCATCTGTCTGTGCCTGTCTTCATCAGAACGCACGGTGTATGATGCTGGAGCAGTGCTGACCTAGTAAAAGACAAAGCTACTGATCAAAAGTCAAATACAGAAACAAGTACTAGAGTATTTTACATAAACTGAAGTTCTATAATTGTAAACTTCCATATAGCCTTTTTTTTTTTTAATAAAAAGATTGGCATGTCTGTTGTTGAGAAATAAAGTAATCTGTCACTCTCGCTTAGCGTCAAGGAAGTTCAAGAGCTCAACACACAGACTGCATACAAGTCATGGTCATCGTATCAGCACTGTCTCGAAACTGAAAGATGAAAGTCATCAGGTTTGTATAAACTTACTTATATGTATATACATATATATATATACATATATCTATCAGGTTTGTATAAACATATATATATATAATTAAAAAAGATAATCAAACAAATTAGGAAGGCATTTTGCTTTTCTGAACACTAAGACTGATTGTTCTTATCCTCCAACAATCTACACAGGGATGAGATTTCCTGCATCCTACCCCAGTCTGTTGAGTTTTCTTTCTTTTTTCTTCTTCCAGCTGAGCTCTGAAGCAATCAGTTTCTAATCGTAACTTCTGTTGTTCAATCTGTTCAAGCAATTCCAACTGCTTTTGCTTCTGTTCTTCTATTTCCATTATCTAAGTAACAAAAATACTACTGATCTATTAACAACAAACTCATAACAAAGTTTACATGCATTACACTGAAAAGTAATAGATCTCATCCCCAAGAGTACCGATTCTCCACGAAGAAAGTGGTAATATTTTATCTGTTACTGCCACTGCCAGAGGGAGGAAGGGAGCGAGACGGGGGAAAGGGAAAAGGAGAAAGGAGAGAACTAAAAATAAACATATTAATTATTTCTATTTCCTGGGAGCACAGGGAAACCTTGATCACCACTGAAGCACCACCTCCAGAGAAGTGGCAAATTCTGTGTTCACATCTTTAGCTCTTATCTTGTTCTCGGTAAGATAATGCCTAAGAAATTAAATATCAAGACCTTCACAACACTTTGATTTCTTAGACATACTTGTAAAACGGTGCAGTTATCTAGAAGCTAAGTAACAGTACAGTGAGCAACATTCGGTCTTTACTGTCAGGCATGAAACAGATGGGAAGACAATGACAGAGGGATGATAAACTCTAAAATTATACCAACACACACACACAAATCCAAGAAATAAAAACATCTATGTAAAAGTAACTATGATTCGTGAGGACAAGGACTAGTCTAACTGGTTGCCTGCTAAATCCAACACCTTCTAGTCCTTGAAACATACATAAGAAACAACAAATAAACAGAAAAGGGAATCTATGTGAAGCTTTATTAAGTGGCACACTTCTGTTAGAAATGATCTAATTTTCAAAATTTAAAATGTCTCAAACCGATACTACCTATTCTTCATCGAGTAAGAGTGACTATAGCTGAGTTCCTATCTTTACCTTCCTTCAATATAGTGGTCACTAGCTACATGTGACTGTTAAAACTTAGAGCAATACAAAACAAAATTTTAAATTCAGTTTTTCAGTTGCACTACTCATATTCAACAGCCCACATAGCTAACAATTACCATACTTGACACAGATATGGAATATTTCCATTACTGTAGAAGAATCTATTAGACAATACTGCTTTACAACACAGATTAGAAAGCATTTATCTGAGAAAAACAATGGCTCATAAGATTATCAACCCTCAGATGTATTTTTATAAAAGCTATGACTATAAACTGATTGGCTTAGTAACAATTAGCCTCTATCAAGTTTATTTGTATTAAGAAAAATTTTTCATTAAACTAGAAGGGCCCAGTATTATAGTTATAGAAGCTGAATTAAAATTTTTTCTTTGAAAAACAGCCTTTCAAAAAAACTTGTGATCACAAAGTCCAAATGTTTAATATCATGACAGGGACTCAGTTATTCAACAAATATTTATTGAGTACTTACTATATATAAGGCATTGTACAAGAAACTATATAGGGTAAACTGACTTTTAAAATAGACAATCTCTGCCTTTATCAAGTGAATGTGTAAGATAGAAGAAATGATATCAAAAGTAGCCAGATTTTAAGACAAATCTCACTGTTCAAACAAAACTATAGTACCCAGGGGAAGAAAGAAACCTTTAAAAATAAAAATTTCAAATTACCTGTTTCTGCCTCGCTGCCATCCTAACTCTGACTGCTTCTTCCTGAGGATGAAGTAGAACTGAACTTGGAGCGACAGCTATGATAGGCTGAGTGGTCTTCATTTCTAAGAGAATTCCCAAAGCAAAAATTAGTTTCACTAATTTAGAATTTAATACAACTGTAATGTTCTTTGTTCATTTATTACATGTAATTTTATTAGGAAAAAGATGTGATGAATTAAGTTTGTTTAAGAATGTGAAAAAGAAATACCTTGTTCCTTTTCAGAGCCTGTACTAAATGAAAGTGGTTTGTCTTCACTAGTAAGTGGTCCAGAGTCAATTGTTAGCATGTCACTTTCAACAACTGTAACAGATATATCATTATTAACATATTATCACTGTCAAAATTAAATCTGAACAATGTAACAAAAATCTACATTGAGATTATCACTGGTCCACCTGAATGTCTTATTTAGTTAAGATCCAGCCACCTTCCAGATGATCACATATTTTATCTGATAAACTCAAGTCAAACACAAAAAGAAAATAAAGAAGATACAAGAAGATGTAAGACTAAAATTGTAAACAAAAAGGAGAAGATGAAAGACAACTGACTTAAAAGACAGGCTTACAACAGTTTCAAACACAATGGGAAAGCATAAAAAGAATAGTGGAATTAAGGTACCAAAGTGTAAAAAGAAAAAAGCTGAAGAAATGTGAATGTATCTTCAACATACTTAGATATTAGAGGTTTTATTATTTATGAAACCAGAGCAGGAAGTTAAGTTAAAGCAGTATACGCTGATCATATCCGGGCAGCCAGAAACTGCACGGAGTGTCGCCCACACAATCATGCAGCACCTACATGCGTGCTGCCTGCACATGTGCCTAGTCAGGAAGGAAAGGCCTCAAAGTGGGTCTTATGCGGCAGCTGAGAGCAGAACGTTATACAATCATCTTATTTCAGACAAATCTGAATTAGACTAGGAGCTCAGATGAGATTTCCCTTAGGAAATGGCACTTAAGTGGGCATTTGAAAGGTAAGGAAGAATCAACCAGGTGAAGAGTGTGAGATGGACAGGAGACCTTTTCAGACAGGTAAGCAGGCATTAAGGGCCCTCTGAGGATTAAAAAAAAAAAAAAAAAGAACTTGGTTCAGATAAGGGGAAGATGTGGTCAAATGAGGCTAGAGAACGATTACTACCCAGGCCCTTTTCCAAAATTACTTGGTTATAGATTAAAGTGTCGCCTTGTATTAAAGGCCAATGCCATATTCTCTCTCCTACTTCTCACTCCTTTTTACTGCTTACCCCTTCTCTAGACATCTTCTAAATGCCTGAGTTCCTCAGATGTCTTATAAGCCCTTTTCTCATTGAATTCTTTCCACTAAGAGTTATTCCATGCCCATGTGCTTGAATATCATATGTCTGACTTCCAAACTTATCTCTCTTTGCTTTAAGCAGGTCAATTAAGTTAATAAATACGAACTGAGCACCTTTTATGTACAAGGCACTTCTTTAAGAAGGCTGGCAGAAAAACATTTCCACATAAATCCAATTACTTTGTTTAAAAAAAAATCTAGAAGATAAAACTCAAAGACAAAAAGCAAATCAAAGAAGAGTTATATCATGATTCTTGTTTGCTAGTATGTAATTCAAGGAAATACTACTGGTTTGACTTTAGTAACTTCTGGGAATATATTTAAATAGCCTATTTATCTACAAAAAAAATTTTTGTTTTAATTAACAAGAAACCAATCTCTGGTGGGAAAGTAAATTTTTTTTAATTAACAAGAAACCAATCTCTGGTAAGAAAGTAGAATAAACACACAATACTGTACATTCAAAACCATTAATGTGTTCATATCCTTTGATTCAGGAATTCTTTTCCTTTGTTCCTATGGAAATAATAAAAGATGTTGGCAAAGACTTTGCTAAAATGATGCTCATTACAGCGCAAAAAAGTAATAAGAAACATCAGAAACAGCTTGTACATCTCAATATAAGGAACAGGCTAGTTCTGGTTCATCAATGTCTTTGGAAACGTATCTATGAATAATTCACTACACTGAAAGTGCTCTGGAAGGGATTCAGTAAGGTTTCTAATACTCACTGCCTGTAAGTGGCAGCATTATGGGCTTTGAAACATTTTTCTTCCTTTTGACCTCTGTTCTTTGATTTTTCAGAAATGAGCTTATCTTTGAACAAGTTAGAAAGTGTTTATGTACTATGAGACTGGAGAAAACTACCTTGTTCCTGCTCAGAGGATAATGTTCTGTCTTCACTCACAGTTGGTCCTGATTCAACTGTCAGGGCTTTACTTTTAGCTTCACTGACAGTTGTAATCATTTCACTTTCCTCTTCAGACATGGATTTAATTGTCCAGAGAGATTTTTGGCTTTGGATCTTATTTAATAATTTTTTAAAAATAATTTTTGAAGGAATCTGGTGGGTCTTCACTGCTGAGGGAACTAAAAGAAAAGAAAAGAAAATTTATTCAGCACCTATTACAAATAAGGTAAATTAGTCTATCTTTACACTTAGTTACCACAACTACCACTGGTTAAAACAAAAGTACAACTGTATTTTCCTCAGTATTTACAATTAAACACAATTTTGTAACCAGGTATAATTTTTTTCAACTTAAATTTAAATAAGGACACCAAAATTCAGTTACGCTGGCCCATGAGCATGCATCTGAACTGCACGCGCATGCATGCTAGGCCACTGCAGTCGTGTCTGGCTCTCTGCAACCTTACGGCCTGCAGCCCGCCAGGCTCCTCTGTCCATGGGACTCTCCAGGCAAGAACAGTGGAGCGGGATACCATGTTGCAGGGGATCTTCCCAACCCAGGGATGGAACCCATATCTGTTTCGTCTCCTGCACTAACAGGTAGATTTTTAACCACTAGCACCACCTGGGATCCACTTATTTGCAGATTATTTTCAAGTAAATATGTTATCACAGGACTACATGATCCAGGATTGGTTGAATCTGCAGATATACTGGATACTAAGGCCCATGTTACATGCAGAGTTTGGACTATATGCAAGGTTTGCACCCCTAACCCCTTGTTTGTGGGTCAACTGTATTTTTCAATGATCGGCATCAGCAAGCTTAAAAATGTATCAGGAAGATGCTTATTCCACTTGCTAAATGATGACAGAATGTGTATCTCTTAATCTGTGGTTAAGACTAGCATTCAAAATATGTGCTATAAGGTTTGCAAGAAAATAAAAAGGTTCTGCAGAGGCCAGAGATGAAGTTTAAAGGGGAATTCATGGCAATTGAGCCCTGAACCCATTTTTCTGAAATTTATGCCAAATCGTAGTAACCTTATACTTTGTTCGGACAGCAGTGTGAACACAGGAAACAGGGATAATGCCTAGAGCCCTACCCCAAGGAGTCCTAGAGGAGATCCACATAAAATGGGAACCCCCAAGGACTATCTAGCCACAGTGTATGGTAAAGATGCAAAGAAAGTCTGAGTGGTTTTGAACTAAGGCAATACTCATAGGAATGGGGAGAAAAGAAGTTAAAAGGAAGAAGACTTGGTCTCTAAGGAGATGTGTAGTAAGAGACAGCTTTGTCTTTTTAGAGGTATTGATGCCTCTCATAGCTCTAGCCTGATTACTGCAGACTGTGGTATCATCATTAACATGAGGAAGACAGAAGGACAAGACAAGAGAAGATGAAAAACGTACTGTCAGATACTGTCAAGTGAAAAATTCAGAAGGTGGAGACAGAGATGAAGTTTAGAAGAAACCTAAGTTTGTGCTGTTCATCATTACACATGAAGTGCCTAGAAGCACAGGAGGATGCGCAGTAGAAGCACGAAGCCTAAGAACAAAAACAAAACATGCTGACCTTTAAATGAACTGAGTTTATCAAGTAACCTAAGTAACCTAAAAATCTTCAGACTATACATATATATATGTAAACATTCCTCCTATGTATATGAAAAGGATCTTTAGTGAAGAAAATCGGAAGTTTCCTCCCTCATCATTCCCATTATATTAGGCACTGTTTATAGTTAAATTAGACCAGCCTTTCCGAACTGCCGGCAAACGATTAACATTTGTTCCTATAAAATACAGCAATATTCAGGTCAGAAGTTTTTACCGTCTGCTTCACTAGAATGTACTGTTTCAGCTTCTGTCACTGGAATGTTTTCAGTCTCCCCTAGACTTTCACGTTCCATTGAGAGGTCTAGTTCTTCATCTTGGATCGGATCAATCACAGCAGGCAGAGGCTCTGGTTCAAGGTGCAAAATCAGGTTTCCTTTCACCTCTCAATAAAGAAATACGAAGACATGTTTCCATTACAAAATGACTAAAAAGAACTTGCACATAAAATTTTAAAGGTCACAGTTTCAAGTCTAAAATATGAGCACTTCTTTCAAATGAGAACTCCTTTCAAAACAAAAACTGCTTCATCAAGACAAATGTATTTTTCCACAAAAACATTTAATAAGTAACAGTTTAATGACATTTAATAACATTTCAAAGTAAACTTTGAAAGCTTACTGAAAATATCTTACTTCTATCTGCATTGTACATGTCTTCAAAGGCAAATTCTAGCTCCCTCTGCCAATCTTCCTTCATTTCACTGCGTTTGTACGGAAGTTCCACTAGGCGTGGTGGCATCCTTGCTACCATCAGTCTCCTGCGTGCCAGGTCCTCTTGCTGGAGCTGCTGGAGTTCTTTCATTAGTTTCTCTTGATTCTTCCAAGAATAAAGAAAATAACAACTGAGTCACACACTTTGGATAGTAACATTAACAGTGAGGAAATCATGAAAGAAATTAAAAGTGGAGAAATCATGAAGACAGGAGCTGTAGTTCCATTCCCTACTTTACCATTTGATCAAATGCCACAAGACACTATGAGTTGGCCCTCCATACCGGCAGTTCTTCCAAATCTGCAGATTCAACCAACTGTAGACCGTGCAGCACCACAGTATTTACCATCGAAAAAATAATGCAGGTGTAAGCTGACCCACACACTTCAAGGGTCAACTCTATTATGCTGGCAACTAACACGAGAAGATGGTTTTGGTTAGGGCACAAAGCTTCAAACGTGTCAGGTCTCCTTCCTTGGGACAGTCACAAAGCTGCACTCTAATTAAGGTGCCACCGCTCCTGCAATGTACTTTGTTTCAGTTCTCCATGCTGCCAGCAGCAGATACCATTCTCAAGTGAGCACCAAGAGTCAGGGACATTGTGGTTTAACAAGTATTTCCTGTTACTCCACACTATGCTTGTGATAAAACAGCTAAGTAGTGAAGAAGGGAGGAAACCCTGGGAAGACTGACCGTGGAGTCCACTTTCTTAACCACTAAACACTACTAATTTATGCAAGAATGTGCTCAGTTTATATTTTCATGTTTTCTTGCCTGTAGGTTTAAAACTTTGATGAAATTCATCTTTTAGCTTTTATAAACTAGGGGTTAAGTTATGATTATCATGATAATCATAACCTGACTGTAGTCTCTCTCCATGGAACTTCCCAGGCAGGATTACTGGAGTGGGTAGCCATTCCCTTCTCCAGATCTTCCTGATTCAGGGATCCAACCCAGGTCTTCGGCACACAGATTCTTTACTGTCTGAGCCAACAGGGAAGTCCCAGTAATAAAAACTAAAAATTTAAGGGAGGAAGTCATAATTCAGTTTAAATTATACAAATTTTAAGGCATCTAATTACCATAGAAGTGCATAAAAACTCATTCTTCAGATGAATGTTTAAAAATCCAAATGTATCAGTCAAATTCAGAAAAGAAAATCAGACTTCTAAGAAGAGGACTCATTTCTATGCTGTTTCAAGAATAAACACCAAACAATAAGCATGACAGATGCAGTGCTGTAACTACAAAGCTAGCTTTCACCACACATATTTCACAGCTCTGCAACAAAGTTCAGTGCTTCTTGACAGCAAGGATTGTGACTATTTCTGAATCAATACCCTGCAAAGCCAACAAGTCCTTTGCTTGGTAAATATTTAGTGAATCAAATCTGAAAATCCACAGAGCACAAATGTAATTCAAATAACTAAATTAGAAAAGTGATTAGTTTCTCCTTGGGCTATTTTTAAACTGATTAATACATTAAACTTTTAATATATTCATTAGTACAAATTTTAGAAGAAAAATGAGAACAGTTTCACCCAAGCTGAATCTGAAACGAGGAGGTAAAAGCAAGTCAGAAAACTTGGAATAACATGAATCAGAGACAGTATTTTCCCATTCTCCACGACTCTGTCCTTTGAGACTGTTCACTGTCAGTTAAGTCCTACAGTGCCATCAGGACGGACATCAGCAGTGGGCACAGCCAGAATTGAATGCTTACTTGAGCCAAATGGATCTTTTTCATTGCTTGGAATCCCCGGGCATGTGCCTTCTCACTCTGTTCCATTTTCTCTTGCGCTGCCTGCTTCTGTAGTTCTTCCAATCTTTTAGCTTCTTCTTTAGCAGCCAAATGAGGATCTGGCTAGCAGTCAATCAATAACATTTTAGACAAATAAAGTATGAAACAAAGTGGTAACTAAAAAGCAAAACAACCCTAAAATCATGTTTTTCTATTTATATCAAATTAAATGATAACCAGCTATATGTATTTTTTCAAGTTATATTTTTAAATGCCCACAATTATTAACAGCATGTATGTATGAAAAAAAGTCAAACTGTTAGTGTAAACAGTTTTACAACTTGTTCATTTTAAAGGAAAATACACTATACTCATCCAAATAATTCCTCCATCATATTTTTATTAAGAAATTCTACTAAAACAACAGTGTTGAAAGGGAAACAAATAATAGTTAAGAAACCACAAACATCAAAGGTCATGAAAGCCATTAGCACTAAGATTTGGCTTTGGTTTTCAGCCAAAATTTGCTGCTTGGCTTGCACCTCGGGAAGGCCAAATAATCAAAGCACCTTCTTTAACATAATTTCTGGCTTCCTAGAACTTGCGCAAATCAATGATCATGTGGTTGTACAGTGAGCCATTATTTCATTAACATAGCAATATTAAATGTATGCATGTGTGTTGGGGGGGAGGAATGGAACATAACCTGGATTTATTATTATTCCTAAACATTCACTTTCAAATACAGGTAAGCATTTCAAATATAACTTTAAGTAAAAATCTTAAATATTTGGTGATAATCTATCAGTTAATGAAACAATAACCACAAAAACTATTAACCACATATTTAAAATTATTTATAACTCTCAAGTAGTGAGATAAATAGGTAAAGAGATAGCTAATGAATTAAGAAAGAGTAAGGACTTCCCTGGCAGTCCAATGGTTAAGACTCTGCCCTCCCACTGCAGGGGATGTGGTTGGGTCCCTGGTTAGCAAATTAAGATCCTGTAAGCTGCTCAACGCAGCCAAAAAATAAGAAAGAAAGAGTGTAATGGCCAAATAAGTGTATGAAAAATATTAATATTTTTTGAGCTAATAAATATTTATGTAAATCCTTATTAACAAAGGTCAGATTAAATCAAAGTTATAACCTCTATAAAATTTTTCAGTGTATTAACATGTAAAATATTAAAATGAATTTTAGGAGCAACATTTCATTTAGGCCATGAAGTTTTTAAGAAAAAAGGTATTTGAGAATTCTTCACATCATGTGAGGGTGAATTAAAAGCCAGAAGAGAAGTTATGACCAACCTAGATAGCATATTGAAACGCAGACATTACTTTGCCAACAAAGGTCCATCTAGTCAAGGCTATGGTTATTCCAGTGGTCATGTATGGATATGAGAGTTGGACTGTGAACAAAGCTAAGTGCTGAAGAATTGATGCTTTTGAACTGTGGTGTTGGAGGAGACTCTTGACAGTCCCTTGGACTGCAAGGAGATCCAGCCAGTCCATTCTAAAGGAGATCAGCCCTGGGATTTCTTTGGAGGGAATGATGCTGAAGCTGAACCTTCAGTACTTTGGCCACCTCATGCGAAGAGTTGACTCATTGGAAAAGACTCTGATGCTGGGAGAGATTGGGGACAGGAGGAAAAGGGGACGACCGAGGATGAGATGGCGGGACTGCATCATCAACTTGATGGACGTGAGTTTGAGTGAACTCCTGGAGATGGTGATGGACAGGGAGGCCTGGCATGCTGCAATTCATGGGGTCGCAAAGAGTCAGACATGACTGAGCGACTGCACTGAACTGATGTCAACTGTGATAAACCAAAATTTGAAGGAAAAACTTCAAAACACACAACATGTATAATAAACAGACTGAGTCGAGATATAATGAGATATATAAAGAGTATCAATAAAGGGTCAGAGAAACATTAGACATGCCAAACAAGTTTAAGTTTTAATCTGACTGCTGCTACAGCTGTTCAATGGCTAAGCCGTGTCCAACTCTTTTGGACTGTAGCCTGCTAGGCTCCTCTGTCTGTGGAATTTTCCAGGCAAAAATACTGGAGTGGGTTGTCATTTCTTTCTTCAAGGGATCTTCCCAACCTAGGATCAAACCCACATCTCCTGCTTTGGCAGATGGGTTCTTTACCGTGTGATCTGACCACTCAATGTCAAAACAAGGTTTTACAAGTAACTATCTTCTTTAAGAAGACAATACGCTAAAACTTTGTGTCAATGCAAATAAAAATTTAAACAAGTATCTGGTTGAAATAATTGCAAGATTCTCTTTTACCAGCTGAACTCAAAAGATATATGTGAAATATGCAAAAGTGTAAATCCCAAGCAAAAAACTTTTCAGGAAACATGTTTCTAAAAACCCCTTTCACATGAATTGTAATCTGCAATGCACAAAACAGTAAGTGATTAAACATGCTACTTCTGCATCTTCTACCCAAGACATATAGGTGGAAATCTTTTCTGCTTGTCTGCTGACATTTCTGGATCTTACAGCAAACAATATAGCGGATCTGATTAGAAAAAATATTTCTAGGATGAAAAATCCATTTTAACATGTGTTGCGTACAGTCATTGACAAAGGAATAAATCAGATGAAACCATCCTTAGTATAAAACAACTTTTTAATACTAATATAAAGAATGAAGAGCAGAAGTAATTTAGGAATTTCAAGCATATGAAGTTTTGTTTGTGTGTACAGAATGTAAATGTAGCACAAAATTTAGAGAATAACTGGCTCTAAATAGGAATATAGCAGGTCAATGTCATCATTCTGTCAAAGACAAACTTTATAACATACAAGACAGTCTATCAAGTAGAACCACTTTATCAAGATATTCAAATAAAACATGATAGCAACTCTCACATGCTAAGAGACTGCCTGAACAAAATGAAAGTGCTTATTTGGAGAAAGGAGCTGAAGGAATAACTGAAATATATGCCAAAAATGCAAGTAGTGTTTATATGATACCTCCTATAAAGATCCTATCATTCTACTCAATGAAAGATTCTAAATTATTGCACATGTGAAATAAGCTTAGATGCAGATGAAAATACAGAGATTTGTTATCTGGGTAATCAAGCACATTACTGCACTATCACATTTTAAACTGAAGGTTTATGGACAGATTTTTCCTAAGTGATGATGTAAGGAAGAAAATATCAGAATGCTTTAGTTTGCGGGACAGTTTTTATAAAACTGCATTATAACTACTAATCTAATCTTCAAGTCCAGAAATTGAAGAGAAGGTAGGTCTTTTAGTTACTATCAAAGAGAAAAGTTTAAAAATTTACTGTGATACCATCAATGATACCCTATATAACAGCTAAAAACAGAAATGTCTTTCATCAATCTTAGTATAAAATATATGTTTAATACTAATATAAGGTATTGAAGTTAGTATTTTCACTTGCTATTACAGAATTTGTTGCATTCTAACCTCCACATGAATGCTACACTGTGAAATAGTATATATATCTAGTACATAAATGTATCTAACATGAAAAAGGTGAAAATTCACTGTTACAAAGAAACAGCAATTATAACAAAGTAACAATTGTTTGTCACTCTTACTGCTGCTGCTGCTGCTGCTCAGTCACTTCAGTCGTGTCCAACTCTGCGACTCCATAGGCGGCAGCCCACCAGGCTCCCCCGTCCCTGGGATTTTCCAGGCAAGAACACTGGAGTGGGTTGCCATTTCCTTCTCCAATGCATGAAAGTGAAGTCACTGAGTTGTGTCCAACTCTCAGCAATCCCATGGACTACAGCCTACCAGGCTCTTCCGTCCATGGGATTTTCCAGGCAAGAGTACTGGAGACAATTAATTTTTAAGCCATATCATTTCCTACAGACAAGGGTATGATGTGTCTGTGTGCTAGGTCACTTAAGCTGTGTCTGACCCTTTGCGACCCTAAGAACTATAGCTCGCCAGGCTTCTCTGTCCATGGGATTCTCCAGGCCAGAATACTGGAGTGGGTAGCCATTCCCTTCTCCAGGGGATCTTTCCCAACAATGGATCGAACCAGGGTCTCCTGCATTGCAGGCGGATTCTTTACCACTGAGCCACCAGAGAAGGCCATGAGTGTGGTAAGACGGCCATTTTCACATGCTGCAGTCACTTTTTAAAAGGAAATTTAAAGATCTATATCAAGTATCTGTGATAAAATGTTATACACTGTGGAACCTATAATTTCTCTTTTAGACATTTATTTTAAATATGCAATCAGAGCTGTAGACAAAATGTACACAACATGGCTTTACTCGTGGTCCTATGGCTAAGAATCTACCTTGCCAAGCAGGGGACCCTTGGTCCAGGAAGACCCCACATGCTATGAGGCAACTAAGCCCATGCACCACAACTACTGAAGCGCTCGGGCCACAGAGCCCAAGCTCCATGACCAGAGGCCACCACCACGAGAAGCCCGAGACTGCAACCTCAGGGGAGCCCCCATTCTTCGCAACTAGAGAAAGCCAACGGGCAATACTAAAGACCCAGCGCAGCCGGAAACAAACAAGAATTTTTTTAAAAGTTATAAAAATCTACAAGATGATTATGTTTGCATTATTTACAAAGCAAAAAAAAAAAAAAAAAAAAACCACACAAAAAACACACCTCCACAATAGAATGGTTAAATAAACTTTATAATGAAACATTTAAGTAGCTATTAAAAATTATGTTTTAAAAAGCATGTGTATATGTTTATACACAAATAATGAAAATGTATTAATTAAAAATACTATAATGAATCCATTAATGTATTAACCGATTACTTTTTCATGATGAAAACTTAGGTGTTTTACACGTAGCTAGTTTCAAATTTCTAGAGTATGTATTGTTTTTATGTCAAAAACTTTTATGGTTAAGAAAATTAAATATATCCATTTAAGCAGCCAATTCCTTTCAATCATATATCAACATTCCACTCACATTCAACATGACATTGTAATTTAAAGCATATTTAAAAGATTTTTTAATCACTATTACCCTAAGACACTTGGTAGAGCTGTTCAAATTTTGATATCTGAGAACAATATATGTAGAACAATATATGGCAATATATGTAGAACAATATATAACTCAATTCAATGGACAGAAAAATAATAAAGTGAGAGTCATGAAAAAAGTCAATCACCTGCTTTGTGTCCACCTCTCTATTCACAAAAGTACAAAGATGATGGTAGGTAGAACTGTTCGTCTTCACATTAGTTTTCTTTACTTCAACATTCTGAAAAATGAAACAGAAAATAGATTGTTAAAGTTGAAAGTATTCATTTTCATTTGAAGCAGGATCCAATGAAAAAGTAATTTTGTATTTTAATCAGTTATTCTTTATTTTTTTTTCTTCATGTGAGCGTGCACTGTATTTCCACTAATCCGGAATTTAGGTTTTAAAGTCAGATTATATTTCAGTAAGAATAATGAATAGGTGATGCTCTATAGTTTACTGTAGGACATCAGGAGGCACATAATGGCAAGGTGTGCCTCTGTTACTGATTTTAAGTTTGCTCATTTGGTTATGATGTTTCATAATCACTGATAAGAGAAAGATCCCTTTTGTCTGACGGAAGCAGGCCAATGAATAAATGCAGATACTTGTGATACTAAGTATCATCTCCCAGATTACTTGGAAATTGAAAAGAGAAAAATTTACCAATATAATTGAGATCTCTTGTAGCCACATAACCCAATCAGACAAATACAGAATACAAGAAACTGGAACTAACACCCAAAAAGATGTCCTTTTCATTACAGGGGACGGGAATGCAAAAGTAGGGAGTCAAGAAACACCTGGAGTAACAGGCAAATTTGGCCTTGGAATGTGGAATGAAGCAGGGCAAAGACTAACAGAGTTATGCCAAGAAAATGCACTGGTCATAGCAAACACCCTCTTCCAACAACACAAGAGAAGACTCTACACATGGACATCACCAGAGGGTCAACACCGAAATCAGACTGATTATATTCTCTGCAGCCAAAGATGGAGAAGCTCTATACAGTCAACAAAAGCAAGACCAGGAGCTGACTGTGGCTCAGATTATGAACTCCTCATTACCAAATTCAGACTGAAACTGAAGAAAGTAGGGAAAACTGCTAGACCATTCAGGTATGACCTAAATCAAATCCCTTATGACTATACAGTGGAAGTGAGAAATAGATTTAAGGGACCTGATCTGATAGATAGAGTGCCTGATGAACTATGGACAGAGGTTCGTGACATTGTACAGGAGATAGGGATCAAGACCGTCCCCATGGAAAAGAAATGCAAAAAGCAAAATGGCTGTCTGCAGAAGCCTTACAAATAGCTGAGAAAAGAAGAGAGGTGAAAAGCAAAAGAGAAAAGGAAAGATACAAGCATCTGAACGCAGAGTTCCAAAGAATAGCAAGAAGAGATAAGAAAGCCTTCTTCAGCGATCAATGCAAAGAAATAGAAGAAAAGAACAGAATGGGAAAGACTAGCGATCTCGTCAAGAAAATTAGAGATACCAAGGGAACACTTCATGCAAAGATGGGCTCGATAAAGGACAGAAATGGTATGGACCTAACAGAAGCAGAAGATATTAAGAAGAGATGGCAAGAATACACAGAAGAACTGTACAAAAAAGATCTTCACGACCCAGATAATCACGATGGTGTGATCACTCATCTAGAGCCAGACATCCTGGAATGTGAAGTCAAGTGAGCCTTAGAAAGCATCACTATGAACAAAGCTAGTGGAGGTGATGGAATTCCAGTTGAACTATTTCAAATCCTGAAAGATGATGCTGTGAAAGTGCTGCACTCAGTATGCCAGCAAATTTGGAAAACTCAGCAGTGACTACAGGACTGGAAAAGGTCAGTTTTCATTCCAATTCCAAAGAAAGGCAATGCCAGAGAATCCTCAAACTACCGCACAATTGCACTCATCTCACATGCTAGTAAAGTAATGCTCAAAATTCTCCAAGCCAGGCTTCAGCAATACATGAACCGTGAACTTCCAGATGTTCAAGCTGGTTTTAGAAAAGGCAGAGGAACCAGAGACCAAATTGCCAACATCCACTGGATCATGGAAAAAGCAAGAGAGTTCCAGAAAAACATCTATTTCTGCTTCATTGACTATGCCAAAGCCTTTGACTGTGTGGATCACAATAAACTGAGGAAAATTCTGAAAGAGATGGGAATACCAGACCACCTGATCTGCCTCTTGAGAAATCTGTATGCAAGGAAGCAACAATTAGAACTGGACATGGAACAACAGACTGGTTCCAAATAGGAAAAGGACTACGTCAAGGCTGTATATTGTCACTCTGCTTATTTAACTTATATGCAGAGTACATCATGAGAAACACTGGGCTCAAAGAAACCCAAGCTGGAATCAAGATTGCTGGGAGAAATATCAATAACCTCAGATATGCAGATGACACCACCCTTATGGCAGAAAGTGAAGAGGAACTAAAAAGCCTCTTGATGAAAGTAAAAAGGAGAGTGAAAAAGTTGGCTTAAAGCTCAACATTCAGAAAACGAAGCTCATGGCATCTGGTCCCATCACTCCATGGGAAATAGATGGGGAAACAGTGTCAGACTTTATTTTGGGGGCTCCAAAATCACTGCAGATGGTGACTGCAGCCATGAAATTAAAAGACGCTTACTCCTTGGAAGAAAAGTTATGATCAACCTAGATAGCATATTGAAAAGCAGAGACATTACCTTGCTGACTAAGGTCCGTCTAGTCAAGGCTATGGTTTTTCCAGTAGTCATTATGGATGTGAGAGTTAGACTGTGAAGAAGGCTGAGCGCCAAAGAATTGATGCTTTTGAACTGTGGTGTTGGAGAAGATTCTTGAGAGTCCCTTGGACTGCAAGGAGATCCAACCAGTCCATTCTGAAGATGATCAACCCTGGGATTTCTTTGGAAGGAATAATGCTAAAGCTGAAACTCCAGGACTTTGGCCACTTTATGCAAAGAGTTGACTCACTGGAAAAGACTGATGCTGGGAGGGATTGGGGGCAGGAGAAGGGGACGACAGAGGATGAGATGGCTGGATGGCATCACTGACTCAATGGATGGGAGTCTGAGTGAACTCGGGAGTTGGTGATGGACGGGGAGGCCTGGCGTGCTGTGATTCATGGGGTCGCAAAGAGTCGGAAACAACTGAGCGACTGAACTGAAGTGAACTGAGTCTATTAAAAAATTTGTAAATAAAAAGTTGGCCAGGGTTGGGGAGAGAATGTTTTACTTTGAAGAGACAAAGCAAACAGAAGTAAGAGGTAAACCTTGACTGGATCCTGGTTACTTTTCTTAGTGTGATATTGTGGCCACATAGGAGAATGTCCTGGACTACTGGTGATATGATGGGTAAAAATCTGCCTGCATTCAATTCCTGGTCTGGGAAGATTTCAGATGCCACGGAGCAACTAAGCCTGGGTACCACAACTACTGAGGCTGTGCTCTAGAGCCTGGAGCCATGACTACTAATCCATGAGCAGTATCTACTGAAGCCCATGCACCTAGAGCCTGTGCTCCACAACAAGAGAAGTCACCACAATGACAAGCCCATGCACTGCAACAAAGACCCAGCACAACAAAAAATAATTACAAACCTAGAGCTTCATTAGAAAAAGAGAATGTCTTTATTCTTGGCAGAGGTACGTTTAAGTATATGGGGTGAAATGTAATCTATAAACCTACATTCAAATGTATACATTTATATATTCAAATGTATACACAACCATTTGAAATCTACACATAATGCAAAACGAAATTTACACACAAGCTATTTCTTATACTCTTCTCTGTATTTAAAAATTTTTCATAATAAAAAAGTTGGGGGGAAAAAGTACCACCACAGTTTAACATATAATTCATATTTGCCAAATCACTTACACAGACAATGTTTTGGTCAGTTTAAAATTTTGACCCTGACTTGTTAGGGCTTCCCAGATGCATTCCCCTGCAATGCAGGGGACCTGGGTTTGATTCCTGAGTTGGGAAGATCCCCTGGAGAAGAGAATGGCTACCCACTCCAGTATTCTTGCCTGGGGAATTCTATGTACTGTACAGTCCATGGGGTCAGAAAGAGTTGGATAAGACTGAGCCAGTTTCACTTTCAGCTTGTGAGAAACATTAAGAATTATGACAGAAGTAATAATAATAAAACATGGGTAATATACTGCCTGGCTTTCAACAAGGTACCAGGGGAGTGGCTGAAATCTGACTTATCTATTTGGATCTTACTGGATCAAATGTCCCATGGCAGATGTCTAACGTAACAGTAGGAAGGCTGACAAACTCAGAGGCTTAAGATGAGGCTATCTGGTACTGAGGCCGATCACACATACATAAAACACACTCGCCTATACAACAACGTAATATATCCTGTATTTGTGTTTTTAAAATTTCTGTTTAACTTTTTGATAAA
Organism: Nanger dama; assembly: GCA_917880005.1. Taxonomy (NCBI): domain Eukaryota; kingdom Metazoa; phylum Chordata; class Mammalia; order Artiodactyla; family Bovidae; genus Nanger; species Nanger dama. Next base: position 560,004 of record CAKJTW010000107.1, read on the forward strand.
CACACCTATGTAATTTTGATAATGATCCAAATGAGCTATTTTAAGAACTACAACAAGATAATCTGAGCAGGAGAAGCAATACCTTTCAAAATTAATTTCTGCTTAATAAGTTAAATGGTTTTTTTTTAAAGCTTCAAATCACATTTTACTCTCACAAAGACACAACTTTTCTCACCATTTCACATAATCTTATGTGAAGTTATTATCTGGACATAATATCTGTGTCTATAAAATGGTAACTATTTACAACAGCCAAATCTTGAATGTGGGAAAGTCTTTAGGGCAAATAATCCTTTTCTTTCCCAATAAAATAAAAAAGGTTACAGTTTTTCAAACAACAACAACAAAAATCTCTTGAGACAACTGGAGAAAACTGAACACAGACGGGGTATCAGATTATACTGGGAACAACATTATATTAGTATTGTGCTTTAAAGTCCTTAAACATCAGAGATACAAACTAAAGCGTTTGTGGGTAAAATGCTATCTAGAATTATTTTTAAATATTCTAGATATGTATTACCTGTACAGTTAAAAACTAAGTTCAAACAAATGGCATTTGGATGTGCACTGAATTCTAACAGCAAAGAAGAATTAATATATCCGCGCTCCCATACCCAGAGTTATTCACCTCAAAGAGAGCTGGAGGAGGGGGTGGCAGACTTGCGATTTTGGCAGATCTCTCCTTTTCCACAAGCAGAGCTTCTTTTCGAGCTTTTATATGCCTTAAAAAGTAAAAGATGTCATAAATTAATCTCTCAAATAATGTTACAGTACAACTCAAAGTTAAAAATATAAAAGAAATATATAAGAAATCCTCCACAGCCTGATCCCACAGGCTCAAATGCTATTTAATAAAGAGTGCATACACATGTGAGAAAATAAAAAGTAAAAGAGATGTAGCTAGACATAAAGCTCCACAATGTGGACTGACCCAGCAAACATTTAATGTTCTTTAGAGTAATTTGGAATTAAAAAACCTAAAACTGATAAAGAGGGGCCACTGTATAAAATGACCACTTCTGACTAGCTAATAGGTTCTTTCATTTTTACAATATGCAAAAATCTCATCAATGACTTGCAGAGTCTATAACCTCTTTTAATGTTCGTAACTGCACTGATTTTTTTCTTTTTATATCAGAGGCAGGCAGATTTTAGTTGGCCTGCATTCTAAACTAGTGACACACTTCTTCAGAAACTCAGTAACTGCTGCTACAGTCAGAACAGAAAAGAAAGCTCACTTGTTAGCACATACTCCCCTCACTGCATTATTTTAAACCAAGTTTAAGAAACACTATGGATGAACTATATAACTTTTAAAAAGTATCCAAGTTTTAGTTTTAAAGTTTAGTCACTCAGTCATGTCTGACTCTTTGTGACCCCATGGACTGCTGACTACCAGGCTCCGCCATCCATGGGACTTTCCAGGCAAGAGTACTGGAGTGGGTTGCCATTTCCTCCTCCAAAAAAAAAAAAAAAAAAAAAGTATACAATGTACCCTTTAATTCCAGCCGTATCAGTTTCAGTGGGGAATACAGTAAAAATTAGTGTTACTTTACCAGGTTTTTTGTTTCATTAACATTTCTTTTGATTTTTCTGTACTTTCAGGGCCTCTTTATGTCTCATTTCTGCCTTTTTTGTCTTTCTGCTGCCCGGTGTGCTAGAGCATTTAAATCAGGCTCCTAAAAACAAATATTGCTTAAAATGTCATGTTAAACAAGACTAAAATGGCAAAGATATAATATGTGTGGTGCTGTCAGGGCAAAAATCATGACGATGTATTCACATGAAACACTGCGCTATAGCACAAAATTAACGACGACATAGATAAAGCTACAAAAATCTGATGTCAGAACTTAATGCTATTAATACTAAAAACAAACTAAAACCAGGGACCGAGAATATTCTGACTGGCACATTCTCTAAAGAGTTCTTCTTCCTGACTATAAGTTTGGTAACAAAGACATGCGTTCTTGGAATCCAGCTTGTTTATTTTGTGTGACTATCTCTTGGACCACAATCTAGGATTTTCCAACCATAAATCAGAAGAAACAAAATAAGGTCAGGGAGTAGTCTTAAACATTGAGTTAAGTACTACTTTGCATTTGTGAAAGGATGAACTCAAGTGTATACACATTTAACTACACATTTTGGAGGTATGAGGAAGAAGTGATAATGAAATCAGAAATCTGAATTCATCCCACTGAACTTGTCCAAACTGACTGAAATCAGTAACTTGTAATTCTGAAGGTTACTATTTTATTTACTCAGTTGTTATTGACTGGAAAAGAATGATGTTTTCTTTTTTTTATGAAGTATAGTTTGATTTACAATGCTATGTTAGTTTCAGTGTACAGCATAGCCAGAGGTTCTGTTATACAGACACATATACAGCTATTCTTTTCTGGATTCTTTTCCCTTGTAGATTATCATGAAATATTGAGTATAGTTTCCTGTTCTCTACAGTAGGTCATTGTTGGCTATCTATTTTATATATAGTAGTGTGTGCTAATCCCATTCTCCTAATGTTTTATCCCTTAACACCCACCTGTGGTAATCCTATGTTTGTCAGAGAATAATGTTAACTTAAACATCACAGAAAACAGATTTCCCTTGACATGACTCTTACCAGGAAATGAATCAAGTAGGATTCTTAAGTTATATTAAATCTACAAAAACATTCAGGCTGCCCACAGCAAATTCTATACATGGAAACATTTTTATCAGTGTCTAATAACATTAATCCACTTTAACAAGTATCATTACCACAGACAGGTAGTCAAATAAGTGCTCACTTACATTTTCTTTGGCTTGTTGATGCCCCTCTCCCATATTTCTTAAACTTGCCAAATACAGTTTTTCCAAGTTCTTGATTTTCTGAGTTTGTGATTCCGCCCATTCTGTCCTTAGTTCCTCTGCCAAACGAGTGAATTGCTGATTTCTCCTCTGTTTTATATCTTCTCTTATCTGTAAAGCAATATCTCTTTCTTGTTCTCGAACCTAAAGGATGAATATTTAAGATTATATGAAAACAGGCTTACTTCAACTTTTTGGAAAAGCTCTTTGGAAACAGGATCCTAAATGAATTTGATTCAGGTATTAGATATATCAATTCTCCAGAATATTCACAAGATATTAGATAAGGCCTATTTAAAGCAGAAAATCCAGGTGATGGAGGAAAAACCAAAAATAAGACTACTTACAAAATTCCCTGATAAGCCATTTTATGTTTCCTCCCCAGAGACCTAAGGGGACTGCCATTATCATTGTGATTTGAGCAATCTCCAAGAGTTGGTGATGGACAGGGAAGGCTCGAGTGCTGCAGTCCATGGGGTCGCAAAGAGTCAGATACTACTGAGGGACTGAACTGAACTGAACTGAATGTAAAAACGGGCTTCCCTGGTGGCTCAGTGGTAAAGAATCTACCTGTTAATGCAGGAGATTCGGGAGAAAAAGCAACCCAGTCCAATATTCTTACCTAGAAAACCCCCACGGACAAAGAAGTCCATGGGGCCTCAAAGAGTCAGACACAACTTAGTGACTTAACAACAATAACTACAATGTAGAAAATACTAATAATTTGGGGGACACAAAGAAGTTGACACTATGTTCCAAATAAATCTCACCTGCAGCAACCTTAGTTTTCGTCTTCTTTCATAATCTTCCTTTAAAATGAAGGCTTCCTCATTAGGACTCAATCTCAGCTTGCCAGCATTCACTCCCTTTCTTTTCATTTTCATGTAGTACTTTAAATATGAAGGTTCTGCTTAAAAAAAAAATATATATATATATATATATATATTAAAGTAAGGCAGTAAAGATTAGAACACTTTTTAAAGGGCTGTAAACATGAAATAAAATGATTTGGGTAAACTAAGTTCAACTTATTTATAAATAGCAATCATTAATTCAGCACTTAAATTGGTAGTTCTCAGATGGCAAGAAAGCAGTTTAGTGGTGAGTAACCATTTCAAGCATTACTTGAAAAATGCTTCCTCATCTGTGGCAGATTATTGTTTACCTGTAGTATCTGGGACCTGACTAACTCCTACTTGAGATTTCCAAAGTTTACCCAGCTTAAATATAGAAAACCACAAAGATTTCAAAAGTTGTGTCTGCGCAGAATAAATGCTTCACAACTACAGTTTAACACTAGAACTCTGATAACTTGTTCATAACCAGGGAGACTACTACACTGCAAGGGCTCCTGGCTCATATTTCAGCTCCTAGTCTGTGATATATAACATGATCACAAGTGTCACTGTATCTTAGGGAATCACATTAACCCCTCTACAGTAAAACAACTCTTCAGTAATTGGTGATGTGATTTTTAACTGAAACCATTAAACAAAACTCCTCCTAGAACAAAGTTCTATTTTTAGGTTCAGTCCAGGGTTTAAGATTCTATTGCTCATGGCACCCCACTCCAGTACTCTTGCCTGGAAAATCCCATGGATGGAGGAGCCTGGTAGGCTGCAGTCCATAGGGTTGCTAAGTTGGACATGATTGAGCAACTTCACTTTCACTTTTCACTTTCATGCATTGGAAAAGGAAATGGCAACCCACTCCAGTGTTCTTGCCTGAAGAATCCCAGGGACGGGGAGCCTAGTGGGCTGCCATCTATGGGGTTGCAGAGTCAGACACGACTGAAGTGACTTAGCAGCTCCTGTTTACACTCAACTGTTCTCAATAGCGTCTCTAGATTATAACATGCCCCAATTTGGGGAAGTCTGGCAGGGAAAAAATGAAAGAACTTAAGAATCTATAGTTTTTATAAAATTTGAAAACCCTCCCCAGGTGATTCTGTATCTCCTTGTTCCCATTATTGCCATTTTAAAAAATTAGACACTTCAAATCAGTACATAACCATGATTTAATCTGAGATCAGTCTCTTTACAATGACCAGGAAGGCAAATATGGTTAACTGAACACTTAAATCTTTCTGAAGATAGTTTTTGTTGTTGTTGCCCCACTTGGCTTGTGAGAATCCTAGTTCCCTGAGCAGGAGTCAACCTGGGCCCCCGGCAATGGAAGTGCAGAGTCCTTATCACTAAACCACCAGGGATTCCCCTTCTACAACCAGTTTAAGCAGCACTTCCCTGTGAAACTGCCCTCCAGTGATTCTTGCTCCACCTGCCTGTCCATAAGAAATGTTACCCTCACATTCATATGAGGACTAACCTATGCTACCTTGGATATTACCTTCCTCTAGTTTTTCATCAATAAGTTGCCCTTTCTAGTTAGATTCCTTAACAATAAGGAGAGAGGCTCTGGTTTGTTGTTTTTTTTTAATATCCAAATTAACCACGAATAACAACCAACACGCAGTATGTCGCATACTAAGGATAAATACTGTTTTCACTCAGGTGTACAAATAGCGGCCAGAAGAATTTGGGGTTATCTAATAGGAACTAAGGGCTTCCCTGGTGACTCAGTGGGAAAGAATCTACCTCTCAATGCAAAGACCTGGGTTCGATCCCTAGGTTGGGAAGATCTCCTGGAGAAGGAAATGGCAACCCACTCCAGTATTCTTGCTATTCTTGCCTGGAAAATCACATGGACAGAGGAGCTTAGCAGGCTACAGTCCATGGAGTTACAAAGAGTTGGTACATGAATTATCAACTGAACAAACAAAAATAGAAACTAAAAATTTTTCATTGAACTCTCCATCAAAAAGAAGGCAGGAATGATCTTATTCATGGTTGTACGTGCAGAGCCTAAAAACTGCTTTGCTTCTAAGTAGGCCCTTCAGTGTGTTGACTGAATGAATGACTCATTCAATGAGTTAATTCATATTAAGTGCTAGATAGGTATATGTGGCCACTGTTACAACCTGTGACAAAAGGAATAACTGCTTACCTGTGAAAAATCTTTTCCAGCTGCAACCCACTCAGCTGATATTCACAAGGCTTTGGTAATGTACTCTGTGAAAGTGCCAACCAACCATTCTCTATTTTAGACAAGAATCAAAGGCCTCTTAGGTTAAAGGACTTGACCTGAGTGACAATATCTGCTGGCAGAGCCAAAAGAAGAATCTGGTGTTTCTTATATATGGCTCCTAACTTTCTGAAATGCTAAAATATAGGGAGTGAGGAAAATTTTGTTTAAGCCAGTATTTTTTGCAAGAGGGGATTGACAAGAACTAAACAAAGAGAAAACAATCCCGTAATCCTCAATTGCCTTTCCTAGAGGATTACAGGAACAAGCATACATTTGTTATTTTTACCTAAGATGTCACAGAATAACTGTTTTCTCTTGTATTTTATTATCTTAATTTTTACACTTGTTTGGAAATAATCTGATTTAGTATTCCCAGTTTCTCTGTCAACCACAGTACAACAACCAAACCCAGGGAATTAACACTAGCACAATACTTTTAGCTCATCTACAGACCTTACTCAAATTTCATCAATTGTCCCACTAATGTCCATTTTCTGGACCAGGTCCCAAGCTAAGGAAAACATATCCTTTGACTGTTGTGTCACTCTGGGTCCTCAAAGAAGTAGATGCCAAAATGGGATGAAACCTAGGAGGATTTTATTAGGGGAAATGCCTGTGTGAGGGAAAATGGGGAGGGAGCTGGTGAAAGCTAGGAGTGTGTCAGACTTTTATGTGAATCTGCCACTGAGTGAAGGAGGAAGGCAAAGTTGGGTAATGACCCTTAAACTGTGGAGTCTAAGGAAGCTTCAAGAAGATTGGTGGGGAGTCCTTAAGCCAAAATCCCATGTGTCTCAGGAACAGGCCTGCCTTCACATCCATCCCATGCTGTCATTAATAGGAGCACTCTATAGGAGGCATCTAGGTAAACAGATTTCAGAACACAGGGGCTGAGGGTCTGTGAATCCTGTTCTAATGGCTAGGCTGCTTTGTCTCCTTCAGCTCCTCTAACTTGAGATGTTCCTCAGTCCCATCACCTCTTCCCCCATGTTGACATTTTAAAAAGATGCCAGCCAGTTATTTTGCATAATGTCCCTGTATCTGGATGTGTTTAATCCCTTCCTATAGTTAGACTGAGGTTATGCATTTTTGGCAAGACCACCACAGCAGTCATGACCTACTCTTCCCAGCACATCACACCAGAATGAGTTTTGATCCCTTGATTAAGAAGGTGCCCAACAGGTTCCTCCACTATAGACACTATTTCTTTTAAAGTATTCTGTGGAGAGATAATTGAGGCTATGTAAATACCATGTTCCCCACCATATTTACCAACTAAATTTAGTATCCACTGATGACTACCTGAAACAATGTATTTTCTACTTACATTATTCCTTCTACACTTACCAACTGGAATCCAACTGCAAGGAAGTTTCACCCATTCTCTCACTTTAGTATTTATTCACATCAATACAGATTTTCAAATTCTAAGTACTGTTACTGACAAATAATAGAGGTGATACTACTTATCTTGCAAGACTGTCCTGAGGATTAAATGGCAACGGGCACCTCTTAATCATCTGTATTAGGAAGATGTGGCTTCAAGGCCCAATTCCACTTGAAGCAGGAAGACACTTAAAATCACTTTGGTCTCACTTCCTTGAAATATATAAGCGGAGTCATAATATCTTCTCCAACAGGTTGTTCTGATTGTGTGTCTTAGTAAATATAAACTGCCAGATACTTTCTAAATTTTAAGGATTACCGTTCCCCATTGTTTTACAAAGCAGATGTTTGCGGCAGAACTTAGTATCTAAGAAATTAAAGGTGAGACACCAAGAGTGAGCATGCTCTCTGCATGAAACGATTCCAGGCTGGGCTCGTAAACGGCTCCCAGGAGTGAGGCCGCTCCGCGGGCGACCTGGGGGCAGGACGCACCCAGGAGCTTTGCAGCGGCGACCCCGCAGACCCCTCCGGCCGCCCGGGCTTGGGAGCTCAGCGGCCCCGCGAGGCCCGACCCCACGGGGACGCGCACGGCCGGCTGCGCCCAAGGCCCCGGAGCGGCCTCTCCCGCGGCGCAGGCGAGCCCGCGAGGGGACCGCGCGCCCCGCCGGCCTCGCGCCCGGCCTCTGTGGAGAGCCGCGGGCCGCCGCGAGTGCGCCCCCGCCGCAGCACGGCCGCGGCTCCCCCGCTCCCCGGCTCCGCGGCTCCCCGCTCCCGGCTCCCCGGCTCCCCGCCTCGCGGAGACGCGCACGCTCCGGGCCCTCGGGACGCCAGCGCCTCCATCACTCACCCGGGAGAGGAGAGCCCGGCCTCGGGAATCGCGGCTCAGACACAGAAGGCCCGGCGGCCCGCCCCTCAGCTGCCTCCCAACAGCCGTCCGGGCGCGAGCGAGGCGGCCATCTCCGAGCCGCCGTCACTTCCGTCATTCAAACCGCTCGCCACTGGCGCGGCCGGCGCGGGAAGCGCCGCGCCCCGCCCGCCCCGGGGCCCGTCGGGAGGCCGCGGCGGAAGCGCTCCCCGGCGCGCCGCCCCGCTGCGGCCCATTGTTTCCCGCGTCGGGCGTGGCCGGAGGCGTCGCTTGACGTCTCCCGAGGGGCTGGCTTTACGGGCCGAGACAGAGGTCCCGGAGCGGAAAGGTCCTTCCCACGGCCCACCGGGGGCTTCAGTCTCCAGCGTCTTTATGAATGCGCCTTGGGAGGTGCAGCCTTTCTTGTCTGAGGACACAATTTGTTTGATACTTTCCTCACGCTGCAGTTATTTTCTGATAGTTTTCAACTCACTCAACAGGGAACCGGTAGGCATGCTGTGCCTCCGGAGGGCCGCACCGTCTAGCACACGTCAAGGGTTTACCCGCTGTAGGCAACCTACAATCGGAAAGGGAGTGAGAGCGGGTTCATATTCACTCAGCCCCTATAATGTGCCAAGCACAGTGTGCTAGGCGTAGCGGAAGCCAGGGTGAGCGGCTTACGGCCCGTGCTGAATTGTGAGGTCCAGACAGGGGCCTCGAACAGGTTTGTGGCCTGTGAAGAACCAGGCTGCAGAGCAGGCGGTGGGCGGGCGGTGAGGGGGTCAAGCTGCTTATGGCAGCCCCTCAGCCCTGGGAGTACAGCCTGAGCTCCGTCTCCTGTCAGCCCTGGGTTACAGCCTCATGGGAGGGCTTGAATCCTACTGAAACCATTCACTGCTCCTCTGTCTGTGAAAACAGGTCTTCCACGAAACCAGTCCCTGATGCTGAAAAGTTCGGGAACTGCTGGTCTAGAGGGTGAAACATACCAAGAATCAAAGCATTACAAAATAGGGAGTGGGTGAGACGGAAGTTACTGATATAATTAGCTCTGGCTTCATTGTAGAGAAGAGGTCAGTTCAGTTCAGTCGCTCAGTCGTGTCCGACTCTTTGTGGCCCCATGAATCGCAGCACGCCAGGCCTCCCTGTCCAACACCAACTCCAGGAGTTCACTCAGACTCACGTCCATCGAGTCAGTGATGCCATCCAGCCATCTCAGCCTCGGTCGTCCCCTTCTCCTCCTGCCCCCAGTCCCTCCCAGCATGTCTTTTCCAGTGAGTCAACTCTTCGCATGAGGTGGCCAAAGTACTGGAGTTTCAGCTTTAGCATCATTCCTTCCAAAGAACACCCAGGGCTGATCTTTAGAATGGACTGGTTGGATCTCCTTGCAGTCCAAGGGACTCTCAAAGAGTCTTCTCCAAGTTAAAACTAAGGCAAGGCACGTAAACCAATTAGAATTTGATTGCAGGAAATGAAAGATGATTACAACAAGAATGGAGAGAAGTGGGTAGATTTAAGAGGCAAACCCGGAATTGGTATTTATCTGCTTACAGAAGACAAAAAATGAGGGAGAAATAAATGGCGATGCTGAAGAAAGTTCTCTGTTTGGCAACTGAGTGGATATAGTTAACTTTCTCCTAGAATACACAGAAGATCAGGTTTGGGAGGGGAAGTCGAAAGTTAAGCTTTGAATATTTTAAATTTTATCTGTTTCTGGGATATCTTGACACTATCCAGAAATATTTAGGAGGCAAAATTAGCAGTAGTTAACAATTGCTTGGAAGGTTGAAGGAAAAGGGAGAATGAAATTAACTTCACAGGCTTGTGGAGCACTGCTGATGGTAGTGCCAGTAACCAAGGGAGAAACAGAAATGGGAGACAGTTTAGTGGGCAAGGCAGTGAGCTCAGCTCTGAACATGTTCAGCTTCACGTGCCTGTGGAAGGATGTACAATAAGCAGAGGAATATAATGGTAGACAGTCCACGGAACTGGGCTAGCGTATAGACTCGGGTTTCATTTCCATATGGGTTACAACAAAGCTATGAAAGTGGATGAGATCACTTAGGGAGAATTAACAGAGTGAGAAGAGCAATGAGCTAAGGACGAAACTCGGAGGAACAGCAAAACTTAAAGGAAGTGGGGAAAGGAATTGTCAAGTATACAAAGAAGAAATAGTGGGACCAGCCTTGGGTGAGATGGTTAGATAGCATCACTGACTCAATGGACCTGAAGAAGGAAGTGACCTAGTGGAAGCCTGGTGTGCTACAGTCCATGGGGTCACAAAGAGGTGGACATGACTGAGTGACTGAACAACAGCAGCCCTGGTTTTACAGACAAGCTGCATTACAGAGAAATTTGGTGACTTGGCCAAGAGCACATGGAAGGGTGAAACTGAGACTAGATTCATGTATTTATCCCAAATACTAGGATTCTTCCTTCATGCTTCCCTGTCCGTGATCACATTTATCTTAATAATTGTACTTATTCCAAACAAACCTCTTCAACATCCTCAACACAGACCCATAGGTACTCTCCCACACTGAACAAAAGATGCGCCCATTATTTCATGCTTTAGGCTAATTTTGGTGCCCACTGTGCTTTCCAAAAGCACCAAGCACATTCCCCACCATAGCACTTATCAATTCCTATTGAAACGTCCTGTTTATTAGGCTCTGTGTTGACGAGACTGAATTCCCAAGAACCGGAGTGCACTTTGTTCAGCCACCTGCCACTCTGAGCTTCTGAAATGTTTGTTAAATGAATGAATGAATAAATAAATGAATTATATGCATCACTTCCCCCTGCATCCTGGAGATTATGAAGTAAGGCTTGTTTGTGTGTTTGTTTGTTTGTTTGTTTGTTGATAGGAGGCAGTGAGGAATCAAAGAATACCCAGTGGGCTTAGAATCAGAGTGTTTGGTCTACTGTCACAACTCTGAGACTTTCCAAATGTTGGACATGAAGCCAGTGAGCCTTGGTTTCTGATTTGTTTCTCTACTATTGCCAACCAGACCACCTCAGAGTGTCCAGAATGGTTCACTCATTATGACTAACAATTGATTCTGAGTGTCAGCTGAAACTTTGCTGGAACTATTGAGTGAAGTGCTGTTACCAACCAGGGTTCTTGGCCTCCTCAATCAATTAAAATTATCAGGGGCCAGACAAGAAATTCAGGCAAAGCTCTCCTGGGGTCCCTTCTGCAGCAGGGTGGAGTGAGAACAAACAACCGGTTCCCTTACTTGCTCACTCTTCAAGGAGGGTGAGTTCGTTCCTTATGTGGGGATGAGGGTAGGGGTGCATGTAGGGGTCAGGCTAGAGGGATGGCTTAGGTGGTCTGCCCAGCACTTTGTGGTCTTGTGTGCAGGGGGCATGTGCAGCACTCTGCTTTTGCTCCAGGCTCTTCAAAAGTGGCAGTTCGGGGACTTCCCTAGTGGTGCAGTGGCTAAGACTCTGCGTTCACAATACAGTGGGCCCGGGTTCGATCCTGATTAGGGAACCAGATCCCACGTGCCTCAACAAAGATCAAAGATTCCGTGTACCGCGACCAAGACCCAGCACGGCCAAACAAATAAAAGTAAATGTATAGATACTAAAAAGAAAATCACAGTTTGGTTTTTTGGTCTCTTTGCATCAGTTCATAATTTTGCCCCAACTGTGTATGCCCGAAGTTATTTTTAGTCCCATACAGTTTCTTTGTATATTGTTGCTCAGGGAGGTATTTGTCCAGTGGCAAATATTTCAGCACTGCAGCCAAGGGTCCCAGGTCCCAGACATATCTCAGTGCCTTCAAGCAGCCTCTCCATGTGGGTTGGAATTCTTACTAGCTGAGATTCAAGAGAGAATGTCCAAAGAATGAGTATTTCCAGGACAAGAACGTGAAAGCTGCAAATCTTTTTAAAGGCAAGGCTGAGAAATGATAAGTTTTGCCACACTGGCTTCTTGATTAAGTATCATAGGACCAGACCAAGTTCAAGTGAAGGGGGGAAAAGTCATCTCCAAGTGACAATGAATTTGCAGCCATCTTTAATTCACCACCATTTCCTTAGTAATACTTGACCTGCTCTCTTCACAGGCTGCTTGTGAAACTCAAAGTCATGAATCATAAAGAGCATGAGTAAAACCATGTTAGATACATTCAGTTCAGTCGCTCAGTCGTGTCTGACTCTTTGCAACCCCATGGACTGTAGCACACCAAGCCTCCCTGTCCATCACCAACTCTTGGAGTTTACTCAAACTCATGTCCACTGGGTCAGTGATGCCATCCAACCATCTCACCCTCTGTTGTCCCCTTCTCCTCCTGCCCTCAATCTTTCCCAGCATCAGGATCTTTTCAAATAAGTCAGTTCTTTGCATCAGGTGGCAAAAGTATTAGAGTTTCAACTTCAACATCAGTCCTTCCAATGAACATTCAGGACTGATTTCCTTTAAGATGGACTGGTTGGATCTCCTTGCAATCCAAGGGACTCTCAAGAATCTTCTCCAGCACCACAGTTCAAAGGCATCAATTCATCAGTGCTCAGCTTTCTTTACAGTCCAACTCTCACATCCATGCATGACTACTGGAAAGACCATAGCCTTAAATAAACAGACCTTTGTTGGCATACATTAGAAGCTACTATATATATAGGCACCTTTGTCTCCTCTTGTAATTACAGACCCAGCCCTCCAGGCCACAAGGGTAGGCATGTGACCCAGACTGGGCAAATCACAGTTCTCTCTCTCCTTTGCTACTGAGATTGACCCAAGGATAGGAACATATTCTAAACTGAATCTTTTGTGGCTTTTAATACACTCACTTCAGACTGCAGGAGACAAAACCAAACCAAACAAACACAAAACACCTTTTAAATGTGTTTATTGGTGTTCAGTTTTTAATTTTTAATTGGGTCCCTTTGTACTCTATTGGCCTAGGGCCAGGTGTATAGGCTTAGTTTCTAGTGTTGCTACCCAACTAGGAATAAACATTAGTAAGCAACGATCAAGAAGAAGAATTTTCCCTAGGCAGTAACAACACTAGTGCGACTGGTCACTATGCAATGCTGCCCCTCAAACGGCAATGGAAGCCATTCAGGATTGGAGCAGTGTAGCATGTTTCTTTGATGGGGAACTATTTCACTGCTCTGAGTTCCCTTCATCTTTATCCACATTCAGTACGAGAGATTGGCGTTAAAGTTGGGATGGGGGAGGATCCTCAATAATTCTCACGTATAAAGTCCTGATGAAAGGGAATTATTACAAGAACAGAAGTAATCAGATTTCCATCTGACCATCTGCCAACTGGCCTTTCTCTCTGGCATAAACACCAAAAGGGCTTAACAAGTGATAGGATCTCAGGGTAATTTACAGCTGCTAACAGAAGTGACATTAAGAGTGCCCAGCAGGAGAGGAAAGATGGGCTTGGAAAGGCTTTTAAAAGCTATAAACATTTCTTTAAAATGTGTGTGGGTAGATCCAAAGGTGGGGAGAAATTGGGCCGTTTATTTAAGGAGAGTGAAAATTGAGAGGAGAGAATAGGAAAATGATTTTGTTTCATCTTTTAAATCTGTTTCAGCTAATATGATTTTTATTAATATTACTGATATTTATTAAGCAATGAGGGTGTAGACTGTGAGTTATATACTTAAAAAAACAGGGAAGGCTGGGGACTTTCTGGTGGTCCAATAATGAAGGCTCCGCCTTCCAGCATAGGGGACATGGTTCAATCCCTGGTCAAGAAACTAAGATCCCATATGCCATGAGGCATATGCCCCCAAAATAGTAATCATCCAGTTATAACCATTTTGGCTTCATTGTTTTCATTCATTCATTGACTATTCCTTGAGCAATTACTAAGTGCCAACCAAACATTTTGGCTGAGGATACAGTGATAAACCAGACGTTGAGGATATAACAAATGCACAAGACAGACGCTATCCTACCCTCAAAAAGGCAGTGAAGACGTGTGAACAGGCTCTCACAATACTTAACACTAAGTGCAACAGCTTGCTTGTTCTTTACATGCTTTCATTCCCAGCCAGAGTTCTGTCTGGGCCAAAAATTGGGCTGCCACGTAACTGGTGAACTAGTGAGGCAGCCATCAGAAGTCTGTGGGCTTCTTGAGGCTCAAATTAGCAGAAAGAATTAGCAGAAAGAAGGAAACATTGACTCCTGAGGATACAATTGATGTGTCTGCTACCCCAGAGACCCAACACATATAGTAAGCACTCTATGCTTTCCAGAGAGGAACTCCCGATATAAATCTTTGGCACCGGGAAGAAGACAGGTGGGAATTTAAGATATTCTAGCAATTTAAAAGGGAGCAGTGTATTGATAATATAATGCATATGGTGTCACTGTGTGTTGATGGGATAAAATATTTTATTTAAATGCTTGTAATGTGGTAAAACAGGCATACTGAAGGGAATTCTGCACTTCCATAATACTGCCAAGCACAGCTGAGAGAATAAACTTATGCTTGCTTCAGTCTCTGTACATTTGGACTTTTCTCCTCAGCATTCTAGAAAGTGGTGGCATGGGACAATCTTTGAGACAAACAGCCCTCTATAAGCGTTCCTGCCCTGCTGGAAACCTACAATGCTTCTCTTTACAGACTACATCAACGTTAATGTCTCTTACTAGCTTTCCAGAACCTCCAAAATATGGCACTAAAGAGGGCAGAGCTCAGGGTTTCAGTTTATCACTAATCACGTTGAGCCTTGTTTTTTTTCCTTGTAAAATTGGAATAATAATATCCACCATATGAAACTCACAGGACTGTGTCAGTGTTAAACAAAATGATGCATCTGACAGCCCTTTGCAAACCACCAGGGTAGTGTTACTGTGCAAATGTGATTATTATGATGTTGGTGCTTTGATCCGTCCAGCATTATTTCATGTCATCCTTCAACTGGGCCACAATGTGCTGTGATCCTTCTTGTCTCTGAGTTGGGGCTTCTGTGAGTCCCCAGGCCGGTGGGGGAGGAGAGCAGACCCTGAGGCCAGACTGCCTGGGGTCTGGGTCAGCACTTGCCCTCGACGCTGTAGTGAGGATTGAATGGGCTCCCAGGGTAAAGCCCTTAGAACGTGCTTGGCATGTTACATCACTCGCGGCGCTGTTGTAGCAAAGCGCTTTTCATACTTGACACTTGACTGCATCTTCCTTTTCTAGCTTACGTCCTATCTCATTCACGAAGTCTTCTGCCTTGGTTTTCTCCTACCTATGAAACGTTACACCTAGAGTGATGTCGCACAGGTTAACTATTATTTCATGATATGATTGTATTACCCAGTTATATGCATTAACTCAGCATTTAATGAGGGATTAACTCAGCATTTAACCTGCTATGACCAGGTTCTTTCTTGTGTTTGCGTTGTCACTTCAGATGTGCCTGACTCTTTGTGGCCCTATGAACTGTAGCCCACCAGGTGCCTCTGTCCATGGGGTTCTCTAGGCAAGAATACTGGAGTGGATTGCCATGCCCATCCCCAGAGGATTTAGACCGCGAGAATAAGGAAAAACAAGATGCAGAGCCCATCTGTGGTCAGATGACCAAGCAGACAGTCAGCTATAAACTGAATGGCTGTGTCCCCTGAAAATTCATATACTAAATCCTAACCTCCACTGTGGTGGTGTTTGGAGGTGGAGCCTTTGGGAGGTGGTTAGATCATGAGGACTCATTGACTCTTCTCCTTGAGAAAAAGCCCCTTGGGGACCTCCCTGGTTGCCCAGTGGTTAAAGTCTGTGCCTTCCAATGCAAGGGGTGTGGGTTCAATTCCTAGTCAGGGAACTAAGATCCCACATTCTTTGGAGCCAGAACATAAAACAGAAGCAGTATTGTAACAAATTCAATAAAGACTTTTTAAATGGTCCACACCAAAGTTTTTTAAAAAGGAAGAGCCTCTGTCCTGTTTCTCTGAGTTGTCTCTCATCTCCAACAGCCTTTCCCAGATGTCCAGTCTCCGGGCTCTCCCCACCTTTTCTCTCCCTGCCCTTCCACCTTTGTTCCTGTGACCTCTCTGTTAGAACTCCACGGCTGGAACTTCCCTCAGACCTTCCAGTAGGTGGCTACTCATCCTGCGCGCGCTCTGTAGCTTTTACTAAAGAGCCTGGTGACTTCATAATTCATGCCCTGATGTCATCTAGCCCAGGTCAGAACAAAGGTGTCTTTTTACAAACATACGCCATTTTCACCTTCACACCAGTTCCAACATGCTATGTCCAGGGAGACTTAAAATAAAACTATTGCATCATCTGTGGTTCAGCGAGCGTTTTGCTGACAGCAGAATTATCAGCATCGTGCCCGTGCTACAGATGGGAACGCTTGTGCCTGCATTACACATCTTGTCTTCTGTTCTTTACATTTGGAACAGCCAGGGGACGCCTTCACGGCTCATTTTTGGGCTTACTTCCCATGGAATTTCCTAACCTCATCCTTCTGAGTCTCATTCCTCAGGCTGACTTCATTCAAGCTAAAAGATTCTCAGGCGGACCACTCCTCCCAGGCAAAGGCACGGGTGTGCGTTTTCAGAAGGACCTTCAAAGTCTTAACACAAGGAGGTGAGCGATGGGGGGCTACTTTCAGTCACCTTTCTCTTTTTACATGGCGGCGGCAGGACCAGTAGTGAGAGGTGAGGCGACACCTCAGATGCTGTCCTTTACCCCTTTATGGGTGTTCTCTGTTTCAACTCCACTTGCGGGGAAAGGGGTGGAAATTATCATGTCTACCGCTAGAGGGCAGACTGCTCAAATTTAAAATGCGTGCGGGGCATTGCGACGCTACGGTGAGTTTTTTGTTCCACGTCCCCTCCACCCTCCGACCCCCCACCCAAACCCATTAGACAAGAGAAGAGGGACCAAGGGCATCAGAAGTAGGAAAAAGCAAAGGCAGCGCCACTGCTGCTGATAAGAGCCGATCCTCCTCCTCTCCGTGTGTACCCAGAGCTGGACTTGCCCTATGGCCGCAAACAGGGAGCGTCCGCGTGATACTAGCTTGGCGTTTAGTGCCTGTTACAGAAGGCAATGGCACCCCACTCCAGTGTTCTCGCCTGGAGAATCCCAGGGACGGCGGAGCCTGGTGAATCCCAGGGACGGCGGAGCCTGGAGAATCCCAGGGACGGCGGAGCCTGGTGAATCCCAGGGACGGCGGAGCCTGGAGAATCCCAGGGACGGCGGAGCCTGGTGGGCTGCCGTCTGTGGGGTTGCACAGAGTCGGACACGACTGAAGCGACTTAGCAGCAGCAGCAACAGCCAGGCCCCTTACTAGGCATCTTACCTACAGCATCTTCTATGAGCCTCACAATGGCCTTCTGAGGCACATTTTTAAGATTACGACAAGTGAAGAGACATGCTTGTTAAATATGTTGCTCTAAAGCAAGTAAATAATAAGTGACAGATACCGAGTTTGAACTGATGTTTGTGAAGGAGGCAGTCAGTGGGAAAAGGGGGGAGGGTCTCGAAAGGGCCTGAAATTAAGCAGTAAATTACTGTTCAAAGCCTCTAAGAGGGCTTCAGGGCTGGGCACTGTCCTCTGCTTACCACTGTAAGTGGAGAAAATACCTTTAAACAAATTATGTATATATTCACCGTTAAAAAAAAAATTCAACACAGAATATCTAAAGAAGAAAGCAAACACTGCCTTCAGATCTTATTGTTTAGATAAAGCATTTTTAACCATATTTAGTTAGGCTCCTATGATATTTTTATTTTGTTTTGTTTTATGGTTTTTTTATGGATCCGTGTAGCTACATGTGTACATTATCATGTAAATACAGAATATTCACTATCAATTTTAATGGTTGTGTTTTATTTTATTGTACTTAGACCCCTTAAATCACTTATCCAGTTCCTATTGATAAACTTTTCATTAATTTTCAGTTTTTTCCATTAGAACAATTTTGTAGCAAATTCTTTGTGTTTGCGTCTCTCCCAAACTCCCCCTTCTTTTGTTAACTGGATCCCATCTCATCTCCCTAAATTCCTTTGTCTTTTTTCCTTTCTGCTATGTCGTTTCTTTAGCAAACATACCAGATAATTGCTCCCATCTTAAAAAAAAATCTTTCCCGATGTCACTCCGTTCCCTTTGTTCCCCCAGCCACCTAAAATTCTTGTTTAGACTCGCGAGACTCACTTTCTCTCCAATCAGGTTTTCACTCACAGTCCTCCACAATCAGCTCTTGTCAAGGTCACTGTGACTGTCATGATGTCAAACTCAAAGTTTACCCTTCATCTTTCTTGCAGCACCTGACATACTGGCCATTCCTTTCTTTTTCGGAACGCTTCACCTGCCTTCCAGGAAATCACTTTGTTGGATTTCTTCCTATTTCATCGGCTGTAGTCCCCTTTGCTTGGTTCTCCTCGTCTTCCTGATCTCCAAATTTTGGGGCATCCCAGTACCCAGATAGTAAACCTCTTCTCTCTCATTTGGTCTCAGGACTAAATACTTCTGTGTATGCCCAGACTTCCTCCTGAACTCCAGATTCATAGCCGAGTGCCTTCCTGACAGTTCTACTTTGACATTTAATAGACATCTCAAACCTGACAAGTTGAAAGCCTTGGGTTCTCTGACCTCATTTCATCTTCTTCCTACAAGCTTCCTCACCCCAGTAAATATCAAACTTCTCAGCCCCAAATCTCAGTCATCCTTGATTCCCTTATTTTTCTTATGACGCACATCTGCTCTTCAGGAAATCCTGTTGGCTCTACTTTCAAAACATATCTAGCACTCAACCACGTTGTGTCCCCTCCGCTGTTAGTTCCCACCTAGATTACTGTAACCTCACCCCAAACGGTCTTCCTGCTCAGGCTCATGCCCACTTCCAGCCTTTTCTCCACCAGCCTCCAGAGAACCTTTATAAACTCCAGTCGTCTACAACCACAGCTCTGCTCAAAGCCCTCCAACCCTGTTTCCCTGACAGTCAAATCCAGTGGTTTTAGAGTGATCGACAAGGTCCTGTGTGGTCTCAGAACACAACCCCCTTGGCTTCCACTTTACCCAACCCCACACTCAGCTCAGTGTCACTGGTCGCCTCCCAGACCCCGCCCTCTGCCTGGAATCATCTTCAAATCCCTGCTCAGTGTCTCTTTGCAAGTGAGGCTTTCCTAGTCACCATGTTGGGAACAGCGTATTCTGTTTTCTATTGGCCTCACTCTGCTTTATTGTCCTTACCATCATCACTGCGTGTGCGCATGCCTCGCGCGCGCGTGCACGCGCACACACACACACACACACGCACACACACACACACAATTTATCTGTCGCTTGTCTCCCATGACTATAATGTATGTTCTGTAAAGGCAAGCACTGTACTTGTTTTGTTCTCAGTGTACCCCTAACTCCTGATCTAATGCCTGGCACCTATCAGGGCTCAATACAAATCTGTTGAAGGAATGAATGTTCATTTTCCAGGGCAATGATCTCCAGGTAGATTTCTAGGAGGGGGATTGCTGACTCCCAGGTTATGAATTTTAAAGACATATTTGACACATTTGACAATTTATATTCCCGTCAGCAGAGTATGTGAGAGCGCTATTGACCAATGCTCACCAAAAGGGATTTTGTCAATACTTTTCATCTTTAGTCATCTTTTAGGCAAAATATTTTCTTTTCATTTGCATTTTGGGGTTATATTTATTTGCATGTTTTTATGCATAGACTTGTTGACCGTTTGTACATGCATTATTTGTGTGGATCCCCAGATTCTTTGTCTACCTTTCTGTCATGATTATTTCTCTTATTGATTTGTTCTTTATGTATTCAACCTTTGTTTGAATTGACAATATTTTCCCCAGTTTTTCATTTGTCTTTCAACCTCATTTTTGGTGTTTTTGCAAAGAAAATTTAAAAATGTATTATGCAGTCAGCTTTATTCATTTTTCCCTGGTGATTTCTTATTTCTCCAATAAGAATAAATTTGACTCAGTTCTAATGAGATGGATGAAACTGGAGCCGATTATACAGAGTGAAGTAAGCCAGAAAGAAAAACACCAATACAGTATACTGACACATATATATGGAATTTAGAAAGGTAGTAATGATGACCCTCTATGTGAGACAACAAAAGAGACACAGAGGTAGAGAACGGACTTTTGTACTCTGAGGGAGAGGGAGAGGGTGGGATGATTTGGGAGAATGGCATTGAAGCATGTATACTATCATGTAAGAAACGAAGCACCAGTCTATGTTCAATACAGGATACAGGATGCTTGGGGCTGGTGCATGGGATGATCCAGGGAGATGGTGTGGGGTGGGAGGTGGGAGTGGGCTTCGGCATTGGGAGATCGTGGACACCAGTGGCTGATTCATGTCAATGTATGGCAAAACAAATACAGTACTGTAATGTAGAATAAAGTATTAAAAAAAGAATATAGTTATATTGAGCTTGCTCAGGCTTTCTTGGACATGTCTACTAAGTATATTCTTTTCTTGTGGATAAATTTCCCACCAAAGTATTATATCATGGCTCCAGGTAGAAGGAAATGGTTTATCCTGGCCCATCAGACATGTGGTTCTAGGAATCTGGGTAAAGGAATGTTATACCAAGCCAAAATGCCACAAACTCAGTTCCCTGGGAAGTTCACAGAAGGAGAAGCTGACTACAGCTGTCAAACATCTATTCATAAAGCAGATTCCAGAAAAAGAACACTGTATAGCTCCTGGAAGCTGTGAGTTCACATAGTTCTGCTCCTGCAAAGGAACAGAACTACATACACAGTTCTGGAGACTCAGAAAGTGTTACTCTGGCAGGCTTCCTTGCTTGCAGGACCATTAAGTCACCAGCTACTTCCCTTTTCTTGTCAGCAAGCGGTATTGGCTGACATGTGCCTCAACACAAAGCGGCGCTATATTTGCACACAGAAGCAGATGCCTCTGCATCTGCCCTCATCCCGTGTGCATCAGGCACTAGAGATATCCCTGGGGCAGAAACAGCCCTGGTCCCAGTATAAATGATGGGCTCAGTCAGTGTGAGTGAGGATGGCAATTCACATTCACTGTGCTGCAGATGTGCTGAGGTGTCCTGAGGTATTTATTCCCTCCTGGACTGGGCTGCTGGTACAGTGCCTGGGCAGGGCTGAGCCCCCACTCATGCCTCAAATAATTGTCCATGGATAGGCAGAATCGTTTGGGAGCTGCTGAATTCAGCCTTCATCTCAGAATCTGCATTTTCACAAGATGCCCTAGTGATCATCTGCTCATTTAAGTCTCAGAGGCTGTGCACAGTGGACTCTGGTTTTGAACAGTCCTATCCTTTATCACCTTATGACCAACCTAGATAGCATATTCAAAAGCAGAGACATTACTTTGACGACTAAGGTCCGTCTAGTCAAGGCTATGGTTTTTCCTGTGGTCATGTATGGATGTGAGAGTTGGACTGTGAAGAAGGCTGAGCGCCGAAGAATTGATGCTTTTGAACTGTGGTGTTCGCGAAGACTCTTGAGAGTCCCTTGGACTGCAAGGAGATCCAACCAGTCCATTCTGAAGATCAGCCCTGGGATTTCTTTGGAAGGAATGATGCTAAAGCTGAAACTCCAGTACTTTGGCCACTTCATGAGAAAAGTTGACTCATTGGAAAAGACTCTGATGCTGGGAGGGATTGGGGGCAGGAGAAGGGGATGACGTAGGATGAGATGGCTGGATGGCATCACGGACTTGATGGACGTGAGTCTGAGTGAACTCCAAGAGATGGTAATGAACAAGGAGGCCTGGTGTGCTGCGATTCATGGCGTCACAAAGAGTCAGACACGACTGAGCGACTGAACTGAACTGATCCTTTATCACAATAACTATGATGTATAAAGATTATTACTATTTGTTTTTTGATTGTGAAAACATTTGGAGATTGCTGATTATTATAATTAGAGCTAGAAAGAATGTTAAATAATGTTGTTACTGCTGTTTTTTTGAATGGAAAAGCTGTGGACATGACTTAGCACCTGATTTTGTTGGCTTTGTCCCCATCTCTAACTGTTCATGTTTAAAATAAGGCTTGCTCCTTTCCAATGAGACTGTAGGATTCTAAGGACGAGGATTATTTCACCTTGTAACACTTCCCTACAATTTTTTTAGTGCTGTAAAGCAGTGTTTTGCAAACTTTATATAGGAATCACTGGGTGGATCATGGGGAAGGATGTCTTCTTAAAAGGCAGATTCTTATTCAGTGGTTCTGAAATTCTACTTTTCAAGGAAACTTTCAGGTGATTCTGATACTGCTGGTCCATGGACCATACTTTGAGTATCAAGGTGTTAAGAGTATTCATTTAACTCTCATAACAACCTTATGAGATGCCTTGGCTAAATGTCATTCCCATTTTATAGCTGAGGCATTTGAGGAGCAGGCAGTTAAACTATTATGCCTGAGATCCTACTGCTAGTCAGTGATGGAGTTGGGTTCTCTGTGGTGTTCACCTCTTGAAACCCTTCTTTCTTTGTGCAGTAAGAGGCAGAAAAGCAATGAAGACTGGCCTCATAATGAATGGTCAGAGCTGTCTCGGGGTTCAGACCAAAGTTTTCTCTTTTCTCTTTTCACAGCTATTCCAGTACACTACAGTCCATTCAGGATGCTCTGAATAACCATAGATTTCTGCTGCTGCTGCTAAGTTGCTTCAATCGTGTCCGACTCTGTGCAGCCCCACAGACAGCAGCCCACGAGGCTCCTCTGTCCCTGGCAAGAATACTGGAGTGGGTTGCCATTTCCTTCTCCAGTAACCATAGATTAGGTGGCTTATAGATGACAGACATTTATTTCTCACAGTTCTGGAGGCTGGAGGGTCCAAGATAAAGGTGCCAGCAGATTTGTTATCTGGTGAGTTCCTCTTCTGCTTCACAGATGCCTGTTTTTCTGCTGTGTCCTCACACTGTGGAAGCGGGGCAAAGGAGCTCTCTGGGGCCTCATCTTTCAGGGCACTAATCCCACTCATGAGAGCTCCACCCCTATGAGCCAGTCATCTCCCAAAGGCCCACTTCCAAATATCCTCACCTCAGGGATTGTGAATTTGAGGAAGATATAAATATTTATTTACCATCAATGGTGATTAAGAGTTTTATACTCGGGATACATTTTGACATTTTTCTCAGTGGCTATAAAATAAATTTCATCCAATATATTAATTACTTTAGATCCAATGGCTCTCAACCCTGCCTCACTTTTGGGATTTTTAACAACATAAATTCTTGGGCTCTACCTTACGGATACTAAAGTCAGAATCTTCGGACATGGGAACCGAGACCATCTGCATTTGTTGAAGCACCATAGGTTATTATAAGGGGCTTTCCAGATGGCTCAGATGGTAAAGAATCTGCCTGCAATGTGGGAGACCTGGGTTCATTCTCTGGGTTGGGAAGATCCCCTGGAGAAGGGAAATGGCTATCCACTCCAGTACTCTTGCCTAGAGAATTCCATGGACAGAGATGCCTGGTGGCCTACAGACCATGGGATCGCAAAGAGTCAGAAACAACTGAGAAACTAACCCTTTCATGCTTCCACAAGTGAATATAATGGATGATCAGAATTTAAAAAAAAAACACTACTCTCTGCATCTTTCCACACTTGCCATGCCAATTTTTTTCTTCTAGTTTTGCTGAGATATATAGTTGACATACAGCAGTGCATAAGTTATAACACTGTATAAGGTGTACAGGATAATGATTTGACTTACATACATCAGGAAATGATTATCACAATACATTTATTTATTATTGATTTTATTAGCATATAGTTGCTTTACAAAGTTGTGTGAGATTCTACTGCATGTATGAATCAGCTATACATATACATACCCATCCCTTTCGGATTTCCCTCCCGCTTAGAATCCCTTGGACTACAAGGAGATCCAACCAGTCCATTCTGAAGGAGATCAACCCTGGGATTTCTTTGGAAGGAATGATGCTGAAACTGAAACTCCAGTACTCTGGCCACCTCATTCGAAGAGTTGGCTCATTAGAAAAGACTCTGATGCTGGGAGGGATTGGGGGCAGGAGGAGAAGGGGATGACAGAGGATGAGATGGCTGGATGGCATCACTGACTTGATGGTCATGAGTCTGAGTGAACTCCAGGAGTTGGTGATGGACAGGGAGGCCTGGCATGCTGTGATTCATGGGGTCGCAAAGAGTCGGACACGATTGAGTGACTGAACTGAACTGAACTGAACTGAACTAAGTCACCACAGTGGATAAGTAGAGCTCCCTGTGATATACAGGATGTTCCCAGCAGTTATCTATTTTATATAAAATATCCGTGTCCATGGGGTCTGCAAAGAGTCAAACATGATTTAACAACTGAGCAACAACAATCAGTAGTGTATCTGTGTCAATCCCAATGTCCCGATTCCTCCCACCCACCCCTTTCCTCCTTGGTATCCATACATTCGTTCCCTATGTCTCTATTTCTGCTTTGCAAATAAGTTCATCTATACCTTTCATGAGACCCACATGTACATGTTAATATATGGTATTTGTTTTTCTCTTTCTGACGTACTTCATTCTGTGTAACACTCTCTAGATTCATCCACATCTCTGCAAATGACGCAATTTCGTTTCTTTTTATGGCTGAGTAATATTTTATTGTGTATATGTACCACATCTTCTTTTTTAAAAAAATACTTTTAAATTATTTGGCTGTGGTGGCTCATTGCGGCAACTGTGGTGCCACGACATTCTTGTGGTGCCCGAACTTCCTGGTTGCAGCACGTGGGATCTTGGCTTCCCCACCGGAGATCGACCCTTCGTCCTCTACACTGCGAGGCAGGTTCTTAACCACAGGAGCACCAGGAAGTCACCCAAATCTTCTTTATCCATTCCTTGGGATGGACATTTAGGTTGCTTCCATGTCCTGGCTATTGTAAATTGGGGTGCATGTGTCCTTTTAAACTATGGTTTTCTCTGGGTATATGTCTTTGGGGAGCATGTGTCCTTTTGAATTATGGTTTTCTCTGGGTATATGTCCAATAGGGAGATTGCTGAGTCATATAGTAGTTCTATTTTTAGTCTTTAAGGAGACTCCATATTGTTTTCCATAGTGGCTGTATCAGTTTACATTCCTACCAACTATCACAATAATTCTAGTGAGCACTCATATAGATACAAAATTAAACAGAAAAAAAATGTATTCTCCTTTGTGATGAGAACTCAGGATTTGCTCTTTTGACAATTTTGATTCATAACATATAGGAATGTTAATTATATGTATCACATGGCATAACATCCTTGGTGCTAACTTAGCTAATAGCTGGAAGTTTGTGCCTTTTGACTGTCTTCACCCAATTCTTCCTTTCCCTGTACCTCACTACTGATAACCACAAAATCAGAGTTTGTTTGTTTTTGAAGCATAATTGACCTACAATGGCGTATCATTAGTTCCTGTTAAACAACATAGTGATTTAATATTTCTGTACGTTTCAAAATGATCACCAGGATGTCTGGTGGTGATAGTTACATATATCAACATATAGTTACAATATGTCACTATACAAAGATGTTACACAGTTATTGACTGTATTTCCCACACTATACATTTAATATCTGTGGCTCATTTATTTTGCAAATGGAAGTTTGTACATCTTAATTTCCCTCACCTATTTCTTTCCTTTCCCTTTATCCCTACCCTTTGGCAATCACCTGTTTGTCTATATTTATAACTCTGTTTCTGTGTTGCTATGCTTGTTCATTTGTTTTGTTTTTTTGATTCCACTTATAAATGAAATCATATAGTATTTGTGTTTCTGTCTGACTTATTTCACTTCGTATAATACCCTCTTGGTTCATCCATGTTGTTGCAAATGGCAATATTTCTTTCTTTTTATGGTTAACATTCCATTATATATATATATATGTATATATATACCACATCTTCTTTAGTCATTCACCTATTGATGGACACTTAGGTTGCTTCCATATCTTAGCTACTGTAAATAATGCTGCAATGCCCTTAAGGGTACCTATATCTTTTGAATTAGTATTTCATTCTCTTTGTGTAAATACCCATAATTTACACAATGTATGGTAGTTCTATTTTTAACTTTTTGAGGACTCTCCATACTCTTTTCCATAGTGACTGTACCAATTTACGTTCCCACCAGCAGCCCATCTGTGGCAGAGTCCAGAAATCAACATTTTAACTCACTCATCTGGGGGATTTCAAGGCAGGTAGTCACAGAGCACAATTAGCAAAGCACTAGCACTTTACTATACTTTCTTTATTTTTAGTTGTTTATTTTTCACTTATTTTACTAGACTTTCTGAATGTACTTTTGGGGAGGAAACCACCCTATATTTCCAAAGCACTTCAAAATGCATACTAGGTTGATAGTAATAAAGACTTTCCCTACCTCATTGGACCCAGATCCCCTGGAACCCATTCCAGTACTTTGAGACAGAGCATTCAGGAGTTCCCACCACAGATGGATAAGGGTTGATTGAGTACCAGACAGATCCTGAGGCCAGGGTAGGGAAAGACCCAGAATCTATTTAAAAACAAACCCAAAAGCTTGTTATTTTTCACAGTCTACAAAACTGGATGCAGGCAGGGATGTTGGTTACCTTTTAGAATTTTTATTATGCATAATTTAGATCACTGGATGGTGGTAACTCTTGCTAATAAATTGTGTACACCCTGAAAACAATAAAAGTCAGCCAGCACAGCAGAATCAGTTTGTTCATTGCTGAATCGCTTGGGGCATGGCAGAGTTAAAGAATAGTGAACAAATAACCAGCCACAAGATGCGGCAGCTCTGGTCTCCCATTTTATTTCAACAGTGTTCATTTTTTAACATAGGTGTGTTTTTGAAATACGCTCTTCTTCCAAAAGATCAAGGTGTAACACACACACACATACACACACATGCATACTCATATTCCTGTTATTTGATCACTGCTATAAGTGAACCTGGGATAGATGTATGAACAGAAAGGGAACTAAGAGAAAGGAATAGGAAAGAATAAATAAATTATTTGTAACACTCTGTATTAAATTTTTTATTCAGTTCAGTTGCTCAGTCATGTCTGACTCTTTGCAACCCCATGAACTACTGTATGCCAGGCTTCCCTGTCCATCACCAGTTTCCGGAGCTTACTCAAACTCATGTCCATACAGTTGGGGATGCCATCTAGCCATCTCATCCTCTGTTGTCCTCTTCCCTACTGGCATCAGTCTTTCCCAGCATCAGGGTCTTTTCCAATGAGTCAGTTCTTCACATCAGGTAGCCAAAGTTTTGGAGTTTCAGCTTCAGCATCAATCCTTCCATTGAGAATTGAGGATTGATTTCCTTGAGGATTGATTGCTTGGATCTCCTTGCAGTCCAAGGGACTCTCAAGAGTCTTCTACAACACCACAGTTCAAAAGCATCAATCCATTGGCACTCAGTTGTCTATAGTCCAACTCTCACATCCATTCACGACTACTGGAAAAACCATACCTTTGTTGGCAAAGTAATGTCACTGCTTTTTAATATGCTGTCTAGATTGGTCATAGCTTTTCTTCCAAGGAGCAAGCGTCTTTTAATTTCATGGCTGCAATCACCATCTGCAGTGATTTTGGAGCCCCCAAAATAAAGTCTCTCACTGTTTCCATTGTTTCTTCATTTATTTGCTATGAAGTGATGGGACCAGATGCCATAATCTTAGTTTTATGAATTGTAAGTTTTAAGCCAACATTTTCACTGTCCTCTTTCACTTTCAAGAGGCTCTTTAGTTCTTCGCTTTCTGCCATAATGGTGGTGTCATCTGCACACCTGAGGTTATTGATATTTCTCCCAGCAATTTTGATTCCAGCTTGTTCTGCATCCAACCCAGCATCTGACAAATATACTCTGCATATAAGTTAAATAAGCAGGTTATAATATACAACATTGATGTACTCCTTTCCCAATTTGGAGCCTGTCTGTTTTTCCATGTCTAGTTCTGTTGCTTCTTGATCTGCATACAGATTTCTCAGGAAGCAGGTAAAGTGGTCTGATATTCCCATCTCTTTAAGAATCTTCCATAGTTTGTTGTGATCCACACAGTCAAAGGCTTTGGCATAGTCAATAAAGCAGTAGATGTTTTTTCTGGAACTCTTGCTTTTTCAATGATCCAGTGGATGTTGGCAATTTGATCTCTGGTTCCTCTGCCTTTTCTAAATCCAGCTTGAACATCTGGAAGCTCACGGTTCATGTACTGTTGAAGCCTAGCTTGGAGAATTGTGAGCATGAATTTGCTAGTTTGTGAGATGAGTGCAATTGCGTGGTAGTTTGCACATTCTTTGGCATTTGCCTTTCTTTGGGATTGGAATGAAAACTGACCTTTTCCAGTCCTGTGGCCACTGCTGAGTTTTCCAAATTTGCTGGCATATTGAGTGCAGCACTTTCACAGCATCATCTTTCAGGATTTGAAATAGCTCAACTGGAATGCCATCACCTCCACTAGCTTTGTTCATAGTGAGGCTTCCTAAGGCCTGCTTGACTTCACAATCCAGGATGTCTGGCTCTAGGTGAGTGATCACATTTTGTCGTTATCTGGGTCATGAAGATCTTTTTTGTATAGCTCTTCTGTGTATTGTTGCCACCTCTTCTTAATCTCTTCTGCTTCTGTTAGGTCCAGACCATTTCTGTCCTTTATTGAGCCCGTCTTTGCATGAAATGATCCCTTGGTATCACTAATTTTCTTGAAGAGATCTTTATTCTTTCCCATTCTATTGTTTTCCTCTATTTCTTTGTATTGCTCACGTAGGAAGGCTTTCTTATCTCTCCTTGCTATTCTTTGGAACTCTGCATTCAGATGGGTATATCTTTCCTTTTGTCCATTGCCTTTTGCTTCTCTTCTTTTCTTGGTTATTTGTAAGATGTCCTCAGACTACCATTGTGCCCTTTTGCATTTCTTTTTCTTGGGAATGGTCTTGATCACTGCCTCCTGTATAATGTCATGAATCTCTCCGTAATTCTTCAGGCACTCTGTCTATCAGATATAAACCCTTGAATCTGTTTGTTTGTCACTTCCACTGTATAATCACAAGGGATTTGATTTAGGTCATATCTGAATGGTCTAGTGGTTTTCCCTATTTTCTTCAATTTAAGTCTGAATTTGGCAATAAGGGGTTCATGATCTGAGCCACAGTCAGCTCCCAGTCTAGTTTTTGCTAACTGTATAGAGCTTCTCTGTCTTTGGCTGCAAAGAATATAATCAATCTGATTTCAGTATTGACCATCTGGTGATGTCCATGTGGAGAGTCTTCTCTTGTGTTGTTGGAAGAGGGTCTTTGCTATGACAAATGAGTTCTCTTGGCAAAACTCTGTTAGCCTTTGACCTGGTTCATTCTGTTCTCCAAGGCTAACTTTGCCTGTTACTCTAGGTATTTCTTGATTTCCCTACTTTTGCATTCCAGTCCCCTATAATGAAAATGACATCCTTTTTGGGTGTTAGTTCTAAAAGGTCTTGTAGGTCTTCATAGGACCGTTCAACTTCAGCTTCTTGGCATTATTGGTTGGGGCATAGACTTGGATTACTGTTATATTCAACAATTTGCCTTGGAAACTGACAGATCATTCTGTCGTTTTTGAGACTGCACCCAAATACTGCATTTTGGACTCCTTTGTGGATCATGATGGCTACTCTGTTTCTTCTAAGAGATTCTTGCCCACAGTAGTAGATATAATGGTCATCTGAGTTAAATTCACCCATTCCAGTCCATTTTAGTTCACTGATTCCTAAAACGTTGATATTCACTCTGCCATCTCCTGCTTGACCTCTTCGAATTTGCCTTGATTTGTGGACCTGACATTGCAGGTTCCTATGCAATATTGCTCTTTACAGCATCGGACTTTACTTCTCTCACCAGTCGTATCCACAGCTGGTTGTTGTTTTCACTTTGGCTCCATATCTTCATTCTTTCTGGAGTTATTTCTCCACAGATCTCTAATAGCATATTGGGCACCCACCAACCTGGGGAGTTCATCTTTCAGTGTTGTATCTTTTTGCCTTTTCATACTGTTCATGGGGTTCTCAAGGCAAGAATACTGAAGTGGTGTGCCATTGCCCTCCCCAGTGAACCATGTTTTGTCAGAACTCTCCACCATGACCTGTCTGTCTTGGGTGGCCCTACACAGCATGGCTCATGGTCTCATTGAGTTAGACAAGGCTGTGGTCCATGTGATCAGTGTGGTTAGTTTTTGTGATAGGGGTTCTCCTCTGTCTGCCCTCTGATGGATAAGGACAAGCAGCTTATGGAAGCTTCCTGATGGGAGAGACTGACTGTGAGGAAACTGGGTCTTGTTCTGATGGGAAGGGCCATGCTCAGATAATCTTTAATCCAATTTTCTGTTGATGGGTGGGGCTGTGTTCCCTCCCTGTTGTCTCAGCTGAGACCAAACTATGGTGGTCTCAGCTGGACCCACAAACTGTGAATAATTATACCAAATAAATCCTCACACTATTGAGAAAGTTCTAGAATGAACAACAGATTTCCCAACCTGGGGATCTGGCAAAGGGACTGGGAACCCCCAAGAATTTGACTTTGGAGACCAGTGGGATTTGATTACAGAACTTCCACAGGACTGGGGAAACAGACTCTTGGCAGACACAAACAAAACCTTGTGTGCACCAGAACCCAGGAGAAAGGAGCAGTGACCCCACAAGAGACTGAGCCAGACTTGCCTGTGAGTGTCCAGGAGTCTCGGGCAGAAGCTTGGGTTGGTGGTGGCCTGCTGCAGGGTCTGGGGCACCGAGTGCAGCAGTGTGTGCATGGGACCTTTTAAAGGAGGTTGCCATTATCTTCATCACCTCCCCCATAGTTGGGTCTCAGCTGAAACAACAGGGAGGGAACACAGTCCCACCTATCAACAAAATTTTTCTTAATTTGATTTTTATTTTATATGAAAGTATAGTTGATTTACTTATTGTGTTACTTTCATGTATACAGCAAAGTGATTCAGTTATACATATTCATATAGCCATTCTTTGTCAGGTTCCTTTCCCATATACATTGTTACAGAATATTGAATAGAGTTCCCTGAACTATACAGTAGGACATTGTTGCTTATCTATTTTAGAGATAGTAGTTCGTTTCTCTTAATCCCAAACTCCTAATTTGTCTCCTCCCCTTTGATAACCATAAGTTTGAGTCTTGATAACCATAAGTCTATGAGTCTGATTTGTAAATAAGGTTATTTGTATCATTTTTAAAGATTCCATGTATAAGTGAAATATTTAACCTCATCTGTGTAACCTCAGATACACAGATGACACCACCTTTATGGCAGAAAGCTGAGGGGAACTAAAGAGTCTCTTGATGAAAGTGAAAGAGAAGAGTGAAAAAGTTGACTTAAAACTCAACATTCAGAAAACTAAGATCATGGCATCCAGTCCCATCACTTCAGGGCAAATAGATGGAGAAACAATGGAAAGAGTGACAGACTTTATTTTGGGGGCTTCAAAATCACTGCAGATGGTGACTGCAACCATGAAATTAAAAGATGCTTGCTTCTTGGAAGAAAAGCTATGACCAGCCTAGACAGTATATTAAAAGAGAGACATTACTTTGCTAACAAAGGTCCATCTAGTCAAAACTATGGTTTTTCCAGTAGTCATGAATGGATGTGAGAGTTGGACTATAAAGAAAGCTGAGCGCCGAAGAATTGATGTTTTGGAACTGTGGTGTTGGAGAAGACTCCTGAGAGTCCCTTGGACAACAAGGAGATCCAAGCAATCAATCCTCAGTTCTCAATGGAAGGACTGATGCTGAAGCTGAAACTCCAAAACTCTGACCACCTGATGCAAAGAACCGACTCATCAGAAAAGACCCTGATGCTGGGAAAGATTGAAGGCAGAAGGAGATGGGAACGACAGAGGATGAGATGGTTGGATGGCATCACCAACTCGATGGAGATAAGTTTGAGCAAACTCTGGGAGATGGTGATGGATAGGGAAGCCTGGCATGCTGCAATCTGTGGGGTCGCAAAGAGTCAGACATGACTGAGCGGCTGAACTGATGTATAAATGATATCATGTAATGTCTGACCCCCTATTTTGAATCTAATCATTCATTATTTTATTTAATAGCCTATATTGAGCATCACTGACTTCATGGGCATGAGTTTGAGACAGCTCCGGGAGTTGGTGATGGGCAGGGGAGCTGGTGTGCTGCAGCCCATGGCGTGGCAAAGAGTCAGACATGACTAAGTGACTGAACTGAACTGACTGAGCCTTTATCACATACCAGGCCATTTGATAGGTGTTTGAGTCTATCATGGCTTCCATCCTCAAGGTACCACAATCTCCTGGGGGAGATGGGTGAGGATACGAGGGAAAACAAAAATAAATAAGTTTAGCACATTCACTTAATGAAGGAAATCCATCTCTGTAATATTTCTTCCTGGAATATATCTGTCATCAGTAAGCAAGAAATCCAGGCCCTGGGAAATGTGCTAACTGTGAGCAGCCGTGATTTGGGGAAAGGCTAGTTACTTGTGTTGGCCACTCCTCGCAGCAGTACCATCTCTACATGGCTATTCCAGACACACAGACAAGGGAGGAAAGCCCCGAGGTGGTGCGGGCGTTCCCGAGGTCACACTGGGGGAACATGGCGTAATCGGGTCCTATCAATACATTTATCAGACCTGAGAACAGAGCTCTTTTGACCTTGCCACCTTATTTCTGTCATTGAGAAGGTGATAAAGAGAAGAAAGGAAAATCCATATGTGAAGAAAGTTTGACAGAGAAAGTAACACCTCTAATGATTACTGCTGGGGTTTTAGAAATTCAATAGTATTGGATAGAGTTTAGTAACTTTCTAGGTGCGTAGATGGCCTGGGCAAGGTTAGATGGGTGATTCCTCCATCTAAGGCCTGTAAGGCCTGAAAGAGCCTGTAAACAGATTCCACTCCAGCTTTCTCAGATTTTAATGCTTAGTTTATCCAAAGGGGACCCTGGTATCATGTAGGATGCTAGACTTGGGGGGTTGTGGGTTTTTCTTTGGGGGAGTTGTTTTTAATTTTTACTTTTGGCTGCAGCATGTGAAGTCTGAGTTCCATGGCCAGGTATCAAACCCTTGCCCCATGCATTGTAAGTGTGGAGTCTTAATCACCGGACTACCAGAGAAGTCCCTAGGCTGCTAGATTTTGGGATGAGATTTTGTTAGACCCTTAAACCCAGAAACACTGACAAAATCAAGGGATTCAGGACCACACATCTCTCTCCAGGGGCTGAGTTGTCACAGAACACCTGAGTGTGTTCTGGCTGGTGGGTCTATCCTCCCAC
The DNA here is from genome assembly GCA_917880005.1 of Nanger dama. Taxonomy (NCBI): domain Eukaryota; kingdom Metazoa; phylum Chordata; class Mammalia; order Artiodactyla; family Bovidae; genus Nanger; species Nanger dama. The sequence goes on from CAKJTW010000107.1 coordinate 593,365, forward strand.
TCTGAACATCATGGTATGTTGGGGCTAGAATTAAATTCAGCAGGCTGTCAGTCTGTTTATTTGTCTGAAGTTGGTGAAAGTGGTAGGAATCCAAGGAGATGTGAATCTGAATCTGCCTGCCAATGCAGGAGACACAGGTTCAATCCCTGGGCTGGGAAGGGTTCGACTGCTTCTCCAATGAGCCGTGTCACATTGTACATGACTACTGGAAAACTCTGGGACTACTGGAAAACTTTGGGAAGCCCATAACTTTGGGCTTCCCAGGTGGCACTAGCAGTAAGGAACCTGCTTGCCAGTGCAGGAGGCATAAGAGATGCAGGTTTGATCCCTAGGTTGGGAGGATCCTCTGGAGGAGGAAATGGCAACCCACTTCAGGACTTTTGCCTGGAGAATCCCTCAGACAGAGGAGTCTGGAAGACCATGGTCCATAGGGTCACACAGATCAGACACGACTGAAGCGACTTAGCACATGCTACACACAGTAACAAGTAAGACCACCAAATTTCAATGTTTATGATAATAAAGACTTACTTCTCACTCCTATGTCCCCAAATGAGTCAGCTGCCAATTTGTTCTGTATCTCCATACTGAAACCAGGTTCTCCAGGGAAAAGGCATTTTCTGAAGCAGCCTCTTGAGGGAATATTTCAGGTCAATGAGAGAGAGGGAAAGAAAGGTGGCAAACCATGCTCTTACTGCCACTTCTTCCCACTTTCCGTTGGCCAAGGGGGCGCACAGCTGCTCTGGAGTTCAACAGGACAGGCTTTTATAATCCTCTCAGGGAGGAGGATCAGAATATTTGGTGATGAGTATATCAGTCTACTACAATGAGTCAAGACTTCTAAGGGACACATTTGGATCTAAAATCAGAAGCCATGTGCAATGGGTAAAGTGGAGGCCGAATTGGCAGGGAAGACCAGTGAAGCTGGACTCCACCAAAGCTGGAGGAACACAGGAACTCACAGCAAGGGTGACCCAAGGGTGATGCCCATAGATACGCTGGGTGGTTTTTATCCACTGACCTGTGACTGGCTGGCACATGGATGAACTGGATGAATGTGCAGGCCTGGGGAGCAGAACTCACTAGGGTTCAGCAGGGCAGTGTGAGCTACCCATTTTGCTGGACTAAATTAGAGTTGCCCTCACACTGTCTTGTCTTCAGCTCTGTAGACACGGATTATCCTGGAGGAACTGAGGCAGCATGCTGTTACACAAATGATGGGTTCTAGAACGCTTCCCATGTCTACAGCCTTAAAGGGTCCTTTTAGAACCTTAAATTTTCTTTTTCCTTTATACATTATGTTAGTGGTAACATGATGTATAAAGAGAGCTCCAACTCACCTTAAAGGGTTTTTGATAAAGTGAAAGTGTTAGTTAGTCCATGTCTAACTCTTTGCAACGCTATGGACTGTAGCCTGCCAGGTGCTTCCTTTCTCTCCAGGCAAGAATACTGGCGTGGGTAGCCATTCCCTTCTCCAGGGGATCTTCCTGACCCAGGGATCAAACCAGGTCTCCTGCATTGCAGGCAGATTCTTTAACATCTATGCCACCAGGAAGCCCAAAAAGATGGTGCAGTTAGGAAAGACTTGTAGATAGTAACATGTCTGTGATAAATCATGACTTACAGTGAGCAGTAATCAAGACTGTTAGCTTTGTTTGTTTTTCCGTTACCTAGAGCAATAGCAAGGTATACTGTGCTCAAAGAAGGAAAGGCAAAGAGGGAGTCAGATCGAGAGAGAAACACAGGATCTAATGACTGGCCTTTTAAACCTTGAGAAAAAGCAGAAAGTGAGTTTGGTTCAGCACTGTCTGCCATTCCTGTATTTAGTGTTCATCTCACGAGTTGGGGACACTTTGCCCCCCTCCCCCAGCGCCCTTTTACGTGACCTGCAGCACTCACTCAGACCTGCTGGGTAGAGTAGACCCAGGGTAGATCCTCTCAAGCTGGGGTCTCGTCTCTAACATTCTCTCTTCTCAACTATCAAAATGTCCATTCAGTTCCCTTGTTTGGGGACTTTCCTTAAGAGCAATACCCGCGTAATCTGTAGATAGACTAATTCATACTAAAGTGTAAGAGACCGTAATCTGTCAACGGGTTAACTTTTTCCAGGAATATTTGCATTTCAAAGCTTTCCCAGGAAAACACTTTGACTAAACAAATAGTGCATAATGTGGAATATGAGGCAGTGTGGCTTGCCTGTGGAGGATCTATTTTGTTAGATGGGGTCATTTCTGGATCATTTCCAGTCCCTTCTAAATGACCTGTGTTTATCACATCCTCATTTGTTGGCACCCAGCTTGACACACAATTCAAGCAGTGTGGACGCTGTTGGCTTCTGCACAGTACAGGGCTACTTCCAGCCAGACTGAATTTCAAGTGCCATGGCCAGGAAGAAACTAGTAATTATAACTCAGTACATAGCATCAGGTTTCACAACAAGAAAATCATGATCTCTTAAGCACTTTCTTACCGATTAGCATGTTAGTTGCTAAGTTGTATCTTTGCAACCCCAGGGACTGCAGCCCGCTAGGCTTCTCTGTCCATTGGATTTTCCAGGCAAGAATACTGGAGTGGGTTGCCCTTTCCTTCCCCAGGGAATCTTCCAGACCTAGGGATCTAATCTGTATCTCCTGCTTTGGCAGGTGGATTCCCACCTGGGAAGCCCATGGATTAATATAGTTGATCCTTTAAAAGTGCAAGAGTGGGGCAGGTCAGGTTTGTTGCTCCCATTTAATGGATGCAGGAACTGAGGTTCAGAGACATTAGGTAACTTTTCTAAGGTCACACAGCCGGTCTCCCTATGCCTATTCCAGGGCATGCCCCTCATGCAGTGCTGCTCTTTCAGCCTCTGGCACTGCCTGGACTTCAGGCACTTGGGGTTTGGGTCAGGCAGGGCCAAAGTGCAAGGTGGTAGGGGTGGTGTCATCAGCCAGAGCCCGGGGTGTGTGGCCTCTTCCAGCTCAGCAGCGGGGTTGGGGGTGGAGGGACAGGGACTGCTTTCTATATTGGTTTTCTGCATCTGTGTGGGTAGTGACTTCCTTCTCAAAGGGTTCCATCTGCCTTCTACCTAATTATGTTACTAATCTTCATCCTAGTCTTTTGAGGACTTTTATCCCTGTTCTGTAGAGGTGCAGGTTTCCAGGGTTACCAGAAATCCAGAGATTGAAGCCTTTCTCTGGCTTTCTTGTAAAAGTCTTTGTCAGTGAAAATCTGACTTTTCTCCAATTTTGTTTTCTGGATGGTGTGTCTCTCACCACTTTTCTGTTTTATTTGTTCTTGGCAATTAATTTATTAAGAATAATACCTGAGAAGCTGTTTTGTGCAGAAGAGAATATAAAATAAATTACAGGCCCTGTGTCCTCAATGACACTTAAAAAGAAAAGCCAACAGCTCCTACAGCAAGGGGAATATCACGGGGTGGGGGTGGGGGCAGCGCTCTGCTCTTGGAACCAGCAGAGCAGGGGCGGGATTAGGTCTCCATCTCTCAGTGACTAGCTGTGTGGTCCTGATATAGTTGAGTAAATGCTTCCATCTGAGTCTCAGCTGCTTCCTCCATGTGATAGGGAAATAGTAACAGCCACTTTGATCTGGGAGGATGTGAAGGGAGGCTCCATCAAGGAGGCTCCTCAGACCTTAATGTGTATGTGAATCACTTGTGGGAAAGGCAGCTGAAAATGCAGATTCTGAATGACTAAGTCTGAAGCCAGGGCTGAGAATCTGATTTCTACCAAACTCTCAAGTGATGGGACCCAAGCTGAGAACCACTGTCTAAAGAAATCTTGGGCCAGCATGTGGCCACAGCCACTCGTGCGTGTCCGAACACTGAAGGGTGAGAGAATCAGAGCTGCATTTGTAAAGCTTCCTTGATTCATATGTAAGATCTGCTGCAGAGCAGTGTTTAAATAGATTTATTTTTTATATTTTCTTATTATGGAAGTAATGAGTGGTAGTTGTGGATATAAGACTAACTCACACCCTAGCACTTCCCTTGGCTGACACTGAGACTGATTTATAGCGCCAGGGGCTAAAGGTTTGACAATATCTTAGCATCCTACTGCACAAACAGTTAAATTAAATTCAGTCCCCAGGACATGCGTGATTAAAACAATGAACTATTTCAGTCTCCCTGGAAGACCTGTCAGTACGAAATACTGTAGGAGTAGGAAGGAGACAAATTTGGGAAGCGGAAACTGTATTTCAAAAATACCTCCCACTGAATGTAAATTTGTTGGCTGTTATGGAGAACAGTATGGAGGCCCCTTAAAAGACTAAGAACAGAGCTACCATATGACCCTGCAATCTCACTCCTGGACATATATCCAGAGAAAAACATGGTTCAAAAGGATATATGCACTCTAATGTTCATTGCAGCCCTATATACAGGGCTAGATCACTCATCTAGAGCCAGACATCCTGGAATGTGAAGTCAAGCAGGCCTTAGAAAGCATCACTACGAACAAAGCTAGTGAAAGTGATGGAATTCCAGTTGAGCTATTTCAAATCCTGAAAGATGATGCTGTGAAAGTGCTGTACTCGATATGCCAGCACATTTGGAAAACTCAGCAGTGGCCACAGGACTGGACAAGGTCAGTTTTCATTCCAATCCCAAAGAAAGGCAATGCCAAAGAATGCTCAAACTACTGCACAATTGCACTCATCTCGCATGCTAGGAAGGTAATGCTCAAAATTCTCTAAGCCAGGCTTCAGCAATATGTGAACCGTGAACTTCCTGATGTTCAAGCTGGTTTTAGAAAAGGCAGAGGAACCAGAGATCAAATTGCCAACATCCGCTGGATCATGGAAAAAGCAAGAGAGTTCCATAAAAACATCTCCTTCTGCTTTATTGACTATGCCAAAGCCTTTGACTGTGTGGATCACAATAAACTGTGGAAAATTGTTCAAGAGATGGGAATACTAGACCACCTGACCTGCCTCTTGAGAAATCTGTATGCAGGTCAGGAAGCAACAGTTAGAACTGGACATGGAACAACAGACTGGTTCCAAATAGGAAAAGGAGTATGTCAAGGCTGTATATTGTCACCCTGCTTATTTAACTTATATGCAGAGTACATCATGAGAAACGCTGGACTGGAAGAAACCCAAGCTGGAATGAAGATTGCTGGGAGAAATATCAATAACCTCAGGTATGCAGATGACACCACCCTTATGGCAGAAAGTGAAGAGGAACTAAAAAGCCTCTTGATGAAAGTGAAAGTGGAGAGTGAAAAAGTTGGCTTAAAGCTCAACATTCAGAAAACGAAGCTCATGGCATCTGGTCCCATCACTTCATGGGAAATAGATGGGGAAACAGTGGGAAACAGTGTCAGTTTTTCGGCTCCAAAATCACTGCAGATGGTGATTGCAGCCATGAAATTAAAAGACGCTTACTCCTTGGAAGGAAAGTTATGACCAACCTAGATAGCATATTCAAAAGCAGAGACCTTACTTTGCTGACTAAGGTCCATCTAGTCAAGGCTATGGTTTTTCCTGTGGTCATGTATAGATGTGAGAGTTGGACTGTGAAGAAGGCTGAGCGCCGAAGAATTGATGCTTTTGGTTTTTTTTTTTATTTTTGAATTTTTTTTTTTTGAATTGATGCTTTTGAACTGTGGTGTTGGCGAAGACTCTTGAGAGTCCCTTGGACTGCAAGGAGATCCAACCAGTCCATTCTGAAGGGGATCAGCCCTGGGATTTCTTTGGAAGGAATGATGCTAAAGTTGAAAGTCCAGTACTTTGGCCACCTCATGCAAAGAGTTGACTCATTGGAAAAGACTCTGATGCTGGGAGGGATTGGGGGCAGGAGGAGAAGGGGACAACAGAGGATGAGATGGCTGGATGGCATCACTGACTCGGTGGACGTGAGTCTGAGTGAACTCCGAGAGATGGTGATGGACAGGGAGGCCTGGCGTGCTGCGATTCGTGGGATTGCAAAGAGTCGGACACGACTGAGCGACTCAACTGAACTGAACTGATACAATGGCTAAGACATGGAAACAACCTAAATGTCCATTGACAGAGGAATGGCTAAAGATGTGGTACACATATACAATGGAACATTACCCAGCCATTTAAAAAGAATGAAATAACGCCATTTGCAGCACACATGGATGGACCTAGAGACTGTCACACTGAGTGAAGTAAGTCAGAGAAGGAGAGCTATTGTATGGCATCCCTTATATGTAGAATCTAAAAAGAAATGATACAAATGAAATTACCAAGCAGAAAAAGACTCACAAACTTGGAGAATGAACTTATGGTTGCTGGCAGGGATGGGGGAAGGGGCATTTAGGGAGTTTGGAATTGACATGTACACACTGCTATATTTAAATTGTATAACCAACAAGGAGCTAGTATACAGCACATAGAACTCTGCTCAATGTTGTGTGGTGGTCTGGATGGTGTATAAATTTGGGGGAGAATGGATACATGTGTGTGTATGGCTGGGCCCTTCCCTGTTCACCTGAAATTCTAAAAACATTGTTTATTATTTGGCTATACCCCAATACAAAATAAAAAGTTTTTAAAAAGTCCCACCAAAGTTTACATTATCACATAAATTGTTGCTTGGGATGGCAAGAAATTTGCTGTTTCTATTTGCCTTAAAGTTTGATGGATTTTTGGCCTAGAGAAAACTTTCTCTTTCCTCATTTGTAGGAAGCAAGCAAAATTCTTGTTATGGTCAACACCATATTCATTTGTATTCCACGTCCAAATTCTCCATCCCACCCCTAGGCACAGGACAATCTTGGGAAGGGTTGTAGGCCAACCATGCCACTAATCCCAGGCTCTGTCATCTTCAGAATGATAAGCCAAAATTGCTCAGTGCTTTATGATTTAAAAAGCACTTTAATTTTACATTATCTTATCTGATCATTATGACTCTGCTTTAAGCCAGATAATATTATCTTCATTTTCAGTTTTGGAGAGCTTATGTGATGTGCCCAAGGTCATACTGACAGGGGTTAGATCTCAAAGGCAGAACTGTCTTTTGACCACTTTTTATTGCTCTTTCCACAATAATATATCAGTCTTTGTTCTAGAAAGATATCTGTTCAGCCCTATACTCACATTAGAAGCTTTTAAAAATACTAGTGTACAGGTCCTATCCCAGATCAACTAAGAATCTTTGGGATGGGGCCAAAATCCATCTGCATTTTAAAAAATTGTGAGAGTGATTCTAATGTGCCTCCAGAAGTGAGAAGTCACTTCTCAGGAATAAATTCTGGGACCTGCTAGAGGAAATATATATATATATGTATATATATGTATATGTATATATATGTGTATATATATATGTGTATATATATATATGTGTATATATATATATGTATGTATATATATTGGTCAAAGAGAGGTATCTGTTTATGAAGCAATAGATATAGTCGTAGTACTTAGCTCTTTGTATGTGTGATTTCTGGTACCTCATTCAAGACCAGGTAGAGGGGGTAGGAAACCGAAGTTACAGCGTCTCTGTTATGGGTCAGGTGCTCTGTTGGTCATCTAACTGCCTTACAACCTCAGTAGGACTGGTATCACTAATATTATGTCATTTGGCAGAGGAGGGCATTGAGACATACCAACGTTAAGTAATTCTTGCAAAATCATACAACTTGTAAGTATCAGATTTGGGATCTGAACCCGTATCTGTCAAGTGTATGCATGCTAAGTTGTGTCTGACTCTTTGCAACCCTATGGACTGTAGCCCACCAGGCTCCTCTGTGCATGGAATTCTCCAGGCAAGAGTAATGGAGTAAGTTGCCGTGCCCTCTTCCAGTGGGTATTCCTGACCCAGGGATCAGTCCGAGGTCTCATGTCTCCTGCATTGACAGGCAGGTTCTTTCCCACTAGCGCCACCTGGGAAGCACACGTATCTGCCAGTGCCAAAGCCCGAATGTGTTCTGCCATGCTGATGGTTCTAAACCCTGGCTGACATTTGCAGCAACATGGATGGGCCCAGACAGTATCATACTAAGTGAAGTAAGTCAGACAGACAAATATCATATGATGTCACTTATATGTGGAATCTAAAAGAAAAAGGTTCAAATGAACTTTTACAAAACAGACTCACGGACATAGAAAGCAAACTTGTGGTTGTCGAAGGGGAAAGGAGATGGCAGAGGGATAAATTAGGAGTTTGGGTTAGCAGAAACAGACTACTATCTATAAAACATTCAAAAACATGGCCCTGCTGTACAGTGTAGGGAATTATTGATACAGTCAATATCCTGTTATAAACATAATGGATAAGAATATGAAATAAACGAAAAAAAGCCTTGACTGAGATTCTGATTACCTGGCCTGGAGAAAGGGCAAGACATCAGTATGTTTCAAAAGCCTCCCAGGAGACCCTAATGGGTAGTCAAGGCTGAGAGTCCCCGCCCAGCACTATCCTGCCTTCCCGAAGTGCTCAAAACACATCCACCGAACTCGAGGGTACTGGAGAAGAACTGCATCCATCCACACACATCTCTCCCCCATCCCTCTAATGCACGCTAGGAGGAAAAACTCTGTCCTTCCACAGTGAACACTTTTTAGAACAGGGAGTCTAGTCATTTAAATGTCCATGTTGGGCCTTTCTTGAGAACTTGTGCCCGAGGGCCTGCAGCTCCAGGTCAGAGGGAGGTGGCACAGAGTGGGGAGGGGAAGGCCCAGAGAGCTGGGCTGGGGGATCACAGAGACAAACTTGGACACCTTCACAGTTTTACCTGGAGTCAGTTTGCACTAGGAAGCAGTCAAGCATTGGCAAGCAGTTGTGATCATTCAGGCCAGACTGTATAGGGAGTAGCCTTGCAACTGGGAGATTATCAAGAAGCTTCTGTTGTTCAGTCACTGAGTTGAGTCTGACTCTTTGAGACCCCATGGACTGCAGCACATCAGGCTTCCCTGTCCTTCACTAGCTCCCAGAGCTTGCTCAAACTCATGCCCACTGAGTCTGCGATGCCCTCCAACCGTCTTATCCTCTGCCACTCCCTTCAGAGGTTTGTGTGCTCAGTCAGGTCTGACTCTTTGTGACCCCATGGATCATGGCCTGCCAGGTTCCTCTCTCCAAGGGGTTTTCCAGGCAAGAATACCGGAGTGGGTTGCCATTTCCTTCTCTACTGAAGAGGTTAAAAAACACCTTAACTCGCTGAGTCCTAGCATGGTCTCTGGGAGAATGGATCTGTATATTGAGTCCTGGCATGGTCTCTGGGAGAATGGATCTGTATATTGAGTCCTGGCATGGTCCCTGGGAGAATGGACTTGTATATTGAGTCCTGGTATGGTCTCTGGGAGGATGGATTTGTATGCTGAAGGAAACACATTTTCCTCCTCGGGTTGGCTGCTGGTTCCTCTGGTCCTCAGTGAGCCCTGTGGGCGCATGCAACATTGCCTAGGTTTCAGTCTCAGGGAAACTGATTGTTGGGCACTTGCATTACCTCCAAAAGCCACGTCCAAGTTATCATTATTATTTAAGATGACAATTAAGTGCTTCAGAATTATTCTTGTGAGGGAAGGCGCGGGAGAGACTGGCATCTCTCTATGAGTATTCAGACCATGTTAGAAGAAAACCCAGTATCAATTTTTACATCAGTGTTTGAAATTTGCCCAAATGCAAAATTCTTAGTCTGTTGCCTTCAACTGGTTGCTCTCAGCCTTCCTTGAACCTGAGACTCCAACCTTTCAATATCAGATTAAAAGTCTTAGCTCAGTGACACCAACCTTGAGAAAAGAAACCTTAAGATCTGGATTAGACTGGGTCCAGGTGAATTTGTTTTTAGCCAAAGATTATATGCTACATAAGCAGAAGGAGAATCATTACTTCAGTTAAACACTTTGGATCTTGTAAGCCAACATTTTAAGAAGGTCCTTTAACCTTTGTGAATGATGTTTGAACTGAATTCAAGAACTGTTGACTGAAAGAATATTTAACTACAAGATGCAAAATGGAGTAAATGTGAAAGTGATGGTCACTTAGTCATGTCTGACTCTTTGCAATCCCTTGGACTCTACAGCCCATGGAGTTCTCCAGGCCAGAATACTGGAGTGCATAGCCTTTCCCTTCTCCAGGGGATCTTCCCAACCCAGAGATTGAACCCAGGTCTCCTGCATTGCAGGCTGATTTTTTTAACCAGTTGAGACACAACAGAAGCCCAAGAATACTGGATAGCCTATCGCTTCTCTAGCAGATCTTCCTGATCCAAGAATCGAACTAGGGTCTCCTGCATTGCAGGCAGATTCTTTACCAAATGAGCTATCAGGGACTAATCATAAGTTCATCAAACATTAATCAAGCTTTTACTCTGTGTTAGGTTCTGACCTAAAGATGGGGGTATGAAGAAAAGTAAGTTGCTGTTACCTTCATCCTAGAGTTGTCTAATCCAGCAGGAAGACTCACAATATTTCCTCAGCCTCCTCTGAAAAATAACAGCAGTATTTTCATAGCCATGGATCAAGAGAAAGAGAAGGGAGGTAGCTGGCATGCACTTTGTTAGCTCTCCACGGCTCCCTCCTCCTGAGACCTGAGCCACACAAGGAAGCAGATTGCAAGAAACCCAGCTTACTGGTACCTCCTGACACTGAGAGGGTTTAGCTACAGCACTTTTGGAGCTCTTCAAGGTAGTGATAATGCTTGACAACTTGTGTAGTGTTCTCTGGGTTCACTTTATAAAGAGAAAGGGGAAGGGGTTCACTCTCATATAGTGACCCTTTATTTGGCCCCTTAGAGCCACAGAGATCTCTTCTGGATCACATACCTTACAGGCACTGTTTGGGTCATTTCACCTAGGTGAGGCTAATCCATCATAGCAAGAGGAAATCTACTGTTTCCTGTTTTTCCATTATTATAGTGTAGCTCAGTTAACTGGGGAAAGAATGCGGAGTCTTGACCTTCCACTCAATAAGACACAGAGTAGGACTCATCAGGCCAAGGGAAGGGTAGAGTCTGGAACATCTGGGTCTAGGCATTAACCTAGACCACTGGGTGAGGGTGAGTCAAAGACCCATGGGAATGGGATATCAGTGGAGAGGAACAGACAGAAGTCAGGTGACTCAGAAGTCGAGGAGCCAGGGAGCAAATGGGTTAATTTTCTGATCAGAAATAGGCTAAAAGTGAGAGGGCTGGGGAATCACAAAGAGCCATGACCCTCTTAGCCTGTCAGGTCAGACGAGGAGTTCAGAGAGGTGAGGAATCTTGGCAGCTGGTTTGATAGGAATAAGGTCAACATTTGGGTGGGTGGATGAGCCTAGATGTGAGCTGAGAGGTGAGAAGGAAAAGTCACTGGTTAGGGAAAGGAAAATAGAGGCTATAGATTCTTAGCAAGCTGTGTCTATTTTTTAAAGCAGAGTAAATTCTTCCATATATATTCTTAGCCTATTGTTGGATTAATCTCTGTGCATGTGTGTGTGTGTGTGTGTGTGTGTGTGTGTGTATATATGTACATACATACATAGGTATATGTAAATTTTTTTTTTTTTTCCGTGTTACTCACCCAGCAGACTTGGAGGCTTCCAGAGTAGGGGCTGTAAGCTTACTTACCTAGTTTGGACACATAGTAGGCATTAGTTGCTTTATCCAGCTCCTAGTACAAGGTTCTTTACTGACCTCCTGAGGTGTCCACGTGGAAGCGCAAACACAGAGGAGTGACATCTCTACAGTTACCCAGGTCCTTTTTGTGACCATGCTTCTGATGCAAGGGTCACACTGGCTTGCAAAGCAGTGTATAGTGCTAGAGACTTTGCTGATATGTTCCACCAAAGTATCCTAGGGAATAATATTTACTGAGAACTGAAGGAGGTTTGGCCCTGTACTTATGGTGCTGACCTCAGTGAAAATCACCGTCAGGGCAGCAGATTTTATAAAACCAGCCCCAAAGATGCGCCTCTCCTCATCCTATTGCTGATGAGCTGTTCTCCAGCAGCTCCTGGAATTCTGCTCCAGGCCTTTTATTTGGATTTTTCCACTGGGCTGTCAATCTTCTAATGAGGCATGACATTTACTCTTCCTAATTCTCCAAACGCTGTGATAACCGTGAAGCACTCTTAATTGGCTACTCCGTCTTTATAGTTTTTGTGAGAAAGGGGAAAAAGGACGGAGGGTAGGAAAAAGGAAAAGATCGGGGTGCATCAAGGGAGAGAAAAGAAAGAAAAAAAAATTGAAGGAAAGTGAGGGAAAATAAAAAAAAATATGAAACTGTTGACAGTTTGAGTTTTCCCTTATTCAGAAAGTGGTTTAAATCCTTCAGAGTTCCTCTTTCAAGCCAGTCCCCTGTCAGAACTTGAAACAACATCTTTTCTGTCTGGGATACAAGCTGTAGAAAACTGCAAAGACACAAAGGCACCAGCCAGGGGCAGGGGCAGGGAGATGATTAGCTTTCGCATTTCGACGACTGCTTTGTAAATTTCAAAACAGAAAACAAAAATCCTCTCTTCTCTCAGCCCTCCTGAGCGCCCTCGCCCGCTCTTCTCTCTCGGGTTCCTGCCCACCGCAGCTGGCGGCTGTGCCCCAGCCCCTCGCCCTGCTCCACCAGAACTGTGCTTCCCCACCGAGCGGCTTGCTTTTCTGTCAACTCAGCGGGCACCCGCCGGGCGGGTCCTTCTAACTTCCCTCCTGATGGCTCTTCCAGTGATGCTGCTGACAAAAGATGAAATGAAAAGTCCAAACCTGAGGCTCTTAGAAGACGAAATTCTCACCATGGGATCTGTAACTGTCCAGCATTAGTGTGTGTGTGTGTTCAGGAGTGTGTGTGTGTGTGTGTGTGTGTATGTTTAGAAGTGAGTGTGTGTGTGTTTATGTTTAGGAGTGTGTGTGTGTGTGTGTTTATGTTTAAGAGAGTGTGTGTGTGTGTGTTTGGAGTCAGCGCTTGGATCTTCCTGATTATTTTTTTTCCTGATGGTTTAGATCATCCTCCCTGTCCCTACCTAGAGTGACCTTTCTTTAGTGAAATTTCTATTGATTCATTCGAGGCTGTGCTGAGTTTTTCTCGTTGCAGCAAGCAGGGACTACTCTCTAGTTACAAAACTTGGGCTTGGTTGCCCCGCAGTATGTGGAATCTTCCCAATCAGGGATTAAACCGACGTTCCTTGCATTGCAAGGCACATTCCCAACCCCTGGAGCACCAGGGGAGCCCCAGAGTGCCCTTCTCTCCTCCCCCCACCTGCCCTCGCTGGCTTCCTCCTTTAGCCCCAGCATGAAGCGGAGGCGAGGCGTGGCAGCAGATGCCGTGCTTTTCAGTGGCTGTGGGGGTGACACGGGGAGGAGGGGAGAGTGTGGGCGGGACTCCGGGTGGGCTTCAGGCGCCAGCTGGGTCTAATCCCAGCGTCAGCACACGGCAGCCCTGCGAGCACCTGTGGCAGCGAGGGTGTTAGTGGCCCAGCCGCGTCCCACTCTCTGTGAGCTCAGCAAGCCGCCCGCCAGGCTCCTCTGTGCGTGGGATTCTCCAGGCAAGAGTACTGGAGTGGCTTGCCTTGCCCTTCTCCAGGGGATCTTCCCAACCCAGGGGTCAAACTCGGGTCTCCTGTGTGCAGGCAGATTCTTTACCTTCTGAGCCACCAGGGAAGACTTCTCTCATTACAGCACTGACACCCAAAATGGGAAAAAATATATCATGTATCCAGAGCACTTAGAACGCTACGTGTTCAGTAAAAGCTCAATAACGGTAAGTATTATCAGCGCTTACCGCCTGGTGGGCAAGAGCTTTGAATGAGTGTCCCTTATTTAAAGCCACATGAGCAAAGGTTCCAGAGAAATATGAACACTAGTGACACGCGCCCCGACTCCCTTCAGGCTGAGGGCAGATGTCAGAGAAGGCGAATGGGTTGCCTCTCATTCGTGGACTCCAGTAAGGCCTGTGGAAGAGGTGGATCAATAGGTGTCCAGGATTCCAGAAAAAAATCAGGTTTATGTCTCATCTTCAATTAGGTGACTCTCTAGGTCTTTAAAAACCTACTAAATCTACAAATAAGTGCTGGAGCGTGTGCAGAGAAAAGGGAATCCGCCGACAGTGTTGGTGGGAATGTAAATTGGTACAACCATTATGGAGGACAGTATGGAATGTCCTTAAAAAACTGAAAACAGAGCTACCATTTGATCCTGTGATGCCACTCCCACGTATATATCTGGAGAAAACTCTGACTTGAAAAGATGCATACATCTCAGTGTTCATTGCAGTGCTGTTACAATATCAAAGATGTGGAAGTGACCCAAGTGTCCATCAACACATGAATAAAGAAGCTATGGTATATTTACACAATGGAATACTGCTCAGGCCTAAAAGACTGAAATACTGCTGTTGGCAGCAGCATGGATGGGCCTAGAGATTATCAAGCTAAGTGAAGTAAGTCAGAGAAAGACAAATATTACATGATATCTCTGCTATGTGGACGCTAAGAAAACAATACAAATGAACTTTTTTACTATACAAAACAGAATCAGACTCACAGACGTAGGAAACAAACTAATAGTTACCAAAGGGGAAGAGCGGTGGAGGGGTAAATCAGGAGTTTAGGATTAACAGATGCACACTCTGCTGTGCTGTGCTCAGTCACTCAGGCGTGTCCAGCTCTTTGCAGCCTTATGGACTGTAGCCCACCAGCCTCCTCTGTTTATGGGGATTCTCCAGGCAAGAACTCTGGAGTGGGTTCCATGCCCTCTTTTACTACTTATAAAATAAGCAACAAGAACCTATTATACAGCACAGGTTCATAATAACCTATAATGGAAGAGAGTATGAAAAAACTGTATAACTAAATAACTTTGCTGTACACCTGAAACTAGATACCAAGGGAACATTTCATGCAAAGATGGGCACAGCGAAAGACAGAAATTGTATGGACCAAGTTGGTGATGGACAAGGAAGCTTGGCGTGCTGCGATTCATGGGGTCGCAAAGATCTGGACACGACTGAGTGACAGATCTGGACACGACTGAGTGACTGAACTGAACTGAATGGAAGCAGAAGATATTAAGACACAGAAGAACTTTACAAAAGAGATTTTCATGACCCTGATAACCACAATGGTGTGATCACTCACCTAGAGCCAGACATCTTGGAATGTGAAGTCAAGTGGGCCTTACGAAACATCACTACAAACAAAGCTACTGGAGGTGATGGAATTCCAGCTGAGCTTTTTCAAATCCTAAAAGATGATGCTGTGAAAGTGCTGCACTCAATATGCCAGCAAATTTGGAAAACTCAGCAGTGGCCACAGGACTGGAAAAGGTCAGTTTTCATTCCAGTCCCAAAGAAAGTCAATGCCAAAGAGTGTTCAAACTACCACACAATTACACTCATCTCACACGCTAGTAAAGTAATGCTCAAAATTCTCCAAGCCAGGCTTCAGCAATATGTGAACCGTGAACTTCCAGATGTTCAAGCTGCATTTAGAAAAGGCAAAGGAACCAGAGATCAAATTGCCAACATCCATTGGATCATGGAAAAAGCAAGAGAGCTCCAGAAAAACATCTACTTCTGCTTTATTGATATGGCAAAGCCTTTGTTGTGTGTCACAACAAACTATGGAAAATACTTCAAGAGATGGGAATACTAGACCACCTGACCTGCCTCCTGAGAAATCTGTATGCAAATCAAGAAGCAGCAGTTAGAACTGGACATGGAACAACTGACTGGTTCCAAAAAGGGAAAGGAGTATATCAAGGCTGTATATTATCTTCCTGCTTATTTAACGTATATGAAGAGTACATCATGGGAAATGCCTGGCTGGATGAAGCACAAGCTGAAATCAAGATTCCCGGGAGAAATATCAATAACCTCAGATATGCAGATGACACCACCGTTATGGCAGAAAGCAAAGAGGAACTAAAGAGCGTCTTGATGAAAGTGAAAGAGGAGAGTGAAAAGGCTGACTTAAAACTCAGTGTTCAAAAAGCTAAGATCATGGCATCTGGTCCCATCATTTCATGGCAAATAGATGAGGAAACAATGGAAACAGTGACAGACTTTATTGTTTTGGTCTCCAAAATCATGTAGATGGTGATTGCAGCCATGAAATTAAAAGATGCTTACTCCTTGGAGGAAAAGCTAGGATCAACCTAGATAGCATATTAAAAAGCAGAGACATTACTTTGCCAACAAAGGTCCATCTAGTCAAAGCTATGGTTTTTCCAGTAGTCATGTATGGATGTGAGAGCTGGACTATAAAGAAAGCTGAAAGCCAAAGAACTGATGCTTTTGAACTGTGGTGTTGGAGAAGACTCCTGAGAGTCCTTTGGACTGCAAGGAGGTCCAACCAGTCAATCCTCAAGGAAATCAATCCTGAATATTCATTGGAAGGACTGATACTGAAGCTGAAACTTCAGTAATTTTGCCACCTGATGCAAAGAACAGACTTATTTGAAAAGACCCTGATGCTGGGAAAGACAGGTTGGTAGGGGAAGGGGATGACAAGAGGATGAGATGGTTGGATGGCCTTACGAACTCAGTGGACATGAGTTTGAGTAAACTCCAGGAGTCGGTGGGCTTCCCTTGTGGCCTGCAGTGCGGGAGACCTGGGTTTGATCTCTGGGTTGGGAAGATCCCCTGGAGAAGGAAAAGGCTACCCACTCCAGTATTCTGGCCTGGAGAATTCCATGGACAGTCTATGAGATCGCAAAGAGTTGAACACGACTGAGTCACTTCCACCTCCACTTCTCGGAGTTGGTGATGGACAGGGAAGTCCAGGGACGGCATGCTGCAGTCCCTGGGGTTGCAAAGAATCAGACACAGTGAGCAACCAAACTGTACTGAACATGTGAAACTAACACAGCATTGTAAATCAACTATACTTCATTAAAAAAAAAATAAAACTCTGTTTTTCATAAATGATACAATAGCAAAAATGTCTGAGAGGATTTATACATCTCCATCCTGTCTTGGTTCCTCTCCTAAGCGGCCATCACCAGATCCATTTTCTTATATATTCTAAGTGTTCTAGCCTATGAAACCCTGTTTTATAATATCCCCTTGTCCTTTGAGCCTGCATTAAAAACTAACTGAATATGTTCTCTTTTATCCTGTGCTGGGGTCCAGCCCTGGTAGATCCAGGGTGATTCAAAGTGGAGACGGATAGGCAAGGAATAAACTTATTTATTAATTAATATAAGATTAGATTAAGAAGGAATAGCGTAGTAGGAAAATTAGGTGGAGAAAAGAGGCTGAATAAGTTGGTTTACGTGGAAAACCAATAGAGTTCCAGACAAGGAACTTGCACCATCTATATTGGGCCGCCAACGCCCATCTGAATATCGGAGAGTGCCCCGCCTTGGGCTCCCTCTCTTACGGATCTTAGAAGCCAGGACAAGTAAGTAGACATGGCGAGCCTCCACGCCCCAGATGGGAATTCAGCCTGAAATTAGAGTAAAGAGGAGACATGGGGAAACCAGTCCTTCCAATGACTGGCCCAGCCTCTATTGTCTAGAAAGGCCTTTTATACCTTTTTGATTGTACATAGAGATCAGTGGGTAATACAAAGTTATGCAGCGCTAGCAGCCCAGACTCTTATCAAAACCAGGCTTTCTCTCTGCATACCTAATTGTATACACAAGTCTTAGGTAATTTACATCATCTTCCGGCCAAAAGGGCCAATTAACATTTTACAGCCTTTTTTCTGATAAGGGTTTGTCAACCAGAAGACTTATTTGTGTTGATCTTCCCAAAGTCTGGTGCCACTCTCAGAAAGCACTAAATAAAGGTACATTCTTACATAGCAAAGATACAGCAACTTATAACAAGTAAAAGGAGTATAGTGATTTATAACAAAAGAAAAGTAATTAACTCAAAAGTCTAGTGTTGCTAATATCAAAACTACTATATATCTTTTCCCATATCCCATTTACATTGATTAACATCCTCCCAGGTGCCTAAAAGATAAAGAATATGGAGGCCTGGCAGCAATCATTGAGTCAACAGTGAAAACCCGTCACCGATATGATTTTTAACTCTCTAGAAAAGTCTCTGTATCTTTAAGATGCTTTTAAGCTTTGTGCCTCTCATGGTTGGGGGCTGTAGGCAATTCACAAGCTGTAGGAGGTCGGGGGAACCTGTTACGAAAGCTAGAGAGCTATCAGAGGGGGTTTACCTGAAACATTCCTTTCAAATGCAGAAGACTAAAGCCCTGAGTTGACTTTTTCCAGAGTGTGTCAGAAGAGTGGAAAAGCAGGCAGATTCTTCTTTTTGGGGCACATGCTCAGGAAATACCAGGGGGAAAACCTGAGGTCTGATTAGCCTTGCCATCAGAGCTCTGCCCCATGACCTTGCTACAGGAGGAATTCCTCACGCTGCCTCCCGGCAATCGTGTTTTTGGAACAACCTGCAGGACTGTCACAGCGAGTCGGATGATGTGTCTGCCAGCTGCTCAGAAGTAGGGGCACATCCAGTGCGAGAACTTGAGCAGTAGGAACCTGCAGGACGCCAGGCCGGGAGGCGCGGGGCAGAGCGCCCACCAGTGGGCGGACCATGGTGAAGCAAGGTAGCGCCGAATCACACTAATACGGTGCCATTAGCCAAGAGAGAGGAGTGTAACACGCTCAAGAGTTAACGGCAGAGAAGTGGAAAGACTCTTTCCTTCTGTTTAAGAGAGTGGCGCAAAGGCCTATAAGGCCAGGAGGAAATACCCAGCTAGAAAGTGAAAGGGTAACCAACAAAAACCTATTCTATAGCACACGGAACTCTACTCAATGCCATGTGCAGCCTGGATGGGAGCGGAGTTTGGGGGAGAATGGGCACATGTAAATGTGTGGCTGAGTCACCTCACTGTTCACCTGAAGCTATTACATCATTGTTAGTAGGCTATACCCCCATACACAATGTTTTTGGTGTTTAAAAAAAAATGAAAAAGAAAGGAAAAGGGTGCCGGGGAGAGTGTCGCCTACGTTGGTGGCTGCAGGACTGAAAACACACGTGCCTTTCCCTCTCTCGTTGCTCCCAAACTACCTCAGTTTACATTCTTGCCAAAGGCGACTCCACTCCTTCTGGGTCCCACGTGCATTGTCCTGGTCCATTACACAACCCTGTTGTTGATTGTTGATTTTGCTGAGAAGCCCTAACCGGGCCTCTCAGCCCTGGTTTTTACAGTATAGTCTGATTTCATTAATTTTATTTAATTTTTTAAAAGGTTCTTAAAATAATATTTATTTCTTAAAAGTTAACACGTGCATAATAGGAAACCAAAAAACACAAAAGCAGGAAACAAAGCCATCCATAATTACAAGCAGTTTACTGTTTGATGTGTCCTTCTAGGTCTCATTTGTGTATTTACACAACTAAGCATCCATTTTTTATGTAATTAAAAGAGAAGGGTTATGTATCATACTTTTTCACATACCATGAATATTTACCATATCAAAGTTGATTTCACTAATTTTATAAAGTCAACTTATTAGAGGCAATTGGGGTGTCCCCAGACAAACAAATGGTTTGCTAAGCCATTCACTTTAAAGTCATTTAAATGACAATAATAAAAACATTAATAAGCAGCAATATTTGCATCATGATTTATGGTCATTTTTAACAAGCAATTCTGCTGTGATCTTCGAATGATTTTCTTTAATAGATGACCTCGGTGTTGTCAGATTTGGTCTTGACTCAATGTGTTTATACTACCCCACCACATGTGTGCTTGAGTTAAAAAGCCTCTTGGCTGAGTTCCACAACTCAACTCATGAGTCAGACTCCTTATGGATTTTTATAAGTGGTGGTCACTATTCTGCATGAGTTGGGATGGAAGTTGTTGGTGATTTAAATCGTAGAATTAAAACTCACTTAGATAAATGACTAATTTAGGGCCAAAATCTATTTCCAGTGCAGAATTATCTGCATTGAGTCTCTGGACAACTACTAACTAATTACTTAAAATACTTTCAACGTTATGTTCTGCTCTTTAGACTTTAAATTAGGCCACAAAATTCTTAAAAAGAGACTGGGTTGAGTAATCAAAAGGTTTTATTCACTCTGAGACTGTTTCCACATCTATAAAATCAGAGTGATAATAACTCTTACTTTCCAGAGTTATATAAAAGGCATATGTGTGTATATGCATGTGTGTGTGTGTGTGTGTATATATATACATATATATATATATATATATACATATATATCTTATTTAAATAAGATCCTGTACCCAGGTGGCACTAGCAGTAAAGAACATACTTGCCAGTGCAAGAGACATAAGAGACACGGGTTCAGTTCCTGGGTCAGGAAGATCCCCTGGAGAAGGAAATGGCAACCCACTCCAGTATTGCCTGGAGAATCCTATGGACAGAGAAGTCTGGTGGGCCGCAGTCCATGGGGTCGCAAAGTTGGGCATGGCTGAAGCTACTTAGTTTGCATGCATACCAAGTGTCTAGCATAGTAGTGTCTGGTGTGTTATCTGTCATTGTAATTACCAAACAGCAGCTCCCTGTAAGGTCTTCCCGAAGTTTCTTAGCCTAATGTGGGCTTGGTTTGGTGTTTCCCTGTCTTGGCCTGTCTTCCACACACTTGACAGGGATCTACAACCATGCCGGCAGCGTTTTCTCAGATTACATCTGCCCTCAAATGATGCTCCTCCATGGAGTCCCTTTGTGTCCCACCCCGCCCCCCGCCCCCAGCTCTTTACTTATCTACTTATCTACTCTCATTGACATGGATCTTTTACAGAAAGGGCTTAGATGGAGGGTGGCATGTTCTACTTATTAGAAGGTTAACTTAAAATTAACTATGAAGCCTCTTTTGTCCAGATCTTGTTGAAAATATTTCCAAATGAGCAAGTTCATTTTTCTGTCCTCAGACGGTTCTATGAACATAGAAGGTCATCTTTCTGTGATGATAGAAGCTCTTGGGCTTCCTGAGTTATCACTGCAAATGTTGGCTTTTATCATCCTGGCCTGAAAGGATGAAGACTGAAGGGCAGGTGCTCTTGCCTGGAGAATCCCATGCAGTCCATGGGCTCGCAAAGAGTCGGACACGACTGAGCGACTTCACTTTCACTTTCAAAGTTGGCATCGAGAGTAGCTTTTGCCTGGGTTTGCTAGGACCATGTCTTATACAGTTTTATAAGACATGTTTTATAATACAGTTTTACATTGTAGGCATTCAGTACATATTTGTTAAATAAACGATAATTGCATCATTGCTTCCCCAAATCCTCAGTCCCTCCTGCCACCTCTCTTTGCCATCTTTTCCCCAAAATATTGAAGATAGCTTGTGAGGACGCCTTAAACAGAGAATGGAGGAGACAACATTTAAGGACAAATCAGTCTCAGCACTTCTTCCCTTCTGTCCTGCTGTAGCCACCTTTGTGCTGCGGTGGACCCTGTTCTGCTGCCCCTGCTGCTTGGGCCAGGAGAGTGTTGTGGGTTCAGGGCTAATCAGACTCTCCTGAGACAGTTCTCAGTGTCAGCGTGACGCCACTTCCTTCTAGAAACTCTTCTTTCTTGGTTTAGTTAGTTTGAGTGGATTGTGTGCATATTTATTTCATCATAAAATAATGACTTATTTATTTATATTTTTATTTTTATAAATTTATTTATTTGGATTTTCCTAGTGGCTCAGCAGTAAAGAATCCATCTGCAATGCAGGAGACACAATTCCTGGATCAGGAAGATTCCCTGGAGAAGGAAATGGCAACTCATTCCGGTATCCTTGCCTGGGAAATCCCATGGACAGAGGAGCCTGGTGGGCTACAGTCCACAGGGTTGATATTTATTTATGTTATAATAAAATAATTTATTTATGTATTATATTTTATTTATTTATAATTTTTATAAATTTTATTTTTTATTTTATAATAAAATACTTTTATTTCACAATAAAAATGATTTTGAGTGTTTTCTGTTCCTTATAAGAACAACAGCAAAATCCTTGATAAGCCAGAACACAGTTTAAAATTGTTTAAATTAATCAATCAATCAATTAATTATTTCTGGCTGCACTGGGTCTTGTTGCTGCCTGCAGGCTTTCTCCAGTTTCTGCAAGCAGGGGCTATCCTACTTGCTGTGCATGGGAGGCCCACAGTTCCGAGGCAAGCTTTCTATAGCAGGTGCAAAGTCAAGAAATGTAGAGGAAGCTTATTTTTATACAGTAAGTCAACTACTTTTTCAAGCAATATGCTTAAGCTCCAGACATCTTTGTAAACGAAGTACCTCTAAATTTTAAGCAGTGGGTCCAGTCGTTAATCTGAAAACTGTGCAATAAATATGAAACAGAATGTCAAAAATAAAGGTTTCAATACACAGGGATGACAACGTATTCTTTTTTTTCAGGTGAACAATCTGAAAAATTTTGGTGCGTTTATTTTGGACATATATCCATATTAGTAAGCATATTAGTTAAAAATGACTAACACACGGTTTAAAAATAAGTTTATCTTAGATTCCCAGACTTTTCAGACACGCTATCGTAGCCAGTGTGAACATGGAAGCTTCATCATTATATAGTTGAGAGAGTCATGAGATAAAGAGAATGTAACTACTCAAGAAGTGATAGTCTACTAAAGCAGAGCTTTATCCTGAATATCCTCATAAAATCTCACAGTTTACCATAACAGAGTGAACAACATCCTCAGCTCCATCTTTACAACAGCGGAATGCAAATTTTATAGTATCGTTTCTTGTAATACCTTCCAGTACTGGCGGATGGTGTTACCTGTGAGCGCAACCCAGGAAAAATGCATTTTTAAAGCAAAGGAGACAGTGGGCACCAATCACCATTTAGTGGCCTTGCTTCAGCCCAGTTTATCATCCTATGTTCAGTTCTTTTCAAGAAATATTTATTGGACATTGGTGTGTGTGTGTGTGGAGTTGGGGGCACATGCTAAGTCACTTCAGTCGTGTCTGACTCTGCAACCCCATGGACTGTCGCCCGCCAGGCTCCTCTGTCCTTGGGATTCTCCAGGCAAGAACACTGGAGTGGGTTGCCATGCCCTCCTCCAGGGATCCTCCTGACCCAGGGATTGACTCTGCATCTCTTATGTCTTGCATTGGCAGGCAGATTCTTTACCACTAGTACCACCTGGGAAGCCCAATGGACTATGTATACTGTATATACCAGAAAAACCTACAATTTTCCCTTCTCCCAGTGAGTCTTCCTTCTCAGAGCTGACACCTCAGGTCACCAACTGTGTGGGATTTCCCTGTCAACAAGTGATTCTCTGAAACACCAGCCAGGTATCCTACAAGTTAACTCCATATCTAATCCTCTCCATCTGGAGATGGTGTCAAATGCCAAAAGCTAAGGGCTCAGGCCATCAAGAACGTTACCCTCGTCCTTCAGATGCTGATTATGAGTAGTAGGTCTCCAGTTTATCCACAACTTCCATCGGTCTTGGTTACTAATTGGAGTGTCCCTTGTCCCCTCCTCAGGTTCAATTAATTTGTTACATCTGCTCACAGAACTCAGAGAAGCACATTTGTCAGTTTATTAAAGGATATGAAAAGGCAGCAGTCCCCAACCTTTTTAGCACCACGGGCTGATGTCACAGAAAACAACTTTTCTGCCAACTGGGGTTGGAGGGGTGGTTTCGGGATGACTTAAGCGCATTATGCTTATTGTGCACTTTATTTCTAATCTAATGCTGCCGCTGATCTGACAGGAGATAATAGTCTGTGGCCTGTAGCTTGGGGACCCCCGTGATAAAGCATGCAGTTGAGCAACCAGATGAAGAGGTGGGAAGGGTGAGGTCAGGGAGGGCCTTGAGCACAGAAGCTTCTGTCTCCATGGAGCCGCACTTTGTTCCTCTCCTGGTATGGATCTGTTCCCAGCCTGGAAGTCCCCTGCACCCTATGCAACTGGGATTTTAATGAAGCTTGCGCATGTAAACATGATCTATTGTTGCCTCCATTTCCAGCCCTTCTGCCCTCTCTGGAGAGAGGGGAAGGGGCTAAAAATTCCAAGTTTCTAATTGTGACTTGATCTTTCTAGTGCAACCAGGAGCCATCTGGAAACCCACCCAGAGTAAACCCACCCATTAGAGCAAAATATGGACCCAGCGCTCCGCTCCTTTCCCTTAGGAATTCATGTGGGATCTAGGGACTCTACGTCAGGACAGGGCCAAACACCAAATACTAGAACAAAATATGCCCCCAGGGTTCTTAACACTTAGGAACTTAATTACAAGGGTTTCAGGAACCCTGAGTCAGTAGCCACAGTTCAGTTCAGTTCAGCTCAGTTCAGCTCAGCTCAGTTCAGTCACTCAGTCGTGTCCAACTCTTCGAGACCCCATGGACCACACCAGGCTTCCCTGTCCATGACCAACTCCCGGAGTTTACTCAAACTCATGTCCATTGAGTCAGTGATGGCATCCAACCATCTCATCTTCTGTCATTCCCTTCTCCTCCTGCCTTCAATCTTTCCCAACATCAAGGTCTTTTCAAATGAGTCAGCTCTTCACATCAGGTGGCCAAAGTATTGGAGTTTCAGCTTCAGCATCAGTCCTTGCAATGAACACCCAGGACTGATCTCCTTTAGGATGAACTGGTTTGATCTCCTTATAGTCCAAGGGACTCTCAAGAGTCTTCGCCAACACCACAGTTCAAAAGCATCAATTCTTTGGCACTCAGCTTTCTTTATAGTCCAACTCTCACATCCATTCATGACTACTGGAAAAACCATAGCCTTGATGAGACAGACTTTGTTGGTAAAGTAATGTCTCTACTTTTTAATATGCTGTCTAGATTGGTCATAACTTGTGTTCCAAGGAGTAAGCCTCTTTTAATTTCATGGCTGCAGTCACCATCTGCAGTGATTTTGGAGTCCCCAAAATTAAAGTCAGCCACTGTTTCCACTGTTTTCCCATCTATTTTCCATGAAGGGATGAGACTGGATGCAATGATCTTAGTTTTTTGAATGTTGAACTTTAAAGGAAGAAACACCAAAATTTATTTTTATTATCTCAGGCTGTGCTAATTGCTAGGGATGCATATGTTAATAAGATAGAGTCACTGCTCTCATAGAGTTTACCATCTGGCAGGGATTAAAGACATTAACCAGGAGATTGCAACTCTTTACAAATAAAAAGCACCTCCTAGGTGCCAGGACTTCTCCTGGACACTTTACATCCATTGTCTCTATTAAGCAGATCTTGTTATGCTCAGTTTAGGGTACTTAGATGCTTGGAGAAGTTGTTACATACATATTTGAGATTTGAATCCAAGTTGGCATGATTTGTCCACCGCATGCGAAGAGTTGACTCATTGGAAAAGACCCTGATGCTGGGAGGGATTGAGGGCAGGAGGAGAAGGGGACGACAGAGGATGAAATGGTTGGATGGCATCACTGACTCGATGGACATGTGTTTGAGTGAACTCCAGGAGGTGGTGATGGACAAGGAGGCCTGGCGTGCTGCAATTCATGGGGTCACAAAGAGTCGGACACGACTGAACTGAACTGAACTGAACTGAACTGGCATGATTTGATAGTCTAGAATCCTATGCTACCCAATATGGCAGCCACTAGTCAGGTGTGGCTAGTGGCTCACAGTCAGGTCCTCAGTCACATTGGCCACACCTCAAGTGCTCAACAGCCACGTGGAGCTAGTGGTTACTGTATTGGACACTGCAGATTTAGGACATTTCCATCATCACAGAATGTTCCATTGGACAGCACTGATCTGAACTCTTGAAGTCTAAACTCAAGTTCAACTTCAAGATCCTATGCCCAGAACAGATTTTCAAAGCCCAGGAGTCATGATAATTAGCATTGTTTCTTTTCCCTGAGCCATCAGAAAAGAAGCTTCTGAATAGGAGCTACCCTGGCACACTCTTCGAATGCTGCTAATCTTGGCTGTGACCTTAAGGTTCTGTTTGTATGAGAAGTATGCACAATTTAATGAGATAATAAGCCACACTTTCAGTGGGAAGCCTGGTACATAGTAGGTACTCAACCAATGCTCATATAATATTAAAGAGTGTGGAACATGGAATCGCATCGCTGGATTTGAGGCCCAGTTTATCATTTTCCAACCACATGGCCTGCACAAATCAGTCAGTTTCTCTGAACCCCAGTTTCCTTAATTATTACATGGAGACAATATCGGACCTTGAAAGACCGTGAAGACCATGAGCTAACAGATATGAAAACACTCTGTTAAGTACAGGCTTTGTAAAGTAAGGTGTTATTTCTGCTCTCTTTTGTGCCCTGAAAAAAATTATTAAAATGATAAATTTCCGATCTTAACTTGTTTACCTGTGCTTTGCCTCTTTTCCCTAAAAATGGAAGACATAAAATATATGGTTTATTGAGGACCAGCATTACACAAGATTACCCCAGTTTTACAGCAAGAGAAAGAGGAAAGAAAGAATAGGGGGACAGTGGAAGCCAGCACGAACCTTTGCTCACTCCCTGATGGTCAGGAGCAGGGCTGCGGAGATGGCTGGGTGTCTGAGAGTGGATGCTGTGCTGTGTCTTGCATTAGTGAGTCCAGACAGGCCTCAGAGAAGGGCACGTGGTGGACCCCACTGGCCGCCTCTAACTGAGTGAGGGTTTATGCACAAGTCCTGGGGAGCCATGTGCTTCTGGGGCCTCCTTCCTCTCCTGAACAGAGCTGTTCTGAAAACATCCAGGCAGCAGACTGCCAGACATGCAGGAGAAACATGTCACCTTAAATCTAGCTCTTTCCATTCAAGGAGTGAGGGCTAGGAGGGAGCTTTAGCCCACTTTTGAAAAGGCTTGTTAGGACAATTCTGTTTTTCTCTCACACCTGCAACCCATACTTATAACCCCAAAGTCAAAATCACCCCCTGAAGTCCCTGAGTCACCAGGATCATCGTTTCCATGTTGCTCACCCGTCCTCCTGAAGGAGAAGACGGCGGCAGAGGAGGATGGCATCACAGATTCAATAGACATGAACATGAGCAAACTCCAGGAAGAGAGCAAGGGACAGGGAGGCCTGGGGTGCTGCAGTCCACGGGGTCTCAAAGAGTCAGACGCGACTTAGGGACTGAACAACACCAGCGCCACCTGTGCTCACCACGTGCAGCTCTGAGGTGGGTCACCTCGCTCTTGGTTTACCCAGGTTATAGGCCTCCCATAGGATGTTGCCCCTGTGTGGGGCATCACTGAGGAGTACAAGTGGGCAGTGTTCACATGCCCTTTACTGTCCAAACCCTTCCCTTTCTACAGCATCATCACCCAAGGGCCAATGAATGGGTGTATCAGGCTTCTCCAAAGAGCCAGAGTAACTAGAGGGAAAGATAATGAAAGGAGATGGGGGTTGGTGAGGGGAAGGGGTCTCAGGATAACCCTCCTGTCCTTGACGTCAATGGTGAAGCACGAGCAGAACCCACCCTTCATAGGGGAACCCCAGGGGGCACACCCAGTTCCCCGGCAGGATCGCCATCCTCGGGAGGAGACATTTTCCCTTGAAGCTCAGAGTGTACCAGACCATCACCTTTCAGTGGAAATTCTGCTCCCCACCCTTGGAGGTGTTAAATAACAAAAGTTCAACTGAGGAAATCTGAGGACTGAATTGGTTTTATTCAGCAACTCATGAAACAGGCAACATCCCATCTAGCAATAAGAAGGGCCTACAATTAGTGGTAGAAAATAAAAGTTTTCTAAAGGTGGAGAGGGGCATAAAAGGGAAATTATTAGCCCCAAATGCAATGTTTTAGGCAGAATTGCCCTCTGAAGGGAAATGGAAGGGGCCTCTTTTGTGCTAACTTGGGTAATTCCAAGCAGACTAGTTACAGGTCACATTTTAAGGGAAGATTGTAGCTGTGGTTAGGTTGGGTATTACATCTTGGTTTGGTTGGCTGACTTGGGCCCTTAAACACAAGAGACTCCTTTTTTTTTTTTTTTTAACACATATCAATAATTACTTTATTATTATCATTTTTTTACTGGCAAGTTGAGTGGCACTTTATTTTTGTGTGTGTTTCATGAATTTTTAATTCTTTTTATTTTTTAAATTGTTTTAAATTTATTTATTTTAGTTGGAGGCCAATTACAATATTGTAGTGGTTTCACCATACATTGAAATGAATCAGCCATGGGTGCACATCTGTTTCCATCCTGAACTCCCTTCCCACCTCCCTCCCCATCCCATCCCTCAGGATCAAATAGCCTCCATTTATTTTGGGCCTGTTGGCTTTTTTGGTCCGTGCTGTGAGACATGTGGGATCTTAGTTCCCCAGCCAGGGACTGAACCTGTGTCCCGTGAACTGGAGGGCAGATTCTTAACCACTAGACCAGCGATGAAGCTCCTGTTCTTTCTTTTTAACAGAGATTTCTCTGGCCCTAAACGCTGGGAACACAGAAATCCCATTAATAACATTTCACAAAGTCTCTGAGTTGTACCAACAACTCAAACTTAACAGAATAGTTCAGAATTGGCTTTAACTAGTCCCCTTTGAAGTCTCGTAGCTGAGGCGAGGTGCACATGGGCCTCTTCAGCATTCTGAGTGATCCTAGATACAAATATTAGGGCACCGGGACACACTGGCACACTAACAACACACACACACACACACGCGCACGTTACAATCTAAATCCACATTGAGGAAATATGTTTCTAACTTGCAGCATGGTCCACTGAAGTACTCTTGCCCCTTGATGAAATAAAACTAATTTGAAGGCGGGACTGGAAACATTTTAAGCATAAACTCTCTCTCTGCCCGTTTGGAGCACTATCCCTCTTTCGTGTGCACCCTGCACCTGCGTTCACTTAACCAGACATTTTAGAGGACACAGGAATGCCTGCTTGACTGACAAGAGCAATTTTCTCCTGGTGCCAGCAAGCTAATTTCCTAGGAGATAGCACTCTTTTCTCAATCCTGTAAGACCCAACCTTTTTAGCACCAGGGATCTGTTTTGTGGAAGACAGTTTTTCCATAGACTGGCCAGGGTGGGGGATGGTTTGGGGATGATTCAAGCGCACTATATTTATTGTGCACTTTATTTCTTTGTTCTAAATTATTATTTTATTTGCTGGGTCTTTGCTGCTGTGTGGGCTTTTCTAGCTGTGGCGCATGGGCTCAGTGTCATGGCTCCTGGGCCCGAGGGCACAGGTTCAATAGTCGAGGCACAGGGCTTAGTTGCTCCCCAGCAAGCAGGATCATCTCGAACCAGGGACGGAACCCACTTTCCTGTGTTGTCAGCCGGATTCTTTGCGACTAAGCCACCAGGGAAGTCCTGTGCCCCTTATTTCTAATCTAATTCTGCTGCTGATCTGATAGGAGGTGCTGGTCTGAGGCCGGGAGGTTGGGGAGCCCTGCTGTAGGGGGTCACAGTGACCCACTGTGTGCCTGGTACGTGCAGGTCTGGGCCATGCAAGTTGTCAGTGTGTTATTCTGATGTATAACCCTTTGTCTCAAGGAGGTGTGTGAGGGACTTCCTTGGGGGCCCAGTGGTTAAGAGTCTACCTTTCATGCAGGGATACCGAGTCGATCGCGGTCTAGGAGCTGAGATCCCATGCGCAGTGGGGCAACTAAGCCGCCCAACTTCAACTACACGTGCTCCAGAGCCTCATGCTGCAACAGAGAGACTATGTGCGCCAACTAAGACTCAGCCTAACAAAAAAATAGAGAATAAATATTTAAAAAAGAAAGAAGAACACGTATTCAGACTGTGCTTTGACCACTAGTGGGTGGAATGGTCTTGGAGCTTTCTGTCTCTCTGGTTATAATCCTTGGTTTGCTTGAATAAAATTCTGTTTCTTTCTTGGACTATTAACTGGTGTTTCACTGGCCATGACGGAAGAGGAGCATTATACCATCATGCACAGTTCTGTCAGTCTGCCTAAGCTCTTTCCCACGCCTTCTTGGTGGGACCCATTTGGACCATCTGTCACTCGGCCGCTAAAAACATCTTGTCAGGGCTTGAAAACTGAAGTTGTCTGTTCAGTTTGGGGGCTTCCCAGGTGACGCAGTGGTAAAGAATCTGCCTGCCAATGCAGGAGATGCAGAAGACGCGGGTTTGATCTCCAGGTTAGAAAGATCCCCTGGAGTAGGAAATGGTAACCCTCCTAGTATTCTTGCCTGGAAAAATCCCATGTTTGGAGGAGCCTGGCAGGCCACAGTCTGTGGGGTCCCGAAGAGTCAGACATAACTGAGTGATGAGTACGCACGTTCAGTTTTCCCTTTTGGGGATGCGTCAGTTTGCAAGGAGAGCCATCGCAAAATACCACAGGCGGAGTGGCTTAAACGAGGGAAATTTATTTTCTCACCATTTGAACCTTGGATGCCTGAGATCGAGGTGTCAGCAGAATTCATTTCCTCTGAGATATTTCGTTGGCTTATAGATTGCCATCTTTTTCTGTGTCTTCACGTTGTCCTCTCTCTGCGTGTACCTATAAGAAACTCTTTGTAGGAAATCAGCTTTGGCAAGGGAGCCCCCTTTCCTGTCACTTTCTCAAAGCTATACTGTAACCAACTTTTAAACCAGGCACCCCCATGCTCTCTTTTCTGGCCCAAGCGCACCTTTCAAATCTTTTAATCTCACAATACCTTGCCTAGCTTGTCTGATCAGGGACATAGAAATGAAAAATAAGTAATCAACAGATGACTGGATTTCTTTCCTAGTTTCCCCTTCAGTAACCTCCCTAGCAAATTGTGTGACCAAACTGTGAGCAAGAGAACATCTAGACGAAGATTACAAGGAAGCAACAAGCCTGCACACAAGCCTGCACACAGTGGGGAATGGTGATGAGTCTGACCCCCATTAACTGAGATGACTTCCCTATTCCCCTTCAAAACAGGGAGCAGAATCTTCGGATGTGGTTTTGGGAGATCCTGAATCCACCCCAGATGGCCAGCATTCTGATTGAAAGCACCTTTCCTTTCCGTCTTTTGTGAGTGTAGGTTTTGTGAGTGGTGAGCATCAGGGTTGATTCTGTAACATCCAAATCCTTCTTACAAGAACACCGGCCATGTTGGATCGTGGTCCACTCGTAGGACCACATTTTTACTCAGTTGGTTCTTTGAAGAATCTCCAAATACTGTCACATTTTGAGGCCAGTGGAGGTTGGGTTTTCAACATAGGAATTATGGGGTAGGGGAGGGGGGGTGGAGGTAGGGACACAATGCTATTTTTTTGCTTTTCTAATAGATTTTATTTTCAGAGCAGTTTTAGGTTCACAGCAAAATTGAGTAAAAGATACAGTGATTTCCCATGTATCACCTGCCCCGTTACATACACAGCATCCCTTGTTATCAACATCCCCTGCTAGAATGACACATTCATTATAATATATGAACGTGCATTGGCACATCAATATTACTCAAAGTCCACAGCTTACATTTGAGATCACTCAGTACTGTACATTCTGTGGGTCTGGACAAATGCATAATGACATATATCCATCATTACAGTATCTTCTGGACTTGTTTCATCTGTTGCCTTAAAAACCCGCTGTGCTCAGTTTAGTCCTCCTCCTCTCTCCCTAACACCTGGAAACCTTTGATCTTTTTATCATCTCCACTGTTTTGCCTTTTCTAGATGTCATATGGTTGTGCTGTTTTTTTGTTTGTTTTATTATCATTAATTTTTTTAAGTTATGCTGCCTTTATTGTTTTTTTTTATTAAACTTTTTATTTTGTATTGGAGCGTAGCTAATGAGCAATGCTGTGACAGTTGCAGGTGGACTGCAAAGGGCCTCGGCCGCCCCTGTGCGTGCATCCACAGAGACACTGTGCTGTGCTTTGCCGCTTAGTCGTGCCTGCTCTTTGCGACCCCATGGGCTGCAGCCTGCCAGGCTCCTCTGTCCATGGGATTCTTCAGGCAAGAATGCTGGAGTGGGTTAGCATTCCCTCCTCCAGGGGATCTTCCCAACTCTGGTGGTCCAGTGGTTAAGAACCTGCTTTCCAAGACAGAGGACACAGGTTTGAATCCTGGTCAGGAAACTAAGGTCCTACATTTCGTGAGGCCTCTCAGTCTGCATGAAAATTAGACACACAGTTCTGCTCAAAACGAGATGAGATTCAATTTTCAGCTTGGATATTTTTCAACATGTTCTGAAATCTCGGTATTCTGAAGGAAGGCAGCAGGAGGTGCTGTGTTCCCTTGGTCCTATGACCCCCAGGGGTACAGATGGGTTGGAAAGGGATGGGCTTGCTCTAATGGCTACACAAGCAGCTAATTCACTCGACACAGACAGCAGGACAAACCCTTGTTCTTACCCGCAGCGTATCACTGGATGCTTCTCCTCCGAGTGTGCCAGAAAATTCCCTGTGACCTTTAACATCAATTTAAACTTGGGTAATGAGTGTTCCTTTCTCTCCTCTTTTCGGACACAATGCTCTGCATACTCGACTCCTTAATAAAAAGACTTAAACAGAAGCTATTGTGATAAGACTTTGGAAATCGAAAGGACCTGCAGAAGCTCCATGCCACTCCCCCGCAAGAGTCTAGTGCCCGCGTGCTCAATCCTGTCCAATGCTTTGCAACCCCATGGACTGCAGCCCACCAGTTTCCCTCTGTTTCCTGCAAGACCACTGGGGTGGGTTGCTATTTCTTCCTCCAGCAGATCTTCCCAACTCAGGGATCAGACCTGTGTCTCCTGCATTGGCAGGCAGATTCTTTACCATGGAGCGTGTGTGGGAAGGGAGGGGGGTAATTTATTCAGCTCATTCCACAACCATTTACTAAGCACAGACCTTGTGCCAGGCATGTTGCTAAGTGTGAGAACCTCAAAGATGAATAAGATCAAATTCTTCCTTCCAGGGGTCTAGTTGAGGTTGATTAGAAAGTAAACAAATGATCAGCATACAGAATAGAATAGCAGCTGTAATAGCCTTAGCCACTGGCTGACTGCTGTGAGAGTTCAGAGCCCAGGGGAGGGAGGTCAGGGAAAAGCACTTTGAGGTGATGACTGAGTGATCCCAGAGGAGAAAGAGGAGACCAGATGGCTACAGAGAGGAGATTCCAGGCAGAGGTGCAAAAACCATCCCTAACATGGGGATAGAGCCACCTAACTCAGAGATCTATTGTGAAATCGATGTGAAAAATACATGGATAAAGTGTCCAGCCCAGTTCGTGACAGGTGCTGACCAAAGGCAGTTCAAGGGGCCCATTCTGTCCTCTCAACTCTGGTATTCTCTCCCCTTGTTTCTTTTTGTGGTAAAACCAACCTGGGACTTAGCAAGTCTTCCCAAGATCAGGTTGAGTTTAGAGGCTGCCAAAGATCATTCCTTCTCTGTTATGTCAAAGCTACCCACAGTTTGTTGTTGTTCAGTCGCTCAGTCCTGTCCAACTCTTTGCGACCCCATGGACTGCAGCACACCAGGCTTGCCTGTTCTTCACCGTCTCCCGGAATTTGCTCACGCTCATTCCCATTGAGTCAGTGATGCCATCCAACCATCTCATCTTCTATCACCTCCTTCTCTTCCTGCTTTCAATCTTTCCCAGCATCAGGGTCTTTTTCAATGAGTTGGGTCTTCATATCAGGGGCCAAAGTATTGGAGCTTCAGCTTCAGCATCAGTCCTTCCAACGAATATTTAGGATTGATTACACTTAGGACTGATTGGTTTGATCTCCTCGCAGTCCAAGGGACTCTCAAGAGTCTTCC
This sequence comes from Nanger dama, assembly GCA_917880005.1. Taxonomy (NCBI): domain Eukaryota; kingdom Metazoa; phylum Chordata; class Mammalia; order Artiodactyla; family Bovidae; genus Nanger; species Nanger dama. Next base: position 626,816 of record CAKJTW010000107.1, read on the forward strand.
CCAACACCACACTTTGAAAGCATCAATTCTACGACGCTCAGCCTTCTTTATGGTCCAACTCTCACATTCATACATGACTACTGGAAAAATCACAGCTTTGACTGTATGGACCCATAGTTTATGCATCTTAATTCCAGAAGTTGCAAGGAATTCAGCCGTCTTCTTGATGGAAAATAAGGGGTTCCAGGAAGACACGGAAAGAAGCCCAGTGGAATGGTTGGAGAGTGTTGGTGCATGCCCGACTTATTGTCTGCATGATCATTTCTATCATGGTAATTAGACTCTGTAATTAAAAATCACTAATGCTTCATGACAGCCTGCAACTGGGTTTGGGAAACAAAGGAAAAGGTTGGGGGTGTACAAGTATGGGGAGGAGACACCAAACACAGAGAATTCGTGCTGGGAAATGGTGTCATTTACTCAGGGCCATTTACTAACAAAAAGTCTTTCATTTATATCCAGAAATAATGAGGTAAAGGAGCAGCTTTTAAAAAGAAAAAAGACAGAGAAGGGAGATAAGTAAAAAATGACAGATCACTTAGAAAGTCACAGTAATTTACCTGCCTGCTTTCCTTTTCTGGGAAGATTTTTATCTGCCTGTATTGTTGTAAATTAGTTAGTAAAGCTGAAGTCAAAATTGGTTTTCAGCTTCTTCCACCTCTATTTGACCCCTGTGTAAACAAGAAACCACATCAAGTTTCTTCATATTCTTAGCTATGAAACAGCTCCCAAGAAACCAGGATTTCTGGTTCTAATCTATCGTGACCATGGAGCTAACAGACCAACGATGGCAGGGAATCAAAAGTAGATGCCTGGTCCTGCCACGGAGGGTCCTGTCGCTCCAGGCAGCCTAGGAGCAGAGCACCTACCGGGTTCAGTGGGGCCTGTCCTTGGTACCCCTGACACGAACAAAGTAGCCAGAAGGAGGGGAACCTTGGATGCAAGCTAGTTGCATTCTCACCCTTTCGGAAAGAGATTTTTCCTCCGGCTTCTGAAAAGCTCTGAATCCTGTGAAAATAAATTAGGTCGAAAATTTTGACAAACTTGACTGAGGCTGTGAAAGTCATTCTGCCTAAATTTGAAGAATGATTTGAACTAAAGGTTTTTTTTTTTTTTTTTAAATGATTCTATCTTCTTTCTTTTTTGAAAAACAGATTTCGCCTGGGGAAAGAATAGGAATTCAAATAGACAGTGAGTCCTTTTCTAGTTTGTCTGATTCTGATGGGGGAATTCTCATCTTCATCTGTATGTCAATACCCAGGGCCCCCTTGGATTTTTTAGGTATTCTGGAATCATCTGTCCGATTTTCTATTATTTCTCAGTGCAAATGTGTCACGTTTATGGATTAAGCAGCCTTTCCTGCTAGTATTGGGGGAATATAACCATCATCTTTAAGCTGTTGTGTCTACAATTATTTGTCATTTATTGCTGCATTACTGACTCAACGGACATGAGTGTGAGCGAACTCTGGGAGATGGTAAAGGACAGGGCACACTGGCATGCTGTAGTCCATGGGACTGCAAAGAGTTGGATACAACTGAGCGACTGAACAACATCAACAAACTGCTGGGTAACAAAGCAGCCTAAAACTTACTTAACTTAAAACAACTGAGATTGCTTATTTTCCGCAATTCTGTGGGCTGACTGGGCAGTTCTTCAGCCCCACACAGGGTCACTCAGCAAATGCATTCAGCTGGCAGATGTGCTGCTTGCAGGTCCACGAAGGCCCCTGTCGCTCATGTCTGGGGTCAGGGTGTGCTGACAGTCAGTCGGGGTACCTCCGTTCTCCCGGCAGTCTGTCTCTCCACACAGGCTCATCCTCTAGGAAGGCAGTCTGGACTGCCTTACAACGTGGCTGCTGGCTTCCAAGAGCATGAAAGCAGAGCGCCAGACCTTTTAAAGTCTCAAGGGAAAGGCCCGGCACTGGCCCAGTGTCCTCGCTCCCGCCGTGTTCTGCTGGTCGATGCAAGGGTCAGCACTCGCCCAGACTCAAGGTGAAGGGAAGCTGACTTCCCCTCTTGGTGGGAGAAGAATCTTTGCGCAGTTAGGACAGGGTGTCTTCCTCAGTGGCTCAGATGGTAAACAGTCTGCCTGCAATGCAGGAGGCTCAGGTTCGATCCCTGGGTCGGGAAGATCCCTTGGTACTCACTCCAGTGTTCTTGTCTGAGAAATCCATGGTCAGAGGAGCCTGGGGGACTACAGTCCTTGGAGCTGCAAAGAGTCGGACACGACTGAGCAACTTTCTTTGGAGATGTCTGCCACAGTGGTAAAATGCACCCTGAACTGATGCTTGAAAATATATTCTAGGAAGTTGAGGGTTGTCAGTATTGCTGAATGGGTGCTGGATAAACTGATGGTAATTATGATGGATAATAATGATAAAAAGTGAAACTACTCTTCATTAAGCGTCTCCTTTCATGTATGCCAGGCAGGGTGTTAGACGCATTATCTCTGTCTTCTAGAATACAACTCTGAGTGAGTGGTATTGTTGTATCCATCTTACATATTAGAAAACTGGGGCTTAGAGACTCTGCAAATGAGGGCTTCTTGCAGCAAGCCATGGAGATGCTAGATGGAGCCGCTGCCTCTGTGTGCCATTCCCCTCCCCTCATCATCCGGGGAGGGCCTGCCTCGGCTCTTTGCCAGCCTAGGCCACACCAATCAGACACCTTGACTCCTCTCCTTGTCTGAAGGTGTGTGATGATGAGATTCTATCCAAATGTGCTTTCTGCTCAGTGACAAAAGGTGCTGAAGAGTTTTTAGGTAAGCCTGTTCCATCAAACATGTTATTCCTTTAAGTTGTCAGCCTTCAATCACCTAGCTAAGTTTTTTTTTTTTTTCCCTTAAAAGGCACTTAGAAGAGTCAAGAGATTTTTGAAGCAGTTAGAAAGTACTTGCTCTATAACTATTAAGACTTATTATGAAGCTATCTTAACCTGAAAATGTAGTATTCGTGCCAAAATAGACAGAGCGGGCAAAGTAGAGAGCTGATGCTCAGCCCTACCCACACACAGAATCACATGTAGAAGAATGGTTATAGCAACAGGGTAGAGTATGAGTCAAGGAAGAGGAAATGGACCCTCCAAAGGATGGCTCTAGATAACCAGCCATTTGAATGGAGAGGTACAAAACTAGATCCCTACTTCACAACATACACAAAAATAAATGCCAAGTGGATAAAAGGCCTATTTGTAAACAAGTGGAAAAAAAAGATGTGACTATTTCCAGAACATTAAGTGTAGAAAAGGATGTCTTAAAAAGACACAAAAGTTCAAACCATATTGAAGAAAATGGTTAATTCAAATGACATTAAAGTGTAGAATGTCTATGACATTTAAGATGTGTATACCTTATAACCCCACTACTCGAGTTACTGGTAGATCTAGAGAAACTCATGTAGGCATGAGGGGCAATAGAAGGTTGTTCATTGAAACAGTGTGATGTAAAAAATTAGAAAGAGTCTAATTGCTCCTCAGCAGGGAAGTAGCAAAATAAATTGTGGTTTATTCATATAATGTAATCATGTTATCAGTTAAAATGAATAAACTAGATTTATATTTGGCAACATAGAGAAATCTTAAAATCATAGTGAATGAAAAAAGTAGGTGCAAAAAAATACGTGTGGAAGGCTTCTCTGGTGGTCCAGTGGTTAAAAATCCACCTGCCAGAGCAAGAGACATGGGTTCTATCCCCGATCTGGGAAGACTGCACATGCCGCAGGGCAAGCAAGCCTGTGCGCTGCGGCTCCTGAACCTGTGTGCGGCAGCTCCCGAAGCCTGTGCGCCCTGGTGCCTGTGCTCTGCCGTAAGAGAAGCCACCTCTCATCGAGAAGAGAGTCCTCACACTGCGGCTAAGGAGTGGCCCCTGCTTGCTGCAACTAGAGAAGGTCCACACACAGCAACAAGTACCAGTGCAGCTAAAACAAATAAATAATTTAATATACACAATGGAATTATGGCTTTTATGAAAAGTTTTAAACATAGGAAATGATATTGAACTTTAAAAAATATAGTTACCTACATATATTGTTTTTGTTGTTGTTTAGTTGCTAAGTCTTGTCCAACTCTTTTGCAACCACTTGAACTGTAGCCCGATGTAGATAAACATAAAATAGGCTCAGGAGGATACAGACCAACTTCAAAACAATGGAAACGAGGAAGGAAAATAGAATTGTACATAAAAGTCTTCAAATGTTTCTTTATGATTTGTATCATAACTGATCATATTTAGGGGGCTAAATATGGTGAAATATTAATATGCATTAAATCTAAATAAGGGTAACATGCGCTTTTATTAAATTACTATATTTTTCTTATGTTTTAAGAAGTTAATGTTTTTAGAGCCCCTGAAGAATGATAGCAAGGGGACTTTCCTGGTGGTGCACTGGCTAAGACTCCGAATTCTCAATGCAGGACCCTGGGTTTGATCCCTGGTCAGGGAACTAGATCCCACATGCCACAACTAAGACCAACTGCAGCCAAATGAAGAAATGAATAAATATTGAAAAAGAGGCAGTGAGGTCCAGGTGGGTATGAGAGAGAGAATTTGGAGGATGTAGACTGCCTGGGACGCTTGTGAACGGCCTACTGGCCCGTCAGCCTTCTGTCCCAGAGGCACGTCCGTCAGACGCAGCCCTGGTCCAGCCAGAGCGCCAGCCTGTTTCCTCGGCTGCTTTCCTCCGACCTGCTCTCCAAGCTGCCTTTGGGGATGCCCTCTGCAAGTGGAAAACAAATTAAGCCTTTTCTTATTTTTTACTTATCAATTCCAGCTACCCAAGTTCACTCCTATTCTCCTTTTCATCCTTAGACGTTTGAAAACCAGAGATAAATAATGATGATGCTATTGAAGGAGAGGAAGTCCAGAAGGCCTTACTTCTTGAAAAATCTTTATGTTTTTCAAAGTTGCATCATCTCTATTATTTCAGTGACTTTTCACATCAAGCCCATAGACAGAGCAGGTATTTTTTTTCCCTGTTACTATTAAAGAAGCGGAGTCATTGAGAGGTTTAAAATGGGGCTTGGGCATCAAAATGATTGGTGAGGTCTCTGGACCTCTAACCTGTTCTGAAGCCCCAATTTAAGACCATTTGCAATATAATGAATTGAGTGTGGTATGTGGTATTATAATACCAAGGGTCCCCAAGGGCGCAATTACTATCATCACAGTAGTAGTTTGACTTGTGTGCCCCTGAGAGATATGTCCTAACAGCCAGTACTTGTGACTGTGACCTTATTTGAAAATAGGGTCTCTGCATATGTGATCAAGTTAAGATGAGGTCAAACTAGATTAGGGTAAGCGCTAAATCCAATGGCTGGTGTCCTTACAGGAAGAGGAGAAGGGACACAGACACGCACAGGAAAGAAGGGCGTGTGAAGACAGAAGCAGAAACTGGCATGATACAGCCCAGCCAGGGAACATCAGGATTGCCAGAGCAGCCAGGAGCTGGAAGAGAGGCCTGGGGTGATGTCTCCTTCAGAGCCTCCAGGAGACTCAGTGGGACTCAATCAGCCCCACTGACACCCTGATTTTCTGCCCTCTTGAACCATGAGAGAATAATTTTATGTTGGTTTAAGCCACTCAGTTTGTGATACTTTGCTCTGGCTACCCTAGGAAATCAATTCAACCTAAGGTTTGGGGTGATTCCAGTGGAGGTGATGTCTCAACTGAGACGTGAAGGGCTAGAATAGAGACGGTGTCAGGAACGTGTTCAGCCACAAATAAGATTAACCCCATCCAAAGTGGCTTAAACACATGAGGCTCCTTTGTTTCCACATGACTAGAGGTTCAGAGACAAGCAGTCCAGGGCCTGTGTAATTCCCCATGCTGTAGGGGACCCGGGCCCTTCTTATATTTCCATCCTACCATCTCTAACTTGTTGGCATCTTTTGTCCTCATGCTTATTGCTTCATGGTTGAAGTTGGCTCCTGAGCCCCTCAACCACATATTTGCATTCTGGACAGAAAGGGGAGGGAGGAAAAAGGAAGAGCCTTTTCCAAAAATCACCAGCAGACTTCTACTTAGATTTTCATGGTCAGAACTGGATGACATTTCATATGGTCACCCCAGCTATGAGGAAGGAACATAGATGTTTATATTTTTTGCTTTCCAGCCTCTAAAATAGAATGTAATAGGAGGACACACATGAGAAGAAGTTGATAATTGGTGCTGAGCAAACAGTCCTACAATGCCTCTAAAATGCCACTATTTCAGGTCAAATTTTAAGACTGGCAGCATGCATTGAGAAAACAAACAAGATAATAGTTTAAACAGATAAGAGTCTGGATGTAGGCAATCAAAGGCTGGTATAATCATCACGAGAAAAGATTCCTTTTATCTCTTTTCCTTTATTTTTCGTGTTAGCATCTATCCTCATTGTCAACTCATAAATCATAATGGCTGCTAAAGTTCCAGCCATCTCACTTTCATTCCAGAAAGGAGGAAGGATGGCAAAATAGCAAATTCCAGATAATTGTCCTTCTTATGAGGCATCGTCCAACCAGTATCTCCCACTATGTCTCACTGACCAGTATTAGAGAGAAGGTGAAAAAATATTGCTTTTATTGAATAAAAACAAGGATGTCTCATTAAGGAAGAAGATATATATTGGATAGTCAATAAGCAGCAGAGCCTCATAGGGCAAGTAAGTTTCATCTCAAGTGGCAATTTTATCTTATTTGTAGTGATTTCCTAGAGCACTGTGTTAAAAAAGATTCTGAGGCAAAGATCTGGGCTTAGTGTGTAGAGTGCAACAGCTGATTATGGATCTTGATCCTTGTCATTAGAGCGAGGGGTAATGATCTGTATGTGTGCGCCTTGAATTGGCTGTTCCTGGTTATGTTAGCCAGATAATAAGGGAGTTTAAAGAAAAACAAACAAACAAACACCTGCCTGATATCCTTCCCCTTGGCAGTGTGGCCCCTGATGCCTCACTGGTCCCCGGCACAGCAGCTGGTTGTTGAGCGGATTCCTCTCCCAGGAGAAGGGCAAGAGAAGCGCGTTTGCTGCGGTTGGGGGTGAGTGTGGGAGGATGTATTCGTTTGCTACGGCTGCCCTGGCCGAGTCCCACAGACTGCATGGTTGAATTTGAATTGAAGTCGCTCAGTCGTGTCTGACTCTTTGAGACCCTATGGACTGCAGCCCACCAGGCTCCTCCATCCATGGGATTTTCCAGGCAATAGTCTTGGAGTGGATTGATGTTTCCTTCTCCAGCGCATCTTCCCAACCCAGGCATCGAACCCGGGTGTCCCACATTGTAGACAGACGCTTTGCCATCTGAGCCACCAAGGAAGTCCATGGTTAATAGGAGCAATTTATTTTCTCCTGGTTCTGGAGACTGGGAGTCCGAAGTGGCCACAGGGTTGGTTCCTGCTGAGAGCTGTGAGGGAAGGACCTGTCCCCCACCTCTCTCTCTGGCTTGTGGACGACTGTCTTCCCCAAGCATCTGTGCAGGGCCATCCCTCTGTCCGTGCCTGTGCCCACACCTTTCTGTTCTTATAAGAACTCTAGTCATATTGGAGGAGAAGGAAATGGCAACCTACTCCAGTGTTCTTGCCTGGAGAATCCCAGGGACGGGGAACCTAGCGGGCTGCCGTCTATGGGGTCACACAGTCGGACATGACTGAAGCAACTTAGCAGCATCAACAGTCATACTGGATCAGGCCTCATCCTGGGAGCCTCGTTTAAACTTAAAAAAATATTTAATTTTAACTGAATAATAATTGCTTTATAGTATTGTGTTGGTTTCTGTCCAACAACAATATGAATCAGCCATAGGTACACATATGTCCCCTCCTCCTTTAAAGGTAATTACTTATTTAAGAGGTTCTATCTGCAAGTGTATTCTGAGACACTGGGCATTAGGACTTCAATGTAGGATCCTGGAGCGTGGTGGGGGTCAGGTATGTTCCATCAGAGCCCATGACAGAACACGTTATTTCCCCCTCTGACTGAAGAAAAATGCATTCTTCAAATGGAAGGGGAAGCAGGTGCTTATTCAAAGGCTATCACTGAGGAAGCCCCTTCCTGAACAGAACGAGTGGTGAGGACCGGAAGAATCCCATCCCTTCTGCTACATCACGTCAAGCGGTGAGAGACGTTGGTGTCCTGTGATCGTGTGGCATCCCAGCTGGTGACGGCTGTGCCCCGGGCTTAGGAGGTGGCGGCTGTACCCAGGGCTTAAGGCTGGGAGTTCTGTCAATGGAAAGGGGCTGAGAGCCAGCCCGGAGAGGCGAGGGCCAGCAGAGGAGCAAAGGCAGGCGCCGTGGGCCGGAAGACTGATTCAGGTGCTGGAGGCCACATCAGGGAGTGTTGAAGGGTGGCTCCAGGTCAGATGGATCTGGGTTTGAACCCTAACTCTGCTTCCTTCTGGCTGTATCATCTGGTCAAATGACACAGTTTCTCTGGGCTTCCATTCTCCTCTCTGTGGGACGGGGACAACTCACAGAGTCATGGGGAGGAAGGCAGCGTACCCAGAGTATCGCTGCAGCTAACACCATACGCTAGCTGTTCCCTCCGCTGAGAACTGAGGGGCCTGGAGCAGGGAACCAAGAGCTGTCTAAACCAGGTCCAGGCGGCCCGGCCGGAGCCCAGCCCCAGGGTGTGGACAACATCATGGTGGGTCACTGGAGTTTGAAAGTACCAGAAGGATGTGAGGTCTCACAGCGTTTTAAGGTCTTGTCTAGACCGAGAGGTGGTTTCACCAGTTTGTCTGAGGGCAGGAATGAGGTCTCTGTCTTTTTTCCTTTTTGCCTGTGAAGTCCTAGTGTCTGATCCCTTCCTGATACTCGTTTATTCAACAGTTACTGGGCACCTAATACTTGTTCACAGGTATTATTTAATTTAATCATCATGTAGTATAGAGCAGGCTTTATGATTCCTGATTTTTAAAAATTAATTATCTTTGGCTGTGTTGGGTCTTAGTTGCTCCACTGCAAGCGGGATCTTAGTCCCCAACCATGGATCAAGCCTGTGTCCCCTATATTGGCAGGTGGGTTCTTAACCACTGAACCACATGGGAAGTCCTCTGATTTTTCTTAATGTGAGAAAACTAAGGTTTTGAATGGGTTCAGTGCCGATCAGTTCAATTCAGTCACTTAGTCATGTCTGATTCTTTGCGACCCCATGGACTGCAGCATGCCAAGCTTCCTTGTCCATCACCAACTCCCAGAGTTTACTCAAACTCCTGTCCATCGAGTTGGTGATGCCATCCAACCGTCTCATCCTCTGTCATCCCCTTCTCCTCTCGCCGTCAATCTTTCCCAGCATCAGGGGCTTCTCCAATAAGTCAGTTCTTCACATCGGGTAACCAAAGTGTTGGAGTTTCAGCTTCAGCATCAGTCCTTCCAATCAACACCCAGGACTGATCTCCTTGAGGATGGACTGGTTGGATCTCGTTGCAGTCCAAGGGACTATCAGGAGTCTTCTCCAGCATCAAAGTTCAAAGCCATCAGTTCTTCAGTGCTCAGCTTTCTTTATAGTCCAACTCTCACATCCATACATGACCACTGGAAAAGCCATAGCTTTGACTAAACGAACATTTGCTGGCAAAGTAATGTCCCTGCTTTTTAATATGCTGTGTAGGTTGGTCATAATTTTTCTTCCAAGGAGCAAGCGTCTTTTAACTTCATGGCTGCAGTAGCCATCTGTGGTGATTTTGGAGCCTCTCAAAATAGTCTGTCACCATTTCTATTGTTTCCCCATCTATTTGCCATGAAGAGATGGGACCAGATTCCATGATCTTAGTTTTCTGAATATTGAGTTTTAAGCCAACTTTTTCACTCTCCTCTTACACTTTCATCCAGGGGCTCTTTAGTTCTTCTTCACTATATGTGATCTGCATATCTGAGGTTATTGATATTTCTACAGGCAATCTTGATTCTAGCTTGTGCTTCATCCAGCCTGGCATTTTGCATGATGTACTCTGCATATAAGTGAAATAAGGAGGGTGACAACATACAGCCTTGATGGACTCTTTTCCCAATTTGGAACCAGTCTGAATGGGTTAGTAATCTATTTAAGGTTATGAAACTATTTAACAGGAGTGATTCCCAGGTGGCGCAAGTGGTAAAGAATCCACTTGCCAAAGCAGAAGGCACAAGAGGCACAGATTTGATCCCCTGGAGTAGGGCACAGCAACCCACTCGAGTACTCTTGCCTGGGAAATCCCATGGACAGAAGAGGATGACGGGGCTGCAGTCCATGGGATTGCAAAGCGTTGGACACGACTGAGCACACACGCGTGAAACTAGAGGTATGATTCAAATGCTGTTCTGTCTGAGATCAAAGACCATTCCCTTTGCATTGCAAACAGTGATGTCTGCCTGTCTGTGTGTGAAGGTGATACAGCGGTCCTAACTGGGTGAGGAGGAGGGTGTCACTGTAGCTGTGCTATCTTTCCTCATTATTCAGTTCAGTTCAGTCGCTCAGTTGTGTCCGACTCTTTGCAACCCCATGAATCGCAGCATGCCAGGCCTCTCTGTCCATCACTAACTCACAGAGTTCACTCAGACTCACGTCCATCAAGTCGGTGATGCCATCCAGCCATCTCATCCTCTGTCGTCCCCTTCTCCTCCTGCCCCCAATCCCTCCCAGCATCAGAGTCTTTTCCAATGAGTCAACTCTTCGCATGAGGTGGCCAAAGTACTGGAGTTTCAGCTTCAGCATCATTCCCTCCAAAGAAATCCCAGGGCTGATCTCCTTCAGGATGGACTGGTTGGATCTCCTTGCAGTCCAAGGGACTCCCAAGAGTCTTCTCCAATACCACAGTTAAAAACATCAACTCTTTGGCACTCAGCTTTTTCCACAGTCCAACTCTCACATCCATACATGACCAGTGGAAAACCATAGCCTTGACTAGACGGACCTTTGTTGGCAAAGTAATGTCTCTGCTTTTCAATATGCTATCTAGGTTGGTCATAACTTTTTCCCAAGGAGTAAGTGTCTTTTAATTTCATGGCTGCAGTCAACATCTGCAGTGATTTTGGAGTCCCCCGAAATAAAGTCTGAGACGGTTTCCACTGTTTCTCCATCTATTTCCCAAGAAGTGATGGGACCAGATGCCATGATCTTCATTTTCTGAATGTTGAGCTTTAATCCAAATTTTTCACTCTCCACTTTCACTTTCATCAAGAGGCTTTTTCTTTCCTCTTCACTTTCTGCCATATGGATGGTGTCATCTGCATATCTGAGGTTATTGATATTTCTCCTGGAAATCTTGATTCCAGCTTGTGCTTCTTCCAGCCCAGTGTTTCTCATGATGTACTCTGCATATAAGTTAAATAAGCAAGGTGACAATATATAGCCTCAACATACTCCTTTTCTTATTTGGAACCAGTCTGTTTTTCCATGTCCAGTTCTAACTGTTGCTTCCTGACCTGCATATAGGTGTCTCAAGAGGCAGGTCAGGTGGTCTGGTATTTCCATCTCTTGAATAATTTTCCACAATTTATTGTGATCCACACAAAGGCTTTGGCATAGTCAATAAAGCAGAAATAGATGTTTTTTCCTGGAACTCTCTTGCTTTTTCCATGATCCAGTGGATGTTGGCAATTTGATCTCTGGTTCCTCTGCCTTTTCTAAATCCAGCTTGAACATCTGGAAGTTCATGGTTCACATACTGCTGAAGCCTGGCCTGGAGAATTTTGAGCATTACTTTTCTAGCATGTGAGATGAGTGCAATTGTGTGGTAGTTTGAGCATTCTTTGGCATTGCGTTTCTTTGGGATTGGAATGAAAACTGACCTTTTCCAGTCCTGTGGCCACTGCTGAGTTTTCCAAATCTGCTGGCATATTGAGTGCAGCACTTTACCAGCATCATCTTTCAGGATTTGAAATAGCTCTACTGGAGTTCCATCACCTCCACTAGCTTCGTTTGTAGCGATGCTTTCTAAGGCCCACTTGACTTCACATTCCAGGATGTCTGGCTCTAGGTGAGTGATCACACCATCATGATTATCTGGGTCCTGAAGATCTTTTTGTACAGTCCTTCTGTGTATTCTTGCCATCTCTTCTTAATATCTTCTGCTTCTGTTAGGTCCAGACCATTTCTGTCCTTTATCGAGCCCATCTTTGCATGAAGTGTTCCCTTGGTGTCTCTAATTTTCTTGAGGAGATCTCTAGTCTTTCCCATTTTATTGTTTTCCTCTATTTCTTTGCATGGATCACTGAAGAAGGCTTTCTTATCTCTTCTTGCTATTCTTTGGAACTCTGCACTCAGATGCTTGTATCTTTCCTTTTCTTCTTTGCTTTTCGTTTCTCTTCTTTTCATAGCTATTTGTAAGGCCTCCTCAGACAGCCATTTTGCTTTTTTGCATTTTTTCCCATGGGGATGGTCTTGATCCCTGTCTCCTGTACAATGTCACGAACCTCCGTCCATAGTTCATCAGGCACTCTATCTATCAGATCAGGTCCCTTAAATCTATTTCTCACTTCCACTGTATAATCATGAGGGATTTGATTTAGGTCATACCTGAATGAATGGTCTAGTGGTTTTCCCTACGTTCTTCAATTTCAGCCTGAATTTGGCAATAAGGAGTTCATGATCTGAGCCACAGTCAGCTCCTGGTCTTGTTTTTATTGACTGTATAGAGCTTCTCCATCTTTGGCTGCAGAGAACATAATCAGTCTGATTTCGGTGTTGACCATCTGGTGATGTCCATGTGTAGAGTCTTCTCTTGTGTTGTTGGAAGAGGGTGTTTGCTATGACCAGTGTATTTTCTTGGCAAAACTCTATTAGTCTTTGCCCTGCTTCATTCCACATTCCAAGGCCAAATTTGCCTGTTATTCTAGGTGTTTCTTGACTTCCTACTTTTGCATTCCAGTCCCCTATAATGAAAAGGACATCTTTTGGGGTGTTAGTTCTGAAAGGTCTTGTAGGTCTTCATAGAACCGTTCAGCTTCAGCTTCTTCAGCGTTACTGGTTGGGGCATAGACTTGGATTACCGTGATATTGAATGGTTTGCCTTGGAAACGAACAGAGATCATTTTGTCATTTTTGAGATTGCATCCAAGTACTGCATTTCAGACTCTTGTTGACCATGATGGCTACTCCATTTCTTCTAAGGGATTCTTGCCCACAGTTGTAGATATAATGGTCTTCTGAGTTAAAGTCACCCATTCCAGTCCATTTTAGTTCGCTGATTCCTAGAATGTTGACATTCACTCTTGCCATCTCCAATTTGACCACTTCCAATTTGCCTTGATTCATGGACCTGACATTCCAGGTTCCTATGCAATATTGCTCTTTACAGCATTGGACCTTGCTTCTATCACCAGTCACATCCACAACTGAGTATTGTTTTTGCTTTGACTCCATCCCTTCATTCTTTCTGGAGTTATTACTCCATTAATCTCCAGTAGCATATTGAGCATTACGGACTTGGGGGAGTTCCTCTTTCAGTATCCTATCATTTTTCCTTTTCATACTGTTCATGGGATTCTCAAGGCAAGAATACTGAAGTGGCTTGCCATCCCTTCTCCAGTGGACCACATTGTGTCAGACCTCTCCACCATGCCCGCCTGGCTTGGGTGGGCCCACAGGGCATGGCTTAGTTTCACTGAGTTAGACAAGGCTGTGGTCCTAGTGTGATTAGATTGACTAGTTTTCTGTGATTATGGTTTTAGTGTGTCTGCCCTCTTGAAACACACACTGCCTTATTTGGGTTTCTCTTTCCTTGGATGTGGGGTATCTCTTAGCGGCTGCTCCATCAAAGCGCAGCCCCACTGCTCCTTACCTTGGACAAGGGGTATCTCCTTACCGCCGCCCCTCCCGACCTTGAACATGGAATAGCTCCTCTAGCCCTCCGCTGCCCATGCAGCCACCGCTCCTTGGACGTGGGGTTGCTCCTCCTGGCTGCTGCCCCTGGTCTCTGGTGGGGGTAGCTCCTCTCGGCTGCTCCTGCCCTGTCATAGCCTGGCACTCTCCGCCACTGCCCCTGAATTTGGACTCGGCGTAGCTCCCTCTAGGCTGCCGCCCCTGACCTCAGAGGTTGGGCAACTCCTCTCGGCCACGCTGTGTGCGTCGTCACAGCCATTATTTACTTTAAAATAAAGATCTGGTCCTACCAGTCATAGAAACTATAATAAGCACACGACTTAGTAGGGGATCAGTTATATATACCATGCCCCTGTCGTCAGAGAATGGTCCATGTAGGGTCATATAACTCAAACTCAGCCAACAAACTCCTTCCCTGCCATTTTTCAAATCCATCTGAGAGCGAGAGTCCTCCTTCCTTGAAATCATGAAGCCTCAAGGCCCCGAGCAGCTTGTGCCATGTCCCTGCGGGAGTGGAGGAATCCCCCCTTGCAATAAAATAATGAGACCAAGATGCAAAGAGGAGCAGAGCAGATTGGAGGCTCAGAGTCCTTGCCTGCGGGGCTCCAAGACCAGCTCCACCCATGACCATATAATCTGACCCATCTCCCACTTTTGGGTGGTGGAATTGGGCAACTGTCACTGGCAAAGAATCAAGATAATTCCCCAGTAAATAGAATAGAAACACATTCAGCAAACTTCCTGTCTAGTCAATAAGATAACTAATCTCAGGCCACAAATTTTAATTTCTAGCTTTGTTTCCTGGGGACCTTTTTCAATTTGTTGTGCTGTTGCTGTTTAGTCAAGTCATGTCAGACTCTTGCCGCCCCATGCACTGTAACCCACCAGGCTCTGTGTCCATGGGATTTCCCAGGCAAGAATACTGGAGTGGGAAGCTCCGGGGAGCTTTCTGACCCAGGGATCAAGCCCACTCCTCCTGTATTGGCAGGCAGATTCTTTACCACATAACCATCTGGGAAGCCCTCTTTTCCACTTGTTCAGCCAAGCTGTGTCCTACTCTTTTCGACCCCATGAACTGCAGCATGCCAGGTCATCATCTCCTGGAGTTTGCTCAAGTTCATGTCCATTGAATCAGTGACGTCATCCAACCATCTCACCCTCTGTCGCTCTCTGCTAGCCTATAGCTGAAGGCTGATGGTTCCCAGAGGAACTATGAAGATGTTTCCAAATATAGAAAAGGGGATGATATTAATGTTAATTCATACAGGAAAAATTGTGTAAGTACCAATTACATATTTTTCTTTAAAGTGAGCTTTCTTATTGGAACTTTTTTTCTATATACAGATATGGAACCCCTTTGATGGGCTTCTGACAGTGCTGAACTCATGAATTCCCTTCTTGCCTTTAACTGTATGCTGTGTAAAACACCTAAAAACATTTATGTTTGAGTGCTGTTAGGAGATCTGGTTTTTCTGGTAGTCATGTATGGATGTGGGAGTTGGATCATAAAGAAAGCTGAGCACCAAAGAATTGATGCTTTTGAACTGTGGTGTTGGAGAAGACTCTTGAGAGTCCCTTGGACTGCAAGGCGATCCAACCAGTCCATCCTAGAGGAAATCAGTCTTGAATATACATTGGAAGGACTGATGCTGAAGCTGAAGCTCCAATACTTTGGCCACCTGATGTGAAGACCTGACTCACTGAAAAAGACCCTGATGCTGGGAAAGACTGAAGGCAGGAGGAGAAGGGGACAAGAGAGGATGAGATGGTTTGATGGCATCACCAACTCAATGGACATGAGTTTGAGCAAGCTCCAGGAGTTGATGATGAACAAGGAAGCCTGGCGTGCTGCAGTTCATGGGTCACAAAGAGTCAGACACAACTGAGCGACTGAACTGAACTGAACTGAACCAGGAGATCTGATGGCCAAATTGTATTTTCGATGAAGCATCATATCTAAACAAACCTTTAAATCTCTACTCACAACAATATTTACAAAACTTCATGTTGTGACAAAATATGTACTTTCCATTCTGGTAAGGTGGCAACATTGCTAATAGAGAATAGCGGCCTGATAAGTCTGTTTTTCCACTGTATGAAGAAACACTTGCCATCGAGGTTTTGTTTGCCCTTTAAAGTTAATTAATTGCATGATCTAATAGTAACTAATTATACCTTCCTTCTGTTATAAAGCTCTTAAAGCATTTCACAATCAATTAGCAGCTCAGGGACATCATTATTATTGGACATTTTGCAATATGAATGCATTCAAAGTTGGAACACAGCAAACTTGACTGTAATGGTAAAGGTGGGGAGAAGTTATAAGCCAAACCCGCAGACGCTGACGTTTCTTGAAGAAAGCTTTCAGTGTCTCACCAGCTTAGTAGCAGGGCTTTGTGGTCCCCGGGTTTTATTTCTCTCATATTGCTTTTCTCACTACTTATGCAGTGTTCATTAAATCTGGCACCGGAGCCGAGGTCTGGTGTTTCTCCTTCCTAGCTGCGTTGCTGCTCTCTCTTAGATAAGTTAAATGTGTGTACTCACTTGAGACAAAGTCCAATATTGCATAATTATCTGGTCTATTTGGTTGGCATAGGCCAGCAACTGGGTGATAGGTCAGAGTGGATTTTAGGTTAAGGTCATGCTGGAAACAATTCAAGACTCGAACCTAAACACTCTAATGTCACTAACCTCTGGTCCAGCCCTTGAAAGGCTGTTGAAGCCCTCCCTGTACAATGAACTATTGTCTCAAACAAAGAGTGACCTGAGAGATGGTCAAATAGTATGGTGCACTTTCTGTACAACTTTAAATTTAAACACTGCCCATGGGATGTTTGTTTGAATAAAACACAGGCCAAATTTAAATAGCTCTGTATGGCTCTTCCTAAAGGGAATTTTAGGTAGCTTGAAAACCTCCTGTAATTTACTTCCACTGTCTGGAGGTTCTCAACATAACTGGAGCAAGTATTCTGCCTTATTCTGTAGTTTAAATCAGGGAAGGCTCTAGGACCCTGGGGTGCCCTAAGCAAGGGTGTACCAAGTCACCTCAGTCAGGTCCAGTTCTTTGTGACTCTATGGACTGTAGCCCACAAGGCTCCTCCGTCCCTGGGATTCTCCAGGCAAGAATATGGGAGTGGGTTGCCATTCCCTCCTCCAGGGGATCTTCTCAACCCAGCGACTGAATTTGCGTCTTTTTTTTTCTTTCTTTTTAATATTTGTTTTTAGTTGATTGATCATTGCTTTACAATGCTGGTTTGATTTTTCATACAGCAACATGAATTAACCATAGGTGCCCATATCTCCCTCCCTGTTGGATCTCCCTCCCACCTCCCAGCCGTTCCCACCTCTCTAGGTGATTGCAGAGCCCCAGCGTGAGTTCCCTGAGTCATACAGCAAATTCTCATCGGCTGTCTATTTACATGTGTTAGTCACCACGCGTCCACGCTGCTCTCCATTCATCTCCCCCTCCCTCCAATTCCCCACTCTTGTCCATGAGTCTGTTCTCTAGGTCTGCATCTCTGC
Organism: Nanger dama; assembly: GCA_917880005.1. Lineage (NCBI taxonomy): Eukaryota > Metazoa > Chordata > Mammalia > Artiodactyla > Bovidae > Nanger > Nanger dama. The sequence continues at coordinate 644,108 of CAKJTW010000107.1, forward strand.
TGCTCTGTGAACAGACCGAACCTGTTTCTCCTATGTCTCCTTCACTGGCACGCAGGTTCTTCACCACTGGTGCCACCTGAAAGCCCTAGGATGCCCTACAAGTTGTCACAAGCTGGCATGCAGTGCCCAGCTCTCCCCTCTTAAGCAACCCCTGCCTTCACATGACAGACGAGAAATGCTTTAGCAATCAGCAGCAGTGTGGTAGGCTGAGTAATGGTCTCCCAATATCCTTGTTGTAAGCTGTAGAGCCTATGAATGTTACCTTTTCCGGCACAAAGAAAAAAATGGAATAACAAAAGAACTTTGCAGATAGGATTAAAATAAGGATCTCAAAACGGGAAGACTACCCTGGATCATCTGGGTGAGGACTAAATGAAATCATTTATATCCTTATAAGAAGGGGGCTTCCCAGGTCGCCCTAGTGGTAAGGAACCAGCCTGCCCATTGAGTGGCTGATCAACAAAAACCTTTTTCAGAACTGAGACTGTCTTCCTGGCAATGTGGGACAAAATGGTCAGGAAATACCCCCAAAGTGTGGTCGGATTTTTGACCACAAGGGGGCCCTGTCGACTACAAAATCGCACTTATACCAAGAGCATCGCCAACGACTGAGCAAGAATGTTAGCCATCTGCCTCTGCAGAGACTGAACCCCGCGCCGCTGCAGCTGCTGATTCTCAACACCCCCGAGGGGGTTCAGGGTGGAGTGAGGCACTCTGTGCTCCAGCGAATCTGGTGGGACAGGGCTTGAGGTAGCTGAATGTTTTCAGGAACAGGTTTTATGATCTCAGTCCTTGCATCTCCTCATATTTAGAGAAGCACTAAATCCTTTCATAGTGACTTCAGATCCTGGTGACAGGCAGAAATCTTTTGTAAACTTAATGGTACTGAACTCCGCCTTCACAAAGCCTTATCTATTGATCTTCCCCCACTGCATCCTTGGCGAAGTCTCTCAGACTGCAGTGCTGCCTCCTGGGCTGCGGTCCGCATTTTGCCTCAAAGAAAATTTCCGCAAGAAAAAAAAAAAAGAACTTGCTTGCCAGTCCAGGAGACATAAGAGAGGAGGGCTCGATCCTTGGGTTGGGAAGATCCTCTGGAGAAAGGAATAGCAACCCACTCTAGTATTCTTGCCTGGAGAATCCCACGGACAGAGGAGGCTGGTAGGTTACAGTCCACAGGATCACAGAGAGTGGGACATGACTAAAGCCACTTAGCATGCGAGAGTGGAGAAGGCAATGGCACTCCACTCCAGTGCTCTCGCCTGGAAAATCCCATGGGCGGAGGAGCCTGGTGGGCTGCAGTCCATGGGGTCGCTAAGAGTCGGACACGACTGAGCAACTTCACTTTCACTTTTCACTTTCATGCATTGGAGAAGGAAATGGCAACCCACTCCAGTGTTCTTGCCTGGAGAATCCCAGGGATGGGGGAGCCTAGTGGGAGTCTATGGGGTCGCACAGAGACGGACATGACTGAAGCGGCTTAGCAGCAGCAGCATGCAAGAGGGAGGCAGAAGGAGATTTGACACAGATAAAAGGAGAAAGCAAGGTGGCCACAGAGCCACCGATTATAATGATGTGGCTACAAGCCAAGGAGTGCCAGCAGCCACCAGAAGCCGGACAAGCAAGGACTGGGTCATTTCTGAGAGCCTCTTGAGAAAGTATGGCCCTGCCCACACCTTGATTTGGGGCTTCTGAATTTCAGAACTATGAGAGAACAAATTTCTACTGTGTTTAGGCATCAATTTCTGATAATTTGGTATAGCAGCCCTAGGAAACACAAGCAGTGAGATTAAGTGATATAAGCGGACTGAATGGAGGATTCACAGGGGGCCCCAGGATCTGCCTCAAATCATGAAGCCTAGAGAATGCAAGTGTGGCCCAAAGCTGGGATGCAAAAGGTAATTTGAGACTGATTGTTTGCATCTGGTGATGTTAATTGGTAAAGCAATTAATGTGAGTTTGAAACTGATGGTAGAAGTTTGGGGACTTCCCCAGACTTGGATTACACCCCACACTGCAGACTGTTCAGTGTCTCAAATCTGTCATGTGTGTCTGTACGTGTAAATTAGATTGCTGGGAAAAATTGAGGGCAGGAGGAGAAGGGGGAAACAGATGATGAGATGGTTGGATGGCATCTTGACTCAAAGGACTTGAGTTTGAACAAACTCCGGGAGATAGTGAAGGACAGGGAAGCCTGACTTGCTTGTAGTGTATGGAGTTGCAAAGACTCAGACGCAACTAAGTGAGTGAACAACAGTAAGAATGTGGAAGCTTTCCTTTTTCTCAACTCTGTCTAATAGATCTTCATTCTGAGAGTTATTTTCTCCAGTTCACTTACTTCTATTTGTGACAGGAGACTTTGACTGAATGGCTCCTCAAAAGGTATGACTACATTATGCAAAACTTTTTGAAAACCAGTATCTTGCTGGTTCTTTCAGGCAAAGAGGAAAGTCTGGGGGCCAGGGGACTCTGTATGGTGGGAGTGGACATACTCCCCTGCATCAGGCTGGGAAGTCTCAGAGCTTGTGGGGCAGCTGGAAAAGTGAGCCTAGAGCTGCATGGAGAGGAACTACTGGGCTGTCCCAGGGCTACGTGAGTTTGGCAGTGGAAAAACATGTCTGTTGCACTGGGCCGTTGCTTCTGGCAGGAAGCCCCTGGGGAAAAGTACAGATGGATGTGCTGCTCATTCTTAGGAGTTGGAAGAGATTTGTCTGAATAGAACAAAGTGATTCAGAGGACAAAATGCCTCAACCAAGTGAAAAGGGATTTCAGAGCTGACATCAGCCTGGCATTAACAACCAGGTTCTTATTATTGTCTGCTTTAGAACCTCAGTAGGAGAGCTTGCCTACCTTGGATACTGCAAGCACAATGCTTCATGTTTAAAGAGTAAAGCAGCTTTCTGGTGTGTTGGAAAGAAATCCCATGGGAATGGGTTTCACAGCCAGAGGCTGGGCTGCCTCAAAAGGGTGTTGCTCTGCAGCAACATTATCTCCTCCTGCCACGAATATCAAACAAGCCCATGATTAATTCTTTCCATTAGAGCCCCATCTCCCACTACCGTTATGCTTAGGATCGAAACAATACAGTCTGATTACCATTGTGTCCTGTGCAGTTTCAATTGTAAGTGCAAAATGTGAAATGTAGGATTTTTTTTTTTTTTTTTACATCTTGTCACCCCAGATGTGGATATACTTTGGAAGTGGAATTAGAAACAATGCAACGGTAATTAAAGACTGGTGTCTTCCCTGAGATAAAACACAGCACGGTGCCAAGCATTTGATTGGCAGTACGTAATTAAAAGTTGCTTTAAATGGCTATACTAAACATAGCCAGTAAATCTTTAATCCAATTTTCTGTTGATGAGTGGGGCTGTGTTTCCTCCCTGTTGTTTGACCTGATGGTGGAGGTAACGAAGATAATGGCGACCTCCTTCAAAGGTCCTGTGCACACAGTGCCATACCCAACCCTGCAACAGGCCACCACCTACCCACGCCTCCACTGGAGACTCTTGGACACTCAGAGAAGTCTGGCTCAGTCTCTTGTGGAGTTGCTGCTCCTTTCTCCTGGGTCCTGGTGCACACAAGGTTTTGTTTCTGTCTTCCAAGAGTCTGTTTCCCCAGTCCTGTGGAAATTCTGTAATCAAATCCCATTGGTCTCCAAAGTCAAATTCCCTGGGGGTTCCCAGTCCCTTTGCCAGATCCCCAGGTTGGGAAATCTGTTGTTCATCCTAGAACTTTCTTAACAGTGGGAGAATTTATTAGGTATAATTGTTCTGCTATATTAGGTATAATTGTCACCCTGCTTATTTAACTTATACGCAGAGTACATCATGCAAAATGCCAGGCTAGATGAAGCACAAGCTGGAATCAATATTGCTGGGAGATACATCAATAAGCTCAGATATGCAGATGATACCACGCTTATGGCAGAACACAAAGAAGAACTAAAGAGCCTCTTGGTGAAAGTGAAAGAGAGTGAAAAGTTGGCTTAGAACTCAACATTCTGAAAATCAAGATCATGGCATCTGGTCCCATCACTTCATGTCAAATAGATGAGAAACATGGAAACAGTGAGAGACTTTATTTTGGGGGGCTCCAAAATCACTGCAGATTGTGACTGTAGCCATGAAATTAAAAGATGCTTGCTCCTTGGAATAAAGAGTTATGATCAATCTAAACAGCATATTAAAAAGCAGGGACATTACTTTGCCAACAAAGGTCTGTCTAGTCAAAGCTTTGGTTTTTCCATTAGTCATGTATGGATGTGAGAGCTGGACTATAAAGAAAGCTGAAGAATTGATGCTTTTGAACTGTGGTGCTGGAGAAGACTTTTGGGAGTCCCTTGGATTTCAAGGAGATCCAACCAGTCCATCCTAAAGAAAATCAGTCTTGAATATTCATTGGAAGGACTGATGCTGAAGCTGAAACTCCAATACTTTGTCTACCTGATAAAAAGAACTGACTCATTGGAAAAGACTGTGATGCTGGGAGGGATTAGGGGCAGGAGGAGAAGGGGACGACAGAGGATGAGATGGTTGGATAGCATCACTGACTTGATGGACATGAGTCTGAGCAAGCTCTGGGAGATGGTGATGGACAGGGAAGCCTGGTGTGCTACAGTCCATGGGGTCGCAAAGAGTTGGACATGAATGAGCGACTGAACTAACTGAAAAACCGGCTTCAAACAGGTGACAAAGGGGAACAATTTTAATACAGAAGTTTTAAAAATTTAGTCACATTTAGAATAGTTGCAGAGAAGGCAATGGCACCCCACTCCAGTGTTCTTGCCTGGCAAATCCCAGGGACGGGGGGAGCCTGGTGGGCTGCCATCTATGGGGGTCACACAGAGTCAGACACGACTGAAGTGACTTAGCAGCAGCAGCAGCAACAGAATAGTTGCAAAACACCTGCATAAACGCTTAAAATTAAATCCCTAGGGTGCACTGAAAGGGTTATATGCCACACTTTTGCTTTGTTATTTTCCATAAAGTGATAATTCAGAGTACACTGTTTTTTTTTTTTTTTAAAACCAGTTAATGTGTATAAATTTTAGGGAAAAGGAGAAGTCTTGAGATAACAAAGTGATGGAATTTGAGATGGTAAATTCCAATATGCTTGGATGTATCCCTTTTTATTGATATACTTTAATATCATTCCAATAGAATCACTTAATATTATTTATTTAGTTAATACAATTAATAATTAAAAATTTGAATTTTTGGTTTTACTGTATATACATTTTACCTCAATTAAAAATATTAATTGTTGGTCTATTTGAGTCTCTTGGTGGAGAAAGAAGAAACATTGGAGCAAAGGAAAGGGGGCTACTTTCTGCTCCTTGAGCAACATTTACCTGAAGTCCATTCATCGGCAAAACCATTGCGGTGCAGTGTCACTAGGAAGTTACCAAAATGCAGGGAAAAGTTTATTTTAAATATTGAAAAAAATTAAGTTGATTTAATATATGTATTTAGGACTTTAAGATAGTTCACATGCATTTTGTTACTGTATGTTTTCTTTCCCTGGAAACACTAGCCCCCGATGCTCATGCCCAAGGCCAGAGGCTCTGGCAGGATCTGAGCGCCCACGTTCAGGTCTGCAGGCTCCCGGCCCCCTTAGGTGGCGGGTGGCGACTAGCGGTTTCCTCAGCACTGCACTTACGGCGCAGCAGACTCTGCTAATGAATTACTCACATACCCAGCCCTGACCTTTCTTCTTGTAGAGTTTATGGAAGAGATGGAACTTACTTGACAACAAGTAAACAGGCATAGAAAATCCTGATTGGCATTATTAATCTTCCCTAAGGAGAAACACAGCAGGGCCCTTGAAAATGTCAGGCTGAGAGCTTTTGACACTGAATAGCCCAAGAGAAAAATGTTGCTAAGTGGGCTCACAGCAGCTCCTCACATCCCTGCCTTCCGCAGTAAACTGCTCCGTGACATCGCAAGTGGTGGAGGCGAACTTTGCTTCCATCGGAGCAGCGTGGGCTCTTTGTCAGGACTGCTTCCACCCTGACTCTCAGATCAGCAGTGGTGACAGTTCAGATGGATCTCTAGAAGGGACTCACAGCCCTTCTCAGCACTGGCAGGGACCTCCGCTGTCTCACTGAGCAGCCAGTCACCCAGAGAAAGGCTGGAACTGCTGGTGGGTGTTGTGGGGACAGCACTGTGAACCTGAATCCCTACCTCGGGGAGTCTGCTTGGGGAGGTTGCACACACGCAGTGCTTATTTGCCACCAGAAAGTAAGGAAGGAAGGCATAGGGGCAGCGAGGAAGAAAGGGAGGGAGGAAAGAGCGAAGGAAGGAAGAGAGGGGAAAGGGAGGTAATTTTATTTTATTTTTAGCTATTTATTTTATATTGGAGTATAGCTGATTAACAATATTGTGTCAGTTTCAGGTATACAGAAATGTGATTCATGTATCTATTCTTATCCAAAGTCTTTTCACATTTAGGTTGTTACATAGTACAGAGCAGAGTTCCTTGTGCTATACAATAGGGACTTGGTTATCCATTTTATTTATTTTTAAAACCTTTTTATTTTGTACTGGGGTATAGCCAATTTGCAATGCTGTGATCATTTCAGGTGAAGAGTGAAGGGACTCAGCCACGCATGGACATGTATCCATCCTCCCCAGACTCCCCTCCTGCCCAGGCTGCCCTGGAACACTGAGCAGGGCTCCTTGTGCTGCCCAGTAGGGCAGTTCGTTGCGGGTGTTAAACACAGCAGAGGGTGCATGTCTGCCCCAAACCCTCTAACTCTCCCTTCTCCATCCAGCTTTCCCCTCTGGTTACCAGGAGTTTGGTCTCTAAGGCTGTGTTTCTGTTTGCAAAGAAGCTCATTTGTACCAAAACAGAGGTGGTAGTAAAAGAACTGCTTTCACGTGACCCCTGGTCATGGTTTTTAAGATGACTTTTTAAGATTAATTCTTAGAGTTTCAATGTTTAATATTTTTAAAAAAATTAATGACAGCATTTTAAAGAAACCACATTTAATTTCTAGTAATGCATGTCAGACATTACTTTATCAGTGTTTTGCTACCTGTTTTGCTCATAACAAAACAAACAGAAAAGTATTTCCCTGGAAAAGCTCAGCTTTCTGAGGAAAGGAGCGAAAAAGAAGCTTCTTCTCCACAGACAGGAGGAGGTGGCAAGAATCCAGAGGCTGCCTTTAGTTACGTGGGATCACAGATGGAGACTTGTGCTCATGTCTTTCCTCGGGGCTTCCCAGGTGGCGCTAGCAGTAAAGAACCCACCTGTCAATGTAGGAGACATAAGAGACGTGGGTTTTCAGTATTTCTCCAGCTCCGTGGAAGGTGAAAGGGGCTGAACTCCCAGGAGATCCAGCAGAAATGGAGAGGAGCCACAATCTGACTAAACATCATTTGATTAAAATATAATTCTTTAATATAATTTTGCAGAAATTATTTCAAATTTACAGAAGAGTGGCGAGAATAGTAGAAGAACTTCTGTATAGCCTCTACTCCATCCCCTAACTCCTTTTCCTTCATGTGGGATTAACGTTTCACTACATGAGCCTCGTCATTTGCTCTCTGTAATTATGGCTTTTTATTCATTTATTTGGCTGTGCCAGGTCTTAGCTGCAGCTCATGGAATCTTCACCGTATCATGCTAATCTTCTGCAGCAGCTCACGGGCTCCAGAGTTCCTGGACTCAGTAGCTGTGGAGTGAGGGCTTAGTTGCTTTGTGGCATGTGGGATCCTCCTGGATCACAGGTTGAACGTGTCTACTGCATTGGCAGGTGGATTCGTTACTACTGAGCCACCAGGGGAGCTCCCTCCATCTTAATTTGGTATTCCATGACTATAGCGTAATTTGTTTTTAACAGTACAGGCCGGTTACTTTTTAGAATGTCTTTCATTTGAGGCTTGTCTGATACTGGCTTATGCTTAGATTTAGCTTATACACTTTGTGGCAGGAATACCACAGAAGTGATGCTGTGTTCTTCTCAGTGAATCATATCAAGAGGCATGTGGTGGCGATTTGTCTGATCACTAGAGATGATAAAAGAGATGTTCCATTCTGTTATCATGCATTAAGACAGTGTCTAACCAGAATTCTCTACTTTAAAGATGAACTGTAAGCCTTTTGCCTACAAAGGTCTGTATAATCCCAGCTAAGGTTTTTCCAGTAGTCATGTACAGATGTGAGAGTTGGACCGTACAGAGGACTGAGCACTGAAGAACTGATGCTTTTGAAGTGTGGTGCTGGAGAAGACTCTTGAGAGTCCCTTGAACAGCAAGGCAATTAAACCAGTGAATCCTAAAAGAAATCAACCCTGAATATTCACTGGAAGGACTGGAGCTGAAGCTGAAGCTGAAGCTCCAATACTTTGGCTATCTGATGCGAAGAACTGACTCATTGGAAAAGACCCAGATGCTGGGAAAGACTGAAGGCAAAAGAAGAGATTTACAGAGGATGAGATGTTTGGATGACGTCATTAGCTCAATGGAAGTGAATTTGAGCAAACTCCAGGAGATAGTGGAGGACAGGGAAGCCTGGCATGCTGCAGTACATGAGGTTGCAAAGAGTCAGACACAACTTAGTGACTGAACAATGACAAGACTTTCATACCTTATAAGTCATCAATATGCATTTTATAGGAGATAGTTCAAGACTTTTTACATGTCCTGAAATTTTTGCCTACTAGTTTTAGCATCTGTTGATGAGTCTTGCTGAGTCAATTGTTCTTGTTATAATTGCCAATTTGTTTAATTCCATTAACCCTTTATATTTATCAGCTGTTATTCTATGATAAGATCAATCCTTCCTTTTCCCTTAATTTCTTTATTATTATGAGTGTGCATTCATGAATCCCTGTTTTATTCTGTGACTTATACCTTGTTACTATCCTTATTTATTTTGATGCTGAAATGTTGCAGATTTGGTGAGGATGAGCCCTTTTAAGATGGTGCCCATGTTCCTTTGATAGATACTCATCATTTTTGGACCAGTTTCTTACTTTATGGCACAGAATGTTGAAGGCGTATCTTACGCTTTCCCTGCATCAGCCCTGTAATTAGCCATTTTCTGAGGAGCCTTGGTTCATTTGAAAGAATATCTGTATGCTCAGTCTGCTGGGGTGTCATTGTTCTTAGGCCTCTCAGAGCTAAGAAACGTGTGTATGTGCACACATGCACACATACACACACAGGTATCGTGGTAGACATGAAAATGTACAACTCAGACCCCCCAACAAGGAAGGACTTGTTGCAGAGACAGGCCTTGCCCAAATCTCACCTTTTCAGCCAGCCAAAATCTAATGATTGATTGAAGACAGGGGATAAAGATTAGTCATTTTGGTACAAAGGGAGCAACTCTGAGAGGCCATGTACGCTCCAGAGCTGAGCTGACCAAGACAGGCCTGGGCCAGCATCGCAGTTCAGCCCAATCCATCCCCTTCTACATATTTTGACCCCTAATAAATATCCTACACTCCAAACTTCATCTCAGTGTTTGTTTCCAGAGAATGCAATCTGCAACACACACACACACACACACACACACACACACACACACACACACACTCCTATTTCTACATTTATAAAAATGCAAGTTCATACAAGGCCTGGAGGGAGGTGGTTGATTCACAGTAGTATTGGCTCCAGAGAGACTGAGTGGCAGGGGCTCTCAGAACTTCCTTAGCTGCAGTTCATGTTGGTGAAGACTTGGGAGATTCTCACTGGCAGAAGCTGCAGGAGTCCACAGGAGCAGTGAGGCCTTTGCGGGGTCCTCAACGGTGAAAGGTGCGGGGGGTTCTCCTGCTCCCCTTTTCTTCCATGGAGTGAACTCAGGTCCAAGAGGAGTTCCTGAGCTGAAGGATGAAGTGTCACATATTTTGCTAGATTGTTTTCACAAAAATCTGAACAGTCCATGCGTGGATCAGCAGCACATGAGCACCCTGCTTTCCTGATGGTAAAGCACCAACAAGATCAAGCCCTGAGCCCTTGGAGTGGGAGCACTGACTCCAAGGCCCTAGACAACCAGAGAACTAACCCTAGGGAGTATCAAATAGTGAGAACTCCCACAAAGGAAACCACTTGAATATAAGACCCAGCCATCACCCATCCAGCAGTAGCGCCTTATGCAGGACGCCTCATCCAAGCAACAAACAAAGCAAAAATACAAACCCAATCATCAGCAGGCAGGAGTACCACCTCACTCAGCCTTGCCCATCAGAGGAAAAACAAACAAAAAAACTCAGCACAAATCTCACTCTATGCAAAGCTTACACAAATCACTGGACAGACCTTAGGAGGGAAGAAACAAACAGGAAGAAAGAATTCAGTCTTGAAGCCTGGGAAAAGGAGACTTCAAACACAATAAGGTAAAAAAATAATGAAAAGGCAAAGAGATACTACATAAATGAAGGAACAAACTAGAAACACAGATGTCTAAATAAATGAAGAGGAAATAGACAAACTACCTGACAAAGAATTCAGAATAATGGTAGTAAAGATGATCAAAAACCTTGAAAACAAAATGGAGAAAATGCAATGATCAATTAACAAAGACCTAGAAGAATTAAAGAATAAACAGACAGAGACAAACAATACAATTACTGAAACTGAAAATACTCTAAAAGGAATCAATTGCAAAATATCTGAAGTAGAAGAACAAATCAGTGAGCTGCAAGTTAAGTGGTGGAAATAACTTGAAGGGCAGAATAAAGTAAAAAGAATGAAAAGAACTGAGGATAGTCTCTGAGACCTCTGGGACAATAACAGATACACCAACATTCAAATTACAGAGGTCCCAGAAGAAGAAGAGAAAAAGAAAGGGTATGAGAAAATTTTTGATGCAATTATAGTTGAAAATCTCCTCAGCATGGAAAAGGAAATAGTCAATCAAGTCCAAGAGGTGCAAAGAGTCCTGTGCAGGATAAACCCAAGGAGAAACATGCCAAGACACATGCTAATCAAACTAACAAAGACTAAACACAAAGAATCTCAAAAGCAGCAAGGGAGAAGCAACAAGTAACATACAAGGAAACCCCATATGCTTAACAGCTGATCTTTCAGCAGAAACTCTGCAGCCCAGAAGGGAAAGGCAGTATACATTTAAAGTACTGAAAGGGAAGAATCTACAACCAAGATCATTGTACCCAGCAAGGATCTCATTCAGAATTGAGGGAGAAATAAAAAGCTTTTCAGACAAGTAAAAGTTAAGAGAATTCAGTACCATCAAACTGGCTTTACAACAAATATTAAAGAGACTTATATAGTCAAGAAATACAAGAGAAGAAAAAAGATCTACAGAATCAATGTCAAACAGTTAAGAAAATGGCAAGAAGAAAAAAAAGTCAATAATTATTTTAAATGTAAATGGAGTAAATGCTCCAACCAAAAGACACAGACTGGCTGAAGGGATACAAAAACAAAATCTATATATATGCTGTCTACAAGAAACCCACTGGAGAAGGGAATGGCAACCCACTCTAGTACTCTTGCCTGGAAAATCCTATGGACAGAGGAGCCTGGTAGGCTGCAGTCCATGAGGTCACTAAAGTCGGACACGACTGAGCGACTTCACTTTGACTTTTCACTTTCATGCTTTAGGGAAGGAAATGGCAACCCACTCCAGTGTTCTTGCCTGGAGAATCCCAAGGATGGGGGAGCCTGGTGGGCTGCCGTCTATGGGGTCGCACAGAATCGGACACAACTGAGGTGACTTAGCAGTAGCAGCAGCAGCAAGAAACCCACTTCAGACCTTAAGACACATATAGACTGAAAGTGAGAGGATGGAAAATATATTCCATGCAAATGGGAAGCAAAAGAGAGCTGGAGTAGAAGAAAAGCTGGAAAAGGAAGAGCAAAAAACCCCGAAATTAGTAGACAGAAAGAAATCTTAAAGATCTGAGCAGAAAGAAATGAAAGAAACAGTAGTAAAGATCAATAAAACTAAAAAATGATTCTTTGAGAACACAAAGAAGCCTTTAGCCAGACTCATCAAGACAAAAAGAGAGAAGAATCAAATCAACAAAAATAGAAATGAAAAAGGAGAAGTTACAACAGAAAAGGCAGAAATACAAAGATTATTGCAAACAACTATATGGTAATAAAATGGATAACCTGGAAGAAATGGACAGATTCTTAGAAAAGTTCAATCTTCTAAGACTGAACGAGGAAAAAATAGAAATTATGAACAACTCAACAAGCACTGAAATTGAAGCTGTGATAAAAAATCTCTCCCCAAAATAAAAGATCAGGGCCAGATGGCTTCACATGAGAATTCTATCAAACATTTAGAGAATAGCTAATGCCTATCCTTCTAAAACTCTTTCAAAAATTGCAGAGGAAGGAACACTTCCAAATTCATTCTACGAGGCCACCATCACCTTGATTGCAAAACCAGACAAAGACAACACACAAAAAAGAAAACTACAGGCCAGTATCACTGATGAACATAGATGCAAAAATCCTCAACAAAATTTTAGCAAACAAAATTCAGCAACCCATCATAAAGCTCATATACCATGATCAAGTTGGGTTTATTCCAGGGATGCAAGGATTCTTCAGTATACACAAATCAATCAATGTGATACACCATATTAACAAATTGAAAGATTAAAAACCATATGATCATCTAATAGATGCAGAAAAAGATTTTGACAAAATTCAGCACACTTTTATGATTAAAACTCTTTGAAAAAATGGGTATAGAAGGAACCTACCTCAACATAATAAAGGCCATATATGATAAGCTTATAGCAAAGATTATTCTCAGTGGTGAAAAACTGAAATCTTTCCCCCTAAGATCAGGAACAAGACAAGGGTGTCCACTTTCACCACTGTTATTCAACACAGTTCTGGAAGTCCTAGATACAGCAATCAGACAAGAAAAAGAAATAAAAGGAAGCCAGATGAGAAAAGAAGTAAAGCTGTCACTGTTTGAAGATGACATGATACTGTCTATAGAAAACCCTAAAGGTAGTATCAGAAAATTACTAGAGATAATCAGTGAATTTAGCAAAATTGCAGGGTACAAAATCAATATACAGAAATCACTTGCATTTCTATATGCTAACAATGAAAAATTAGAGAAATTAAGGAATCAACCCCATTCACCATTGCAACAAAAAGAATTAAATATCTAGAAATAAATTCACCTAAGGAGACAAAAGAACTGTACACAGAAAATTATAAGACACTAACAAAAGAAATCAAAGATGACATAAACAGATAGAGAAATATTCCATGTTCCTGGGTAGGAAGAATCAATATTGTGAAAATGGCTATACTGCCAATGCAATCTACAGATTCAATGCACTCCTTATCAAATTACCAATGGCATTTTTCACAGAACTAGAACAAAAAATTTCACAATTCATATGGAAACACAAAAGACCCTGAAGAGCCAAAGCAGTCTTGAGAAAGAAGAGTGGAACTGGAGGAATCAACCTTCCTGATTTCAGATTGTACTACAAAGCTATGATAATCGAGAGAGTGTGGTACTGGCACAAAAAGAGAAACATAGACCAATGAATAATATAGGAAGCCCAGAAACAAACCTATACACCTACGGGTACCTTATTTTTGATAAAGGAGGCAAGAATATACAATGGGGCAAAGACAGTCTCTTCAATAAATAGTGCTGGGAAAACTGGATAGCTACATGTGAAAGAATGAAATTAGAACACTTCCTAACACCATACACAAAGATAAACTCAAAATGGATTAAAGATCTAAATATAAGACCAGAAACTATAAAACTCTTAGAGGAAAATGTAGGCAGAGCACTTGATGGCATAAATCAAAGCAAGACCCTCTATGGCCCACCTCCTACATAAAAAGAAGATTAAACAAGTGGGACCTGATTAAACTTAAACACACTTTTTCACAGCAAAGGAAACTATTGGTAAGGTGAAAAGACAACTCTCAGAATGGGAGAAAAAAATAGTAAATGAAACAACTGACAAAGGATTAATCTCCAAAACACACAACCAGTTTATTTGTATAATATACAAAAAAATACAACTCAATACCAGAAAAACAAACAACCCAATCAAAAAATGGGGAAAAGACCTAAACAGACATTTCTCCAAAGATGGCTAACAAACACATGAAAAGATGATCAACATTGCTCATTATTAGAGAAAAGCAAATCAAAACTACAATGCTGTATTATCTCACATAGGTCAGAATGGCCATCATCAGAAAGTCTATAAACAATAAATGCTGGAGAGGGTTTAATGGTGAATGGGGTTGATTCCTTAATTTCTCTAATTTTTCATTGTTAGCATATAGAAATGCAAGTGATTTCTGTATATTGATTTTGTATCCTGCAATTTTGTATCCTTGCACTGTTGGTGGGGATTAAATTTATACAGCCACTATGGAAGATGGTATGCTGCTGCTGCTGCTGCTGCTGCTAAGTTGCTTCAGTCGTGTCTGACTCTGTGCGACCCCATAGACAGCAGCCCACCAGGCTCCCCCACCCCTAGGATTCTCCAGGCAAGAACACTGGAGTGGGTTGCCATTTCCTTCCCCAAAGCATGAGAGTGAAAAGTCAAAGTGAAGTTGCTCAGTCGTGTCCGACTCTTAGTGACCCCATGGACCGTAGCCTCCCAGGCTCCTCCGTCCATGGGATTTTCCAGGCAGGAGTACTGGAGTGGGATGCCATTGCCTTCTCCTGGAAGATGGTATGGATATTCCTGAAAAAGCTAGGTTAAAATTACCATATGACCCAGTAAATCTTCTGGGAATATACCCTGAGGAAACAAAAATTGAAAAAGAGGCACATATCCCATTGTCCATTGCAGCACTGTTTACAATAGCTCGAACATGGAAGCAACCTAGGTGTCCATCAACAGATGAATGGATAATGAAGTTACTCAGCCATAAATGGAACACATTTGAGTCAGTTCTAATGAAGTGGATTATTATACAAAGTGAAGTGAGTCAGAAAGGGAAAGATAAATATCGTATTCTAACGCATATATATGGAATCTAGAAAAATAGTACTAAAGAATTTATTTACAGAGCAGCAAAGGAGAAACATGGAGAACAGACTTATGGACATGGGGAGAGGGGAAGAGAGGGTGAGATACACAGAAAGTAACATGGAAACTTACATTACCACATGTAAAATAGATAGCCAACAGGAATTTGCTGTATGGCTCAGGAAACTCAAACAGGGGCTCTGTATCAACCTAGAGGGCGGGACAGGGAGGGAGAGGGGAGGGAGGTTCAAAAGGGAGGGGATATATGTATACCTATGTCAGACTTTATTTTTTTGGGCTTCAAAATCACTGCAGATGGTGATTGCAGCCATGAAATTAAAAGATGCTTACTCCTTGGAAGAAAAGTTATGACCAACCTAGATAAGTATATTTAAAAGCAGAGACATTACTTTGCCAACTAAGGTCTGTCTAGTCAAGGCTATGGTTTTTCCTGTGGTCATGTATGGATGTGAGAGTTGAACTGTGAAGAAGGCTGAGCACTGAAGAATTGATGCTTTTGAACTGTGGTGTTGGAGAAGACTCTTGAGAGTCCCTTGGACTACAAGGAGATCCAACCAGTCCATTCTGAAAGAGATCAGCCCTGGTATTTCTTTGGAAGGAATGATGTTAAAGCTGAAAGTCCAGTACTTTGGCCACCTCATGCGAAGAGTTGACTCACTGTAAAAGACTCTGATGCTGGAAAGGATTGAGGGCAGGAGGAGAAGGGGATGACAGAGTATGAGATGGCTGGATGGTATCACGGACTCGATGGACGTGAGTCTGAGTGAACTCTGGGAGTTGGTGATGGACAGGGAGGCCTGGCGTGTTGTGATTCATGGGGTCACAAAGAGTCGGACACGACTGAGCGACTGAACTGAACTGAACTGATGGCTGGATCCTGGAAGGCTGCAGTCCGTGGGGTCGCTAGGAGTTGGACATGACTGAACGACTTCACTTTCACTTTTCACTTTCATGCATTGGAGAAGGAAATGGCAACCCACTCCAGTGTTCTTGCCTGGAGAATGCCAGGGATGGGAGAGCCTGGTGGGCTGCCGTCTCTGGGGTCGCACAGAGTCGGAGATGACTGAAGCTGCTTAGCAGCAGCAGCAGCGGTATGACTGATTCAAGTTGAGGTTTGACAGAAGACAAAGGAAAAACAGTCAGTTCAGACCAATATTTCCAATTCCAGCCAGTCACCACGGGTTTATCCCGGTCTCCTCTCCCCTATCATCGTCATCAATATATTCATTCATTTTCTGTATCCCTCTGTATTTAGGCAGTCTTCTAACTGGACAGGATGTCTCTTCATCCCCAATCCCACAAGCCTGACCACGCTGGTCCTGATGACCTATCTGGCTGTAGTTAGCTCAGTCTGCAGCATTGAATAAGGATGCAATTCATTTCATAAAACAAGGTTATAAAACTTCATATAAAAATACATTTTATTTGATTTAAAAGTACGTTTAAACAGTATATGATACTTGTTTCCTTTTTAGTGGTTACTGTGGTCCATTAAAAATGAAATTCCCTATTAGAATTTCTGGCACATACGATAGGAGAGAAATGTCAAGAGAAGGTTCTAATTTTAGGAAATTGCTCAGTAAAAACAGCAATCATATCCTACTGAGAATTTGCAAAGGTGGTTGGGTTTGAAATGGCTTCTCTAGGTTGTATTGGATTTCAATAAATGGACCAAAAATGGATCAGAGAAACAGAAGATAGGACGTGTTGCCAAAGAAGCAGAATGAGTAAAATTAAGAAGTGTCTGGGGGAAGTGAGTAGGTCAATTTGGCAGAAGAAAAAAAATCATGAAGGGGGATTAAGGCCTGAAAACATGGAAAGTTAGTCTGTGGAGAGGATCCTGGTAGTGGTTCAGATTTATTCTGTAGGCGATAGAGAGCTACCATTCATCCTTCGAGTGTCATGGTAAAGATGAGTCTAGCAGCAATGGTCCAGATGCATTGATGAGAGAGAGAGAGTTAGGCCACTCTTGCAGTGGTTTTAGTCTTGACAACAAAGGCACTGGTGGGCTGGTGGATCAGTCAAGGTTTAGTATGGAAAGCAGAGCTACTCTGAGTATATGGAATAAGGATTTGTTGTAGATAAAGACCTTAAGCATCATGAGAGAAGCCATGGAAGTAAGGGTCCAACAGGGGGAGGTGGAACATTCAGGATAAGTCACTAGCTAGTCCACCTCAAGCACTGGCATGGGTGGAAAGTTAGAGCTTCAGCTTGCAGGGTAGGTGTGTACAGCCTCCAGGGTGGGACCTCAAAAGAGAGGTGGCAGACGACTCTGTGGGAAGTCGTCACTTCTGTGTAGCTACTCTTCCTCTGGTCTGCAGCCATGAATTTGGTAGCGAGCCTGGGCTACTGTTAGTCATCAGAGCCAACAATTGGGAATGAAAGCTAATCATCTAGTATGCAAGAGCAAGACAGTCCAGATAAGAAAGAACACTCCTCTTCCTCTGCATCTATCTGTCTCCACTTCTCATCATGATGACCTTCAGAGAGCAATGGCTGCAAATCCACTCCACCTTCCAAGACTTGCACAGATTATTTGAATTACTCTAGGTCCCCTGGGAAGTAGAAGCCAAAATGGGGTTAATGATGCAAGAGACTTTTTTTTTTTAATTGTTAGTCACAGTATGAAACATAGGTTATTCTCCCTTCTTGAAGACTCAACTCTTAAGTACTTAGAGGTTCACATATTTCCAGTGACTTGCATATTGATCACTGATATAGCCAATAGAGTGGGTTAGTGGAAAAGAGGGAATCTAGAGATTCTTCCTACATATCACCTTCCAGTAAGAAGAGTCAGTATAGCTGAACAGAATTTACACTCCCCCTCTTCTTTTTCCTGACTTGGACTCTATCTGTAGGGGTTGTTTCTTTATACTTGTTCTCTGTGCTTCTATAAGAAATAATTTAAAGGATGATTTTGTTAGTTACCAGGTCAGAGAGAAACATTTTTCAAAGGTCAGTGGCCTTTAATATTGCTTGATTCTTCTTATAAATTCAACATAAGCCCTTATACAATGTAGATTTCCTTGAAGTTTCAGAGCCTATAAGAAAGTGCAGCTTCTCCCCAGGTCAGGACTGTCAAGGCTGTGACTTCAGCCACAAGAGTCATACAGCTGATTAGGACCTTGAAGAGCAGAGGATAAAGATACTTGGGAAACCAAAATCCACTGGAGGAAAATAAAGGAATACAGATTCACCCCCAGAGTGGGATGAGGTTGTGCAAGAGACTTTTAAGGGAACCATCTCTGCAGGAAACTGGAGAGTCAGGGTAGGAGGGAGGCAAAAGAGCCATCAGACCATGACACATATCTGGTCCTGGGTGAAAGAGAGAAGGGAGAAATGATGGTTGGATGGATCAGCATAGTTCTAAGAGACTTTGGCAAAACCACGGGATTCCTTAAGCAAAATCAGAGGCATGTCCATCAGAGGAACCTTCCATCTCATAGATATGAGCTGCTTTAGTATCCCTGCCACACTTAGTCACTAAGAGTGGCCCATGCGAAGTGAAGCCTGGGTGCTTACATGGTGATGGATTTCAGAACCCAGCATCTGGCACCAGTCAGTTGCACTCCCTGTAGCTGGAAATCCAAGAATCTTCTCATAGCCACCACATTCTTCTCTTGATCAAGTCTTCAGTTCAGTTCAGTCACTCAGTCATGTCTGACTCTGCGACCCCATGAACCGCAGCACGCTAGGCCCCCTGTCCATCACCAACTCCTAGAGTTCACCCAAACTCACATGCATCAAGTCAGTGATGCCATCCAGCCATCTCATCCTCTGTTGTCCCCTTCTCCTGCCCCCAATCCCTGCTAGGATCAGAGTCTTTTCCAATGAGTCAACCTGAAACCATATAGGGAAAATATTAAGTTCTAGCCTGACTAAATTAGCCCCAGTTGGTAACAGTAGGGATAAGCAGAGGACTTGGGAAATGCTTCAAGAAGACAGACAAGGACAGGGGTTGGTGACTGGCTGGATGAAGGGGCCAAACAGAAGAGGATCAAAATGTGTCTTGTCTAGGCTGCTGGGTATCTTTAAGAGAAAGAGAAAAGAAAGTTCAAAGAAAGAGCTGGTCTGAAGGAAAGCCAGCAGATCTAGTTTTAGATGAATGAGAGATCCTGGAAGGACATGCAGGGAGAACTTTCTAACAAGCAGCTGGAAACACTTCACTAGTTCTTGGGCAGAAGCACAGAGAGAAAGATTTGATGGTCATGCACCAGGGAGATCAAACCAGTCAATCTTAAAGGAAACTAACCCTGCATATTCATTGGAAGGACTGATGCTGAAGATGAAACTCCAATACTTTGGCCACCTGATGCAAAGAGATGACTCATTGGAAAAGACTCTGAGGCTGGGAAAGATTGAGGACAGGAGAAGGGGGCGACAGAGGACAAGATGGTTGGATGGCATCACCGACTCAATGGAGATGAGTTTGAGCAAACTCTGGGAGATAGTGAAGGACAGGGAAGCCTGGCATGCTGCAGTCCACGGGGCCACAAGGAATCAGAGACAACTGAGTGACTGAACAACAACAGCAACAACACATATTTGGAGAAGGCATGAGAATAGGTGGATTCTAGAGAGTGGAGAAAGAAGAGAGGACTGAATCCAGGCTTTTGCCCACATCTAGGGAGACTCTAGGAGCAAAGGGACAGAAATATTCTGAGATAGAAAAAACTGGGAACCAATATCGCAGATGGCAATAAGGTCCAGATGAAGTAGAGTTTCAAGGAGGAAATGAACTTGGGTGGCCTTGGTCAAAGCGGCTTGAAACAGGGTTCCTGGAAGAGGTTGAGGTTGGGTTGCATCAGTGAGAGCATCAAATTCTAGTCCCTAGACCAGTGGCTGTAATCTTTGAAGTCTCACTCATGGAGTGGATGTGCTGCCTGGGACCTTTTCCCAGCTGGGACTCCAGATGTGCTGTGACATGGGACTTACCGGGGCTGATTAAGTCTGGATGTTGATTCAAACCTAATTTGCCTTGCCTTGGACACTGAAAAAAATGATCTTAATGACCCAGATAACCATGGTGGTGTGATCACTCAGAGCCAGACATCCTGGAGTGCAAAGCCAAGTGGACCTTAGGAAGCATCACTATGAACAAAGCTAGTGGAGGCGATGGAATTCTAGTTGAGCTATTTCAAATCCCAAAAGATGACGCTGTGAAAGCACTGCACTCAATATGCCAGCAATTTGGAAAACTCAGAAGTGGCCACAGGACTGGAAAAGTTTTCATTCCAACTCCAAAGAAAGGCAAAGCCACAGAATGTTCAAACTACCACACAATTGCACTCATCTCACACACTAGCAAAGTAATGCACAAAATCTTCCAGGCCAGGCTTCAATAGTACATGAACCATGAATTTCCAGATGTTCAAGCTGGATTGCGAAAAGGCAGAGTAACCAGAGATCAAACTGTCAACATCTACTGGATTATCAAAAAGTAACAGAATTCCAGAAAAGCATCTACTTCTGATTTATTGACTACACCAAAGATTTTGATTGTGTGGACCACAACAAACTGTGGAAGATTTTCAAAGAGGTGGAAATATCAGACCACCTGAACTGCCTCCTGAGAAATCTGTATGCAGGTCAAGAGGCAACAGTTAGACCTGGACATGGAAGAGTGGACTGGTTCCACATTGGGAAAGGAGTACATCAAGGCTGTATATTGTCACCCTACTTATTTAACTTACATGCAGAGTACATCATGCAGAATGCTGGGCTGGATGAACCACAAGCTGGAATCAAGATTTTCAGGAGAAATATCAATAACCTCAGATATGCAGATGACACCACCCTTATGGCAGGAAGTGAAGAAAAACTAAAGAGCCTCTTGAAGAAAGAGGAAAGTGAAAAAGTGTGCTTAAAACTCAACATTCAGAAAACTAAAATCATGGCACCTGGTCCCATCACTTCATGGCAAGTAGTTGGGGAAACATGGAAGCAATGACAGACTTTATTTTTTTGGGCTCCAAAATCACTGCAGATGGTGACTGCAGCCGGAAATTAAAAGATGCTTGCTCTTTGGAAGAAAAGCTATGACCAAACTAGACAGCATATTAAAAGCAGAGACATTACTTTGCCAACAAAGGTCCATCTAGTCAAAGCTAGTTTTTCCAGTAGTCATGTATGGATGTGAGAGTTGGACCATAAAGAAAGCTGAGCACTGAAGAATTGATGCTTTTAACTGTGGTATTGGAGAAGACTCTTGAGAGTCCCTTGGACTGCAAGGAGATCCAACCAGTCTATCCTAAAGGAAATCAGTCCTGAGTATTCATTGAAAGACTGATGCTGAAGCTGAAGCTCCAATATTTTGGCCACCTGATTCGAAGAACTGACTCACTGGGAAAGCCCCTGATGCTGGGAAAGACTGAAGGCAGGAGGAGAAGGGATGACAGAGGATGAGGTGGCTGGACGAGATGGACATGAGTTCGAGCAAGCTCTGGGAGCCGATGATGGACAAGGAGGCCTTGTGCTGCCGCCCATGGAGTTGCAAAGTGTCAGACACGACTGAGCGAGTAAACTGAACTGACACCAGGGGTCATGACAAGGCCCTGCTCTTCAGCTTGGCAAGCAAAGAATTCCCAGGAAAAGGGAAAGCAGTGAAACAAGGAAAGTGTCTTATTTGGAGGAAAACAAAGAGTACAGTACATGTTGACAGACACAAAGGTGAACTCAGAGAGAGAGAGAGAGAGAGTTGGGCCCTCATGTTAGTTTGAATCACTTTTATGGGGCATTTCGTCTGGGTTTCCTATAGCCAATCATTTAGATTTGCTTGGTTCTGAGTCCATATTTGCTATGTCTCAGGATCCTCCTATGTGTGCACATCTTAGCCAAAATGGATTCTGCTGAAAAGGCCTATGGGTAGTTAGCATCACTGACTATGGGATGGCACCCCTCTTCCCATTTTGACCTTGAAGGAGGTTTTCTGCACATGCTTAGTCTGAGAGGTCCTCCTTCCTCAGAAACACCAGCCATACGGTAGATCCAGAGAGACTAGGAGACTGAGGACACAGCACACCTGCTGTTAAATTTGGGATTAAAAGCCCGTTTGTGTTTTTGCATAGTGTAATTTCCAAGGAGAGGTAGAGGTGAACACAGTTCTTTGGACATGAAGAAATGAAGTGTTGGTCACTTAGCTGTGTCTGACTCTTTGTGACCGGATGGACTGTGTAGCCCACCGGGCTCCTCTGTCTGTGGGGTCTCCCAGGCCAGGACAGTGGAGTAGGGAGCCATTCCCATCTCTAGGGGATCTTCCCAACCCAGGGATCAGACCCAGATCTCCTGCACTGCAGGTAGGTTCTTTACCATTCCAGGGAAGCCCTGAAGAAATGAGCAGCAGGTTGAAAGAGTGATGGCTGCAGGAGAAGGCTAGCGGAGCCGTCTGTCCACGTGGAGAAACATGGAGAGTTCTCGGGTGAGGGAAGATTTGAGCAGGATTGTGGGCAGACAGGGAGGAGCCGATAGGAAAAAGAGAGGCTGGCAGTGTTACAAAGGACAATACCCTGAAAGGGCCTGGAAAGGTGGAACCAAGAGCTCAGCAAAAGGAGGGGTTGCTGTCAGAAGGAAGACACATGGACTTCTTTCACAGATACACCCCCTCCCTGCCCCCAGCGGAGGTAATCCTGACCTCTTCTGTAGATGTCCTCCCTAATATCCTCAGAGTAATTAGCTCCATGCATTTTATTACAAACAGCACCTCATAAGCCAGTCATACTTTCACAAATTAAAAATATAAGTCTCTTGGCTTTTTACACAGCTTTTGCTTATTAAAACTAACTTCATGGAGCAATTAACAAAGAGAAATATCTTGCAGCTCACTAGAGAAGAATCATCTATTGATGTCAGAATTTTGGCATTTTATTCCTACATTAAATCTAAGGACATGAGGGTTTGTTAAACTGCCTTTTTATTCGGAGATTTGTGGAGTTAGCATCTTCTGGCTGTCTTCAGCAAGATAATTTAGGTAAGAAAGTTTGTGCATATCTTTTAGCTCAGGTGACAACTTCCAGTGAAGGATTTTACAGAGAGCAGAACATGGTCATTAATAACACAATGTCCTCACCAGTCATGCATATTTTTTTTTATAACAAGCATCTTGTTTGGTAATGGCAGGACAGCAGAGTGAAGATCCTGCCACATTGAAATTCATGAAGTCCAATCCACTTTATGAAATGCACACATAAAGACTTTGTGCTCAACTCTTTCTAAATTGCTGTATCTATCCTTATGACTTAAGGATTTGTGAAATACTCTCCTGGTAATAATACTTTAAAATGCATCTCCCCTACAGTATACCCATTATGTCGATTGAACTACATAAGAGATTCTTAAAATACAGACTGTCTTATTTGTATAAGGATCATTATCTGGGGAGGATGCCATGCTTGGGAGTAGGGGGAACTAATGGCTGTATTAGAGGTCTGACTGGGACTCAGCATCTTTGGAAGAGCAGCTGAACATCCATGCTGTCAAAGTACATCAGGCAAATCAAAAGACTAGAATTCATCTCCTTTTGTAAGATGAAAGGGAACGATGAAGAAAGTGTGTACTCAGCATCGCTCTGGTTCAATCCCTTTTTGTAGACTGCTCTGTCAAGCCTGGCTTATTGAGACTATCTAGGGAGAAGAATTGTCTGATTTATGGAATATTTTCAAAGAAATTCACTTTTTATACTCCTAAATGCAAATAATAACTCAATAATAGCTCAAACTGGGTGACACCCACATTTTCCCAGGTGAATGTCCTGACTGGAGCTGACGATGGTTTGCAGTTAGCATGTAACTGTGTGTGCAGCATGTTGCTGCTTCTGAAGGGCTGTCTTTAAGCACACTTTTTACTCTCAGTATTCTTCCTGCAACTTTGTTTATTCTAGTAAGTAAACTTTTAGGAATAAGCATTAGGTCATGTCTCTGTTCCATGAATTAAAATTTAGTGGGACCTCAAGGAGGATTTATTTGTGTGTGTGTGTGTGTGTGTGTGTGTGTGTGTGTGTGTGTGTGCACATTTGTATGTATGTTTTTAGCTATTTTATTTTTAACTCAGGAAAGAGAAAAAGAAAACAGCAAGTTATCACCAAGTTATAGGCCACAATGTCATATAAGCTCTGAGCATAGTGATAAGAACATGATCTCAAGGGAGGTGAATTGGGTTTTTTTGGAATGTATACTGTGCTCCAGACCATGAATTAGGTGATTTTGTGTTAGAATCCAGGATTTATAAATCTCGATATACTGCATGCACAGTCACTATGCTAATTACAAATCACTGTCGGTTCCAGTCAGGACACCCACCTGGGAAAAGAGATTCTTGTAATCTAGTATTATGCTCCCTGAAAAGACACAGAGAAGCTTGGGATTAGGCCCTGGAACAAAGAATAATCAGGAGGCAGTTAAGTGGCAGCCTTGACTCACTGAAAAAGTAGATGACCTAGAATAAAGACAAAGAAGAAGGAAAAAACACCCAAAACCAGTGTCCCTCAAGACAAAAACAGTAACCAAAAACCCTGAAGCAAAATCAAATACAGAGCGAGAAAAACAGATAGACTCAAATCAGCAAATTTAAGCTCATACGCTTTTCTTAGAGTCCAGCTTCATGATTCTTCACTCAAAATCGATATATTCTTTTTCTAAGTTTTTTTATTGTAGTAAAATTTACATAATATGAAACATACTATTTTAGCCATATTTAACTGTACAGTTCCATGGCACTAAGTATATTGACATTGTTGTACAATTTTTATCATCATCCATCTCCTGAATTTTCATCACCTTCCTAAACTGAAACTCTGTCTGCCTTAAACATTAACTCCCTATTTTCCCTCCCCCACCCCTCCCCACCACCCAGTCCTGGGCCTCTACCAATGTACTTTCTGACTCCCAGTTTGACTCTTCAAGTGCCTCATGTAAGTGGAATCAAACAGTATTTGTCTGCATATTGTGCTTCCCTGGTGGCTCAGTGGTGAAGAATTTGCCCTCTATGCAGAAGCCACAGGAGCTTCAGGGTCGATCCCTGTGTTGGGAAGATTCCCTGGAGAAGGGCATGGCAACCCACTCCAGTATTCTTGCTTGGAGAATCCCATGGTCAGAGGAGCCTGGTGGGCTACAGTTCATTGGCTGCAAAGAGTTGGATATGACTGAAGTGACTGAGTAACGTATATTGGAATGCATTTTTAGGGTTAATTTAATGTATGTCCTACAAACAGTTTTGTGCCTTCCTTTTCTATCCCCTGCACTATATAGGTTCTCACTAGCTATTTTATACATGGCAGGGTATATACACCAATCCCAATCTCCCAATTTATCCCACCCCCTTTCCCTTCTTGGTTTCCATACATTTGTTGTACACATCTTTGTCTCTATTTCTGCTTTGCAAAAGGTTCATTTGTACTATTTTTCTCTATTCTTACAGTGGACACAATTTTAACTCACTTCGATGAGTGGTTTCTGGTTTCTTAGCGAACTAAAGATTAGCAGCAACTTGTTCCATTAAGGTAGTATCACCTGTAATTCTAATAGAAGGAGCAGCTATAGCCCACTATGTCTAGCAGATGTCCAAACTCAACATCTGCCACTCCGGAGTCTCTGACATAGAGGGTGAAGTGCTTCAATAATCCCTCCATATATTTCTATATTATAGCACAGAGAAATATGACTCTGAGTCATCAAGCAAAGAAGGGTTTATGTCCACTGAACTCATGTTAAGGTGGGAAAGATATCCAAAATATCAAAATATTTTGGAGTCTAGTTTCTAATGCATTTAAATTTTAATTTTTTAAAAAAATTTATTGAAATATAGTTGATTTACAATGTTGTGTTAGCTTTAAGTGTACAGCAAAGTGACTCAGTTCCACTTTACTTTCATTTCCATTATAGGTTGTCACAAGATATTGAGAACAGATTTCAGTTCTATACAGTAGGTCCTTGTTGTTTATTTTATATATAATAATCACTGCAGATGGTGACTGCAGCCATGAAATTAAAAGATGCTTATTCCTTGGAAGAAAAGTTATGACCAACCTAGAAAGTATATTCAAAAGCAGAGACATCACTTTGCCGACCAAGGTCCGTCTAGTCAAGGCTATGGTTTTTCCTGTGGTCATGTATGGATGTGAGAATTGGACTGAGAAGAAGGCTGAGCGCCAAAGAATTGATGCTTTTGAACTGTGGTGTTGGAGAAGACTCTTGAGAGTCCCTTGGACTACAAGGAGATCCAACCAGTCTATTCTGAAAGAGATCAGCCCTGGTATTTCTTTGGAAGGAATGATGCTAAAGCTGAAAGTGCAGTACTTTGGCCACCTTATGCAAAGAGTTGACTCACTGGAAAAGACTCTGATGTTGGGAAGGATTGGGGGCAGGAGGAGAAGGGGATGACAGAGAATGAGATGGCTGGATGGCATCACGGACTCGATGGACGTGAGTCTAAGTGAACTCTGGGAGATGGTGATGGACAGGGAGGCCTGGCGTGTTGTGATTCATGGGGTCGCAGAGTCGGACACGACTGAGCGACTGAACTGAACTGAACTGAACTGAACTGAACTGAACTGAATGTGTATATGTTAATCCTAAACTCCCAATTTATCCCTCCTCCACTGTAAATTTTATTGATAAGGGATATTTAATTTATGACAGAGACAGAAAAACACTAGTTTTTCTTTTATTTCATTCTTTTCCTCAGTCATTTACTTGTTCATAATTTTTATCCATTCAACAAAATTTGATGTGGCTGAGATCTGTCTATATTAAGACATTAAGGAAATACTGTATTTTCAGGTGGTCTGATTTCCAGCTGATTTTTTTCTTTATGGCCACATATAGCTGGGTGATGAGTTGTTTAACGAACGGATTCCCTGTTGGACATGTAGATTACTTACAGTATCTTCTGCTGCAACAGAACTGCCTCATTTCTCCAGCCTGTTCCCTGCGAGGGGCTGATCTGTGCCCTGCCCACTGCCCTCCTGTCTCCCCTGCTCTCCGGATCGCTGCTCTGACCCACGTGCTTGGACGCTCCCCCACCCCTCCAGGGCCTTGGCCTGATCAAGCGTGCCCCTGCACCTTCCTCCTGTTTAGACATCTCTCCTCCTGGACTGGGACACGCTTCCGGTGCACACCTCCATCTCCTCTTGAGGACTCCCTGAGTCCCCAGGTAAGGGGGTGGGGGGCTCTCTGTGTATCCTATGTCCCTTGGCAAACAAGAACCTCTTTGGTTAGGTTCCCCCTGGGCTCCCGCTGGGGTGAGTCTCCTCCCCAGTATAGGGCCTCGATCTTGCTGTTTCTCAGGAAACACCAGGGGAATGAGCCCCTTGGGGTGGCATCAGGGGTCCCCATCCTCATGGAGGGGTGATGTACCAGAACACCCAGAAGGTCCCAGGCAGGGTGGGAGAGCTGGAGTGGGGTTCAGAAACCAGGGGAGACAGGATCATAGCCGGCCAATAGGAAAGAGGGGGCAGCGATCACTGGTGGGAACTTGGGGTGATTCCTGGGGAGACAGAGAGGCGGGGAGGGTACGGCAGGCGGCAGGCTGCGAGCTGAGGCGTTTCAAGGCAGGGAAACGGAAGATTGGGCGGGGCCTGGCCCTGAGGGGGTGGAGCTTAGGGAAGACCCTCAGCCAGCCGCCTCACTGGGTGCAGGCAGGGCTTCAGGACTGCGGGTCTGAGGGCGTGGGATTTGCGACTCAAGCGCCTGAGAACGCTGTGCGCTGTACGAAAGAGGGCAGGTGGCAGCTTACTCTAAGCGCCTCAGTCTGCCTGTTTTGTGGGGTTGGAGATCCCTCCCTGATTTGGAGACGGTGACCCAAGCTTTGCAGTCTACTGCCTGCTTGGAGCTGGCACTGCTTGTTTGGCTCTGCCTGGTCTGGGTTCTCGGGGGCTGGCTCCCTGCTCCCGTCACGGTCCGGGGATAGACACTGACACACACGCTCTACGAAGGCTCTGATGGAGGCGTTCCCAGGTTGTCTACCCAAGAACCACCTGGGAACTCAGAAAAAATTTCTGGTGCCAGAGGCCCCCCAGCCTTGGTGAGGGGGAATCCCTGGGGGCTGGGTGTGGGGTCTTTGAGGTTCCCCAGCAATTCCACTGTGAGGCTGAGTTGAGACCCTCCCCCCTCCCCCGCAAGCTGCACTGGGCAAAGATGACCACACAGCCGGGGAACCAGGCCTTGCCTCTCCTGCGGTGCTGGCCGCGGGCCAGCCTGGCACTGCATGTGACTGCCGCCTGGCGGGGCCTGGGCGCCTAGAACGAGCAGCAGGTAGATTCATCTCAGAGCTATCCCCTTCTCTCTCCCCGTCCCGCCGTGAGGACGTCTTTGTTGATCACGTCTGTCCTGGGTAGACTGGATGACCAGCTCTACTAGTCCTGCGATCACGCTGCCTGGACTGTCAACTCCAGCATCCTCTATGTGGGATCCGCCGGCTGGTGGACGCCGAGCACAGCCCTCTGCCTCTCTCTGCCACCAGGTAAGTGACATCGCCCCCACCTGGAGGCTGGACGGGGAGAACCTGAAAGCCGGGGCGGATGGGCGACAGGCGGGGAGGCCCGGGGGCCTTAACCTCTCTGCTTTTCCTGCTCCTGTCGCCGCCGCTTCACTGCCTCCGTCCCCAGTGCTGCTGGAACAGTTGGAAGAACGGATGAACAGAGTTCCTCAACACTGGTGGCTTTAAGCAACACAGATCGATCATCTTCAAGTTCTGGAGCTCAGAAGTCCAAAATGCGTCTCCCTGGGCTAACACCAAGGTGTGGGCAGTGCTGTGCTCCTCCCATAGGCTGCAGGGGAGGATCTGTTCCCCGCCTTTCTAGCCCCTCGAGGCGTTCCTCAGCTTGTGGCCTCTTTCTTGTCTTGGAAGCACATCCCTGCAGCCTCTGCTTCTGACGTCGCAACTCCTTCTCTGCCTCTGAGCCTCCCCTGCCTCCTTCCTGTGAGGACCTTCAATTAAACCCCATCTGCAAAGGCCTTTTTGCCCTGTAAAGGAGCACACATCCTGGGGATTAGGATGCGGACATCCTCAGGAAGGGCGTGATTGTGTTCCTAGACACAGGAAGAAGTAACTTGAGGTCCTGGGCAGAGGTGGCTGGTGTGGCTGCCTTTCCCCAGGTCCCTGTGTCCTGCCTGTGCTGTCATCAGCAAACATCCTCAGATAAAACAGCCAGGAGTTTCCATTGGCTCAGGGCTTCCAAAAACCACAAGGTTTCTAAAACTTTCAAATAATGGTTTCCTCCCCTCTGCAAATTTTCTGAGTGGCTTTGTTCAGAGTGCCCTGACTCCAGAAAACATGGGAGAAGCAGAGCCTCTGTGCCCATGTTTCCTGGTGGCAAAAGAATTTCAGATTCCTGAAGGAAGGCGGGTTCCGATTGATCTTAAACCACATACACAGATCTAGCAACATTTGGGATCCAAATGAGACCTGGGGAAATGTTTCCTGGATGAAAGGGAAATGAAGAGCTGTGAGGGAGCCATAAAAGCCAGATCACAGCCCAAAGCATTTCTTCTGGGGAAAGTTTAATTGTAAGTAAATGAATGCTCTGTCATTAGTACAGATCTTGTATACATAAACAGAGAAAAACCATCTGGGGCAATGTTATAGATTTAAAAGAATAAAAGGGAAAAGGAAAGGAGGAGAAACAGAGAAGAAAGAAAAGGAAGAAACACTGAAACAGGAGGAGGAGGCCTGTTTGAGAGCATCAGGCTACTCCTCAGCACAGGGCAAACTCTGGCTGCACCAAAATAATGCGCCAACCCAAGAGATGCAGAAAACCAGCCTGAGCCATGTTCTAAGGCAAAGCTTACTCTGCTTGAAAACTCTCTTTAAAGTTGGGTTTCGTTTACGTATTCAGTTGTGTTCAGCTAACATCTCAGACATTTATTTAGCCTTAAAATATTGTAGGGTTATTCAATCTATGCAGTCTATTAAAACTATCCCTTACCAATTAGTTCCAAAAATATTTGGAGAGACACACACATATGCCAGCATTTGTATTACTTTTAAATAATCCTAATCAAGTGCACCACTTCTATGTGATCACTGTCTTTTGATCTCTGGCAGCCTTGGTCTGCAGTGGCTTGAAGCAGAATTTTGATTCCCAGCCAGAGACTGAGGGCAGGTCATGGCAGTGAGAGCTCCAAATCCTAGCCCCTAGATCAGTGCTCAGTGACAAGGCCTGAAAAAGAATTCCTACAAAGACAAAAAGTAGTGAAACAGGTACAGTATTTATGAGGAGGGAAAAGAGTATAGTACGTGTGGGTAGACATACAGGCTGACTCAGAGACATTGTGCCCTTGTGGTACTTTAAATCACTTAAATGGGGCATTTTCTCCAGGTTTCCTTGGCCAGTCATTTTGATGTGCCTGGTTCTGAGTCCATATTTGGTATGTCTCAGGCTCCTCCCATGTGTGCACATGCCTCTCTTAGCCAACATGGGGTATAGCGAAGAGGCTTTTGGGTAGATAGCATCACTTACATGAGGTGACGCCCCCTCTCCCTCGCCTTTTTACAGGTTTAATGGGTTTAATAAGTTTACGCCTTCAGTTCCTATTTGCAGCACCCAATATTCCTTTGAAACACCAGACTGACCCAGCAGTGGCCAACAGTCAAGTTCAGACCGCCAGAGTTTAAAAGTTCAGCTTCTCTGAGCATTCTGGGTTGCAGTGGCACTTGTCGGAAATTGGTACCTCCCTATCTTTGGGGGAACTTTAAATGTAGATGCCTGTAAAGGGAGTGATCAGGAGCAGCGGAGCCTCTGTACCTCCTGCATCCAACATATGTGCTTCGCAGAAAAATAACAATAACAGGTCCACAAAATACAACAGCTAGAATTACAAAAGTCCGTTCACCCAAGGGCAGCAGGAAGGTGGTGGGAGGCAGGCAGAGGAAGTGGGAGGGGAAACGGTGCAGGGAGAAAGGGTATTCAAGTCAGTCCAGGCATGGGGCTGGCAAACGCTAGAAAAGAGCTCCAGAAAACTTGTGGTCCTTTCAGACTCACTGATGTTTAAAACCCATACTGGTGTCAGGAAGAGTCTGCCTTACATGCACCAGGGACAAAAATCCGGATTCCTCAAAGAGAAGGCACTGTGGGCAGGGCTCTTGGCAGGCAGGCTGTGCCTCCCCTGGGAGGGGGTGGAGGGGAACCGGTGGCCTTCCAGCCCAGCCGGGTGGCGGGTGGCGGACAACCCCCCTCCGCGGCCTGCAGCAGCCTTCAGTTTGGCAGGAGATGGTGCGGAGAGGGGGAGTTTTTCCACAGAAGTGGAGCTCCTTAGGGCCACTCGCAGGTAGACCAGCTTGTGGAAGAGGCTGTTGCTTAAGAAAACCACCAAGGAGAAGAGGCGTGCCTGGAAAAGCTATGCATCGCCGGGGTCTCTGCTTCACTGGCACTGATGATGAATAGAGGGAAGAGGAGAGAGAAGAGGATCCGCTGACAACGCGGGAGGACCGCCTGTGAGCAAAGTCAGACAAACCAGTCCAGAGTGGCAAGGCCAGTTCCAGTCTATGTCTGACAGCCGCAGGCGTATTTCCATTCCTGCAGGAGGAAGAGGGCCTCAAGGAAGAGGTTGAAGAGGGTGTCAGCAACGCCAGGGAACGGGGGAGGCCTCCTCGCCAATAGCTCGAGTGCCAGGTCAGCTATGTCCTGAAAGCAAATTGCACCAAGGACTTTGCTGAGCACAGAGAGAGGAGCATCCAGATAGCCTTGAAAACTGACATGAGGAAGAACCCCAGCCACCAGCAGACATCCTTGGGTAGTGACGGATCACCAATCTGGATCACCCAGATCACCAATCTGGGCTGTTACTGAGGACAGGAATAAACACTGGATAAAACAAGAGGAGCCGGAACCAGACAACGCCACCCTTCCAAGTACAGTACTGAAAATCTCTGCTAACAGCACGTGGCTCACCCCTCTGCTTCCTCCCTAGCTCTGGGCTCTTTTCTGAGCCAGGACACCTCTTGCCCTTTTCCAAAGCCACTTCTCTCTTTTGCTGAATTTGAGCATCCAGCTTTGAGAGGGCACAGATTCCTCAGATGGCGTCTTTGATTCCCCTGGCAAGGTCCTGCGGAAAGGTTTGACCTTGTCCGCCATCTCGTTACCGCCAAAACTTTCAACGACACGAGGGAGAGAGCAGGGTCCCCAGACCTTCCATCGAGAAGGACCTCACAGCTTCCTTCTCCAGAGGATCTTCCCAACCCAGGGATCAAATGCGGCTCTTCCACATTGTAGGCAGATGCTTTACCATCTGAGCCACCAGAGAAGTCCTCTCATTACCTGTTTACTTAAGGAGACGGCAATGGCACCCCACTCCAGTACTCTTGCCTGGAATATCCCATGGACAGAGGAGCCTGGTAGGCTGCCGTCTATGGGGTCGCACAGAGTCGGATACGACTGAAGCGACTTAGCAGCAGCAGCAGCAGGATTTATATATATATATATATATACACACACATACATATATATATATACACACACACACACACACACACACACATACACTATGTATCAAATGGGCTTCCCAGATGGCACTAGTGGTAAAGAACTTGCCTGTCAATGCAGGAGATTTAAGAGATGTGGGTTTGAGCCCTGGGTCAGGAAGATCCTCTTGAGGAGGATGCAGCAACTCACTCGAGTATTTTTGCCTGGAGAATCCCATGGCCAAAAGAGCCTGATGGGTATTAGTCCATAGGCTCACAAAGAGCCAGAGCTGACTGAAGTGACTTAGCACATACATAAAATAAGTAACTAATGAGAACTTATGTATAGCACAGGGGGAAAAAAAGAGGGTACAATCTATTTGTAGGACATATATTAAATTCACCTTAAAAATGCATTTCTGACAAAACGAGTTTTGACAAAACGTGGTTCACCGGAGAAGGGAATAGCAAACCACTTCAGTATTCCTGCCTTGAGAACCCCATGAACAGTATGAAAAGGCAAAAGGATAGGACACTGAAAGATGAACTCCCCAGGTCAGTAGGTGCCCAATATGCTACTGGAGATCAATGGAGAAATAACTCCAGTAAGAATGAAGAGATGGAGCCAAAACAAAAACAACACCCAGTTGTGGATGTGACTGGTGATGGAAACAAGGTTCCATGCTGTAAAGAGCAATATTGCATAGGAACCTGGAATGTCAGGTCCATGAATCAAGGCAAATTGGAAATGGTCAAACAGGAGATGGCAAGAGTGAACATAGGCATTTTAGGAATCAGTGAACTAAAATAAACTGGAATGGGTGAATTTAACTCAGATGACCATTATATCTACTACTGTGGGCAAGAATCTCTTAGAAGAAATGGAGTAGCCATCATAGTAAACAAAAGTCTGAAATGCAATACTTGGATGCAATCTCAAAAACAAGAGAATGATCTCTGTTTGCTTCCAAGGCAAAGCATTCAAGATCACAGTAATCCAGGTCTATGCCCCGACCAGTAATGCTGAAGAAGCTGAAGTTGAACAGTTCTATGAAGACCTACAAGGCCTTTTAGACTGGAATGCAAAAGTAGGAAGTCAAGAGATAACTGGAGTAACAAGCAAATTTGGCCTTGGAGTACAAAATGAAGCAGGTCAAAGGCTAACAGAGTTCTGCCAAAGGAATGCACTGGTCATAGCAAACACCCTCTTCCAAGAACACAAGAGAAGACTCTACACATAGACATCACCAGATGGTCAATACCAAAACCAGACTGATTATATTCTTTGCAGCCAAAGATGGAGAAGCTCTATACAGTAAGCCAAAACAAAACCGGGAACTGACTGGGGCTCAGATCATGAACTTATTGCCAAATTCAGACTGAAATTGAAGAAAGTAGGGAAAACCACTAGATCATTCAAATATGACCTAAATCAAATCCCTTACAATTATAAGGTGGAAGTGAGAAATAGATTTAGGGTTTAGATCTGATAGACAGAGTGCCTGAAGAACTGTGTATGGAGATTCATGACATTCTACAAGAGACATTGACCAAGACCATCCCCAAGAAAAAGAAATTCAAAAAGTAAAATGGTTGTCTTAGGAGACCTTACAAATAGCTGAGAAAAGAAGAGAAGCTAAAGGCAAAGGAGAAAAGGAAAGATATACCCATTTCAACGCAGAGTTCCAAAGAATAGCAAGGAGAGATAAGAAGGACTTCCTCAGCGATCAATGCAAAGAAATAGAGGAAAACAATGAAATGGGAAAGACTAGAGATCTCTTCAAGAAAATTAGAGATACCAAGGGAACATTTCATGCAAAGATGGGCTCAATAAAGGACAGAAATGGTATGGATGTAACAGAAGCAGAAGATATTAAGAAGAGGTGGCAAGAATACTCAGAAGGACTGTACAAAAAGATCTTCATGACCCAGATAATCACGATGGTGTGATCACTCCACCTAGAGCTAGACATTCTGGAATGTGAAGTCAAGTGGGCCTTAGAAAGCATCACTATGAACAAAGCTAGTGGAGGTGACAGAATTCTGGTTGAGCTTTCAAATCCTGAAAGCTGATGCTGTGAAAGTGCCGCATTCAATATGCCAGCAAATTTGGAAAACTCAGCAGTGGCCATGGGGCTGGAAAAGGTCAGTTTTCATTCCAATCCCAAAGAAAGGCAATGTCAGAGAATGCTCAAACTACCACACAATTGCACTCATTTCACAAGCCAGCAAATTAATGCTTAAAATCCTCCAAGTCAGGCTTCAACAGTACATGAACTGTGAGCTTCCAGATGTTCAAGCTGAATTTAGGAGAGACAAAGGAACCAGAGATCAAATTGCCAACATCCACTGGATCACTAAAAAGCAAGAGAGTTCCAGAGAAACATCTACTTCTGATTTATTGACTACACCAAAGCCTTTGACTGTGTGGATCACAACAAACTGGAAAATTCTTCAAGAGATTGGAATACCGGACCACCTCACTTGCCTCCTGAGAAATCTGTATGCAGGTCAAGAAGCAACACTTAGAACTGGACATGGAAAATCAGACTGGTTCCAAATCAGGAAAGGAGTACATCGAGGTTGTGTATTGTCACCCTGCTTATTTAACTTATATGCAGAGTACATCATGCAAAATGCAAGGCTGGATGAAGCACAAGTTGGAGTCAAGATTGCTGGGAGAAATATCAGTGACTTCAGATATGCAGATGACACCACCCTTATGGCAGAAAGTGAAGAAGACCTAAAGAACCTCTTGATGAAAGTGAAAGAGGAGATTGAAAACGTTTGCTTAAAACTTAACATTCAGAAAACTAAGATTATGACATCTGGTCCCATCACTTCATGGCAAATAGATAGGGAATCAATGGAAACAGTGAGAGAGCTTATTTGGGGGCTCCAAAATCACTGCAGATGGTGACTGCAGCCTTGAAATTAAAAGACGCTTGCTCCTTGAAAGAAGTGCTATGACCAACCTAGAGAGCATATTAAAAAGCAGAGACATTACTTTACCAACAAAGGTCTGTCTAGTCAAAGCTATGGTTTTTCTGGTAGTCATGTATGGATGTGAGAGTTGGACCATAAAGAAAGCTGAGCGCTGAAGAACTGATGCCTTTGAACTGTGGTGTTAGAGAAAACTCTTGAGAGTCCCTTGGAGTGCAAGGAGATCCAACCAATCAATCCTAAAGGAAATCAGTCCTGAGTGTTCATTGAAAGGGGACTGATGCTAAAGCTGAAACTCCAATACTTTGGCCACCTGATGCGAAGAACTGATTCACTGGAAAAGCCCCTGATGCTGGGAAAGATTGAAGGCAGGAGAAGGGTTCGACAGAGGATAAGATGGTTGGATAGCATCACCGACTCAATGGACATGAGTTTGAGTAAGCTCTGGGAGTTGGTGATAGACATGGAGGCCTGGCATGCTGCAGTCCATGGGGTCGCAAAGATTTGGACACAACTGAGCGACTGAACTGAAAAATGCATTTCAGTAAACACTGCTGCTGCTGCTAAGTCGCTTCAGTCATGTCCGACACTAGGTGCAGACAAATACTGTCTGATTCCACTTATAGTCAAATTCATAGAGTCAGAAAGGACATTGGTAGATGCCAGGGTTTCGGGGGTTGGGAATGCAGGGGGGAAGGGGGACTTGGTGTTTAGTGGGGACAGAGTTTCTGTTTAGAAAAATAAAAAATTCAGCAGATGAATGAAGGTGAGAGTTGCACAACAATGAGAATGTACTTAGTGCCACTGAACTGTACAGTCAAATATGGTTAAAATAGTGTGTTTTTATTATGTGACTTTCACCACAATAAAGAACATTTTTAAAAAGACAGATGAGGAGAAAAGTCACACACAAATTTTATTTGATGGTAATATTTTATTTTTATGTGTACAGAGACCTTCACAGAAAAATGAAGGCTCAACAAGGCAGTTAAACCTGGGGGCTTATATACTATTGTATCAAAGGGCAATATATTTATAGAAAAATGACAAGGGGAATATGACAAACGGCAATAAATCGTGGAAAGATAAATATTTGAAAGTGAAAGTCACTCAGTCGTGTCCGACTCTTTGTGACCCCATGGACTATATAGTCCATGGAATTTTCCAGGCCAGAATACAGGAGTGGGTAGCCTTTCCCTTCACTAGGGGATCTTCCCAACCCAAGAGTCAAACCCAGGTCTCCTGCATTGCAGGCAGATTCTTTACCAGCTGAGCCACAAGGGAAGCTGGGGAAAACTAATGGAAGATGGGTGCTATTTTAGTAAAACTTGTTTGTGCAGACCCGTCTTGGGGCTCTTTGTCTCCTCCTGGCTGTTCTCCTGGTGTGGAAGAGAGGAAGGAGAAAACGTTCGCAAAGAAAAACTTTTTAGTCAGCTTTCAGGCAGGTAGGGTAAGGGCAAAGAGCTGTTTCTGAATTTGCCACTTCTTAACTCAGAAAAAATCTCTATGCCAAAGGGGCACATTTTAGGGTGTCATATTCTGATCCTTTCAGTTCCTTATTAAAGGACCTTTATATTAAAGGGGTGAGGGTACTGGGGCCCAGAGACAGAATCCCTGGGGACCACATCCCATCTGGATGAAGGCGTTAGGAAGCTGGAGGCTTGAAGAGTTTTCTTTCTGCACCAAGGTACTGGTCATCTGCACAGCATGCTCTCCAGTCAACCCTTTTGCACTGGTTTCATCTAAGCCATTGAACTTGCCTTCTGTTAATTAGGCTTTAATTTGGGCTCTAGTGGTTGAAATCCCTGGTTTCATCCCTGTGTTATACTCATGGCTTTCTATTTTTCCATCTTCACCACTCAACCCCTGACGTGGTGGAGCTGATTTTCCTGGGCTGTGAGCTTTCTTGTTGATTATAAATGTAGGTGAAAAGAGGACCTGGAGACATCAAATCTTCACTCCTCAGTGACCTCGGGCAAGTTATGTAATTTTCTAAATCTGTTTCTTCAGCTACATTATTGTTCAGTCGCTCAGTCGAGTCTGACTTTTTGTGACCCCATGGACTGTAGCCCACCAGGCTCCATTGTCCATGGAATTCTTCAGGCAAGATTACTGGAGTGGGTAGCCATTCCCTTCTCTAGGGGATCTTCTTGACCCAGTGATTGAACCTTGGTCTTCTGCACTGTGGACAGATTCTTCACTTTCTGAGTCAATAGGTTCACTCTATGTACAGTATTGACATAATGTACATTCAGTTCAGTTCAGTCACTCAGCCATGTCTGACTCCTTTCAATCCCATGGACTGTAGCACACCAGGCTTCCCTGTCCATCGCCAACTCCCAGAGTTTACTCAAACTCATGTCCATTGAGTCAGTGATGCTATCCAACCATCTCGTCTTCTGTCATCCCCTTTTCCTCCTGCCCTCAGTATTTGCCAGCATCAGAGTCTTACAATGAGTCAGTTCTTTGCATCAGGTGGCTAAAGTATTGGAGTTTCAGCTTCAGCATCAGTCCTTCCAATGAATATTGATTGGGTTGATTTCCATTAGGGTTGATTGGTTTGATCTCCTTGCTGTCCAAGGGACTCTCAAGAGTCTTCCCCAATACCACAATTCAAAAGCATCAATTCTTTGGTGCTCAGCCTTCTTCATGGTTCAACTCTCACATCCATACATGACTACTGGGAAAATCATAGCTTTGACTAGATGAACCTTTGTTGGCAAGGTAATATCTCTGCTTTTTAATATGCTTCTAGGTTTGTTATAGCTTTTCTTCCAAGGAGCAAGCATGTTTTAATTTCATGGCTGCAGTCACTATTGGTAGTGATTTTGGAGCCCAAGAAAATAAAGTCTCTCATTATTTCTATGTTTTCCCATCTATTTGCCATGAAGTGATGGGACCAGATGCCATGATCTTAGCTTTTTGAATGTTGAGTTTTAAGTCAGCGTTTTCACTCTTCTCTTTCACCTTCATTAAGAGGCTCTTTAGTTTCTCTTCACTTTCTGCCATAAGAGTGGTGCCATCCGCATATCTGAGGTTATTGATATTTCTCCCAGCAATCTTGACTCCAGCTTGTGCTTCATCTAACCCAGCATTTTGCATGATGTACTCTTCATATAAGTTAAATAAGCAGGGTGACAATATACAGCCATAACTATTTGGAACCAGTCTTGTCCCATGTCCAGTTGTAACTGTTGCTTCTTGACCTGCATACAGATTTCTCAGGAGGCAAGTGAGGTGGTCTGGTATTCAAGTCTCTTGAAGAATTTTCCACAGTTTGTTGTGATCCACACAGTCAAAGGCTTTGGCAGAGTCAATAAAGCAGAAGTAGATTTTTTTGTTTGGAACTCTGTTGCTTTTTCTATCATCTGACGGATATTGGCAATTTGATCTCTGGTTCCTCTACCTTTTCTAAATCCAGCTTGAACATCTGGAAGTTTATGGTTCATGTACTTTTGAAGTCTAGCTTGAAGAATTTTGAGCATTACTTTGCCAGCTATCAAAGAGGGCTAATAACAGCTGCCCAAAGACTCTGTGAGAATTTTATGTATTGAGAAACTCTCAGTTACTTACAACTAATACCAGGCACTTTTCTAATACCTGAAGTATATTTATCTCAGTCAATCGTTTTAACCAGGGTGTAAGTAGAAGTCATTCTTATATCACTTTTATAGAGGAGGAAAGAGGAGGGGGAGAGAACCTAAATATGGTTATTTAGGTGCTAGAGCTGTTTGGGATTCACTCTGTCGGGCTCCAGAGCTCTGGTTTGTAACCTCTGTCTTACTGGCAGCCAGCCCAACACATTTTCTCTCAGTTTTTTGAGTGTCCTCAGTCTTGCCTAGGGCTTCCCTGGTGGCCCAGTGGTAAAGAATTTGCCTTCCAGTGCGCGAGACGCGGTTCGCTCCCTGGGTCGGAAAGATTCTCTGGAGGAGGAAATGGCAACCCGCTCCAGTATTCTTGCCTGGAGAATCCCATGGACAGAAGAGCCTGGTGGGCTACAGTCCACGTGGTCACAAAAGAGTCAGACACGACTGAGGGACCGAGTCCTGCCACACACGCACACGCACACACAGCTTGCCTACTGTCCTGCTGGTCCTCTCTGCTGACCCCTACTGGACACCACACAACAGCACCAGTCGTCCCTTGGGCGGCTGAGGACGTGCTTTCACAAGCCTGTGAGGGATGAAACTCGGCAGTAAACTAGCTCCTTAGGAGCCGCTCCCCTGCCCTATTGCATCACAGCCGCAACCGACCGGCCAGTAACTGCCCACAGGTCCCACCAGCTGTAGAAACTCCGAGTCTCTGGAAAGCAAACACCAAAGTTCACAGGGTCTGGCATTCAGATCCTTCTCTTCCAGTTTTGACCCAACCCCCAGATTAGTCACCTAAACCACGATGCAGCAAAATTGGTTTGATGAGTGATTTTCTGCTTCCGTTTGTTTTCTCTCCTGATAGCTGTCCTCATGGAGATGAAAAGTGAAAGTGTCAGTCGTTCAGTCTGACTCTTTGTGACCACATGGACTGTAGCCCGCCAGGCTCCTCTGTCCATGGGAGTCTCCAGGCAAGAATACTGGAGTGGGTTGCCATGCCCTCCTCCAGAGGATCTTCCTGACCCGGGGACTGAACCCACATCCTGCACTGATAGGCAGGGGCTTTACCACTAGTGCCACCTGGGACTTTGAAAGTCACACAGTTGGAGTCCCAGCAACACCACTTCCTGTGCATTGAAGAGTCACTTAGTCTTGCTGAGTTTCCTTTTGTAATGCATGGCCTGGGGCTGGGGAGAGGGTCAAGTGATAGGATAGGTGAAAGGCACCTTGACCGGTGCCTGGGATCTACTCCCATCCCCAGAGATCCCTCCCTCCCTGCCTGGGAGCCCCTGCTCCAGCTAAGTAAATAGCACAACTCTGGTTTCCCATGACAACAACTTTCTCATTATCTAAAAGAAAGAAAAAATGCTTTATAATGAAAAGTGATCAAAACAAGACTGAGGTAAAAGACAAGGCGATCAGAAATAGGAAGCAAACATGGCATCTAAAGAACTGCGTAAAGCCGCGAGAGACCAGGTCAGTGCAAGCTGGTAATTATGTGTTAAGACTGAAGAATTTATTTCTCACAAATTAACATTTTGCATGATGAATCTGCTGTGAATAAATGCATGGGTTCTTTTTGTTCTTATAGATTTTTTTTTTTAAACCACAAACATGGCCTAGAAGAAAGGAGGAATAAAAAGGAGAAGTGTTTCTTCATTATTGACATAATTATTCAGTTGTCATGGGTTACATTTTTATTTTGGCTAGTTTGGGGTCCCCAAATGTGGGAAGCATTTGAAAGACTATAAAAACAAACAAATTGATAAAAGATTCTTGTAAAAATGAGCTCTGCTGAAAGGTTAAAGATGGCTATTTGTTCAGGGGAAAAAAATGGAAATTTACCAGTCAATGGCTTTTGTTATAGGGCTGCTGCTGCTGCTGCTGCTAAGTTGCTTCAGTCGTGTCCAACCCAACAGATTCCTCCATCCCTGGGATTTGCCAGGCAAGAGTACTGGAGTGGGTTGCCATTGCCTTCTCCGTTGTTATAGGGCAGGTTATTATAAACAATAGTGGTCAGTTATTTTTCTTCGCCAAGAGGAAAAAAAGGAGTAGGTTTTAGCTATAGCCAGAAATGCTGAGAGGCTATGATAGAACCTCATTCCAGAATTACTAAGCATCCATGTGACTGTAGTGCTAGCGCAGGGCGTGGCTCTGAGATAAGGGCCATCAGCTGCTCTCTGCTGATGTCATTACCCACCACACCCACACGCCCTCACTCTCAGCTCCAGGGGGCATCTAGATGGTTGCAGCCGCTCCTGCCAACTACCTGGTGAGCAATGCTGCTGAGTCTGAGATTTGACTCCCAGCAACGCACCTCCCAGGCCCGGCCGGGGCAGAGCACAGGGCGGTGAGCTCAGCATCGGGAGACCTGGCTGCCAGGTCCTGCTCCCCAACCTGCCTGCCTCCTGGGATCAAATGAGCAGGTTGATCTTAACTGTAGCGCTTTTCAAGTTTCAGTGCAGATGAAAAATTTGACAATTATTGGATTATTTATTTATTTTTGAGAGGGTGCTTGCTTAAATTCCAGCTTTCTAGCCCCTTCCCTGACTTCCCAGGTGGCGCAGTGGTAAACAATCCGCCTGCCAACGCAGAAGATCAGGTTTGATCTCTGGGTCAGGAAGACACCCTGGAGGAAGAAATGGCAGCCCACTCCAGTACTCTTGCCTGGGAAATGCCACGGACAGAGGAGCCTGGTGGGCTACAGTCCATGGGGTCCGACAGAGTTGGACAGGACTGAGCACACACATCCGATTCCCCATGTAAACTTTTATTTTTTATTTTTACGTGGACTGGAGCACAGGACCCAAAGTTATGTTTATTAATAAACACCTGATATGAATAACCCTTGGGCTGGTGTATTAGTTTGGGAGGGCTGCCATAACAAAAGACCACAGACTAGGTGGCTTAAGCAACAGAAATTAGTGTTTTTGCAGTTCTGTAGGGTGGAAGTCCAAGATAAGCGATTAACAGGCTTGGCTTCTCCAGAAACCTCTTCCCTTGGCCTGCAAATGGCAGCTTCTTGCTATTTGTTCACAAAGTCTTTTTTCTGGTGTCTAGGGGCTCAACATATGAATTTGGGTAGGGGAAAAATTTGGCCCCTAACAGCTAGATAATCTCTAAAATTCTATGACTGATGATGAAGAACTTTTAGGTTGAGGAATTATAGTAGTTTTGATGTTAGCAAAACAAGGCTTTTTGGATAATGAATTTCTCTTTGTTATAAATCATTGTATTCGTCTTTCTGTAAGAATGTAACTTCATTTAGTGCTTTCTGAGAATGGCACTGGAAAACTTCTAGGTTAAAAGTTAAACCTAGAAGGCAGAATGTGCCGCATAGCTTTCCCCCTTATCTTGATGACTCAGAGCCTCCTGACTTCTCCCTATTCTTAACTGATGACTTATGACTTAGTTTCCACTGTGTAACAGACCTTTCCTCAAAGATGCATTTCCCTGTACCAGGCACCGCCGGGTGGTCTGTCAACTGTCTCTACTAAATCACCTGTAAACCGTCCCCACCAATCAAATGTCTCCACTTCATCCCTAGACCCCCTTATCGCATTGTTCCCTACATTCCAATCTCATTCCCAGTTGTCTTTGATCTTTCCACATAAAAATCCCTCTCGGTGAGTGTTCGAGGTTCACTCCTTCCGAGGAGATCGAACCCCGGCGCGCCGGCCTAATAAATCCTCTTGCTTATTGCATCGAATTCGAGCCATTGTGGTCTTTGGAGCGACAGATCCTGAGAAAAGGCCGCGAGGTCTTACAA
Source organism: Nanger dama (assembly GCA_917880005.1). Classification (NCBI taxonomy): domain Eukaryota; kingdom Metazoa; phylum Chordata; class Mammalia; order Artiodactyla; family Bovidae; genus Nanger; species Nanger dama. The sequence goes on from CAKJTW010000107.1 coordinate 686,778, forward strand.
TGAAAGCTAGGTCACACTTCTCTCCAGGCTCAGATTCTTTATTTAAAAATATTATTTGTTTATTTGGTTGCACTGGGTCTTGGTTTCGGCACATGGGATCTTTAACTTCAGTATGGGGATCTAGTTCCCTGACCAGGGATTGAACCTGGCTTCCTGCATTGGGACTGCAGAGAAGTAGCCACTGGACTGCCTGGAAAGGGACTAGCAGGTAAGTCCCTCAGCTTCCTTTTGAGACTTCTTGTAGCACCAGGGTGGAATAGCGAAATAGTCTCTCCATTTCTCCAGCCAGAGCTCCCAGTCCTACTTTGGTGACATCTGGCCTTAATCGCCTGGCCCTAACTGCTGCTACCCTCCCTATCTAAGGTGCCTGCCACCCCTGTCCTCCTACACTGATTTGAGGTCTTGTATTGATTTATCTGTTTCCTCATTTCCGGTCTTTCTCCCTTGCTAGACTGTAAATTCCATAGGTCAGCCTAGCACCACACACAGTGCCTAGCATACTGTAGGCACTCATTAAATACTGATGCATGAATCGATGACTGAACAATTGAGCTGAACTGAGAAGCCCTTAAGGTCCATTCCAACTGCAGAATCACCTTGTCTTCTTTATCCTTTCACTTGGACAATGCTGAAGAGACTTCGCCCAGCCAGAGGCAATAAAATCTGGAATGCTATCCACCACAATATCTTTACGGAGGCCTCAGTTCAGTTCAGTTCAGTCACTCAGTCGTGTCCAACTCTTTGCGACCCCATGAATCCCAGCACCAACTCCCGGGGTTCACTCAGATTCATGTCCATCGAGTCGGTGATGCCATCCAGCCATCTCATCCTCTGTCGTCCCCTTCTCCTTCTGCCCCCAATCCCTCCCAGCATCAGAGTCTTTTCCAGTGAGTCAACTCTTCGCATGAGGTGGCCAAAGTACTGGAGTTTCAGCTTTAGCCTGGGAGAGGTGAAATTTATGCTCACTTATCATCTTACTAATGTCTTCATCACCAAAGTGTTTACAGTGCCCTGAACCTATTGTCCCCGGACTGCACGACCCTGAGACAGGTCAGGGACGGAGGAGGGCAGCACCCACCTCGTCAAAAGCCCGGGCGCGGATCAGGAGCCTGCGGGTGACACAGGCTGGGACCTGGGACCGCTGCCAAAGTAAGCGTGCTTGCAGCTGGACAAAGTCTCCTCCAGCAACCAAACAGAAAGAAACTGAGGACGCAAAATAACTGCATGCATGCACAGTTGGGGCAATTAGGAGAATAGGATACCAATGGCCGTTCCTGAGGTGCCAGGAGCAAAAGCGGGCTACTGCGCATGCTCCTCACACACACCACCGGGGGTGGGGCAGACCCCCAAAGCTACACCTCTTGCCCCACCCACCGACCCACGCCTGTCCTCACCCCAGGTGAGGAAACAGCAGGACCTAGAGACTAACATGCTGAGAGAGTCAGTCAGAAAGCAGAGAAACATTATATAACACTCTTTACATGTGGAATCAAAAAGACATGGTACAAACGAACTTATTTACAAACAGAAAGAGACTCACAGACTTAGAGAAGGGACTTGTGGGTGCTTGGGGACTTGGCGGGGAGAATAGGGGGACGAGACAGGAAGTTTTGGATTGACGTGTAACTCTTCTACGTTTAAAGTGGATAATCACAAGATGCCCTCCCGTATAACACAAGAAGCTCCGCTCCATGTCATGTGGCAGACTAGATGGGAGGGGAGTCTGGGGGAGAATGGATACGAACGTGTGTATGGTCGAGGCCCTTTGGGGGTCCACCTGAAACTATCACAACGTTGTTAATCAGCTATACTCCAATACAAAATAAAAAGTTAAAAATAAAAAGGAGCCAGCTCACCTCTGACCCCAGCTGGACAGAGAACAAGAACACCTGCTTCTTGTTTCCATCCCCTTGGGCTGTAGCCTGACCCCAGGAAGGCCTCATTAACATCTATTGATTAAAGAGTTTTCAAGAGCCTGGGGTGGTAACACACATGGCCCACAACTGGCGTCTGGATGTGATCATTGTCTTCCTGCAGCTGGCCAAAAGCTCTTTTTTATAAACTTCAGGTCTGAGACATGTGCCAGGAAAGCAGTTAAGCTTTTTATTGCCTGTCATTCTTTTAGGCTGATGGAGAAAAGCTGGACTGTGTCAACAAAAGCAACACCATTAATGCAATAAGACTAATAATAAATGAAAAACAAAGTTATCAGCAATAGTCTTGCTCACTGAAGACAGGTGAATTTTAATCTCAGTTTGGGTTGGATCTACATAAATGAAAGCGGGATCATATCTTTGGGCTACAGGGAGGCAATATTTTTAGACAGTGCTCTTGTGTATTTTCCCGAAGGCCTCATCCCAGGTTGAATTGATTGCTTTTTCCTTATACTTACTAAATTTGTGGGCATATATTTCTTTCTATGCCTGTTTCCTCTTCTATACCAGTGGTTCCTGGAGAACAATACTCACATCTTATTTATTTCTGCATCTCCTGCACCTGCCACTTGGCCTCAAATATTGAATGAATAATTTAACAAGGAGATTTAAATATTGACTAGCCGATACTGCCAAAATGTTTTATGGCAGATTAGTCAGAGACATATTAATTACTGTCATAATCATCCAATATATCCCACTCTCAATAATTTTATTTACAGAATTAAAAAAATATCCCACTGGTTTTAGCCTAAGGCTAAAATTTCTTAGAATGGGCCATACCATGCATGTTTGGGGGAGGAAAGAAGCCAGAAGAAAGATGTGTGCATGGCCCGCCTCTGGGAATGTAAAGTGATTTTCAAGTTATCCTGCATCAGACAGAATCAGAAAAGGAAATGTATTGGGACTTCCTTGGCAGTCCAGTGGTTAAGAGTCTGTCTGCCAATGCAGGGGACATGGCTTCAGTCCCTGGCCTGGGAAGACCCCACACGACGCAGGGCAGCTAAGACTGAGCGCCACCACTCCGAAGCCCACGCTCTAGGGCCTGGAGGCCGCGGCTGCTGGGCACTCACACTGCAGCTGCTGATGCCCGCGCGCCCTGGAGCCCACGCTCCGCAACAACAGGAGACCCCACAGCGAGGAGCCCACCACTGCTCCTCGAGAGCAGCTCCTGCTCGCCACTAGAGCAACCCTGTGCACAGCAACAAAGACTCAGTGCAGCCAAAAGTAAACGAATTAACTTTAAAAGAAGGAACCGTCTTACAGGGGAGTCAAACACCTGGCAGTGAAGTGAAGTGAAAGTCGGTTAGTCATGTCCGACTCTCATGGACCCCATGGACTGTACAGTCCATGGAATTCTCCAGGCTAGAACACTGGAGTGGGTAGCCGTTCCCTTCTCCAGGGGATCTTCTCAACCCAGGGATCCAACCCAAGTCTCCGCATTGAAGGCGAATTCTTTACCAGCTGAGCCACAAGGTAAGCCCCTAAATACCTGGAACACAATGCAAAGCATTAAAAAAATCATCATGTGCTCCAAATTATACACAGTATTGTGCCACTCGATAATGTACATAATGGTAAATTAGCTCTAATTATTAATACCAATAGCCTCATTCACTGAGAAATCAGTGTATAATAAAGAGCTATTTAGCTTCTAAGCTCCTGAGGCCACAGCCAGAGAGGCAGTCACAGGAGATCACTGCTAATTATCTCCCAATCCCGCCCCTCTCCCTGAGGAAGAGCCACAGTGTATGCTCCACATTTAATGAGGGCAGGAAGGCGCCGTCGTGCCTCCCTCGCTGTTTGAGGGTCCTTTCAACAGGGAGATTGTCCTGGATCGGCACCGAGGACCACTGAGCAGGTAACATAGCTCTGTAAGAAGCTTTTAGAGCTGCACAGAAATTTCCTTCTTGAGCTAATCTGTCTCATTGTGCTCCCAATCACACTGATTTTTTTTCTTTTTTGGAAATAGCTTGGGGATGTGTTATGAAAGAACCAAGAAGCATCCTTAAGTTGAATCGTACTTTAAAAAATTATGGTAAAATACATATGAAATGTAACATTTTGACCATTTTAAAGTGTTCAGCTTAACGGCACTTACTTCATCCACAATACTGGACAAACAGCACCACTACCCAGGTCCAGGAGACTTTCATCTCCCCCAAAAGGAACCCCCCCCCACCTTTAAGTAGTCTGTATCCATTCCCTCTTCCCACCACCCCCAGGCAACCACTAACCTGCTTGTCATCGCTGTGGGTTTGCCTGTTCTGAATATTTATTATTCAGTCTGTGACCTCTTTCAAAGAGCTGCCTTTGCTTAGCTAGGTGCATCCGCTTTGTGACGTGTGTTAATACCCCACTTTTTTTACGACTTAAGAGTATTCTACTGCATCACACTTTGTTCTTTAGTTGATGAACATGGACATTGGGTTGTTTCCATCAACCAACCTTTTTTTTTTTAATTTAAAAATTTTATACAATTTTTAAAGTTTACTTTCTTTTATAAAATATTGGCTATATTCCCTGTTCACCAACCAAACTTTTAAGGCTATCCCCTATGTATTATCTCCACTTCCTTAACCTAGTGGGATCTGGCTTTGGCCTTAACCAGAATAACAGCTAGTATTGACTACAGCCAATGGTGATGGAGAGCTTGCCCTGTTCTGCATATTGTGCACAGCGGTTTATGAATATAACCCCACCTAACTCTCATGGGGCAAAAGCTTGCGTAGGTTAGCCTTACACCAGACAGCCCAGCACAGGGGCTGGGAACTGAAAACCAGCCCAGATTCTGGTGGCTGTGTGGGCCCTGAGGGGAGAGGCACTGGTCTTCCCAGTGTGCACAAAGGCCACTCTGTCACTAGCACTTTGGGTAAACATTATCTTTATTCCTGGAGAAGGAAATGGGAACGCACTCCAATACCCTTGCCTGGAAAATTCCATGGATGAGGAGCCTGGCAGGCTACAGCCCATGGGGTCAAAAAGAGTCAGACACAACTGAGCAACTTAACTTTCTTTTTCTAACTATCCATATTCTCAAACTATATATAAAGTGTGTTGTGTTAGTCACTCAGTCGGGTTAGACTCTTTTCGACCTCATGGACTGTAGCTTCTGTCCATGGGATTTCACAGGCAAGAATTCTGGAGTGGGTTGCCATTTCCTTTTCCAATCTACACTTAAAGAAAGGGAAAATTTGAAAGTTTCCATAATAGTCAAGATTATACAAATATCTAACAAAGAGGAAGACACCAGAGCTTAAACCCAGACACAGATGAGTTTATATCCTCAGCCTTGTAACCTGTACAAGGATAAAATTGGGAAAAACTTCTGTGCTCTCCCTCTTTCAAGATTTTCTTCCACCGTAATCCAAAGCAAAAATTATATCTTACACTGTTACCCATTACCTAATCACGTAGAGATGGGAATACCAGACCACCTAACCTGCCTCTTGAGAAATCTGTATGCAGGTCAGGAAGCAACAGTTAGAACTGGACATGGAAAAACAGACTGGTTCCAATAGGAAAAGGAGTACGTCAAGGCTATATATTGTCACCCTGCTTATTTAACTTATATGCAGAGTACATCATGAGAAAAGCTGGACTGGAAGAAACACAAGCTGGAATCAAGATTACCAGGAGAAATATCACTAACCTCAGATATGCAGATGACACTACCCTTATGGCAGAAAGTGAAGAGGAGCTAAAAAGCCTCTTGATGAAAGTGAAAGAGGAAAGTGAAAAAGTTGGCTTAAAGCTCAACATTCAGAAAACGAAGATCATGGCATCTGGTCCCATCACTTCATGGGAAATAGATGGAGAAACAGTGGAAACAGTGTCAGACTTTATTTTGGGGGCTCCAAAATCACTGCAGATGGTGACTACAGCCATGAAATTAAAAGACGCTTACTCCTTGCAAGAAAAGTTCTGACCAACCTAGATAGTATATTCAAAAGCAGAGACATTACTTTGCTGACTAAGGTCTGTCTAGTCAAGGCTATGGTTTTTCCTGTGGTCATGTATGGATGTGAGAGTTGGACTGTGAAGAAGGCTGAGCACCAAAGAATTGATGCTTTTGAACTGTGGTGTTGGAGAAGACTCTTGAGAGTCCCTTGGACTGCAAGGAGATCCAACCAGTCCATTCTGAAGGAGATCAGCCCTGGGATTTCTTTGGAAGGAATGATGCTAAAGCTGAAACTCCAGTACTTTGGCCACCTCATGTGAAGAGTTGACTCACTGGAAAAGACTCTGATGCTGGGAGGGATTGGGGGCAGGAGGAGAAGGGGACGACAGAGGATGAGATGGCTGGATGGCATCACCGACTCGATGGATGTGAGTCTGAGTGAACTCCGAGAGATAGTGATGGACAGGGAGGCCTGGCATGCTGCAATTCATTGGGTCGCAAAGAGTCGGACATGACTGAGTGACTGAACTGAACTGAATCACGTATATAAGTTTCATGAATCTGTACTTAAGCTCAGTACCTGCAATGTACTTTTCCAATCTATTTCATTAGAAGAAATACTGGTGAAGCTCCATTAAACTGACTTTTGACAGGTTGTCATCCACAGTTTCAAAACCATGGGTGAAAACCAACCATTCATTTTTCAGTCTTTTTTTACTTGAACTCTTGGTAATATTTAATGTTAAATGAGCACTTACTTCTTGAAATTCACCCTGTTTTGGGATCACTCTCTCGCAGGCTTGAGAATGCTATGTCCAGCTCTTTCTCTACTGCTCGCTTATCTTAGTTAATGCCTTCTCTAATTTCCCAGTCTCTCAAGGTACATAGCTAAGTCATAATCAAAAGACAGAACAGGTGCTTTATATTTTTTACCTTACAATTTTTATTTATTTATCTTATTTTCTGGCTGTTGTGGGTCTTTGTTGCCATACGAGGGCTTTCTCTAGCTGCATGGTTGCTCTTGCCGTGGCACACAGGCTGGAGGCACACAGGCCTCAGTAGCTGCAGCAGGTGGGCTCAGCAGTGGTGGCTCGCCGGCTCTAGAGCACAGGTTCAAGAGTTGCAGCCACAGGCTTAGCTGCTCCACAACATAAGAAATCTTCCTGGGCCAGGGTCGAACCAGTGTCCCTTGCGCTGCGAGGTGGATTCTTAACCACTGGACCACCAGGAAAGCCCCCAGAACAGATGTTTTAAAAAAACCACCATAAAATACCATTATATACCCACATGAGTACGTGCTAAGTCACTTCAGTCATATCAGGCTTTGTGCACAAGAATGTCTAAAATTAAAAACCAACAACATAAGTGTTGGCAAGGACATGGAGCAACATCTATTGCTGGTGGAGATTCAAAATGGTACAACCACTTTGGAGAACTATTTGGCAGTTTTTATAAAGTTACTTTTACATTTACTCTGTAATCTGGCAATTCACTCCAAGCTATTTTCCTTGATAAGAAATTAAAAACATATTTTACACAAAGAAGCAGCTTTGTTTGTAACAGCTTCAAGTTGAAACCAACACAAACATCCATCGGTGAGCGACTGAACAAATGAAACGGGGCACATGAAACAACAGAATAATATTCAGCGAAATGAAGGCACAAACTACTGATACAGACAACATCCTACATGAATTTCAAAACTATTATGCTGAGTGAAAGAAGGCACATACCAAAATAGAGTGCATGCTGTAAGATTCTACCTACGTGGAATTCTGGAAAAGAAAAAACTAATTTACAAGGACAGAAAGTAAATATATCAGTGGCTTTCTGGACAAGGTTCAGTTCAGTTCAGTTCAGTCACTCAGTCATGTCCGACTCTTTGCGACCCCATGAATTGCAGCACGCCAGGCCTCCCTGTCCATCACCAGCTCCCGGAGTTCATTCAAACTCACGTGCATCAATCGGCGATGCCATCCAGCCATCTCATCTTCTGTTGTCCCCTTTTCCTCCTGCCCTCAATCCCTCCCAGCATCAGAGTCTTTTCCAGTGAGTCAATACTTCACATGAGGTGGCCAAAGTACTGGAGTTTGAGCTTTAGCATCATTCCTTCCAAAGTCCTTCCAGGACTGATCTCCTTCAGAATGGACTGGTTGGATCTCCTTGCAGTCCAAGGGACTCTCAAGAGGCTTCTCCAACACCACAATTCAAAAGCATCGATTCTTCGGTGCTCAGCTTTCTTCACAGTCCAACTCTCACATCCATAGATGGCTACTGGGAAAACCATAGCCTTGACTAGATGGACCTTTGTTGGCAAAGTAATGTCTCTGCTTTTGAATATGCTATCTAGGTTGGTCATAACTTTCTTTCCAAGGAGTAAGCGTCTTTTAATTTCCTGGCTGCAGTCACCATCTGCAGTGATTTTGGAGCCCCCAAAATAAAGTCTGACACTGTTTCCACTGTTTCCCCATCTATTTCCCATGAAGTGATGGGACCAGATGCCACGCCTGAGGTCAGGGGCGGTGGCCAAGAGGAGCAACCCCACTTCCAAGAAGTGGTGGCTGAGCAGGCACAGGAGGGCTGAGAGGAGCTACTCTATGTTCAAGGTCAGGAGGGGCTACGGTGAGGAGATAACCCATGTCCAAGGTAAGAGAAACCCAAGTAAGATGGTAGGTGTTGCAAGAGGGCATCAGAGGGCAGATATACTGAAACCATAATCACAGAAAACTAGTCAATCTAATCACATTAGGACCGCAGCCTTGTCTAACTCAGTGAAACTAAGCCATGCCCTATGGGGCCACCCAAGACAGGCGGGTCATGGTGGAGAGGTCTGAAAGAATGTGGTCCACTGGAGAAGGGAATGGCAAACCACTTCAGTATTCTTGCCTTGAGAATCCCTGAACAGTATGAAAAGGCAAAATGATAGAATACTGAAAGAGAAACTCCCCAGGTTGGTAGGTGCCTAATATGCTACTGGAGATCAGTGGAGAAATAACTCCAGAAAGAATTAAGGGATGGAGCCAAAGCAAAAACAATACTCAGTTGTGGATGTGATGTGATAGAAGCAAGGTCTGATGCTGTAAAGAGCAATATTGCATAGGAACCTCGAATGTTAGGTCCATGAATCAAGGCAAATTGGAAGTGGTCAAACAGGAGATGGCAAGAGTGAACATCGACATTCTAGGAATCAGCGAACTAAAACAGACTGGAATGGGTGAGTTTAACTCAGATGACCATTATATCTACTACTGCGGGAAGGAATCCCTTAGAAGAAATGGAGTAGCCATCATGGTCAACAAAAGAGTCTGAAATGCAGTACTTGGATGCAATCTGGGCAAGGTAGGGGAACTGTTTACTGACTGAGAGCATAAGAGAACCTTTGGGATGATGAAAATATTTCAGGTCTTGGCTGTGGTTACATGGATGTAGATATTTGTCAAAACTTACCAAACTCATATATCAAAATTGACACATGTTTGTAGAGTTAATTTAACCAGCCAATAAGAACTTTTCAACCTCTTCCTTCTTTTCCTTTTCGTCACCTCCTCCAACTAATCAGTTATTCAATCTCCTCCTTTGACTTCAAACATTTCCCCAGAGGAATCTCTCCTCTCACCCTCTGTCCCTGGGTCTTAGTGCAGGTCCTCAGAGTCCCTCCCTGTGCTGAAGTGAGAGCCTCCAGTCTTTCCTCAACCCCTCTCCCCTCAACTCCAGCCGGTGCTTTCCTCCCCACTGTTTCTCCCTGATGAAACCACTTCCCTTGGCTACACTCTGTCGACAGGCTGAGACAGATGCTTCCGCCTCCTGCCTCCCTTCTTGCTCTCACAGATGCTCCCTGGCCGGAGCCTCTCATGACCTGGTCTCCCTCCAGGCTCATTGTTAGTCCCTGGGAGCTTGCACAACTCCATTTCCTTGTACCTTCTCTACCTGTCACCTGTTTGCCCTTCCTTCTTCTCTCTCTTCTTGGGCTTCCCAGGTGGCTCAGTGGTAAAGGGTCCACCTGCCAATGCAGGAGACACAGGAGTCTCAGGTTCCATCCCTGGGTCGGGAAGATGCCCTGGAGTAGGAAATGGCAACCCGCTCCAGTATTCTTGCCTAGAAAATTCCATGGACAGAGGAGCCTGGCGGGCCACGGCCCTTGGGGGTCACAAATAGTCACAACTGAGTATGCATGCACTCTTTCTTCTTACTGATTTCTATTTCTTAGAGATTCACACTCTGTGAAGCTTTCCTCCATCTACAGGCAGATATGTGTCTCAAGACCTTTTGCTTACCCCGGAGCCTGGTGGGCTGCCGTCTATGGGGTCACACAGAGTGGGACACAACTGAAACGACTTAGCAGCAGCAAAGTAACATCGCCAGTTATCGTTTCACTGTCTATGAAGACCGTTTCATTTTTAGACTGTATGATTTGATGCCATAGCCATATCTGTGCCTCTAATAACTAACATGATGGTGCTTAATAAATATTGTTTGAATTAGAAGAACCAGACACATACATTGGCCATATTTTTTTTGATGATGAAGTTAGCATCATAAAAACTCCTGTTAGAATTAATTTTTTCTTCTCCTGTCCTCCTATAATCTTTTGTCAATGCCTCTTTTATATTGCTTTTCATTTCTCCACTTGATTGGGACTTTTAAAAGTTTCAAAATATTCTAAGCACCTTACAAAGTGTATAGCGAATAATAAACTCCCAGGTACCCATTCTTGTCAAATCATAGCATTTTTGTTCTATTTGCTTCAGAGGTTTTAAAAAATTAAACATAACTTTTGTAGATACAGTTGAAGTCTATCTTTCCCTTTCCTCACTCTCAAAGGTGCTCACTCTCTTAAATTTCATATTTATTGTTAATTTGTATATATTTATACGGCAACCCACTCCAGTACTCTTGCCCGGAAAATCCCATGAATGGAGGAGCCTGGTAGGCTGCAGTTCATGGGGTCGCTAAGAGTCAGGCACGACTGAGCAACTTCACTTTCATTTTTCACTTTCCTGCATTGGAGAAGGAAATAGCAACCCACTCCAGTGTTCTTGCCTGGAGAATCCCACGGACAGAGGAGCCTAGTGGGCTTCCATCTATGGGGTTGCACAGAGTTGAACACGACTGAAGTGACTTAGCAGCAGCAGGAGCATACCATATATGAGCGAATTCACAGACAGTGCATGGTGTTTTTACATATTTAAACTTTGTACAAGTAATATAATATTGCACATATTATTCTGTAAGTTGTTCTTTTGTTTTGTCTCAACATGATATTTTGATTTATCCATGTTGCTACATGCAACTCTAATTTAAGTGAGGTAAAATACATATGCCTGCAAATATGTTAAATGATGTGTAACCCATTGTAATCAGAGAACAGATTTATGCTGTGCAGTCATGATTCTCTTAATTTGCCTGCAACAATACAAGACGTCATTAGCTTGCCTCCTGTTGTCTGCTGTACTGGAGACCATGTGACAATACAGGAGAGATATCTCTGCAGACATTACATGAAGAACCAGGACTGGAAAGCATCTTTCACAAACTGGAGATGGATTGAATCTACAGATCTGAAATTTAATGAAGACAAATGGAAGATGCTACATTGGGGTAAAAGAAATCCAATGGCACAAATATAAAGGGGAGATGTGGCTTAGAAGCAAAACATGAGCAGAAAATGGGGTGTTTTTTAGCTGACAAGCAAGCAAGGCTGTGAAAGGAAGCCCCAGCCGGGAATCACTGAGATGAAGTATGGAATGAGGAGGCTTGGTAATGGAGTATGCTTCTTGGACCATACAGGGAGGCAGGCTTCAGTTTCTGGATGTGGAGCTTGTTCAGAAGAAAGTAATGAAGATATTTGAAGGAAAAGTGTTGCTTTCAAGAAAAGAGGTTGAAGCCCACAGGGATCTTGATGTTTGATTTCCATGATGGAAACGAAGTTCTCTGTGGCCTCGAGAGAGGGCTGAACCAGTCCTGCTCCTCTTTCTGAATTCCTGCCTGTGCACACCACCCACGCGGTCCCAAAGCTGGAAGCCTGCCCAGGTGCTCTCCGCTGCCTCGCGGCCTGCCTCCTCCTGCGTGGCCATCACCTCACTTAATCTCTCAGCAGCCTCACATGCTTGGAACCAGTCTTCTTGCACAAGACACTATCTTCTGCTGGTTTTGTGTATTGTTTTCCTGAACTCCCTCTTACCTCTAAGAATGCCAGAGGTGCACCAGATTTTGTGGAGACAGAAACAATTTCAATTTAAGAGTCTTTCTTTAAAAGAATATAAAGTTATGAATAAAAGGCCTTGGATGAGGCTCATACCAGTGGCAGAATTATTTCCCGGCAAAATTGCCTCAGGCCTTTTTACACTCATCTGCTTTTCCCAAGCTGCATGGTCAAATCCCTGAAGACACCCCCAAGCCCTTTTCTCTCCTGGCTTGGAGGATTCCATTCACATCTTAGACGTCCACGACTGCCTGGTGACGCCCCAGTTTCCACCTCTAGCTCTGGCCTCCCTGTCTCCAGTCTCGTGCTGAGACAGCCATCCTCACCAGGCTGTCTCAAGATACCGCAGGCCCCCTGTGGCTGAGACGGAATGACCTTCCACCAAAGCATCTGGCCCTTCTATAGGGCTCCCATCTCACTAAACGGCACCAGCATCTACCCAGTTCCAAAAACTAGATGCCCAGGCACCATCCTTAAGACTCCTTCTCCCTCAGGCTTATATCCAACCGTCTTCAGCCCCATCACATTTAACTTAAATATCTCTTTCTCCTCTCCATCCTCTTCACCATCTTCCCAGTCAAGGCGTCTTCAGGCCTTGGCTGGACCACAACTAGGGTCTCCTAACTGGTCTTCCTATCACGATCTGACCACCTCCCTCCTCCTCTTCTCCGCACAGCTGCCAGGGTATCTTGCCAAGAGGCCTGTCTGATCAGACATGAACTTAGGACAAGGACCAGACGAACCACAGAGCCCTGACGGCCCCACTTGGTCTGACTCCGCCCGGCTCTCCCTCCCCTCCCATCAGCTGCCTGCTCCCCAATCTCTCGGAGGCCCCTGCTCCCTGGCCTTTGCTTGGAAACCTCTTCCTCACCCTCTCCACTCCCAACTCTTCATTCGAGGCCAGGTCCCCTGATTGCTCCCTCTTAAAGACGTCATTTCACTCCTGAGTCTGTGAATTCAGTAGCACACATTCGCTAGTGTGACTGACTTGATTGATTTAATGTCCGGCTTTTAATTAGACTCTCAGCTTCATGCAGCTTAGACATGCTTGTCTCTGTTAGCTTTTCCATGTGCCATAGCAAGTCCTTCAACAAGTATTTGTTAAAGAGCATTATGAATAGATTCCTAGAAATGGATGAAATAAAGTAAAATAGGATGATGCAAGCCTAGCTTCTAAGTTTTGGGTCAAAGAATCTTTAACTTTGAAAGAACAAGATTCAAGGACACTGTACATTGTGGAGGCATCTACCCTGTTAGGTCAGAAAATATATTTCTCTTCAAAGGTTGGGATTTAGCAATTCCCTGAAACCCTGTCAGAAGCCAGCTGGCTGCCCATACTTTTGAAAGTACGATGATACATTAACCCTCAACAGCAAAGTCCAAGGGCATGGCTTTGCCGTCAGGGCCGCCGTCTGCCCGGCTGTAGCTTTAACAGCCTGTCGCCAAGTATGCAGTGACGTCAGAGGGAGTTTCTTGGACCCAGAGCATCTGACTCGGCCTCTGCAGTGCATTTGGGAGCAAAGGATTTGGCCTGAAGACATTTCACCTGCTACCTCTTTGGGGCTTAAGGTGAAATTTAGCTTTTATACTTCTCTCTTGACCTGGTATAATTTAACCTTCAGTTACTGTTTGTATTTCCTATTTCATTATTTACAAACTATTAAATAAAACTCAGAATGTGGCTCTGGGGCTGGCAAAGAGGAGCAGAATCAAGTTCTTTCTAGTCTTTTCTCAAAGTTCCAAACCGGCAGTGTTAAAGGTACAGAAGAAATGTTTTGACATTTTAGGATATGACAGGAGCTGCAGGATCTAAAGTGTTTGGTGGCTTCTTTTATTATTATTATTAAAGCAAATCTTTTCTAACTTTCAAAATAAAATGGATTAGCCTATGGGATCCCAGAAAATTCACACAAAATGACTAATCAGAGTAGCATATTATATTGGGTTGGCTACAAGTTTCGTTTGGGGTTTTCCTTACTTATTGGCCAATTCAATAATACAAGAAAGATGCTTGTAATGAAAAAAAAATCCTGTCAACTCTTCTTTAAAATACAATATAGTAATTGTCAGAAATATTTCCAGGGGCCTTAAAACAAGTTCCCCCTCTTTGTGCTCTCCAAGTATCGCAGACTCACCTTCCCAGTGCTTCTCAGGGTAGCATGATGGCTGTGGAGCGCGTCCTTGTGGAGACTGTGAGCCCTGAGGCCGGAGCGCGTCTTTCGGCTCTCTATGACTTTGTGACAGGCCGTGCTTCAGGGTGTCTGGCTAATTGTAGGTGCCGAGAGAACAGGAACTGGAATCAGAGAATTCTGTGCTTCAACCCTGTTCTCTTATTTTCAGACTCTACAACCTTGGCAAATTCTTAAAACCCCCAAATTTCATTATTCTGTAAAATGGGGAATCACACCTCCTCACAGAGCAGCTATGAGAATAAAATGAGGTGTGTGTCCTGCACACAGTAGGTACTCAGTAAGCTGTTATTACTAAGGACTTAGAGCTAGGATGCTGGGCTCTGCCTTTTGCTAGCTGTGTGACCTTGGGCAGTCCCATTACCTCTCTGAGCCTCGGCTTCTGCTTTTTAAAATAGGAGTAATATCTACCCATTGGAGTTGTGAGGAACAGGCTTTAGACTATTGGACTCAATGAGCCAAAAACAGTCTAGTGACTCATGCGTGGTTGCCAGTCTTTTATTTTTTTCAGATAGGAATATTTCAAAAATAAACTATCATCTATCCTCACGATAAGAGTATTTTAACACCGAAAGAGTAGGAAAAGTTAATTTCTTTAAATGAACATAGCTTGAAAGAACAGTGTTTCCCAATGGCTTTATTTTTAGACTGATGGCAACTTTAGTCTCATGCCAGCTCTAGTCCATGTCCGGCCTCTGGAAGCCATTCATTATGAGGATTAAATGAGATGATACATGTAAATAGCTGAGCAGAAAGCCCAGCACATGGGAAACACTAAATAAATTTAACTGCTGCTATTTAATATTATGACCATAAATCAAAGTACATAACTCATCCATTAAAAAGCATGATAAATGAATGAACTAAATACCTGTTATGCTAGTATTCAGTGGAGCTAAAGAAGGAGAAGAGGTGATGATATGAATGACTGACCAAAAGCTTTAGGAAGAAGAGTATTATTGATAAATACTCACTGAGGGCTTTCTGTGTTAGGTGCTCCTCTTAAGGAATTTAAATGCATGATCTAATTTGTGCCCCATAAAAGCCCCATTTTTACAGACAATGCAGCAGAGACATTAGGGGACTTGATCCAGTCACTGGTTAGTAAATGGTGAGGCTGAGATTCCAACCCAAACAGACTCCATCACCATGATCTTTTGCCTCCCTCTAATAAACATAGGGGCTTCCCAGGTGGCACTGGGGGTAAAGAATCTACCTCCCAGTGCAGGAAATGGAAGAGACATGGGTTTGCTCCCTGGGCTGGGAAGATCCCCTGGTGATGGGAATGACCACCCACTCCAGTATTCTTGCCTGGAGAATTCCGTGGACAGAAGAGTCTGGTGGACTTCAGTCCACAGAATTGCAAAGAGCTGGGCATGACTGAAGCAACTTGATAAACATAATAAACATAAGATATAGGATAAATTTCCATTTAAATGATATAAAAGTAGAGAAAAAAGCTAAAGACGATTCAAAGGAAGAGTAGTAGACTGTCATTGAATTAGATTTGGGGCAGAAAAAAAAGCTTTAGAAGATGGGCATGTTGCCTTGTAATCGTATCCAGTTTTATGTAAAGTGTCTTGCTCTGGAAATGTGTCAGGTACCATTTTCAGTGCAGCTGAAGAATTTGATAGGTTGAGTGTTTTGGCGCGTCTCCTTTGTTTTCTGCGAGGCTTCTCCATGTGTATTTCCTGAAGTGTGACATACCTCTGATGGCAATAGTTGGAAGGGGTTGGGGTGAGAGTGAGGGAGGAGCCTGCCCCTTTGGCTCTGAGTCTTGCTGAGGTGTTTTCAGTTCTCTGTATTGCCATGACAGCTATGGGGGAGCTCTGGGAGGGGCAGCATGTTCCAGCTAGGGTCTGGAAGAGAGATCAGATGGGCAGGAGGCCCCTCCTCGTCATTGGTCACCCCCATGGAGCCCAGTCTGGTGAGTCAGTTTTCCTGAGGAGCAGCCACTGCTCCATCGCTCTGCACCAGCTCCATGCCAGAGAGAAAGCAAGCCCTGGAGATGCGCCCGTGCAGAACAGAATGAAGCAAGAGGTCACATTTTCCCACAGCCTCACTGACAGCATGTGGCCAGCATCCAGCTAAACTTGGCAGTCGTGGCCACCCAAACCTCCCTCCAGCCAAAAGCAGAGTGACTGACTTCTTGGAGATGGTTCAGTCACAGCCGTGCCTGGACCCTTCCCCAGTGGACGCTTTGCAGCAGGGACCCACGGAGGGCCCAGCCAAGGTCCCGGCCACCTAGAGGGGCTGCCAACGCCAGTTGCTCTTTTGACGACCGGACACCTCTGTGAGAGTTGGGATTACGCCTGTGAGGGTCACAGAATGCCAAGTCACACATGATTTCCATCATCTCATTATCAACCTTGTTTCTTATTAACCCAAACAAACACTTTAGCCTTGACATCTGTGCTACTCAGCACAAAAATTATCCCCTCTTTGGGGTTTAAGTTGATAGCATTTTCTGTGTTCCAGGTGCTTATCTAAGCACTTTCTGTAGCTTATCTACTTCTCCCAGCTGCCCTTTGCAGAAAGCGACAGGAAAGCTCAAAGAGCTGGAACAATTCACCAAGGGGCTCACAGCACCTGGGTTAATTCCCGGTCTAAGAGCTCTGACCACATATCAGCACCTCTCTTGAGTGAGGGTCACAAATAGAATTACTATATAAGCGTTCAAGTCTCTTTTTTCTTTCCTGAATGTACTACAAGCTCCTTGAGGGAAGGGACCATTTCTCACCAAGGTGCTCCCATAATGTCTGTTTTGTCTTGGATTTCTGTAACAAATACCACAGGCTGGGTGGTTTAAATAATAGGCATTTATTTCTCAGGTTGGAGGCTGGAGATCAGGGTGCCAGCCTGGTCAGATTCTTCTCGAGCGCCCTGTTCCTTGGTGGGTGCAGGCAGAGAGAGACCTTTCTCCTTTCTTATAGGGGTATGGATCCTGTCCATGAGGGGTGAGACCTGATCATGACTTCAGGTCTCCCAAGGACCCTACCTCCTCATCCTATCACGTGGAGGGTTAGGAGTTCTTTATTTTAACACTTTTTATTTTGTATTGGGGTATGACTGTCACAATGTTGTGATAGTTTCAAGTGAAAAGTGAAGGGACTCAACTGTACATCGCCATGTATCCATTCTCCCCAGACCCTGCTCCCATCCAGGCTGCCGCATGATGTTGAGCAGAGTGTTCTGTGCTATACCGTAGGTCCTTATTGGTTATTCATTTTAAATACTGAAGTGTGTACATGTCCATCCCAAACTCCGTAACTATCCCTTCCGCTGGCAACCATAGGTTCATCCTCTAAGTCTGTGAGTCTCTTTCTGTTGTAGGCAAGTTCATTTGTATCATTTCTTTCTAGATTCCACATACAAGAGATGTCATACAACATTTTTCTTATGTACAAATTGGGAAGGGGACTCAGGCGTTCAGTCCATAATACATAATATTCATTCGTGCATTTGGGAAACATTTATTGAGGACCTACTATGTACTAGGAACTGTGCTAAGTCTTTGCCAAGAGAAAGACAAAAAGATCACCAGGTCTGTTCTTCGGGAGCAGCTAACAGTCCTATAGGACTTCCCCGGTGGCTCAGACGGTAAAGCGTCTGTCTACGGTATGGGAGACCAGGGTTCGATCCCTGGGTTGGGAAGAGCCCCTGGAGAAGAAAATGACAATCCACTCCAGTACTATTGCCTGGAAAATCCCATGGACAGAGGAGCCTAGTAGGCCCTATCCATGTAGTCTCCAAGAGTCAGACATGACTGAGTGACTTCACTTCTTTCTTTCTTTCAACAGTCCCATGAGGGTAACATCTAGGGACATCGATGACTTTACAGAATAACCAGGACTGCCTGGCACGACGCACGCCATGCCAGCAGATCTGAGCAGTAATCTGCAGATGATTAAGATATTTTATCTTAGACTCAATGAGCAAGAGTGTTATTCTCAGGTAAAATACTTAGATTAGTCCAACGATAGGTGTAGCATAATCAGAAATATCTATGTGGCCTTTATTTCCAGTTCTGGACACAGAGCTCCTAAATCTTTTGGAATTTCCTGCGTGATAAGGATGCAAGGAATGTTAATGAAGTACTCTTGATAGGCCCCTGGATAGCTTCAGGATGGGGGCATGTTGCCAGAAAGACCAAATCTTGATTAGAAGTCTAGAAATTTCAGCCTCATTCCCCAGCTTCTGGGGAGGGAGAGGGGCTAGAGATTGGGTTAGATGGGTTAGATTACTAACCCATCAGGCCTACATGATGGGAACTCCAGGGAAAAAAAAGCCCTAAACAACAGGGTTTGGAAAGCTTCTGGTTCACTGAGCAAACACCTTGAGCTATAGGGAGGCGTCTTTTGGACTCTTCGGAGTTCTAGCTTTTATATTAAATTGATAATCGTAAGTGAAGTGTCTTAGGAGTTCCACGAGCCATTTTAGCAAATTATCAAACCGACTAGGGGAGGTGGGCACTCCACCTTAAAGCCCGTCCCTCAGAAGTACAGGTGCCCAGGACTTGTGATGGGCATCTGAAGTGAGGCAGCCTTGAGGAGCTGAGCTCACTGCATTGTGAGTGGTGGTGGCTTAGTCACTAAGTCACATCCAGCTCTTGAGACCCCGTTGTTGATAGCCTGCCAGGCTCTTCTGTCTGTGGGATTCCCCAGGCAAGATTACTGGAATGGGTTGCCATTTGCTTCTCCAGGGATCTAACCCGGGTCTTGTGCGTGGTAGGCAGATTCTTTACCAACTGAGCCACCAGGGATCAGACGCTAACTCCAGGTTGGTAGCATCAGAATTGACCTGTGGGTTCCCCAGCTGGTGCCTGGAGACTCGGAATGGGTCACTGGTGTTGGAAAACACACCGATGGCCTTCTTGAGAGAACAACATAAAGCTGTCCATCTTTAAACATGAAGAATGTCAGAAGATACAAACATTTCTGTCAAAAGTGGGCAGCCAACTCAGAAGTACATACAGTTTGATTTTTATGAATTGTGTAAACATCAAAATGAGAGATGAGTGTTCAGACATTTTATGTTGTAAAACCTTGCATCCAGATTCTTATAAAGGCCTCCTAACTCCTCTCTCTGCTTCCACTCTTGTTCTGCTCTAATCTCTCTGCACTGAGCAGCCCTGGATCTTTTAAAACAACAAATCAGACCATGTCACTTACCTGCAAACTCCTCATCAATGACTTGCAGTTGTTTTTAGATTAAAACTCAGATTTCCTATGGCCTGCAGTGACCTGCCTGGTCATCTAGCTCTACAAACTCGTGTGCTGCTGACAGCTGATAGGCAGATAGCAATTTTTGAGAATCCATGATGCACTCTACACGCTTTCTCTCACTGACTCGTTTCAATAGCTCTCCTAGCTGTTTCTCTAGCTCTCCAGCCCTCGAATTTATACACACACTCTGCTTCTTTTTATTCCAAACACCCAGAGAACCCTTTCCCAATCTGGACCTTGGCATTTGCTGTGCCCTGGACCTTGGACGCTCTATCCAGTTCTCATGACTGGCTCCTGTGCACCCAGTCAGGAGTCTGTGCAAATGTCACCTCATCGTAGAGGCCGTTCTGATGGTGTAAGCAGCTCCTCCCGTTGTTTCCTGATGATGAAGACTTATTAGGGCCTGCCGTGGTTGTGTTTACTTTTTTCCTTGTGTTCATGTGCTTTTCCACCTGGAACATTTTCTAAGCTCTTCATGGTGGCTTTCTCACTAGTTTTGCCCACTACTCTATCACCAGAACCTAGTGTGCTCAAGGAACAGAGGAGACGCTCAATATGTAACTTTTAAAATTTTTATTGGAGTATAATTGATTAAGAAGAGGTGGCAAGAATACGTGGAAGAACTATACAAAAAGATCTTCACGATCCAGATAAGTACGATGGTGTGATCACTCATCTAGAGCCAGACATCTTGGAATTTGAAGTCAAGTGGGCCTTAGGAAGCATCACTATGAACAAAGCTAGTGGAGGTGATGGAATTCCAGTTAAACTATTTCAAATCCTAAAAGATGATGCTGGTAAAGTGCTGCACTCAATATGCCAGCAAATTTGGAAAACTCAGCAGTGGCCACAGGACTGGAAAAAGTCAGTTTTCATTCCAATCCCAAAGAAAGGCAGTGCCAAAGAATGCTCAAACTACTGCACAATTGCACTCATCTCACACGCTAGTAAAGTAATGCTCAAAATTCTCCAAGCCAGGCTTCAACAGTACGTGAACTGTGCACTTGCAGATGTTCAAGCTGGATTTAAAAAGGCAGAGGAATCAGAGATTAAATTGCCAACATCCACTGGATCATCAAAAAAGCAAAATAATTACAGAAAATCATCTACTTCTGATTTATTGACTATGCCAAAGCTTTTAACTGGGTGGATCACAACAAACTGTGGAAAATTCTTCAAGAGATGGGAATACCAGACTGCCTGACCTGCCTCTTGAGAAATCTGTGTGCAGGTCAGGAAGCAACAGTTAGAACTGGACATGGAGCAACAGACTGGTTACAAATCAGGAAAAGGAGTACGTCAAGGCTGTATATTGTCACCCTGCTTATTTAACTTATATACAGAGTACATTATGAGAAACTCTGGGCTGGATTAAGGACAAGCTGGAATCAAGATTTTCTGGAGAAATATCAATAACCTTAGATATGCAGATGACACCACCCTTATGGCAGAAAGTGAAGAGGAACTAAAGAGCCTCTTGATGAAAGTGAAAGAGGAGAGTGAAAAGGCTGGCTTAAAGCTCAACATCAGAAAACGAAGATCATGGCATCTGGTCCCATCACTTCATGGGAAATAGATGAGGAAACAGTGGAAACAGTGTCAGACTTAATTTTGGGGGCTCCAAAATCACTGCAGGTGGTGACTGCAGCTATGAAATTAAAAGACGCTTACTCCTTGGAAGGAAAGTTATGACCAACCTAGATAGTATATTCAAAAGCAGAGACATTACTTTGCCAACAAAGGTCCGTCTAGTCAAGGCTATGGTCTTTCCAGTGGTCATGTATGGATGTGAGAGTTAGAATGTGAAGAAAGCTGAGCGCCGAAGAATTGGTGCTTTTTAACTGTGGTGCTGGAGAAGACTTGGACTGCAATGAGATTCAACCAGTCTATTCTAAAGGAGATCAGTCCTGGGTATTCTTTGGAAGGATGGATGCTGAAGCTGAAAGATGGAAGTGAAGAGTTGATTCATTGGAAAAGACCTTGATGCTGGGAGGGATTGGGGGCAGGTAGAGAAGAGGATGACAGAAGATGAGATGGCTGGATGGCATCACCGACTCAATGGACATGAGTTTGGGTAAACTCTGGGAGTTGATGATGGAGAGGGAGGCCTGGCGTGCTGCAATTCCTGCCCCCAATCCCTCCCAGGATCAGGGTCTTTTCCAATGAATCAACTCTTCCCATGAGGTGGCCAAAGTATTGGAGTTTCAGCTTCAGCATTAGTCCTTCCAATAAACACCCAGGATGGATCTCCTTTAGAATGGACTGGTTGGATCTCCTTGCAGTCCAAGGGACTCTCAAGAGTCTTCTCCAACACCACAGTTCAAAACCATCAATTCTTTGGCACTCAGCTTTCTTCACAGTCCAACTCTCACATCCATACATGACCACTGGAAAACCACAGCCTTGACTAGAAGGACCTTTGTTGGCAAAGTAATGTCTCTGCTTTTTAATATGCTGTCTAGGATGATCATAACTTTCCTTCTAAGAAGCAAGCATCTTTTAATTTCATGGCTGCTGCCACCATCTGCAGTGATTTTGGAGCCCAAAAATAAAGTCTGACACTGTTTCCACTGTTTCCCCATCTATTTCCCATAAAGTGATGGGACCAGATGCCATGATCTTAAGTTTTCTGATGTTGAGCTTTAAGGCAACTTTTTCACTCTCCTCTTTCACTTTCATCAAGAGGCTTTTTAGTTCCTCTTCACTTTCTGCCATAAGGGTGGTGTCATCTGCATATCTGAGGTTACTGATATTTCTCCCAGCAATCTTGATTCCAGCTTGGGTTTCTTCCAGTCCATCGTTTCTCATGATGTACTCTGCATATAAGTTAAATAAGCAGGGTTACAATATACAGCCTTGATGTACTCATTTTCCTATTTGTAACCAGTCTGTTGCTCCATGTCCAGTTCTAACTGTTGCTTCTTGACCTGCATATAGGTTTCTTAAGAGGCAGGTCAGGTGGTCTGGTATGCCCATCTCTTTCAGAATTTTCCATAGTTTATTTGATCCACACAGTCAAAGGCTTTGGCATAGTCAATAAAGAAGAAATAGATGTTTTTCTGGAACTCTCTTGCTTTTTCCATGATCTAGCAGATGTTGGCAATTTGATCTCTGGTTCCTCTGCCTTTTCTAAAACCAGCTTGAACATCTGGAAGTTCACGGTTCATGTATTGCTGAAGCCTGGCCTGGAGAATTTTGAGCGTTACTTTGCTAGCATGTGAGATGAGTGCAATTGTGCAGTAGTTTGAGCATTCTTTGGCATTGCCTTTCTTTGGGATTGGAACGAAAACTGACCTTTTCCATTCCTGTGGCCACTGCTGAGTTTTCCAAATTTGCTGGCATATTGAGTGCAGCACTTTCACAGCATCATCTTTTAGGATTTGAAATAGTTTAACTGGAATTCCATCACCTCCACTAGCTTTGTTCACAGCGATGCTTTCCAAGGCCCACTTGATGTTACATTCCAGGATGTCTGGCTCTAGGTGAGTGACCACACCATCATGATTATCTGGGTCGTGCAGATCTTTTTTGTATAGTTCTTCTGTATATTCTTGCCAGTCTTAATATTTTCTGCTTCTGTAAAGTCCTTATCATTTCTGTCCTTTATTGAGCCCATCTTTGCGTGACATATTCCCTTGGTGTCTCTAATTTTCTTATATGTCAGTCTGGATCTCCCATTTATCCCTCCCCTCTTCTCCTCTGGTAAGCTCAATATGTATTTGGTAAATGATGTCTTAAGAATATCAAGTAATACATTCTAAAAATATCCTGAACATTTCTTTGTAAATAGTGGCCACCTAACTATGTTAATATTCATAAATTAGCATGACTTGTTTTAGTATGGTCGCTCGATGGGCATGCATTTGTTGCCTGAGTAACCATACAGAAAGCAGGTCAGGGGGATTTGGGGAAATGCACCTCAGTGTTTCAGAGGTAACTGGATGGTCAGGCGGGCAGTGCCGTGCATTTAGGAGCTGAGCTGTGGGACGGAGCATTGACAGCCATCTGGGCCCCCAGGAATGAAGGCAGTGTTTGCTCTTTGGATGGGGGTGGTTTGGAGTGGGCAGGCCTTGGGGAGGATGGAGTGGGGATCGAGGGGTGAGGAGAGGCAGGAGACGAGGTTGCAGGTTAGACACAGATGGTGGAGAGAAGTACTAAGTACCATGCTGAAGAGGCCAGACTTTGCACTGGAAGCTGTGGTCGGCTGTGGAAGTGGGAAGAGCTTAGGAAATGAGAATGGTAGATTCATGCCACGTAGGAGAGAGGACACAGGCTGCAGAGAGCAGAGCCTGTGGGTGAGACATGAGGCTCACGGTGCAGAAGGAATGGAGAGGGTCTGGGCACTGAGTTCGTGCCCTACGTGTTTGCTCAGGAAACAGCAGATGTTAAAAATACGCATGATGAAATATACAACACATCATATGAACTGGTTAAAGGAAATCTGGGTTCTGGGGTAGAGAGGTATGTACTTCCTTAAGGCCAGAATGATAGACAAGCGTTGCGTGTCCTTGAATGAAGGATCGTAGATACAGTTTGTAAGTAAGGCACAGTACTGAGAACCAGAAGGGTCTTCAGAGTAGGCCTGTGTCCTGTGCTTCATTTTCACCTGTGCGGCCTTGCTGCTTTCACCAGGGCTTTCTTAGCATTCCCTGACTATGTCACATGTGCGCCACCTCCAGAGTTGTGCTCTTGATGGTTTTGTCCCCTTTCCCTGCTGGCTGAGACCCTACTCATTTTTTGGCCAAGATACAGAGTCACGTCTGATGCCTCCCTTACCTTTGTTCAGGTAAAATCAATAGCTCAGCTCTTTGTTTCTGTGTCATTTGCATTGAGGACTATTATGTGAATACTCAATGGGGCACTATCTGCAGTGAGTGGACAGTCCAGGGTGGACTCTTTTTAAAATTGAGGTTTAGTTGATTTCTTACAATTTTGTGTTAGTTTTAGATGCAGAGCATAGTGATTCAGTACTTTTGCAGATTATATTTCATTATGGGTTATTACAAGATAAGGGGTATAATTCCTTGTGCTATACAATCAACTGTTATTGTCTACCTATTTTATACCTAATAGTTTGTATCTATTGTTCCCATGCTCTTAATTTGCCCCCTCGCTTTCCCTTTCCCCTTTGGTAACCAGACATTTGTTTTCTATATTTGTGAGTCTGTTTTGCACATACATTCCTTTGTATTATTTTTTAGATTTCACATATAAATGCTATCTCCAGTATTTGTCTTTCTCTGACTTATTTCACTAAGGATAATATTCTCTAGGTCCATCCACATTGCTGCAAATGGCATTATATCATTCTTTTATATGGCTGAGTATATTCCTATATATATATATATATATATATATAATTCTTTTCGTTTACAAAGTGTATATATATACATATGTATGTGTGTGTGTGTACATACACACACACATACATATGTAGCCAATCCTAAGGGAAACAAACCCTGAACACTCATTGGAAGGACTGATGCTGAAGCTGAATCTTCAATATTTTGACCACCTTATGTGAAGAGCCGACTCATTGGAAAAGATCCTGATGCTGGGAAAGGTTGAAGGCAAAAGGAGAAGAGGGCAACAGAGGATGAAATGGTTGGATGGCATCACTGATTCAGTGAACATGAATTTGGGTGCACTCCAGGAGATGGTGAGGGACAGAGAGGCCTGGTTTGCTGCAGTCCATGGGGTTGCAAAGAGTCAGACACAACTTATCGACTGAATAACAACAACAACAATAGATACACATTTTCTTAACGCAGTCATCTGTTGATGGGTTGCTTCCATATCTTGGCTATTGCAACTAATGCTGCATGAATTTCCTTGACTTGGTGTTTCTATTGTTCTGGATCTATGCCCAGGAGTGAACTGGCTGGGTCCCGTGGTAGTTCTGTTTTTCATTTCTTAAGGGGCCTCTGTGATGTTTTCCACAGTGCCTGCACAGGGGTCTCTTCCTAGCCAGGTAAGCTACTGAACCACCCTGTGCTTTAGTCTCCTCCTCTGTGAAATGACGGTATGAGTAATGGAATCCACTTGTAGGGATGTGGGAAGGACCTTATGAGTTAACATGTAGGGAAATGCAAGAAGAGCCCCTGGCACATGGTAAGACCTTGAGTGTGCTAGCTACACCGCTGCTTGACCGGGTCTGTGAAAGCAGAAGGTGTGGCTCTTTCTTTCTTCTGTAACCCAGACCCCGGCCTAGTGGGTGGCTCCCTGCGATCCTCGGCTAGTGGGGCTGAGTGCATAGCCTGCCCAGGGGCAGAAGCAGGCTCCGCGCCGTTACGGGACATGTGCAGGGCCCCGGAGCATCACACGGGCCTTGAGAGCTCCTAGGCTGGTATTGACCTGGTGACTCGTGCATGTGAAGTAGGTGGTAAGCTCTTCTATCTGTGTACCTGGAGCAAAGAAGGCTCAGTGCATTTAAACTCACTTTTCAGATTGCCTTTTATGGTATCTGTAGAGCAGCATTTGCAGTTACAGAACACGTGAAAAGAAAGTGAATGTAAGTGTAAACTTCTGATATTACTGTGATTTAGGGAACGATAGGTGTTATTTTTTCTCAAGTTTTATGTAATGTAAATGCATGCTCGGAATAATCTGAACAAAAGTTGTAAATAAGCCTGAAGAGTATTTATTTCTAGGATAAGGTGTGATGGCAGTGTGTACCTTATCTTTCAAAAGTTGGCAAAATGTATGGTATTTCTAACAGTGCAAGTGTGAGATATTTCCTCACAGTATTTATTGGCCTGAGATGCTGTGAAACAGAGCCATACTCATATTTGGAGCCCTGATTTAGAATCTTCAGTCCTCAAGGATGCTGCTGGGAGCAGGAAGGTCAAGGAAGGGTTTGACTTTTTACACTCACAGTTAAGACTGCTTGTCCTCCACCTGGAGGTGTCCACCCTGCCCTGGTTCTGGGGCCAGTTCTGATTTGAGGGGGAAGTTAAGGAACCCAGGTCCCTGGCAAGGTAGCTTTGCTGTTGGACTCACTCTGATCTGGGTTCTGATTCCAGGTAAGGAAACCAGCTTGCTGATTGCCCTATCTATGTCAGGCTTCCACATACTTTATCCGGTTTACTCTTCATAAAAAACGTCACATGTGATGAAACAGGTGCCCAGAGCGATTAACTGACTCGACTTAACCAGGATTCAAAATCTGGTTCATGGTGGAAACAACCCAAATACCCATCCACTGGTGAATGGGTAAACAAAACATGGTATAGCCTTGCAATGTGATTGTATTCAGTCATTTAAATAAATGAAGTACTGACCCATGTTATGGATTAGTCAGTATTCTCCAAAGAAATGGAACCAATAGGATATGTATAAAATATACATTATATAATTAAATATATTAATATTGGTATACCTATGTGCCTACATATCATCTACCACTAGAGATATATAAAATATATTAATATATCAATGTATACTTAGGTCAGAGAAGGAGAAATATTGTATGGCATCCCTTATATGTGGGATCTAAAAAGAAGTGACAGAAATTACTTACTTATAAAACAGAAACAGACTCACAGACTTAGAGAATGAGCTTATGGCTGCCAAGGGGAAGGGGTAGTTAGTGACTTTGAAAAGGTCATGTGCACACTGCTGTATTTAAAATGAATAACCAATAAGGATCTATGGTATAGCACATGGAACTCTGGTCAATATTATATGCTAGCCTGGATGGGAGGTGGGTTTGGAAGTGAATGGATACATGTGTATGGATGGCTGAGTCCCTTTGCTGTTCATCTGAAACTACCACAACATTATTAATTGGCTATGCTGCTGCTACTGCTAAGTCACTTCAATCGTGTCTGACTCTGTGCGACCCCAGAGATGGCAGCCCACCAGGTTCCCCTGTCCCTGGGGTTCTCCAGGCAAGAACACTGGAGTGGGTTACCATTTCCTTCTCCAATGCATGAAAGTGGAAAGTGAAGTTGCTCAGTTGTGTCCAACTCTTAGCGACCCCATAGACTGCAGCCCACCAGGCTCCTCCATCTGTGGGATTTTCCAGACAAGAATACTGGAGTGGGTTGCCATTGCTATCCCAATCCAAAATAAAAAGTTTTGGGAAAATATATAAATATATAAAGTATATTAATATATTATATATTCATACTATGTTTTTCCCTACAAAATGGGGAAATAGCTCACATGGTGATGGAGGTTAACAAGACCCAAGATCTACAATCTGCAAGCCGATACTCAGTGGAACCAAAATGGTATGGTTTCAAGTCCAAGTTCAAAGGCACGAGAACTCGGACAATCAATGGTGTAAGTTCCAGTCTAAGTCCAAGTTCAAAGACCAGCATCCCTGCTTGAAATCAGTCAGGCAGAGAGAGAGAGAGAGGGAAAATTTTCCCTTGCTCAGCCTTTTTGTTCTGTTCAGCTCTTCAGTGGATTGGACGAGGCTCACCCACACTCTGCAGGGAAAGAGGCATAACTCAGTCCAGCAATTCAAATGTTCATCTCCTGCAGAAACACTTGCACAGACACACCCAGAAATAATGTTTAACCAAATATCTGGGCCTCCTATGGCCCAGTCAAGTTGACACACGAAATTAATGATCACAGACTACTCCACAGATGAACCTTGAAACCATTATGCTAAGTGAAAGAAGCAAAAGGTTACCTGTTGTGCGATTCCATTTAAATGACATGACCAGAGCAGGCAAATCCAGAGAAACAAAAAGCGGACTAGTGGCAGCCCAGGAACTGGTGGGGAGGTGGAATGCCAGTGACTAATTCGTGGGTTTCTGTTTCATGCTAAGTCACTTCAGTCATGTCTGACTCTGTGCAACCCCAGGGACTATAGCCCGCCAGCCTCCTCTGTCCGTGGGATTCTCTAGAAGAGAACACTGGAGTGGGTTGCCATTTCCTACTCCGGGCGATCTTTCCGACCCAGGGATCGAACTCGTGTGTCTTACATCTCTCTGCACTGACAGGCAGGTTCTTTACCTCTAGCGCCATATGGAAAGCCTAGGGTTCCTGCTCAGGGTGATGAAAATGTTCTGCAGCTAGACAGTAGTGATGCCTGCGTGGCACTGTTAATGTAACGAATACTATTGAATTGTACACTTTAAATCAGTTAAACTGATAAATTTTATCAGTTTATGGCAGGTGATGTGTATCCTGCCATAATTTAAAAAACCTCACACCTTGTTTCTCTCATACAACAGTGCTTCTGCTGTGTGCCTGATTCACAGCGATTTCTCTGTGGAAAAGCTGCTCAGTCTTCCAGTCCCTGCCCCTGCAGCGCGGACTGTACTCTTTAATACCAGCCCCCACGTCTCGCCCCTCCAGGCCTTGCCCCTCCCCACAGGGGCTGGGCTGGAGCTTCCAACAGCGGCGGGGGGTGGGCAGGCACATGACGTCACTCATTCCGACTTCCTGCCTGCTTGTAGGAGGGCTGCTCCTCCGTCTCTCTGCGATCCCGCCAGAAACCTGCTCCCCTTCTAAGCGCTCATTTTCAGCCTGTCCGTGCAGGGCAGACTTTCCCTGGCCGGTGCTGCCTGTCCCAGGGAGCTGCTCAGGCTGACCCGAGTCAGATGCTTCCTCTGTCCCCCTGCCCCTCGTCTCACGCCCTTTCCGCCACAGACGCTGCCTTCCCCTCCTACCGTACCCCTGACTGCCTGTACCTGTCAGAGTGCCCCCAGCGTGACGATCAGTCCTGTGTGGAAACTGGGTGAAGCCTACTCGTTCTGGGCTTTCTTGCCCTTTCCCAGCTGGACCCATCTTCCCAGAAAACACGTGTCATCATACCCACTCGGCTCCTAATTACCCTTCCCAACATGTGGGTCTAAGGCAAGACAGTGTAGAAGGGAAGAAGCCACATAATATAAGACAGAGAAAAACTGAACATGGTAGGAGATTTGAGCCCAGAAAGAAGAAACCATCACAAGGTCAGAGGAACGTGGTAGGAGCCCTGTAGGGCTTCGGCCTCGTGAAATCTCCCGGATACAGCAGCCCCCACCCAAGGCCTGCACTCTCCTGTGGGTACCTAATGCCAATGAACCCTTTCTTCTTGCCAGCATGATCCACATGATCTTGCGTGGTCTCAAGTGGTTTGAAGCAGGATTTTGGTTCCCGCCTAGAGACTGGAGTCAGGCTATGGGAGTGAGAGTGCTGAATCCTAACCGCTGGACCACACCAGGGACCAGTGCCCAATGACAGGCTCTGGCCCTTTGACCTTGCAGAAATGAACTCCCACAAAGACGGAAAGTAATAAAACATGTGAAGTGTTTGTTATGAAGAAAGAGCACAGTATGTGTCTATAGGCACACAGGCAGACTCAGAGAGCGTCGCGCCCTTGTGGAAGTTTAAATCACTTATATGGGGTGTTTTTCCAGATTTCCTTGGGCCAATCACCTTCCCTTGTCTGATTCCAAGTCTGTATTTGGTTGATCTCAGAATCCTCTTACATGTGCGTTCAAATCTCTTAGCCAAGGTGGATTCCAGCAAAGAGGCTTATGTATGGGGTTCGCATCGCTCATCTTTTGACCTCCAAGGAGTTTTTCTGTGCATGTGTAGTTGGAATGATCTCCTTGACATCAAGAATGAGAAGTATCTTGTCTCTATTATTATTTGGCAGGGCTCAGTCCCTCCTGTTATCCTCCTGTTATCTTCCTCTTAGAGCATCTATCCTTAGACGACAAACTCCAGCTGCTCAATCCAGAGCCTCTCTATCCCTGCCTCACACATTCC
Organism: Nanger dama; assembly: GCA_917880005.1. Taxonomy (NCBI): domain Eukaryota; kingdom Metazoa; phylum Chordata; class Mammalia; order Artiodactyla; family Bovidae; genus Nanger; species Nanger dama. The sequence continues at coordinate 716,945 of CAKJTW010000107.1, forward strand.
ACCCCCCTTGGCAGCCCGCTGTTGCCGGGGCACAGGGCCCAACCTGCTCCTTCTCCGAATAAGCAGCCGTGCTTCACTTCCATGAATCTCCCAATGTCCCTGCGGGAGAGGGATGATGCCAATGGATACATAAAAGGAGAAAGAGCCCTTTGCATCGTCCAGCTGCAAAGGCAACAGGCCACATCTGGTAGAGGCCTTGCAGCAGGGACAAAGCCCCGAGTGCAGCCGGCTCCCCTGTGCGAGTGTGGGGGTGGGGGGTGGGGGGTGGGGTGGGGGGAGGTAGAGCAACTCGGAGCCCTGTCAGTCCTCCCGGGGCAAGGAAAGGGGCCAGGGAAACAGGCCCAAAGCTTCAGTCTGAAAAAAATCCATCTCCTGCTGATGGAGAGAAGCAAGCGATTTCCATCTCTCAATCCTATCAGGTACTGCATGCAGTACAGACAGAGGGAAAAGACACAGGCCCTGTCCTGAGTGAGGATTTTGTCTGGGCATGGTGTGGGGCAGGGCAGGGAGGCAAGACCCAGCGTGGCTGCGGGTGACCCCTGCTATGCTTGGTGTGTGCTGGTGTAAGAAGTGGATTCAGAGGAGGCCAGCACCCCAGAGGCTGAGAAAGCTTCCTGGAGAGGGGGAGCCACACCCTGAGGAATGAGGCGGTTCGGGGGTGCAGAGGGGAGAGACATTCTGGGTGAGGCTGCTGTGACACCGTCAGGGGCCAAGGATGGGGAGCGTGGCTGAAGCTGAGCGCAGGAACAGGAGCTGGAGGATGGAAGGGAGGCGGCGGGGCTCGGGAGGGCTGGACGAGTGCGACCCCAGCCTAGTCTCTGCATCTCTGAACGACCGTGAGAAAACCACGATGCTCTTGTCACAAGCACTGCTGAAGACACCCGATTGGAAACCTAACCCAGCAACCAGCACTGTCTGGGCCCTGCTGAAACGACAGTTCTGGGCTCGAAACAGGAAGAGAGGAGACAGGGCACAGCCTGGAAGCCTGAGGGCACAACATAACGCTGCCGCCGCTGCTAAGTCGCTTCAGTCGTGTCCGACTCTGCGACCCCATAGACGGCAGCCCAGCGGGCTCCCCCGTCCCTGGGGTTCTCCAGGCAAGGATACTGGAGCGGGTTGCCATCTCCTTCTCCAATGCATGAAAGTGAAAAGTGAAAGTGAAGTTGCTCAGTTGTGTCCGACTCTTCGTGACCCCATGGACTGCAGCCCACCAGGCTCCTCCGTCCACGGGATTCCCCAGGCAAGAGTACTGGAGTGGGGTGCCATTGCCTTCTCTGGCAACGTACACTAGTTAGAATCAAATGGGTCCAGAATGACAGACAAGTCAGCTTCGACTAGACCTTGACCTTCCGTATATACCTGTTGTGACACATTGGCAAGCTAAATGTCTTGACACCAGAGGTGCCGTGACAGTTCCAAGGCTGACCATCAAAGACCAAAAAGTGAGCAGTGGTCCAGTTCCTGGTCATATCTGTCCCTTCCCCAAAATAGTTGGAATAATTTTCCCACTCATGCACCTATAAAATTACCCAGCCCATATGGCACAGTACTAAAGAATCCACCTGCAATGCAAGAGCCCCAGGAGGAGTGAGTTCAATCCCTGGTCCAGGAAGATCCCTCGGAGTAGGAAATAGCAGCCCACTCCAGTATTCTTGCCTGGGAAATCCCATGGACAGAAGAGCCTGGGGAGCTACAGCCCATGGGGTCGCAAGAGAGTCGAACACGACTTACCGACTAAACAACAATAACGTGAAAACTAACCACACCGCGCTCTGAGGCTGCGCTCGCCTCTGCAACAGCCTCTGCAGCACACTGGAGCGTTTCTCTCTGAATAAAGCCACTCCTTCCCTTTCACTTTGTCTCTCACTGGATTCTTTCTGCCACAAGACAGTAAGAACCTGAGCTTCACAGGGTCCTGAAAGAAGGTCTGTGATCTCAGTTGGAGGACTGTGGGTTGGACTGGGTTCGTGTCTTGGTCTTGTGAGTTTGAGTCCCAATCTGAGGTAAACGGTTTCAACCTGAGATACTTGGGCATCATCCCACAGGCTGTGTGGAGTCCCAAGAGCTGGTGAACAGGAAAAGGATTTCAAAGCCCAGGCAGAAGAGGAGTTGTGAAGGGTGTGAGAGGAGCGTGTGGAAGGTTAACCCTAGCCTTCTCTGATGGAGGCCGGCACGGACTGAGAACCCTGGTGGGAGACGCTAAAGTCCCAGAGCTACCGGGATGGGCAGCCTTCCAGCGACCTCTCAGACCCTGCTTGAGGCTATCAGATCACGCTGGAAACCTTCCCTGAAAACTCTCCAGAGCTCTCAGGAGGGAGAGGCTGCCAATCCCTAGTTCCTCAAGGCGAAAGCAGAATGTGTGGATAGGATGGGAGAGACTCTCTCCTCCTTCTCAGTCATCACTGTCAGCCGTTTTTCACTCCAGTGAAAATTTAGTAGGTCTATTAAAATGCATCCAGGCACAATAAAGCCTTGTTTGAAGTTTAAAATATAGCTTGTCAGATGAGTATTTAGTGGTGTGTTTTAATGTGCATAAGTGCAGACCAGAATTTCATGTGTAGCCTAGGGTACACATTAGCAATTTCACGAGCGATCTACAGTCGCAGCGTCCACAGGCCGCTTGAGGGGTGGGGCGGGGAGGAGAGGGAGCAAAAGAGCTTAAACCTTGAGACCTTTTTACTTTATCCCCCTAAGTAGGGCCTTGAATTCCCAGGTGACTTTATAATGAGTTTCCTTGTACTTATTGATTGTTTTATCTTATGTTTTATTGAGAGAGAATGCATATAACAGAAAAGTAGCCCTTTTATGGTGGATAGTTCAATGGCATTTAGTGCACGCACGGGGCTGTACTCTCGACCATCGTCTGTTCCTGGCTCTGTAACGTTTTCCTCACCCAGAAGGAAGTCCTGCACCCATTAAGCAGTCACCCCCTCCCTTCAGCCCCTGGCAACCAACCACCCATTTGCTTTCTGTCTCCATGGATTTACCTATTTCAGACCCTTCTATTTTTAAAATTTCTTATTAATTTTTGGCTTTTGTTTCTGTCTTATGATTCATAGAAGTGTTTGTGTGTTTCTCTGGACCACAGGCAATAATGCCTGCTGTTTTGGAGGGATTCAGAGATTGCAAAATGGTAGCCAAGACATCAAGTTGTTGAAAGGAGAGGGACTGCAGGGAGGATGCTAACAGGTAACGCTGTGGAAGCCAGTGCAGGCAAGGCGGAGACAGTCCCACCATCCTACCCAATTCTTCCCAAGCGAGGCTAGTAACCTTTTTGTATGATTAGTGACTAACCCCTTGGCAGTCTGATGAAGCTCTTGGACTTCCTCTCAGGGTGGTGATTTGGATAAAATAGAGCATAGAGGATTACAAAGGAAGCTAGTTATATTGAGATTCAGTTATAAAATATTAAAGTATTTGGTGATCCTGTTCTGTTTAATGCTTCTTTATTAACGTATTGAATAAGGAGACCTGGTTGTGGGTCTAATAATACTGTAATCTTAAAGTAGGGAGAGGTGTCAGTTATATTTGGAGCTATCTGTAACACTATAAAGTAGTATGAAAATATATTGGTGGTGAAGTCACAGATATTGCTAATATTACTGTGATTTGTCACTTATATTCATAATGGAAAGGAACATGCATGGAAGGTAGGGGAAACAAAGTTATTTTTCCCCAACCAAGTTCATCCACTGATATTGCTTAAGAATCCTTATTCTGGAGTCAACGGTTTCTAATCTATTTTCAGCCATGGATGTCTTTGAGAATCTAACAAAAGCTCTCTGTACGCCATCTCACCCTCCTGCAAATGCATTTATTAGTACAAAATTTACATCATGTATAAGTACATGTACAAAAATTACATCATGTCTATGGACCTCCTGACACCCGTCTGTAGACCATTTCCAAGCCCATGGACCCCAGGTTAAGATCGCCAGTTTTACCTGCATCAACAGTTAAGGACACTGTATGACTTAGCATTTCTTGGCTGTAGATAACAGAAAATGCCTGGAGCCAGGCAGTTCTAGAGGATGGCTGTAGCAGAAGCTTCTAGACAGTCTTATCTGCATTCCACATCTAGAATAAGTACGTTCCATCTGGGGCCAGCCTTTTGACCCTCAATCATCATTCCAACGTCAGCTGCATTAGGAGTCCATTGTTGCATTAGAGGAGAACTGGGTACCTTGATCAAATACCTCAGCAAGCTGTCTGTGATGAGGAAGAAGCATTTCTCAGAAGGAATTTGAGGCACAAATTAAAAAAAAAGAACAGAAAAAAAAAAATTGCTGTGGATATGAGGTAGAAAAAGAAAATAATTTTTTAAGTTCCATGAAAACCATAGACAGGTACTGTTTTATTATTATAAGATACTTTCTGGGAACTTTTTAATATTTCTGCAGTCAGGATATAACTCTCAATATAAACACACATTGAAAGCACTCCAACTCTCCTCCCCACACCCAGACAAGTAAACTGCTGTTATATCAAATCAGTTTTGTGTCTTACAGCTTGAGTCTTAGAACTGTGGCCTCACAGAGTCATACAAGCTACATTTCTGGAAGCTTCAGAACGTCCTTCCATTCCTATTCTCTTCATGCTATTTTCTTTTAATCTCAGCTCTTCTAAAGCATACTTTATTTATCTAGTTTGGCTCCTTTTACATATCAGATGTTTACCATGTGACTAAACGCTGAGATGAAGCCTGATTCAATTAAGCAGGTGTCCCCTGAAGAGCAGCTGCCAATCCATCTCTTTTCTGGGCATTGTGAGCATCAGACAGGGAGAGTAACGCAGAGTCACCTGCTCGCTGAGAGCTTACAGCACAGGTGTGGAGGCTGCACACACAGGAACCAGGTACAGCACTCATCTGGACTGCCTGCCTAAGTGATGTACACTTTGGTGTTCAGGCGCTCATTTGTGTTCCCGTGTTACTCTGCGACCCCAGGGACTGGACCACACCAGGCCTCCCTGTCCTCCTCCATCTCCTAGAGCTTACTCAAATTCAGGTTCATTGAGTCGGTGATGCCATCCAACCATCTCATCCTCTGTCGTCCCCTTCTCCTCCTGCCTTCAGTCTTTCCCAGCATCAGGGTCTTTTCCAAGGAGTCAGCTCTTTGCATCAGGTGGGTGAGTTTCAGCTTCAGCCTCAATCCTTCCGATGTACACTCAGAAGGATTGCTCTCTTTTAGGATGGACTGGTTTGATTGCCTAGCGGTCCAAGGGGCTCTCAAGAGTCTTTTCCAGCATGACAGTTTGAAACCATCAATTCTTTGGCTCTCAGCCTTCTTTATAATTAGGTGAGCCTTTACGAGCTGCCGCTGGGAGTCAGGAATTGAGAGAGCAGGGTACGGGTTGAGTAGCAACGCAAGACCCTGGGCATCCTGTCCTGGATCTGTGCTTGTGTGCACACGGGGCTGTCTGGACTTCTCTCTGAAAGCAACGAGTCTTTGAGAAGTTGCACTCCTTGTCTTGGTCATGATCCAAGAAATACAGATTCTCTGAGTAAGGAGGACCATGTGGCCCCTGGGCCCCTCACAGGGCCAACCCCTATTTACCTCCCAGGTCTCTGCTTTAAGGTCACTTCCAGAAAGTTCCTCTCCACCCTCTCAATTTAGAAACTAAATCCTGTTATGAATCTTTCTCATAGTACCCTGTTCTTTTTCCTCAAAACACTTGAGATCATTTGTAATTACATGTTTATTTTTCTCTCTCCTGGTCTGCAAGATTTTCTAGGTAGGCAAAGGACTGTGTCTTTTCGCTTGCCTCTGCATTCACAAAACTCAGTGCAGTGCCTGCACTTTTGAAGTGCTCAGGAAATACGTGCAGAGCGATTAGAGATTTAAGTATAGGCTACAGGCTTCCCTGGTGGCTCAGGTGGTAAAGAATCCACCTGCAATGCAGGAGACCCAGGTTCAACCCCTTGGTTGGAAAGATCCCCCAGAGAAGGGAACGGCAACCTCCTCCAGTATTCTTGCCTGGAGAATTCCATGGACACAGAAGGCTACAATCCACAAGGTCACAAAGAATTGGACATGACTGAGTGATTTATGTTTCAGAAACCATGTCAGTGTTTTCTGATAATGATGAGGTTCAGCTGAGGACAAGGGCACCGTTGACAGGAAACATCGTTTGATGTTAAATTGTGCCACACCAAAGGGACAGCTGGTATATGTGTCACTGATGCAGATCTTAAGGGTTATGAATCTGAGAGTTAAGGTAATTAAGAAACACTGCTTTCCGGTTTGGAATTGAAAACCTATAGTGAAATATAACCTATGGAATAAAGAGGAGAGGCTCCTGCTCTGTTGCGTCCATGCCAACTGTTTCAATTGTTCTGCCTTTAATGGGACTCCGGGGAGCTGTGTGTTACTGTGGTCTTATTTTCCCAAGCCAAAAGAAAAAAAAAAAAAAAGCCATGAAACCCTGAAAGGAATTAGACAACTACAAAGACAGGCAAGTTAATGAAACTCTTATTTCTCTTCAAACAGAAACTTAACATTTGCCAGCAGGGAGAAAGTTGTGAAGAAATGAAGTTGAAAGAATCCACAGGCCTTCCTGGCTTGGAGAGTTTGCTCTGGTTGTTGGCAGTGGGATAGAGCAGGGATTCCTTTCCATTTTCTAGCTGAAGACTTAAACTTCAAAAATCAGAGGCAGTGAGCATAAAGGTTTTGGTTGAACTTTGCGTTACTGCTCCAATGTGTGTGTTAGTCACTCACGTCTGACTCTTTGCGACCTCTGGACTGTAGCCTGCCAGGCTCCTCTGTCCATGGGGCTTCTCCAGGCAAGGATAATGGAGTGGGTTGCCATTTCCTCTTTCAGGAGATCTTCCCGACCCAGCCGGATCTCCTGCATTGCAGGCAGACTCTTTACTGTCTGAGCCACCAGGGAGGCCCATTGTCTTTGTGCAAATGAAAGCAGAGATCCTGAAAGTTTCCTTATATGGGATTTTATAGCTTTATAAAAATGAGCAAGCCTTCCTTTACTGTAGAATTGAGTAGGTATAATTTGGCTCAAAGTCTTTTTATTTAATTTTAAAAAACTATGTATGTCTGATATTACTACCAGTGAGAAAAAGACATTTTTATTGTAAGACTTGATACTTATGCAGCAGTCTTCTCTGAGGGATTCAAATTCCAGTTAAGTGTATGACATGGGAAGGCTTGCTCCTGGTGGGAATGTGAAAGTTTGGGACTTTATGCTACTCTTGAAAACACAAGAAGTTGGATATTTTCTTCTCGCAGCTTAGGGAAGATAAATTTCACCCCTTTTTTAGTTCTAGAAGAGTCTTTCTGGAATGTCAGCTTCTGGAAATTCATATCGGATTTAATTTTAACACCAGTTGAGTACCTGCAGAAGGAAGCATTGTCAAAGGTGTTAAGTGTCTGGCCTCTGTATTCAGCTGGGCTTGGTCTCAAATGTGCTAGGCCTCAGTTTTCCCCTTTGTATGTGTGGGTTTTAAGTCACCTCAATCATGTCCCACTATTTGTGACCCCATGGACTCTAACCTACCAGGCTCCTCTGTCCATGGGATTATCCTGGCAAGAATACTGGACTGAGTTGCCATGCCTTCCTCCAAGGGATCTTCTCAACTCAGGGATCAAACTTGCATCTCTTGTGGCTCCTGCATTGCGGGTTGGATTCTTCACTGCTGAGCCGCCTGGGAAGTTCCTCGTTTGTAAGATTAAAACAACATCTTCTCTTACGGTCAAGTAGCCTCCCTCTGGTGAACAGTTTTGGTGACCTAAGAAGGACTCCCCTTGCCACCAGCACACATCTATGAGCGTGCGTGCCTATGTGTGGGCACACACACGTACACAAACATACTCTGTCACTGACCAAACCCCAAGCCCAAAGTCTCAGTCCTGAGTCACCCCCAGTTTCTTCCTGACCCACAGCCACAGACGCAGCCCATAAAGTGATGCCTCTTTAGGCTCCATATTCTAAGCTGCTAATGTGTCTGCCATGTAGGTGAGAGAAATGGAGGCAGAGGCATGATTCAAACAATAGCAGTTGAACAAGTAATGGTGTACTGAGTCTGCTGAACCTTTGCAGGGGTCACCTAGATCTCTGCGATTGTAAGGCAGTCACGTCCAAGGCTTTCAGATGGCATGGCCCTGTAACATTATGAAAATATTTAAGGGGGAAACTGAGACTGTCAACGTTCTATTTTGCTGAAAACAAAAAATCCTAAGCCATCACAAGTATAATATTCACTGATATAAAAATGGAATGCATTTACCTTTACATTGCTCTAACAAGATCTCGTTTTGCTTCTGAGTAGCAGAAACCTCTCCACGGGTCTGCAGCTGTCAGCAATGAGCCTAGGATCCTGCTGTAGAGACGACACAGCTGGGCAGGGCCGGGCCTGAGGGAGCAGGTTCGTGACCAGGCGCTGAGCTGTGCTCTGGCGGCTGTAGCCAGGGTGTGCCCAGTCTAAGTTTTGAGGACTCCTGTCTGCAAGCCCCCAGGCCTGCTGCCTTCCCCATCCCAGACCTGCCCTTTCTTACTTCTCAGCTTTTAGAACTCATTCCCCAAGACTGGCTCAGGACTGCTCTGGTGGTCCAGGGGTTAGGAGTTCGCCTGCCAGTTCATGGGGCATGGATTCAATCCCTGGTCTGGGAAGACCCCACATGCCAAGGACAGCTAAGCCTGTGAGCCCCAACTCCCGAGGCCCGCACACCCAGGGCCCATGCCCTGAAATGAGAGGAGCCACCCTGCTGAGGAACCCTCACTGCAACAGAGGGGCCCCTGCTTGATGCAACTAGAGAAAGCCATCCACAGCAACCAAGACCCAGCACGGCCAAAAATAAAGAAATACAACTAAAAATAAAGACTGGCATAGTCCAGCACAACACAGCCCATCTCGGATGTGCAAGGTATTGTTTCCTGCTTTACCCTGAGTGTGAGTAAGTGTCCTCTTCACAGGATCACGGACGGACCCAGCATGGTGTGTCTTCCACAGATCTATACCCACCATGTTCTATTTTTTCACCATTCCTATAAAGCTAATGTCATATGCAGTGAGTCAGAAGAGTGAAAGGCCTATACTATTGGTTCATTGATTCTTCATTTAATAACTGTTGAGAGCCGATTATGCAGCAGGCTCTACGTCAGGTTACAGGGACACAGCAGTGGGCAAAGAGCACAGTCCCTTCTCTCGTGGGGGGAGAACATGACAGACAGACAGATATGGAATCGTGAAATGGGACGAGCACAGAAACGCCAGCAGTGTCATGGCAGAGCGCAAGAGATGCGGAAGGTACGAGAAGCTTTCCTGAGGAAGCCACAGCTGGGCCGAGGCCTGAGATGATGCAGTGGATGTCCACTGGTTTTGGTCACGTTTGGTTCACCTTCTCTTCTTTTAATGACAGCATATGATGATTGTCTTTGGGGGCTTTCTTTATGGGAGTCCCATTCTTCTTGGGTTGGTGCTGTGATCAACCTAGGTCATGTGACCAAGCCAGGTCAAGCTGGCTTTCATTGAGGGCTTGGACTCTGAGCGGAGTGACACAGGATGGAAGACAATCAGAGAGGGCAGGGCGTGCCGAGTGATAGCAGGAGCCGAAACGATGCCTCCAGAGGGCTGGCTGCACCAGGCTTCGTGGGGCCAGATGAAGGCTTTGGATTTTATCCTAAATACAAAGGAAAGCTGTAAAGCTAGCTTGAGCACAGGGAGGATATTTTTGGGAGCAACCAGTGTCACAGAGGAAAAAGAACCTAACAAACAATCCAGTCCAATGAACAGTATAAAGGTCTTTGGTCTTCTCAGTTCTGCCCTAAGCTAGCTCCAGGACCCTGAGAATTTGTCAGGCTCTTCTCATCTCTAATCTCTCTGAGCCCCAGTGCCTTCATCTGCAAAATGAGGTAGGGGATTAGCTGATCTTTAATTTCCTTTCTCCTCTGATGTTTCATGATCTACAGAGAAACCCTGTCAAATAGAATGGAGTGCTCATCATCAAGAAGTTTATAATCAAACGGGAGATACGAACACCCAGCCTCTATAACCCCTGCTGTATTCCAAGGATCTATGTTTAAAGTGGTTTTAAGCTGGTTTTGCCAGCTCATTGTCTTGTTGGCTGCAGAAGGATTTTTAACCAGGTTCAGTAGTCATTCAGTGTAGAACTTTGAGAGCAGGCATTACTTGAAGTGTGATACTCTGTTACGTTGAGACATAGTAACTTCAACTGAGTGCTCCATGACAGAAAACACGAGTGAGAGTATTGACTCCTGGCTGAATTTCGCCAAGATCTTGGAACTGTGGAAATGGCTGCGTGTGATAATGTCTGCTGCTGCTCCGTAACTAAGTCACGTCCAACTCTGTGACTCCATGGACTGCAGCACGCCAGGCTTCCCTGATTTCACCAACTCCCGGAGCTTGCTCAAACTCATGTCCATTGAGTCAGTGATGCCATCCAACCATCTTGTCCTCTGTCACGCCCTTCTCCTCCTGCGTCATCTATCAGTTTATCTATTGCTGCTAACACTCAGTGGCTTAAAGCATCCACCATTTATTTCTCACAACTCTTCGGGTGGCTGGGTCATTTCGGCTAGACTTGCCTGGCCTCTGTCATATGGCGGCATTCAGGGGTTGGCTGGGGAACTGCTACAGCTGGGATGACAAGCCTCTCTCTGCCTCAGGCTTTCATTTTTGACGAGGTTGGACCAGGTTTTTTTCACGTTCTTCATAGCATTTCCAGAAGGCAAGGAGCGAGGCACAAGAGCTCGTCAAACAGCCCTAGTTTGCTGTGTCTGTAGATGTCCTAACGGCCAAGCCCAGGCTTAACAGAGGAGTCTTGACACCAAGGACATGCATAAGGAGGTGAGAGTCATCAGAGGCCATTAGGGTGACTGTGTGAACTGTTCCTCTTAGATGTGCAAGACGTGCAAGTTTAACCTATATGGTACTTTCACAAAGACACAATGTTCATGTTATTACTAGTCTAAGGAAGCATTTGGAGTCACCTTATTAAGGGACTGACTCCTACATCAAGTGGTTCTGCTTGCCTCATAAAATTATTCATTAATTTTTGCAGTGGCCTTGGAAAGTTATGTACATATTTAGAGGAAAATACCATTTGCAATTATAATGAATTAAAGCAATCTTCACTGCAGTACCACTGCCTCAGTTTGGAGCTAAGGCTCTCTAATTTCATATTAGCAGTGTCTATGTCCTCCCAACCCCTCTGCCCAAGGATGTGGGTGCCCTTCTCGTTGAGCAGACCTCAATCTCTTTTGAGGACAGGAATCCTACCTCACCCATGTTTCTTTCCCTCACTCTCCCAGAATGTATGACACTCAGTGGATGCTCCCGAGCTGGGCTATGCTAGGCTCAGATGCTGAGTCGTGTCCAACTCTCTGCCACCCCATGGACTGTAGCCCACTAGGCTCCTCTGTCCACGGGGTTCTCCAGGTAAGAATACTGGAGTGGGCTGCCATTTCCTCCTCCAGGGGATTGTCCTGACCCAGGGATTGCACCTGCATCTCCTGTACTAGCAGGTAGACTCTTTACCACTAGCACCACCTCGGATGTTCCCTAAATGCTGATTAAATAAACAAATCAAAAGTTGCCTTTTAGTAAACACCTTTATGTTCCAAGCACTTCACTCACAGATTGGATCACCAATCTCTCAATGCCACAAATGGGTCATTCTCCACAGTTTACAATTCAGGAGACTGAGGCACAGAAAACCCAAGGTGGACAGGCTGGGATTCCAGCCCAGTCCTGTCTGATGCAACTTCATCGCACCCGCTGCTGTTTTCCATGCAGAGCAGGAAGGAGACTGTCAAAGTGAAAAGACACCTCCAGGTGTTGAGAGAGGGGCAATGAGGAAACAGTAGAGGCTGTAGATTGCAGAAACCCTTAAGCATTCACTGCCTTCACAAGAAAATAAACACTGTTCATTAAGAAAATGGCCACCAAAACCCAGGTGGAAAACCAGTAGGAGAGCTGGTTCTACAGGTCTTTAAAAAACCCAGTACCAATTAGTTAATTCTTGGGGATGGGGAAGAGGAGAGACTGGAGAGGCCCTGTTGGGTAGGTGACAATTCCACACTCACAAGGGGCGTCCTCAGATGAAAAGGTGGCCGTTAGTTTACATTTTGCATATAGTTTTTATTACCTACTGGATCAGTAATAATAGTAACAGTAGCTAACTGTTAATGATCATAATAACGGCTTCTACCACTTAGCTCTGCAGCATAGGTGGGTGGAGGGGCCGAGCAAGGCACTTCACATACAATGCAAGGTCTCAATGCTTACAACAGCCCTGGGAAGTAAGTTTTACTATTCTCAGTGTGTAGACGAGGTAACCGCTCAGAGAGATTAGCTTTCCCAAGAGCTCCCAGCTTTTAAGTGGAAGATCTAAATCCTAAGTCTGTTCTGCTAAAAGCCAGGAGTACCTGGGCGGTGGGCCCTGTGCCGCTCCGTGCTGGTCTGAGGTCGCGAACTGTGAATCTTATTTATGCAACGCTGAGCACGTGTCTGTGTGTGTAATTCACAAACGAAAAACAAATCCAGGTCCGGGTATCGGTTCTCTGGAAGTTTAGAAGCCTGCGTGGTGGAGAGCTGCCAAAGTCTGTCCTCATTCATTCGCTCCTTGGATCCCGTAAGAAGTGTTTGTGGCGCACTTGGGTATTCCGGGCGGGGCGCTAAACTAGGAGAGGGGACGGCGAGCTGGCTGCTCCCCAGCCTGACTTGACTTTCTCCGGGGCAAGGGTTAGGGTTAAGGGAAGTAGAAACGGTATGGAGCCGGGTGGGGCGCGACCCGCACCGGCGGCGGGGCTCGGGGTTGGGGGAGCGGCGAGCGGCGGCTGTCCGGGGCGGGCGCCCGGAGGCGGGCTCCCCGAGGCGGGCCCGCGGCCTCCGGCAGAGCGTCTCGGAGCAGCGGCGGTAGAGAGCGGGGCGAGGGGCCGCGGCACGCGGGCGGGCGGCCGGGCCAGGCGGGCGCGTTAGGGTTAGGGAGGGAGGATTCGGCTTCCCGGCGGCAGAGGGCGCCTGGCACTGCCGGCCGGGGCCGCGCGCCCGGGCGCCGGGAGGCGAGGCGGGGAGCGCGAGCGGCGGCCACCGCCACGTCTTCCCGGCAGCGGCGGCGCGGGCGGAGGTGAGCGGCGGCGCGGGCCCGGCCGGGCCGGGCTGGGGGCGGCGGCCCCGCGGTTCCCGCCGCGCCCGCCCCGCGCAGAGCCGAGCGGCCGCCGAGGCCCGGGCCCCGAGCGCGTCCCGAGCGCAACTCGTGCCGGCCGCGGGCGGGGGCCGCGGGGCCGCGCGTCTCTGAGCCGGGCCGGGGTCCCGCGCTGCGGGCTGAGGCCGCGGCCGGGAAAGTTGGGGCGGACCGAGAGCTCCGCGGGCCGGGCGGGAAGTGCGGGCGCGCGGCGGCCCCCGGGGGACGGGGGGCACAGGGGGCGCCGGAGGCGGCGGGCGCGGGTGCTCGGCGCGTGGAGAGGAAGGGGCGCGCTCGGGGTCCCCGGCTGGAGTCCGCAGGTGCCCGGCGCGGCCCGTGGTGAGCAGGGGGAAGGCAGGCCCGCTGGGGGCGCCGGGGGGCGGGGGCGGAGTGGAGCGGCGGTGGGCTTGCCCCCCCCCCGCTGCCGGGCGGACGCGGGGGAGGGGTCGGGCTCAGAGTTGGGGACGCCTCTGGGCGCCCGGAGACCCGGTGGGGAGTTCCTGGAACTGCTGGAGAAGGCGGCCGAGCCGCGCTTCCTCTATCGCCTGGGCCAAGTACCTCCCCTCCCCGTCTGCCAGACTCGCCTCCCCGACTGCGGCGCTGCTGTCTGGGAAGTTGACGAGGGACCCCTGAGTGGATGGGATATTTAGGGGTCCCGTGGGCAGTAGGATTGGGCTGCATGCAATCATTAACCGTTGCCAGGAGAAAACGCAGCTCTGACCCCCTCTGACACTCACGTACCCACCCCCATTCCCCTCTCCAGCACCAGCCACGTCGGTATTCCCAGGGTTCGGCTACTGATCCACAAAGCCTATCAGCCCCTCTGTTCGCAAAGCCGTGTTCATCCTGAAGGGGCGAAAGACACGGCCACTGATTCTCGGGCTGAGGCTGGCTATTTCAGAAACAAGTGGTTCTGCAGATGCTTTATTGGAATAATCTGTGTGGTGCCCCTTGACAGTGGAGATGACTCATGTTAGCTTTTTTTTTTCTTTCCCCTTCAAATAAATTTTGTATTCAAGATACAACACACTAGGTCATTTGCAACAGTGATAGAGCTGGAGACCCACACTGTAGGCCTTGAGACCTTATCCTAGTCCTAGATGTATTAGCAAGGATTATGGCCTCCAAATTGGCATCACCAACTTGATGGACATGAGTTTAAGTAAGCTCTGGCAGTTGGTGATGGACAGGGAAGCCTGGCGTGCTGCAGTCCGTGGGGTTGCAGAGTCGGACATGACTGAGCGACTGAACTGATGGCCTCCAATGCATCACTTCCCCTCTTTGGAACTCAGTTTCTTTATCTGCAAAATTTGGTATACAGAATGAGTTAGACAGTCTCAGGTGGCAGGAGTAGGTGTCTGGGGGAACCTTTTTCCTTGTGAACCTTGATCAGCCACACAAAGTCCACCTCAACCTATTATAAAGAAATTAGGCTGGACTTAACACAGCTCAGAAGCAAGAGAGGCTGCATAAGGCAAAACAAAACCAAAAACTAATAATACTTGGTACTGGATTTGCAGTCAGGATACAGTTCTTATGCAGACAATTAGTGTATTGCCTATTCAGCTATCATTATCATAAAGTAGTTAACTGTGCTTTAAAAAGTTATGTATGTTTCATCTGTGGACCTGAAATTTTTCTTTTGTTTGAACCTTCAAGCCTGGAGTGGATGCGCAGTGGCTCCTCTTGGAATACCCCCAGGATCTCTCCTTGCCGTGGGTGAGTACTCAGTCGTGCTGGACTCTGTGACTCCATTCTGCCTCCTCGGTCCATAGGATTTCTGGCAAGAATACTGGAGTGGATTGTCATTCCCTCCTCCAGGGGATCTTCCCGATCCAGGGATTGAACCTGGGTCTCATGTGCTGCAGGCTGATGCTTTACCGCTGAGCCGCCTGGAAGCCTCTCTTGTTGCCATAGGACCATAGGTTTCCTTCTGTCTGACTGATGCTGCCGTCCTTGTACCACCACACTTCCGTCATCTTTTCCATTCTGACTTGAGAAGTGGGGAGCTGATTCCTGTTGCATGTGGCATTTCTGAACCTCCCAGCTTTCGAGTGAGTGAAATTAATAGGCAAATAGTGCACTAGATACAGCACATTAAAAATAGCTCAAGGTAATAATGTGTCTTGTTCCACCCCTATTCCCTAGACCCTCTGGACAACCTCTCAGTAGAAGTTCAGAGGCACTTCCTGCCCATCTTGTTTTGGATGCTGAGAGGTTGAAATGCCATGGCTGGGTCAAACGGCACATTCATGATCAAGCTATGGTGCTGGTGGGCGGGAAGGGTTCTGTGTGTGTGTGTGTGTGTGTGTATTATATCATAACTGTCTTTCTGTTCTCTTCCATTAGTAGCTTTCAAATCCATATTGGGTTTGACCACATCATTTTCAGTAATCCTTTTCTGTCAGTTTCTTGTATAAATTTTTACTTTAACTGGGAGCTATTAGATTAATAAAAATCCTGGTGCTAATAATAGTTGTCACTTGAGCCCCTACCATGTATCAGGCAGGACAAGATACAGTGGCTCAGCAGTAAAGAATCTGCTTGTGATGCAGGAGATGCAGCGGGGGTCGTGGGTTTGATCCCTAGTGGGGAAGATCCACTGGAGGAGGGAATGACACCCACTCCAGTGTTCCTGCCTGGAGACTCCATGGACAGAGGGGCCTGTCAGGCTACCGTTCATGGGGTCACGAAGAGTCGGACACGACAGCATGCATGCATGTAATGTTTTATGATAGTGGAAGAGTAATTCTCTTTCTTTTTAACGTTTTATTTTGTTTTGGGATGTAGTGATTAGCAACATTGTGCAGTGTGAGGTGAACAGCAGGGGCACTCAGCTATGCATTTGCATGTGCCCCTTCTCCCCAAGCTCCTCTCCATGGAAAAGTAATTCTGAACTGTTTCTTACAGGATTGAGATATTAAATGAGATCTTATATGTGAAAAGCAGTGTGTAAACTGTAAAGTGCCCTCCAACCCAGGGCAGGTTCTACACTAAGCTCCCGAGGACTCTGGAAGCGTATGACTCCATGACTCAGGAGCCCAGTGTCTGGTGGGCCTGGTGTACACGCTGAGCCCATTGCCTAATCCGTCTGAGCCTGAGTTCCGTGTGTGTAAAATTAAGATGATAATATCTGCCTTGCACTAAATGAGACGCACTTGTGAGTTGCAGCAGGTACTCAGTGATGGTTAGCATTCGCCCCTTCCTCTCCCCTTGCCCATGGGCACTGGGAACAATGGGATTGATTAAGTCTTCCAGCAGGAATTGTCCTCCAGGGAAAAAGGCTTTAAAGTACGTTTTTGTACTTATAAATAATTCTTTTAGCTTTTGGCTTCCCACTGCACCCTCAACACACACAGTGAATATTCGGGGTCTTAGCATCATCTGAAAGGAGGGCATTGCTGGGACTGGCTCAGCCTTGTGAATCAACTATACTTCAAGTGAGAATTAAAAGAAAGGTGGGGCTTGAAGCAAAGTAGAAGCCAGAAGGAACAGGTCTTTGGTAGGGGCTAAAGATGGATGTGGCTAGTTAACTTTTGTCCGTTTTGTGCAAAAAGGGAAAGAGACTGAATCTGGGGACTTCTGGCTGGAAGGAGGCATTGTTAGAGCTGTAGTATATGGTGGGAGGGGAGGGAAGCTATGGGCTGCGAAGGGGATGGAAGAAGTGATTTTGATGGTAAAATCTGGACAGTTTGTCATGGGGGAGTTCTTTGTTAGATGAGGATTTGGCTAAATATGGGACCAATTTCCATCAAGTCCTAAAGGAATCTGTTGTGGCACTTTGAAGTTTTTGTGCTCCAGGCAGATTTTGACTGGTGGTGGTATCATCATAAATGAGTTTCCATAGCAAGTTGTATGCGGAAAATGAAATTAAATTCCAAGAGGGTGTTTGTTGTGACTGATGCCAGAATTTCTCTGAGAATTTTATTAAGATTCAGTCAGTCTATAAAAGTACTTCTTAGTTCTCTGAAGATGTTAATTAAGAAACAATTAAAAAAAAACCAGAAATGTCTCCTTTGTGAGCTTTTGAAATGTAACCTTCCTAAATCTTTGGAAAAGAAGTCTAAGAAAAAGTCGCAAAGCTATATATTTTAAAAGCAGTTCCTCTGAAGTGATGTTTTTCTTTTTTCCTGTCTCTTCCCTCCTCTCACATTATTTTGATAATGAGTTAATTTCGGTATCTTTCACGTCTTGGGAACCTAATTTTTATGTCTATGACCCTTCACCTTTAGATCTCGAATGTGCCTTTTTTCTGAGCTTGCCCATGTTCATTCATTGTGAGGAAGCAGCACAGTGAGGTTGTGAAGAGCGGAGACTCTGGAGCCAGGTTGGGGACAGGGAGAGTTGTGGTCCTTCTTGGAGAGCTGGGGTGTCCTCTGCGAAATTCACAGAGGCTCTGGAGGTCAGTCATGTTATCCCCCTGCTGAGATGAGGAGATGGCTCAGAAGCACCTGCATCCCCAGAGCTGGGGCGAGATGTTTGCCTGCGTGGCAGCCCAGATATCTGTGAGTCCAGAGCCTGGGAGGTGGGGGTCAGGCTGCCCTGCCAGCGCTGGACTCCGTCCCAGAGATGGGGCTGGGTCGGGGCTGTGTGGAGTCTGCAAGGGGCAGCAGAGGACTGAGACCGTCAGGGTAACTGGCCCGAGAGAGTGTGAGGGCTGGACTCACGGCGTTGAGGCTGGCAGGTGGTGGGCACAGGAGGCGCTGGCCGTGGACAGTGTTCCATCCTTAGACCTGGGCTTGAGAGATGCGGGGCCGAGTCTCCGCTCTCCCCCTGCCCCTCCCGGCCAGTCTCGTGCCCCAGGCGGGGTATGGATGCCATGTGCAGACTGAGGCCCTCTCTAGAAACCACAGTGGCCTCCTGTGGTCTCTCAGGCTGGAGGACGGTGCCGGGATAAGCCCCAAGCCCTCCCCTGTCTTCGCCTGCCCACCTGGCCTCTGTTGCCACCTTTCCTGGAGCAGCTCGAGATGGAATTCAGGTTCTCAGACCCCAGTCCATGAGGGTCGTGCAGGCTTGCTTGTTCACACTTCAGGTGAAAGAATCGCAGGGGAAAAGCCCCGTGGAGGCTGCCTCCCGGGGTGGGGTCCACATCCTTCTGCTCGTGGGGGACCCAGGAGACTGTGCTGGCCATGGGCCTCACCTCTGACGGGTCCCCCAGGGCCGACCCGTCTCTGGACGCGGGTGGCAGGTGGTCACCACACATCCAAGGCCAGTTGGTGGGCGGAGGTGGTGGGCGAGTTCTCAGGGTGGCGGGCCTTGCCAGGAGGTGAGCCCACCCCTGTGGGGTGCAGCACGGTGGGGAGCCGGGCTGTGCTCGGAGGAAGCAGCGCCAAAGCCCAGGGTTGTGCGCGGTGCCTGTGCTCTCCCGGGCTTGCGTGTCCTCACTGTGCAGGGCCTGCTGCCACGTCAGGAGTGCGCGGGCCCCGGGCCGTTCCCCTCGCCAGTGCCGGCATCCGTGCAAACTTGCCCAGGCTTCCCATTTTCCTTGCGTAAACAATGGGACTCTTCAGGTAGCTCCCGCTGAGCTCCAGCCTGTTTGGCAGGTCCTGGCTTTTCTTGGGTCGCGTTCTCACTGTGAGGGGGCTGAGGGTCCTCGCTGGGCCTGTCTGCTCCTGGCTTCTGCAGGCAAGGCCTCACCCCGGTGAGTCACGCACGGGACTCCGCTGCCCCACTGTGCGAGGGGCACCCCTTCCCCCAAGACGGGGCTTCTCTTCCTTGTGCTGAGGGTGGTCCCCAGCCATGGGCTGTTCCAGTGCCCAAAGTGTTTGGCGCACTAATGGGGTACCTGTACTACTGGGAGGGAAGCACCTGACCTCGGGGTGTCAGCTGTCAGGCTGCCTCCTGAACATCATGTCCTAAGCAAAGCCCCTCTCTTTTTCTTTTTTGCTCTTTGTTTAGCTGTGTACTTGTGTGTTTGTTTTAGTTATTATTAGGAAGCAAACAAGGTCTTTATCAAATCGTTAATTTTACAGACATGTTGCTATGGGCAAGCAGAAAGAGTAACTGTCTTTACCCAGGATATCACTGATTGATCTCGCCTTGTACCACACTGTTCTTGTTCTGCTGGCAGAGCCCTCTGATGTGTGTACTGGTTCAGTTTCAGTGTTGAGTGTGAAGTGAGGCTTGACTGGTTGTTCGGAGGGAGCTGACTGTGTGGACGCCGGGCTGCCAGCCTGACTGTCCTTGGAGCCTCAGGAGCCTGGCAGGAAGGTGGCTCAGACGGTAAAGAATGCACCTGCAGTGCAGGAGACCTGGGTTTGATCCCTGGATTGGGAAGGTCCCCTGCGAGAGGAATGGCAGTCCACTCCAGTGGCCTGGAGAATCCCATGGCAGGAGCCTGGCGGGCTACAGTCCGCGGGGCCACAGTGTGACATGACCTTACGGCTGATACGTTCCCTGCTGCCCCTTTCTCTCCAACTTCACTCGGGGGTGGCTCTGCTGCTGACAGTGGCTGACCACCCCTCTGCTGTGGGAAAAGGAATTCTCCTGCGCCCTGGTTCTCACTTTCTTCTTATCCCATGGGGTGAGAGGGAGGCAAGTCTCAGAACAGTGGCTCCTGGAGCCCAGCGGCTTCGGGGGGCCGCTGCAGCTCCCGCAGCTCTGCCGCTCACCTTGCCCTTCCTCCCTGTCGACCCTGATCCTGTCTGTCTCTGTGGCTTAGAGACTGCACTTGAACTTAATTATTCATTCTTGCAAAGACCTTGGAGTGTGGCCCCAAACTTGTTCAAATTGTGGAGGCAGCTTCAAGCCAGAACACAAAGGAACCCTGTTTTGGTGGTGGTGGTTCAATCAGTTTGTTGCTTAGAAGTGATACATGACTTTGTTACACTCTTGCACCCCACCCTCCCCATCACTTAGTGAAGTCAGCAGCAGCAGATACAGAGTTCTCCTTCCCCTAGGACCCCCTCTCTCAAGGGGCCTCTCCCTGCTAACTCCTCAGCCCTGACGGATTGGAACTTCTATCAGCCTGTCCAGATCCAGAAACATACTTTGTTTCTTCTGTAGGCATAAATTGGATTGCATCATATATATTTTTCACTATTTATCTTTTCATATTTTGGATCTTACAGATCTTTTCATGCATTATTCTTTTACTTTTTCTGCCAAATATTTTTTAGTATGTGTCATAGATTATGAGTTAGTCCCCCATTGATAGACATAATCTCACTCGTTAGCTTTGCTATTATATCTTCATACATGCATACTGTTGTGCATGTGTGTGTTTCTCTAGGAGTGGAATCAGTATGCCACAGGTTCTACATGTTTGAACTGTTACAGCAAATCCCCACGCTGCGCTCTTGAGGGCTGGGCTGGTTTAAAGTACCAGTAGATAATGAGGCCACCCCTTACCCCTGGACTGCCATTCTGCTAGAGGATAGAAGTGGATAGTGTTTAGTAGGCATTTCACCACCGGTGGTGTGGCTATGAGACTCACTTGGCTTTCGGATCTTACTTGTGGGGGAGGCATCATAGCCCTGGAGGATGGGGACGCTGAACCCCCAGGACCATGGCTCTGCTTAGGGTGTCCTGCAGACAGGGGTGGGAATGTGGCAGGGAAGCAAGTGCTCCTGGTTTCATGTTTTCTCCGCTTTCCCAGAGGCTGGGCACTGTAATGGATCATTTTAATTCTGGCATGACCTGCCAGTCTTTCTGCGAGCCTCTCCCCAAGGAGGCAAGTGCTTGTAAGCAGTGCGTTGATAGCAGTTCTATTCTGCGTAGCCGAGGCAGAGGTGCCAGGCCTGGGAGCTGAGCTAGGGAAGTGCACGCCAGAAAGTCAGAGGCTCGGGCTTCGGGACAGCCTCTGTTCTGGGTGTGAAGCAGCACCCTGCGGCAGGGCTGTCCCTGCAGCAGGCGGTGGCCCTCCGCCCCCTCCCAGCTTGCTTGGGAAGATAGTGACAGGCGGTCCCTGAGCTGCCTGGGCCGGCAGAGGGCATGTCCTGAGGCCTCCCCTGGCCTTTCCCTGTGGGCTGAGCTGCACAGTGGGCTCTGGAGGCTCTGACTTAATGACGCGGCCTGCACCTGCCAGTCAGAGAAGGCCGGGCGGCAGGAGTGATGGAGGCGGGGCTGGGGTGGGAGGAGGCTCCACTTCCAGCTCTCCCTCTGTTGTTTGTGGCTGTGTGATGTAAGTAAAGTTGTCTTTTCTCCTGGCCTTGGTTTCCTCATCTGTAAACTTTCCCTGGTGGTGCAGAGGTTAAAGCGTCTGCCTGCAATGTGGGAGACCTGGGTTCGTTCCTGGATCAGGAAGATCCCGTGGAGAAGGAAATGGCAACCCACTCCAGTATTCTTGCCTGCAGAATCCCATGGACTGAGGAGCTTGGTGGGCCACAGTCCACGGGTCGCAAAGAGTCAGACACGACTGAGCGACTTCACTTCAAACCAGGAATAATACCAGCACCCACCACACAGGGCTGTTGGGGGGATTCAGAGTCGTGTTTGTGAAGATCAGCACACTACTAGCACACACTCAGCAACAGTATGCGGCTGCCACTTTCGTTTGTGTTCTCCTTTCCTTAATGGTGGTTTAATTACTAGGTCGTGTCTGACTCTGCGACCCCATGGACTGTAGCCCACCAGGCTTCTCTGTCTGTGGGAATTCTCCAGGCCAGAATACTGGAGTGGGTTGCCATTCCCTTCTCTAGGGGATCTTCCTGACCCAGGGGTCAAATCCAGGTCTCCCCGCATTGCAGGCGGATTCTTTGCCAGCTGAGCCACCAGGGAAGCCCAAGAATACTGGAGTGGGTTGCCATTTCCTTCTCCAGGGGACCTTCCCCACCTAGAGGCTGAACCTAGGTCTCCTGTATTGTAGGCGGATTCTTTACGTCTGAGCCACCTGGGAAGCCCCTTTCCTTAGTGTTTCTAAATGAACAAATGAGTGTTGCCTTCGGTAAGTGTAGCAGTGCACATCGTCTGGTAACATCGAGGAGGATACAGGAAGATCCGGTCCGGCAGGGCTATGGGAGTGCCGCAGGGTGGAGGGTTTGGGACTCTCTTCCTGCGCCAGCCCTGCCGTGGGATGTCAGAGCAGAGGCCCCCTGCTTAGGGTGAATGGGTCCTGCGGATCCTCTTACAGCCTCTCCGCTTTGTTTCAGAGGCTGAGCCCGCCGTAAGAGGGGATGTGCAGCTGTGAGCCTCGTGGCTCAGCGTGCAGGTGGGATGGGGCTCTGGGCTCAAGGCTTGGGGCTCTTTACCCTGTTCTCCACGCCAGGTAAATGGGCCACGCACGTGCTGCCTCTTCTAGCTGCAGGAAAATAGAACCACGCAGTGTTTGGGGTGCCCTGCAGAGTCAGCCGTCTGCTGCTCTGGGACCCTGTGAGCTGAGGTTGCTGCAGGGAGGGCTAGGAAGTGCAGCCCGCAGGTGCGGGGCTCTTGCTTCACCCCCTGCCTGGTTGCACTCCCAACAGCGCCAGCCCTGGGGTGCCGTTGCTGCAGGTCTCCTGCCCTGACCACATGTGTGTGCAGTGCAGGCAGGTGTGATGGCACACTCTTCTGAAGTCCCGGCTATGTTTTCTGATGGTTCCCCCAAACCAGAGAGGCCTGCCGGCTGAGTGTGGGTGGGTTGTGCCCAGGATTCCAGAGGACCCTGGCTGCCTGGGTCCAGGGGCAGAAGGGAACCTTGGTCCCGAGAGCAGAGCGTGCTGGGGGAGCCCCGTGTGTGCGAGGGAGGAACAGGGCTGCCCGCCCGGCAGGGACACAGGTGGCTCGCAGACCGCGGGGCTTGCAGAGCCCTGGGTGCGGTGAATTCAGGTGCGTGTGCGTGTGACAGGGTGTGACTGTGGGGCGTGCTAGCACAAGTGCCCTTCAGTGCGAGCTGGACTTCAGAGTAGTGCTCAGAGAGCGCCAGAGGCACCGCCCTGCATCAGCCGCTGGACGGCTGTCCGCTGGCCCCTGGGCCTGAGAGGACCTTGCAGAAGCAACGTGGGAAGTCGGGCCTCGCTTGCGTCCTCACCAGCAGGCCAGCCAGCTGCCCTCACTCTGCAGGCGAGGACACGGCCCTGCCCAGGGGGCGCCTGGAGCCTGTGCTGCCTGCACTCCACCCACACGCACGCTCACCACACGGCCCTGGGGGGCCTGGGTCAGGTCGCGGCCCTGCCCGAGACCGCCTGGAGCCTGCGCTGCCTGCACTCCGCTCCACCATGCTCACCAAGGGCTCACCTGGCAGCGGCTTGCTCAGTGCCTGGAGCAGCTGAAGGTTGCTTCCCAAAGGAATGAACGAGGTCTCGATTCAGTTCTGGTCTGGCTCTTCTCTCTGAGTGGAGCTGGGACCCTGGCCCCTCAGTTGTGCCCTCCGTAGGGTGGGCGCAGCACCCCACCTCCCTTCTAGGCTTATCTTCATTCACTCAGAACCTGTCCAGCAAATACATTTTTTCAGGTGGATGCTGTTCCATGCGTTGGGCGTTTTACGTAGAGCAAAAGACATCAAAACCCTTTTCCTTGGGGCTTATTTTCTCATGAGGGGCAAGAGGCCATAAATAGCCTGTCACAGTCCCTGGTCGTCCCAGTTTCCTAGTGTGCTGCAACAAAGGGCCGCAAACAGATGGCTTAAACACCAGGACCTTGTTCTCTTGCTGTCCTGGGGCTCTGTGGGCAGACCTGTCCCTTGCTCCCGCCGTTCCTGGGGGTGCCTGCGTCCTCTGCTCCCTGCCTGCTGTCACCACGCGGCACCTTCCCTGTGTCTGTGGCCCCTCTCTCTTTGTGGGCCCGTCCTCCACGTGACCTTGCCCTAACTGTGTACATCTGAAGGCCCTCGATCCAGAAGGGTGGTTCCAGGTGGCTGTGGGTGTGTGGGGACACTGGTGGACCCAGAACAGTGTGTGAGGTGGGGATACTCGCTGAAACGTTAGGGGAGCACCTAGGGCAGGGGGTATTGAGGCACTGAAAGCGGGTCCAGGCAGGCCTTGCCGAGCAGTCGTGTCTGAGGGGAGCTGTGGTGTTGAGGGGACGTGGTCCGGCCAGGGGACAGCTGCCACAGAGGCCTCGAGGTGGACACGTGCGCCTGCCAGGCTGGTGTGGGGGCACGGAGGTGGAAGTTGTGTGTGCGTGTGTATGCGCGTGTGCATATGTGTGTTTGGGGTGGGGGCACGGAGGTGGAAGTCGTGTGTGTGCGTGTGCGTGCGCGTGTGCATATGTGTGTTTGGGGTGGGGCCTTTCGCCCCTGTCGAGTGGGAGCTGGTGTCGAGTCCGCAAGCACGGCGAGGGAATCACTGGCAGGTGGGTAGTTGGTTGAGGCTTTTCTGGGTTTAGATGCCACTGCAGCGCCGTGTTCAGGCACCAGGGTATTTTGTGGCAGTTGTCTCTCTCTACTCGATTGACCCTTGACCCGCCGCCTTCTCCTGTGTGTCCTGCCTCAAGAAGAGAGAGCAGAGGAGGCTGGGGCGTGTCTTGCCGCCAGCCTGGCGCAGGGGGTACCACGTGGGACCGGTGCCCACGCCCCAGCAGGCATAGAAACTGCCGACTGAGGCCGACACACCCAGGGCCACATCCTTCCGTGGACCCCTCACGTGAGAAGAGTGGAGTCAGCGCAGGGCCGGGAGGGGCAGCGTCAGGGCACCCAGGCCCTGCCTGCCCCCAGCTTGTCGCCGGTGCACAGAGCTGTGCGCTGTTGTTCCTGTTTGCTGTGAAAGCACTCGGGCCCACGTCCGAGCCCCGTCAACGTAGGGAAAGAAGGCGCCCTGGGCATGGCTGGCCCGGTCTGGGCTGGTTTGGCCCGCGTGGCCCCCGGGGACTCATAACTGCGGATTACTCGGTGTCGGAGCTCCTTATCTGGCTCCCGTTTGATTTCCTCTCCGCCTCTCCAGAGGAAAGGGCCTGGCACGGCTGCGATCCGGGCCTGGGAGGAGTGGGCCGCGGGTGGCCGTGCTTTGGGCTGTCTTCCAGGCCTCTCTCTGACGCTGGTGCGGGAGCAGCCAGTCCAGGAGGTGACCTGGGGCCGCTGGTGCTGCCAGCCCTCCAGGGAGTGCCGCTGTAGAGATAATTATGTGTAAGCAGAGCTGGGAATAGAGCCCCCCCTGCCTGGAGCAGCTGTTCCTCTGTCGGATTTCAGGAACTGCCTTGGGGGCGCCGCTCGCTCCCTGGCCCTGCTTCCCGACAGCATGCTCACCCATCCAAAACGAAAGTGGGGGAAGGCCATGCCTCACCGGGGACAGAACCTTTAAGTGCGTTTTGTGGGATCGTGGCTCCTTCTCCACTGGCTCCCCAGAGTGAGTCCTGGGCCTGCTTCCCCAGCCCAGCAGAAGAGCATCCTTTTTTGCCGGGCGCTCCTGGAAGTTCTGGCCCATGTGGCATCCCCAGGAGTCGGTGGAGTCTGGCCTCGTTTCTGCATTAGAGGCAGAGAGACCTTGCCCATGGATGGGAGCCAGGCAGAGCCCCAGGGTCCAGGTAAAACAAGCTCCTTGTCCTGTGCCCAGGCGCCACTGTCTCTGTGCTGACATGCTCGCACTGTGTGCCTGCCCGGTTGTGTCTGGCTCTTTGTGACCCCATGGACTGTAGCCTGCCAGGCTCCTCTGTCCATGGGATTCTCTAGGCAAGACTACTGGAGCGGGCTGCCATTACTTCTTGAGGGGATCTTCACCACCCAGGGATCGAACCTGTGTCTTCTGTCTCCTGCATTGGCAGGAGGATTCTTTAATGCTGAGCCACTGGGGATGTGACACAAGCACGTAGTAAATAAGGACTTGTACGTACATCCTGGATATCGGCCCTGATGGTTTTTTTTTTTTTTTTAATTGTGTGTGTGTTTTTTTAAACTGGGCATCTGAGAGCTACCTCAGGACCCTGAGAACTCGGCCCTCGTGCGTGTCTCCTCCCTGTGCCCCCGCAGCCTGAGGCACAGGCCCCGGGGTGACTTGCCTGCAGAGGCTCCCCTGTCACTGCAGGAGCTCCCGAGGGCGGGGGCGTGGTGCGCAGAGCTCCCCGGGCTCCCCGTGGCCCTTGTCCTGCTTGGCCAGACCCCCAGGGTCTTGCTTTCTGGGTGAGCGTTGATGAGGGAGGAACAGGTGGCTGGGGTTTGATGGACACCTCCCTCCTGGCTTTGGAGGCAGGTGTCCCCAGCTGTTCAGCGTGAGCTCTGTGTTCCTGCCTCAAGTTTCATGCAACTTTTGATCCTTGTCCTGAACAAAGTCCCTTTATTTCTGAGTATTGTAGAGAGAGTTGTTTCTGCAGTTTTGCAGAAAAGAATGGATCATGATGACAAAGTTGGCTATTTATTATATTCCAAATTTACGAAATATCTATGTTTTGGAAAAATACCATAAAGAATTTTATTTCAGTGGTTGCCTCTGGATTTTAGTATTAAAGGAGATTCTTTTTATCTCTTTGTTTTTCAGCATTTTTCATGTTGAGCACATATTGCCTAGATAATAAAAGCTATTAATATTAAAATTACTATGAATAATAAATAGCTATTTATTATGCTTTAGTACGTGCTACACACATAAGAATTGCCATTAAACTCTTATTTAATCCTTGTTATGAACCTGTGAGGTTCTCTAACAATATAAATGCTAGCCCATTTTATTTTATTGTGGTGAAATATACAAAACTTACCTTTTTAACCATTTTTAAGTTCTGTGGCATGAAATACATTCACCATGAGATCCTGTTTTTGAATTCCTTATTTTAGAAATGAGGAAGCTGAGATTTAGAGAAAGAAGGATGCGTAAGGTCACAGAGAGTAAGGAGTCCTGGAAATAGGATGTCGACCCAGGGTGCTGGTACTCGGAGGTCTAGGATCTGTGGCTTGTGGCTGCTGGGATCTGTGATTACCTACCCTGCCCCGAGATCGCCATTTGATTGCGGAAAGCAGTGTGTGTGTGTCTCTCCTTCGAAAGCTCTGGAGTTGGGTTTAGTGTATTTACAAGGAGGTGGGTGGTCACCTGGCTTGGGGCACAAGTGGCTGATGTAAGTGACACCATGGCTGATGATTTCTCTGCACCTGTTTGTTAAGCAGGTGGAAGTGTGTGTGTGTGTGTGTGTGTGTGTGTGTGTGTGTGTGTGTGTGTGTCCTGTGTATTAGAGTTCTAAGGTTTTCAGTCATAGGGGCCAGTGGGCTGGAGACCAGAAGGCTGGAGCTCAGATACCTGGCTTTCCCAGGCCTGGGCACACTGTGCGGGTGATTTTAGAGAAAAGACATTGAACTTGGAGTTAGAAGGTCTGTTTAGTAGACCTGATTTTTACCATGGGGTAGACATGCTGTGGCCTCAATTTCCTCATTTCTAAGCGGGCGATGAAAGTGCTTATTCTGCTTGCCTCGTGATTGCAGGGAATTAAATGTCATGATGGGGTCAAAGTGCTAAACAAACTAAAGGCCTACCAAGTAAACTTCTGGGATAGGAATTTGAGAGCTCAGTCTGGGAGAGGAGTCTGTGCTGCTGATGCTGGAGACCTGGGGAGGGTGGATTTGGATGTGAAGACTAGCAGCTTTGCTTCGACTTGTTCTCTTTGGTTTTGGCCGTCAGCTTGCTTCCTCCACTGTTGCCTAGTTGGTGAAAGACAGTGTTCCATTGTCTGCCTCATACTGTATGTTGGAATGCTCTGGGATTTTACTGGCTTTGACTCTGCCAAGGCCCTTGGATTCACTTTCCTGGTTCCCCCGTCTCCTGCCCCAAGGGTCACACTGCCCTAGTGAAATGAATTATGATAGAGGAGGTCTATTTTGTAGCTACCTGGTGGTTGAAACTGTGTAGCGGCTTTCCCTGGTCTTCTGCACCTTTCTCATCTTTGTAGCCAGCAAAGTCTGTCTCTTTCTATTTCCTAATCTTGAGGAGCCAAGCGTGGGAGTGGGTGGGACCTGGAAGACTTGCTGGGGAGGCAGTGGTGGTGAATGCAGTCCTTTTCTCGCTGCACCAAGACGCTGTGAAATATCACAATAAAGAAGACAAGGTTTGAGGAGCTCATTGCGTCCTGGAGAAGGTACAGACACTCCAGAAACAACTGTGAGGGTGAGGGATAGGTAGCTTGAAAAGGGACTGTCAAGAGAGGTCTTTTTGTTTAAATGAATGAAAATACATCACGAGAGCTGGCCAGAGGGGTGCACTGTCATGACTTTGAGACTCTTTGCTTTTTAACAACTGTTTGAATCAGCTGTTTCTAAGCTAAGGTTTCTGTCTGGCCCCTCCCAAGATAATTTCTCGAGCCATCACTGTTTCAGTGCATGTTTTGAATTACAGGAAAGCTGAGGTGCTGTGCAGGGCCCTGCAGAAGTCAGCGGACCCGCCCGCCCCCTGGGTCTGGCGTTGGGAATGGTACTGGAAGACTAAGTAGGTCACAGAGATCTATTTTGAACTGAGTGTGGCCGGGCTGCCTGGACGTTTAATTTCCGGATCAAATATTGTTGAGCTTGTTTGCCCCGGAGGTTGGCAGTGAGCACTCTCTGGTGGGTCATGTGGTATATTTATAAAGTGTGAAGAGTCTGGAGGTAAGGAGACCTGCCAGCCACTTCTCCGTCTGGTAGGGGCGCCGGTGGTGGAGAGGTTTCAGAATCTTTCCAGAAGGCGGGGGAGTATAGTTTTCCTTACCCCGCAGCCTTGATTTTTCTGAAAATGGTCAGTCCTCATGAACTTCCTGAAATCTTTTTCTTTTAAAGAGTGAGATCTAGTTATTACCCAGGGCTGGGTGGCTTCTGCTTGTTAGTAAGAGCGGCTGGTTGCCGATCAAGTCTTTTAGGTGTATTGTTTCATTTACTCCTCACAACAACTTTGGAAATGGGGAATTACTGTCCCCGTTTTGTAAGGCAAGAATCAGCTGATGCCAACAGACCTGGTGTGTAAGTAGCAGCGCCAGAGATTTGAACCCAGGTCTTTCTGTTTTAGTTTCGTTAAAACCTTTGATTTTGCACTGGAGCAGAGCTGATTGGCAGTGCTGTGATAGTTTCAGGTGCACAGCAGCCCAGCCACAGTTGTGCATGTATCCATTCTCCCCCAGGCTCCTTCCCGTTCCTGCTGCCGCAGAACACTGAGCAGAGGAACCCAGGTCCGTCTGCCATTGTGGCCTCTTGCTTTACTCCGCGTGCTCTTGGGAGCCCATCTGGGAGTGGGGAGTCAGGTAGCAGCTCCTGGGCCTGTTCGGAGGCAGGAGTGACCTCCCCCTGGAGGGGAACAGGTGTGGGCGCTGGGGCGCCAGCCTCTCGACTCAGAGGTCCTGTGTGCAGTGGAGCCAGATTTCAGGCCAGCTCTCTGACGTGATGGACCACAGACTCGTGGGAATTTGCTCTTTGTCGGCGTTCTCTCCCCTTTCCCTCTTTTTTCTCTAGGTGCTCTTGCCTGAGGCCTTGGGTGAGTGCGCTGGGGCAGTGGGGTCCGAAGAGACGCAGGTGCTGATGGAGTCATCTCCACCCACTCCTTGGGATGCAGGGCCTGCCCGCCTGGACATCCTTCTGTCCTCAGGACTCTGCTTTCCCTGCATTTTGGGGGAGTGAACACAAGCTCTCGGGTGTGTGTTGCCCGTCTCTCTGCAGTTCTTCCCTCTGAGCCTCCGGCAGAGCCCCAGCAGTCAGCCTGCTGCTCGTGGTGTCTGCGTCGCGGGCGTGTAGCACTTCACAGGCGCTGTGCATAGGCTTGCCTCACAGTGAGCCACCGCTGACCTCAGCTCACAGACCGGTTTTCTTTTCTTTTTTACAAATTTTATTTGTTTATTTACTGAGTGCACCCAGCCTCTGTGGCCGCGTGTGGCCTTCCTAGAGCTGCAGAGCTCCGGGGCTGCTCTCCGGGTGCAGCAGCCGTGGCTTCTCTTCTCTGGTTGCAGAGCACAGGCTCAGTAGTTGAGGCACACAGCTTAGTTGCTCCACAGCATGAAGAATCTTCCCAGACCGGGGATTGAACCCGTGTCCCCTGTATTGGCAGGCAGATTTTTAAAAATTTATTATTATTATTTTTACTTTACAATATTGTATTGGTTTTGCCACACATCACCATGAATCCACCACGGGTGTACACATGTTCCCAGTCCTGAGCCTCTCTCTGACCCTCCCCCAACACCATCCCTCTGGGTCATCCCAGTGCACCAGCCCCAAGCATCCTGCACCCTGCATCGAAGCTAGACTGATGATTCATTTCTTATATAATATTATACATGTTTCAATGCCATTCTCCTAAATCACCCCACCCTCTCCCTCTCCCACAGAGTCCAAAAGACTGTTCTATACATCTGTGTCTCTTTTGCTGTCTCGCATACAGGGTTATCATTACCATCTTTCTAAATTCCATATATATGTGTTAGTATACTGTGTTGGTGTTTTTCTTTCTGGCTTACTTCACTCTGTATAATCAGTTCCAATTTCAACCACCTCATTAGAACTGATTCAAATGTACTCTTTTTAATGGCTGAGTAATACTCCATTGTGTATATGTACCACAGCTTTCTTCTCCGTTCATCTACTGATGGACATCTAGGTTGCTTCCATGTCCTGGCTACTATAGACAGTGCTGCGATGAACATTGGGGTACACGTGTCTCTTTCACTTCTGGTTTCCTTGGTGTGTATGCCCAGCAGTGGGATTGCTGGGTCTTAAGGCAGTTCTATTTGCAGTTTTTTAAGGAAGCGCCACACTGTTCTCCATAGTGGCTGTACTAGTTTGCATTCCCACCAACAGTGTAAGAGGGTTCCCTTTCTCTACACCCTTTCCAGCATTTATTGCTTGTAGACTTTTGGATCACAGCCATTCTGACTGGTGTGAAATGGTACCTCATTGTGGTTTTGATTTGCATTTCTCTGATAATGAGTGATGTTGGGCATCTTTCCATGTGTTTGTTAGCCATTTGTATGTCTTCTTTGGAGAAATGTCTGTTTAGTTCTTTGGCCCATTTTTTGACTGGGTCATTTATTTTTCTGGAATTGAGCTGCAGGTGTTGCTTGTATATTTTTCAGAGTGGTTGTTTGTCAGTTGCTTTATTTGCTATTATTTTCTCCCATTCCAAAGGCTTTCTTTTGATTTTGCTTATAGTTTCCTTTGTTGTGCAGAAGCTTTTAATTTTAATTAGATCCCATTTGTTTATTTTTGCTTTTATTTCTAGTATTCTGGGAGGTGGGTCATAGAGGATCCTGCTGTGATGTGTGTCAGAGAATGTTCTGCCTATGTTCTCCTCTAGGAGTTTTATAGTTTCTGGTCTTAACGTTTAGCTCTTTAATCCATTTTGAGTTTATTTTTGTGTATGCTGTTAGAAAGTGACCTAGTTTCATTCTTTTCCAAGTGGTTGACCAGTTTTCCCAGCACCACTTGTTAAAGAGATTGTCTTTAATCCATTGTATATTCTTGCCTCCTTTGTCAAAGATAAGGTGTCTATAGGTGTGTGGATTTATCTCTGGGCTTTCAATTTTGTTCTATTGATCTATATTGCTGTCTTTGTGCCAGTGCCATACTCTCTTGATGACTGTGGCTTTGTAGTAGAGCCTGAAGTCAGGCGGGTTGATTCCTCCAGTTCCGTACTTCTTTCTCAAGAATGCTTTGGCTGTTTGAGGTTTTTTGTATTTCCATACAAATTGTGAAATTATTTGTTCTAGCTCTGTGAAAAATACTGCTGGTAGCTTGATAGGGATTGCATTGAATCTATAGATTGCTTTGGGTAGCATACTCATTTTCACTATATTGATTCTTCCGATCCATGAACATGGTATATTTCTCCATCTATTAGTGTCCTCTTTGATTTCTTTAACCAGTGTTTTATAGTTTTCTATATATATAGGTCTTTAGATATTCCTATTTTATTCTTTTTGTTGCAATGGTGAATGGAATTTTCCCCTTAATTTCTTTTTCTATTTTCTCATTATTAGTGTATAGGAACGCAAGGGATTTCTGTGTGTTTATTTTATATTCTGAAATTTTACTATATTCATTGATTAGCTTTAGTAATTTTCTTGTGGAGTCTTCAGGGTTTTCTATGTAGAGGATCATGTCATCTGCAAACAGTGAGAGTTCTACTTCTTTTCAAATTTGGATTCCTTTTATTTCTTTTTCTGCTCTGATTGCTGTGGCCAAAACTTCCAGAACTATGTTGAATAGTAGTGGTGAAATTGGGCACTCTTGTCTTGTTCCTGACTTTGGGGAGATGCTTTCAATTTTTCACCATTGAGGATAATGTTTGCTGTGGGTTTGTCATATATAGCTTTTATTATGTTGAGGTATGTTCCTTCTATTCCTGCTTTCTGGAGAGTTCTTATCATAAATGGATGTTGAATTTTGTCAAAGGCTTTCTCTGCATCTATTGAGATATTCATATGGCTTTTATTTTTCAATTTGTTAGTGTGGTGAATTACATTGATTGATTTGCAGATATTGAAGAATCCTTGCATCCCTGGGATAAAGCCCACTTGGTCATGATGTATGATCTTTTTAATGTGTTGTTTGATTCTGTTTGCTAGAATTTTGTTAAGGATTTTTGCATCTATGTTCATCAGTGATATTGGCCTGTAGTTTTCTTTTTTGTGACATCTTTGTCAGGTTTTGGTATTAGGGTGATGGTGGCCTCATAGAATGAGTTTGGAAGCTTACCATCCTCTGCAATTTTCTGAAAGAGTTTGAGTAGGGTAGGTGTTAGCTTTTCTCTGAATTTTTGGTAGAATTCAGCTGTGAAGCTGTCTGGACCTGGGCTTTTGTTTGCTGGAAGATTTCTGATTACAGTTTCAATTTCCATGTTTGTGATGGGTCTGTTAAGATTTTCTATTTCTTCCTGGTTCAGTTTTGGAAAGTTGTAGTTTTCTAAGAATTTGTTCATTTCTTCCACGTTGTCCATTTTATTGGCTTATAATTGCTGATAGTAGTCTCTTATGATTCTTTGTATTTCTGTGTTGTCTGTTGTGATCTCTCCATTTTCATTTCTAATTTTATTGATTTGTTTTTTTTCTCTTTGTTTCTTGATGAGTCTGGCTAATGGTTTGCCAATTTTATTTATCTTCTCTAAGAACCAGCTTTTGGCTTTGTTGATTTTTTTCTATGGTCTCGTTTCTTTTGCATTTATTTTTGCCCTAATTTTAAAGATTTCTTTCCTTCTACTAACCCTGGGGTTCTCCATTTCTTCCTTTTCTAGTTGCTTTAGGTGTAGAGTTAGGTTATTTATTTGATTTTTTTTCTTGTTTCTTGAGGTATGCCTGTATTGCTATGAACCTTCCCCTTAGCACTGCTTTTACAGTGTCCCACAGGTTTTGGGTTGTTGTGTTTTCATATTCATTCATTTCTATGCATATTTTGATTTCTTCTGTGATTTGTTGGTTATTCAGAAGCATGTTGTTCAGCCTCCATATGTTGGAATTTTTAATAGTTTTTCTTCTGTAATTGAGATCTAATCTTACTGCATTATGGTCAGAAAAGATGCTTGGAATGATTTCAGTTTTTTTGAATTTACCAAGGTAGATTTATGGCCCAGATTTACCAGGTATTTGAATTTACCAGGTAGATTTATCTATCCTGGAGAAGTTTCCCTGTGCACTTGAGAAAAAGATAAAATTCATTGTTTTGGGGTGAAATGTCCAATAGATAGCAGTTAGGTCTAACTGGTCTATTGTATCATTTAAAGTTTGTGTTTCTTTCTTAATTTTCTGTTTAGTTGCTCTGTCCATAGGTATGAGTGGAGTATTAAGTTCAGTTCAGTTCAGTTGCTCAGTCGTGTCCAACTCTTTGCGACCCCATGAATCGCAGCACGCCAGGCCTCCCTGTCCATCACCAACTCCCAGAGTTCACTCAGACTCACGTCAATCGAGTCAGTGATGCCATCCAGCCATCTCATCCTCTGTCATCACCTTGTTCTGCCCCCTAATCCCTCCCAGCATCAGGGTCTTTTCCAATGACTCAACTCTTTGCATGAGGTGGCCAAAGCACTGGAGTTTCAGCTTCAGCATCATTCCTTCCAAAGAAATCCCAGGGCTGATCTCCTTCAGAATAGACTGGTTGGATCTCCTTGCAGTCCAAGGGACTCTCAAGAGTGTTCTCCAACACCACAGTTCAAAAGTAAAGTCTCTCACTATTATTGTATTATTGTTGATTTTCCCTTTCATATTTATTACCATTTGTCTTACATATTGCGGTGCTCCTTTGTTGGGTGTATATATATTTGTAATTGTTATGTCTTCTTCTTGGATTGATCTTTTGATCATTATGTGGTGTCCTTCTTTGTCTCTTTTCACAGCCTTTGTTTTAAAGTCTATTTTATCTGATACGAGTATTGCTACTCCTGATTTCTTTTGGTCTCTATTTGCATGGAATATCTTTTTCCAGCCCTTCACTTTCAGTATGTATGTGTCCCTTGTTTTGAGGTGGGTCAACATATATAGGGGTAGACAACATATATAGGGGTAGACAACATATATAAGGGTCTTGTTTTTGTATCCATTCAGCCAGTCTGTCTTTTGGTCGGGGCATTCAACTCATTTACGTTTAAGATAATTATTGATAAGTATGATCCCGTTGCTATTTACTTTATTGTTTTGGGTTTGGGTTTATACACCGTTTTTGTGTTTCCTGTCTAGAGAGTATCCTTTAGCATTTGTTGGAGAGCTGCTTTGATGGTGCTGAATTCTCTCAGCTTTTGCTTGTCTGTAAAGGTTTTGATTTCTCCTTCATATTTGAATGAGATCCTTGCTGGGTACAGTAATCTAGGCTGTAGGTTATTTTCATTCATCACTTTAAGTATGTCTTGCCATTTCCTCCTGGCCTGAAGAGTTTCTATTGAACGATCATCTGTTATCCTTATGGGAATCCCCTTATGTATTATCTTTGTTTTTCCCTTGCTGCTTTTAATATTTGTTCTTTGTGTTTGATCTTTGTTAATTTGATTAACGTGTCTTGGGGTGTTTTGCCTTGGGTTTATCCTGTTTGGGACTCTGGGTTTCTTGGACTTGGGTGGTTATTTCCTTCCCCATTTTAGGGACGTTTTCAACTATTATCTCAAGTATTTTCTCATGGTCTTTCTTCTTGTCTTCTTCTTCTGAGACTCCTATGATTCGAATATTGGAGCATTTAATATTGTCCTGGAGGTCTCTGAGATTGTCCTCATTTCTCTTAATTCGTTTTTCTTTTTTCCTCTCTGATTCATTTATTTCTACCATTCTGTCTTCTGCTTCACTAATCCTATCTTCTGGCAGGCAGGTTTTTAGCCACTGGATCACCAGGGACATCCCCGGATGGTTCTCAAGGGACGTCACAAACCTGAGACTTGAGGTAGCATACTGCATAGGCGTCTCTGATGTTTCAGACAGAATATCAGCAGGGGTATAAGCTGAAACTCAGTTGTCTTCTGAGAGTGGATGTGTGCCCCCTTCGTGTGCTGCCTCTGCTGCCAAGGACGCCGTGGGGCCTGGGGGCTGTGTCTGGGCCCATCTGAGTGTCCCTCCCAGTCACCTCCTGGCTTTTTACTCAACCTCTGCATCTGTGTCCCCTAAGCCGCGCGTCATTATAATATCTGAAGGAGCTGAGTAGATGTAAACGAGATAGCAAACATGAAATCACCCGGAACTCAATGAACAGGTTACTACTTTCTGTCTTTATTTTAAGCCAGCATGACTTGGAGAGATCACAGATCTTTGACTCGGGTGCAGAGGCCTGAGACGCTGCCACCGCCCCAAGAGCCTTAGTAACTCTTAGTAACCCCAGTACACTCCCTTCTCCAAAGAGAGAGAGAGAGAGGACGGAGCATAAAGAGTCCTGCTTTAGCTAGGTATTTTCTAAGGTTTTGGTTTGGGACCTGGGTAGCTGACATTTGCTTCATTTGCTGGGACCAGAGCTCTAAGGGTGTCCTTGTTAACCACATGGCCACTCTCAAGTGCCCAGGCCCAGTAGTTTAAAAATGAAGAAATACCAAAATAGGATGTTGGAAATAGGATTTTTTTTTTTTTTTTTAAATTGAAGTGTGATATTTTGGGTTTCCCTGGTGGCTCAGACAGTAAAGAATCTGCCTGCAGTGCGGGAGACCTGGTTTTGATCCCTGGGTTGGGAAGATCTCCTAGAGAAGGGCATGGCAACACACTCCAGTATTCTTGCCTGGAGAATCTCTGTGGACAGAGGAGCCTGGCAGCCACAGTCCCTGGGATCACACAGTCAGATGCAACTAAGCAACTAAGCATATCACACACACAGTAGGTTGACAATGTTGTTTTAGTTTCAGGTGTGCAGCCAAGTGATTCAGTTATATACATACATACATATTGCTTAAGATACTGAATGTAGTTCCCTGTGATATACAGTCCTTGTGGGTTATCTATTTTCTATATAGTAGACTATATGTGTTCATCACAAATGCCTAATTTATCTCTTCCTCCTCCCCTTTCCTCTTTGGTGACCGTAAGTTTTATTTGCAGTGTCTGTGTCTGTTTTGTAAATAAATTTATTTGTGTGATATTTTAGATTTTGCATAAAAGTGCTATCACATGGTATCTGTCCTTTGTGTGACTTACTTCACATAGGGTAATCTCTGGGTTCACCCATGTTGCTGCAGATGACATCATTTCATTGTTTTTTATGGCTGAGTAATATTCCTTTGTGTATATATAACCCATCTTCTTATCCCTTCATCTGTCATGTTGCTTCCATGTCTTGGCTGTTGTAAACAGTGCCACTGTGAATAGCGGGGTGCATGTATCTTTACAGTTTCCATTTTTTCTGGATATATGCCCAGCAGTGGGATTGCTGGGCCATGTGGTAATGCTCTTTTTAGATTTTTAATGAATTTTCATACTGAGAAACAGGTATTTCAAGTATGCACATTGGACACATGAATACTTTTAGTACACACATATACAGTGACTTTATAATCTTAAGATGACTTTCAAAGTCTAACTTTGAGGCCTCTGGCCTCACCTTTCAGAAGACCTACTTAAGCATCCAGCAGATTCAGTCTTATTTTTGACCGCCTCATGGAAGGCGTTTCATCCTACTCACCCTTCCTTCCTCTTGTAATTTTGATTCTGGACAAATATAGAGCAAGTTCCAGAGGAACTGGAAAGGCAATCAGCGATTTTCCATCTTTCGAGCTTCCAGTCTTGTGATGTTGAACAGGTGACCTTACTTCCAGCCTCAGGGCGCTTACAGTCACATCAGGGAGGCAGCGCTGGAGCTGTAACAGTCCTGCTTGCTGTTGCTGTGGGAACATCCAAGGACAGGCTTCCCCGGTGGCTTGGTAAAGAATCTGCCTGCAATGCTGGAGATGTGGGTTCGATCCCTGGGCTGGGAAGATCCCCTGAAACAGGAAATGGCAACCCACTCCAGTATTTTTGCCTGGGAAATCCCATGGACAGAGGAGCCTGGTGGGCTACAGTCCATGGGGTCACAAAGAGTTGCACACAACCAACTAAACAACAAGAGCAGACAAGGATGCTTTTCTCCCGGCTTGAGACTTGGCTTGGAGGTGGTAGTTTCTGATTCTCAATACATTAGCAATTTGTGAGCTGTGGTTTTTTTCCTACTAAAAAAAGTCAGCTAGGATTTAGGAGTGGGCCTTCCAGCATGAGCTGCGCTCTCCCTGGATGCCTGGGTTTCAGTTACACCGCCTGGCCCAGTGGGTTATACGGTCACCTGTTTACCTGTCCATCTGCCCAGCTTGAGGGCGTGCTCCGAAGGCAGGCGCCTAGCCGAGGCCCTGTCGTAGCTTAGGTACCTCACGTGTCATGGTGTCATGCTTCCTGGAGAAAACAGACCTTTCCTCCATGAGAGCTGAGGTCTGAAGGCGGCCCTCAGCGTGGTGGAGGGGCCGTAGGCCATTGTGCAGCCTCAGAGCTGTCCGCGACCACTAGGGGGCATCAGGCACGGCGGGGCGGAGGCCGGGGTCAGGGTCCGGGCCTGTCCCGCAGGCGAGGCTTGGCCCCCTCCCGCCCGCGTCCTAGGCCTCCTGAACAGGGGGACCAGCTCCCGGGCAGGTGGCCTGCGACAGGCTCGGGGTGAGTGGCGTTGGCTCCCAGTTTATAGGCCACAATCTGGAGGACTCAGGCAGCGCTTGGGTGCGGGTCAGAGGACTCCAGGTGCAGAACCTCGGCCACCTCGGTCACTGCTGAGTCTGCCCCAGGAGGTGTGCAGCTGTGCGCACTGAAGTGACCTGGCAGCCTAAGAAACTTAAGCTAGATGTCAGGGCCAGCTTCCTGATTGTTTTTTGCTGCTTTATTTATTTATTTTTAAAATTAGAGCTAAAATAGGGCATTCTGGAGCAGGGCTTTTCAAGCTATCATCCAGAATCTACAGTCACAGAGTCAATTTAGTAGGTTGACACACTGAAAAAAAAAAAGGGCTTCCCTGGCGGTATAGTGGTTAAGACTTCACCCCCAACGCAGGGGGCACAGGTTCGATCCCTGGTTACGGAACTAAGACCCCGCATAAACTGTGTGTCTGGTGCAGCAAAAAAAAAAAGCAAAGGGACCTAAGAGTATGGGATTAAGAGATACAGACTGCTATGTATAAAATTAATAAGCAACAAGGGCATATTGTGGAGTTTCCCTGATAGCTTAGCGGTAAAGAATCCGCCTGCAGTGCAGGAGACACAGGAGACAGGGATTGGATCACCGGGTCGGGAAGACCCTCTGGAGGAGGGCATGGCAACCCACTCCAGTGTTCTTGCCTGGAGAATCCCGTGGACAGAGGAGCCTGACGGGCAACAATCCATAGGATTGCAAAGAGTCCCATGCAGCTGAGTGACTGAGCACACAAGGATATATTGTACAGCACAGAAACATATGCAATATTTTATAATAATTTTCAATGGAATATAATTTATAAAAGTATTGAATCATTATGTTGTACACCTGAAACGACTGCAATATTGTAAACCAACTATACTCGAATTAAAAGAAAAGGAAAGAGGGTTAGGAAGTGTCAGCGCATCACACACGGTCAGGCTCTGTGTGTGTGCATGTGTCCCAGATGACGATGGAAATACACTGCTGACCGGAAATGCCCTAGAGATACAGGGGTTTCTTTAGATCCCTCTGGCTTAGACAGTGAGTTCTTAAGGGCAGAGATGTTTTCTCTTCCTTTTATGCTCCCTTTATCCAGCTGGTTTGTCTGGGAGAACTGCTAGCACTTTCCCTCCAGACTGGAAGTGAGAACCCTGGGCTTTGTGCATGAGGGGCAGGAGAGCCCCACGGGGTGAGGGGGCTCGAGGGCTGGGCGCTCACGTCTGAGGGACCTGGGTTGTCTGGGTGTGCAGCCCTGGGCAGCTCCCTTAGCCGAGCTGAGCTTCAGGGTCTCTGCCTTTAAAGCTGGCCGTAAGAGGGGCACCTCCTGCCGAGTGTGGGGGTGTGAAAGGAGAGAGCTTGCGCGCAGGGCCTTCCCACAGCGCTGGGCCTCTGATCCTGCGCAGGAGGCCTTCTCTACTGCTCTCGTCTTTGTGATGCACACTGAGGATTGTGACTCACGCGGGGCCTGCGGCAGGTGGCCCTCGTGGAGCTGCAGTTCTGGGACGGGTGTAGGTTGTGGAGGGACCGGAAGCCCGAGCCTGCAGTTGGGTTGTGCAGGGAAAGGTCGTGGTGTTGCGCTGGGCCAGGTGTCTGCAGGGAGACGTTCTGGTTCGGCAGCTTATAGAGCGAAGCATCTCCATGTACGATGAGATGGCACTCTCTCTGTGGTATCTGAGAAAATAAACGGCATTTCTCAGAAAAGTCAGATGTTTTTTATTTAATCAAAAAGCATCAGTTTCATTTAATGTCATTTTTTACATTTTGACAATTTTCAAAAATAATTGTTTTCTAAAACTAAACGTAGCCATGCTTATGATTAAACTAGTGATTCTGTGATGTTTTTAGTGGAAGTGCCAAGATCTGGTGAACACTGATTTCTGAAATCACCGGCCGGGCCTGGCAGCAGCACTGCCCGGTCAGAATGAACTCTGTGAAAATGAGTATGGAACTTAATGAAAGTGCAAGACGCCGGACAGAATCCCACAGGGACATGTTTTGGCTCCAGCCTCTGATTTCTCAGGTCTGAGTCTAGTCAATTCTGTTGTCTGGGGTGGAGAGTCTTAAGCTGTCTCACCAAAGTTAAAATATTTTTGTTCTTTATATCTCTTAGTGCAGATTGTTGTTGTTGTTGTTGTTTTTTAATCTTGAAGGGCAAGGTGATAGACAATAAAAACTACCCAGTGATAAGAATTTTCTGGTGTACATTTTAGTTAAAAATGTGACTTCCTCCCTTGTTTGGAGGCAGTCAGATATTAATATAAGGGTCAAGAGCATGGATTTCGGCGAGACCTAGGTTTCCATTGTTCATGTGCTGCTTTTTCCACCTCTTATTTATTTTTCCTAGCTGTACTGAGGCATAATTACACATAAAAAGTGTATATTTTTAGGGAGTACCATGAGATGATTTGATGTACATACACACTGTGAAATGATTATCGCAATCGAGCAAATTAACTCGTGTCACCTCACATAGTCACTGCTGTTGCGTGTGGTGAGAACACTGAGGATCTACGCTCGTAGCAAATTAGGGATTCGGTATTACTAACTGTAGTCTCCATGTTGCACATTACACCCTAGAATGCATTCATCTCATAGCTGAGTGTGTGTTCTCTCTGACCATCATCTCCCCGCCCCCCACCCCAGCTACCACCATTCTGCTCTGTGCTTCTCTGTGGGTTTTGACTTTTTTAGATTCCATGTATCAGTGGGATCATGCTGTGTTTTCTCTTGTTTTTCTGTGTCAGGTTTCTTTCACTTAGCATAATGCCTTCCAGGTTCATCCATGCTGCTGCACATCTCCCTTCTGCCAAGCTGTGTGACTTTGGGCCAGTAGCTTAACCTCTCTGCGCCTCACGTGTGAAATGGGCTAATAATAGTCCTGCACGTGCGCTGAGTCACTTAAGTCCTGTTTGCGGCCCTGTGGACCGTAGCCCCCTTGGCTCCTCTGTCATGGGATTCTCCAGGCAAGAACACTGGACTGGGTTGCCATTTCCTCCTCCAGGGGATCTTTAAGACCCAGGGATTGCACCGGGGCCTGCCTCCTGTCTCAGCAGGCATGTTCTTTGCCACCGGCACCACCTAAGTACTGCTGCTGCCTTATAGTTTGTTGAGGATTGACTGAATGGGATAATACATGTAAAGCCCTCATTGTAATGGTTGCTTGTAAATTCTTCAGCACCAGCACCACCATCATCAATACTGTTTAATGGAAGGCCTTCCAGGAGACCAGGGTTATAGGCCTGGCTTTGCCATTGTTAACAGTCAGTCCTGGATATGTTGCTGAATCTCTCCAAACCTCAGTGTTGTTTTCTCTAAAACAAAGGAGGGGCACAGATGTCACACACTCCTTCTAGGTCTAATACTCCGCTGTGCAGCCAGGCGTTCTTTTCTCTGGCCTGAGTGACGTGATGCTGGGTGCCAGGAGAATCCCACTTTATCAAGGACCTGTAGCTCTCTGTCCTGATAACCTTTGTTTTTTTTCGCCTAGATTTTATATCATTCTCAGCGTATGTCTGTTTCCCTTGCCTCTGTCAAATGAGTCCTTGTGCTTTTCTATACTCTTTCCCACGTATTCAGACCATAGGTCTACCTGGTAGGTGGGAGTTAAGTCTCAACTTTCCAGAGGCTCACACATAAGGGATGTTACAAGTAAGGGTGTGTGTGTGTGTTTGTGTGTATGTGTACGGGCATGCGTGCTCAGTCATGTCCAACACTTTGGGACCCTAAGGGCTGTAACCACAAGGCTTGTCTGTCCCTGGAATTTTCCAGGCAAGAATCAAACCTGTGTCCCTTGCTTCTCCTGCATTGGCAGGAGGATTCTTTACCACTAGCGCCACCTGGGAAGCCCACTTTGCTGCTGAGTTTTAAGTCACATCCATGTTTGTCCTTATCACGTTCCCCAGTCCAAGCACTGGGTCTGCCTGTATCTGAAGCGACCAGGCAGGGCCACTCGAGAGAGAGGAATGACTTCTTCTGATTCATCATAAGCCACCCTTCGCGCCATTCCTTCCTGGCCTTGG
Organism: Nanger dama; assembly: GCA_917880005.1. Taxonomy (NCBI): domain Eukaryota; kingdom Metazoa; phylum Chordata; class Mammalia; order Artiodactyla; family Bovidae; genus Nanger; species Nanger dama. The sequence continues at coordinate 758,982 of CAKJTW010000107.1, forward strand.
TTTTAGTTTGAACTTTAAAGGGCTTGCTAGAGCTAATCAGGCAGTGCTTTTGCCTTCTGCACATGCATCTTTGCGGGACTCTGCTTTGGCTGAGAGCGGGGCTGTGGACTTAATCGCAGGCCACCGCTGGTGTTTCAGGTGTGTCTTTGTGAGGAGCCACGCGCAGCGAGCTGACAGAGTCGCTGTTTATGGACCCCCTGCCCCCTGAGCACCGCGGGCCCTCCCGCCTGTCTGCTGGCTCGCCGCCGTCCCCGTCACGCTGGCGTTTTGCTTGTGTCAGAAGAGACGGTTTTGTCATTTGTGGTTAGCTCACTCTGTCTTCAGCGAGCTATTTTCTTCTTCACTTAATCTAAAGGTGTCGACGTGGCCCCTTCTGGTGCATCCCTCCACATGTCCGTCTCGCCACTGGCTGTCCTGCTAAAGCGTTGGTGGTGTTCAGCCGCATGAAAGCCTGTGAGGCAGGTGCAGGGAGGCTGTGTCCGCGCCATGGGCCGCTCTCGGCTCGCTCCGAACAAGAATTACTCATCTTAGCTTTCTCCTGCTAGTGTTCTTAGCCTTTTAAGAAGAAGTGTACCATTTCGGTTCCTTCTGCCCAGACTTGAGCAGAAGTCCTTCTTGCCCACCCCTTGAAAGAAGGGGTGAGACTAGAAAAACTTTTTTAGCTTCTTTGATCTCACTGAGGTTTTGCATTTTGCTTTCAGTATCCTTCTGGCTTTTCTCTGTAGCATTTCCTATTTTCAAGACATGTTAAAGGGTTCCTTAAAAGTTAAACATAGCATTACCATGTTGTTTGTTGTTGTTAGTCACTAAGTTGTGTGTGACTCTTTTGCGACCCCATGGACGGTAGCCCGCCAGGATCCTCTGTCCATGGGATTCTCCAGGCAAGAGTACTGGGGTGGGTTTCCATTTCCTTCTCCAGGGGATCTTCCTGACGCAGGGGTCAAACCCGCATCTCCTGCACTGCAGGCAGATTGCTTCTCATCTGAGCCACCAGGGAGGCGCCCAGTAGATACCAGAGTTTGTCTCTGGTCTGTGGAGGGAGACAGTGAAGTGGCCGCAGCTCGGGAAGAGAAGCAAGATGCTGGAAGCAGAGAAATGGGGTGATTCCAGTGATCCAGGTTTAGGCTAGACCACTGAGAAAAGGATCAGAAGCTCCCACTCCTTGGATTGCTTTTAGAAGTCAGCATAACCCCACGCAGCCAGTGGAAGCAGCTACAGCAAAGAACATTTGTGAAGCCGCAGCAAGGGTGAGAGCTGTGTCTGATGAGGAAGAAGGAACCCCCAGTGGGCTGCGGGGCCCCCGCCCCTCCACTTCCTTCGCTCCCACGGGCCCTGCCTCCTGTGTTGGCCCTTTAGTCTCTTCAGAGAGTTGGGCCCTTGCCTTCACCTTGGTTGACTTGGGTTTGTGTTTCTGATTTCTGCTTCCTTCCTGAGAAGCAGGGCCTTTAGTTGTCACCTGGGCAGAGAGGAGTAAAAGTCATGGACCCAAGGAGAGACCTTTCACTCAGCTGTAGGGAGTCAGAAGGGAGCTGGGAGGCAGGCCTGGCTCTCGTTGATGAAGAAACATGGTTTCTGTTTCATCCTAGCACAAAACTGTGGTGTGGAGATCTCTCAGTTCAGTTCAGTTCAGTCACTCAGACGTGTCCAGCTCTCTGTGACCCCATGAACCGCAGCACGCCAGGCCTCCCTGTCCATCACCAACTCCTGGAGTCCACCCAAACCATGTCCGTTGAGTCGGTGATGCCATCCAACCAGCTCATCCTCTGTCATCCCCTTCTCTTCTCACCTTCAATCTTTCCCAGCATCAGGGTCTTTTCAAACAAGTTTCAGTTCTTCACATCAGGTGGCCACACTATTGGAGTTTCAGCTTCAACATCAGTCCTTCCAGTGAACACCCAGGACTGATCTCCCTTAGGATGGACTGGTTGGATCTCCTTGCAGTCCAAGGGACTCTCAAAAGTCTTCTCCAACACTACAGTTCAAAAGTGTCAATTCTTCAGAGATCTCTAGTTTTAGAATATTCCGTGGATGTAAATGGGTGCATTGATTTCTCTGAATGCTGTTTGCGCTAAGCATCTTTACTGCCCAGTTAGCACCTTATTCTACACTGGCTGTTCTTTACTGTTATTGCTTTACAATTTAGTGCCCAAATAATGTCAGCTGTGGTGCAGAATGAGTGAGATTACTGGACTTGGGATCTGAAGAGCAGTGGCTTAGCAGTTGTGTGTGCAGGGTTTCTGAATACTTATGATTATGGTGTTACTTCATCTGCCTTAAATAAGGCTTCTTCCTTTGTTGGAGACTGGTGCACCCTTCCTGTTTTTCTGGGGAAGCACCTTCCTCTGTCTGAACTGGGGACCTGCCAGGAGTGGCTCTTGGTTGGTCCCTGTGCTGTAAGTTGACTCTTGACCTACTTGGGCCAGGCAGGGCTCCCCTTGAATCTTTTTTTTTTTTTAGTAAAAGGGAAGAATTTATTATGAAGCCCCAGGTATCTCGCCCCAAGGCAGTAATTGCAGTCGTGGGCTTCCCTGGTAGCTCAGATGGTAAAGAATCTGCCTGCAATATGGATGACCTGGGTTCCATCCCTGGGTCAGGAGGACCCTGGAGGAGGGCCTGGCAACCCCCTCCAGTATTCTTGTCTGGAGAATCCCCACGGATAGAGGAGCCTGGCGGGCTACAGTCCATGGGGTCGCAAAGGGTTGGACGGGACTGAGCGACAAGCACACTAACAGTAGGATGTTAAAATGGTTTTCTTTTCCTGCCTCTGTTTATCCGGGAGCTGCCAGTGCGAGGCTGTCCTGTACCATTGCAAGGTTGAGGCAGCCTCCTGTGGAAGTTACCAGGGAAAGCATAACGCCGGTTTTGCCACTTTTGGACCCCTCAGCCAGGTCAGAGAGATGAAGGGGAGGGCTTCAGACATGGAGAGGATGTGATGATGGGACGCCTCTGGGGGCCATCCATCCCCCCACCCCCCCACCCAGCACAGTGCTGGGGAGCAGGGAGGCATTTCGGACTCACCCCCTGGCTTTCGGGACTCCAGGCCCCGGAGCCTTGCCGTCAGCGGTGGTGGGCGGGACGCGGCTCGCAGTGCCGGCTTCCTGCCTGCAGGGGAGCTCTGGGCCGTCCAGGGCGAGGACGCTGCGGCGGGGTGGGGGGCGGACTGGGAGCCTTGCTGCCCGGGGCCCTCCTCCTTTCTCCTGTGACCCTGCTGCTCGGAGCGCTTTCTCTTGTAGCTTATAACCAGGGCCCGAGTCACAGAACTGCGACCGTCAGGGACTCACTGGACGTCTCTTAGCTTTGCTTTGTTCTCGCCCCAGTTGCTGAGAAGCTCAGATGAAGTCGTGTATGTCGGGGAGTTGGGCAGACTGAAACGCAGCAGATACGGAAGCTGCTGCGCGTTTCGTGACTCTTTCACTAACGACCTGACACTAATAATTTGATTAGTCTGAGCATAGTTAGTTTCTTAGTTTAACTAAACAGTCTTTAAAAAAACTTTTTTAGTCGAAAAAATATAGTTTTTAGCCTTGCTGTGAGGCTTGTGGGATCCTAGCTCCCCAATCAGGGATCAAACCTAGGCCCCGTTCAGTGAATGCATGGAGTCCTATCCGTGACCCTCAGGAAATTCCCTAAAGGTTCTTTCAGAAACAAGTGAGGCCATTAGCACATTCCATTTTTTTTCAAGTCGTAGAGTTAAAATAAGCTTGAATTGGCCCGTGTGCTGGTAAGAGATGAATGAATGAGTCTTGATAAACTGTGGCTTTCTCAAGCCCAAAAAAGCTTTCTGTGAGTTGAGCCCTGCTTAGGTCTTTGGTGAGTACTGGCTGTGGACTCCATATCAGATGGGCTGTTCTCCGGCCTCTGTGCCAGGGAAAAAGAGGGCAGAAACTTCAGAGTGATTGTGTTTGTTTGTCTTTGGAGTTAAGTAGCCTTAGGTCTGAATTCCAATGTTGCTACTTACTCAACTATCTGGTCTCTTTGAGCCTCAATCCTGTCATCCGTGAAATGGAAATAATAACCCCTACCCTGCAGACTGAAGATTGCAGGATGTGCTGTGTTTAAGGTCCTTAGTTGTGCATTGTATATGGAAGGTGCTTAATAAATACAGCTGTTACTATTAAAAATGACAGCTTTAGTAACAGTTGCAACTAAAGAGGGTATGACTAGAAAATCTGAATTTGGTATTTAATGCAAACATAATCAGTATAAAAACTAGTCCATCAAAGGCTATTGGGTGCCTTGTCTGTGCAAAGGATGGGGGTGTTTGCATAAGAAGGTGTATATTACCATCCCAGTTGGTTGGCAGAATGAGTCACATACATGTAAGAAAAATAGGTAACCTCCAAGGAGTTAGGCTTTGGAGGATGGCAGAGGATTGGAAACAGAGGCACACCTGAGAAGGCCTCGAGTTGATGGAAATATATAGCAAGGGGAGTGAAGAGATGAATCCAGCATCCAGGGTGACCTTGGAAGAGGTCGAATGGCATACACACGTTACGCCCCATCTTTCCAGTTTTATTTTTCCTTTGTCTTCCTGATTCCCTCCGGGACCTGCTTAATACCTCCCATCATTATGATGAAGATCCACACCCATCTCGCATTGCGGTGTTTTTCACAGTTTTTTGCAGGTTCCTTTTGTCTGTGAATTTCTTGGCCCACATCCTGAAGTGACCACAAATTCTCCTGGCAGGTTCTGTTTGCCTGTCCCATCTCCTGTACCGTATCTTAGTGTCCTGAACTGTAAGTGGCCTTTTGGCCTTTTATCACGTTGAATCACTGAATTGAACTCCTAGAGGCAGTGGGCAGGGCTGCGTGTTGGGGAGGCCTGGGGAGTAGAAAGATGCATGACCCAGGGCGGTCCCTGCCCCAAAGCAGCTCACTTAGTGGAGGAAGCAGATGGGCAGACGGACTCAGAAGGCACTGGCACCCACTCCAGCACTCTCGCCTGGAAAATCCCTTGAACAGAGGAGCCTGGTGGGCTGCAGTCCGTCGGGTCGCTAAGAGTCGGATATGACTGAGCGACTTCACTCTCACTTTTCCTTTCATGCATTGGAGAAGGAAATGGCAACCTGCTCCATGTTCTTGCCTGGAGAATCCCAGGGACGGGGGAGCCCGCTGGGCTGCCGTCTATGGGGTCGCAGAGTTGGATGCGACTGAAGCGGCTTAGCAGCAGCAGCGTGTTAGCCCCTCGTTCATTATTAGGACCTCCTGTTTAAGAGAACTCCTGCAAGTGGTCACTGTGGTGCCTGGCCAGGGTGGGTGGTCTCAGTCGGTTGTTCCCCAACAACGTCATCATCCTAGATGACTGCGTCATCTGACACCCCCTCCCCTGTAACCAGTCACCCCAAAACTATCAGCTCTGTCTCCTCTGTTGCCATTACCCAGGTCCAAGCCCTTGTCTCCAGCTGGAGGTCAGGACGCTGGTAACGGGGTTCCAAAGTTAATCCAGAGGGTCTCTGTATTAAAAAAGAAGAAGTAGAATGGGAGGAAGGCATGAGAGTGGAATACACGTAGTCAGGTTGAGTTTTGTGAAAGTTGTGTATAGGAAGAGTTTTACAGAGAAAGGTTGCTGCCATGAAGCGCTTTACACACGTTGACTTATTTCTCCACAACAACTGAAGTCATGGTGTCGTTGTTCCTGCCCTTGACTCACAGGGGAGGAACTGGACTGCGGGAAGCGGAGAAACTGACCAGGGTCAGACTGGAAGCCTGCATCTCAGAGATGCTGCGTGTGTGTGTGCGCGCACGCTACTGGGTTGCCAAGTAAAGTGTCTTTCTCACTCTGCAGTTGTGGTGAAAACAGAAGTTGGACAGTTTCTGTTTGACAGACGCCTGAGCCTGTTCTCTTGTCCTCTCCCCACTCCGACCTGCATCCTTGCAGCCTGGATGCTCCTGGTCTCTGTCACAAGGTCCGGCACTTTTGGGAGGTTGTGCAGTCTGTGTGGTCACAGGGCCTGTGAAACCTGGTCCTGCTGACCTCCTCGGCTCGGAGGCTTTGAGAGAACAGAACTCCCCACCTGGCAGATTAGAAAACTGAGGCCCAGGGAGTTTGAGAAACTTGCCAGTCTCTTCCGTTCTCAGAGCGTGCCGTTTGCGTCTCCGTCGCAGCTAGCCTGTAAGATGTTCGTGGGGTGCAGGTTTTCTTGTCTTTTTGTTTGCAGCACTGCAGGATCTTCCCCAGCCAGGAACCAAACTTGTGCCCCTGGAGTCTTAATCACTGGACTTCACTGGACTGCCTGGGAAGTTCTTTGGTTTTTGTTTTTGATTTAGAAAATAATGATTGTAAGCTCCTTGAGAGCAAATGCTAATAGTTGTCTTGTCTGTTCTCGGTGGTCTGGGTTTTTGAATGGATCCATCTTTTCCTGGGCAAGACTCTGGTCGTCCAGGTAAGGATCCCTGGCCTCTGCCTGTGCTGGACTCTGCAGGGGTCTCCTTCCTTCAGCAAGTGCTTCGTGCCCGCTCCCCCAGCAGCTCCCCAGCCCCTGCCCCACCCTGGAGTGGATGGAGCCCACACTGTGGAAATAGGAGCTGATTTCCTCCCAGCTTTTTACTTGTGAAGACTGTGTCTTCCTGGGCGGCATTCGTTTCCCCTCTTTACTGCTGTGGCTTACTGCTCTTTACTGCTCATTTATTTTTACTTTTCAGCCTTGCCCAAAGTTGATTTTGGTATCTTTAGATCTTTAAAGCCCTGTACTGTTACTGATGATTTCCTTTACTTTGCAGAATTCTAGTTGGTTGCAAGTCTATTTTGTGAGACCCTGCTCCTTTCCCTTCTGTAGTTAAATTTTAATACTTTTCTGTTCCTCCTCTTTTATAGGAATTTGTATTTCATTTTTTTAGATTGTAGTAATGGACCTTCAGTGTCCTGCAGTCTGACTTCCCATCAGACCCACTGGCGTTTAGCATCAGATGTTCATCGAACAGGGGTCAGCTCTACGGTGTCCTTGCTCTTTCTTTGGCAGGCATGTCTGTTGCATCCTCTTGGTGCTCCCCACTCCTTTGCTGGCTCTTGTCGGATCAGCCCTGACCCCTCACCACAGTGGGGGTCACTGCTGGCCCTCCGGCTGCCTCTTCACCCTCCCCTCCTCACCGCCCACAACCAGCAGCTCTCTAACTTTTCATTTCAGAACTCCTTTTAAAACTCTTAAAAGCTAGTGAGATCCCCAAAGAGCTTTCAGTTGAAATGTGGGTTATATCTAGCAGTACTTATAATATTAGAAATTGAAGTTGAAAAGATTTTATTAGTTTAAAAGATATTTATTAGTTTAAATATGTAATAAACCCATTACATAATACAGATAACACTTTTAATGAAAAATAACTGTTTCCAAAGCAGAAAATGAAGGGCGACATTGTTTTGCTTCTTTCCAGATAACTTTATTGCCTGCCTTAATGGAAAACAGCTGGATTCTCATCAATGGTTTTACCTTCATCCTGTTGTAGTATGTTGTGTGTGTGTGTGTTTTTCTTTTAAGAATGAAAAAAATTTATTTTTGGCTGTGCTGGGTCTTCATTGCTCTGTGGCTTTCTCTAGCTGTGGGGGCCTCACCTCGTTGCAGCGCACGGGCTGCTCACTGTGGTGTTCTGTCTGTGCTGAGCACAGGCTGCAGCGCGCGTGGCCCAGAAGCGGAGGTTCCGGCCCTCTGGGGCGCAGGCTCGCCGCTGAGGCGCATGGGCTTTGTTGCTCTGCAGCATGAGGGATCTTCCCGGATCAGGGATCCAACCCGTGTCTCCTGCATTGGCAGGTGGATTCCTCTCCACCAAGCCACCACGGAAGCCCTGTTGTGTTTTATGTATGAAGAAAATACAGCCTTCCCTGGATACAGTGGGAAAGAGAGGAATGTTTTCATGACCTATTCAGGTAACTGTGGATAGTCGTTGAAACTACATCAGAGTTTGATAAGTGGTAGTTTCTCCAAGGTTTGTTGCAGCATGGAATCTGAAATCTTCTATCAAAGAGTCTCTCATATTCTGTTACGTTAAAATCTTTTGGTCTGTCTCGCATTTGAAAAGCTCTTTTATGCATTTTGTAACATCATGCGTGAGTCATTTGAATAACATCACATTAGCTACTGTCACTACCGCTCTCCTCTGAAAAGCCTTAAAGTATTCAAAGACTCTAGAGCTCATAGTGGCCAATAGAGTTTTTCCAAATTTTAATTTTTGCTTGAAAGCTCAAATTTTCCTTTAGTAACAAATACTGTCAGTTTTCCTTGAACTAACAAGCTCCCTTTCTTCATTCTAAAGACACCTAGATCTGAGTCCCTGTAGCTTTTCTGTCGGTCATTCTTTCAAGTTAAAATGGCATTCAGTGGAAAAGAGTGGCCAGTTCGGCTTGCTGCTCAGTTGGATGAGTGCTTTTCCTGCCAAGAACCACCACGCTCGGGCTTGGAGCAGAAGTGCTGAGCGTGTGCTTCTCGTTTTGTCGTGCGATAGTAAAAAGATATGTACTCAAGGTTAATATTTAGTGGAATTAATAACTTGTACTGCTTCTGTTAGTATATTCTTAGATGAAATTGGCCTTTTTTTTTAACTGTGAGTGCGGTGGTGGAGATTACAGTGACGGCTGTCAGTCAGATGCCACGGCCTTATTGCTGGCTGAGGCTCCGGCTATTTTCCCCCACCATTGTTTTTGCACCGTCAGTGCAAATGTCACACAACTGAAGATAGTTTTGACCTGGCAGCACCCCCAGAGAGGGTCTTGGACCATATTTGGAAACCACTGGATAAGACCAATGTGTGCATAAAACCTCTGCACACATTGGACACTCTTGCTTCTCATCTGCCTGGAAAACTCTCTCCCTTTGTATGTGTGTGTGCAAATACACACACTTATACACATATACATGTATGTAGCTATATGTGCATACACGTGCCTGTCTCTGTCACTTCAGTTAATATTGCTTCTCCTCATCACGTGTTCATGGGTCTCTTCCAGTAGACAGTAGACCATGAGCCAGGTTTCACATTTATCATAGGTGGTGATAGCACCAAGCATCATTCCTGTTAAATATTAACTTGTTTAATGTTGCCTGTCTTCATCACCCTTATATTATTTTTGTTTCCAGGGCTTAATAAATGTTTTTGAACAAAGAATTGAGTTACTATTTGCCCAGGATTTTCTTAGAATGTTGGTTCTTGTATATCAGCAAGTGTTAAGCATGAAAGGGCATCTGTGGTTAAGTTGATTTGGGAAGTTCAAAAAGTGTTTAATTGAAGGCTTTCCGTATTCTTCATTGTATGATGTGCACTGTGAATTTTTAAGCGGGATGGGAGGCTACAGAATGTATTATTTCACACCAGTTGAGTAACACATGAAACTTTTCTTGGCATGTCTCACAAGATTAGGTTCCTTGGAATTTTCTTTAGGAAATAATTGTGTAAACTGCCTTTTCAGTTTTTACAGATTAGTAAGTTGATTACACATGTTTATTCATGCATTAATTTATACCTTGTATTTAGTTAGTACTTCTTAATGCTAGACACTGGTAGATTTAGACATTCAATGGCTAGCAAAAAGAAAAATACTTTGAGGAAGTATTAATACACAGCTGTGTGGAGTAGATGGTCAAGTGGGAGATTCAAGCATCATCAACTGATCCCTGCAAATTACAGGTGTTATGTTGATGGTATGTTTGAAGGTACCCCTGGGAGATTGGTCTCAGGACTCCTGCAGATACCAGAATCCTCAGATGCTCAAGTTTCTTGCATGAAATGACTTAGTATTTGCATAAAACCTGTGTACGTCTTCCCATATACTTTCAGTCTATAGACTATTGATAGCACCTTCCTGTGTACTCTAAATCATCTGTAGATCCTGTGTAAATAGTCATATGTGAGCTTGGTTGCTCAGTCATGTCTGACTCTGCGACCCCATGGACTGTGGCCTGCCAGGCTCCTCTGTCCATGGAGTTCTCCAGGCAAGAATACTGGAGTGGGTTGCTATGCCCTCCTCTAGGGCATCTTCCCAACCCAGGGATCCAACCCAGGTCTCCTTCATTGCAGGTGGATTCTTTACTATCTGAGCCATCAGGGAAGCCCAGGTAGTCATAAATACAATGTAAATACTATGTAAATAGCTACCAGTGTGTGGCAAATTTGTTTTGTTTTTTTGGGACATTTTGGAAATTTCTTTTTATAGTATTTTCCATCTGGTTGAATCCTTGGATGTGGAACCTGCAGAGATAGAGGGCGGATGGTCCGTAGTGCTAAAGCATTTGCTTTTTGTTTTTCTCCTTCTCACACCTCCACCAGGCCTGTTCAGGCATCCCTGTCTACATTTGACTGCTGCTGGCATTCTTGGGATCCAGAAGGCTGATGAAGAGGCTCCGTAATGAGGGCCTCACTTGGCTGTGTCATCAGAGGGGATGGCGTGTTGGAGACTAGGCCTTTAGAAATGTGAGCCAACTTCCTGTTAGAGCCTGGCGTGTAGTAGGTTCATGTATGTTGACTGGCTGAACAGTGAGTGAATAAATGTGCTCAGAGACTAAAGGATAAACTCCACACTGTGATCCCATCAAGCCCGTGCCTGAGGTTGTTCCGCCATACAGGGTGGGCTGAATAAAGCCCTGTACCTGCTTTTCACGCCCCTCGGGTCTGACCTATCCTGTGTTGTAGGGAGCCAGTGACTCTTCAGCCTTCTCTGCCATGCAAAACAAAACATGAAGCCTACCCTCCTTTCTGTGTTGATCCAGTTCTGTCCATACACTGGGAGAAGATGTTAACACACTCTTGATATGAAAGTATTTAATCAAAGGATATAATGTTGATACAGTGAAATTGGCCTTTGGTCCTCTGACTTCCTGGACAGATGATAGCAGGATGGTTTTGCAACAGGATGGTCTCGGAATCCGGACTTCAGTAAGATTAAGCCCATGTTTAGTGTGATGTTTCACTCTGTGAAGTTACCCACAGAGAAGGCAAACATTCCATGTTTAGTAACCAGTCCTGTTGGTTCTTGGCATTTGGCCCATGCCAGTTTGGGCTGGATGGGCTGGATGGGCTCTAGGAACGTGTGGACTTCTCCCAGTGCTCCCACCTCCCCACTGCCTCGTGTGGATGGATAGATAGGAAAACATGCACCCGCTCAGACTGTTCTCTTCTTTCCAAGCCTGAAACTTCTTTAGCCACGCCATGGTCCTGCCAGAGTCTGAAAATTGGTAGGCTTTAGAGAGGCCGAGGGTCGGCTAGAGTCTCTTAGGAGATGAAATGCACCCGGGTGGTTGGTTTCTTCAGGTGTCGCTCTGAGATCGAATTAGGAAAATCCTCAGGGAGTTTTCTTGAGTTTTCATTTTTGTGATTGAGTTAGAGTTGCAGAAGTATCATGAGTTGGTAATTAAAAAAGTGTTTTTTTTTTCCATTTCTTTGTAAAAGAAATTCACATTAATTGTAGAAATTTGGAAAAATATCAAAAGGCATAATGCTGAAAATTACCCATAATTTCTAGTATTCAGAGATAATCACTACAAAACGTTTTGTTGTATTTGCATGCATTTTATATGCATAATTAAGATCACTGTGTATAAATTTTGATTTCTCCTTTTCCCATTTAGCATATTTTATCTTGCATTGAGAGCACTACAGCATGGGAACTTGTATTAGTTTCCTCTGGCTGCAGATTTCCACAAACTGGAGACTTAAGACCATGGAAATGGATTCCCTCAGTTCTGGGGGCCAGAAGTCTGAGCCGGGCCTGAGGAGGGTGCGCCCCTGGAGGCTCTTCGGGGAGTGCACCCTCGACCCTCAGTTTCTGGTGCCTGCTGGCATTCCTGGCGCCTCTCCAACGTCTGCCTCTGTTTTCATCTGCCTTTCCTGTGTGTGTGTGTGTGTGTGTGTGTGTGTGTGTGTGAGAAATCTTCCTCTGCCTCTCTTGTGAGACACTTGGCAGGGCATCTAGGGCCCACCCGATGATCAAGGATGGCTCTCCATCTTAAGATTAGGTAGCATTTACAGGTTCCAGAGTTAGGACCTGTTCTTTGGGGACCATCATTGAGACTGTTAGAGGATTTAAGAGCATAGACTTTTGAGCCAGATGGGGTGGGCTCAAAACCCTGTGTGGTCTCTTACTAGCAGGGTGATCTTGAGCCAAATGTCTTAAGTATTGGTACCTCCATTTTCTGATCTGTAAATCGCGAATAACAACATTAGCAACCTGAGGATTAGGAGAGTTAATGTTTGTAAAGCACCTTGTAAGCTTAGGACAGTGATCCATGTAAAGATTAGCTGTTGCTATTGTAGTTGGTTTTTATTAGAAATTCTTTGTAAAGCAGGCAAAGTACCCTGCCAAGGGTAAAGACCACAGCTATTGTCGACTCAATTTCCAGCTGACTGCTTTCATCTTTGTGCTTTGGGTTGTATTTTCCCTCCATAGTCCAGTTGTAACATTCTACATGTTCAGAGTGGTAATAATTCTCTCAGAGAATGGGATTAGCCTGTAGTCATCTTGACTCTTAAGCTGCTTGAATAAAATCCAACTTAACTTGGGGCTTCCCAAGTGGTTCTGTGGAAAAGAATGTGCCTGCCAGTGCAGGAGGCGCCAGTTTGATCCTTGGGTCACGAAGAACCCCTGGAGTAAGAATTGGCAACTCACTCCGATGCATTGGAGAAGGAAATGGCAACCCACTCCAGTGTTCTTGCCCAGAGAATCCCGGGGATGGGGGAGCCTGGTGGGCTGCCGTCTGTGGGGCTGCACAGAGTCGGACACGACTGAGGTGACTTAGCAGCAGCAGCAGCAGCAGCAGCCAATATTCTTGCCTGGGAAATCCCATGGACAGAGGAGCCTGGTGGGTTACAGTTCATGGGGTTGCAAAGAGTCAGACGTGACTGAGTGACTGAGCATGCATGCAGTTTAACTGGGCATTCAGACCCCCTGAAAAACCATCTACCTTCTGGCCCTGCCTCCCAGCCCTACCTTTCATAGCCCTTATCTTTAAACTTCATGAAAATCTTACTCCCTAATAGAGGGATTAAAAGGGTTTAGAGTCTTGAAGCCCTACAGTAGGTGATTTCATGGTTGATCCACTAAGGAACCAATGGAAAATTAGGTCAAGGGAATAGTGGGCATGTTTCAAGATCTTAGCAAAACAAATGTTTGTGTTTACTAAAATAGACTCTAAAGATAGCATAAATAGCTAGTATCAGCCAGTAGTATGTGAACTGAGTCATCTGGTCTGCCATCTGGCTCAGCTGATGTCTGTAGCCACATGAGTAAACCAGCCAACACCAGAAGAAAAACCACTCCACTGAGCCCAGCACTAATTGCTGACCCACCAACCATGAGTAAATAAAATGTTTATTAAGACCAAAAAAGGACAGCACAGTAAATCAAGACTTATCTGTAAATTATTTTACCTCTCATCGTAGTGTTGATAGGCATTGTATGGTTACTCAATTATTCCTCATGTGCTGTAGATATTTTCAGAGTCTCTCATGTTTATATTTTCATTGAAATTCTTTTTATTCTGTTATGGGTAATACCCATATTAGGAGCCCTCTCTCGCCAGTATCTGGGTCTCCATCTTAATATTGAATACCGCTGAGATTTTATGACTTATTTGCTGGTTCTCCTCTCTGGGTTTCCCACCTCTCTCTCTTCCTCTCCTCTCAGATATTATGGGATGGTAGTTGAGAGGCCCAGGTCACTGTCTCTCATCTTTTATTTTTCCTTTGTTTCAGAAGTCTTTATTTCATCACCCTCTACTTGTGTGTGTGTGTATGTGTTTTGAAGTCCTAACCCTGGATCTTGTAGTTTTAAATAAATAGCTTCTGGTTGCAAGGAAAAGAAATGTTCTCTTTCCAGCTTAAGTCAGCAGAGGGTCTGTTGCAGGAACCTTAGGAATGCAGGGAACAGCCTGACCAGGTGTGCTGGGGGCTGGAGAGGCAGGCTGCTCCGGTCCTGCCTGGTGTGAGGGAGGGCGGGGTGGGGCTGGATGAGTGAAGGTGAGGAGCCGCTGGGGGAGCCACGCACCCGCCCTCTCAGCAGGGACTTGGTGGAGGTGTCACAGGAGGTCTGCAGAAAGGAAACCAACCAAACCTATTATACCTCTTCTGATTTCTCAACAGGAATAATCCAAATCACCTTTCCTGGAAGTCAGTTTGCTGAAACTACTGAAGCAGCAGTTTTTGGAAGTTGAAGAAAAGGTAAATAGAAGCAAATTCGTGTCTGCTAAAGTCCTCTTAAGAGGGAAACCCATGTTTGGAGGGCCCCTATTGTTTCTCAGACATCCCTGCATGTAATATTTTACCTTCCTTTGCCTGACCACGCCCTAGTTTACCTTCACCAATGGCTGCCGCCTTGGAAATGAGGGCTTTCCCCTCTGGCTGGTGTGGTTTCTCCTGCCTTTGAATCCCCGCTGTACCGCGTTCTTCTTACTGACCTGTATCCTGGGGGCGGGGGCACTCTGTGCCCGTCCTCTCTGTCCTCCCACAGCCGTGTGGGATGTGGGGGCTGCTTTCTGTGGCCCTCACCCTACTGTAGCACTTCCGTACTGGATTATAGTTACCTGTTTGCGTGTTTCCCCCAGTCACTTCCTTAAGATGTATCTGAGCTGTGCCTCAGACATAGAAGATGCCTTCATAAACATTTGTTGAATGAGCAGTGGTCACCTCATATGTGGATTCACTATGTACCTCCACCATCCCACCCATATACAGCCTGTACTATAAATCGATTTTACTCTTTGAGCATTCATCAGAGATTTTTAATCTCTAGTTGCTTTGTGTTTTTGGCTATTGGGGAAATGAAGCAAAGCTTTCGTATCTAGTTTTTATTTTTCATGAGCAATTTGGTTCCACGTTAAGAGCTGTGATCCAGAAGCTTGAGGGGAAGGTGGGTGGCGGGCAGGTCAGGGAACCAATGACCTTGAGCGCGGCTCCCCACCCCACTCCGCCTTGCTGGGGGTGGTGTCGAATGGGATTGCACGAGGTGGGGTTTGGTCATGCTGTGTCTGTGGCCCTCTTGTCTGCTGGATGGCAGACCCCTCTTCCACCCACCCACCCGTCCATCTACTCGTCCATATGGTCCTCCAGACCGCCTCAGTCATCAGAGCTGCGTCTGAGCCCGCCTTCCTGCTCCTAACCTTTTTTTTTTTTTTTTAAATTATTGTCGGTAGATTCCTTTTCTCACCTGCTTTTACTGAACCTGTTGAATATCCCAGTGATGGCCTTACTTATTTTATCTGTTTTGTTGGTCACAATCCTCTTAAGAGGACTCATTCCAGCCTTTCCTACCTGACAGTAACCAGCAGTTGTCTGCTACATTTGGTGAGTCCTTTCCCTTTCAGAAAGTGCTTCTGTGCGCACCACCAGAGTTCCTTCTCCCACCAATCCTAGGAAATAGGCAGGGGCAAATGGTAATTTCCCATTCCTGGAAACTCAAAGTACTAGATATTCCATGTGAGGCCCATTGCCAGTGTGAACAGCATCTGATTTTTCTCTCCCTGGCACCGTCTTGCTAATTCTCCTTGAAAGCCACTTCTGTCACAAAGCCAGGGGCCCCTTTTCACCCACTCCAGTGTCCTCTCAGTGGGGAGCCTTGACCTATTGACCCGAGATGCTGTCTGATCCTGGCGTTTCCTCTACTCCCAGCCAGGCCTGATCCTGGCGTTTCCTCTACTCCCAGCCAGGTCTGATCCTGGTGTTTCCTCTACCCCCAGCCAGGCTTGATCCTGGTGTTTCCTCTACCCCCAGCCAGGCCTGATCCTGGCGTTTCCTCTAATCCCAGCCAGGCCTGATCCTGGCGTTTCCTCTACCCCCCAGCCAGGTCTGACCCTGGCATTTCGTCTACCCTGAGCCAGGCTTGATCCTGGCATTTCCTCCCACCCCAGCCAGGTCTGATGGTGGTGTTTCCTCTACTCCCAGCCAGGTCTGATTCTGGCGTTTCCTCCACCCCCCAGCCAGGTCTGATCCTGGCATTTCCTCTCCTCCCAGCCAGGCCACTTTAAAAAAAAAAAAAAAAAAAAAAAAATCTCCTCTTCCCAAGAGCTTCCAGTCAGTCTCATGAGTGTTATTTTTTGTTCAGGCTTATTTAAAACACAGGAAATTGAGTTAGTTCACATGAATGCTGCGCTGTCTCTCTGGGAGCACAGGAAGACGGTAGCAGGGATTGGGGCAGCCTAATCTGGCTGTCTCTAACGATCTTCCTGCCTCCCCTCGGAAGTGAAGTCTCTCAGTCGTGTCCGACTCTTTGCGACCTCATGGACTGCAGCCTACCAGCCTTCTCTGTCCATGGAATTTTCCAGGCAAGAGTACTGGACTGGGTTGCCATTTCCTTCTCTAGGGGATCTTCCCAACCCAGGGATTGAACCCGGGTCTCCTGCACTGCAGGCAGACGCTTTACCATCTGAGCCACCAGGGAAGCCCCTCTAAATAACTGCAAATGGGGCCATGTGCCAAGGAGGCAGAGCACAGTGCTTTATTGCTGTGTGCAGTTATTTAGTTAAATGTGTGTGTGTGTTTAAAGAAATGGCTCAACTTTTAATTGGAAAACAGAATGTTGAATGGCATTTTGATTTGTCCTTTGGTGGCAAAACTGGAAAAATAGATCCATCCTGATAGGAAACCAGGTGCTGGTCCCAAAGAAGGCATATTAACCTCAGAGCAGGATGCGAACTCAGAGTCATTGTTTCCCTAAAACAGGCCAAATTCAGAGTCATTGTTTCCCTAAAACAGGCCATCTACTCTGGGCTTTTTCTTGTGAGACCTTCTCCTGCATCTGTACCACCTTAGATTGATGTTTCCCTGGGGAGGTTCTATTTGGAATCCCCCAAACCGGGCAGTATCCCCAGCGATGTAACTGTCAGGACACAGGGCGAGATGCTGAGCCCTTTTGCCTGGATGCCTTGAAAATGTCAGTGTCAGGAAATCAGCATACCTGTTATGATGATTGTAATTGAAAAAAATACCAGGCTGTATACTTCACTTCAGGCTTCCCTGGAGGCTCAGCTGGTAAAGAATTTGCCTGTAATGTGGGAGACCTGGGTTTGATCCCTGTGTCAGGAAAATCCCCTGGGATGGCATGGCAACCCACTCCAGTATTCTTGCTTGGAGAATCCCATGGACAGAGGAACCTGGCGGGCTACAGTCCATGGGGTCACAAAGAGTTGGACAGGACTGAAGTGACTTAGCATACACACACACACACACACACACACACACACACACGCTCTACTTCGCACCACACACACACACACACACACACACATACACACACACACATACACACACACACACGCTCTACTTCGCACCCACACACACACACACACACATACACACACACGCTCTACTTCGCACCACACACACACACACACACACACACACACGCTCTACTTCGCACCACACACACACACACACACATACACACACACGCTCTACTTCGCACCCACACACACACACACACACACACACACACACTCTACTTCGCATTGTGCTGTGATGCAAAGCCCATTTTATCATTAACAGGGCTGTTTTCTTAGCCCCAAAGCTGGCGTCTGCTTTACTGAAGGTCATCTTAGAAACAGCTTGCACGTGTCCTGGCTGAGTTTGGCCACATGAGCTCCCCATGAGGTGCACCCCACCTTGAGCTGGCACAGAGGTGGACATATGAGCACCCCGAGAGAAGGGCAGGAATGGTCATCTGTGAGATCCACCCCAGGCTTCCATTACTGCATCCTCTGTGCTTCACGGCTCTTTTTGTATCTTTTTAAAAAAAAATTTATTTTTAATTGAAAGATATTGCTTTACAGAATTTTGCTGTTTTCTGTCAAACCTCAACATGAGGTAGCCATGCTGCTGCTCAGTCGCTTCAGTCGTGTCCGACTCTGTGCGACCCCATAGACGGCAGCCCACCAGGCTTCCCCGTCCCTGGGATTAGGTAGACATATATCCCTTCCCTTTTGAAACTCCCAATCCCTCCCCATCCCACCCCTCTAGATTGATACAGAGCCCTTGTTTGAGTTCCCTGAGACACACAGCAAATTCCCATTGGCTATCTATTTTACATATGGTAATGCAAGTTTCCAGGTTACTCTTTCCATATATCTCACCATGTGCATAATTCTGTTCTCTATGTCTGTTTCTCCTTTCCTGCCCTGCAAATAAATTCTTCAGTACCATTTTTCTAGATTCTGTATATATGTGTTACAATGTGATATTTCTTTCCTTTCTGACTCACTTCACTCTGTAAATAGGTTCTAGGTTCATCCACCTCACCAGAACAGACTCAAATGCATTCCTTTTTATGGCCGAGTAATATCCCATCCTGTATGTGTACCACAACTTCTTTATCCATTCATCTGTCAACGGACATCTAGGTTGTTTCCATGCTCTAGCTATTGTAAACAGTGCTGCAGTGAACAGTGGGATACATGTGTCTTTTTCAGTTTTGGTTTCCTCAGGGTATATGCCTAGGAGTGGGATTGCTGCATCATATGGTGGTTTTATTCCTAGTTTTTTAAGGAATTTCCATACTGTCTTCCATAGTGGCTGTATCAATTTACATTCCCACCAACAGTGCAAGAGCGTTCCGTTTCCACCACACCCTCTCCAGCATTTATTGTTTGTAGACTTTTTGAGGAGAAGGCACTGGCGACCCACTCCAGTACTCTTACCTGGAAAATCCCATGGACAGAGGAGCCTGGTGGGCTGCAGTCCATGGGGTCTCTAAGAGTCAGACACGACTGAGAGACTTCACTTTCACTTTTCACTTTCATGCATTGGAGAAGGAAATGGCAACCCACTCCAGTGTTCTTGCCTGGAGAATCCCAGGGACAGAGGAATCTCGTGGGCTGCCGTCTATGGGGTTGCAGGGAGTTGGACATGACTGATGTGATTTAGCAACAGCAGCAGACTTCTTGATGATGGCCATTCTGACCAGCGTGAGGTGATAGTTCAGTTCAGTCTCTCAGTCATGTCTGACTCTTTGCAACCCCATGGACTGCAGCACGCCAAGCCTCTCCTGTCCATCACCAACCCCTGGAGTTTACTCAAACTCATGTCCATTGTGTTGGTGATGCCATTCAACCATCTCATCCTCTGTCATCCCCTTCTCCTTCCTTCAATCTTTCCCAGCATCAGGGTCTTTTCAAATGAGTTAGTTCTATGCATCAGGTGGCCAAAGTGTTGGAGTTTCAGCTTCAGCATCGGTCCTTGCAGTGAATAGGCAGATCTGATTTCCTTTACAATTGACTGGTTTGATTGCCTTGCGGTCCAAGGGACTCTCAAGAGTCTTCTCCAACATCACAGCTCAAAAGCATCAATATTTTGGTGGACAGCTTTCTTTATAGTCCAGCTCTTGTACCATACATGACTACTGGAAGAATCATTGCTTTGACTAGATGTACGTTTGTTGTGTGGTGTGAGGTGATTATCTCATTGTAGTTTTGATTTGCATTTCTCTAATAATGAGTGATATTGAGCGTCTTTTCATGTATCTGTTAGCCATCTGTATGTCATCTCTGGAGAAATGTCTGTTTAGGTCTTTTACCCAGTTTTTGATTGGGTTGTTTGTTTTTCTGGTATGGAGGTGTATGAACTGCTTGTATACTTTGGAGATTAATCCTTTGTCAGTTGTTTCCTTCGTTATTATTTTCTCCCATTCTGAAAGTTGTCTTTTCACCTTGCCTATAGTGTCCTTTGTTGTGGAAAAGCTTTTAAGTTTAATCAGTTCCCACCTGTTTACTTTTGTTTTTATTTCTGCTACTCTAGGAGGTGGGTCATAGAGGATCTTGCTTTGATTTATGTCACCAAGTGCTCTGCCTATGTTTTCCTATAAGAGTTACAGTTTCTGGTCTTACATTTAGGTCTTTAATCCACTGTGAGTTTATCTTTGTGTATGGTGTTAGGGAGTGTTCTAATTTCATTCTTTTACATGTAGCTGTCCTGTTTTCCCAGCACCATTTACTGAAGAGGCTGTCTTTGCCCCATTGTATATTCTTGCCTCTTTTATCAAACATAAGGTGCCTGTAGGTGTGTGGGTTTATTTCTGGGCTTTCTATCTTCTTCATTGGTCTGTGTTTCTCTTTTGTGCCAGTACCATACTGTCTTGATGACTATAGTTTGTAGTATAATCTGAAGTCAGGAAGGTTGATTTCTCCAGCTCCATTCTTCTTTCTCAAGATGGCTTTGGCTATTCGGGGTCTTTTGTGCTTCCAGATGAATTGTGAAATTTTTTGTTCTAATTCTATGAAAAATGCCATTGGTAATTTCATAGGGATTGCATTTGGTAGTATAATCATTTTCACAATATTGTTTCTTCCTACCCAAGAACATGGAATATCTTTCCATTTGTTTATGTCGTCTTTGATTTCTTTCGTTAGTGTCTTAAAATTTTCTGGGTATGGTTCTTTTGTCTCCTTAGATAAGTTTATTCCTAGATATTTAATTTTTTTGGTTGCAATGATGAATGGGATTGATTCCTTAATTTCTCTGATTTTTCATTGTTATATACAGAAATGGAAGTGATTTCTGTGTATTGATTTTGTATCCTGCAACTTTGCTAAATTCACTGATTAGTTCTAGTAATTTTTTGATACTATCTTTAGGGTTTTCTATGTACAGTATTATGTCATCTGCAAACAGTGAGAGCTTTAGTTCTTTTCTGATCTGGATTCCTTTTATTTCTTTTTCTTCTCTGATTGCTTTAGTTAGGACTTCCAGAACTATGTTGAATAATAATGGTGAAAGTGGACACCCTTGTCTTGTTCCTTATCTTAGGGGGAATGCTTTCAGTTTTTCACCACTGAGAATCATGTTTGCTGTAGGCTTATCATATATGACCTTTACTATGTTGAGGTAGGTTCCTTCTGTGTCCATTTTTTGAAGAGTTTTAATCATAAATGGGTGCTGGATTTTGTCAAAGGCTTTTTCTGCATCTATTGAGATGATCATATGGTTTGTATCTTTCAATTTGTTAATATGGTATATCACATTGATTGATTTCCATATATTGAAGAATCCTCGCATCCCTGGAATAAACCCATCTTGATCATGGTGTATCAGCTTTTTGATGTGTTGCTAAATTCTGTTAGCTAAAATTTTGTTGAGGATTTTTGCATCTATGTTTATCAGTGACATTGGCCTGTAGTTTTCTTTTTGTGTGTTGTCTCTGTCTGATTTTGGTGTCAGGGTGATGGTGGCCTCATAGAATGAGTTTGGAAGTGTTCCTTCCTCTGCAATTTTTGAAAGAGTTTCAGAAGGACAGACACTAGCTCTTCTCTAAATGTTTGATAGAATTCTCCTGTGAAGCCATCTGGTCCTGAGCTTTTGTTTTTTGGGAGATTTTTGATCACAGCTTCAATTTCAGTGCTTGTAATTGGGTTGTTCATGATTTCTATTTCTTCTGATTCAGTCTTGGAAGATTGAACTTTTCTAAGAATCTGTCCTTTTCTTCCAGGTTATCCATTTTATTGCTATATAGTAATTCATAATAGTCCATTATAATCCTTTTTATTTTGGCATTGTCTGTTGTAACTGCTCCTTTTCGTTTCTAATTTTGTTGAATTGATTCTTCTTTTTTTTCTTGATGAGTCTGGCTAAAGGCTTGTCCATTTTGTTTATTTATTAATCTTTAGTATTGTTTCTTTCATTTCTTTTTCATTAATTTCTGCTCAAATCTTTATGATTTCTTTCCTTCTACTAATTTTTGGGGTTTTTGTTCTTCTTTTTCCAGTTGTTTTAGGTGTAAAGTTAGGTTGTCTATTCGATGTTTTTCTTGTTTCTTGAGGTAGGACTGTATTGCTATAAACTTCCCTCTTTGAACTGCTTTTGCTGCATCCCATAGTTTTGAGTTGTCATGTTTTCATTGTCATTTGTTTCTAGAAATTTTTTTATTTCCCTTTTGATTTCTTCAATAACTTGTTAGTTATTTAGGAACGTGTTGTTTAATCTCCATGTGTTTCTGTATCTTACAGTTTTTTTTCTTGTAGTTTACATCTAATCTCATAGCGTTGTGGTCGGAGAAGATGCTTGATACAATTTCAGTTTTCTTCAATTCACTGAGGTTTGATCTGTGGTCCAAGATGTGGTCTATCCTGAAGAATGTTTCATGTGCACTTGAGAAGAAGGTGTGTTCTGCGAATGTCCTAAAGATATCAGTGAGATCCACTTCATCTAATGTCTCATTTAAGACTTGTGTTTCCTAATTAATTTTATGTTTCGATGATCTGTCCATTGGTATGAGCGGTGTCTCACAGTGTCTCCTACTAAAATCTCCTACTTTTTTGTGTTACTGTCAATTTCTTCTTTTATGTCTGTTAGTGTTTGTCTTATGTATTGAGGTGCTCCTTTGTTGGGTGCCTAGATATTTACAATTGTTATGTCTTCCTTTTGGATTGATCCCTTGATCATTATGAATGTCCTTCCTTATTTCTTGTAATATTCTTTATTTTAAGGTCTATTTTTTCTGATATGAGGATTGCTACTCAAGCTTTCTTTTACTTCCTATTTGCATGGAATATATTTTTCCATCCTCTCACTTATAGTCTATATGTGTCTTGAGGTCAGAAGTGGGTATCTTGTAGACAGCATATATATGGGTCTTGTTTTTATATCCCTTCAGCCAGTCTGTGTCTTTTGGTTGGAGCATTTAATCCATTTACATTTAAAGTAATTATTGATATATATATATATATATATTATTTTTTTTTCCTCTTGCCATTTTCTTAATTGTTCGGGATTGATTTTGTAGATCTTTTTTCTTCTGTTGTATTTCTTGACTATATAAGTCCCTTTAACATTTGTTGTAAAGCTGGTTTGGTGGTACTGAATTCTGTTAACTTGCTTGTCTGAGAAGTTTTTTATTTCTTCATTAATTTCTAATGAGATCCTTGCAGATACAGTAATCTTGGTTGTAGACTTTTCCCTTTCAGTACTTTAAATATTTCCTGCCATTCCCTTCTGGCCTGCAGAGTTTCTGCTGAAAGACCAGCTGTGAAGCATATGAGGTTTCCCTTGTATGTTACTTGTTGCTTCTCACTTGCTGCGTTTAATATTCTTTCTTTATGTTTAGTCTGTTAGTTTGATTAGTATGTGTCTTGGCGTGTTTCTCCTTGGGCTTATCCTGTATGGGACTCTGCGCCTCTTGGACTTGATTGACTATTTCCTTTTCTGTGTTGGGGAAATTTTCAACTATAATCTCTTCAAAAATTTTCTCATACCCTTTCTTTTTCTCTTCTTCTTCTGAGACCCCTATAATTTGAATGTTGGTTCGTTTGATACTGTTTCAGGGGTTCTCAGAGACTGTCCTCAGTTCTTTTCATTCTTTTTACTTTACTCTGCTCTTCAGAAGTTACTTCCACTTCCAGCTCACTGGTTCATTCTTCTGCTTCAGATATTCTGCTATTGAGTCCTTCTAGAGTATTTTTATTTCAGTAATTGTGTTGTTTGTCTCTGTATGTTTATTCTTTAATTCTTCTATGTCTTTGTTAATTGATTCTTGCATTTTCTCCATTTTGTTTTCCAGGTTTTTGAACTTATTATCATTATTCTGAATTCTTTTTCAGGTAGTTTGCCTATTTCCTCTTCATTTATTTGGACGGCTGTGTTTCTAGTTTGTTCTTTCATTTGTGTAGTACTTCTTTGCCTTTTCATTGTTTATTCTTTTTTTTTTAAACTTACTGTGTTTCAGGTCTCCTTTTCCCAGGCTTCAGGGTTGAATTCATTCTTCCTTTTGGTTTCTGTTCTCCTAAGGTTGGTCCAGTGATTTGTGCGAGCTTCGTATGAGGTGATGTTTGTGCTGAGTTTGTTTTTCCTTCGATGGGCAAGGCTGAGTGAGGCGGTACTTCTCTGCTGCTGACGGGCTTGCATTTTTGCTTGTTGTCTAGGTGAGGTGTCCTGCACAGGGCGCTCCTGGTGGCTGGCTGACGCCAGGTCTTGTCTGCAAGTGGTTTCCTTTGCGCGAGTTCTCAGTATTTGATGCCACCCAGGGTTAGCTCTCTGGTGATCTAGGATCTTGGAGTCAGTGCTCCCACTCTAAAGGTTCAGGGCTTGATCTCTGGTCAGGAACAAAGATTCTACAAGCGGTTTGTTATGGCATTAAGTGAGATGAAAACAGATACCCTAAAACAAGAAACCAGAGATGAACCCCAGGCAAATGGCAGTTACAAAATCAGGGAACAATAATTAAAATAATGGAATATACGCATATACATAGACACCCATCAACAAATCAAAACAGTCTATCAAAAATAAAATACAGTAGATTGACCTGGTGAACAAAAAAAAAATAAAAATTATATTTATGAATTAAGAGCAAAACTAACTAAAGCACAAACTGGAAAACAAAACTGAAGCAAGGTGCCATGTGGGAAATAAAGTGATAAAAACAAAACTAACAAATTTGTTGAGAGGAATGGAAAGAAAGAAAAAAAAATAGATATGCAAAGTTAAACGGAGGTAGGTAAATAAGATTTATATACATTAAAGATTAACTCCAAGGGATAAAGAACAGTAGGAAAAGCAAACAAAGGAATAAATGTAGAAAAAATAAAATAGGTTTAAAAAATTAAAAATTAAAATTTAAAAAGTGGGGAAAAAGGAAGAATATTGAAAAAAACAAAAAACAAAAGGATAACTCCTCAGAACTGCAAAAGCCCAATGTAAAGGCAGAGGTTTATACCAACAGTAAAAATTATGACTTAGAAAAAAAAAGCTCAAAAGCTTAATTAGATTTCATAGTGCCAATAAAATTGACAACTACAGCAGAGGAGGGAAAAAAAAAAAAAAAATCCAAAAGAATCTATAGAACAAGTCAAAACTTAAGAATAATAGATGTTTTCCTTGAGTCACTGCTGTCAGAGTCCTTCCCCTCGCTGGGAGTCACAGGCCCCCTCCCCTCCCTGTGATGCCCTCCAGCACTCTGCTGGTCTCTGGACCTGCTATGTGGGCAGCTCAGAGTCTAATCTGGTCCTCCTCCTGTGTGTTCTTGCCTCCAGTGTCCACAACTATCAGAACTAGTGTGTTTTCTTTTGTGGGAGCTCTCAATGGCCTTTATGTATTCCATAGACACAGAGAGGGACTCTGGCAGCACCAGGTACTCAGGGGTTGGCGGCTAGGGCAGCAGGAAGTACAGTGCTCTAGAAGGGTATGGCGACCAGCGTTGGACAGTATGCTCCAGTATTCTTGCCTGGAGAGCCCCCTGACAGAGAAGCCTGGCAGGCCACCATCCACAGGGCTGCACAGCGTTGCTGCACGCATATATGAAGACTTCTTTTGCCTCTGGTGGCTCTGCCCCAGTGAGGGCTGAGCATGAAGGTGGTGCAGCTGCTCGGCTTGTGGGGACTCTGGTGGCATCGAGTGTGCAGGGACACGGATTGCCTCTGCTGCAGGAGTTACGGCCCTATCAGAGTCTTTTTTCCAGCCTCTTGTATCTGGTGATCAGAAGGCCTCTTTGGCCAGTCTTTATCCATAGCTCCAGCCATTCAAGCACTTAGGGGGCTCCCTTGACTGGGGTCCTTCTCTGTTGTTCAGTGCATCAGACACATAGAGGGCCCCCTGCCTGGGGTCCTACTCTGTAGATCGGTGCATCGGTCACTTAAAGGGGCACCCCGAGCGGGATCCTACCCTGTAGTTCAGTGCATCAGGTGTTTGATGGGCCAGCCTCTGTCGTTCTCCTACAGATGCTGCCTGTGGGGGGAGAGGCTATGGTGATGGCTCTACCCGCTATGCGTACTCAGCAGTATCGCCTTGCTTCCATGGTGCCTGGCTTTCCTCCACCCGCATTTCCCACTACGATCTCCTCCGTGTCACATTCCCTGATCCGTCTCTCTGCAGTAAACAGCAGCCCTCTCCCTGGGATTGCTCCACAATCCCTAAACTCCAGCTGTCAGCTGTTGCACCTTCTAGGGGACCTGCATCCCTGTCCAGGGTGTGCATGCCTGTGGCAAAGACTATCTGATTCTCATTCCACTAAGGCTGCCACAGCTCAGCTGTTTCACTCTCAGCCTTAAATGTTTCTCCTCTGACTCAATTACCCCAATGTGGGGATCAGACGCCTGCTTCAGTTCCCCCACCTGCCGAGGGCAGGTCTAGTCCTACTAACACTCCTGTTTTTCCCCATAGTTCCTTCGTCCTACCGAGCTGTGCATGGGTCTACATATTCTTCCCGCTAGTCAGGTCCTCCTGCCTGTCTCAGCTGGTGTTCTGCCTGCACTTCTGCGTCTGAAGGTGTGTTCCTGGTATATCCATGGAGAGGGATGTACTCCACGTCTCCTACTCCTCCACCATCTTGTTCTCTCCTCTGCTGTAGGAGTTAGTGAACTTGGCTGTCTCATGGGCCCCTCAAGCTTAATGGGTCCCAATTTTAACTCTTGGTCCCCTTCTGCCACAGCCCCTTTCCAGGCTTCCCTTCCCGGCTTCCCTTCCCCCATCTCATTAAGGAGCACAACTGATAGCTCACTTTTTCAGTCCAGAAACTGGGGAGTCATCTGTTATCCCTTACTTTTCTCTTCCTCCAAATTGCCACGTCCGAGTGGTGCTTCTGAAGTGGGTCTTGAATGCATCTGCTACCTTTCCTCATGTGTCTCCCATGTTGGTGACGTCACTGTTTGCCTGGGTCACTGCAAAGGCCCTTGAACTGGTTGCCCTGCTTCTACTTTTCCTCCATTTTGCTCACAGTGTTCGAGCCAGGGGATCTTTAGCAATGCTTTTCTCATCATTCACTTCTTTCTCAAAGCTTCAGTGACCTCCTCCCACACTGGGATGGAGCCCATGCACCCAGCAGGGCCTGTGGAGGGGACTGTGAAGTCTGGGCCCGGGCCTGGCTGGAGATGCCACAGCATTGTTGCCGTTGCATAAAAGTAGCTTGTGAGATACTTTGCCCTTTCACTTTTGACTTCCTGGGCAGATCGAAGTGACTCTGATTTTCCTAGTGCAATAAAATACCTGCTGGCTGGCTAAGGTACACTTAGGGTGGATACAGAGTTCTGGGAAATGGCAATTGCTTTGTTCCTCACACCCCAGAATATCTACCCTATCAACGCTTAGAACACAGAGGTGGACCACTGTTTCATGTGAAGCCGTGAGAAGTAAATAATGAATATGTAGTTAACAAAACTTCTAAAACCTAATATTGTGCTATTCTCCAAGTGCTCCTCCCCTAATAGTTTAACGTAAAAATGTGCACAACATTTTAGCTCAGGAAATCGGCCAGTAGAAGAAAAGACTGACTTTCTACAAGGGAAAAAAAGAGACAGACAAAATACGTACAC
The DNA here is from genome assembly GCA_917880005.1 of Nanger dama. Lineage (NCBI taxonomy): Eukaryota > Metazoa > Chordata > Mammalia > Artiodactyla > Bovidae > Nanger > Nanger dama. The sequence continues at coordinate 786,179 of CAKJTW010000107.1, forward strand.
AGCTTTTCTTTTTATACACATTTCTCCTATTATGATGCCTACTTGCTTTCTTCCCTTTCACTTTTGAACTTTGCTTGTGTGTGTGTGTGTGTGTGTGTGTGTGTGTGTGTGTAGCCACCCGAAAAGTGGGTTCTGTCTGAATCCAGTGACACTCTCCATTCTCCTCGAGTCTTTCAATCAAGGTAATGGGAATTACTGAAATTCCAGCTTTATTTTTGATACACTTTGGCCAAACTTTTGGCCAAAAGTTCTGGTCACAGAACTTTTCTGTGACCTTGAGTTTGGAATTTTTTTCTAGTACCAGTTGGATGAATCACTGTGATGAGCTGCAAACGAAGATTATAACATAATGGGAATAGCAGACTAGGGCCCTTAGTGCAGCGTGGTGAGCAATTTGTCCCCAGGTGTAATGGGAGCACAGAGATGAGCCCCCACTCACCTCAAGGACTGGGGAGTCATGAAATGCTTTCTGGAGTGTGTGACCTTTGAGCTGGGTCTCAAAGGAGGAATTTTCCAAGTGGAAGGGTGGCTGGGAGAAAAGAGGTGTATGAGGGCATTTTAGATAACTGCATGAGTGGAGGCCTGGGTGGTCAGCAAGGGAGTGGCATGCCAGAGGGCTTAAGGAGGCTGCATAGCCACTGTAGTTAGAGGCATGGACTCGGCAGGGGTTAGATCATTCTAGAGAATGTTCCCATGGGACTTTACACAAGGGAGATCCTGGAGGTTTGATTTTACAGTAGGGATTCTATAGTCTGGGTCTTTACTTAAAAGGCTTCTCCTGGATGGCAGTGATCTGATTCAGACATGCAGTGTCTTTCAGCAGTTCCTAAGGGTGTGGGTCTCAGAATTCCACAGACTTCCAAGTTCAAGGTATGACTGCAGGCTATCTACTTGTGATCACAAGGATGTCACTAAAAGCTACTGAACTTAGAGGATCCTGCTGTGATTTATGTCGGAGAGTGTTTTACCTATGTTTTCCTCTAGGAGTTTTATAGTTTCTGGTCTTACATTTAGATCTTTAATCCATTTTGAGTTTATTTTTGTGTATGGTGTTAGAAAGAGATCTAGTTTCATTCTTTTACAAGTGGTTGACCAGTTTTCCCAGCACCACCTGTTAAAGAGACTATCTTTACTCCATTGTATATTCTTGCCTCCTTTGTTGAAGATAAGATGTCCATAGGTGTGTGGGTTTATCTCAGGGCTTTCTATTTTGTTCCATTGATCTATATTTCTGTCTTTGTGCCAGTACCATACTGTCTTAATGACTGTGGCTTTGTAGTAGAGCCTGAAGTCAGGCAAGTTGATTCCTCCAGTTCCATTCTTCTTTCTCAAGATTGCTTTGGCTATTCGAGGTTTTTTGTATTTCCATACAAATCTTGAGATTATTTGATCTAGTTCTGTGAAAAATACTGCTGGTAACTTGATAGGGATTGCATTGAATCTGTAGATTGCTTTGGGTAGTATACTCATTTTCACTATATTGATTCTTCCAACCCATGAGCATGGCAAATTTCTCCATCTATTAGTGTCCTCTTTGATTTCTTTCATCAGTGTTTTACAGTTTGCGATATATAGGTCTTTAGTTTCTTTAGGTAGGTATATTCCTAAGTATTTTATTCTTTTCATTGCAATGGTGAATGGGATTGTTTCCTTGACTTCTTTTTCTGCTTTCTCATTATTAGTGTATAGGAATGCAAGGGATTTCTGAGTGTTGATTTTATATTCTGCAACTTTACTATATTTGTTGATTAGCTCTAGTAGTTTTCTGGTCGAGTCTTTAGGATTTTCTATATAGAGGATCATGTCGTCTGCAAACAGTGAGAGTTTTACTTCTTCTTTTCCAATTTGGATTCCTTTTATTTCTTTTTCTGCTCTGATTGCTGTGGCCAAAACTTCCAGTACGATATTGAATAGTAGTGGTGAGAGTGGACACCCTTGTCTTGTTCCTGAAACAAATGGGATCTAATTAAAAGCTTCTGCACAACAAAGGAAACTATAAGCAAGGTGAAAAGACAGCCTTCTGAATGGGAGAAAACAATAGCAAATGAAACAACTGACAAACAACTAATCTCAAAGATATACAAGCAACTTATGCAGCTCAACTCCAGAAAAATAAACCACCCAATCAAAAAAATGGGCCAAAGAACTAAATAGGCATTTCCCCAAAGAAGACATATGGATGGCTAACAAACACATGAAAAGATGCTCAACATCACTTATTATCAGAGAAATGCAAATCAAGACCACAATGAGGTATCATTTCACACCAGTCAGAATGGCTGCGATCCAAAAGTCTACAAGCAATAAATGCTGGAGAGGATGTGGAGAAAAGGGAACCCTCTTACACTGCTGGTGGGAATGCAAACTAGTACAGCCACTATGGAAAACAGTGTGGAGATTCCTTAAAAATTGCAAATAGAACTGCCTTATGACCCAGCAATCCCACTGCTGGGCATACACACCGAGGAAACCAGAATTGAAAGAGACACATGTACCCCAATGTTCATTGCAGCGCTGTTTATAATAGCCAGGACATGGAAGCAACCTAGATGTCCATCAGCAGCTGAATGGATAAGAAAGCTGTGGTACATATACACAATGGAGTACTACTCAGCCCTTAAAAAGAATAAATTCGACTCAGTTCTAATGAGATGGATGAAATTGGAGCCGATTATACAGAGTGAAGTAAGCCAGAAAGAAAAACGCCAATACAGTATACTGACACATATATATGGAATTTAGAAGGATAGTAATGAAGACCCTCTATGTGAGACAACAAAAGAGACTCAGAGGTATAGAACGGACTTTTGGACTCTGAGGGAGTGGGAGAGGGTGGGATGATTTGGGAGAACGGCATTGAAACATGTATACTATCTTGTAAGAACGAAGCATCAGTCTATGTTCAATACAGGATGAAGGACGCATGGGGCTGGTGCATGGGATGATTCAGGGAGAGGATGTGGGGTGGGAGGTGAGAGGGGGCTTTGGCATTGGGAGATCGTGGACACCTGTGGCTGATTCATGTCAATGTATGGCAAAACAAATACAGTATTGTAATGTAGAATAAAGTATTAAAAAAAAAAAAGCTACTGAACTGTGATTGGTGTTGCAGTCTGACCTCCGTGTCCTTGGATTCTCCATTGGTGACTCTAATCAGCCTTGGATCAAAAATATTTGAAAAAAAAAAATTCCAGAAAGTTCCAAAAGCAAAAGTTGAATTTGTCACATACAACAACTAATTACATATCATTTACATTATGTTAGGTATTACAAGGAACCTAAAGATGATTTAAAGTATATGGGAGGCTGTGCCATAGTTTACATGCAAATACTATACCATTTTATACCAGGGACTTGGGTGCACATTGAAGACGGGGGTCCTGGAATCAACCCCCTGCAGATCCTGAGGGAATGACTGTCCTGCCTGCTGGAGTTTCTGGATGAGTCTGTCTCGTCCTTCACTTGGAGGCTAATTCCTCACCATGTGAGCAGTCATGCGTTTCAGGTTCCCATAGAGCATGAACTTATGCAGGCCGTAGAATTTCCCATAGATTTTTGCAAACAGCACTGTAATAAGAGTGTACTATTGCCAGCATCTTGAATTTGTGACAATTTTTAATTGGTAGAAATCTAGATGTTTAATTATCAATCATTGATAGCTTGGCTTTCTCATTATTAGTTGGTTGATTAAAGTGTGAAGTGGTGCCCGTGTACAGCAGGAATGTGTTTTGGCTTATGAGTTTCCAATAGTTCAGTTTAGTCGCTCAGTCGTGTCCGACTCTTTGTGACCCCATGGACTGCAGCATGCCAGGCCTCCCTGTCCGTCACCAACTCCTGAAGTTTACTCAAACCCATGCCCATTGAGTCAGTGATGCCATAGACTTTGAAACATGCATGTGACTTAAACGAGTCATCCATGTGAAAAAGTGAAAGTGTTAGTTGCTCAGCCATGTCCGACTTTTTGCAATTCCATGCCCTGTAGCCTGCCAGGCTCCTCTGTCCATGGAATTCTCTAGGCAAGAAATACTGGAGTGGATAGCCATTCCCTTCTCCAGGACATCTTCCTGACCAAGGGATCAAACTGGGTCATGTGCCTTGCAGGCGGATTCTTGACTGTCTGAGCCACCAGGGAATGAGTCATCCACACCATAAATGTGCAAATCTCCTGCATTTGCTTCTACAGTGATTCTGCACAACTACTACTGCATATGTTTTGCCCAGAAGGGAAAGTGTGTGGAGTGGGTCCACACCCATCCATGGGCAGTGATTTTAGAGAGATTTAGTAATGTTTGTACTACTTAGGGCTTGAGAAAGTAGCACAGCAAGGCAGGGAAACACAGGTTGCAAAAATCTGCATGAACCAGACAAGGGCTTGACCTACTGGTAGTGGGGATGGAGCAGGAGAATGTGTTGAGAGATGTTTAGGAAAAAGGATTAGTAGGTCTGTTTTGCCAAAAGTTGTACTTTCCTTTTAGGTTCAAAGGATTGATTAACAAAAGAAACCACGCGTTACACACAAACAATTTCAGTTTTTTTGTAGAAGATTATTTGACATAATTCCAACATGCATTCATTAAAAGAAAAGAAATAGAAACAATAGAAATAGCAGCATAAACATCACCAAATTGGGCCCACCTATATCCAGACTTCAGCAGTGCTGGAAAGGCCTTCATTAACAGCAATCTGGGGTTCCAGTTGGGAAACGGTTCCAAGGTGGTGTGTCATCCCATGGGTGACATTTCAAGTTGCAGTTCTGTGGGCTCCCGCTTGTAATCCCAGGCTGCAAACTGATGTCATCATCAGTTTGCATGCAAAAACGCAGCTCTGGTTTTACACTGTAACCATTTCACAATGTTCATTTCAGTTTGTGAGTCATGGGATTTTGTTAGACCCTAGGGGACTGGCCAGACCTCCAGAGACTCAAAATTCCAAGTCCCACTCCCTTTCTTGATGAAAGTGAAAGAGGAGAGTGAAAAAGTTGGCTTAAAGCTCAACATTCAGAAAACTAAGATCGTGGCATCTGGTCCCATCACTTCATGGCAAATAGATGGGGAAACAGTGGAAACAGTGTCAGACTTTATTTTGGGGGCTCCAAAATCACTGTAGATGGTGACTGCAGCAATGAAATTAAGAGACGCTTACTCCTTGGATGGAAAGTTATGACCAACCTAGATAGCATATTCAAAAGCAGAGACATTACTTGGCCAACAAAGGCCCATCTAGTCAAGGCTATGGTTTTTCCAGTGGTCACGTATGGATGTGGGAGTTGGACTGTGAGGAAAGCTGAGCGCCAAAGAATTGATGCTTTTGAACTGTGGTATTGGAGAAGACTTGAGAGTCCCTTGGACTGCAAGGAGATCCAACCAGTCTATTCTGAAGGAGATCAGCCCTGGGATTTCTTTGGAAGGAATGATGCTGAAGCTGAAACTCCAGTACTTTGGCCACCTCATGCGAAGAGTTGACTCACTGGAAAAGACTCTGATGCTGGGAGGGATTGGGGGCAGGAGGAGAAGGGGACGACCAGGGATGAGATAGCTGGATGGCATCACCGACTCGATGAACCTGAGTTTGAGTGAACTCTGAGAGTTGGTGATGGACAGGGAGGCCTGGCATGCTGCGATTCATGGGGTCGCAAAGAGTCGGACATGACTGAGCGACTGAACTGAATTGGACTGAACTCCCTTTCTTATCTGAAGTGTAGCCTGACTTGCTGTGTTTGCAGGCAGACAGGGAATCTGGGCAGTGTCCAGGCAGGTCAGAGGCCTGCTCTCCTGCTTTGAAGCCTGAACAAGACTTTCTCCATTTTAATTTCCCTAACATAGGTCTTGGGGAATAATTTGATACAAGGAATTGGGGGAAGAGAAGGCATCCAAAAACCCCCAAACTTCTGCCTTGGGTGACATTAGTAAGAGGAACAGGTTTAAACCATCCAGTAAATGCTTACTGAACTTCTTCTGGTGGGGGAGGTGGACAAATATGATGAACTCTTTAAAAAGCAAAGAGTGGAGCAAAGAAGGGCTATTTTGAAGGTGTAGACAAAGGCAAAATCGCACCTGATTTTGACTGAGGGGCTCAGACAGGCCTTCTCATCTGTTTGTGAGTAAAGCTGGCCCAGAAGAGAAGCTGTGAGCATGAGGGCATGAGGGCTCTTTCTGTCACCATGTCAGGAGTGCTGGGTGCCATACGGGGAACTGGGCAGTGTTGCCGCTGGGTAGATTCTGCACAGCAGCCTGGTTTACTGATGCCTTTTGCAGGATATCTGGACTTTGTCAGTGGTCAGGGCCTGCAGTGAAGCACAAACAACAGGCTTGGAGACCTCGCTGTGGGTCTGTAGCATCTGCTTTGGTGTGATCTTCTCGCCTTCTCTGCTCCTCCTCTTGCTCACCGGGCATCAGGCGCCTGTGGGCTCACATTGTGGTGCTGCAAAGGCGCCATCTGTTCAGGCCCTCCTGCCCTGGTTCTGCTCAAGCCTCATTCCTGCCTCTCCTTGAGGCCTCTGCCGTCTAATCAGATACGGGCCATGTAACGCTGTTGGTATCACAGTGTGTCCTCTGCTGTCACCTTATGCTGCTTGGTCTTTCTTCACAGCACTCCACTCCTTGACACGCTATGTATTGATTTGTCTTTCATCCGTCTGCCTTTCCTGGAATGTATGTTCCATCAGAGCTGGAACTTTGTGTTGTTCATGATTCCGTCTCCACTGCTAAGACAGTGCCTCATGCATCCAGGTGAATCATTGACTGTCGAGATGGACCAGTCAGTTTGTCTGTCTGTCTGTGCAGACGGGCAGGGCCTGGCATGCAGTAGGTGCCTGCTAAGTGCTTGATGGAATGAACTGGTGAGTGAGTGACTCTGTGTCATTGGCTGGTCCCCAGCACTTAGGTGCCCAGTGAGTGTCTGTTGAAAAGATGAGTGGTCTAGAGAGCTTGCCTGTCTCTCTCTGAGGCTGGCCCTCTGTGGGGTCAGCCCCAGTGACTGTGTTTGAGAAGGGAAAAAAAAAAAAGAGAAAGGCCCAGGCATGCAGTCTTGGGTGCGTGTGGTTGCAGTTGTTCTTTGCATCAGATGTTTTAGTCGGTGCTTCACTCTCTCTCAGGATGTCTGCCATCAGCCAGGTGCTGCAATTAACTCGCTGTGATTGAGCATAGGGATGAATCTTTCATTTTAAAGATGCCACAAACAACTGGCGCTGGTGATACATTGGTTGTCAATGAAGCTCATGCCTAAGAGAACATGAGGATGGCGTCTTGTGTCTAGGAGAGAAGGGCTGGTAGCTGCGCCTGCCTACAGAGTGTGAGGAAGCCAGAAGCATTCTGGCAGACTTGGGGTTCCACATGCCCAGGGTGCTGCCCATCATGTGGGCAGAGCCTTGGGGTGAGTGTGGGTCCTGTTTTACCGAAAGGTTTGAGGGAAACAGCATTTAAAGAATATTGCACAAGACTGGGGAGACAGACTCTTGGAGGGCACAAACAAAACCTTGTGCGCACCAGGACCCAGAGACTGCACAGAGACTGAGCCAGAACTGTGTCTGAGTGTCTCTTGTGGAGGCGCGAGTCGGCAGTGGACTGCCACGGGGGATGTGTGCAGCAGACCTGGGCCATGCAGCCTGTGCCATAAGCCCTCTTGGAGGAGGTCACCATTAACCCCACCATAGAGCCACCACCTCTTCCACAGGACTGGGGAAACAGACTCTTGGTGGGCACAAACAAAACCTTGTGCGCACCAGGACCCAGGAGAAAGGAGCAGTGACCCCGCAAGAGACTGAGCCAGACTTGCCTGTGAGTGTCCCGGAGTCTCTGGCGGAGGCATGGTCAGCAGTGGCCTGGTGCAGGGACAACAGTGCATGTACAGGACCTTTAGAAAGAGGTCATTATCTTCATTTTCTCCACCATAGTTGGCCTCAGGTCAAACAACAGGGAGGGAACATAGCCCTGCCCATCAAAAGAAAATTGGATTAAGGCTTTACTGAACATGTCTCCACACATCAGAAGAAGACCCAGTTTCCCCATCAGTCTCTCCCATCAGGAAGCTTCCATAAGCCTCTTATCCTTATCCATCAGTGGACAGGCAGAATGAAAACCATGATCACAGAAAACTAATCAAACGGATCACATGGACCACAGCCTTGTCTAATTCAGTGAAACCATGAGCCATGCCCTGTAGGGCCACCCAAGACAGACAGGTCATGGTGGAGAGTTCTGACAAAACATGGTCCACTGGAGAAGGGAATGGCAAACCACTTCAGTACTCCTGTCTTGTGAACCCCATGAACAGTATGAAAAGGCAAAAGGTATGACACTGAAGGATGAGCTCCCGGGCCAGTAGGTGCCCAATAACTTACTGGAAAAGAAAAATAACTCCAGAAAGAATGAAGAGACAGAGCCAAAAGCAACAACATCACCCAGTTGTGGATGTGACTGATGATGGAAATAAAATCCGATTCTACAAAGAGCAATATTGCATAGGAACCTGGAATGTTAGGTCCATGAATCAAGGCAAATTGGAAGTGGTCAAACAGGAGATGGCAAGTGTGAACATCGACATTTTAGGAATCAGTGAACCAACATGGACTGGAATGGATGAATTTAACTCAGATGACCATTATATCTACTACTGTGGGCCAAGAATCCCTTAGAAGAAATGGAGTTGCCTTCATAGTCAACAGAAGAGTCCAAAATGCAGTACTTGGATGCAATCTCAAAAACAAGAGAATGATCTCTGTTCATTTCCAAGGCAAACCATTCAGTATTATAGTAATCTAAGTCTATGTCCCAACCAGTAAAGCTGAAGAAGCTGAAGTTGAACAGTTATATGAAGACCTATAAGACCTTCTAGAACTAACACCTAAAAAGATGTCCTTTTCATTATAGGGGACTGGAATACAAAAGTAGGAAGTCAAGAGATACCTGGAGTAACAAGCAAATTTGGCCTTGGAATACGGAATGAAGCAGGGCAAAGGCTAACAGAGTTCAGCCAAGAAAATGTACTGGTCATAGCAAACACCTTCTTCCAACAACACAAGAGAAGACCCTACACATGGACATCACCAGATGGTCAACACCGAAGTCATATTGATTATGTTCTTTGCAGCCAAAGATGGAGAAGCTCTGCACAGTCAGCACAAACAAGACTGGGAGCTGACTGTGGCTCAGATCATGAACTCCTTATTGCTAAATTCAGACTCAAATTGAAGAAAGTAGGGGCAACCACTAGACCATTCAGCTATGACCTAAATCAAATCCCTTACAATTATGCAGTGGAAGTGACAAATAGATTCAAGTGATTAGATCTGATAGACAGAGTGCCTGAAGAACTATGGACGGAGGTCTGTGACATTGTACAGGAGACAGAGATCAAGACCATCCCCAAGAGAAAGAAATGCAAAAAGGCAAAATGATTGACTGAGGAGGCCTTACAAATTGCTGTGGAAAGAAGAGAAGAGAAAAGCAAAGGAGAAAAGGAAAGATATACCTATTTGAATGCAGAGTTCCAAAGAATAGCAAGGAGAGAAAAGAAAGCCTTCCTCAGTGATTAGTGCAAAGAAATAGAGGAAAACAATAGAATGGGAAAGACTAAATGTCTCTTCAAGAAAATTAGCGATACCAAGGGAACATTTCATGCAAAAATTGGCACATTAAATGACAGAAATGGTATGTACCTAATAGAAGCAGAAGATATTAAGAAGAGGTGGCAAGAATACACAGCAGAACTGTACAAAAAACATCTTCATGACCCAGATGATCATGATGGTGTGGTCACTCACCTAGAGCCAGACATCCTAGAATGTGAAGTCAAGTGGGCCTTAGGAAGCATCACTACAGACAAAGCTAGTGGCGGTGATGGAATTCCAGTTGACTTATTTCAAATCCTAAAAGATGATGCTGTGAAAGTGCTGTACTCAACATGCCAGCAGATTTGGAAAACTCAGCAGTGGCCACAGTACTGTTACAAGTCAGTTTTCTTTCCAATCCCAAAGAATGGCACTGCTGAAGAATACTCACACTACACACACACACACACACTCAATTGCACTCATCTCACATGCTAGCAAAGTAATGCTCAAAATCCTCTAAGCCAGGCTGCAATAGTACGTGAACCATGAGCTTCCAGATGTTTAAGCTGGATTTAGAAAAGGAAGAGGAATCAGAGGTCAGGTTGCCAACATCCATTGGATCATAGAAAAAGCAAGATAGTTCCAGAAAAACATCTGCTTTATTGACTATGCCAAGCCTTTGACTGTGTGGATCACAACAAACTGTGGAAAATTCTTGAACAGACTGGAATACCAGAACACCTTACCTGCCTCCTGAGAAATCTGTATGCAGGTCAAGAAGCAACAGTTAGAACTGGACATGCAACAACAGACTGGTTCCAAATCGCAAAAAGAGTATGTCAAGGCTGTTTATTGTCATCCTGCTTATTTAACTTATATGCAGGGTACATCATGTGAAATGCCGGGCTGGATGAAGCATGAGCTGGAATCAAGATTGCTGGGAGAAATGTCAATAACCTCAGATAAGCAGATGACCCTACCCTTATGGCAGAAAGCAAAGAAGAACTAAAGAGCCTCTTGATGAAAGTAAAAGAGGAGAGTGGAAAAGTTGACTTAAAACTCAGCATTCAGAAAACTAAGATCATGGCATTCAGTCCCATCACTTTATGGCAAATAGATGGGGAAACAATGGAAACAGTGAAAGACTTTATTTTGGGGGCTCCAAAATCACTGTAGATGGTGACTGCAGCCATGAAATTAAAAGATGCTTGCTCCTTGGAAGAAAAGCTATGACCAAACTAGACAACATATTAAAAAGCAGAGACATCACCTTGCAGACAAAGGTCGGTCCAGTCAAAGCTATCATTTTTCCAGTAGTCATGTATGGATGTGAGATTTGGACTACAAGAAAGCTGAGCACCAAAGACTTGATGCTCTTGAACTGTGGTTTTGGAAAAAGTCTTGAGAGTCCTGTGGACTGCAAGGAGATCCAACCAGTCCATCCTGAAGGAAATGAGTCCTGAATATTCATTGGAAGGACTGATGCTGAAGCTGAAGCTCCAGTCCTTTGGCCACCTGATGCGAAGAACCGACTCATTGGAAAAGACCCTGATGCTGGGAAAGATTGAAGCTGGGAGGAGAAGGGGGACGACAGAGGATGAGATGGTTGGATGACATCACAGACTCAATGGACATGAGTTTGAGCACGCTCCTGGAGTTTGTGATGGACAGGGAAGCCTGGTGTGCTGCAGTCCATGGGGTTGCAAAGAGTCGGACATGACTAAGTGACTGAACTGAACTGAAAACAAATATGGCTCTTTGTTGGAGAGGAATTCAAATAGCTTAGTGGTTACAGCGGGGTTCTTAAGCTAGACTGGGTGCATTTGAATCTGTCCCACCACTTCCTTGCTTTATGGTCCTGGGCAAGTTACACTGACTGTCAAGACCTCATTTCTCGGGACATCCCTGGTGGTCCAGTGGCTATGACTCCTCAGGTTCCCAATGACCCAGGTTCGATCCCTGGTCCAGAAATTAGATCCTACACGTCCCAACTAAGAGTTCACATGCTACAGCTAAGTTCACATGCTGCAGCTAAGCATCCTGCATGCCACATCAAAGACTGAAGAACCCATGTGTCACACCGAAGACCTGGCATAGCCAAATTAAAAAAGAAACAAAAATATTTCTTGCCTGGGACACTGAGAGCCCCCTTAGCACAGGGCTATGCACATCCCAAGTAAACAGCAAGGGCTAACATATATAATAATCACTTTACATTTTCAAATAAAAGAGGAGACAATTACAATTTTAGTCTTGTATTGGCTTTGCCTCCAGGAATGATTCTCCACCCCTCTCTGCCATGTTTGAGATGGAAAAGTTAGAGAAACACTGCCTTAAAAAAACAGACATCCAGTGCAGTGTATGTAATTGGCTGGTATGATTATCTTCAGGAATTTTCCTTCAACCTTGTCTTAGTTTTCACCTGTCACAGAGTTGAGCTCTCATTACCAAAGTGATAAATTAGTGATGCTTACTTTCAGTACCTAGTATCTAAGAGGACCTAGTTGAATAGCAGACGAGGTTCAGGGAATCTACAGGTTTGAATCAAGAATTGCCACTTAAGGAATGACAATACCTAGAAGAGCTTGTAACTTCACATGTGTTTCTTTCATTTCATTCTCATAAGAGCCTGTTATTCATCAAGGTGAAAAAGGCTGTCAGGCTGTTGCTGCGACTTCTTCTGGGAATGAGATTGAAACATTTACCAGCCCTTCCTGGTCTCCATCCAGTGTTTTTGACTGCAAGTCGTTTTCCATGGATTGAAGTGGCATTTTCCCTAATGAAACAAAATATGAAATATCAGAGCATGCTGCACATGATAAGGCTGCATTGGTGTTCAGTCACTAAGTCGTGTCCAATATCATCCGTAAAACTTTGGTTTTAATTTGTGTGGTATGTGCTGCTGTTAACTGTATTTCTTTCTGGGCATCTTAACCATTTCAAAAGTTACTGTTTTGGAACCTCTTACAGGACTTTCACATTCCTTTGCTTCTGCTTAGTCATCTTTTTGTGGCTGAGTTTGCTTCAGGTCAACTAGTTAAATTGCTGTGCTTGAAGTTGCTGATCACTGATAAATTTAACCTGACTTTTCAAAGGGGGGGGGGGGGGGCGGCTGTGTTCTGCATCAGCAGCTGGGCATCCATTGCTTTGCCTGCCTCATGACCACCCCCCTATCCTTCCCCCCCCCCTCCCCCCCCTTGTGGTACCCCCATTCCTGTACTTGCTTGGGCCACAGAGAACCGTGAGTCGTTGTGTTGTTTCACCTCCCTTTCCAGTCTGCTGGTGAGTCGTGTTGGCACTCCATTCAGAAAGCATACCTGCCTCTCCAGGGACCAAGCCACCACGTCCCTCCTGAGGGATTCACTGGCATCTGACCCCTTTCCTGGCCTCGGCCCTGGCTTCCCACAGCCCAGCAGCCCCAGCACTTGCCTTTCTTCAAAAAAGCAGAGCTATCCAGTGACCCCAGTCTTGCCTCAGTCACTTTCTCGCCTCCTGGAGTCTCTGGTCCAGCCACTTTCTAAAACCTCCTGATCATGCAGCTCTTTCTCAGACCTCATCTTTATTTTCTCTAAAGCAATCTTCATCTACCCAGCCGGTGCCTACCAGCAGCCACCCATAGTCTATTCATTCGTGGGTTGTCCACCCCCCATGTTCCTCTAAACTACCCACCATGTCTCCTGACATAGATGCTCAAAAAATATTTGAATGCTAGGAATTTTTATCCCTGTTTTAGATACAGTCATTGAAGGTCTAAGAGATTAAGGGTCCCTCCCCCCCCCCTGCAAGTGCCAGGATGGGAGTTAGAACCCAGACATGAAGTTGCTGTCTACACTCCTCTTTCTTATTAAAGGGCAGTGGTAGATATGATGCAGAGTCACTGCGCGGGGAGGCAGATTCTACGCAAGAAGGCCTGGGGGGGGGGGTTCTTCCTCCGCTTGTGAGACCCCCCCTTTTTCTCGTCTGTGTTATTCAGCAGCCCACCCCGAGGTTCTTTTAGTGTTCTGGATGTTTATTTGGGGGTAGCTGACCCCCTTTTTTTTTTTTTCCCCACCCCCAAATTACCTATTTTCTTCTTTTCCTAGCCTTGATGAGAGAAGCGGGGTGCGGGTTGGCGTCTGTCAGCATCTGTCTATCTGTCTGGCCCAAGGGCGTGGGCAGTGGGGTGCTGCAGCCTGGGGGCTGTCTCTGCACCGGTCGCGTCTGCGCTCCGGGGGCCCGGGAGGCACCGATGTCAGCTGCACCCTCCTAGCCTGCTCAGTTTTCCTGGAGACCCGCCAGCAGGCGCGGGAGGGGGGGGTCATCCTCTGGCCCCTGAGGCAATCAGTGGTCCGGGCAGGGTGGTTCTCCGGGCTGTGGCCGGGGGCGGCGGGTGGGCGGCCCCCTCCTGATGATGCACGTTTGGATGACGCAGCCAGGAGAAGAGCTGGTGAGGTCCCCGTGCTCCTGCGCACACACCCTTCTTGGTGGTGGTGGGTTAGTCGCTCAGTTGTATCTGACTCTTGGCTCATCGGTCCATGGGATTCTCCAGGCAAGAATTAGTGGAGTGGGCTGTCATTTCCCTTCTCGGCAGGGGGCCTCCGCAGCATTGCAGGAGATTCTTTACCACCGAGCCACCAGGGGGAGCCCACCCTGTCTTCTGTGCTGTTTGAAAGTGAAAGTGAAGTTGCTCAGTCGTGTCCGAGGACCCCATGGACTGTAGCCTACCAGGCTCCTCCTTCCATGGGATTCTCCAGGCAAGAGTACTGGAGTGGGTTGCCATTTCCTTCTCCAGGGGATATTCTTTTGTTTGCATTCCTGATTTGTAAGTAGGAGAAGCCTGCAGCATTTTCTCCATGAGCACCTCATGCTCACTGCCTTTTCTGGAGACAGGAGGTCCAGGGGCTTTGAACCGGTGGACAGCACAGAGGTGGGATGCAGTCTCTGGCTGTAACCCTGGGAGTGGTCTCCCGGGGTTGCCCCCGGGCCTGGTTTCTGTCCTCCTGTCGCCAGTGTGGGGAGGAGGGCTGCAGCCCACAGCCCCTTCACATGGTCACCTGGACATGCTGCTCTTTCGGGCGCCCCTCGAATGGCTGGGGACATCCCGGGGGGCCTTTTAGGCTGCCTAACCCATGGGAGTCCAAGCAGCAGGCAGTGTGTCTTTAAACCCAGGACAGCGGCCCAGCCTGTGGGGGGTTGTGCAGGATACCGTCCAGGACTCGGGACAGGTAGGGAACAGGCTTTACCTTCTGCCAAGTGAGGCAGGCTATGGAAGGCCTGGCTCCTGCTCACCCTGCCCGCTCCGCACAGCCTCCCTTGGGAGCTAACAGGCAGGAGCATATGTGGACCCCTGACCCTGTGCCCCGTCACTCCGTGTGCTTCTAAGGGATGGCCTGGCCGCCTGGAGGCAGCTGTGGGACTGGAGCAGGCAGAGGTGGGGCAGAATCCCAGATGCACTCCCGGTCTGGCTGTTCTCTCAGCCTCAGTTCCCTTGTCTGCAAAGTGGGATATAGTTTTGTGTATTTGTAGAGGGATTTATTGGGGCCCCTCAGGTGGCTCAGTGGTAAAGTATCTGACTGCAATGCAGGAGACCCAGGTTTGATCCCTGGGTCAGGAAGATCCCCTTGGAGAAGGGAATGGCTACCCACTCCAGTATTCTTGCCTGGAGAATTCTGTGGACAGAGGAGCCTGGCAGACTACAGTCCATGGGGTCTCAAAGAGTCAGACACAGCTTAGCAACTGAGCACACATACATGCAGACAGGTTTAGTGCAGTAGTCCAGCAGGAAGCGAGTCCTCAGGATGTGATAGGTGACATTCTTAATTGTGGGTCATGCAAAGAGGATGCATGGACTTGGAATTAAGTTCAAGTTCAAATCCTCAGTCCATTCATTCATTTAGTGTTTAATGAGTGATGATGCTTTTGAATTGTGGTGCGAGAGAAGATTCTTTAGAGTCCCTTGGACTTCAAGGAGATCGAACCAATCAATCCTAAAGGAAATCAACCCTGAATATTGATTGCAAGGGCAGATCCTGAAGCTGAAGCTTCAATACTTTGGCCACCTGATGGAAAGAGCTGACTCACTGGAAAAGACCCTGATGCTGGGAACCATTGAGGGCAGGAGGAGAAGAGGGTGAGATGGTTGGATGACATCACCGACTCAATGGACATGAGTTTGAGCAAATTCTGGGAAATGGTGAAGGACAGGAAAGCCTGGTGTGCGCTGCACTCAGTGGGGTCGCAAAGAGTCATAACTTAGTGACTGAACACACACACATTAGGGGATTTACACTGGGATTGAGACCGTGTTGGTTAGTCTTTGATATGGGCAAATCACCATGCTTTTGTATCTCAGTTTCCTCATATAACATGGGAGTGAGGATACCAACCTTGTGTTGAGAATGAGATGAGCATTTCTAAGTGGCAGCTAGCTGCTTGGTTATTTTCTGCTATAACTTTTTCTCCTCTACTGAGGCATTTTCTGCTGTAACTCTGTGGTTAGTATATAAGATGACTGCTTGTATTAAACTCTTGCACTTTTGATGTTCAATCCAGAGACGCTTGTTTGAGCACCTGTTATGTGAGAGGCATCTGGCCAGCCTAGGGGAAGTGCATGGTCCTGTGGGAACATCAGAGGCCAGTGCTGCAATAAAAACATAAACTGAGTGCTGAGCTGGTACCAAGCAGGGAGTGCTGAAGGCTGGGCATAGGGTGGACCACGGACCGAGTGCACCGAGAGGATGCCAGTACATGGGGAAGGGCGTGAGAGTTACGCAGGGCGAGGGCGCGTGACAGAGCTCGGCATGGGCGTGACCATGGACGTGGGGTGTGAGTGTGTGGGGTGAGTGCTCAGGTGTGTCGGTAGCTGTGGATCACATGAGGTGTGAGGAGGCTGGAGTGATCCACTGGGGCTGGACTGTGAGGGGTCTCAAGTCCTTGCCGTGTGAGTTATGGCTGTGATGTGGGAACTTCTCAGGGGCTGAACCTGGTGCTTATTTGCATGGGGCAGGTACAGGACTGTTCAGTTAGAGTGCTGTGTTAGCCACTCATGGAATCTGACGCTTCCGAGTAGCCCACATTAAGACAGTAAGAAGAAAACAGGTGAAATGACTTTAGTAATATACTGTATTGGACCTAGTATCTCCAAAATACTATCATTTCTTGTAATTAATATAGAAGATATTAATGAGATATTTCATATTCTTTTAGTACTGAGTCTTCAATTTCTGGTGTGTATTTCAGATATTTCAAATTACAGTACAGCTCAGTTTGGATTGCACATGTCTCAGGGCTCGTAGCTAGCTGAATGTGACTCTGGCTGCCATACTGGGCAATGCAGGCCTAGCCTTTCTGGGATACGGGAGCTGGGCATGGTCTCCATGATTCTGAACCTTCCCTCAGTTGCCATGCCAGCCTACTTCTCCCATTAAACCTATGGGAAAACCTGCCCAATAGCAGATTGGTAACTGGTGGTTTTCAGCAGGGAAGAGAGAAAAACTGGAGGATTCTGTCATCCAGGGGTTATATGGTTCAAAACCAAAACAGGGGCAGAATTCCTTGGTGTCTCCCTCCTGACCTGCATCTGCACTGCACAAACATCCCTGGAGACTGAGTCACTCTGCATTAGCTTATTGAGCATCTAGTTTGGCCTATTAATCAATACTTCGGTCTTTCTCTTTTTTTTTCAGTAACTCCACAAAACAGGTTTTCCTGTCGCATTTTACAGAGGAAAGCCCATGAGAGATTAAGTACATTGCCCAGGATTGTATAACTAGACATGGCACAGCTGAGGCTCAAATCTGGTATCAAATCCACGTTCTAACCTCTGCTCCTGACTGTTTCCCTCATAAATTCTAAGGCTGTTATGCACATTATGATCTCTAAGTTGGAAGAAATATACATAAAGATTTTAATAAGCATGTGCATGCACACATGTATATACACACACATGCACATGCATATATAGAAAAGGCTATGCTTTTTCTGATAGTCATGTATGGATGTGGAAGTTGGACTGTAAAGGAGGCTGAAATCAAAGAATTGATGCTTTTGACTCTTGAGAGTCCCTTGGACAGTAAGATCAAACCAGTCAATCCGAAAGGAAATCAACCCTGAATATTCATTGGAAGGACTGATCCTAAAGCTCCAATACTTTGGCCACCTGATGCAAAGAGCTGACTCATTGGAAAAGACCCTGATGCTGGGAAAGATTGAGGGCAGGAGGAGAAGGGGGTGAGATGGTTGGATGGCATCACCAACTCAATGGATATAAGTTTGAGCAAGCTCTGGGAGCTGGTGAAGGACAGGGAGGCCTATGTGCTAAAGTCCATGGGGTCGCAGAGTCAGACGCAACTTAGACACAGCCTCAGTCTTAGTGACTGAACAAAAATGTAGCAAAAAGACTGGAAAGCTTTGCAAAAAACCATAAAACGAGTCAAAACTAAAGGATGTGTTTCCTCCTCTTCTCTACCCTCCTCCCTTCTATCCACGCACTGGGGACCAGTTGGAATGTTCCAGTGCTGACCAGTTGCTATGGGCCTGTTGATGGGGGAGGGGCATTGGTGGAAATCCAGTGTTTGCGAAGTCTTCCATTTCTTTGGTAGGGGAGCTCGAGACAGCAGGGTGGCTGGGGACAGTCACAGTTGGGCTCTAAAGCTAGAACTCAGCTAGAGGCCTTGATCTGGCCTGGGCTGCTTGCTGAGAAAGAGCCAGACCACACCTCGGGATCTTCAGCTTTCTCTCTGATGGAGGCTGGTGAGCAGTGATGTTGCTGCAAAGGGGGTAAAGGGTTGGGAAGGTCCATGACTTTCCAAAGGGTTGGGGAAGGCACTGGAGGATGGTGAGGAGTCGGGCTTCAGGGTCATACCGCTGTGGGTTTGACTTAGGACTCCACCACTACCTCCTTTTGGTCTCCTTGTTTGTAAAACTGGAGCAATCATTTCAGCCAGGGCTCCTTCATTAGAGGCCACAGTGACCCACTGGAAATAACTCCAGTTCAAAGAGGTGTCTATGCTAGGATTCAGAAGCATGTGTACACAGGTCGGCTCGGGAGCCTGTGGCCAGCAGGCCCTTGCAGGCTGTGCTGGAGACAGCAGCGGACCTGCTCCTCAGCTCCCAGCAGCCCCTGCACCCCAGCTCCTGTCCGCAGCGCTGCCTCCTCTGCTGGCTGCTGGGCGTGGCCTCAGGTTGCTTCCTGGCGCCCGCCCCTGCAGGGTTTTCCAGCTTCAGTGTCCATTCAGGTTTCTTAGTTTAGACTTCTGAAATAGAGGCAGATTGGCCCGACTTCCTTTCCAGGCAGCGCCACACCTTTCAAAGGTCCTGGCAGACCTGGGGGAGCCAGCCCAGGACTGGCTAGCCCCCGGGCCAGGTGGCTACGGCCAGAGTGGGTGAGCCCGGAGTGGGTGAGCCGGTCCTCAGCCTGCCGGGGGGCAGGGCATGGACACAGAGGACGCAGCAGGGTTGGCTGTGCAGGCTGCTGTTCCCTTCTCGTTTGACTTCTCCCTCTCCATCAAGATTATTCCTGCCTCCTCTTCCCTTTAGCCTGCCTCCCAGCTCCTTAGGTTTCCCGGAAGCCCTCCTTTCTTTCACTGAGAAGGGGAAAGCCTCTCATCCCCGCCAGGCCGTTCAGACCTTCCCCCTCCTGAACCCATCGTCTTTGTCTTGCCTCCACTGGATCCCAACTCGTGCCTTTGCTTCTCTCAGAGGCAGAGCTGTCCTTCTGTGCTCTCAGCTTTCTTCTGAAGATACCCCTCCTTTTCTTCAGCCTTGAGGTTTTCTCCTTTCTGTGGGAGCCCTGATAGATCCTTGCGTTTCTCTCTGGGGGCCCCAAGGGGCTTCCTGCAGAGCTTCAGACCAGCTGTCTGTCCAAGGACCAGGCCCAGGGCTGGGGTGTGAGTCTCTGGCCGCGAGTCCTCACAGGACTAAGCAGTTTGTGATGGGATGTTGATCAGCTGTGCACTGCAAACACTTTAGTTCAGCTGACATTTTTTTCACGGTGAAACTTTCTCGATGAAGGAGGAGGTGTGTCATTTACAGTCGGGCACAGCTTCTGTCTGCTCAGGGACAGTGTGTGACCTCTCCTGTAACAGCCCCAGCCTGGGCGCTCCCCTCCCGCCCCCTAAATGAAGTTCCTCTTGGCAGCTCCTGAG
Organism: Nanger dama; assembly: GCA_917880005.1. Lineage (NCBI taxonomy): Eukaryota > Metazoa > Chordata > Mammalia > Artiodactyla > Bovidae > Nanger > Nanger dama. The sequence continues at coordinate 805,853 of CAKJTW010000107.1, forward strand.
TCACCAGGTCCAGAGGCTCCTGCTTCACAGCATGCTCTTCTCGACTTTTGGTCTCCAGGGCTCCACAATCTTTTCTCTTCTTCACTCCCCTCTTCTCCACAGGCTACCTCATCCCCCAAATTCCGCACTCCCACAGACACACACACAGACACACGCAGACACACAGACACACACGCACACACAGACACACAGACACACACACACACACTCCCTGTGCTCTCTGTCAGATGCTCGGGCCAGGCCTTCTTCTGCACCTGCCTTGTCCTTGCTGAGCTCACGTCCTCAGTCGCTGGTGACTTCCAGTACAGACCTTCAGGCCAGGCCAAGCTCTAGACTCATGTCCTCCCCACTTCCTGAATGTCTTCCTGCTGATGTCTGACGGGCCTCCTCACGTGTGGATAGGTGCAAGCAGAGTCCTGATGGCCTTTCTCACATCCAGCCCCACTTCCTGTGATTCCCCTTTACCTCAGTGAGGGTAGTCACCGTCCACCCAGATGCTCAAGCTCCAAACCTGAGGTCTTCCCCATGACTCTCTTTCCCTCTCATGCCATGTCTAATCTGTCATTAGGTCGTGCTTATTGTATCAAACCTGGCTTCCCTGGTGGCTCAGATGGTAAAGAACCTGCCTGCAATGCAGGAGACCCAGGTTTGATCCCTGGGTCGGGAAGATCCCCTGGAGAAGGGAATGGCTACCCACTCCAGTATTCTTGCCTGGAGAATTCCATGGACAGAGGAGCCTGGCGGGCTACAGTCCATGGGGTTGCAAAGAGCTGGACACTTCTGAGCAACTTTCATTTTTATACTGGTTGTGCCCACCATGTCTGAGCCACCCTTGTCCCTCCCTGGCCAGCTCTAAGCACCTTCCTTTTCATCCCCCTATACCCAAGTCTCCATGGACAGGCCTGAGGAGCTTTTAAAGCTTGCGCCTCCCGTATGCAGCCCTCACGCTGCTCTGAGAGTAAAGCCTGACCCCTAGCTGTGGTCCAGCAGCCCCTGGGTGGCCTGGCCTCGCTGCCATCTCCATGTCCCCTCCTGTCACCCTTTGGGCTCTGTCCACTCCCTCTGCCTGCCGCCCTTCCCGGCTTTGTCCCGCTGGACCCTTTCTCCTCCCCTCGGCTGTCAGCTCAGAGGCGTTTCCCCTCCCTCTCCATCACCCCCTCTTCGGCCAAAGGAACACTCGGGGCTGTGTTTCAGGCCCATGGCACAGGTGACTGAGAGCAGGGAGGCCACCACTGAGCCTGTGTTTGTCCCCTAAGTCCTGGCCAGACCTGCACTGTCCCCAGGAATGAGGCTTTTTTAAGCCTCAGGGAACTTCTGACACCGAGGCTTTTTGAAGCCCCAAACCATTCAGCCAGCAAGTGATCGTCCTGAGTTTGAACCCAGGTTAGCCTGCCAGTTCTCTGAAAGATTTGAAAAGGAGAGTTTGTGTGGAAAAAAAAAAAGTTTGTAAAGCCAGGGGCTCCTACACCTGTCAGCTCCTAAAAAGTAATGGCCTGTTGGTAGAGGGCTCCTAGCCTCTTACCACTCCTCTCGTCCCAGACCCCAGTATCTTTTTTTGTATTATCCATAGTCAGGCGGAGTTTCTCAAAGTGCAAGAGGGCTGATGTTACTGTAGTGGGATGACATGATGCCAGCCAACAGCAAATAGTAAGTGTTCCGGGCAGCCCCGTTTAGGCAAACATATGATTTCCATCAGGCTTTGGAAAAAAGCCATTATTCCTTTCTCAAGAAAGGCGTCCTTTCCCAGCTGGGAACTCACATTCCATGTCCTGCCACTCCACACGCTCCTTTAGGTGTAGATGTCATCTTCCTCACCAGGATGGTGAGAGGACCCCGGCTGCCCTGGGTGAAAGCTGAGGACACAGTACTGTGGTTCCCAAGTCTCTCTTAGAGGAGTACTGGTGCCCGCTGCTCCTCTGCCTCCCAAAGGGCCTGACTCCTACCAGGGCCTGGGAGGTTTCGGTGGGCGTTTGTCTCTTTTATCTCCTTGCCCAGTACTCACGCTCCACTCCTTCACTGTACTCAGAGAACACGTGCCTCGCCGTGGAGGTTGGATGGCTGGGCTGCGGGTGTACTGGGCCTCAGCGTGTCTGGTCATGCGCACGTGGTGACGCAGGAAAGCTGGGCCCGGGGGGTCCTCCGGGCAGTGACAGCGGCCTGTCTGGTCCGCCTCACCCCCCCCCCCCGCCCCACCCCGCCTGGCTCCAGGCGGTGGCCAGGCTGAGCTCCAGCCCGAGGCCGCCTTGAGACCCGAGGTGGCCATCCCGGGATGGCCGCTGGCTCCAGAGTGCTCAGTCGTGTCCGATTCTGCAACCACACGGACTGCAGCCCGCCAGGCTCCTCAGTCCATGGGATTTCCCAGGCAAGAATACTGGAGTGGGCTGCAATTTCCTCCTCCAGGGGATCTTCCTGACCCAGGGATCGAACCCCCATCTCCTGCATTGCAGGCGGGTTCTTTACCACTGAGCCACCAGGGAAGCCCCCTTGTCACCTTGTTTCCTTGATCCCATGCGGTGCCCAAGGCCATGGCCTAAATTTCTTAATTTAAGTCGGCTGCAGCCTGTTTCTGTTGCTTTAAACTCGGGATAGGTCTTGCACGGAGTTACGCCTGGGTTTCCTTCCTTCCCCGGCCCCCGACAGCACCGCTGCACCCCCGGAGCGCCTCCCGGGGCACAGACTTTACAGACGTGGGTTGAGTGGGCGGTGGGGCCATGGCTCAGCCGGTCTCCCATTATGTCTATCTGTGACAGCTCTCCACTCCGCCTGCAGCCCAGGGTGCACCCTTGGAGCATGCTCTCTGTGCGCACAGACCGAGGGTGCCACGCCTTCCTCAGCCCCGCGAGCAGAGCCTGGCACGTAGGAGGTGTGGGTGGGCAGGCGAGGGAACCCACGGAGAGGCAGAGGCAGCAGTGCCCGGGCTCTCTGCAGCCCCACTGAGGCGGCCCCGCTCGGGGAGCCGTGGGCGGTTCGGGCTGGGCTTGGCTGGGGAGACGGTGGGTTTAGAACGAGGTAAGTACATGGAGCCTTGGGCGGGAGAAGGGTACCTCGCACCCGCTGAGTGGAGGCGGCAGTCAGCGCTCTCTTCCTGCCACGGAAGCACTGGTGTCCATCTGTGCCCCCGCCCGGCCGGCTGCCGGGGCTGAGAAGCCCTGTGTCACTGCCCGGGAAGTCCCTGGCCCGTGCCCGCCGCCCGCCGTCCCGAGGCGTGCCCAGGCCTCTTCTGTCCTTCCCCCTGGGCCTCAACTCGCAGACCCGCCTCCTGGGTTAGCGTTTGCCTTCCACTCTGGGTGCCTTCTCCCTTTGCCTCCGCTGGTTCTTGACCGTGGTTCTCTCGCAGGAGATCCGGTGCCTTGACCCGAGGGGTGTGGTCCTCCCGTCGGAACCGGCTCCAGACGCGCCCTCCTAGCAGCCCGGGAAGATGCGGCAGCTCAGGGGAAGCCCAAGAAGGAGACGTCCCGGGACAAGAAGGAGGCGGAAGCAGGCCATGCAGGAGGCGCGGCGGCAGATCACCACGGTGGTGCTGCCCACGCTGGCCGTGGTGGTGCTGCTCATCGTGGTCTTCGTGTACGTGGCCACCGCGCCCGCCAGCGCCGAGTGAGGGCGCCGCCGAGGGCTGCCCTGCGCAGGGCCTCCTGAGCTCTAAGCAGGGGCCCCTGTCTTCTCTGGTCTGTGACTTGATTACAGTTTCTCCACTTTTCTCGGGACGGGAATAGGGAACGTTTATCACTGAATGTGCCATACACCTTATGGTCCACTTCATGTGCCTTTCAGACTTCAAAGCCGTGCGTGCATGTGTGTGTGTGTGTGTGTGTGTGTGTGTGTGTGCGTGTGTGTGTGGTGTGTGTGTTTCTCTCCTCTGATCGATATGTCCACAGCTTCACCTGGTGAGAGAAGGAATCTCTGGGTCACGGATCAGTTGGGATCAGTGTTTCTTACCCCATCCCTGTTGCTTTGAACATGACTCTTTCCTACACGTGTTCACGATTTCCGAAGGGACTGTAATTCTTCTCTGTGCTTCATGTGATTTGAAATATATGTCGATTCAAAAGTGAAATATTTATTTTTTGAATAAAGGAGATAATAGCCTTAAATTGGACGTTTGTCTTGTTTTGCCAGGAGGTGGTCTTTGCTCTTCAGGGACCACAAGAAAGTGTTGTCTGTCTGTGGGGGTCCTCCCTATGGCTGGGCCGTGTCCCTCTGGCCTCCAGTCCCCTGGGCTTTGTCCACCTTGCCCTTCATTCCCCACTGTGAATCACTTTCAATAGAATCATGCTATTTGGCTCATTTTAAGATTGAGAGAATCTCGAGAGGGCCAGAAAGGAGGCATTAATCAGTCTGTTACAGCGAACTAAGAGTTGTCCACAAGCGCTTTAGACACCGGTGAGCAAAGAACACTACAGACCTGGACTTGGAGGTTCAGCCCAGGCTTTGTTCTGTCCTGCAGAGGGGCTGGCAGGCACAGTCCAGCTGAGCTTTGGGTGCAGGCTGCGTGGGCTGCTTCACTGTATTCCGCAGGCATCGTCTGCTGCCCTGCCTGCTGGATGCAGTGGGCCCCTTTCTAAAGTCAGATGCATGGCAGCTGCTCCAAGGGTGTCTGCTCCATGGTCACTGCTGACTGGGGGAGGTTTGTGGGGAGAGGAGCACTTGTACAATCTCACGGGCTGTGTGACTTGCTCTCTGACTGTGAAGGCGTGTTCTGGGGACATGCAGCCTCTTGGAGTGAGTTCTCTCAGAAGACAAAGCAGCTGCTGGAAGGAAGGGCTCCAGCTGAAGCTCTGTGTGCCTCCGAGGGAGACGTGCAATGGCCCTGGAAAAGATTTGCTGAAGTTTTTATCAAGTGCAGAGGCTGGTTCTCAAAGGAGCCTCAAGCTTCTTGGTCTGGGGATGCCTGGAGACGGTGCCCCCAGGACACTCACTGGGGCAGGAGTCAGAGGCGGGGCCTCCCACACTGCGGCCTCGGGCCAGGGCATGCCAGGCTCTTAATAAACACCACTCTCCCAGCCTAAAGCAAGCTTTCCTGCCCAAAATGTGTGGACAGTCTTACACACCGTCTTTGGACCAACAGGCTGTTGTGATTCAGCTTTATCCACAAGTGTCTGATACCTGCGCAGTCTCTCACCCTCATGGTGATGGAAGAGAAAAGCCTGTTCCACAGGCTCCTCATGAAAGCGTCTTAGTGTTCGTGCTTAGGGCATTCTGGGGCCGATGTGAGAAGAGTGTGAGGCTTCAGCAGCAAGGACTGAGTCCTCCCCCCCACCCCTTGCTAGCCAGGTTACCTCGACCGTCCATGACGTGAGCTGCGGCTGCCCACTGCATCAGGCAGGGTCATGTTACTGCTGGTGCAGAGGGTGCTGAGGGGATGCCTGGGAACAGAAAGGGGCATGGCACTGGGCCTCGGACAGTAGATGCTCAGTAAACAGCCCTTTCCTTCCTTCTTGTCAGTGTGCTCAAACCCCAGGGCATGCCTGGAGGCCGGCCTCCTGGGCACCGCGTGTCACCCTGGCAACAGAGCCTCCAGGTGCTCTGGCTCTTCTGCTCCCCCACTGCTTCCCTCTCTACTGTCCGTCCGGAGGCCTGGTGGACTGGTCCTGGGTTCTCAGTGGAGGCACTTACCAGGCGGGCTTGGTGAAGGCAGGCTGAGAATGGACTCCTGGAAGTGAACACAGCTTTGATGTGAGCCCCCTCCTGGAAGGAACGAAACACCAATTTACTTGGGACTTGCTGGGTGGAACTGAACAGTTCTCAGGGTAAATGGTACTCTCCTGTGGAGGCACTGGATAATGATTTGAGACACAGCTTCTAAATTATGCCCAGTTATTCAACAGCTTCAAAGCCAAGTTGAACAGTTTATTAGGAGTTTCACAGAAAGTTGTGCTGTGGTTCTTCAGCAGGATCTGGGGCTCTTGGTTTTCGGAATCCTCATTTCTGAGCCTAAGGTTTCTTGAAAAGCAAATTCCAAAAGAGGAATCAGAAACAGGAATAGAGGCCACTGTTAGGGACTAGCCTGGTGGTCTAGTGGTTAAGATTCCTTGCTTCCAGTGCAGGGGCCTTGGATTTGATCCCTTTTCAGGGAACTAAGATCTTGCATACCATGTGGTACAGCGAAAATAAACCCCCAAAACCATTGTCCTTGGTTTGAAAGGTGTTACTTGACGTGTTTTAAGAAAGTTGTACCAAGATGTATCTGTGTATCTGCTGGTTCTAAAGTCGGCCCTTTAATTCCTGCCGTCTTCCCTCCTGCATCCTTCATGAGCCACCAGGAAGGAAACAGGAAGCCAGACTCATCTGTAGGATGGAGATGGTTTTTAACACCTGCTTCAGGGTTGTTTAGGACAGTGAAAGAGATGATTGTTGTCCTCCTTTCCCGAAAGGATCTTAACATCATTATTTACTTGCTAGAGGCAGAGAAAGAAGGACATCTCTTGAAATTATGGCTCTTAGATTTCATTTTGAAGTCTGCCATCACATACACGTGTGTGGATGTATGTGTATGTGTGTGTGTACATGATTATGTTTATCTTTTATAGCTCCATATTAAAAATGCCCCCAGTGCTTAGTCACCTGAGGATGTCTGTTTTGCTTCTTTTTTTTCGGATTTTTTTGATGCGGACCATTTTGAAAGTCTGTATTGAATTTGTTACAATATTGCTTCTGTTTTTTTGTGTTTTGGGCATTTTGGCTGTGAGACCTGTGGGGTCTCAGCTCTCTGACCCCACTCCTCCATCCCCCTACCCGTCCCCCTCCTTCACTGGAAGGCAGAGTCACAACCTCTGGACTTCCAGGGAAGTCCCTATCTGCTTTACTTTGAATACTTTTTTTTTTTTTTTTTTAGGAACCAAGTTTAATTCTGTGTTCTCTTCAGTATTTGCCACAGACTTGCTTAAACATTAAAAATGAGATACAGAATCTTTGGATCAAGGAAATAGATGAGTAGCTTCCTCCCGATCCTTCCAGAATATCTGTTCTAGGACTGTGTAGGTGCTTGCACATGCTCTGAAGTCCTGTCCCACCTGCCCCGTGCTTCAAAGACCAGGAACGCACAGTGTGAGCCTGTTGTCAGCCTCACCCACTCTGTTAGGCCTCTTTGTGTCTTGCAGCAGCCAAGCTATCCTCTGTTGTTCTGAGTATTTCCTCGTTACTCTACAAGGCAAATGTTTCTGACTTTAGTGTATTCCAGCTGGGTCATCCGTATTATCTCCCCACCTGCCAGGTCTGTGGAAAGGAGCCAGTCTTTTCAAAAAGCTTTTAATCTCTTGAGCTGTTGAGTAATAACTTCAAGAAGGTAGACCAGAGGGAACTTTGGGTGCTCAGGGATGCCACGGTTAAGGGTCTATGCTTCCTTTGTTCACTTCCCCATCGTATAGAAGGCTGTCTGTCTTTGAACCCTCCCAGGAAGGAAACTTCTCCAGCCTGTGACTGTTCCTTTTCTGATTGGAACAAAGCACAGCTAGCCTCATGGATCATAGCCACTCTTTCAGAGAGCACAGTGAGCTTTCTGGGATTAGGGCCCAACTCCCAGGGCATCACCTTCCCTGAACTGGAACAAATTAAGAAGTCCATGATGAACTCCTCCTGCAAGGCCCTCCACCTGGAGTTACTTCTACCTCTAACTGTATTACAGCTTCCTTGAAGGTCTTTCTATCTACTTCCTTCACCTAGATTCTCCAGAGACATTGAAATTCCCTGCCAGGTTGGGTTTTCAAAGATGTAGTTATATCCACAAAAGACATATTTAAAGCCAAAGTATATTAAAGACTGACAAGTAAAAAGATGGAAAAAATACATGTCAACAGATTGAACAAAAGCCATGGCAGTAATTTTAACATTAGCAAAACAATTACAAGATGAATATGCTGTAAGGGGAAAGGGTGTCACATATTATTAGTAACAAATGATATTATATCATGGATATGTATGTTGCTGCCAATATAGCATCAAAATATATAAAGCAAGTGGCTACAATCGACTAGAAAAAGATCAACAGCTTTAGTTGGAGATTTTAAGTGGATAGATCAAAAGCTGAAAAAAACAAAGATACAGATTTGAATTACAATATTAACAAACAATCTAGTAGATACATATAGATCTTTTCATTCAAGAGAGAATAATCAGTTTTTAAGAGCACACATGGGATAGAAATAAAAATTAGCTTAAAAATGTTCAAAAACGATGAAAAAGACACTCAGATTCAAGAATTAAAACAATTTAAAGCAAGATTAAACATAAAGAAGACCACACATAGATATCTCAAGATCAGATTTGTAAATAAGGTAGCCATTGAAAAGTAAGCGAGTATAAAATTTTTTTGAATGATCATAGCACATACATAAAGGAAACAGTCATATATAGGAAGTTATTTTAAAACATTAGTGGAAAGATCAAGTGTCATGTAAAATATGATGAAAAAAGCAAGACCAAACAGCTTGTCATGTATGTAAATGTAAATGGTCCCAATACACTTAAAGAAAAAGACTCAAACTGGAAGATACACCTTGAAGTGATTCAGAACACCTGATGGGCAAAAAGTATGATATATCAACGATACATGTGGAAATGATGCCATTCAAGGAGTGTTGAGAGGAACGTTTACAGCTTTAAATACTTATATCTGTAATCATGAAAAAATGACATTGTCAGAGAAACAAAAGGGAGGCAGTGTTTACAGCCGCACTGTTCCAGGTGAATCGTAGTGAAAACCTAAGAGAAAGGACACATGGTGATGAAGTGTATCATTCACAATGAAGATACAAAATTGCAGACATGTATAAAATCACATTTTTCTCATCAAAAACTACAGGAACTACAAAGGGTGGTAGAAGCCTATTAGCATTAATAAGTGGAGACTTTAGTTCACCATTTTCAGCTCATGACAGAGCAAGTAAATAGAAAATAAGGATTTAGAAGACCCAAACCACATAATAAAATATCAATAAATCTGACACATTAAATTCTGTCTCTAAAAACAGAGGCTGTCTTTCCAAATTCCAGAAACATTTACAAAATTTATGTATGTTTGTCTGCTTCCTGCAAATGATGAGCTCTGAGATGACCAGTAAACAGTTCTGAACAAGTGGAAGAACACTGCACAAGAGGGAAAAATATAAATGGTCGGTAAGGCCACGACGGGAAAGGCACATCTTTATAAACAGAGGCATTCCTGTTCAAATAATAAAAGAATACCGTTTTACCTGTCAAACTGGCAAGACACAAAAAATAACATGCTCTAAATCCTTGCTTTGTATATATAAATGCATACCCAAATACTGTGTCAACTCTGCGAAATGTCAAGGAGAACAGATAACACGACGGTTCTTCCCCGTTCCTGATCCTCTCATGCAAGCATCCGAGGTGAGCCCTGCCCCCGCGGAGACGTACTGGCTGCGTTAGGTCCGGTTCTCGCTGCCCCTTTCCTTCATCAAGGGGCCCCAGGCAGGACGGCCTGTTCCCCCGCAGGCTCATAGCTGCGCGTGTGTGTGCTTAGCTGCTGTCGTGTCTGATTCTCTGTGGCCCCATGAGCTGTAGCCCGCCCGTTTCCTCTGTCCATGGGATTCTCCAGGCAAGAACACTGGAGTAGGTTGCCATTTCCTATTGCAGGGGATCTTCCCAGCCCTGGGACTGAACCCGAGTCTCCTGTGTCTCCTGCCTTGCAGGTGGATTCTTTGCCTGCTGAGCCACTGGGGAAGCCCAGGCCCACCGCTGGGGACCACCTGTTTCTGAAGAGCCCCCAGGAACTCCCTGCTGAGCTGCCCTCACCCAGCAGGTGGAGGCTGGAGCTCTGCCCCAAGGGAGTGTGGCCCCTGCGCTGGCATTTAGCCTGTTCCTGGCATGTCAGGTTGCTACATGGAACTCAGAGTACATTTTCATAAAGCAATAAAGGTGCATATTAGATGGTTAGATTTCCAGACCACCCCACACACACACAAAAAAAAAAACCTATTTGAATTTCAGAAACTTAAAGCCAAAAGACCCATCTATAGAAATTACTGGTGCAATCTCCTCCTTCCTCCTGGAACACCCTGATCCACTCTGATGAAGTATCTACAATTAGGAGAGCATAGAGCTGAGGAGGATGGGCCCCCAATCCTGGTATAATATTGACAAAACAAAAAGCAGGAGAAAAAGGAGTTTGAAGAAGATGCCACATCCAAATACTTCCTCCTTCAAGTTAGGCTTTGGATTTGACTTCCCACCTTCTAGCCTAACCGTCTCCGGTGAAGAGAACTAATCTCAGCTATATCTAGAATGATCATTTGAATCCATGTTATTGACATAACTATGGGGCTGGGGACAAGAATGATGACAAACCGAGACAGAAATTAACACACACACACACACAGAGTGATGACAAACCCAGGTGCTGTGTTAAACCCTTCCTGCCATTTTAATTCCTCATGTGTTGGCAGATTATGATGATTTAAATGAAGACCTCTGGTTACTGATGGTGAGTCAAACACATACTCTCTCCTGATGATAAGACAACAGTGAAGGAAAAAAGAACTTCATCCCAGAATGAAGACAAAGTGAGCCGCTTTCCCGCCCTCATATCTAGCACCCAGAATGTGTCAAGGAAGATCATAACCTTAAGATGGAAAAGTAAAGTGTCTTATCCACATAACAGACCCAGGAGAAAAGACCTAAGGACACAAATGTTGTCAAAGAGTGATCTACTTGGGATTAAGCTTCAGTAGAGACTTTGGTCGGTAAGCTCCACAAAGCCTCAACCGTGAGTACAGAGCTTTCTAGCACCCTACCCTTCAATGCAATCAGCTAAGGATCGCAATGCTTTTTTTTTTTCAGCTGTGCCTCATGACTTGAGGAAATCTTAGCTCCCTGACAGGGATTGAACCTGGGCCACAGCAGTGAAAGCACCGAGCCCCAACCACGGGACTGTCAGGGAATTCCCCACAAAACAATTTTTTTAAAAGAGAGGCCAATATAAATAATTACAGTGTGATACAAAGGAAACTGAGACCACAGTGAATGAATAATGATTATTTTCTAATATGAACGTGAATATAGATACTTTGTGCCTGTAGGCATGCTCAATTTTATGTCTGACTCTTTGGAACCCCATGGACTGTAGCCTGCTGGGCTCCTCTTTCTAAGGAATTTTCCCAGTAACCCTACTGGAGTGGATTGTCATTTCCTCCCCTAGGGGACCTTCCCAGCCCAGGGATAGAACTTATGTCTCCTGCGTTGGCAGGCCAATTCTTTGCCACTGAGCTACCTGGGAAGCCCTCACAGATGCTTTAATGGGGTTAACTGTGTGTGTATGCCGCACAGTGGACAAACTGAAATTGAAACGGAAAGACTGAGAAAGTGAACACCAGTCTATGCAGTTCAAACAAAACTCCTGGTCAAAGAATGATCATATTTACATGACCCACACCAGAGTTGAATAAAACACACTTGTGTCCATGATGCAGTGAAAATCCAGGAGGTAGGAAAACAGGGGCAGCATATGCCTGGAGAAGGTGAGCCTGTGATACTGATATGAGAGCAATGATAAGAGAAAGGGGATTTTTCACTCATTATCAGAGAAATGCAAATCAAGACCACAATGAGGTACCATTTCACACCAGTCAGAATGGCTGCTATCCAAAAGTCTACAAGCAATAAATGCTGGAGAGGATGTGGAGAAAAGGGAACCCTCTTACACTGCTGGTGGGAATGCAAACTAGTACAGCCACTATGGAAAACAGTGTGGAGATTCCTTAAAAAATTGCAAATAGAACTGCCTTATGACCCAGCAATCCCCCTGCTGGGCATACACACCAAGGAAACCAGAATTGAAAGAGACACATGTACCCCAGTGTTCACTGCAGCGCTGTTTATAATAGCCAGGACATGGAAACAACCTAGATGTCCATCAGCAGATGAAAGGATAAGAAAGCTGTGGTACATATACACAATGGAGTACTGCTCAGCCCTTAAAAAGAATAAATTTGATTCAGTTCTAATGAGATGGATGAAACTGGAGCCGATTATACAGAGTGAAGTAAGCCAGAAAGAAAAACGCCAATACAGTATACTGACACATATATATGGAATTTAGAAAGATAGTAATGATGACCCTGTATGTGAGACAACAAAAGAGACACAGAGGTATAGAACGGACTTTTGGACTCTGAGGGAGAGGGAGAGGGTGGGATGATTTGGGAGAATGACATTGAAACATGTATACTATCATATAAGAAATGAAGCACCAGTCTATGTTCAATACAGGATACAGGATGCTTGGGGCTGGTGCACGGGATGATTCAGGGAGATGATATGGGGTGGGAGGTGGGAGGGGGCTTTGACATTGGGAGATCGTGTACACAGTGGCTGATTCATGTCAATGTATGGCAAAACCAATACAGTATTGTAATGTAGAATAAAGTATTAAAAAAATAAAATAAAAATAGCTGAAAAAAAGAGAGAGAGAGAGAGAGAGAAAGGGGATTTTGAAGATTCTAAAACCAGAGGGGTTACATATCTGCTGCTCTTATCCCCTTCAGGTTAGGTTGGGAATGGACGCTTGCCATCTAGAAAAGTACTGCCATAATTATGAGCTGATGAAGACACATTTTAAAACCTCTAATTGTGTCCAGATCTCGCTACAGTTTTGACATCTAAGATGCCACTGAATGAACGTGTAGTGTTTCCTGTTGTTTGCATTAAGCTGTATAAACTACTACAGCTTGTGGGCCAGGTTCAGCCTGCCACCTGTCTTTGGACAGATGGAGAGCTAAGAATAGCTACTTTTTAAAAATTAAGACTTTTATTTTGAGATTATTTCAGATTCAATGCGGTTGTGAGAAGTCATGCAGAGTGATCCTGTGTTCCCTCTACCTCGCCTTCCCCAGGATTGACTTCAGACCCATAGAACAAGGACCTAGCTCAGCTGGGATACTGACATTGGCATGGTCCAGACCAGAACAGAGGCCAGAGGACGCTCTGCCCCCTCTCAGCGCCTCCCACTCCCCTCTCACCCTCACTGCCTCCACTGTCCCACAGCAGCCGCTAACCGGGTCTCCGTTTCTATGATCTTGTCACATCTGTTATTTTTTATATAACAAAAAATGTAGCCATTTGTGGTTAACTTTTCTGCTTAGCATAATTCTTTGGAGGGTCCTCTAGGTTGTATTTGAATCAACTGTTTGCTCGATTTTTAATTGCTGAGTGGTTATTTCATAATATAGATGCACCCTGTACCCGTTTCCCCATTTTTAATTATTCACGTGTTGAAGGACATCTGTGTTGTTTCCAGTTTGGGGCTGTTATATATAAGGCTGCTATGAACATTCATAGTTCTTTGTGTGAGAATTTAAGTCCTTCTCTGGGATAAACACCAAAGAGTGCAATCGTTGGATCATATGGTGGCTGCCAAACTGTTTTCGAGTCCCAGGCCCACGTTACATTCCTACCAGCAATGTGATCCGGTTTCTGTGTGCTCTTGCCAACATGTTGCGTCATCACTGTATTAAAATTTTACCTCTTCTGATAGATCTGTAGTGATATCTTCTTGTGATTTTAGTTTGCATTTCCCTAATGACTAATCATGTTGAACATCTTTTTATATGTTTATTTGCAACCTGTATATTCCCTTCAGTGAATGTGTCTTCATATCTTGTACTCATATTCTAATTGGCTTGTTTATTTTTAGCCTATTTTTCTGCTGAGTTTTCAGTTATTTGTACACACTCCAGATGCTAGTTCTTCTCTGGATGTGTGGTTTGCAAATACTTTCTCCTGGTGGTAACTTTCTTCATTTTCCTGTAAGGGCCCTTGGGGCTTCACAGGTGGCTCAGCAGTTAGACCTGCCTCCCAGTGCAGGAGACTTGGGCTCAATCCCTGGATCGGGAAGATCTCTTAAAGAAGGAAACGACAACCCACTCCAGTATTCTTGCCTGGGAAATCCCGTGGACAGAGGAGCCTGGTGGGCTACAGTCCACGGGATCACAAAAGAGTCAGACACAACTTAGCGACTAAACAACAACAAAACAGGGCCCTTAGCAGATCAAAGTTTTTAATCTTTGATGACTTCCAATTTATCAGTTTTCCCTTGTATGGAACATTGTTTTTTTCACATCAAAGAACTCTTGGCCCAGCCCTAGGTCTAGGGTTTTTTCCTCATAGATTTTTCCTATGTTTTTGTTCTAAAATGTTATAACTTTACATTTAAGTCCATGCTCCATTTTTGTATAATTAATTTTATAACTTTTTAATTGCCAAAAATAATTTTTGTATAAAGCCTGACAAATTCTCTTAGTTTTCCTTCACCCAAGAATATCTTGGCTTCGTTTTCTGAAGGGCCTTTTCACTGCGTATGAGACTCTTGGTTAACAGTTCTTTTCTTTCAGCCCTCCAAAATACGGTGCCATTTACTTCTGGTATCCATGCTTTCTGATTAGACATTCGCTTTAAAATTGTTTTCTCTTTATAATTAACGTGTTTTCTATTGCTGCTTTCAAGACTTTTTTGTTTTCAGTTTTCAGATGTTTGTAATACAGGCTTTCCCCATTATCTAAAAGTAGAGAGTTCCTATGAAGCATTTTGTATACTGAAATGGTGTAAAGCAAAGAAGCAATTTTTTTCATAAAAGCAAAAATTTTCTTCAGATTGCTTTCAGTTAGTGAAAGCAGGTATAATGTAGGTCTTCTGTAGAACTGAAGTGGTTTAAAGCAACCTTTTGAAAAGCACACAAAATCTGCATGTAACAATACAGATTTCTTGCACAGACCCTCGGGAGGTTCACAGGCAGATCTCTGAGAACTTTCCAGTACTTCCCTCTCCCCACTGTCCTTCCCAGAGCCCAGAGACGCAGCTCTTAGGTCCCTGTTATAGTGTCACATGTTCCTGAGAGCTGGTAGATTTTATTTATTTTATTATAGTTTTATTCTATATTGGAATATAGTTAATTAACAATGTTGCATTTGTTTTAGGTGTACAGCAAAGTGATTCAGCCATACATATACATGTAACTTTTTTTTTTTCAAATTCTTTCCTATTTAAATTGCTACATGATATTGAGCATAGTTCCCTATGCTATAAAATAGGTCCTTGTTGGTTATCTATTTTAAATATAGCAGTTTCTACAAGTCAATCCAAGACTCACAATCTATCCTTCCCCAACCTACCCTTCCTTCCTGGTAACCACAAGTTTGTTCTCTAAGTTTCCTCTTTGTAAATAAGTTCATTTGCATCATTTTTTTAGATTCCACCTATAAGCAATATCATATATTTGTCTTTCTCTGACTTATTTCACTTAGTATGATTATCTCCAGGTTCATCCATGTTGCTGAAAAGGCATTATTTCTTTCTTTTTAGTGGCTGAGTGATATTCCATTATATGTATGTACCACATCTTCTTTACCCATTCATTTGTCAGTGGACATTTAGGATGCTTCCGTATCTTGGTCATTGTAAACAGCACTGAAATGAACATTGGGGCATGCATCTTTTCAAACTATGTTTTTCTCCAGATATATGCCCAGGAGTGGGATTGCTGATTATACAGCACCTCTATTTTTAGTTTCTTAAGGAACTTTCATCTTTTTTTCATAGTGGCTGCAGCAATTTACATTCCCAACACCAGTTAGGAGGGTTACCTTTTCTCTGTACCCTCTCCAGCATTTAGTGTGTGTAGATTTTTTGATGACAGACATTCTGGCTGCTGTGAGGTAATATCTCAACGCAGCTTTGATTTGCATCTCTCTAATTTTTAGTGTTGCCACTAATCTAGAGCCAGACATCTTGGAATGTGAAGTCAAGTGGGCCTTAGAAAGCATCACTACGAACAAAGCTAGTGGAGGAGCTGGAATTCCAGTTGAGCTGTTTCAAATCCTGAAAGATGATGGTGTAAAGTGCTGCATTCAATATGCCAGCAAATTTGGAAAACTCAGCAGTGGCCACAGGACTGGAAAATGTCAGTTTCATTCCAGTTCTAAAGAAAGGCAATGCCAAAGAATGCTCAAACTACCGCACAATTGCACTCATCTCAGATGCTAGTAAAGTAATGCTCAAAATTCTGCAAGCCAGGCTTCAGCAATACGTGAACCGTGAACTCCCTGATGTTCAAGCTGGTTTTAGAAAAGGAAAAGGAACCAGAGATCAAATTGCCAACATCTGCTGGATCATGGAAAAAGCAAGAGAGTTCCAGAAAAACATCTATTTCTGCTTTACTGACTATGCCAAAGCCTTTGACTGTGTGGATCACAATAAACTGTGGAAAATTCTTCAAGAGATGGGAATACCAGACCACTTAACCTGCCTCTTGAGAAATCTGTATGCAGGTCAAGAAGCAACAATTAGAACTGGACATGGAACAACAGACTGGTTCCAAATAGGAAAAGGAGTACGTTAAGGCTGTATATTGTCACTCTGCTTATTTAACTTATATGCAGAGTACATCATGAGAAATGCTGGACTGGAAGAAACACAAGCTGGAATCAAGATTGCTGGGAGAAATATCAATAACCTCAGATATGTGGATGACACCACCCTTATGGCAGAAAGTGAAGAAGAGCTAAAAAGCCTCTTGATGAAAGTGAAAGAGGAGAGTGAAAAAGTTGGCTTAAAGCTCAACATTCAGAGAACGAAGATCATGGCATTCGGTCCCATCACTTCATGGGAAATAGATGGGGAAACAGTGGAAACAGTGTCAGACTTTATTTTTTGGGGCTCCAAAATCACTGCGGATGGTGACTGCAGCCATGAAATTAGAAGATGCTTAGTCCTTGGAAGAAAAGTTATGACCAACCTAGATAGTATATTCAAAAGCAGAGACATTACTTTGCCAACTAAGGTCTGTCTAGTCAAGGCTATGGGTTTTTCCTGTGGTCATGTATGGATGTGAGAGTTGGACTGTGAAGAAGGCTGAGTGCCAAAGAATTGATGCTTTTGAACTATGGTGTTGGAGAAGCCTCTTGAGAGTCCCTTGGACTGCAAGGAGATCCAACCAGTCCATTCTGAAGGAGATCAACCCTGGGATTTCTTTGGGAGGAATGATGCTGAAGCTGAAACTCCAGTACTTTGGCCACCTCATACGAAGAGTTGACTCACTGGAAAAGACCCTGATGCTGGGAGGGATTGGGGGCAGGAGGAGAGGGGGAGGACCGAGGATGAGCTGGCTGGATGGCATCACGGACTCGATGGACGTGAGTCTGAGTGAACTCCGAGAGATGGTGATGATCAGGGAGGCCTGGCATGCTGCAATTCATGGGGTCACAAAGAGTCGGACACGACTGAGTGACTGAACTGAACTGAACTGAAGCATCTTTTCATGTACTTTTTGGCCATCTGATGTCTTCCTTGAATATATGTCTACTTAGGTCCTCTGCCCATTTTTTGATTGGCTTGTTTGTTTTTTCATGTATAGAGTCACATGGGCTGTTTGTAAATTTTGGAGACTAATTCCTTGTTGTTCAAATCATTTGCAAATATTTTCTCGCAGTCTCTGGGTTGTCTTTTCATTTTGTTTATGGTTTCCTTAGCTGTGCGAAAGCTTTTGAATTTATTTAGGTTTCACTTGTTTGTTTGTTTTTATTTTTTTATGGAAGGATAATTGCTTTACAGAATTTTGTTGTTTTCTGTCAAATTTCAATATGCATCAGCCCTGGGTATACATATGTTCCCTCCCTCTGGAACCTCCCTCGCCATCCCACCCCTCTAGGTTGATAGAGAGCCCCTGTTTGGGTTTCCTGACCCATACAGCAAATTCCCGTTGGCTATCTATTTTACAAATGGTGATGTTAAGTGTCCATGTTACTCTCTCTATTCTGTTTATTTCTTTATTTTAGCTGGTAGATTTTCATTATCCTTCTGTTTTTTCTGATTTCCAGGCTAATGGTAGCAGTGCTCAGTGACTCTTTGCGACCCCCATGGTCCCATAGCCTGCCAGGCTCCTCTCTCCATGGGATTTCCCAGGCAAGAATCCTGGAGTGGGTTGCCATTTCCTTCTCCAGCGGATCTTCCTGACCCCGGGATCCAACCTGCGTCTCTGTGTCTCCTGTGTCGGGTTCATTGCCCCGTGCCGCCTGGGAAGCCCAGTTCAATCTGGGTAGTCTCTCCTGTTCACTGATTGTTTCTTCCATAGCCTCCATTATGCTTGAGCTCCTCCACTAAGTTTTGATTTGATATTGTATTTTTCAATTCTGAGATTTCCAGTCAGTTTTACTTTGCATCTTCTATTTCTTTGCTGAAACTTTCCATATTTTCATTTTCCCCCATTATGTTTCTGATTGCTTGCTGAATCATTTTATGATGGTAGCTTGAAACCTTTGTGGGCTCATTCTGACATCCATGTCATCTCAGTTTCCTGCACCGACTGTCTTTCCTCATTCAAGTTGAGGTCTTCCTGGTTCTTGGTATGACAAGTGAGTTTGAATATTTGGGGCATTTTATTCTGAGATTCTGGATCTAATCTAAATTTCATGTTTTGGAGGGCCTATTTTGACAATGTCGGGTGGAAAACAGCAGCATTCCTGCAGATGGTAGTGGAAACCCCGTTCTTGACTCAGCTTTTGCTGATGCCAGGGAAGGGGCTCCTCATTACTGCTGGATGGGGGAGTTCTGGCCCCCAGTACTCTGTACTGATACCACCCTGGCTGAGAGGGGGTGGGGGTGCCCCATTACTGCTTCCTCCATAGACTTGATCCCCACTGTGGGGCAAAGGAGGAGGAGGATCTCATTACCCTTCAGCTGTGGTTAATATCCCGCCTCTCCGCTAGACCTCACTGATGCCGCAGTGGAGAGGCAGTGGAGAGGGGAACGGATGCCTTGCTGCCTCCTCTGCTCTCTGCGCGTTAGACTCCCCAGAGGGACTGCTGGGCTGATGCCTCCTCCTCTCCTGGCGGGGATGAAAGTGCTGCTGTCTTGCTGCCCTGCTCAGCCTTCCAGACACCACAGGATTGGGGTTGAGGCTGGAAATCTAGGTGCTCTGTCCACCTTTGCTGGTGTGGTTGAGGAGGGGCTACATTTCTTGGTGTTTGACTGAATGAGTGTTGTTGTCTAAAAGGTTTCTGCTTTGCTCTGCTGCCCCTTGCTTTGTCTTCTGTGTAGAGAGAGCAGGCTCAGCTGTTTTTTATTTACTTGTTTGGGCCCTTTGCTCTTTCAAGGTTGTCAGCTTTTTCAGCTCCAGGTAAGTGTTCGCCTGGGCTCCTGTACCAAAGTGTCATAAACTGGGTGGCTTAAATAGCAGACCCAAAATTTGGAGTGCCTTACATATCTAGCATAGTGTTTTCAATGAAGTAAGTGTTTTTTCTCAAAATGAAGCTGTTATGTTTGGCCATTAAGTCCTTTATTTCCTTAAATACTCATATTTTTAATATTCAAAATAGTGACTAAAACTGTTTTCTAAGCTCTGAGACTGTTCTTGACTCACATTCATTTTTGTAAACCACTGTATTGAAATATGATTGATATATAAAAACTGTGTATGTTTAATGTATATAACCGGATGCATTTGGAGATATGTATATACCTGTGAGGGTTTTGCAAGTGGCTCAGTGGTAAAAAACCTTCCTGCCAGTGCAAGAAATGTGAGTCTGATCTGTGGGTAAGGAAGATGCCCTGGAGAAGGAAACAGCAACCCACTCCAGTATTCTTGTCTGGAAAATTCCATGGACAGAGGAGCCTGGTGGGCTACAGTCCATGGGGTCACAAAGACTCAGACATGACTTAGTGACTAAACAGCAACAAACATCAGCAGTGATCCATCTGTGAAACCACCTATGCCATTAATATTTCTGTCACCTCTAAAAGTTTTCTCCCTCTCTGTTTATTATTATTTTCAGAGCTTCATGTGTGTGTATATGTAAGTATGTCACAATAAACTGTGGAAAATTCTGAAAGAGATGGGAATACCAGACCACCTGACCTGCCTGTTGAGAAATCTGTATGCAGGTCAGGAAGCAACAGTTAGAACTGGACATAGAAAAACAGACTGGTTCCAATAGGAAAAGGAGTGTGTCAAGGCTGTATATTGTCACCCTGCTTATTTAAATTATATACAGAGTACATCATGAGAAACACTTGGCTGGAAGAAACACAAGCTGGAATCAAGATTGCTGGGAGAAATATCAATAACCTCAGATATGCAGATGACACCACCCTTATGGCAGAAAGTGAGAAGAACTAAAGAGCCTCTTGATGAAAGTGAAAGAGGAGAGTGAAAAAGTTGGCTTAAAGCTCAGCATTCAGAAAATGAAGATCATGGCATCTGGTCCCATCACTTCATGGGAAATAGATGGGGAAACAGTGGAAACAGTGTCAGACTGTTTTGGGGGGGCTCCAAAATAACTGCAGATGGTGACTGCAGCCATGAAATTAGAAGATGCTTAGTCCTTGGAAGAAAAGTTATGACCAACCTAGATAGTATATTCAAAAGCAGAGACATTACTTTGCCGACTAAGGTCTGTCTAGTCAAGGCTATGGTTTTTCCTGTGGTCATGTATGGATGTGAGAGTTGGACCGTGAAGAAGGCTGAGCACGGAAGAACTGATGCTTTTGAACTGTGGTGTTGGAGAAGGCTCTTGAGAGTCCCTTGGACTGCAAGGAGATCCAACCAGTCCATTCTAAAGGAGATCAGCCCTGGGATTTCTTTGGAAGGAATGATGCTAAAGCTGAAGCTCCAGTACTTTGGCCACCTCATGCGAAGAGTTGACTCATTGGAAAAGACTCTGATGCTGGGAGGGATTGGGGGCAGGAGGAGAAGGGGACAACCGAGGATGATATGGCTGGATGGCATCACTGACTCGATGAACGTGGGTCTGAGTGAACTCCGGGAGATGGTGATGGACAGGGAGGCCTGGCGTGCTGCGATTCATGGGGTTGCAAAGAGTCGGACACGACTGAGCGACTGAAGTGAACTGATATGTTGTTTACATAGACATACATGTACACACACACAAATGTATGCATGTTTATTCGCCCAAGATTTTCTTGGGTGCAACTGTTATTAATATAAAAACTTTTGGTTCTAAACTAAACTTTTTATGGAGCAACTGAAGCCAAAAAGCTGTTTTAGTTTGGTTACTTTTATTCATCAAAGTCATTTGGGAATGACTCATCAAGTAATTTATCTCAGTCAAGAGATATGTTTAGGATTTGTAATGGTTTGAAATCAAACAGTACTGACTTTTGGAAGATTTTCCTAAAGCTGATGAATATGAGGGATTTCAAAGCTGTTCTTGTTTTCAGAAGCAAACAAAAACAACAAAGAAATCATACCAAAACAGGAAGAATGTTACTCGGTTACTCAGTTCTTTTCTGTTTTATTGCTTTAATGTATAAAATTTTCTGATAGAGATCTGTTGTGTGCACCTTAAATACAACATATACAGTCCATGAGATTCTCCAGGCCAGAATACTGGAGTGGGTAGCCTTTCCCTTCTCCAGGGGATGTTCCCAATTCAGAGATCGAACCCTAAATTTGAAGGGACCAGGGCTTCCACAAATAAATAAGGTTGTTTTTAGTGGTGACCCTGGTGGATGGGGGCAACCTTAAGAAGCCCTATGTATGTTTTGAGGCAGTGTGGTCTTGTTGAAGCAGCATGGACTTTGCAGTCCCACTGACTGGTCAATTTCCAGATATCTGACCTTGAAGGAAATCACTCAGCCTTTTAAGTTTCAAAATAAAGCAGGCCTTATTCTTACTTTGTGGAGAAGGAAATGGCAACCCAATCTAGTACTCTTGCCTCTAAAATCCCATGGATGGAGGAGCCTAGCAAGCTACAGTCCATGGGGTTGCGAAGAGTCGGACACGACTGAGCTACTTTACTTTCACTTTTCACTTTCTTGCATTGGAGAGTTCAGTCCACTTCAGTTCAGTCACGCAGTTGTGTCCGACTCTTCGCAACCCCATGAATCGCAGCATGCCAGGCCTCCCTGTCCATCACCATCTCCCGGAGTTCACTCAGACTCACGTTCATCGAGTCACTGATGCCATCCAGCCATCTCATCCTCGGTAGTCCCCTTCTCCTCCTGCCCCCAATCCTTCCCAGCATCAGAGTCTTTTCCAATGAGTCAACTCTTTACATGAAGTAGCCAAAGCACTGGCGTTTCAGCTTTAGCATCATTCCTTTCAAAGAAATCCCAGGGCTAATCTCCTTCAGAATGGACTGGTTGAATCTCCTTGCAGTCCAAGGGACTCCCAAGAGTTTTCTCCAACACCACAGTTCAAAAGCATCAATTCTTTGGTGCTCAGCCTTCTTCACAGTCCAACTCTCACATCTATACATGACCACAGGAAAAACCATAGCCTTGACTAGACGGATCTTAGTCGGCAAAGTAATGTCTCTGCTTTTGAATATACTATCTAGGTTGGTCAGAACCTTTCTTCCAAGGATTAAGTGTCTTTTAATTTCATGGCTGCAGTCACCATCTGCAGTTATTTTGGAGCCCCCAAAATAAAATCTGACACTGTTTCCACTGTTTCTCCATCTATTTCCCATGAAGTGACAGGACTGGATGCCATGATCTTTGTTTTCTAAATGTTGAGCTTTAAGCCAACTTTTTCACTTTCCTCTTTCACTTTCATCAAGAGGCTCTTTAGTTCTTCTTCACTTTCTGCCATAAGGGTGGTGTCATCTGCATATCTGAGGTTATTGATATTTCTCCCGGCAATCTTGATTCCAGCTTGTGTTTCTCCCAGTCCAGCATTTCTCATGATGTACTCTGCATATAAGTTAAATAAGCAGGGTGACAGTATACAGCCTTGATGTACTCCTTTTCCTATTTGGAACCAGACTGTTGTTTAATGTCCAGTTCTAACTGTTGCTTCCTGACCTGGATACAGATTTCTCAAGAGGCAGGTCAGGTGGTCTGGTATTCCCATCTCTTGAAGAATTTTCCACAGTTTATTGTGATCCACACAGTCAAAGGCTTTGGCATAGTCAATAAAGCAGAAATAGATGTTTATGGAACTCTTGCTTTTCGATGATCCAGTGGATGTTGGCAATTTGATCTCTGGTTCCTCTGCGTTTTCTAAAACCAGCTTGAACATCAGGGAGTTCACGGTTCACGTGTTGCTGAAGCCTGGCTTGGAGAATTTTGAGCATTACTTGCCTAGCATGTGAGATGAGTGCAATTGTGTGGTAGTTTGAGAATTCTTTGGCATTGCCTTTCTTTGGGATTGGACAGCACAGGAAATGCCGAGAGGAGCTACCCTGTGTCTGCCGGGAGGAACCTTCCCGCGTCTTAGGTCAGTGGTGGCTGGGAGGAGCTACCCCGCGTCCAAGGCCAGGGTGGTTAACCTGAGGAGCCACCCCGAGCCCAAGGCCAGGAGGCGGCTGGGAGGAGCCACTCACACCCGACGGCTGGGCCACAGCTGGGAGGAGCAACCCAAGGAACGCTGGCTGCGCAGGCACGGGAGGGCCTAGAGGAGCTATCCAACATTGAAGGTCAGGAACGGCAGCGGTAAGGAGATACCCCTCGTCCAAGGTAAGGAGCAGCAGCTGTGCTTTGCTGGAACAGCTGTGAAGAGATATTCCACGCCCAAGGTAAGAGCAACCCAAATAGGATGGTAGGTGTTGCAAGAGGGCATTAGAGGGCAGACACACTGAAACCATACTCACAGAAAACTAGTCAACCTAATCACACTAGGACCACAGCCTTGTCTATCTCAGTGAAACCAAGCCATGACTGTGGGGCCACCCAAGATGGGCAGGCCACGGTGGAGAGGTCTGACAGAATGTGGTCCATTGGAGAAGGGAATGGCAAGCCACTTCAGTATTCTTGCTTTGAGAACCCCATGAACAGCACTGGAAAAGGAAATGGCAACCTACTCCAGTACTCTTGCCTGGAGAATCCCAGGGAAGGGGGGAGCCTGGTTGGCTGCCATCTATGGGGGCACAGAGTCGGACACGACTGAAGTGACTTAGCAGAAGCAGCAGCAGCCTTCTTACTTTGAGGGATGATTATAAAGATTACATTGAACATAAGAATCAACAATCATCAAAACTGACTTGAGAAGAAATAGCAGACTGGAATAGATCTGTAAAAAGGAAAAACATTGAATTAAGAATTAAAATGTTCCCACAAAAACCCAGGGCTAGATAGCGTCACTAGTGAACTCCCATCAGATAACTGGAGAAGCAGTGCTAGTCCTTTACAAACTCTACGGGAAAAGAGAAGAGCAAGGGAAACTTACCAGTTTGCTTCATGATGTAACTACTGATACCAAAGCCAGAAAAGATATGACGAGAAAACCGTAAACCGTTGTTGCTTATGAATATAGACAAAGAAATCCTCAACAAAGGTTAGGAAACTGAATCCAGCAAACATGTGAAAAAAGTACTTGATGATCAAGTAGAATTTATCCTGAGAATGCAAGATTGGTTCATTCATCCTAAAAGCAAGTTTATCTAGTGGTTTTGTTGCTAAATTGTGTCTGACTCTTGTAACCCTGTGGACTATAGCTCACTGGGCTCCTCTGTCCATGGAATTCTCTAGACAAGAATAGTGAAGTGGGTAGCCTTTCCCTTCTCCAGGGGATCTTCTTGACCTAGGGATCGAACCTAGGTCTCCTACAGTGCAGGCAGATTCTTTACCAACTGAGCCACCAGGGAAGCCCAATATACTATATTAATAAAGAACAAAAACTACACGATCACTTCAATAGATTAAAAAAAAAAAGCATTCAACAAAATCTAATGTGCAATCATAAAAGCTTTCAACAAACTAGGAATAGATGGGAACTTCCTTAACCTAATAAAAAGCATATATATATATATATATATATATATATATATATATAAAAAAAAAAAGCCTACAGCTAACATCATGGTTAATGGTAAAAGGCTGAAATGTTTTTCATAAGCTCAGGAAAATGTCAAACAATTTGCTTTCACTACTTCAAGCTGGAGTACTGGAGTTTCTAGCGAGTGCAAGCAGGTAAGAAAAAGAAAGAAAATGCATCCGGAATGGAAAGGAAGAAGTACAAGCTATCTTTATTTAATGACAGTATGATGCTTATGTAGAAAATTTTAAGAAACCACACTCAGAGTAAATAAGCTCAGCAGGGTCACAGATGGTAAAATTAATGCACAGAAATCGACTGTATTTCTATGTAATAGCAATGAATAATACAATAACAGAATTAAAACAATTTCATTCACAATAGTATCAGAGAGAATAAAGTGCTTAGGAATAAATTTAAGAAAAGAACTCAAGACTTACGCCTTGAAAACCGTACAGTATTTCTAAGAGAAACTAAAGAAGATCCGACGCAGCGGTTAAGAAGCCCCCTGCCAATGCAGGAGACGCGGGAGAAGCAGGTTGATCCCTGGGCAGGAAGATTCCCCTGAGGAGAAAGTGGCAGCCCACTCCAGTGTTCTTTCCTGGGAAATCCATGGACAGAGGAGCCTGGCGGGCTACAGCCACAGGGTCACAGAGTGGGACACAGCTGAGGGCGCATGGAAATAAATGGAGAGGTATCTTATGTTCCCTGATTGATTGGATGACTCATTTATTAAGCTGGTAATTCTCCATAAACTGAGATTCAATACTGGTTGATGTGGAGAGAATTGTCGTTTTAATCCCTATCAAAAATTCCAGCAGGATTTTTTGTGGGGGAGGTGGGGGTTAAAAACTAAAAAGCTGACAAGCTAATCCTAAAACTTACCTGGAAATACAGAAGGCCCAAAATAGCAAAAGCAATCTTATAAGCTGGAGGATTTACACTTCCCAATATCAAAACATACTACAAAGCAATAAAGACTATGTGGTGCTGGCATAAGAATAAACCCGTAGATCAATGGAAAAGAAGAGTCTAGAAATAAGGCCTTACATTTATATTGTTGATTTTTCAGCTAAACGTACCAAGACAATTCAATAGGGTAAAGAATAGTCTTTTCAACAAATGGTGCTAGAGAGTAGGATATCCATCTGCATGTAAAAAAATGAATCTAGACCCTTCAGTTCAGTTCAGTTCAGTCACTCAGTCGTGTCCGACTCTTTGCGACACAATGAATCATAGCACGCCAGGCCTCCCTGTTCATTACCATCTCTAGGAGTTCACTCAGACTCACGTCCATCAAGTCCGTGATGCCATCCAGCCATATCATCCTCGGTCGTCCCCTTCTCTTCCTGCCCCCAATCCCTCCCAGCATCAGAGTCTTTCCCAGTGACTCAACTCTTCTCATGAGGTGGCCAAAGTACTGGAGTTTCAGCTTCAGCATCATTCCTTCCAAAGAAATCCCAGGGCTGATCTCCTTAAGAATAGACTGGTTGGATCTCCTTGAAGTCCAAGGGACTCTCAAGAGTCTTCTCCAACACCACAGTTCAAAAGCATCAATTCTTTGGTGCTCAGCCTTCTTCACAGTCCAACTCTCACATCCATACATGACCACTGGAGAAACCATAGCCTTGACTATACGGACCTTAGTCGGCAAAGTAATGTCTCTGCTTTTGAATATACTATCTAGGTTGGTCATAACTTTTTTTCCAAGGAGTAAGCGTCTTCTAATTTCATGGCTGCAGTCACCATCTGCAGTGATTTTGGAGCCCCCCAAAATAAAGTCTGACACTGTTTCCACTGTTTCCTCATCTATTTGCCATGAAGTGATGGGACCGAATGCCATGATCTTCTATTTTTGAATGTTGAGCTTTAAGCCAACTTTTTCAGTCTCCTCTTTCACTTTCATCAAGAGGCTTTTTAGCTCCTCTTCACTTTCTGCCATAAGGGTGGTATCATCTGCATACCTGAGGTTAGTGATATTTCTCCCGGCAATCTTGATTCCAGCTTGTGTTTCTTCCAGTCCAGCATTTCTCATGATGTACTCTGCATATAAGTTAAATAAGCAGGAAGACAATATACAGCCTTGACGTGCTCCTTTTCCTATTTGGAACCAGTCTGTTGTTCCATGTCCAGTTCTAACTGTTGCTTCTTGGCTTGCATACAGATTTCTCAAGAGGCAGGTTAGGTGGTCTGGTATTCCCATCTCTTGAAGAATTTTCCACAGTTTATTGTGATCCACACAGTCAAAGGCTTTGGCATAGTCAATAAAGCAGAAATAGATGTTTTTCTGGAACTCTCTTGCTTTTTCCATGATCCAGCAGATGTTGGCAATTTGATCTCTGGTTCCTCTGCCTTTTCTTAAACCAGCTTGAACATCAGGAAGTTCACAGTTCGCGTATTGCTGAAGCCTGGCTTGCAGAATTTTGAGCATTACTTTACTAGCATGTGAGATGAGTGCAATTGTTTGGTAGTTTGAGCATTCTTTGGCATTGCCTGTCTTTGGAATTGGAATGAAAACTGACCTTTTCCAGTCCTGTGGCCACTGCTGCACTATACAAAAATGTTAAATCAAAATGGATCATAAAGCTGGTGTAAAACCTAAAAGTATAAAACCTTTAGAAGAAAATTCAGGAGAAAATATTTGTGATTTTGAGTGGGGCAAATATTTCTTAGATATGATACCAAAAATACAATCCTTTATGGAAAAAATTCATGAATTGCACTACATCAAAATTAAGAACTTATGTGCTTCAAAGGACACCGTTAAGAAAATGAAAACAGAAGCCACAGACTAGGAAAAATATGTGCAGATAATATATGTGATAAAGGACTTGTATCCAAAATATATAAAGAATTCTTATAACTCAGTAAAAGGAGATTATAACTTGGCAAAAGGTTTGAAAAGATGTGTCACCAAAAAGATATATGAATGCTCAATAAACCCACAAAAGATGCTCACATAATTAGTCTCAGGGAAATGCAAATTAAAACTAGCCTGAAATACCACTTCACACACTTGTGAAATGGCTGTCACCAAAAGATAGAGGATATGAGAGAGGATATGGAGAAATTGGAACTCTTAGACCTTGCTGGTAAGAAAATGGTGTAGCTACTTAGGAAAATAGTTTGATAGAATTTCTCTTAAAAGTTAAATATACATTTACTATGTGAATCAGAAATTCTACTCATAGGAATGTACTCAATAAAACAAGACATACCCACACACAGGTCTGTATGTAAGTGTTTTTAATAGCTTCATTCATAACAGCCCCAAACTGGAAACAACTCAAATGGCCATCAACTGGTGAAATAGTGGTTAAAGAAAACATGGTTTGTTAATACAACAGAATACAATTCCTCAACAACAATGAAAAGAACAAAATATCAATGCATGCTACCATATGAACCACAAAAATATACCAAATGAAAGAAACCAGATGTAAAAACCCACAGAGCATCTGAGTGCATTTATATAAAATGTCCAGGTAGATCATACAGACAGAAAGTAGCTTAGTGGCTGCCTGGGCTGGGCCTGGGAAGGGGTGACAGCAAGTAGGTACTAGGGATCTTCTGAGAGATGATGGGAATGCCCTACCACTGGTTTGTGGCGATGTTTGCACAACTTCATAAATTTAGTAAAAATCATAGAGTTGTAATGGATGAATTTTATGGTATGTAAATTATTAATAGTACTGATAATGAGTAAAATGAGCTTATATTAGACAGATTAGCACATGGTCCTCAATAATGATAGTCTTATTCTTTCAGGATGTATTTCATCTTCTGAGCTCAGAGCTGATTGAACTGAGTGACTGAACTGAACTGAGCATTTACTGAGTACTCACCCCTGTGGCCTGGAGAATCCCATGGACAGAGGAGCCTGGACGGCTACAGTCCATGGGGTCACAGAGTTGGACACGACTGACTGACTGATACTCACTCTTCCAGACTCTGTGCTAGTGGCCTTCTTTAGAATTAATCTCATAACAGTTCTCTGGCACAGGTGGTAGTATGATGCCTGTTCTACAGGAAAGGAAATGGAAGGTTCGTTAAGGTCATGGGGTTGTGGCATGGCGAATCTCCTGTGTCCAGATCTAACCTGGTCAAACGTCCTGGCCCCTTTCAGTTCAGTTCAGTTCAGTCCCTCAGTCGTGTCCGACTCTTTGCAACCCCATGAATTGCAGCACGCCAGGCCTCCCTGTCTATCACCAACTCCCGGAGTTCACTCAGACTCATGTCCGTCGAGTCGGTAATGCTATCCAGCCATCTCATCCTCTGTGGTCCCCTTCTCCTCCTGCCCCCAATCCCTCCCAGCATCAGAGTCTTTTCCAATGAGTCAACTCTTCGCATGAGGTGGCCAGAGTACTGGAGTTTCAGCTTTAGCATCAGTCCTTCCAAAGAACACCCAGGGCTGATCTCCTTTAGAATGGACTGGTTGGATCTCCTTGCGGTCCAAGAAACTCTTAAGAGCCTTCTCCAACACCATAGTTCAAAAGCATCAATTCTTCCATGCTCAGCCTTCTTCACAGTCCAACTCTCACATCCGCACATGACCACAGGAAAAACCATAGCCTTGACTAAATGGATCTCTGTTGGCAAAGTAATATCTCTGCTTTTGAATATACTATCTAGGTTGGTCATAACTTTTCTTCCAAGGAGTAAGTGTCTTTTAATTTCATGGCTGCAGTCAACATCTGCAGTGATTTTGGAGCCCAGATAAAGTTTGACACCGTTTCCACTGTTTCCCCATCTATTTGCCATGAAGTGATGGGACCAGATGCCATGATCTTTGTTTTCTGAATGTTGAGCTTTAAGCCAGCTTTTTCACTCCCTCTTTCACTTTCGTCAAGAGGCTTTTTAGTTCCTTTTCACGAAGACCTAAGAATTCCTAGTCTGCTTGTGGGGCCAGCTAGGTGGCTCGAAGCATGTTCTTTGTTCTATACTAGGTCCTGCTGAAACCGTTGCTGTTTGAGGCCTGCTCTTCCAGGTTACCTGGCAGTTCTGCTCTGCAATGAGATTGTTGCTCACCATAACAGTAATTGCCTGACTGGCTCTGACTCATGTTTCTCCTCGTCAGAAGACTGTGACTATGACCCCTCTCTTTTTACGAGGTGTCAGATTCTGTTTTTAGTGAAGTACAATTGATTTTGGTGGGCTGCAGCCCCTTGGGTCGCAGAGAGTCAGACCCAACTGAGTGACTGAGCAGACATGCACACACATAGCTGATTTACAATGTTACCTTAGTTTCAGATTCTTCTCTAGGTTATTACAAGATACTGAACTTGGTTCCCTACGATATACAGTCGGTTCTTGTTTATTTATAGTAGTGCCTATCTGTTAATCCCAAACTAATGTATCCCTCCACTGCCTTCCTCTTTGGTAACCATGGGTTTGTTTTCCATGTCTGTGAGTCTTGTTTAGTAAATAAGTTCATTTGTATCATATTTTTAGGTTCCACATAAAAATGATATGGTATTTGTCTTTCTCTGACTTACTTCACTCGGTGTGATAATCTCTAGGTTCAACCATGTTACTGCAAATGGCATTCTTTTTTACGACTGAATAGTATTCCATTGTGTGTGTATGTGTGTGTGTATAAAACACATCTTTTTGTCCATTCATTTGTTATGAACATTTAGGTTGCTTCCATGTCTTTGCTATTACAGTGCTGCTGTGAACACTAGGGTGCTTGTATCTTTCTGAATTAAGAGTTTTTGTCTTGCCTTTTCTGTATGTATGCCCAGGAGTAAGGCTGCTGAATCATATGGTAACCCCATCTTCACTTTTCCGAGGAACCCCCATACTCTTCTGTATAGTGGCTGCACCAATCTACCCGCCCACTAACACTGTAGGAGGTTTTCCGTTTCTCCACAGCTTCTCCAGGATTTATTATTTGTAGATTTTTAAATGATGACCATTCTGACAGGTGTGAGGTGGTGCCGCATCGTGGTTTTGATTTGCATTTCTCTAATAATCTGTGACATTGAGCATCTTTTCACGTGCCTGTTGGTCATTTGTATGTCTTCTTTGGAGAAATTCTATTTAGGTTTTCTGCTTGTTTTTGATGGGGCTGTTTGTGGTTTGTTGTTGTTGCTGCTGAGCTGTATGAGCCGCTGCGACCCCTTTTGGCCCCTGTTGACATGCTGGAGGATGGCGGTGTGTGGCGGGGGAGCCTCTCAACACTGCTCACTGGGTTTCTGTGACTCAGGCCAGTGCTTCTGCCTCACGCCTGCCTTGGGAGTCCCTGAAGTTCACGTTTCCTCAGGCTTTTCCCTCCGCCCATCATCCATCCATTGCCATCCTTAGGCCACAGGGCATCCTCTCTGTGGAAGAGCCTTTCATCAGTTTGGAATGGTTTATCCTTTAGGGTTCAGCTCTGGGTGATGCTCCAGGCTACGGGTTAGAGAGTGAGACAGTTTCAGGTGCTCGCTGGGCCCCAATCCCTCTCACATTAACTACTGCATTCCTGGGATTCTAATGGTTCCTTTCATTCTTCATTGGATTCCTATTAGACATTAGTTAAGACATGTAAAAGGAGTATGTAGACGCTCAGCTGGTCCTGTGTGAGGGTGGATATGAGTCACATCTCCCACATCCACCAGCATTCAGACAAATTCACAGCGTTGTGCTCTTTTCTGTAGCTGACAGTCTGACGTGGCTAGGAGTTTGCCTCAAACTTCCTCTGCTTTTTGCCTTTGCATTCCCATGTCTGGATTCATTGCACCCCTTAATCACTACTTCTCAGATACCTGCCATGACCAAGACCTGTGCTGAGTGCACAAAGGAGGCAGAGACACTCTGCTGCTGCTGCTAAATCGCTAGAGTCATGTCCAACTCTGTGCGACTCTATAGACGGCAGCCCACCAGGCTCTGCCGTCCATGGGATTCTCCAGGCAAGAACACTGGAGAGGGTTGCCATTTCCTTCTCCAATGCATGCAAGTGAAAAGTGAAAGTAAAGCGCTCAGTCATTAGCAACCCCATGGACTGCAGCCTACCAGGCTCCTCCAGCCATGGGATTTTCCAGGCAAGAGTACTGGAGTGGGGTGCCACTGCCTTCTCTGAGAGAAGCCCTAATATTTCTCTTTTCCTGGAGCTTTCAGGCCAGTTGGAGAGACTGGAGGCGCACGTGTAAGGAGAAATTGTACATTCCCTGAGCGAATGGGATGGGGAGAGGATAATCCCACAGCACGGAGTCAGGTTAACCATGGCTGAGACAGCGCAGGGATCCAGACAAACCCACCGCAGGGCAGGCCTCTGTTTAGGGAGAAAAGTGCTGAGAGATGCTCTCCCACAGCAGACGGCAGAGTCTCAGGACCGTGTCCTCCGCTGAGCCAGAGCAGCGCTGCAGACATGATCCAGAGTTGGCTATCATGTTAAGGGAAACGTGGGCATTATCTGTGTTTTCCCAGCAGCCCCCACTCCCTCAAATTTGCTCAATTCTCAAACCAGTTTGCTCCTGGATAATTAAAAGTAAGGGCTTCCCAGGTGGCTCAGTGGTAAAGAATCCACCTGCAATGCCGGAGACAACAGGTTTGATTCCTGGGTCAGAAAGATCCCCTAGAGAAGGAAATGGCAACCCACTCCAGTATCCTTGCCTGGAGAATCCCATGGACAGAGGAGCCTGACGGGCTACAGTCCCTGGGGTCACAAAGAGTCTGACGTGACTGCACACGTATGCACAGTCACTTGAGATGTAAAAATATATATTTGGACCATTACCAGGCCAAAGTTAACTCAAGTTCCACCTCCTCTTTGGAGGTGATTCCCAGCATTAGACGGCCTGATGAGTCTTCCTCAGACGGCCTGTGGCCCTCCTCCTCCTCCTTCCGTCATGTTGTAGCTCAATCATGGGCTAAATAGACTTTTTTTTTTTTTAATATATATATAGGTTTAGCCTTTTCCTTTTTTAGTGTTTAAATTTATTTTTAATTGAAGGATTAGTGCTTTACAGAATTTTGTCAGTTTTGTACAAGGGAAGTTATAACCACTCTTTGCTGATGTAATCACAGGACCTCTGCTTTTTGTTCACTCCCTCCCACAGCAACACAGGGCAATTGTGGCCTCCTGGATCTGGATCTGGTGGGGGGGGGGGGAAGGGGGGGGAGAAGCAGGGGGAGGGGGAGGAGAAGGGAGGAGCAGCAGGCAGGTCTCACTCGTCTCCTTTCAATGTTCAACCAGAGCTGCTTGCTTTTTATCTCAACCATATATGTGTTGGGCCTCAGCCTATGATTTCTTTTGAATGTTGAAACCACTGTTTTAAGAAACTGGGTATGAAGAGGAAAGCTGAAATAGTGATTTAAAAGAAGCTTGCTTTGCAAAGCAACTACACTCCAATAAAAAACAAACAAAAAACAAAGGCAAAGAAAGAAGTTTGCTTGTGGACTTGACAAAATGATCCGGAGAGGCAAGTGTACTGTCAGTCCTGGACATACTCCACGTTCATGCTCTCTTGACTCTGTGGTGTGTGTGTGCATGCGTGTGTGCTCAGTCGTGTCCAGCTCTCTTGTGACACCCTAGACTGTGGGCTCCTCTGTCCATGGGGCTTCCCAGGCAAGAATGCTGGAGCAGGTTGCCATTCCTTCTCCAGGGGATCTTTCCAACCCAGGGATCAAATCCTGAGACTCCTGCACTGCAGGCAGATTTTTACCACTGAGCCACACTGGAAGCCCCTTGACTCGGTTAGATTTCAAGATAACTGTCATCTAGATCTTTGTTTCCACATGCAATTTCCAATCATGTGTTAACCCTGAAGAGAATGAAGTGGCATTCAGACGTAGCATGTTTTAAATTTTTGCATCGTTTGTATTTGCATTAGGGATATAAAGGTTTTAGAATCTGTCCATGGACTGTTCTTTTCCTAAACATAAATTTTCTTTGCATCTTCTAAAGATAATGTTTCCCATCTATCCTTTGTGTCCGGGATAGAAATCACTAAGTACTTTAAGGAATGATAACTTGGGTTGTTCTCCTCGTGTGGAAATTTGTACCCACCGATGTTCTGTCACGAAACGTGGCTTCTGTGGCCACAGTGCCGCTCACCACCTGCGTGCTCACAAGAGGCAGTGCTGGAAAGCGGTGAAAGCCGGAGCCGGTAGTCAGAGGCTGGCATTTCTCTCTTACTCACCTTGATTCTAATAAGTACTTAACAGCTTGAGTCCTAGGAACAAGGATACTAGCCTTGCTGACTTCCCAGGCTTGTTCTGGGTAGAAATAAATAATTCTCTGTGAAGCCTTTTTGCAAATATCAAGAGCTCTACAAATCCACGTGGCTGTGTCACTGAAGTGAACAGGGCTCTTCATTTCCCATGGCAATGACACTCATCTAAAGGACATCGTGACTTATCTCTCTGCATGTGGAGATTCAGTTTCTTCAAAGAGAAAAATAACACTATAAAAGCTGTAGGGCTTACCTGGAATAATGATACAGGGATTTTTCATAATCTTTATATAAATGTCATTTTTAAAGAAAGAAAAATGGATTACCACTCTTGTTTATTTGTAACTTGAGTTTTATTGTTCACTACCATGCTATTACTCTTCTATACAGACTTGGCATTTGCATTTTAAGTCCAAAGAATGTCTCATTTCTTTATTATATTTAAAACAGAGGTATTACAAAGGAGAAAGTAACAGTGATGCCTTCTATTTTATGTCCATGAAGTAATTAGTACATGAAGCATTAATCTTTGGCACATGTTTTAAGCATGCAGACAGTATGTTCCACATCTTTTTGTAAAACAGAAAGACATTACAAAGATGAATGCAGAAACACTAAGTGCTATGGTTTTTTCTAAAAGAAATTTTAGGATATTTACATAGTTTAAAATACTTAATATTTTTCATTTTAAAAAGTCCTTGAATTTTCAAACCGAGTACAATGGAGCTGCACTTCATGTGTTTATGCTTAGAATATAGTGCAGCCCTTTCCCTCATCACGTGTTGTTACAGAGGAAATGGGTTCTCGTACACATTAAAGTGGGAAAAAACTGCATATTAATTCCAAACAATTCCTTAGACTGGAGGGAACAAGTCTCTTTTGGAGTAGTCATGTTTATTTTATAGTAACTTTGTAGCTGAACAATTTGTTATGTTAATACAGAAATACAAAAAGCTTTATCAAACAAAATACTTACTATTTTCTAGCTGCCTTACAGAAATGATTTACTCAAGAAAACAGAAAAAAATTTCTCAGTTTCATTAATCAGCTTTGTAAATATTTTGCCAGAGCTTTGTTTTCCTGGGGTGGGGGAAGCAAATAAAAACGTTTAAAAGCTCATATGTGTCTATTGTGTTTTAGCTTGGTGTATTTATTAAGAGTAAATTCTGTGTGTCTTTGCAGTTCATCAATATGTGTATTTAGAAGTTTTTCAAGTTCTCTTGCTCGCTTCTCCTCCTCCAGAAGGAAATGCTGTGCGGCCAGAGAAGCCGGGAAGGATGTATCTGGGGGAGACTAAAGAAAGAAGAAAAAGTTAGATGAGTAACACAAGGTCTTTTATAATCTTCGTGTTTCTTGGCAGGCGTCACCCCGGACAAACTGTCAAACACTGCAGCTCTTAATGAAAAATATATCTTAAGCTGAACTCTCTACACCAGTGTAACGTAGTCACTGCTAATGAAGTCCTCAAGGAACGAATTTAAAAACTGGCTTAGAAAAGGGGCTCGTGGCCGCATGCAGCTAGCCAGATGAGGCGGGATAAGAGCATGATGTCTGGCGGGAAGGGAAATATTGTCTGCCCAGTTGCAGCTGCGATCACCTCGGTGATGAGTGCCGGGTTGCACCCTTCATGTGGTGTGGAAGTGCTTAGTTAGCTGTGATCTGTTTAGTGCTTATTTACACACACACACAGAATGTGTGGCTGAGGAATAAAGAGCAATGACAGATAATTTTACAGTGCTTCGTTCAAAATTAATGTTTTAGGTTAATTAAAAAAATAAGTTGGGGAAATTTTTACTTTTGTTTTTAGTTCTGCAGCACCCCCAGACTCTTCTTCAACTTTTGTTTTATTGGAAGAATGGGATTCTTATAAAGCCTGAGAAGAATCCACGATCGGAACACAGCCCCAAGCCTGGTCTCTGGCAGGGGCGTATGGACTGGGGCGGAGGGTGGTGGCATGCAGCCAGCTTAAGGGGCAGCCCCAGCGCAGCTGCCGGGCCAGGTACCGCATCTTCACTCAAAGAGAATATGACAGTCTGTGGGGTGTGGGACGCTGCTGTTGATCTGGCAAATACATTCTTTTATACTCAGTAAGGAGGAAGGTCAGAAGTAGCTGGCATTCTTCTGGGACAGACACCATCCCCGTTCTCGCCCCACCATGATGTTTCATGTTAACGGTGCTGTCATGACACACTCTGGAGGAGCCTGGATCAGCTGGACGTTCCAAAGACTGCAGACACAGTAACACAAGCATCGTGCGAAGACATATGAGCAAGAATCAGCAAGCATGCTGAAGGCTTGGAAAGAGAGAGGTACTTCAGAGAGTTAGGAGGGAAACCCCAGAAGCAATTCAGGGCTTGACATTCTGTTTGTAGGTGTCTGGAGATATGGAGCATGTCAGGACATCTTTTAAGGACAAATTAATGTACCTTGTACTTCTTATCACTATGAAAGATGCATAAAGCTTGGCAGGTCTCTTCAAGTTTTCGAGGCAGCATCTTCCACTCTGGGGAGGAATAATCTGAATCATTTATTATGTGACACAGAAGGCTGTTTTGTTTGTTTTTAGAAGGGCCCAGAGCAAGAAAGGGCTCTGCAGTCAGCTGGGAGTGGGGCACAAGCTGTCTTGCTACTTGGGTGAAATGACTTAGCAGATTTCATACTAGAAGCTGTGGTAGAGAAAAATGGTGGTAGGCTCTTTGTGAAGCCTCTGGCAAGTTTCAAAGGGAAAGCTGTATTACAATCCCTTAAGCCAGGCCATCTGCAGCAGAACATTGTATACTATTTGCTAGACAGTTCCTGTCATGCTCGTGAGCCCTGGCTGAGACACTAAGAAGCAGACAGGATGACATGACCTAGCCTCTGACTTGGCTATTCCAATAGAATTATGCATGGGTCCACTAACACTGTCTGCCTTAACTCAGGTTCATCTAGCTACTGTTCCTATTGAATGTCTGATCTGCTTGCAACAGAGACCAAAGCTGAGCTCCTGATATGGCATCATCCCTCAAAGAGATCAACCAGACTCTTGGTGGCAAACATTACATCAGGTCCCTCAATCCTTGGAAAGGGCAGACAGGGCAATAAGCCCTCCTTACCAGAACTGGCGTGAATCCTACAGTCTGCATCTCCTGCCTGCAGGGCCTCGGCCAGCACCACTGTCTAAGGGCTCACAGAGTAACTGGTTGATTGACCTGAGATCCTGACTAATAATAAGCAAGCCTACTTTACAGCAGAGAAGTATGGTAGTGAGGGCATGATCAGGGGTCCACTGGCTCCACCACATACGGCATATTTGTCTTCAGAGGGTGCCAGCCTGATGGGCTTCCTGAAGGCATAGCTGAGCTGTTAGCTTGTCAACCATATCCTATGAGCATGGCAGCCATTCTTCAGGACATGGTGTGGACTTTAAACCAATGGCTGTCACAGGCTACTGCATTTGTAAGAGTGATCTGGGAATAGAAGGGAGGACGTAGGAATGGCTTCATGCTCTGTTCACCCTCTTGGAGAATTTATACCTTCTCTCTCTGTCTTTAGGCTCTGTTGGTCTACAGATCTTCGGTGTCAGAGAAGGAAAGCCTCTCACCAAATGAGACCGTGGAGTTAAAGCTTTGGCAGCATCTAGTCACAGGACTCTTCATGCTGACAGGTCGGAGGCACAGAAAAGAGGTGCGATACTGGCAGAGGCACCTGACCCCGAGCATCATCAGGGCTGAGACCGTTAATACACAGGGGCAGTGAAGAATACGTCTGGGACTCAGGTAATCCACGGAGGGGCTCTTTTCGGTGCTCTCATGCCCAGTTTTAAGTACAGGTGCCAAACCACATCCTGCTAAGGGCACAGGAACCAGGGGCTTACCCCACAAGGCCAGCCATCTGGACCAATAGGAGTGTAGGTTGCAGGGGAAGGGAATCTAGAGAGGGTGAGGAGAGTATGAGTGTCAGTTAAATCCTCGAGATGGCATCAAGGGCTACCAGTTGTTCCATTGACCCTCCTCCTGTAA
The DNA here is from genome assembly GCA_917880005.1 of Nanger dama. Lineage (NCBI taxonomy): Eukaryota > Metazoa > Chordata > Mammalia > Artiodactyla > Bovidae > Nanger > Nanger dama. Next base: position 843,733 of record CAKJTW010000107.1, read on the forward strand.
GTTTTCCCAGAAATTATGACCAGTCAGAATCTTGGAGAAGCTAGGCCTGAATGGAATGAACAATGTGAAGAGAACATGGATCTGAGTGGTTCAAGCAGGGGACCATAATGCATGCTGCCCATGTCTACCCAGACCCCATCACCAGGCTGGCACATCTATCTCCCAGCTGCCCTGGGTTTTGGCTGCTAAGCTCACAGGTGGCCCCTTCTCTGGAGATCTGCCCGTGGCTGAACTGGAGCCTCCTGCCTCACCTGGAAAGTTGCAATCCTCCCCCTCTTCTCAGGGGCAGTGACTGATTGACATGGGGGTACAAAACACCAGCGGGGAAGATGGTGGAGTAGACAGGCCCTGAGCTCACCTCCTCTCACAGGCATATCAGAATCATAACTGTCTGAAGAGCACCTATCATAGAAAAAGACTGGAATCTATCAGGAAAGATCGACAATGAACGACAGAAGAAGGAACCACAATAAGACAGGTAGGAAGAGTGGATCCATGATATAGTGAAATCTCACACCCCCCAGGGAGGCGGCTCACACGTGGGAGAATAATTAAACTGCAGAGGTTCTCCCACAGCAGAGAGTCCTGGCGCCACACCGAGCACCCCAGCACAGGTTACAGCACTGGGAAGAGGAGCCTCCAGAGCATTTGGCTTTGAAGGCCATCAGGGCTTGCAGGAGCCCCACAAGACTAGGGGAAAAAGACTTCACTCTTAAAGGGCTCACACAAAATCTCATGCTTATGAGGACCCAGGGCAAGAGCAGTAATTTGATAGGAGCCTGGGCCAGATCTACCTGTTGGCCTTGGAGAGTCTCCTGGAGAGGCAGAGAATGGCTGCAGCTCACCCTGGGGACAAAGACACCAGTGTCAGACATACTGGGGAACATTCAACTGCACGAACGCTCTTGGCAGCTGACATCTTGGATCATTAGCGCCAAGACCTGGCCCCCACCTAACAGCCTGCATGTGACTGTGCTGGGACACTTCAGGCCAAGCAACTAACTGGGGGAAACACAGCCCTACCCATCAGCAGACAAGCTTCCTAAAGACTGAAGGGCACACAGCCACCTGTGGACTCACCTAGACAGGGCCTGGACCACCAGAGGGCCAAGACCCAGCTCTACCTAGCAGTGGGCAGGCATCAGCCTCTCTTTCTAGAGAGCCTGCCCAAACCTCTAGACCAGCCTCACCCACCAGGGAGCAGACACCAGCAGCAAGAAAACTATAATCCTGTAAGGCACACCAGACCTTCCTGAGACTAGCTGGCCCTGGCCCTGACCACTAGCAGGCTAACACAACCTCCAGACACCTCAGTCCCATACTCAACGGCATCATGAACTGCCTCCCCGACAGTGATCTGAAATGAGCTCTGGGATCCCTGGGCCCTGCAGCCAGACTCCAGGAACCAGGTCTGCCTGACAGTAGGTGGGCACTAAGCCCAGGATCTGGCTTTACCTGCCAGTGACTGGGCAAAGCCTTAGTCTTTGGGACCCTGAACTTGCCCACCAGTGAGCAAGTTCAGCACTAGCCCCAGCCTCCTTAGGATTCCATAACCAGGCACTTCATGACCATGCCCCACTGAACAGCAGCCAGCAAAGTCTACACAAGACAGGGTCTGGCAACCAACCAGACTAGGGACCGACCAGGCTTCCCACACACCCTGCCGGACCCAAGCAGCCCTCTCAGGGGGAACCTCTAGCTTGGGTGACAACAGAGGAGTGCACTGCTCGGGGCAATACGACGCCTTCTCCAAGGTCAAGCAACGTTAACTGACCAGCTGTACGCATAAAAGTACAAATAGCAACTTAGACAAAATGAGCTGGCAGAATATACTCCCAATGAAGGAACAAGATATATCTTTATAAGAAGAACTAAGTGATGTGGAGATAGGCCATCTACCCAAGAAAGAGTTCAGAGTAATGATCATAAAGATGCTCAAAGAACTCTGGAGAAGAATGGATGCCCAGAGTGAGAAATTAGAAATTAAGAGTTAGAAACTATAAGTAACAACCAAGCAGAGATGAGTAATACAACAACTCAAATGAAAAAAATACACTACAAGCAATCAATAACAGAAAAATGATTCAGAAGAATGGATCACTGAGCTAGAAGACAGAGTAATGCAAATCACTGCTGTTGAACAGAAAACAGAATTAAAAGAAATGCGGACAGTTTAACAGACTTCTGGGACAATACCACGTACACTAATATTTGCATTACAGAAGTCCCAGGAGGAGAAGAGACAAAAGGGACCCAAGAAGATATCTGGAGATAATAGCTGAAAACCTCCCAAACCTGGGAAAGGAAATAGCTACCCATGTCCAGGAAGTATAGAGACTCCCAAACAGGATTAACCCACAAAGTAACACACTAAGACACACAGTAATCAAAATGAAAAAATTAAAGAGAGAGCACTAAAATCAGTAAGGGAAAAGCAACAAATAAAATGCAAGGGAATTGTCAAAAGGTTATGGGCTGATTTTGCAGCAGAAACTCTGCAGTTCAGAAGGGAGTGGCAAGATATATTTAAAGTGATGAAAGGGAAAAGCCTACAACCAAGAACACTCTGCCCAGCAAGGCTCTCACTCAGATTTGATAGAGAGATAAAACACTTCGTAGACAAACAGAAGCTAAGAGAATTCAGCACCACCAAAGCAGCTTTACAAATACTAAAGGAACTTCTTAGGCGAAAAGGCCACAACTAGAAACAAGACAATTATGGGAGGAAAAATCTCACTAGTAAAGGGAAACATCAAGTTAAGGTAGGAAATCATCCGCACACAAAGCTAGCAGGGAGGCTGAAGGACAAAACATAGTAAAAGCATATCTTTCTACAATAAGCAGTTAAGAGATACATAGAACAATTAGATATAAAAATGATATTAAAAATATGGTAACTGTGAGGGAAGGAGAGGACAAATGCAAGGCATTTTAAATGTGTTTCAAATTAGAGATTAGCAACTTAAAACATTTATACATAACTATATGTAAGGACTGCTTACATATATATACTATATATATATATATATATATAACTATATATATATATATATATATATATAGACTGCTATACTAAAACCTCATTTGTAACTACAAATGTAAACTCTATGCTAATACACAAAAAAGAAAAAGGAATCTGGTCATAACAGTAAAGACAGTGATCAAATCACAAAAATAAAGGAAATAAAAGACCTACAAAAACAAATCCAAAACAACTAACAAAATGGCAATGAGTACATACATATCAATAATCACCTTAAATATAAATGAACTAAATGCTCCAACCAAAACACATAGACTGTCTGAATGGATCAAAAGATCCAAGATCAAAAGACTGGCATATTGCTGCCTATAAGAGACCCATTTTGGATCTGGAGACACATACAAACTAAAAGTGGGGGGGCGGGGGGATGGAAAAAGGTATTCTATGCAAAAGGAACTCAAAAGAAAGCCAGAGTTGCAATACTTATATCAGACAAAATAGACTTTAAAGTAAAGACTGTTACAAGAGACAAAGGACACTACATAATGATGAAAGGATCAATCAAAGAAGAAGATATAACAACTGTTAATATATATGCACCCAACACTGAAGCATCTCAATATATAAGGCAGATGTTAACAGACATAAAAGGAGAAACTGACAGTAATACAATCTTCCAACAACACAAAAGCAGACTCTACACATGGACATCACCAGACGGTCAACGCCAAAATCATACTGATTATATTCTTTGCAGCCAAAGATAGAGACGCTCTATACAGTCAGCATAAACAAGACTGGGAGCTGACCGTGGCTCTGATCATGAACTCCTTATTGCCAGATTCAGACTTACATTGAAGAAAGTAGGGAAAACCACTACTTTAGGTCATTCAGGTATGACCTAAATCAAATCCATTATAACTACCCTGTGGAAATGAGAAATAGATTTAAGGGACTAGATATGATAGACAGAGTGCCTGATGAACTATGGATGGAAGTTCATGACATTATACAGAGACAGGAATCAAGACCATCCCTAAGAAAAAGAAATGCGAAAAAGCAAAATGGCTATCTGAGGAGGCCTTACAAATTGCTGTGAAAGAAGGGAAGTGAAAAGCAAAGGAGAAAAGGAAAGATAAACCCATTTGAATGCAGAGTTGCAAAGAATCGCAAAGAAGAGATACGAAAGGCTTCCTCAGTGATCAATGCAAAGAAATAGAGGAAAACGATAGATGGGAAAGACTAGGGATCTCTTCAAGAAAATTAGAGATACCAAGGGAACATTTCATGCAAAGATGGGCTCAATAAAGGACAGAAATGGTAGGGACCTAACAGAAGCAGAAAAGATTAAGAAGAGGTGGCATGAATACACAGAAGGACTGTATAAAAAGATCTTCACAACCCAGATAATTACGATGGTGTGATCACTCATGCTCACCTAGAGCCAGACATCCTGGAATGTGAAGTCAAGTGGGCCTTAGAAAGCATCACTATGAACAAAGCTAGTGAATGTGATGGAGTTCCAGTTGAGCTATTTCAAATCCTGAAAGATGATGATGTGAAAGTGCTGTACTCAATATGTCAGCAAATTTGGAAAACTCAGCAGTGCCCAAAATAAAGGCAATGCCAAAGAATGCTCAAACTACTGCTCAAAATTTTCCATGCCAGGCTCCAGCAATACATGAACTTCCAGATGTTCAAGCTGGCTTTAGAAAAGGCAGAGGAACCAGAGATCAAATAGCCAGTATCCACTGGATCATGGAAAAAGCAAGAGAGTTCCAGAAAAACATCTATTTCTGCTTTACTGACTATGCCAAAGCCTTCGATTGTGTGGATCACAATAAACTGTGAAAAATTCTGAAAGAGATGGGAATACCAGACCACCTGACCTGCCTCTTGAGAAATCTGTATGCAGGTCAGGAAGCAACAGAACTGGATATGGAACAACAGACTGGTTCCAAATAGGAAAAGGAGTACGTTAAGGCTGTATATTGTCACCCTGCTTATTTAACTTCTATGCAGAGTACATCATGAGAAATGCTGGACTGGAAGAAGCACAAGGTGGAATCAAGATTGCCGGGAGAAATATCAATAACCTTAGATATGCAGATGACACCATCCTTATGGCAGAACATGAAGAAGAACTAAAGAGCCTCTTGATGAAAGAGAAAAGAACAGAGTGAAGAAGTTGGCTTAAAGCGCAACATTCAGAAAACAAAGATCATGGCATCTGGTCCCATCACTTCATGGGAAATAGATGGGGAAACAGTGGAAACAGTGTCAGACTTTATTTTTGGGTGCTCCAAAATCACTGCAGATGGTGATCGCAGCCATGAAATTAAAAGACGCTTATTCCTTGGAAGGAAAGTTATGACCAACCTAGACAGCATATTCAGAAGCAGAGACTACTTTGCCAACAAAGGTCCATCTAGTCAAGGCTATGATTTTTCCAGTAGTCATGGATGGATATGAGAGTTGGACTATAAAGTAAGCAGAGCGCCAAAGAATTGATGCTTTTGAACTGTGGTGTTGGAGAAGACTCTTGAGAGTTCCTTGGACTGCAAGGAGATCCAACCAGTCCAGCCTAAAGGAGATCAGTCCTGGGGATTCATTGGAAGGACTGATGCTGAAGCTGAAACTCCAATACTTTGGCCACCTGATGCGAAGAGGTGACTGATTTGAAAAGGCCCTGATTCTGGCAAACACTGAGGGCAGGAGAAGAAAGGGATGACAGAGGATGAGGTAGTTGGATGGCATCACCGACTCAATGGACATGGGTTTGGGAAGACTCCAGGTGTTGGTGATGGACAGGGAGGCCTGGCACGCTGCAGTTCATGGGGTCACAAAGAGTCAGATACGACCGACCGACTGGACTCAACTGAAGTGACAATCGTAGTGGGGCGCTCTAACACCCCGTTAACCTCAGTGGACAAGACTGTCCACACAGAAAATCAATGGACACAGGCCTTACATGCCACACCAGACCACATGAGCTCAACTGATAGTTATGGGCATTCCTTCCAAAAGCAGCAGAATACACCGAAGTGCACGTGGAATATTCTCCAGGACAGATCACATGCTAGGCTGAAAAACAAGCTTGATAAATTTAAGAAAACTGAAATCATGTCATGCATCTTTTCTGATCACAACACTATAAGACTAGAAATAACTATAAGAAAAAATTTGCAACACACACAAAAATGTAGAGGCTGAACAATAGGCTATTAAACAACCGCTGAAGAAATCAGAGGAAATAAAAAAATACTAGAGGCAAATGAAAATGAAAACATGACAATCCAAAAACTTATGGGATGCAGCAAAAACAGTTCTAACAGGGACTTTTACAGCAATACAACCTTGCCTCAGAAAAGAAGAGAAATCTCAAATAAGCAACTTAACCTTACACCAAAAGCAACTAGACAAAGAAGAACAAAGTAAAAAGTTAGTATAAGGAAAGAAATCATCAAGATCAGAGCAGAATTAAATGAAATACAGGCTAGAAAACAACAGAAAAGATCAATGAAGATAAAATCTGGTTCTTCTTAAAGATAAAATTAATAAACTTTATAGCCAGACTCATCAACAGAAAAGAGAAAGAGCCCAACTCTTAGAAATGAAAAAGAAAAAGATACAAACAATACCACAAAAATACAAAGAATCATAAGAGACTATTAACAGGCAATTATATGCCAATAAAATGGAAAACCTAGAAAAAATACTTAGAAAGGTACCATCTCTCAAGACTGAATGAGGAAGAAACAGAAGGCATGAATAGACCAATTACAAGCACTGAAATTAAATCAGTAACTTTAAAGCTTCCAATAAATCAAAGTCCAGGACCAAATGGCTTCACCAGTAAATTCTACCAAACATTTAGGGAAGAGTTAAGACCTAGCCTTCTGAAACTGTTCCAAAAAATTACAGAGGAAGGAATACTTCTGAACTCATTCTATGAGGCCACCATCACCCTGATACCAAAACCAGACAAAGATATCACAAAAAACCCCCAAAACTATAGGCTAATATCACTGATGAACTTATATGCAAAAATCCTCAACAAAACACTAGCAAACCAACTCCAACAATATTCCACCATCAAGTAAGATTCATACCAGGGATACAAGAGTTTTTCAATACATTCAAATCAATCAATGTGATATACCACATTAACAAACTGAAGAATAAAACCCATATGATCATCCCAGTAGATGCAGAAGGAGCTTTTGATAAAATTCAACATTCATCTGTGATAAAGTGAAAGAAACCTCAATGTCATAAGGGGCACACATGACAATCCCCCAGCTAACATCATACTAAACGGTGAGAAGCTGGAAGCATTCCCTGTAAGATCAGGAACAAGACAAGGACGCTCACTCTTGTCACATTTACACAATATGGTTTTAGAAGTCCTAGCCACAGCAATCGGAGAAAAAAAAGAAATAAAAGATTCCAAACTGGAAAGAAGTAAAACTGTCACTGTTTGTAGATGACATGACGCTATACATAGGAAATCCTAAAGATGCTACCAGTAAACTAGAGCTCATTAATAAATTTGGTGAAGTTTCAGGATATGAAATTAATATACAGAAATCTGTTGCATTTCTATATACTAACAATGAAATATAAGAAAAAATTAAAGAAACAATCATATTTACTATCACATCAAAAGAATAAAATACCTAGGAATAAACCTACCTAAGGAGGCAAAAGAACTATACTGCAAAATCTATAAGACGATAATGAAAGAATTGAAGATCACACAGATAGATGGAGAGATATACCATGTTCTTAGATTGGAAGAATGAACATTGTTAAAATTACCATACTACCCAAGGCAATCTACCAATTCAATGCAATTCCTATCAAGTTACTAATAGTGTTTTTGACATAACTAGAACAAAGAATTTTTAAAATTTGCATGGAAACAGAAAAGTCTCCAAATAGCTGGAACAATCTTGAGAAAGAAGAATGGGGCTGGAGGAATCATACTCCCTATGAAGATACTGTAATTAAGGCAGTATGGTACTGGCACAAAAACAGACACATATATCAATGGAATGATAGAAAGCCCAGAAATAAATCTATACATTTATGATGAGTTAATCTATGACAAAGGAGGCAGTGATATACAATGGATAAAAGACAGCCTCTTCAATAAATGGTGCTAGGAAAACTAGACAGCTATAGGCAAAAGACTGAAATTAGAAGATTCTCTATCACTATATACAAAAACTACAAATGGTTTAAAGATCTAAATGTAAAACCAGATACTATAAAACTCCTACAGGAAAACATAGGCAGAATACTCTATGACATAAATCGCAACAATATCTTTTTGGATATATCTCCTAAAGCAATGGAACAAAGAAAAAAATAAATAAGTGGGACCTAATAAACCTTAAAATCTCTTTAGGAGATATATGGAACAAAAGAAAAAAATAAATAAAGTGGGACGTAATAAACCTTAAAAGCTTTCTGAGGAAAGGAAACAATAAAGAAAATGGAAATACAACCTACAGAATGGGGGAAGATATTTGCAAGCAAATGTGACCAACAAAGCCCTAATTTCTAAAATATCCAAACTACTTATACAGCTCAATGACCAAAAAAAAAAAAAAAAAAAAAAATCAAAGCAAAAAATGAGTAGAAGACCTAAATAGACATTTCTCCAAAGAAGACATACAGATGGTCAACAAGCACACAAAGAGATGCTCAATATAGCTAATTATTTGTTGCCGTTTAGTTGTTAGGTCATGTAGATCTTTTGTGACCCCATAGACTGCATTGCTAATTATTAGAGAAATGCAAATCAAAACTACAGTGAGGTACTGCCTCACACAGGTCATAATGGCCATCAACCAAAAGTCTACAAATAATAAATGCTGGAGGGGAGTGGAGAAAAGGGAGCCCTCCTGCGCTGCTGGGGGAGTGTAACGGTGCAGCCACTGTGGAGAACAGTACCGAGGGCCCTTAAAAACTAGAAACAGGGCTACCATCTGATCCCATTCTTGGACATATATCTGGAAAAGATGAAAATGCTAATTTATGAAGATATATGCACCGCAGTGTTTATAGCAGAACTATAACAGTTTATAGCAGTCAGTCCATGGAAGCAACCTAGATAATGACTAGATAAAGAACACACACAGCGGAATATTACTCAGGCATAAAAAAGAATGAGACAGTTCAATCTGTAGCAACAGGGATGGATCTAGAGATGATCAGACTAAATGATGTAAGTCAGACAAAGACAGATGTCATATGTCACTTATTACTGGAATCTAAACAAAATGACATAAATGAATTCATTCAGAGCAGAAATAGACTCACAGACATAGAATACAAACGTATGGTTATCAAAGAGGAGAGTGGGGGAGGGATGAATTGGGAATTTGGGATTAACAGATACAGGCTACTTGTATAAAATAAACAACAAAGACCTACTGTTTAGCACAGGGAACTATATTCAATATCTTGTAATAACCTATAACGGAAAAGAATCTGAAAAAAATAGACATGCATATGTAACTGAATCACTCTGCAGTTCAGTGGAAACACGGTAAATCAACACACTTCCCTAGAAAACAAACAAATCCACACTTGCCAAACTTCTTATCTCCAGGGGAACCAACTCTACAAGCCATGTTCCAAGCTCCTGGTGAGACCAGACTAAACTAATCTCTAAGATCTCATCCTTATATACCCTTCCTCCCCTCCCCTAGCCTGCTTCCCTCATTCCTTCTGCTGAGAATACTCCCTTAGTAAATCACTTTTACAAGAAACTTCATCTCAGGTTCTAGGAAACCTGACTTCAGACTGATCACTTCCTAGATTCTGCCTCGAGTGACTGGATGACATCAGTGCTAGTTATGGAGGGACAAAGGAAAGACAATCAAAGGCCCATTAAGGGTAATGTCTTAGTTACTTTTGATCCCCCAGATTCTAGCACAGGTATGCTTTCAATAATTTTTTGAATTAATATATTAATGAAGGAACATATTCAACTCTGAATAATGCTGAGTTAGAGGGGACTTGGGACAGAGATTGTCAAGTAGACAGTGGGATATATCAGTCCTGATTTCAGAAGCCAGGTGTGGACCAGAGAGGTATATTTGGAAGTTATAGGTAATAATTAAAGCTGTGACTCTGTTTGAAATCATCCAAGACCTGAAAATAAAAGAAGAGGAAGAAATGGAAAACTGGAATCTTGGGGCACACTTCACTGTAGGCACCCACTCCCACGGTCGCATTCTCGACACTGTCGTCCGGGGATAACTGCACTGCTTACTAACAGAGATTTTATGCAGCCCACCGAGTATGCTTCCAGCTGACTTAGTCTAGTATTCCAACTCTCTTTTCTAACTGCTCACATTCCATATCCATCATGACAGCCATTCAGCAGCTTGTCCCTCCCTTTATCCTAGCTCCATGCTAGACACATGGTAAAACTCAGGCCTAATTAAAACTGCTTGCACCAAGCATGTACCTGAGCGGTTGAATGCTGGGCAAGTGAATGGAGGAGAAATTACATCACACAGGGACTAGTATCACTTAAAATTCATGAGCACAAATTCACATGGTTAGTTAGCACTGCCTGGCCGTTCTCCTGCACTTCCCTGGTATGCTCACTTTCTTAATCACGGCCACGCAGCCTTGCCTCTTTCTTGGGACCTTCATCCCTCCGTGCCACTCGCACTTAGAGCCGTATTTTAGGCCACACTGTTTCAGAGACCCTTCCTTCTACCCACACTGTAGATTTTATTCCTTCTTACCTTCTTAATGACCTTGCTTCTACAAATAAACCTCACCCCTTGGGTCCCACTCCCACCTCTTTCACCACCAGACGTTCCTCCTCTCTTTAAAGATTCCCATTGGAGCACTAAACATTATGGTCTAAGGCTTTGTCTTGGGACAGCATCTCCTCTTACACTCTTCTAAGTATTATCATCTAGTCTGATAGATTTAAGTATCAGCCTCATGCTGATTAAAATGCCCCCTTTTTATTTTCAGCAATGGTCTATTCCTTGAACACCAGATTCATATATCCTATTGCTTGTTTAATTTGCATGTTTAGTAAACACTTAAGTTTAAATGTCTAACCTGGAATTAATGAATTTTCTCTACTAACACTGCTCCTTCCTAGTCTTCCACGTCACAGACTGGTGCTACTATGTACCTGAGGCTCAAGCAGAGATCCTACGAGTCATCTCTGAGTCTTTTCTCTCCACAGCCAATCCACTGTCAAGTCTCATTTGTTCTCCAAAATATTTCCTGGATCCAATACCTCCTGGCTCTGCCTCCACTGTTACCAAGCCAGCAGCACCATCTCTTGCTTTGACTATTGAAATAGTCTGACAGTTGTTCTCTCCACTTCTACCTCTGCCCATCTATAATTTATTTGGCAGTCAAATGGATCTTCAAAAAATTTTAAAAACAGATTATATTCTCTACCATTTGCAACTTTCTCATGGCTTCTCACTGCTTTAAAATAAGCTCCCAATTGCTTCCTATGGCCACTGTCTCTACAGACCAGAGTTCTCCTGCCTATTTCTCTGTCCCTATTTCATTACACACTTCTTAGCTCCAGACCACACACTTTCCCTTTTCTGGTTCTCAAACTTAACAAACTTTGTTTTGTCAAACAGATTTGACCCGGTCATTCCATCTGCCCCAAACTCTCTACCTCCAGATTTTTGTAAGGCTGGATCCTTTTTTGTTATTTAAGTTTCAACCTAAATGTCCCCTTCTCAGTAATCATTTTCCTAGCCACTTAACCTAAAGTCATCCTCCACACTGGCATCATTTCCTATCACATCATTTGCTATCTTTTCATCAATTTTTATAGTATTTATAACTTTTTGATTTTTTAATTTGTTTCTAGTCATTAACTGTTCCCTTTTTTTTGAGATAAGAATTGATGCTTTTGAACTGTGGTGTTGGAGAAGACTCTTGAGAGTCCCTTGGATTGCAAGGAGATCCAACCAGTCCATTCTGAAGGAGATCAGCCCTGGGATTTCTTTGGAAGGAATGATGCTAAAGCTGAAACTCCAGTACTTTGGCCACCTCATGCGAAGAGTTGACTCATTGGAAAAGACTTTGATGCTGGGAGGGACTGGGGGCAGGAGGATAAAGGGACGACAGAGGATGTGATGGCTGGATGGCATCACTGACTCGATGGACGTGAATCTGAGTGAATTCCAGGAGTTGGTGATGGACAGGGAGACCTGGTGTGCTGAAATTCATGGCGTCGCAGAGTCGGTTATAACTGAGCGACTGAACTGAACTGAACTGAAGACTAACCATCTCAAAATGAATAATTGGTGTGGATTTAGTATAGTCACAGTGTATTAAAACCACAACTCTATTTAGTTTCAAAGCATTTTCATCATCCCCAAAGGAAGCTGTACCCATCAAGCCTTGCTCCCTGGCTTCCCCATCCTCTTATACTCCTGGCAACCACCAACCTGCAATCTCTTTTAATCAGATTTACCTATTATGGGCATTTTTATGCAATATATAACCTCTTGTGTCTGGTTTCCTTCAGGTAGCATGATATTATCCAGGTTCATCCACGTTACAGCATGTATCAGCACCTCTCTCCTTTTCACGACTGAGTAGTATTCCACTGTGTACACACACCACTCTTTGTTTTTCCATTCACCCACTGATGGAGTTCCCGTCTTTTTCACCAGACTATAGACTTGTCTATCTCATCAATGAGTGTGTAGAACAGAACCTGCCATATAGTGAGTGCTCAATATGTGTTCACTCCATCAGTGACTGAGTGAATGATAAACACTAGCAGTTAAGGGACAGGCATATGGAGGGAGAACCTTGGAAGCAGACTGGGAGAGAGTGATCAGAAAGGCAATGGGAGAGTCAGTGGGGAACATGATACCAAGAGAAAAAGATTAAGGAAGATGAGTTCTTTAAACCGTCTATTTAATTAACAACAAGGATGTCATTGGTGGTCGGAGCAGGAACAGCACTGATGCGGAATAAAGACTGCAACAGTGGATGGAAGTCACTGGACTCAGAATGGCAGTCTGGGCCGTGTCTTTCAGGAGCCTCCAGAGCTGCCATCACAGCCAAAGTTCCCTGTGCCCAGACCTACAACAGTAGAGAATTTTCTTTCCTGGATGACTCTGTAGTCATGAGCTCCTCAAATAGCAATGTAGAATTGTAGAGGTGGAAAGAAATCCGGCATTCATTAAATTATACAATAGACACTCTTGCATGTCTTTTTGTGCCTACTAGTGCCAGACATTATTTTAGGTGCTAGGGTTAAAACAGCAAACAAAAACAGAAAAAAATCCTACTTTAATGGAGCTTAAATTCTAGAGGAAGGAGGCAAACACAATGTTATAATGAAGTGCTATGGATAAAGCAAAAAATAGAATAGGATGAGGGAGGCGCTACTGTTCCTCAGGTGTTTCTGATGAGGTGATATTGAAGCAGAAACTAATCATCCTAAGGTCACCTGATATTAGAACAGTGAAGTCACATCACGTGCATGCTCGGTCATGTCTGACTCTTCGCGACCCCCATAGTCTGTAGCCCACCAGGCTCTTCTGTCCGGGGAATTTTTTCAGGCAAGAATACTGAAGTAAGTTGCAATGAAGCCTTTAGCAATTTATCACTTTTTCCCCCTCTTGCTGGGTTGGAGTATGTGTTTACTTTGGAGTCCTTAAAGAGAGAAGTTTTGTTGATCCAGAACTTGCTAAGTCCTCTTGGAGGTTCCCTTAGCTTAAATGAGGAAGTTTATTTATTTTTATGGAATTTTATTCTGCTCAGATAATGTTGACATTTTATGTTGAGATGAAACAAAAGAGCATTGCTGGGCTTTCAGTTCAGTTCAGTTCAGTCGCTCAGTCATGTCCAACTCTTTGCAACCCCATGAACCACAGCACACCAGGCCTCCCTGTCCATCACCAACTCCCAGAGTCCACCCAAACCCATGTTCATTGAGTTGGTGATGCCATCCAACCATCTCGTCCTCTGTCGTCCCCTTCTCCTCATGCCTTCAATCTTTCCTAGCATCAGGGTCTTCACAAATGAGTCAGCTTTTTGAATCAGGTGGCCAAAGTATTGGAGTTTCAGCTTCAACATCAGTCCTTCCAATGAACACTCAGGACTGATCTCCTTTAGGAGGGACTGGTTGAGATCTTGAAAACTTCCAGAGTTGATGGTTTTAAGTCTTCCTCTTCCACAACAGTTTAAATTTTACTACCAGCCTCTCCCAAAGCAGCTGACAGATTTCAGAAAGGCAGAGAAGTGTTCATGGCATGCCTCAACCAGCTCAGACAGTTTCTGTTGTTGTTATTGTTGTTTATTTTTATCACTTGTACCCAATATTGGTATATCATGGACAGGCAGTGAAAAATTACATAATACACTTTGAATACATTACTAGTTTCTGAGATAAAAACCCTACATATCTTTAAAAAATGTGATTATGTTCAATAAATCAAATCACAAGATAGAAAATTTCAGCAAAGAAAGGGAAACTAAAAAAAAAAAAAATTCAAATGAAAATTCAAGAACAGAAAAAAAAATTAACCTACAGTATGAGACCACTTCCTCAAGGCTCTTTAAACACAGAAAACAACACAGGAAAGAGAACAGGGAATGCAGAATTTAAAACCTTTCCCACTTGTTTTACCAGGACAGCATAATTGGGTACCAAAGCTTGACAAGGATAACAGTGAAACATTACAGGCTAATTTCTCTCATGAACATAAAGCAAAACTCTAAACCAATACGGACAGATCAAATCCAGTGATCAAGTGTGGTTCATTCTAAGAATTCCAAGGTTGGGTTAACAATCTAACATGAAGAAAAAAAAATGCCACATTAACAGATCAAAGGAGAAATTATATGGTCATTTCAATAGCACGGGAAAAGCGATTGATAAATTCAATACCAACTTGTGAAAACAAATTTAGCAAACTAGGAATAAAAGGAACTTCTTAATCTTTTAATAAGGAACCTGCAAAATATTTTCAGCAAATATTATGCACAATGGAGGCATACTGAATGTTTTCCCGTTGCAATTGAAAATGAGAGAAAGGTGCTGGCAATATCACTTCTACTGCTTTACATTTCCTAGAGGTCCTTGTGTGCAATAAGGCAAGAAAAAGAAAAAGCAGGTATAAATATTTGAAAGTAAGAAGTCTGCTGCTGCTGCTGCTAAGTCGCTTCAGTCGTGTCCGACTCCGTGCGACCCCATAGACGGCAGCCCACCAGGCTCCTCCATCCCTGGGATGTTCCAGGCAAGAACACTGGAGTGAGTTGCCATTTCCTTCTCCAATGCATGAAGTGAAAAGTGAAAGTGAAGTTGCTCAGTCGTGTACTTGGAGTGGGGTGCCATTGCTTTCTCCGAAAGTAGGAAGTCTAGCTATCATTATTTTGATTCTGAGCATAGAAAATCTAAAAGAATCTATAGAATTGGGAAACACTGTGTGCTTAGTCACTCAGTTGTGGCTGACTGTTTGCATTCCTATGGACTGTAGCCTGCCAGGCTCCTTTGTCCATGGGGATTCTCCAGATAGGAATACTGGAGTGGGTTGCCATGCCCTCCTCCAGGGGATCTTCCTCACCCAGGGATCAAACCCAGGTCTCCTGCACCGCAGGTGGATTCTTTACCGTCCAAGCCACCAGGGAATTTTGATTCTAAGTATAGAAAATCCAAAAGAATCTATAGAATTGGAAAGCATATATAAATCAAATTGAATATTTCCATGGGAAACGGACTGAGGTTGTTCCTTGCACCATATGCAAAAATTGATTCCAGGTCTATACTTAAGTAAAAAAAAAAAAAGAGAGAGAGAGCCAAAGCTTCTAAAAGATAACATAGATACTATTTTTATAACTTTGGGACAGGCAAAAGTTGTAAATAAGACACCAAAATATCAAGCATAAAGAAAAAATATTTGTAAGTATGAACACATTAAAATTAGGAACTTCTGGTTATCAAAACATTCTATTAAGTGAGAAGGCAAGTATGAATGGGAGAAGATATCTGCAATCCCTATAACCTATAACCACCAAAGGGTTTAAATCTAGAATATACAAAGAATTCCTATAAATCAATAAGACAATTTAATAGAAAATTAGACAAGCAAATCAAATAGATATCAAATATCAAAATAGTCAATAAATTTATGAAAAGGCACTCATCTCATTAGTCTCCAGGACATAAGAATTAAAGTCTCAATAAGATATTACTATCCACTGACCAGGGGCTTCCCAGGTGGTGCTAGTGGTAAAGAACCTGCCTGTCAAACGCAGGAGATAGAGACCCCGGTTCAATCCCTGGGTCAGGAAGATCCCCTGGAGGAGGGCATGGCAACCCACTCCAGTATTCTTGCCTGGAGAATCCCATGGACAGAGGAGCCTGATGGGTTACAGTTCATGGGGTCACAAAGAGTCAGACATGACTGAAGCAACTTAGCATGCATGCATGCACCCACTGACCATAACAGTTAAAGACCAATAACAGTTAAAAACTGTTGGGAAGAATACAGAAGAGGAGAATACTCATACACTACTTGCAGGGCTGTGAGCTGACTCAGACAGGAAGAGAGCTTGACAGTGCGTGCTAAAGCTGCTGCTGCTGCTGCTGAGTCGCTTCAGTCGTGTCCGACTCTGTGCGACCCCACAGACCGCAGCCCACCAGGCTCCCCCGTCCCTGGGATTCTCCAGGCAAGATCACTGGAGTGGGTTGCCATTTCCTTCTCCAATGCATGAAAGTGAAAAGTGAAAGGGAAGTCGCTCAGTCGTGTCCGACTCTTAGCAACCCCATGGACTGCAGCCCACCAGGCTCCTCCATTCCACGACCCAGCAGCTCTGAGTGAGGTGGTGGCTCAGTGGGAAAGAATCCACCTGCCAATGTAGGAGACAGTGGTTTGATCCCTGGGTCAGGGAAGATCCCCTGGAGAGGGAAATGGCAACCCACTCCAGTATTCTAGCCTGGGAAATCCCACGCACAGAAAAGCCTGCCAGGCTACAGTCCACGGACTTGCAGAGACACAACTTAGCAACTAAACAACAACGATGACCTAGCATCCATCCTTAGGTACAGATCCAATGGGAACGTGAACACGTGTGCTCCAAAGGACACTGACAAGAATGCTTTCAGGAAAAGTATTTGTGATCACCTCTGAGCAGCACATGATTCAGGTGTATGGCAACAGTGGAATGGATAAATCGCATCATTATGGATATGGTATCATTATATATGGTATTTATATATAATGTAATACTAATAGAGAAACAAAAATGGATAAACTACAGCCGCAATATGGACAATGACTCTCATCAAACAATGTTGAAACAATGGTGGGAGAAAGAATCCATACAAGAGAACACATGCAGCGTGATACCATTTTTCTAAAATTTACAAATGGCCACAACCAAGCCATGACCTTAAAGGTCAGGACAGTGGTTATCTTGGGAGCAGGCTGGAGTGGCTGGAAGGGCGCGGGAAGGGGGCCTCTGGAACACTACTAGTGCTCTGTTTATCGCTCGGGCGGCAGCTGCAGTGCTCTGTTGGCTTTTCAGTAATTCATCACGCTGTCCAGTTCTGATCGGTGCATCCTTCTGTACGTATGTCAGAGTCAGTAAAAGAGATTTTTTTAAAACAGTCACAAAAGATCACTTGCAGCTCTTTAAAATATACAGATCTTTGAGGCTCATGGAATGTCCAGAAGTGACTTGCATATTTAAAAGTCACCAGTAATTTCAGCCTGTACTTGAGGTGAAATACTTCACAAAACATTATGGATGCTTTTCCTTCTATAGCTAGTCACAGCTGATTTACTTGCAGACCCATCTTGGAGTCTTATTCAAAGAGCAATATATTTTTTTAAACTACTGTGTACACATCAGTAACATCAGTATCAGTGTAAAAGTATTTACTCCGTAACGGAAAAAAACAGTAACCAATGATCAGCAACTCACCATGGGGAATGCCTCATCATCACTAACCAAAGGACTGGTTATTTCTTTGGTTTGAAATGGCAAAGATGGCAGTGGAGGTGTTGTACTTCTGTCTGGCTCGCGATCGTGGTTGAATCTAAAAGAGAAGGACTAGTTGTCATTATTGCTACCAAGGACACCTGTTTATTTATGGAGCTAAGAATTTAAATTTCTCAAACTTCTAACTGTGAGGAAAGCACAACAAAATATTGGGGCTTGTTATCTGGGTATTTCTTTGAAAATAAGTTTGCTGACAATTTCTATTCCACTTAGAACAATTACTAATGAAGCAGGAAACGTTCATAATTGTTAAAAATATTCTGCCATTCTTATTGCCTATATTGTTTCTCTTTCTGTGTCTTACTGTTTTGTCTCTTTGCTATTTAATTAAATAACATTAAGCAAGTTTGAGAAAAATTCTTAAACAGCTAACACAGCTGCCCTTGACAATTCTAAATAGATACTCTTTTTCTATTCTCATTTTACTTAACCTCACTGGCTTTCTTAACATAATCGTTCTCTTTTTTTTTTACACTAGAATAAGTCTCTGTCCAATAATAATAATTCTAATTTATGTGGAGCTCAATAATTTATAGCATGTTTACAATGTATATTATCTCCTAAACTCCTCCACACTTAGCTGTATGACCTTGAGCAACAGGTAACTATATTTACCTGTAACTTTAATTTTTTCATTTATAAAAAGGGTTGTTATGAGAACTGAACTCCACAGTTTGATGAAAAGCACAGTATAGAATTTGTTGTTTGTGCCAAAATATAGGGTAGAAGATTAGACTGAATAAAATACCAGTGGGATTTTAAACTTTGCTGTGCTGACTAAACAATGAATAATAAAATAAACAAACCGACTTACCCTAAAATTTTACACAAAAAGGTCCTGACAGTATGGGCTGTTTGGAACTAAATAAGTATCTTCTCTGAACATTAATTCATGAAAATGGGGTTTAATCAAAATCATCAAAGACCATGGAAACATAAAAATCCTTTCAATTTAAAGTTATTTATTTTTACTAACAATTCAAATTCTCTACAGGTATTGATTAACCATTTTCAAAGTCTTCATATTTTAACTTTACACAGTTTAAAAAGTTTACATTATTTTTCCCTGTTCTTATCCAAAGACTATCTGTCTATATAGACTTCTTTTATTATGCAAACATTTTCAAAGCTATCCATACAAATAGCAATAAAAGTTAAGTGAGGCATCTGTAAACTAGTACATAAAAACAAACAAAACATGCTTTCCATTTTTACTTATCTTGAAATAGATCTTTTTTTTAATCCATTCTTTCAAACCATAATTACCATGGAAACAGAACAGCAAATTAAACTGAAATAACATAGTTTATGATGTGCAAAATAAAATGGAACATCCCACAATTCAAATAGAATTATAACAATTGCTTTGTACATCTGCATAGAATATTCAGTTGAACCTTTTAATCTGTTAAAGCACAGTAGAAAAAAATAAGATAATTATAGAATGGTTCAAGAAATGTACATCCCTCTGTAATCTCAATTATACAGAGATTTCAGGGAAAGTATTATTTGCCCTAAATTATCTAAATAATTATCTCAATTATCCATTTTGCTTTGGATGTACAGATACAACTTTATGGTCCTAATTACTAAAATTTATATAAGAACACTTTCTTTATTGTAAGATCAATAAAGTGTGCAGAGAATGAAAGGAAAGACTACATTACAAAGCAGAGCACTTTTGCTTTACATCATCTTTATATGACAGGAAAGTCCTTCTTCTAGAATACAGCTATTCAAATACTTCACACACCACCTTGCAAAAAAGTGCTAAGTATATCAATTTAAAAGCTATCTTAAAAATTATTTCAGAAAGCTTTTCCTACCATCTCACAAGCTGGTCTGTTCAGTTAGCTTTTCCATAGACCCTACTGCAAGGCCTCTCCTTGCTTTGCCAGGAGGGCAGGAGCTGGAGGTCTTTGTTGGAGAGAGCTCTACCCAGCTTGAGCTGGCTTGAGGGCTGAGCCAACTGCCCAGTTTACAGAGCCATCCGTCTACACAGCCATTCCTGGCCTTCCGTTGAGTTTACAAGCCTCCCTGGGCTACATACAGCGTACCGTCTTCAGCATGAAAGGGGATCCCTTCACAAACTAAGCTGATTTACTACTTCGGGCCTCCCCTTCTAACACTCCCACATAACATGCCTTATTCCATGCACCTTATTAACACGCCTTATTCCTAGCCTGGAACTCTTCAGGCTACTGTGTTGTTCTCTTCTGAGCAAGACCCTGGTGCAAAATTGACTCAGCTTACTTTTTTACTTCTAGATAAATAACTATTCATTCCTTGACAAGGGATCCTGTAGAGTGATTATGACAGACCTGACTTTGTGGCGTTTTTACTATTAGAAACTTTTAATTTGCTGACTAGATCTGAAGCAATTTTATCGATTAGCTTGTGATTACCAATATCTTTCCAGTACATGATATAATTCTTAAAGCCATATATTCAGTTTTAAGTATGAACTGTATATAGAGATAAAACTCCATCATACACTACGAAACTAATTTGCCATTAAAATTAGTTATATTTAATAGTTCTGGATATCACTGTTCTAAGTTAGCTTGCAAATGACCTTAAACTTCAAAACTCTAACTTAATTCTAAAAACGTTGAAAACGTTGACCACCTCATTGCCAGATTCAGTCTCATCTCGTTCATTAGTCTTGTCTGTGTGTCTCTGGTCCCATCACACTGCTTGCAGGCTCTCAGCTCCCTGACCAGGGACTGGACCTGGGCCACAGCAGTGAAAGCCTGGAATCCTGACCATCAGGCCACCAAGGGACTCCATTAAGTCTTTTAAAGTGTTGAATAACTTTTTATTGGAAAAGAAACCCTTTGGAATATCCTAAAATGCTTCACATTTTAAGTGGATGAGCACAAAAGTCTTATCACTTCTAACAGGAGTGAAAAGCAACAAAAACCGAGTTCACTTCCAAGTAGACAAAAGATTATCTTAATAATATATTATACAAATCTTCCTCAGTCACAAGCAAGAAGAGGTTAAAAATTAGACTACAGACTTTAAAATGTTGTGGAACATTATGTTACTATACCTTTATCTAGAAGCTTTTTCCCTTCTAAAATACTTTAATAAGACCTTATTGTATCAGCCATTGATATGTAAATATGACCGTGTGTTTTTTGATTATTTTCTTCCTAATAAATACATGCAGCTTTTCGTATCTGAGTTCACTGGGCTGTGCTGTGAGGGAAGGGAAGGACGTTGCCTTCTTCACTTGCTAAAGTCGACCGATGCGAGCTTTACAGTTCTCTCCCAGCGAGCTCACAGTGCCCTTGCCTCCCAACAGCTCTTTCCCCATAGTGGGTTTCACATGGCACTAATTTATTCAGAGCATTTGAAATGCTGTTTCTTTTAAAAATCAGGTCACTGGAGAACACTGAAATGAGACAAGCCATTAAAACAAATTTAATGAAACTTTCAACAAATGAGACTGGCAGGACACAGGCTCTGCGGTAGGGACAGTCGCCCAAGCTGCTTATTAAGACAGCCTCCTGCTGGGCATTCCGCCTCTTACACGGCTCCGTGTCGCCCGCTGCCTGGTGTTAGGCACTCCTAACACATTCCGTACTGCCCAAGCAATCCAAACAGTAAAAACACTGTTTAAAGACAGTAGAAGGCAGAGAAACTGTCTTTCTGTTTAAACATGATCATCTAGGACCTTCACCTTAGGCTTTCCAAGTTATTCCCAACAAGCAAGAATAGGAAACAATGTTCTGCATCAACAGGGGCGCAATACAGACCAGTGGCTGGAGAAGACATGGCGAAGACCCTTCACAGCGTCACTGCGGCGCTGTTTTTCTCTTACAGAGAGAAAACCACATACAGGGGCCGGTCATATGACCCATGGAGAGATGAATCCATGGGGGAGAGAGGCACGTTGCAAAGGGTTTATTCTATATTAGAAATTATATTCTTACCGCCAAATCAAGGTTAGAGTTTCTGGACAGATTTTCAGTTACCCTGGCCATCAACATGGGGACACTCAGCAGGGAGCTGCCTTCTGGCTAGGGCGCACGCCCCTCATCCTCTCCACATCCCTCTTGGACCCTTGCTGCACTTCCCCGAACACACCGCCCTACCGACCGAAGAGGCGCCCCTGTGGAGCAGCGGCAGGCGCCTCTCATTCCCTCCCCTGGCCACCGGAAGAGCTGTTGGCTCAGCACTTCTGAGTGCTTGCTGTTTCTAACACTGGGTTAGAACATATCCCTCTGGCACACACAGGGCTAGGGTGGTGAGAGTGGGAAAGGGTGTACTACACGCACGAGGATGCTAAGCAGACGTAGCGAGTACAGCCCCTGGACTTAATGGACTGTCTACCTGTAGCACTGGGTTCTTAGGGAGCCGGGCATCACCCTTCCCCAACAGCTCTATCTTTAGAGGAAATGTCAGATTCAGCCATTTGTTTATCCACCAAAATATACTTTTTAGGTACTGGGAGTTGGAGAAGTATCAATATTATTGTAAATATTAACAATTTTGTTAGAATAATAATATCAATGATAATGTCTAACATTTAGGGAATTAAACATTTTACAAAGAAATAGGTTTTCTCCTATAATCCTCAGAAAACCCTTATAATTACTATCCCTACTTGTCAGATGGGAAAATAAAGGTTAAATATTTGAATTCCCCAAAGCTGCAAATATTATCTGTATGTGAAATTTTCATGCTAAGTATTATGAGCTTTTAAACAAAAGTTGTATTGATGTTAGGTCTGGACCTATTGATTCACCATTTCTCAGCACCATGGAATGTTAATAAACCTGATATCAAATAAATTTGGGGAATATTGCACACCATACCTGTTCCTGGAAACTCACAAAGTAACTAGCACATGAATGCTTTGCAAAATCCTGTAGAAAAGAAATTTGTTTGTTTTGCTGAGCACTTTCCTAGTACTGGAAAATGGTGAAAGAATTCCAGAGACAGTTCTGACCCCAAACATATTTTATTAAAGTTGAAAAATTAGTCAAATGTTAAGGCTGATATGTTTACTTAAATTTTGAAGTAAGACATTTTAAAGAGCCTGGGGATAATGTGGGCAGCAGGTATTGGTTTTCCACGTGCTTCTCTCCACTCAGAGAAGACTCCTCCTCTCACACCCACAGGTTCCCTCCTGTGAAAAGGCCACAGTCTGTCACCGCTGCTGGAGCATCAGTATAGAGTATACAGATAGCTGAAGTATATAAAGTATACAGATAGCTGAAGTATATAAAGTATACAGATAGCTGAAGTATATAAAGTATACAGATAGCTGAAGTATATAAAGTATACAGATAGCTGAAGCTAATACTATCTGCCTGTACTCTGACATAAAAAAAGAAGATTACTTTTGTATACTCTGTATGCCACATCAGGTTCTAAGAAAGTTCTGAACTGACAAAAATTCATTTTAACAATCTACTCATTTCACTGTTATCCTATGAAAGCAACTGAGACCATAGAATTTCATGTATCAGTGTACCTAGACTATTGACTTGTCCCCATAAACAAATTTTAAGCAGCTGAAGGGAAAGTGTATAAAATTACAATTTGATTATATAAAAACACATTTCACTTGAATGTTTGTACATTTACATCCTTATGTAAGTAGAGCTGGCACACCCATCTTCATTTTCACCCCATTTTTATCTGGCTTTGATAGGCATACCTTCCTGCTTCTTCATAGGTATTTTGATTAGCCCATGTTGGTTTTCCACTGGCATGAAGTTTTGCAAGATCATTTCGGAGCCTTTCATTCTCGTATTCCAGTTTGTTAATAGATGTATGCCTTGAATGTTCCCTGTTAGTGAAGTCTACACTCTAGAGAATAAAATAAACTATCATTGGAAAAATTGTTACTTACAAGAGATGCATATTTTCTGTGCATTTGGACACATGTTGCAAAGACCCTTTCATGTAAGTTCAGTCATGTGACTTTATTCTTGCGTGCCTCCTAAATGTCTCTCTTCACCCCCACCTTCTCACAACACAGGTCCTCAGTGACAGCTGCCGCTGAACACGCCACAGTGAAGGGGATGCCCATGCTCCAGCACAGAAAAGGCTCGCCGCCTGCGCCACTGTTCTCCATAGCCAGAACACGTGGCTAGTTTTAAGACTTTCTATGTTAATAGGGTATGCCTTCTAGTGCTGACTAGTAATGGAACCAGAATTAACATATCTTTTAATTTTAAAAGATTTTTTTCCACATTAATATAATAATATATGTCATTATAGAAAATCACATATCAACCCCTCACTGTTGGGTGATATGAAAAATTATATATTAAATCAATATGATGGCAGTCTGATTCTGGGCCATTCTATACCAAGATCACTAGATCCCGGATGAGACTGTGCCAATAACACAGTCTTAGCAATGCAGCGTCATGAGAAAGTTTGATTGTCTGGTATGGGCAACCCAATGGTTAATGTCATAAAAGGATAAGAAACATATTTAAATCACAACACGAAAAATTTAGAGCAAGATTAAAGATTTCTGATGCTATCTTAATTAAATGCTGTAAGATGTTTCTTAGGGAGTCTAAACTTTTTTCTGACAAAATTTTAAAAAACAGGATATATTCTGACATGAAAACTCATGAAAATGCTTTAAATAACCCAATGAAGTCCTTTATGATAGAACTATGATTTGAATACCCATGAATTATGCTGATTAAACAACAGTTCTCTGCTTTCAGAAGAGTAATATTTTAGTACAAAAAGCATAACATGAGTAAAGTATCTTTTGAAGCTCCACTTTTCTATGTTTAAAAACTCATAAGACTATAGATGATTATGGCTTAGAATTGTCATTTTTAAGTTTCTAAATTTAAGGCTTTGAGTGCCATTGCATATGGGCTGGCATGTGATAAAGTCACTCAAAAATTCTGACTAAATTGCACATTTAAAATTATCCATATACTATATTAATATCAATATTGATAAATTAGAATAGAAATGCATATATTAAAGCATTAAAAGTGCCTACCTGTTTTATGTTTTGCTTCAAAGGCCAGATTTGTTCATTAAAGCTTCAGTTTGCTGCCTAATTATTATGTATGTGTGTTAGTGGCTCAGTCGTGTCCAGCTCTTTGAGATCCCATGGAGTGTAGCCCACCAGGCTCCACTGTCCGTGGAATTCTCCAGGCAAGAATACTGGAGTGGGTTGCCATTCCTTTCTTCAGGGGATCTTCCCAACCCAGGGATTGAAACTAGGTCTCCCGCATTGTGGGCAGATTCTTTACCGTCTGCGCCACCTATACTATCCTTTTATAGAGTTTATAAATCTTTAGAAAGGTCTACTTTCGAATGGAAAAAAATGCTCCAGGAGGTCAAACGTTCTCAAAGCAATATTGGCCAATGTGACCTTTGGGAAAGAAGGGTCATTCGAGGTATTTCTCTGCTTGTTAGGCCCTTGCCTTTAGTATATGTTAACTTTGCTCATTTGAGACATATTGGTATAGATAAAAAAGTAATCTATAATCTGCTTTAAAGGAGACACGGTTGCTTATTCTAAAATTTTAGCCCATTTGTGATAAGTATAAAGAAGGTAGACCTAATACAATTTTCCTCTCCAAAGGAGAACACTCATGGGCAGATCTGTTTGAAAAACAATCTTGGAAAAGATTCAAAATTTTCTCCTAAAATGACATCACCTAGTCAAAATATATAACTCTTGATAGTCTGCTGCTCTGCTACAATTTCATTCAGAAATTTTCTATAAAATTAGATTTCACCTGTGAGTTTTTCACCCAGTGTTTGTTTAAAGTATTTAAGAATGATAATAATGATTTTTAAAAAACCCACAATTTTCTAAATGTACCATAATTAAATAAGTATTGTAAGTATGACCTGAAAGAATCACATAGGTAATGGATTTATACAATTTGTATTTAAAAACATTTTCCATTTTCCTGGATAGCATTTTTGGTGCTCTCTCATTTCATTTTTTCCTAAATACTTTCCAATATTTCAAAAATATATTCTCCAGTAGATGGTTATCATGTGAAAACAGGCACTGATTAAACTTTACCTATGTATTATTGATAGGTTCTTTTACAGGCCAAGTCAATTTCTTATTTCCTATCCCCCCCAAATTTTAAGGTTTCATACTTTTAACTGACTTTTCTTCTTGAAATGGCGAAAATTCATGGTGCCTGTTTACCTGAACACACAGCTGGGTTACTGAACTGTCTGAATGGTAGTATTTTATGAGTACTTTTTGCTTAAATAACAGTTAGACTAAAAAAGTATTTCTATAAAAGGGCTGACTTTAATCATGTTTTAAGATTAGTATATTAATTTATAGCATGTAAATAAATGTTTTAGATACTTAAAGTTAGTCACATAGTCGAGTCCACCTCTTTCTGATCCCAGGGACAGTAGTCTGCCAGGCTCCTCTGTCCATGGGGATTCTCCAGGCAAGAATACTGGAGGGATAGCCATTCCCTTCTCCAGGGGATCTTCCTGACCCAGGGATCAAACCTGGGTCTCCTGCATTGCAGGCAGATTCTTTACCAACTGAGTCACTAGGGAAGTCCTTTAGATGCTTATGAGGATACTAATTTTTATGCTGTTATTTAGCAAACTGTATGGATAGTGAAAGGCCAATTAGTCTTAAAAATTACTGTAAGTTCTAAGTTCTGACTAAATCTAATTTTATAACACCTTCCCTAAGTGAAAGAAAATTTAACAAATACAAGTCTAAGTAAATATGGAATCACAAAAAAGCCTATGATGATAAACTTGATTCTTTGTTAATTACCCAGGAGCAGAATAAAGATAAACCCCTCACTTTTCTCTATATAGTCAAGCTTTTGCACAAATCCATGGAAAACATCTTTTTCAAAGCAACAAACACCAAAAATATCCAAATAAACCAAAAACCTCTTGCTAATTCTGGTCTTAAGTATGTCACTGAGACCAGAGTAAAACTTACATGCCAGGTGGTTAGTCCCATTAGTAAATTCTTCAAAGGAAAATGGGGGTTGGCACAGCCCCAGGTATGCAATAGGTAAAGGACTGAGTGCAAGACTGCTGTTTCTACTACTGGGTGGGTATGAATTTTCAACCTTTTTTCCTAAATATAAATAATCAGGGAGCTTCACACTTAAGCAGAAAAGTTATCAAAGCTCTAGTAATTCAGAAATGACTTACCTTTATATCAGTAATTCCACTTGTCTAGGAAGGAAAAAATAATTGTTATTTTAATATTATAGAAATACTACATATTTTAGAAGATTTAAAAATAATGATTTAAATATTATGGTTTTTATTGCCTGAGGTAAAATTTCAGCACAAACTATTTAATTATATGCTTACTTATTCATTTCAATTATTTTAGAGAGAATTAACTGTCTTAATTATGGGATTTTAACACATAATAGATATGAATTTTCTTTATGAAATCTTTAAACTAGTAAGTGGTAAATAAATGACATAACAGACTATAAAAGCTTAAAAGAGGCAAGAGTCATATGGCACTCTCTTTTATTATTTGGTAGACACTTGAAGTTTTTCTCTTTGGGCAATGGCTTGACTATGTCGGTTAGCAAAGTTAATTCCAAATCTTCACATATGAAAAATGGAGACCAGTTATTAACTTCCTAAAAGGGGGAGTGTTTTCAAGATGGCACAGCACAGCACAGTAGGAAGACCCTGCACTCACCTGTTCCAGGGGTAAACCATAACTCCTTACACAGCAGCTACCTGTGGGAACAACCTGAAGACTAGCAGAGAAAGATATAAAGAAGGAACCATAATGAGATGAGCAGAAGGGGCACTAAGAAGGGTGTAGTCAGAATCACATCCCTGGATCAGCAACTTTCAAACTTAAAGAATATCACAACTACAGAGGTCCTCCCCGAGCAGCAAGGGATCTGAACCCCACATCAGGCTCCCTAGCTTGGGAGTGTTATACTGGGAAGATGAGCCTCTAAGATGTCTGGCTTTGAAAACTAGCAGGCCTTACCTTTGAGAAAGCCAGAGGGCTACAGGGAACAGAGACTCTGCTCTTAAAGAACACACACAAAATTTCTCATGCTCTGAGTCTCAGCACAGAGGCAGCAGTTTTGAAAGGAGCCTACTTGCTCATCTTGGAGCCTCCTGGAGAAGGGAGGGGCAACTAGGACTCCCCAGGGATGGAGGTACTGGTGTCAGCTGTTCTCGGGAGCTTATTCTACCACATGGACACCAGCACTGACTAGCACCATTTTGGAGAACTCCCTTTAACCTCTTTGTGCCAGAGGTTACCAGCCCACCAGCTGGTTGACACCAGTCCCAGGACTTCATAGGCTGCACACTCAGCTGTGCCAGGATCTGGCCCCACCCACTAGAGGGCTGGCACCGCCCTTGGGCTTCACAGGCCCCGTGATGGGCTATGCTGGGATCCAGCCCCACCCACCAGTGGGAAAGCAACCAATACATGAGGCAGTGGCTGGCAGCCACCTTTGCAAGGGGTCAGCCCTGCCAACCAGCATGCCCACAGTAGCTGGCCATGCCACAAGAGAAGGGTTCACAGAGTCCACACACGAGGCAACCCAAGAGCAGTTCAACTCCAGTGAACACAGGGAGTGCTCTGCTGAGCCCCATAGGACATCTCCCACACAAGGCCACTTCTCCAAAATCAGAAATCACAACGAGCCTGCTTTGTATGAAGAAATAAAAAAGAAAATTGGGCAAAATGAGGTGAGAGAGGTGTAAATCCATATGAAGAAGATGTAGGATAAGCAATCTACCCAGTAGAGAGTTAGAGGCAATGATGTTAAAGATGTTCAGTGGGCTCAGGAGAAGAATGGATGAATACAACAATAAGTTTAACAAAGAGAAAACACAAAGAAGAACCAAAAAAGCTTAATAATACAACAACTGAAATAAAAAATACATTACAAAGACTAGACAGTAGATTATATGATAGAAAAGAACAGACCAGTGAACTGGAAGACAGAGTAGTGGAAATTACCCAAGAAGAGTTTCATACTGATCCTTTTCAAACTATTCCGAAATACTGCAGAGGATGGAATGCTTCTGAACTCACTCTAGGAGACCAGTATCAGTATGATGCAAAAACCAGACAAAGACACCACAAAAAATAGTAAGGGGTCAATATCACTGCTGAACACAGATGCAGAAGTTCTCAACAAAATGTCAGCAAATCAAGTTTAACAATACATTAAAAAGACTGTACACTGTGATTATGTGGGATTTATCCCAGGGGTATATGGATGGTTCAATATCCACAAATAAATCAATGTGACATACCACATTAAAAAATTGAAGAATAAAAGCTATACGATCATCACAATAGATATAGATAAAGGTTTTGACAAAATTTAGCATCCATTTATGATAAAAGTTCTCCAGAAAGTGGGCATAGAGGGAACACATCTCAACATAACAGAGACCCTATATGACAAACACATAGCCAACATCATATTCAACAGTGAAAACCTGAAAACAGTTTCTCTAAGGTAGGATCAAGACAAGGATACTCACTCTTTCCACTTGCTTAACAGTACTAGAAGTCCTAGCCACTGAGACAAGAAAAAGAAATAAAGAGATTTCAAACTGGAAAGGAAGAAGTAAAATGATCAATGGTTGTAGATGACATGAAACTATATAGAAAATCCTCAAGATGCCACCAAAAAACTATTAGACATAATAAATTAATTCAGCAAAGTTGTGGGATACAAAATTAATATACAGAAATCTTTTACATTCCTACATACTAACAATGAACTAGAAAGAGAAATTAGGAAAACAACCCTATTTACACTCACATTAAAATAATAAAATGCCTAGGAATAAATCTACATAAGGAGGTGAAAGACATATACCTGGAAAATTATAAGACACTGATGAAAGAAATCAAAGATATCACAAACAAATGGAAAGATATGCTGTACTTGTAAATTAGGAGAATTAATATTTTAAAACTGACCATACTCCCCAAGGCAATCTGCACACTCAATGCAATCCTTATCAAAATATTGATTGTATTTTTCACAGAATTAGCAGAAATAATTCTAAAATTTGTTCAAAAACACAAAAGACCTTGAACAACCAAAAAAATATTGAGAAAGGATAACAAAGCTGGATGTTTCATGCTTCTCTGAGTTTAGACGGTTCTACAAAGCAAAAGAAAGAGTGGGCAGCAGAGGATGAGAGGGTTAGACAGTACCATCAACCCAGTGGACATGAATCTGAGCAAACTCCAGGAGACAATGGAGGACAGAGGAGCCTGGCTTGCTACAGTCCATGAGGTTGCAAAGAGTCAGACGTGACGACAAGAACAAAGCTACTGTAACTGAAAGAGGATGGCACGGGGGCAAAAACAGGACACTGCCAGTGGGACAGACTAGAGCATCCAGAAATAAATCCACACTTACATGGACAATTAATTTATGACAAAGGAGGCAAGAATGCACAATGGGAAAAAGACAGCCTCTTCAGGGAAATGGACAGCTACATGCAGAAGAGTCAAGATGACTACTCTCACACCATGCACAAAATAAACATAGGGTGGATTAAAGACATATATGGAAGGGCTTCCTGGAGGGCCAGTGGTTAAAAATGCAGGGGACACGCGATCGGTCCCTGGTCTGGGAAGATTCCCAGACGACTCACGTATCTTGGGACAAGATTCCACGTATCTTGGGACAACAAAGCTCGTGGGCCACAATGACTGAGCCTGCGCACCTAGAGTCCATGCTCTGCAACAGAAGAAGCCCACACACAACTACGAAAGAGCAGCCCCTGCCTGCCACAACTAGAGAAAGCCCACGTGCAGCAGTGAAGGCCCGCACAGCCAGAGCTAAGTGGATAAGCCGTAACCAAGACTTAGATGCAAGGCCGGAGACCGAAGAACTCCTGGAAGAAAACATAGTATACTTAGCCGCACTGGTCTTAGTAATATTTTTGGATTTCTCTCCTCAGGTAAGAATAAAAAAGCAAAAATAAACAAATGTGCTTGCATCAGAGTAAAAAGTGTTTGCACAGGGAAGGAAACTATAAACAAAATAAAAAGGCAGCTTTACGAATAGGAGAAGATATTTGCAAATGATACCTCTGATGAGGGCTGAATATCCAAAATATATAAAGAACTGATACAACTCAACATAAAAAAAATCATTAAAAATGAATAGAGGATATGAACAGACATTTTTCCAGTGAAGACATATAGATGACCAAAAGACATGAAAAGATGCTCAGTACTAATCAGAGAAAAGTAAATCAAAACCGCAATGCGACCATTTTATACTTGTTAGAAAGGCTATTATAGAAAAGACAATAATTACCAGTGTTGGTGAAGATGTGGAGAAAAGCAGTGCTTGTGCTCTACTGGTGGGAATGTAAGTGGTACAGTTTCTATGGGAAAAACTACGCAGTTTCCTCAAAAATTAAAAATAGAACTGTCATATGATCTAGCAATTTCACATCTGTGTATTTATCTAAAGGAAACAAAAAGACTAACTTGGAAAGATACATATATCCCAATGTTCACCGAAGCATTATTTTCAACAGCCAAGATACGGAAGCAACCTAAGTGTCCATTAAAAGATGAATAAAAAAATGATATGGTGTATATATACGAGGGAATATTACTCATCCACAATCAAAAAATGAAATCCTGCTATTTGGGGCAACATGGATGAATCTAGAGGCTGTTATGCTATGTGAAATTAGACTGAGAAGGACAAATATCATATAATCTCACTTATATGTGGAATCTAAAAAAACTAAACAGACTCAAGGATATAGAGGACAAACTGATAGTTGCCAGAGGGTATTGGGGGTAAGTAAAACAAGTGAAGGGGATTTAGAGGTACAAACCTCCAGGTATAAAATAAATAAGCAATCATATGTACTATACAGCATATGGAATATGGTCAATAAAACTGAAATAACTTTATATGGGACAGATGGTTACTAAACTAATGTGGTGATCATTTCATAATACGTAGAAATGTTAAATCACTATGAGGTACCCCTGAAACCAACATAATATCTTATGCCAAGTAAATTTCAATTAAGAGCACCTTGTCAGGCTTCTCTGGTGGCTCAGTGGCAAAGAGTCCACGTGCCAGTGCAGGTGGCACGGGTTTGGCCCCTGATCTGGGAGACCCCACGTGCCACAGGGCAACTAAACCTGTGTGCCATCACTACCGAGGCTGTGCCCCAGAGCCCGGGAGCCCCAGCCACCAAGCCCGCGCCCGAGCCCTGCAGCAGAGGACGCTGCAGTGAGACGTCTGCTCACCACAACTAAGAAAGAGCCTGCGCAGCGAAGAAGACCCAGCACGGCCAAAGCAAATAAGTAAAACCACAGAAAAACGTTGTTAAAAACCTTCCTATACGAAGGATAATCCTCATAAAATATAAATGATTAAGTGCTATTTTAATGAGCATCACATTGAAGGCTACAACAAATGGCATTCCATTTTATGACAGCCCATTAAGCAACCTTTAGACATATATATTATGTATGTATATGTGTGTGTTCATGTAAAAGTTCTACAGAGATAATCAAACATCGAAAAGTGACTCTGCCTTTATTGAAAATACAATAAAACTGAGTAGACTAAAGTAACATGCATGAAAAATAGTGAGCAATATAGATAGGATATAATGTATGTGTTAAATTATACTGCACCAAGTAGGAACCCAAACGTATTTTGAATTAATCAATGTCAACAACTACTGGGACTGAGATCATGTAGGAAGTGAGATAAGACAAAGCTTTGGTTAACTTTTTAATTAGCAGTGGTTTCCTTGATAATGTATTCATGTCTCTTAGACAACAGGTAATTCCACAAATCCACAGGTATTCACTGAGCCTTGTGTATGTGTGTGCTCAGTTGCCCAGTCATGTCTGACTCTTTGGGACCCTGTGGACTGTAGCCCACTAGGCTCCTCTAGGTGCATGGAATTTTCTAGGCAAAAACCCTGGAATGGGTTATCATTTCCTACTTTAGGGTATATTCCCAACCCAGAGATGGGACCCAGGTCTCCTGCACTGCAGGCAGATTCTTTACTGTCTGAGCCACCAGGGAAGCCCTCACTGAGTCGTAGACTATACCAAATCTTTTTTTTTTTTTGAATAGTTTATTTTATTTTTAATACTTTATTCTACTTTACAATACTGTATTGGTTTTGCCATACATTGACGTGAATCAGCCACATGTGTCCACGATCTCCCAATGCCGAAGCCCCCTCCCACCTCCCACCCCACACAGTCTCCCCGGATCATGCCGTACACCAGCCCCAAGCATCCTGTCTCTGTCTTGAACATAGACTGGTGCTTCGTTTCTTACATGATAGTATACATGTTTCAGTGCCATTCTCCCAAATCATCCCACCCTCTTCCTCTCCCTCAGAGGCCAAAAGTCCGTTCTATACCTCTGTGTCTCTTTTGTTGTCTCACATACAGGGTCATCGTTACTATCTTTCTAAATTCCATATATATGTGTCAGTATACTGTATTGTATACCAAATCTTATATGAAGAAAAAACATGAAATATAACCCCTTTCTCCCACAAGAAATAAGACTGAGACAAAACATATCCATAATAAAAAATAAAAGAAGACAATTCAAAACTGAGTGCTGAATTGTTAAAATGAACACTGCTAAAGAAAGTCAAAGAAAGGAAAACTAACTGGGCCGTAGAGTAATGGTAGATAAATTCAAGGAGGAGATAAAATTTAATCTAGTCCCTTAAGGGACTGGTAGGATTTAGTAAAGAAAAAGGTATTTCTTTACTTTGGTAAAGGAAAAGCACTCAGGTGGAAAACATAATGGGTTGACGCATTCACTCATTCATTTGTTCATTTACTCCTCAAACAAAATATTTCCCAGTGCCTTCCATATTCAGGCACTATATTAAGTGTTGAGGTATAGTGGCAAACTAGGACCGTAACCAGTGAGCCTACTGGTAAGGGGATGGGTGGCTTACAAAAAACAGGCAATTGTAATACTGTGGTGTGACGGATGCTAAGGAAAGGATGCTATGATGGCTTCGAGGAGTGACGCTTAACAGAGGGAAAATCAGAGACGATTTTGGTATAGCATAAAATTTATGCAGATTAACTTGAAACATTAATAGGACATGGCCATGAGAAGGAGGGAAAGGGGATTTTTGGTAGAAGGAAAAGCATGTGCCAAGGTCAGGAAGTAAGAAAGAGCATGAGAAATGAGAAGCACATACACAGACTGAGAATAAGCTGTTCCAGCTGTAGTGGAGGCTTTGTGTAGGTCTCCACAGGGAAACAGCAGGTGACCCAGGTTAAGGAGGCCTGGGGCGTGAAGGGTTCCTGGCTTCCTGTAGGAAACTGAGCACATGTTCCACCAGGAAAGGTGACATTAGGGAAAGCATACATGGCGGGGAAAATGGACAATGTGGAAGCCGTTCCGAAGAGAGGAACCGGAAGCCATTCTATGACGCAGAAGAGAGAAGCCGAAGGTGCCTCTGTCCTTCAAGGGGAAGCACACAGCCAGAGCAGAGAACCGAGGGCGAAATGCGGGGGGCTGAGTAGGGCCGTGATGGAGGGGCGGGGGCCCCGCGAGAGCAGAAGGGGCAGGACCATGGGGCCTGACAGTCAGCGCTAGGCACCTGGAGCTATCCAAGCCAGTCACAAGCTGTATGATCTCGGGCAAGTTACTCTGAAACGGAAAGATCTCATTTCTTTTTCTGTGGGATAATAGTCCCTATCTCCAGCCCACTCCCCCAACACAGTATAAGGATGTAGACGTTAATGTACGAAAAGTATCTGGCAGACAGCAAGGCATATAGTGAACACGCAATGACCAGCAGCTCTTTGTTGTGACAAAATTCTGCCAGTCTCCTGACTTTCTGTCTCCTGTCTCTGCACATTATAGTACCTTATCTCCCCAGCCACTCAGTCATGTCAGACTCTTTGCAACCCAATGAACCGTAATCTGCCAGGCTCCTCTGTCCATGCAAGAATACTGGAGTGGGTTGCCATTTCCTTCCCCAGGGATCTTCCTAACCCGGGAACTGAACCCACAGCTCTTGGGTCTGCTGAGCTGGCAGGTGGATTCCTTACTACTGCAGCACCTGCGTTATATCACCTTATCATGACTCCTTCCCCCACTGTCTGTCTGGCTAACTATTCCTCAGAGGCCTTTTCTGATCCCAATACAGCATCGGGTAACCCCCGCACAGCCCCTGCACTCCACAATCTCCTATCACTCTAGCATAACCAGCCAGTTAATTGTTTATATCCACTAATGTATGTTTATAGACACTAACGTTAATCTCCATGAGTTCAAGGATCTAGTCTGACTCATAATCCTAGCATTCTGCTAGACATATATCAGACATTCAATAAAATATTATAGAGTGAATGAAAACATTCTGTGCTGACTGTGGCATGTGATAAACGCAGAAAAGAGAATCTAGAAATAAACCCACCACGTGTAGGTCAACTAATCTTTAAAAGGGCAGCAAAAACAATGGGGAATGGATGGTGTCTTTAATAATTGTTGTTGGAGAACTGGGTATTCACAAGAAAACAAGTAAAACTAGACCTCTATCCTAGACTACTCAAAATCTAACTCAAAATAGATTAAAGGCTTAAAGGGAAGATCTGAAACTGTCAAACTCCTAGAAGAAAACATGGGGAAATAGCTACTTAGCATTGCCCCTTGCAATGATCTTTGGATATAACACCAAAGCACAGGCAACAAAAGCAAAAACAGACAAGTGGGACTAGATCAAACTAAAAGTTCTTTCACTGCCAAGGAAACCAATTAACAGAGCAAAGAGGCAATCTATGGAATGGGAGAAAATATTTGTCAACTATATATTGAATAAGGGGTTAATTTCCACATTATATAACAAACACATATAACTTAAGAGCAAAAATACAAACAACACAATTACAAATTGGGCAAAGGGCCTAAACAGATGTTTTTCTAAAGAAGACACACAGATAGCCACAGACACATGAGAAAGCTACCAACGTCACTAATCACCAAGGAAATGCAGACTGAAACCACAGCGAGGCACCACCTCAGACCTGCCAGGATGGTCTGCATCAAAATGGCCAAAGACAACAAGTGTTGGTGAGAATCTGGAGAAAAGTGAGCTCTTGCACACCACTGATGGGAATGAAGATAGAGGCGCCACTGCAGCAAGCAGCATGTGGGCTGCTGAAGAAATTAAACACAGAGCCAGCACGCTGAGCCAGCAGTCCCACATCTGGGCACGTACTGAAAGGAGACAGAACCAGTGTCTCAAGACATGCCTGCACGCCAGTGTGTTCACTGCAGCACTGTTCACAATAGCCAAGACATGGAAAGTGTCCATCAGTGGATGAACGGGTAGAGAAAAGTCCACATACTAGTACTCAGCCGTAGAAAAGGGAAACCCTGCCACTTAAGACAACGCGCATGAACCCGGGGGATATTGGGTTAAGTGACATGATCCAGACAGAGAAAAGCAACTACTGTATGTTTGCACTTGTATGTGGAATTTTTAAAAAGGCAAACCAACAGAAGCAGAAGGTAGAATGGTGGTTGTCAGGGCAGTCTGGGTGGGGGGTGGGGGTGGAATGAGCAGATGTTGAATAAAAATATGCCAACTTTCACTTATAAGATGAAAAAGCCACCACAGCCACACACTACAACTAGAGAATAGCCCCCACTTGCCACAACTAGAGAAAGCTCGCAGACTGCAACAGAGACCCAGAGCAGCCAAAAACAGATAAACATATATACAATTTTAAAAAAAGGTATCAGACAAAGTGCAACAAAATAAAACAAACCAAGAAGAGGAAATTAATAAAAGCTAGCAATAATGAAACTAGGAAAGAGGAAATAATAAAAGTCAATAATTTTAAATACTAATACGCAATGCCTTTGTGTGCCAGACTTAAAAAAGAGAGAGCTAAACTATACATGCTTAGAAATAAGAAAGAAAACATAAATACAGAATCTGGAAAGATGCAAAGAACTCTAGGATATTACTAACTTTGGTAAAAGGAAACATATTGGAATGGGTAAAGTTTTTCCCAAGCAAAATAAGAATCATCAAAACAACCTAAGAAGAAGCGAAATCTGAATATACCAGTACCATAGAAGAGAAGGGAAAGGTAACTGAGATCTGCCCACTGAAACTTCAGCTACACACATGTACACAGTTCAGTTCAGTTTACTCGGTCGTGTCCAACTCGTTGCAATCCTATGGACTGCAGCACGCCAGGCCTCCCTGTCCATCAGCAACTGCCGGAGTCTGCTCAAACTCATGCTCATTGAGTCAGTGATGCCATCCAACCATCTCATCCTCTATCATCCCCTTCTCCTGCCTTCACTTTCCCAGCATTAGGGGGCTTTTCCAATGAGACAGTTCTTCCCATCAGTTGGCCAAAATATTGGAGTTTCAGCTTCATTATCAGTTCTTCCAGTGAATATTCAGGTCTGATTTCCTTTAGGATTGACTGGCTGGGTCTCCTTCCTGTCCAAGGGACTCTCAAGAGTCTTCTCCAACACCACAGTTCAAAAGCATCAATTTTTAGTACTCAGCCTTCTTTATAGTCCAACTCTCACATCCATACATGACTACTGGAAAAACCATAGCTTTGACTAGATGGACCTTTGATGGAAAAGCAATGTCTCTGCTTTTTAATATGCTGTCTAGGTTGGTCATAGCTTTTCTTCCAAGGAGCAAGTGTCTTTTAATTTCATGGCTGCAGTCACCATCTGCAGTGATTTTGGAACCCCCAAAATAAAGTCTGTCACTGTTTCCAAGTTTCCACATCTATTTGCCACGAAGTGATGGGACTGGATGCCATGATCTTAGTTTTCTGAATGTTGAATTTTAAGACAACTTTTTCACTCTTTCCTCTTTCACTTCCATCAAGAGACTCTTTAATTTTTCTTCATATTCTGCCATAAGGGTGGTTTCATCTGCATTTATGAGGTTATTGATATTTCTCCCAGCAATATTAATTACAGCTTCTGCTTCATCCAGCCCAGCATGATGTATTCTGCATATAAGTTAAATAAGCAGGGTGACAATATAGTCTTGATGTACTCCTTTCCCAATTTGGAACCAGTCTGTGGTTCCGTGTCTAGTTCTAACTGTTGCTTCCTGACCTGTATACAGGTTTCTCAGGAGGCAGGTCATGTGGTCTGATAGGCCCATCTCTTGAAGAATTTTCCACAGTTTATTGTGATCCACACAGTCAAAGGCTTTGGCATAGTCAATAAGGCAGAAATAGATGTTTTTCTAGAACTCTCTTGCTTTTTTGATGATCCAGCAGATGTTGGAAATTTGATCTCTGGTTCCTCTGCCTTTTCTAAATCCAGCTTGAACATTTAGAAGTTCACTGTTCATGTACTATTGAAGCCTTGCTTGGAGAATTTTGAGCATTACTTTACTAGCGTGTAAGATGAGTGGAATTGTGCAGTAGTTTGAGCATTCTTTGGCATTGCCTTTCTTTGGGATTGCAATGAAAACAGACCTTTTCCAGTCCTATGCCCACTGCTGAGTTTTACAAATTTGCTGGCTTATTGAGTGCAGCACTTTAACAGAATCAACTTTTAGGATTTGAAATAGCTCAGCTTTGTTTGCAGTGATGCTTCCTAAGGACCACTTGACTTTGCATGCCAGGATGTCTGGCTCTAGGTAGCTGATCACACCGTTGTGGTTATCTGGGTCATGAAGATCTTTGTGTATTGTTGGTACCTCTTAATATCTTCTGCTTCTCTTAGGTCCCTACCATTTCTGTCCTTTATTGAGCCCATCTTCGCATGAAATGTTCCCTTGGTATCTCTAATTTTCTTGAAGAGATCTCTAGTCTTTCCCATTCTATTGTTTTCCTCTATTTCTTTGCATTGATCACTGAAGAAGGCTTTCTCATCTCTCCATGTTATTCTTTGGAACTCTGCATTCAAATGGGTATATCTTTCCTTTACTCTTCTGTCTTTTGCTTCTCTTCTTTTTTCAGCTATTTGTAAGGCCTCCTCAGAAAACCATTTTGCTTTTCGCATTTCTTCTTCTTGGGGATGGTTTTTATCTCCGCCTCCTGTACAATGTTATGAATCTCTGTCCATAGTTCTTCAGGCACTCTGTAACATCTAATCCATTGAATCTATTTGTCACTTCCACTGTATAATCGTAAGGGATTTGATTCAGGTCATACCTGAATGGTCTAGTGGTTTTCCCTACTTTCTTAAATTTAAATCTGAGTTTGGTTCATGTTTTTGCTGACTGTATAGAACTTCTCCATCTCTGGCTGCAAACAGAATATAATCAATCTGATTTCAGTGTTGACCATCTGGTGATGTCCGTGTGTAGCGTCTTCTCTTGTGTTGTTGGAAGAGGGTGTTTGCTATGACTAGTGTGTTCTCTTGGCAAAACTTTATTAGCGTTTGCCCTGCTTCATTCTGTACTCCAAGGCCAGGTTTGCCTGTTACTCCAGGTATCTCTTGACTTCTTACTTTTGCATTCCAGTCCCCTATAATAAAGGACATCTTTTTGGGTGTTAGTTCTAGAAGGTCTTGTAGGTTTTCATAGAACCATTTAACTTCAGCTTCTTTAGCATTACTGGTTGGGGCATAGACTTGGATTACTGTGATATTGAATGGTTTGCATTGTAAGCAAACAGAGATTGTTCTGTCATTTTGAGATTGCATCCAAGTGCTGCATTTTGGACTCTTTTGTTGACTATGCTGCCAACTCCATTTCTTTTAAGGGATTCTTGCCCACAGCAGTAGATATAATGGTCATCTGAGTTAAATTCACCCATTCCAGTCTATCTTAGTTCACTGATTCCTAAAATGTTGATGTTCACTCTTGGCATCTCCTGTTTGACCTCTTCCAATTTACCTTGATCCAGGAACCTAACATTTCAGGTTCCCATGCAATATTATTCTTTATAGCATTGGACTTTACTTCCCACCACCAACTTCCACATCAACAACTGGGTGTTGTTTTTGCTTTGGGTCTGTCTCTTCATTCTTTCTAGAGTTATTTCTCCACTCTCCTCCAGTAACTTATTGGGCACCTTCTGACCTGGGGAGCTCATCTTTCAGTGTCATGTCTTTTTGCCTTTTCATACTGTTCATGGGGTTCTCAAGGCAAGAATACTTAAGTGGTTTGCCATTCCCTTCTCCAGTGGATCATGTTTTGTCAGAACTCTCCACCATGACCCGTCCATCTTGAGTGACCCTACATGGCATGAGTCATAGTTTCATTGAGTTGGACAAGGTTGTGGTCCATGTAATCAGACTGATTAGTTTTCTGTGATTGTGGTTTTCATTCTGCCTTCCCTCTGATGGAGAAGGATAGGAGGCTTACGGAACCTTCCTGATGGGAGAGACTGGCTGAGGGGGAAACTTGGTCTTGTCCTGATGGGTAGGGCCATGCTCAGTTAATCTTTAATCCAATTTTCTATTGATGGGCTGGACTGTGTTCCCTCCCTGTTATTTGACCTGAACCTCTTTCAAATGGTCCCAAGCACACACTGCTGCACTCAGTGCCCCCAGCCCTGAAGCAGGCCACCGATGACCCACGCCTCTGCCCGAGACTCCCAGACACTCACAGGCAAGTCTGGCTCAGTCTCTTGTGGGGTCACTGCTCCTTACTCCTGGGTCTTGGTTTACACAAAGTTTTGTTTGTCCTGTGTAAGTTTTGGCGGCTCTGTGGTGGGGTTATTGGTGACCTCCTCCAAGAGGGCTTATGCCACACCCAGGTCTGCTGCACACAGAGACCCTGCCCCTGTGGCAGGCCATTGACAATCCATACCTCCACAGGAGACACTCAAACACTCAAAGGCAGGTCTGCCTCAGTCTCTGTGGGGTCTTGTGGTGGGCACAAGGTTTTGTTTGAGCCTTCCAAGCATTTGTGGTGGGTTGGAGTTTGAGTGTATACTTGATTTCACCCCCCAACCATCTTGCTGGTACTTCTCCTTTGCCCTTGGATGTGGGGTATCTTTTTTTGGTGGGTTCCAACATTTTCCTGTCCATGGTTGTTCAAAAGTACGTTGTAAAGAAAATGAGCACACGTCCTTCTATTCCGCCATCTTGGAGTGGTATCTATCTATCTTTATATACACATTCTCCTTTATAGTCTTTTCCATTTTGGTTTATCTTCACTGGTTCAATATCAAGATGGTTTCATAGCTAAGTTCCCTCTAACCTTTAAAGACCTGTAATTCCAATATTATTTAAACTATGGCAGACCACTCATAAATATGGAAAACTCCCTATTTGTGTTATAAAGCCAACAATACTGTATAACAAGCTGGAAAAAGAGAACTATATACAAATCTCATTTATATACACAAAACTTAATTTCTAAATAAAATATTACCACATAGAAGTCAGTAATATATTAAAACTGTTAAGAGTATGACTGTTATATGTTGAAGTCCCAGTCATTATTAATACCTTAGAATGTGATCTTATTTGTAAATAGGATCTTTACAGAGGTAACCAAATAAAGAATGAGGTCATTAAGGTGGACTCTAACCCAATATGACAGGGATTCTATAAAAGGGGAAATTTGGACACCAGAACAGACATACATAGAGGGAAGACGGTACGAAGAAACAAAAAGAAAGAAGGAAAGCTAGCCATGTGAAGACAGAGCATTGGCACAATACATGTACAAGCCAAGGGCTGACAGAGATTGTTGGCAAATCACTAGAGAGGCTGTAAAGAGGCAAGGGTGAATTTTCCCCCAAAGATTTCAGAGGGAGCATAGTCCTACTGAGACTTCCCTGGTGGCTCAGAGGGTAAAGCATCTGCCTACAAAGCGAGAGACCCAGGTTTGATCCCTGGGTCAGGAAGATCCTCTGGAGAAGGAAAAGGCAACCCACTCCAGTACTCTTGCCTGGAAAATACCATAGACGGAGGAGAGTGGTAGGCTACAGTCCATGGGGTCGCAAAGAATTGGACACGATTAAGCTACTTCACTTTCTTTTTCTTTTCATAGTCCTATTGACACCTTGATTTTAGACTTCTAGCTTCCAGAACTAAACTACAATAAGTTTCTATTATCTTCAGACACTCAGTTTGTGGCAGTCTGTTATGACACCACTTGAAAATGACTATAATGATCAAAAGGTTTATTCCAGGAATTTAAAGGTGGATCAATATCAGGAAATCTATCAATCACAGTGTATTACATATCAAAAAACTAATGGACAAAAACTACACAATGTCATGTATGTTGAAAAGGCATTTGATAAAACAGAAACAAATCTTAAAAACTCTAAGTAATTTCAGGAATATAAAGACATAATAAAGACCATAAATCAAGAATATTAGGAGAATGGCATTGAAACATGTATACTATCAGGTAGGAAATGAATCGCCGGTCTATGTTCAATGCAGGATACAGGATGCTTGGGGCTGATGCATGGGAATGATCCAGAGAGATGGTATGGGTCGAAGGTGGGAGAGGGGGTTCAGGATTGGGAAATCATGTACACCCATGGCTGATTCATGTCAGTGTATGGAAAAACCAATACAGTATTATAAAGCAAAATAAAAAATAAAAAATATCCTAAATAGTAAAACTCTAAAATCAGAAATTAGACAAATTTGCCAATAATCACTATGATTACTTAATATTCTCTTGGAAATTTCAGCAAGTTCAATATGACAAAAACTACTGGCATGAACAGTAGAAGAGATACAACTATTTTTGTTGATACAACTGCATATGTCAAAACACTTAAGGACCTCTAGTAAAAGCCTACTAGAATTAAAAGATAGTTTGACTTTTTCTATATTTACAGTAAGTTTTGGATATGGAAAAAGGAAAATATTCCACTTACAATAGTGACAAGAACTATAAAATACTTGAGAATAAGTTTAAAAAGAAAGGCACAGAAACTATATGAAGAAAACCGTAAGGTCTTATTGAAAAGCATAAAATAAGAGATGATAAAATAGAAAGCCATGCCATATTATTGGATAGGGAAATTTACTTTTATAGAAATGCCAATTCTTTCAAAGATAATATATAAGCTTAATTCAATTACAAATAGAATCCAACATGAAATTATCAGGAGAAACTGGATTAATTGAGCTTAACATTTATTATAAAAATCTTTAATTGGATTCCTATTTTATACTACATGCAAAAGTGTAATTCAAATGAATTAAAGATTTAGATGAAAAATATAAAAATCTTTGAAGAAATTATACATATTGTCCAGAAGTCAGAAGAACCATGTTACACAAGGAAGGAAATTTAGGAGCTATAAACAAAAAATTGTACATGTTTGACAAATAAAAGTTTAAAACATTTCATATGACAAAAGATATAAAAGTTAGAAACAACAAATTAGAAAAATGCTATTATAAACTGACAAGAAAAAAAGAAAGCCCAAAGAAAATGAGTTTCAGCTTTGCCCAAGAAAAATGATCAAAAAATATAACTAAGTCACAGCATATTGCCAATAAATATGCAAAAATATGCCCTCTGCAGTCAGGGAAATGTAAATTAAAAGACTATTGAG
This sequence comes from Nanger dama, assembly GCA_917880005.1. Taxonomy (NCBI): domain Eukaryota; kingdom Metazoa; phylum Chordata; class Mammalia; order Artiodactyla; family Bovidae; genus Nanger; species Nanger dama. The sequence continues at coordinate 887,250 of CAKJTW010000107.1, forward strand.
AAATCACTTTACAACCATCAAATGAGCAAAAATTTAAAAGAGCAATAACACCTATTGCCAGTAAGGATGAAAGAAAAGGTTACTCTCTTACAGAGACAGTAGAAATATGATTTGACAACAAACATTTTAAAATTAAAAGATACATATCCTTTGAATCAGCAGTTGCATTCTCAGGAAGCTATTCCAAGATGTTTTTCACAGTACTGTGTATCTGTGTAAAAGTCTAGAAATAGAGTTGTTAATTATGAATGAATTACAGTTAACCCCTGAACAACATGAGTTTGAACTGTGTGGATTTGTACATGGGTTTTTTCATTTTTCCTAAATATGCACTATAGCACTACACATCTGCAATTGGCTGAATCCTCAGATATGGAGGAAGCCTGGCTGTAAAGTTAGCTTCAGACTTTTGACTGCATGGAGTCAGTACCCCTAACCCCAATTGTAATTCTGGAAAAATAGCTGAATTTTTTCATGACAATCATGGGATATTCTTAAGATAGCATATATAATCAGATAAGACCTAAACCTGCTGACTTAGAAGGATTAACAAAGGATACAAGACACAGAGGTGTACAAAATGCAATCCATTTTTTAAAAAAGTTAACACCCCTGAATAAGTATATGACCACACACACATGCACACACATGAAAAAACATAAAACAATGCTTACCGAAGAGCTAACATGTTGTCTAATGGATCGGTTATGAGGTGGCTGGAGAAATGGACGGAAGGGGAGAGACGAGAAAAAGAGTGACAGCACTCACTAAAATCACTGGTACATGCTTCCATTCATTAAAATGTATATGTATTTTACATGAGTAGATATGTTTTTCTTTCTGAAAAATTAAGAAAAATTAAAAGATGTTTTCTACTGACTTGTAGAGATAGCCATGCTGCTACTGCTAAGTTGCTTCAGTCGTGTCCGACTCTGTGCGACCCCATAGACGGCAGCCCACCAGGCTCCGCCGTCCCTGGGATTCTCCAGGCAAGAATCCATGGTATATAGTCAGAAGGCAGTTTAGAATAGTGCATATATCGTTGCTATTGTAATCACCTAATCACTTAGTCGTGTGTTACTGTTATCATCTAACATCACTGTCATCGTCTAATCACTTGGTCTATCTCTTTTGCGACCCCACGGACTGTAGCCTGTGAGGCTTCTCTGTCCATGGGATTCTCCAGGCAAGAATACTGGAGTGAGGGAGGGTGAGGGTGGGATGATTCGGGAGAATGGCATTGAAACATGCATAATATCATATGTGGAACAAATCGCCAGTCCAGGTTCAGTGCATGATACAGGATGCTTGGGGCTGGTGCACTGGGATGACCCAGAGGGATGGTATAGGGAGAGAGGTGGGAGGGGGTTCAGGATGGGGAACACGTGTATACCCATAGCAGATTAATGTTGATGTATGGCAAAACCAATATAATACTGTAAAATAAAAAATAATAATAAAGTTTGAGTAAACCATTAAAAAAAAGAATACTGGAGTGGGTGCTATGCCTTCCTCCAGGGGATCTTCCCAATCCAGAGATCAGACCTAAGCCTCCTACATCTCCTGCACTGGTAGGCGGATTCTTTACCACTGAGCCACCAGGGAAGGCCCAATGTAAATGTTACACATGTATTTCTGTAAAGAACACTCAACTCATCCCATCTAAGTGTTTGCACAAGCAAGGAAAACGTTTTATAGAATGCAGTACAATAGTTGGTTAGCACTGAGTATATCTGAGGTCCAAACTGGGATTGGGGATGGACACAGGGATAATTAACAGCTTCTTTACACATCTTTCTGTGTTTTATTGCTTGAAAAATTGAAAACAAATAAGCAAACAGAATCAAATGCTGACAGGAGTCAGAGTGAAGTGGCTTAGTGGGGGCTGTAATGAAGAAGAACGCACAAAACTACAGACATTCAGACTGAGATTCTGAAAAATAACACAAAACCCACTTTTTGGAGAGAGAAGAAAGACATAGATGAAGGCAGAATCCAATTTAACTTTTTGTGTATACAATTTAGGAAAAACAGTTCTTGTGTCACATAGACTTTCTATAAGAGACAGGAAATCACACATCCTTTATTTTTATCTATATTCCAATGAGGCTTCCCTGGTGGCTCAGGCGGTAAAGAATCTGCCTGCAATGAGGGAGATCTGGGTTTGATCCTTGGGTTGGGAAGATCCCCTGAAGGAAGGCATGGCAACCCACTCCAGTATTCCTGCCTGGAGAATCCCCATGGAGAGTGGAGCCTGGTGAGCTACAGCCCATGGGGTCCAAAGAGTCAGACACAACTGAGTGACTAAGCATAGCACAGCACATACTCCAATCACAGGATCCATAACAAAGTGCAAAGAAGAATGCAGAAAGCTTCCAGAGTGATTCTATTCTTTGAGGCTACATTGTGGACTATTAGGAGAATTAAGGACATACTATCACAGCAATACAGTATCATCATAGAACTCTTTGATGCAAATTGTAGCAATATTTTTGCATCTATCACCTGAAGCAAAACAAATAAAAGCAAAAATAAACAAATGGGACCTAATTAAAAGTAAACTAATGACAAATTGGAAAGACAACCTACTGCCAACAAATTTGGAAAACTCAGCAGTGGCCACAGGACTGGAAAAGGTCAGTTTTCATTCCAATTCTAAAGAAAGGCAATGTCAAAGAATGCTCAAACTACCACACAATTGCACTCATCTCACATGCTGGAGTAAAGTAATGCTCAAAATTCTCCAGGCCAGGCTTCGGCAATATGTGAACCATGAACTTCCAGATGTTCAAGCTGGTTTTACAAAAGGCAGAGGAACCAGGGATCAAATCGCCAACATCCGCTGGATCATCGAAAAAGCAAGAGAGTTCCAGAAAAACATCTATTTCTGCTTTGTTGACTATGCCAAAGCCTTTGACTATGTGGATCACAATAAACTGTGGAAAATTCTGAAAGAGATGGGTATACCAGACCACCTGATCTCTTCTTGAGAAACCTGTATGCAGGTCAGGAGGCAACAGTTAAAACTGGGCATGGAACAACAGACTGGTTCCAAATAGAAAAAGGAGTATGTCAAGGCTGTTTATTGTCACCCTGCTTATTTAACTTATATGCAGAGTACATCATGAGAAACGCTGGGCTGGAAGAAGCACAAGCTGGAATCAAGATTGTCGGGAGAAATATAAATAACCTCAGATATGCAGATGACACCACCCTTATGGCAGAAAGTGAAGAGGAACTAAAACGCCTCTTGATGAAAGTGAAAGAAGAGAGTGAAAAAGTTGGCTTTTTCACTCAACATTCAGAAAACGAAGATCATGGCATCTGGTCGCATCACTTCATGGGAAATAGATGGGAAAACAGTGGAAACAGTGTCAGTCAGACTTTATTTTTGGGGTCTCCAAAATCACTGCAGATGGTGACTGCAGCCATGAGATTAAAAGATGCTTACTCCTTGGAAGGAAAGTTATGACCAGGCTAGACAGCATATTCAAAAGCAAAGACTTTACTTTGCCAACAAAGGTCTGTCTAGTCAAGGCTATGGTCTTTCCAGTGGTCACGTATAGATGTGAGAGTTGGACTGTGAAGAAAGATGAGGGCCAAAGAATTGATGCTTTTGAACTGTGGTGTTGGAGCAGCCTCTTGAGAATCCCTTGGACTGCAAGGAGATCCAACCAGGCCATTCTGAAGGAGATCAGCCCTGGGATTTCTTTGGAAGGAATGATGCTAAAGCTGAAACTCCAGGACTTTGGCCACCTCATGCGAAGAGTTGACTCATTGGAAAAGACTCTGATGCTGGGAGAGATTGGAGGCAGGAGGAGAAGGGGATGACAGAGGATGAGATGGCTGGATGGCATCACCAACTTGACGGACATGAGTTTGAGTGAACTCCGGGAGTTGGTGATGGACAGGGAGGCCTGGCGTGCTGCAATTTATGGGATAACAAAGAATAGGACATGACTGAGCGACTGAACTGACTGACTGCATGCAAGAAAATATTTGCAAATGATATGATCAATAGGGGTTAATATCAAAAGTATGTAAATATCTCATACACTCAAGATCAAAAAACAAACAACCCAATTAAAAAATAGAAAAACTGAATAGATATTTTCCAAGGAGAACATTCAGGTGGCTAACAGGCACAAGAAACATTGCTCAACACTCTTAATCATCAGAGAAATGCAAACTGAAACCACAATGAGATTATCACCTCACACCTGTCAGAATGGCTATTATCAAAAAGAATACACATAACAAATGTTGGTGAGAACATGGAGAAAAGGAAACCCTCGTACAATTGATGGGAATGCAAATTGATGCAGCCACTGTGGAAAACAGTAAAGACGTTTCTCAAAAACTAAAGGTAGAACTATCTTACGACCCAGCAGTTTCACTCAAGGGTATATAAATACATGAATAAAAACAAAAATGTGGTTCAAAAAGATACATACACCCCAATGTTCATAGCAACATTATTTACAGTTGTCAAGATATGGAAGTAATGTAAGTGTTCATCAACAGATGAATAGATAATGATGGTGTGGTACGTACACACACACACACACACACACACACACACACACACACACACGTGCGCGCGCAATGGAATACTACTTAGCCATAAAAAGAATGAAATTTTGCCATGTGCAACAACGTGGATGCACGTGAAGTGTATTATGCCAAGTGAAACAGGTCAGAGAAAGACAAATACTGTATGACACCCTTCTATGTATAATATAAAAAAATACAGCAAACAGTGAATATAACAAAAAGAGAGTCACAGATATAGAGAGAGCAGGAGGGAATTAAGAGGTGTAAATTATTATGCATAAAATAAATTATGAGGATATATTGTACAACACAGGGAAGATAGCCAATATTTTATAAAAACTATAAATAGAGAATAACCTTAAAAATTGTGAATCACTAAGTAGTATACCTATAACTTACATAATATTGTAAACCAACTATATTTCAATTAAAAATTCAAAAATAAAAATACTGATGAAGACGGAAAGACAGTATCCTGACTTAAGAAAGGACCATGGAGAATGCCTAATCCAACTTTATCACTTTACGGTGAGGAATCTGAGGCCAGGTTAAGCAATCTTTACCTTACTTGGATCCCCTGTGTTCTCTGCATTGGCAGAAAATTATTTTATTTCAGAATTTTTACTCAAAACAAATAAATGATAAACAAGTAACTATGGTATTTTATTAGTTCAATAAATGAACGTTCTCCTATTTCACATGTAAAAAACCAAACCTCAACTGTTATATTAAACAACTGAAAAGAAAGGCACACAACCTGTTTAAGTTGTCTTGTGTAAGCCTGTAAAGGCACCCGTTAAACAGCACAAGGTCAGCCCTCAATCGTTCACTGATCCATTCTTTTTATTCAACCAACATTCACTGAAGACTGTCTCCCTGACGCTGGGAGGTACTGGTGACACGTTAATAAGGCACCGCTCGGTCCTCGTGCCCCATCTGGGGGAGTGGCAAGCTATGCGACAAAGCGGCCCAAGAGCGGCTGGAACTACCCGTTCTGACCGGAGTCTCAGGGCAGGTCATCAGGTGGAACTGACAGCGGTCGGGCCACGCAGGGTGTAGAGTCCAGACGCAAAGGCGAGGACAGTAATATATGTTTGAGGAAATAATTTGAATTGAGCCCAATTCAAGAAAAGAACAAGGAGAAAACCAGAAATTCAAATGTTCCAGCTTGCAGACAAAAGTAAATTCCATCCAAGTACGAGATACTCTGCCAGCCCGACTCCTGCATGCCTGGCAGGCGGGAGGCGTTCAGTGAACAGTGTCTGGCCAGGGAGGCGAGCTCTCTGCTCAAGCTACTGAGGGGCGGCAGCACATTACCATGCACCGTCCAGGGTCCAGGTCTCCCATTATGCCTCTCAGGTGTCTGTTTCCAGTCCTGACAGCTTTGTACCTCGTATCCAACATCTGAAAAGAGATTAGTAGTTAAAAGTGAATGTAAAATTCGTAATAAGAGCCCACAATTCTATGAAAATTAATTTTACTTTGTTAATATAAATATTTTCTAAGAGTAGCAAAGGGAGACACTTAGGCAGGCTCATCATAAACTGGGTATTCTCATTCAGTTCTCTGATCTTCGGCAGGCCCCACTGCACCCTCCTTTCCTGGTTGCTGCCAAAGTGAAAACAAACTATACTGGTTGACTGCCCTTTCCCATTCCCAAATTCCATTTCCCACTTCTATGGTATGCAAATTATTACCAGAAAAAAATCACAATTTTAAAAACATGCTTGAAGAATGACACTGTCCATTAAGTTTCATTACCTGATTAATTTTTACAACATGCAAATATGATTTCGTGTTGTTTTGTTCTTCCTGATACTCCTGCCAAATTTCCTTCTTTTTTGTGACTACTTCATTTTGTCTCCTAATTTATTTTCTCTCTAATTTCTTTTACTTGACAGTACTTAGATACAGCATCTGCCCTTTTATTTATCTAGGGCTCATTTCTACATAAAGCACTTTCCTTAAAAAGATTTACTTTTGTAAATTACAAAATATATTCTTCTTGACAAAAGTCTAAAAATATAGAAGAATATAAAGGTTAAAATGAAAACCATTCATAATCTACCTGCCTAGATCACTGTTGCTGCTGCTGCTGCTGCTAAGTCGCTTCAGTCGTGTCTGACTCTGTGCAACCCCAGGGACAGCAGCCCACCAGGCTCCCCTGTCCCTGGGATTCTCCAGGCAAGAACACTGGAGTGGGGGTGCCATTTCCTTCTCCAATGCATGAAAGTGAAAAGTGAAAGAGAAGTCGCTCAGTCGTGTCTGATTGTTCGCTACCCCATGGACTGCAGCCCACCAGGCTCCTCCGTCCATGGGATTTTCCGCTGTTCACACCTGTAAATATCATTTCCTATACAGTGCAGCCAATGCTATCATCCCGTCTATGTAATTTTCCTGTGTATTTTACAGGTTAATCACAGTTTAAGGCTTATAAGAGGGAAAAGCCAGAATATTTTCTTATTTTTACAATACATCGGATTTAAATGGCCCTGTCATTGACTTTTTGCATGGACAGTAGCCCACCAGGTTCCTCTGTCCATGGAATTCTCAAGGGAAGAATACTGGAGTGGGTTGCCATTCTCTTCTCCAGGGGATCTTCCCAACCCAGGGATCAAACCTGGGTCTCTCACATTGCAGGCAGATTCTTTACCATCTGAGCCACCAGGAAAGCCCAGTAACTATCATAGATCTGGAAAATTATTGAATGGTGCTCTCAAAAACTGTATTTGGGATAATAATGCAGAGAAACCCTACACTTTCAGTAGCAGGTCACCAATTTGATAATGAGTACAGGACTGAGGTGGTGAAGGAAATGGGAACCCACTCCAGTATTTGTGCCTGGAGAATTCCACGGACAGAGGAGCCTGGTGGGCTACAGTGCATGGGGTCGCAAAGAATCGGACATGACTAAATGACTAAACCACCACCACCACCACAGGATTGAGGGAATTTCAAAATAAATAGGAGGGGAGGGAAGAAGGAAGGGAAGACTTAGAAGTCACTTGCAGTATCTGAACAGTAGAATGTTATAATCGCTGTTTTTTCCCATGAACCATGCTATCTGCATTAAGTGAATATTCAGTGTATATGAGCTAATCTTCATTTTCAATATCCATTTTTCAAAATTCTAGAATAAAGATATGAAATGGGAGTGAGAAGTGTCCACGAAAAGCTGGAGTAAAAGCCCTTCTTCAGTTAAAATGTTAATTGACGAGAAGTAAGGAAAACAAACTCAGGAAGCAATCTATGACTACCGCATGCTGCTGCCGTTGGGGGTGACCACATGGGTCGCAAGAAGACGACAGTGTGAGATTTACAGAAATTATCATGTGCCGCCACTCGCTTCCCTGGTTTTTGGTTGATGACACTTTGCGCTATCTCACCAAGGTGTTATGTGACTCCACAAGGCATTTCTGTGCTGGTAGACTCAGAAACCATAGAAGAAATAGAACGCTTTCCGTAATCAGTAAGGAAGGTGGCTCTGCACTGAACAAAGGTGACCTGGACAGGCGCTCCTGCCCTGTGCATACCTGTTGTTTCAATAGCATTTTCTCTTTTATCTCTAACTCCATTTTTAACTGTCTTTCCAGAAGGGCAGCTTTCTTCATGACAGTTGCTATAGTGATCTCCTTCTGATGAAGCTCCTGTGTTAGGTCAGAGATTTCATTCCTCATTCTTTCCTGCTCAGAGCTGTGGTACTCTTCCTCCTGATAGAGATGACTTCTTATCTGCAGCAGCAATTTTCCAGAAAACAGCAAGAAATCCTTCAGAAGGCAGCTGAAAGGGTTCACTGGCCGTATGTTGTCTTTCTAGCCTACCTTAAACTTAGGCAGATCCCACTTTACCCCCTTTTCTGATCAATGCTGAATTAAAAGGTACTTATAATAACGATTCATTTACTTTTTCCTTCCACTTTCAAAATTTCTTTTTCACTTCTACTTCCTATTGTATACAAGTCATCACCAACTACTGATACCACTTTGATGACTACTTTGACAGGAAGGTGGGGAACGTATTATCTAGCACTTTCCCCTAGCTTCACTGACGTATGAAAGTGAAGTTGCTCAGTTGTGTCTGACTCTTTGCGACCCCATGGACTGTAGCCTATCAGGTTCCTCTGTCCATGGGATTTTCCAGGCAAGAGTGGTAGGGTGGATTGCCATTTCCTTCTCCAGGCGATCTTCCCAACCCAGGAATCGAACCTGGGTCTCCGCATTACAGTCAGATGCTTTACCATCTGAGCCACCAGGGAATACTTGGTATATGAAAAACTACACACAGTTCATGGATAAAATCTGATGAGTTTGGACATAGACATAATAATCATTACAGTTGTACCCCAATGTTCATCACAGCACTATTTATAACAGCCAGGACATGGAAGCAACCTAGATGTCTATCAGCAGATGAATGGATAAGAAAGCTGTGGTACATATAAACAATGGAGTATTACTCAGCCATTAAAAAGAACACATTTGAATCAGTTCTAATGAGGTGGATGAAACTGGAGCCAATTATACAGAGTTAAGTAAGCCAGGAAAAAAACACCAATACAGTATACTAACACATATATATGGAATTTAGAAATATGGTAACGATAACCCTGTATGCAAGAGAGCAAAAGAGATACAGATGTATAGAACAGACTTTTGGATTCTGTGGGAGAGGGAGAGGGTGGGATGATTTGGGAGAATGGCATTGAAACATGTATACTATCATGTAAGAAATGAATCACCAGTCTAGGTTTGATATAGGATACAGGATGCTTGGGGCTGGTGCACGGGGATGACCCAGAGGGATGGTATGGGGAGGGAGGTTGGGGGAGGGGAGGTTCAGTATTGGGAACTCATGTACACCCATGGTGGATTCATGTCAGTGTATGGCAAAGCCAATACAGTACTGTAAAGTTAAAAAAATAAAATAAAATAAAATAAAGAGCCAAAAAAAAAAGTTTCTCTGTGTCCCTTTGTGGTTTTATTAATAATTTTGTGTGTGTGGTAAGAACACTTTTCTACCTTTCTAACAAGTCTTTATCTGTGCAATACCGTACCATTGACTGTTGAACTGCACTGTGCAGCAGATGTGGAACTTACTTGTCTTGTGTAACTTACTTTATACCCATGAAACCACCACTCTGGGTTTGGGGCCATGGAAGAGTGCTGGACCTACCAACCAGAGACTGATGAACCAGTTTTTAGGGAGAAAAAGCTGGCTCAGAGAAGGGACTTGCTCAAAGTCATAAAGCTCTTAAGTGGAAGAACGAGGTGCAGAACTTAGGACTGTTGGCTCTAACTTCCGTGCTTTTTTGAACTAAATTGTGCTGTACTATTTGTGACTGAACACTGTTTTTCAGAATCATGTTATAATAAATTTCAAACTTCACGTGTTCACGAAAACGCATCAGCCACTTTCCTTAGCCTGTGGAATCTCATATTCTTAACCTGCCATGGCAGAAACCACTGGGTCACCCTGGACTCTTCCCCTCCCTCATCCTCCCAAGTCAAGTCAGGTAAGAAGTATGGTCCTTCTGTTTGAGCCTCTCCTAAGTCCTGCCTCTGCTCTCCATTGCTACTACCTCTGTCTTAGTTCAGCCTCCTCTCATCTTCCTAGAAATCATCTGCACTCCTGTGGACCACAGCCCTCCAGGCTCCTCTGTCCATGGAATTTCCCAGGCAAGAATACTGGAGCGGGTTGCCATTTCCTTCTCCAGGGGGCTTTCCCGACCCAGGGATCAAATCCACGTCTCTTGCGTCTCCTGCACTGCAGGCAGATTCTTTACCACTGAGCCATCTGGGAGGCCCTTAGAAATCCTTCACCATTTCTAATTCACTATCTCTGATTCTTGAGGTTCTGAGATAAAGTACATAATTACTGATCTCAAAAAAAGAAAATCACAGTCCATCAGGGGAAGCAGGAAAATAAACAGTTACAACTGAGCGCAGCAACCGCTGCCAGCAGCCTGTGGCGGAGCAGTGCTTACTCCAGCCGGTGGGCGTCAGGATAGGTCCCAGAGGAAGGGGCCTGGGACTGACACTGAGGGATGAACTGAAGCCCGAGGGAAGAGAGGTGGGGATGGGCTCCCAGGCAACGAGGGCAGTGAAGGGAAGGAGTCAGAGGGAGGGGCGGGCTCGGTGAGCCAGAGCAGCCTGACGAGGCTGGACTCAGTGCACTGTGAGCAGTAAGGCTGGAGGTTAAGCAGGGGCCGTGCACAAAGAGATTTATATGAATTTACACCAGGGAACTTACTTCAAAAACTTTTTTTCATCTCATCTTTAAAAATTTCAAGACATAATCTCTAAAAGATTAAGAGTGTGCTCTCTCTTCAAACATAAGCAGAATAATGTCTTAAAAATATTAATAATTCTTCAATATCATATAATACCCAGGCAGTATCAAATTCATATTTGTATTAGAGGTGTGATGAATGTTTTTAAAATTTATTTGTTTGACTAGAGATCTAAATGTGGTGCACGCATGGAGACCAGCTCCTGTGTTTTTAAAGCCTCTCTTTGTGCCTGCATGCATGTGTGCTCTCTAAATGCTCTACATACATCATTTGACTTAATCCCCACAATCTCTATTTTCCAGATTAGATAGAAAATCAACATACGTAACTGTTCATAAGTCACATTCCTGGTAACGGGCAGTCTGACTACACTGTGCTATGTAACTTGTCTGAGCAGAGCCCTGGAATGTGGTTCCCACATTGGAAAAAAGCCAGAGTGGGATGAGCTAACATGGAAAGTACTCAGGTCAGGAAGGAAGGTGGTCCAGCTTCAGGCTTCATACCACCAATCTCTCACCTGGATCTATTCTTTACACTAACAGTTTTAGAATTTCAGAGTTGGATGTAACCTTGGAAATCACGTGGTCTAACTCCATCATTTAAAAAAATAAAAGAAAAAAAGACTCTCAGGGAAGGAACTGGCTGGGTCTAAATTACCCAGTCGTAAGAGGAGAAGCATAGACTAGCAGGCTGGAGTACAAGCGCGCTTGTCCCAGCACGGTATTACACATCTCCTTTTGTCTCCCATCTCCTCTCGCCAATGTTTTTCCTTACAATTTATCTGATGAATACTGGGGTTATTCTATAATGTGTCTCAATCTGGATTTTATGATTGCATCCCTCTGATGTAGAATACACAGAACTATACAAAAAGATCTTCATGACCCAGATAACCACGATGGTGTGATCACTCACCTAGAGTCAGACATTCTAGACTGTGAAGTCAAGCAGGCCTTAGGAAGCATCACTACGAACAAAGCTAGTGGAGGTGAGGGAATTCCAGTTGAACTATTTCAAACTCTAAAAGATGATGCTGTTAAAATGCTGCCCTCAATATGCCAGCAAATTTGGAAAACTCAGCAGTGGCCACAGGACTGGAAAAGGTCAGTTTTCATTCCAATCTCAAAGAAAGGCAATGCAAGAATGTTCAAATTACTGCACAGTTCCACTCATCTCACACCCTAGTAAAGTATGCTCAAAATTCTCCAAGCAAGGCTTCAACAGTACATGAACAGTGAACTTCCAGATGTTCAAGCTGGATTTAGAAAAGGTGAAAGCAACTTAGCAGCAGCAGCAGCAGCAGCAGCAGAGGAACCAGAGATCAAATTGCCAACATCCGTTGGATCATCAAAAAAGCTAGAGAGTTACAGAGAAACATTAACTTCTGCTTTATTGACTATGCCAAAGCCTTCGACTGTGTGGATCATAACAAACTGTGGAAAATCTTAAAGTAATGGGAATAACAGACCACCTTACCTACTTCCCGAGAAATCTGTAAGCAGGTCAAGAAGCAACAGTTAGAACCGGACATGGAACAACAGACTGGTTTCAAATTGGTAAAGGAGTATGTCAAGGCTGTATACTGTCCCCCTGCTTATTTAACTTATATGCAGAGTACATCATGAGAAACGCCACGGTGGATGAAGCACAGGCTGGAATCATGACTGCTGGGAGAAATATCAATAACCTCAGATACGCAGATGACACCACCTTTATGGCAGAAAGTGAAGAAGAATGAAAGAGCCTCTTGATGAAAGAGAATGAGGAAAGTGAAAAAAGTTTGCTTAAAGCTCAACATTCAGAAAACTAAGATTATGGTATCTCGTCCCATCACTTCATGGCAAATAGAAGGGGAAACAATGGAAACAGTGACAGACTTTATTTTTGGGCTCCAGATCACAGCAGATGGTGACTGCAGCCATGAAATTAAAAGATGCTTACTCATTGGAAGAAAAGCTATAACCAACATAGACAGCATATTAAAAAGCAAAGACATTACTTTTCTGACAAAGGTTCATCTAGTCAAAGCTATGGTTTTTCCAGTAGTCATGTGTGGATGTGAGAGTTGGACGATAAAGAAAGCTGAGCACTGAAGAACTGATGCTTTGAAATTGTGGTGTTGAAGAAGACACTTGAGAGTCCCTTGGACTGCAAGGAGATCCAACCAGTCCTAAAGGAAATTAGTCCTGAATATTCATTGGAAGGACTGATGTTGAAGCTGAAACTCCAATACTTTGACTGCCTGATGCAAAGAACTGACTCCTTAGAAAAGACCCTGATGCTGGGAAAGATTGAAGGCAGGAGGAGAAGGAGATGACAGAGGATGAAACAGTTGGATGGCATCACTGACTCCATGGGCATGAGTTTGAGCAAGCTCCAGGAGATGTTTACGGACAGGGAAGCCTGGTGTACTGCAGTCCATGGGGTCACAAAGAGTCGGACACAACTGAGCAACTGAACTGAACTGATGTAGCTTAACATGTTCTTAAAATAGTACTTCTAAAATGTGGGAAAAAATGAATATACTATCATGAAGAAGGAGTAAGGTATTTTTTATTATCTTCACAACATTTAGATATTAAAGCATGCTATAATTCAAAACTCTTTAAATGAGTTTAATTTACCTAGCTCTAAATGACTTTTGGGCTTTATTAAAAATTTCTATTTTATCACAAAATTAGTGACTAAAAATCACTGTATATTGAAAAAGAGAAAAACAAAATACTTGCAAGAGTCATAATATAAGGCTATTGTTGGTTTTATTATAGAATGAAATGCTCTCTCCAAACACTTCCTGGTAACTATAGCTATTTATACACAATTTATTTGCTAGCTTTTCTGCACAGCAATGTGTCATCTAGAGGCCTCCCAGAACCTGTGCAGAGATTTGTGCCTGGCACTCTCTCTCTGCATATCAAAACCAGGCAGAACCAGTAGATTCCGTCTGCCACTAAGCTATATTACTCTACCTAAATCTATAAGGTTAAGAACAGTATAGCTACAGTTTGGGAGGCTTTAATCAACCTTTTATCATAAGGTACTCACTGGGGTCTCCAGTAAAGAATAGTTTTACAAATTATATTTTAAATTATCAGTAAAATTAGTTCCAGGAGATTATGTGAAAAACATAATAAAAATGTTCATTAATTCATAACAACTTTTTCTGCACTTAATGGCTGCCTCATAGCCAATTTTTTAGGAGATGGGACTTGTCTTTTACATTATTGTATTTCCTCAGAAATAAGCAGGATAGCACTAGTCCTGAAATGAAGTGCAAGTCACTCAGTCATGTCTGGCTCTTTTCGAGCTCATGGACTACAGACAGTCCATGGAATTCTCCAGGCCAGAATACTGGAGGGGGCAGCCTTCTCCTACCAACCCAGGGATCAAGCCCGCATTTGATCCCCAAGGTCTCTCGCACTGTAGGTGGATTCTTTACCAGCTGAACCACCAGGGATCCTACTAGATACTCAATAAATGTTTGTTGAATGTATACAAACAACAGAATTTATGACCCTATACAATTATGGGAGCCTCAGCATTAATATTGATTTCGTTGCTAAATACTTCTTTTCCCTCATTGTGTTCAGGCACTGTGCAGGGCACTGGATGATAATTCAAAGCCATGCCCAGGTTTTTCCTACTTTTAACAATTATTTAGAGTACACAATAATGAATATGCTGTGTAATCCTTAAACCTAAAGAATAGGGAAGTGAGTACAAGCCATGATAAACTTATGGCAATAAAAAGCCACTTTGGAATTTTACTAGAGGAAGAAGAGGAGGTAATTTTCTGTAGGAGAGTTGAATCCCACAGGGTCTTCCAGGGCAGTGTCCAGGTCTTATCCACACTCCTGTTTCCAGCTGCTGGCAAAGTACTTGCCACATGTTCGGTGTAACCAACAGAAACAGCAGTGAACATCTATTAGGTGCTTCCCCTGAGCTAGGGAGGCCCTCTTCTAAGTACTTTACTTGCATTATTTTCTGTATTTTAACTTAAAGGAACAATATGAATTCTACAGCCAGATTGCCTGGATTCAGATCTGGCCTCTGCCACTTAGTAGCTATAATACTGGTGGAAATTACTTACCTTCTCTGTGGTTTAGTTTCCTTAAATATAAAAGAGGATAGTATTAGTACCTACTTTATCAGATGGGAGGGCTTCCCTGGTAGCTCAGTTGGTAAAGAATCTGCCTGCAGTGTGGAAGACCCAAGTTCAATTCCTGGACTGGGAAGATCCCCTGAGAAGGGAACAGAGCTACCCACTCCAGTATTCTGGCCTGGAGAATTCCATGCACTGTTTAGTCCATGGTCTCACAAGAAGTCGGACGTGACTGAGCGACTTTCATTTTATCAGATGGTTGTGAGGAATGTAAGAATCAGGTTTTGCTAAGCCCTTAGAACAGCTTATGGCACATGGCAAGAGCAATTTAACGTTAGTTGCTCAGTTGTGTCCAGCTCTTTGCACCTCCGTGGACCAGGGCTCCCCAGGCTCCTCACTCCATGGAATTCTCCAGGCAAGAATCCTGGAGTGGATAGCCATTCCCTGCTTCAGGTGATCTTCCTGACCTAGGGATCGAACCAGGGTCGCCTGCACTGCAGGCAGATTCTTTACCGTCTGAGCCACCAGGGAAGCCCAAGAGTTGTTTAAGTAGCAGCTAGTACTAGCTCATTTACTCCTCATCATGACCTTATGAAGTGAACTGAAGTGCAATCAAAATCACTCAGTCATGTCTGACTCTGCGACCCCATGGACTGTACGGTCCATGGAATTCTCCAGGCCAGAACACTGGAGTAGGCAGTCTTTCCCTTCTCCAGGGGATCTTCCCAACCCAGGAATCGAATCCAGGTCTCCTGCATTGCAGGCGAAATCTTTACCAGCTGAGCCACAAGGAAAGCCCCATGACCTTATGAGGTAGGACTAATTAGTCCCGCCCCATCCTAGAAACAGGACCTTGAGCAACCGGCACAGGCGACTTCCTCGTTTATGCACCTGGCATGCGGCTGAGCGCCTGGCTGAGCTCTCACTCTTGCCACAGCTGCCCTTCATGGAGCCTGCAGCCCTCTACCTGTCATGAGCAGTGTCCCAGCAGCAGAGTGGTGACCTGAGGTCCGTGCTCCCCACAGCTGCACACTGAGAAGTGTCAGAATTAGCAGCTTGGCAGGTTACTGTCTTAGGAGAAAATACATCAATAGCAGGAGGAAGAAGTGGGGGAGAGGGGAGATTTTCTTCCCCCTTTGTATTCAAAGATTTCAGATCTGCCTGGAAGAATGGATCTCCTTATTTGCCATACCTTGTCCAACTCTTTTTCATGTTCAGGTTGATCTGGGGTCACTGAAAACAGCTCTTTCCCTTTTTTTCTGATTCTTTAATAGATGGTGAATAACATGATTCAAGTCTACAAATTAAAATGAATAAAAATTAAACTTGATAAATTGTTATGATTACATTGTTAATTTAGGCCATCGTAGACTGCAGAGACAGATTATTAATCTGCTGGAGACATTCCTAGTTACACACATGGAAAGTTCTAATACATTCAGGTCCCATAAGTATTTACATATTTAACTGAGTGCAAGTAATAGTGTTAGTGAAAATAAAACACAGTAATTAATATGGAATTTCAATCATACATTAAAAATTGTTTGAATACTCAATTTGCATATGTAGATAAGATTTTTAGATAAGAAAAAGACTGTTTTGTATAATAAAATAGATTGGGAGCCAGTTTAAAAAGGAAATATACCTGACCTGCTTCTACATTGTGGAAAGGAGCTGTCAGGACAGGTCCAAGGGGAGCAGCTAGTCCATAAAAGTGATCCAAAATGATTAAATCTGACAGTCTACCCAGAGAAAGCTCAAATAGCCTATTCTTCAGCTGCTCAATTTATAAAATGGAACAGCAACCACATATGGGTGCTAGAGAGGAAAGGCAGGAGCTAGTATGAAAAATAAACTTTCCACAGGAAATTTGGAGAACTAGAAACAGGTAATGTTCACTTCCACAGCAGGGAGACTGGTAAAATAAAAAAATCATTGAAACATGAAAAATAAAGATAACCATGCTGCCAAAGAACTAAACAGACATTTCTCCAAAGAAGACATGCAGATGGCTAACAAACCCACGAAACGAAACGAAACATCATTCGTTATCAGAGAAATGCAAATCAAAACAACAACGAGGTACCATCTCACACTGGTCAGAATAGCTGCTATCAAAAACTCTACAAACAATATGTGCTGGAGAGGTTGCAGAGGAAAAGGAACCCTGTTACACTGTTGGTGGGAATGCAAACTAGTACAGCCACTATGGAGAACAGTGTGGAGATTCCTTAAAAAACTGGAAACAGAACTGCCATATGATTCCCATTCTGTCGTTTTCCTCCATTTCTTTGCATTGATCCCTGAGGAAGGCTTTCTTATCTCCTCTTGCTATTCTTCGGAACTCCGCATTCAGATGCTTATGTCTTTCCTCTTCTTTGCTTTTCGCTTCTCTTCTTTTCATAGCTATTTGTAAGGCCTCCCCAGACAGCCATTTTGCTTGCTTGCATTTCTTTTCCATGGGGATGGTCTTGATCCCTGTCTCCTGTGCAATGTCATGAACTTTCGTCCATAGTCATCAGGCACTCTATCATATCTAGTCCCTTAAATCTATTTCTCACTTCCACTGTATAATCATAAGGGATTTGATTTAGGTCATACCTGAATGGTCTAGCGGTTTTCCCTACTTTCTTTAATTTCAGTCTGAATTTGGTAATAAGGAGTTCATGATCTGAGCCAGTCAGCTCCAGGTCTTATTTTTGTTGACTTATAGAGCTTCTCCATCTTTGTCTGCAAAGAATATAATCAATCTGATTTGGGGGTTGACCATCTGGTGATGTCTATGTATAGAGTCTTCTCTTGTGTTGTTGGAACAGGGTGTTTGCTATGACCAGTGCAGTTCTCTTGGCAAAATTCTATTAGACTTTGCCCTGCTTCATTCTGCATTCCAAGGCCAAATTTGCCTGTTACTCCAGGTGTTTCTTGACTTTCTACTTTTGCATTCCAGTCCCCTATAATGAGAAGGACATATTTTTGGGGTGTTAGTTCTAAAAGTTCTTTTAGGTCTTCATAGAACCATCCATCTTCAGCTTCTTCAGCGTTACTGATTGGGGCATAGACTTGGATTACTGCAAAGAAATAGAGGAAAACAACAGAATGGGAAAGACTAGAGATCTCTTCAAGAAAATCAGAGATAACAAGGAAATACTTCATACAAAGATGGGCTTGGTAAAGGACAGAAATGGTATGGACCTAACAGAAGCAGAAGATATTAAGAAGAGGAGGCAAGACTACACAGAAGAACTGTACAAAACAGATCTTCATGACCAAGATAATCACCATGGTGTGATCACTCACCTAAAGCCAGACATCCTGTAATGTGAGGTCAAGTGGGTCTTAGAAAGCATCACTATGAACAGAGCTAGTGGAGGTGATGGAATTCCAGTTGAACTATTTCATTTCAAATCCTGAAAGATGATGCTGTGAAAGTGCTGCACTCAATATGCCAGCACATTTGGAAAACTCAGCAGTGGCCACAGAACTGGAAAAGGTCAGTTTTCATTCCAATCCCAAAGAAAGGCAATGCCAAAGAATGCTCAAACTACCGAACAATTGCACTCATCTCACATGCTAATAAAGTAATACTCAAAATTCTCCAAGCCAGGCTTCAGCAGTACACTTCCAGATGTTCAAGCTGGTTTAGGAAGAGGCTGAGGAACCAGAGATCAAATTGCCAACATTCTCTGGATCATCAAAAAAGCAAGAGAGTCCCAGAAAAACATCTATTACTGCTTTATTGACTATGCCAAAGCCTTTGATTGTGTGGATCACAATAAACTGTGGAAAATTCTTCAAGAGATAGGAATACCAGACCACCTGACCTGCCTCTTGAGAAACCTGTATGCAGGTCAGGAAGCAACAGTTAGAACTGGACATGGAACAACAGACTGGTTCCAAATAGGCAAAGGAGTACATCAAGGCTGTATACTGTCACCCTGCTTATTTAACTTATATGCAGAGTACATCATGAGAAACACTGGGCTGGAAGAACCACAAGCTGGAATCAAGATTGCTGGGAGAAATAGCAATAACCTCAGATATGCAGATGACACCACCCTTCTGGCAGAAAGTGAAGAGGAACTAAAAAGCCTGTTGATGAAAGTGAAGGAGGAGAGTGAAAAAGTTGGCTTAAAGCTCAACATTCAGAAAACGAAGATCATGGCATCTGGTCCCATCACGTCATGGGAAATAGATGGAGAAACAGTGGAAACAGTGTCAGACTTTATTTTGGGGGCTCCAAAATCACTGCAGATGGTGACTGCAGCCATGAAATTAAAAGATGCTTACTCCTTGAAAGGAAAGTTATGACCAACCTAGATAGCATATTGAAAAGCAGAGACATTACTTTGCCAACTAAGGTCCGTCTAGTCAAGGCTATGGTTTTTCCATTGGTCATGTATGCATGTGAGAGTTGGATTGTGAATAAAGCTGAGCACCGAAGAACTGATGCTTTTGAACTGTGGTGTTGGAGAAGACTCTTGAGAGTCCCTTGGACTGCAAGGAGATCCAACTAGTCCATTCTGAAGGAGATCAGCCCTGGGATTTCTTTGGAAGGAATGATGCTGAAGCTGAAACTCCAGTACTTTGGCCACCTCATGCGAAGAGTTGACTCACTGGAAAAGCTTCTGATAATGCGAGGGATTGGGGGCAGGAGGAGAAGAGAACGACCGAGGATGAGATGGCTGGATGGCATCACTGACTCGATGGATGTGAGTTTGAGTGAACTCCGGGAGTTGGTGATGGACAGGGAGGCCTGGCGTGCTGCAATTCATGGAGTCTCAGAGTCGGATAGGACTGAGCGACTGAACTGAACTGACTGATGACCCAGCAATTCCACTGCTGGGCATACACACCGAGGAAACCAGAATTGAAAGAGACATGTGTACCCCAATGTTCATCGCAACACGGTTTACAATAGCCAGGACTGGAAGCAATCTAGATAGCCATTGGCAGATGAATGGATAAGAAAGTTGTGGTACATATACACAATGTAATACTACCCAGCCATTAAAAAGAATGCATTCAATCAGTTCTAATCAGGTGGATGAAACTGGAGCCTATTATACAGAGTGAAATAAGTCAGAAAGAAAAACACTGATGCGGTATACTAACAGATATATATGGAATTTAGAAAGATGGTAACAATGACCCTATATGTGAGACAGTAAAAGAGACACAGATGTAAAGAACAGTCTTTTGGACTCTGGGAGAAGGTGAGGGTGCGATGATTTGAGCGGGTAGTGCTGAAACGTGTATATGATCATCTGCGAAGCAGATCACCAGTCCAGGTTCGATGCATGAGACAGGGCGCTCAGGGCTGGTGCACTGGGCTGACCCTGACGGATGGAATGGGGAGGGAGGTGCGAGGGGGTTCTGGATGGGGAATACATGTATACCTGTGGCTGATCATGTCAATATTTGGCAAAAACCACTACAATATTTTAAAGTAACAAGCCTCCAATTAAAATAAATAAATTAATTTTAAAAAAACTTAAAAAAAATAAAGATAACCATGCAAGAAACGTAGCATGCTTTCCACTATTGCTGGGCTAACCTGATAGTGTCTGGGGTTTCGAGGAATGCACCTGTCTGTAACTGAGCATGATTTTAGATTTCCAAAGAGCTTTTAAAATAGTTCCACAAATCAGAAATTTAAGCCACATATACAAACAAAGCAAAATCTGAGAGATGAGAGAAATAACTAATGAAAAGATGGACAATAAAGGGCTCTTTTAAAATGTTTTAAATTATATATGTGTCCGTTCTCCCCTACTCCTGTCCTATACAGTAGAATCTTGTTGGCTACCCATTTTAATATAGCAGAGTGTACATAGATACATGTTTATGTATGGCTGAGTCCCTTTCCTGTCCACTTGAAACTATAACTGGCTATACTCCAATATAAAATAAAAAGTTTAAAAAATTAAAGGTATAAATTAATAGAGACATCCTTGAGGTGCCTGTGTCTGGACTAGACTACCTTTTTGGGTTATCAAATATACAAGTTAACTCTGTAGAAAACAGAGTTTATCAGAGTCTATATACTGCTATAAGTTGTCATCTAGGAAAAACCACTGTCAGCATTTTTGTGTATACTGTCTTTTTGTCTATGCATATGTGTATAAACACGTTCCCCATACCATTAGCATGTACTGTACACACTGCTCTTCAGGCCCCTTTTGTTTCCCCTCAGTAATATATTGTGAGCATTTTATCCAGTATTCTCCTAAAACATTATTTTAGGATCAATCTTAAATTGTCTTTTTGCTATGATTTTAAAATGGTGAAAAATGAAATGTCCTATTTTTAATTCTTTCTAAGCAATTCAGGGAGTGGAATGCTGAACTGAACGGTAAAAACCTCATAATGATCTTAAATTTCAGTGAGTGAGTGGAACAAACATCAAGCTTTAATGTGGACAGGTTCAAGAAGAAAATAATAATCATGTTAACATAAAGACATAAAGGAACTGTCATTTATCATGTAAGAAGGGAATGTAGGAATTATTTTTAATAACTCTCAGAACATCTCAGCCCAAGATGCTTCTATAAGTAAAGAAAAGAAAAAGCTAACAAAATCTTGGCAATAATGAGAAAAGTTTTGAAAATAAGTAAAAATATTACAATGGTACTGTTATAAAACTATTGTGTGTTTACACTCAGTAGCCTTGGCTGCTTCATCCTAATACAACTGTAAAAAGGAGTTAAAACAAAAATATAAAGAGGACAGAATCATGTTCAAACAAAAACAAACTAAAAGGATTAGAAATTGTCAATGGGAAAGATGAAGGCTGAGAAGACTATGCCCGAAGTCTAAAATACAATAGAAGCTGTTAAAAGTAAATACCTATTTTTCATCGAATCTCAGAATACTAGAACTGAAGACTATCTCCAAAGGAGAATAATGTAGTTTGGAGACCAAAATATATACCAGCTTAAATAGAAAATGGTAAGCAGGCATAACAGAAGAGTTGTATTGGCCAAATATGCAAATAACTGCAAGATTTTAGATTAAATCATATATTCAAGGAAAGTTGGCCATGTCTGGAATTAAAAATTGAGTGTGTGAGACAGAGCTCCAGAGAAAATACCTACAATGCTCTTCATAAACCAAAGCTAGATCTAGGCTGAATGGTTTGCTCTTCTAGGAAATTTCTTATGTCTTTAGGCATATACATTCCATATGTGAAGACATTTTTCACCAACTCACCACACCGGAACAGTGTCTTGCACATAATATATTTCCAGTGGATTTATTAATGATCAGTGGTGATGGCATATAGCTTGTACATCTGACCACTCTAAAGCTCATACTGGCTAATGCGCATTCTACCACTACTGGTTAGATGGACAAGAGGTTACTTTGGGGAAAATTAATTTGCCATTTGAAAACCTCAAAGGAAAGCTAGCAGGTCCTACAGCTTTGAAAAAATAATGCTTCCCTTGGTGGCTAAGATAGTAAAGAACCTGCCTACAATGTGGGAGACCCCAGTTCGATACCTGGGTCAGGGAGATCCCCTGGAGGAGGGCATGGCAACCCACTCTAGTACTCTCGCCTGGAGAATCCCATGGTCAGAGGAGCCTGGTGGGCTACAGTCTATGGGGTCACAAGGAGTTGGACATGACTGAGCAACTAACACTTTTAAAACAATGTAATCATCTTTCACTAAATATCCATCATCATTTGGCTAATTCAGTTTCTAAAGTCCTATCACTGATCTGGCATTAGCCTTCAGATGTGAGATGGACTCAAGGTCTACTGAGAACTGGAACAGCAGGGAACAGTTAGAACAGTCTTATTCACAAACATATACATTTAACAATCCTCAGCAGTGCCATTTCCTTTGTGGTTATACGGTACATAATTTCTGACTTTAAAAGAGGAAAAAACATCTGCTCTAACAAAACTTTTAATGGAACTGACAAGGTGATGAGTTTGGAGGCCAAAATAAATAAAACATTTGTAAGTGAAAAGTTGACGCTTAAGGCCATCAGCATAAAAACATTTGAAAAACATGTAGTAAATCTTATTTATAAACACTGATAATTAAATATTAGCTCTATACTATTGTTCATACAATATTCTGAAGAATAAAAGTTCTAAGAAAGTCTTTGACTTCATAAGTATCCATAATATCAGAACATGCTATAATATTCCAGGTAAGTAAAAACATTGATTTTGAAGATAAAATAATCACTACTTTTATTTTTAATATTTAATATTACCTAATAATTAGTAGCATAATCATACAAAACAGACTTTTAATTCTAATTTCAAACATAAAACTTAAAAATATTTAAGCATCATGTTCTGAACAGTTCTTCTCAGGTTGCTGAATATAAAAATATACCTTTTCTTGTTTTCTTGAGTACTTTGGGACTCTCCTAGTTTTAACAGTTCTCTGTGCAACTGCAATCGTTCCATTTCTATAATTCTCAAGAGATCATCACGTGACTGTAACTCACTTTTCACTTCTGAGAGTCCTGCTTCCATGGCCTAAAAAAAAAACATCAAAAATTTTCAATGTTCACATTTGGATATCATGATGTATGCAATACATTTAAAAATATTTAATATTTATGAAACATCCTAATTTCAAATGACCTGATACCTAGTCCTTTGCTGGTTCAGTCTTACAGAATTTCATTCACTTATTCAACCAATATTTACTGAGCTTTTAATTCTGCTCAGTGCTGAGGATACAGACACAGGATCTGTCCTCATGAGCTCATAGTCTAGTGATAAAGACAAATAATCATCCACATATGGCCATACTATATGAAAGAGGGAAACATAAAATGTTAAAATAAGTACCAATGCATAAAATTTGGATTAATGCAAATAATTGCAAATGGCCAAGAAAAACCTAATTTCAAACCTGGCCCAGAATGTGAATTATAAACTTTGGTCTATGGCGCCATTATTGCCCAACAGTAGCCCTACTTTAGCTGGTAACTAGAAACACCAGCAATCCTGTGAGCCCCGTGTTGGCTTGAGCAAGTTTAGAAGCTGTTGGGAAGAATCCAGATGGGACAGAGAAGGGTTAACACTGTCACGGTCCTGAGAAGGTGGGTGAGGTGGGTCCTAAAGCACAAGTGAAAGAACTGCCTAAAGGAGAAGACAGGCTCGCCGCCCTTTCAACAGGAAAGAAGGAAGGAAGATGGAAAGGAGACAACGCCTTGGGAAGCGGGGGTAGGAGAGGGGCTATCTGTTGGACTGAACGTCCCTTGAAGGACAAAGGCAATGCCACTGGAATGAGAGGTAGAAGTGGGGTTTGGGAAGGGAATTTCTGAGAGAGATGAAGGTTTGAGATGGTCTGCAGTGAATCAGTCATCAAATCCATTGCCATTTTCCAGTTCAGTTCAGTTTAGTGGTTCAGTCGTGTCCGACTCTTTGCAGCCCGATGAAGCACAGCACACCAGGCCTCCCTGTCCATCACCAACTCCTGGAGTTCACTCAGACTCATATCCATAAAGTCAGTGATGCCATCCAGCCATCTCATCCTTGGTTGTTCTCTTCTCCTCCTGCACCCAATCCCTCGCAGCATCAGAGTCTTTTCCAATGAGTCAACTCTTTGCATGAGGTGGCCAAAGTATTGGAGTTTCAGCTTTAGCATCATTCCTTCCAAAGAAATCCCAGGACTGATCTCCTTCAGAATGGACTGGTTGGATCTCCTTGCAGTTCAAGGGACTCTCAAGAATCTTCTCCAACACTATAGTTCAAAAGCATCAATTCTTCGGTGCTCAGCTTTCTTCACAGTCCAACTCTCACATGCATACATGACCAATGGAAAAACCATAGCCTTGACTAGACGAACTTTTGTTGGCAAAGTAATGTCTCTATTTTTGAATATGCTATCTAGGTTGGTCATAACTTTCCTTCCAAGGAGTAAGCATCTTTTAATTTCATGGCTGCAGTCACCATCTGCAGTGATCTGGAGACCCCCAAAATAAAGTCTGATACTATTTCCACTGTTTCCCCATCTATTTGCCATGAAGTGATGGGACCGGATCCCATGATCTTCGTTTTCTGAATGTTGAGCTTTAAGCCAACTTTTTCACTCTCCTCTTTCACTTTCATCAAGAGGCTGTTTAGCTCCTCTTCACTTGCTGCCATAAGGGTGGTGTCATCTGCATATCTGAAGTTATTGATATTTTTCCTAGCAACATTGATGCCAGCTTGTGTTTCTTTCAGCCCAGCGTTTCTCATGATGTACTCTGCATATAAGTTAAATAAGCAGGGTGACAATATATAGCCTTGACGTAGTCCTTTTCTTTTTGGAACCAGTCTGTTGTTCCATGTCCAGTTCTAACTGTTGCTTCCTGGCCTGTATATAGGTTTTTCAAGAGGCAGGTCAGGTGGTCTGGTATTCACATCTCTTGAAGAATTTTCCACAGTTTATTGTGATCCACACAGTCAAAGGCTTTGACATAGTCAATAAAGCAGAAATAGATGTTTTTCTGGAACTCTGTTGCTTTTTTGATGATCCAGAGAATGTGGGAGATTTGATCTCTGGTTCCTCTGCTTTTTCTTAAACCAGCTTGAACATCTGGAAGTTCATGGTTCACATACTGCTGAAGCCTGGCTTGGAGAATTTTGAGTATTATTTTACTAGCGTGTGAGATGAGTGCAATTGTGCAGTAGTTTGAGCATTCTTTGGCATTGCCTTTCTTTGGGATTGGAGTGAAAACTGACCTTTTCCAGTCCTATGGCCACTGCTGAGTTTTCCAAATGTGCTGGCATACTGAGTGCAGCACTTTCACAGCATCATCTTTCAGGATTTGAAACAGCTCAACTGGAATTCCATCACTTCCACTAGCTCTGTTCGTAGTGATGCTTTCTAAGGCTCACTTGACTTCACATTCCAGGATGTCTGGCTCTAGGTGAGTGATCACACCATCTTGATTATCTTGGTTGTGAAAATCTTTTTTGTACAGTTCTTCTGTGTATTTTTGCCACCTCTTCTTAATATCTTCTGCTTCTGTTAGGTCCATACCATTTCTGTCCTTTACTGAGCCCATCTTTGCATGAAATGTTCCCTTGGTATCTCTAATTTTCTTGAAGAGATCTCTAGTCTTTCCCATTCTGTTGTTTTCCTCATTTCTTTGCATTGATTGCTGAGGAAGGCTTTCTTATCTCTCCTTGCTAGTCTTTGGAACTGTGCATTCAGATGCTTATGCCTTTCCTTTTCTCCTTTGTTTTTTGCCTCTCTTCTTTTCACAGGTATTTGTAAGGCTTCCCCAGACAGCCATTTTTCTGTTTGCACTTCTATTCCATGGGGATGGTCTTGATCCCTGTCTCATGTACAATGACACGAACCTCCGTCCATAGTTCATCAGGCACTCTTTCATATCTAGTCCCTTAAATCTACTTCTCACTTCCACTGTATAACCATAAGGGATTTGATATAGGTCATACCTGAATGGTCTAGTAGGTTTCCTTACTTTCTTCAATTTAAGTCTGAATTTGGCAATAAGGAGTTCATAATCTGAGCCACAGTCAGCTCTGGTCTTTTTTTGCTGACTGTATAGAGTTTCTCCATTTTTGGCTGCAAAGAATATAATCAATATGATGTTGGTGTTGATGGTCAACAATCATAAAAATTGCCATTTTTACAGATGAGCAAATTGAGGTCCAGGCTTGGCCCAAAGTTACACAGGTCATAAGTGGCTGATTTTGTAATGGAAAAATCCAAATCTTTTGTCTACTAGTCCAGTTAGGACATTTAAGAGTCAAAAATAATTGTCTCATGAAAAATAGGTAAAACAGACCTGTAGCTTATCGGTAAAGATAGGGGCAGGGCTGTTCTTCGGGCACTGCTAATAAAAACACTTACTCCTTGGAAGGAAAGTTATGACCAACCTATACAGCATATTGAAAAAGCAGAGACATTAGTTTGTTAACAAAAGTCCGTCTAGTCAAGGCTATGATTTTTCCACTGGTCATGTATGAATGTGAGAGCTGGACTATAAAGAAAGCTGAGCACCGAAGAATTGATGCTTTTGAACTGTGGTGTTGGAGAAGACTCTTGAGAGTCCCTTGGAGAGGGACCAGTCCAACCAGTCCATCCTAAAGGAGATCCATCTTAAAGGAGATCAGTCCTGAGTGTTCACTGGAAGGACTGATGCTGAGGCTGAAACTCCAATACTTTGGCCCCCTGGTGCTAAGAACTGACTCATTTGAAAAGACCCTGATGTTGGGAAAGATTGAGAGCAGGAGAAGGGGACAACAGAGGATGAGATGGTTGGATGGTATCACAGACTCAGTGGTCATGGGTCTGGGTGGACCCCGGGAGTTGGTGATGGACAGGGAGGCCTGGCGTGCTGCGGTTCATGCGGTCACAAAGAGTTGGACACAACTGAGCAACTGAACTGAATAAAGGCCATAAAAACACTATTAATATTTTCCAAAAGTCATTTTTAATAATTCTTTATACATCAATAACAGATTCATTCAAATATAATCCATATATCATAATATTCACCCACTTAAAGTGCATAGTTCAGTGGATTTGAGCATATTCACAAAGTTGTGCAAGTATCACCGCAACTTAATTCCAGATTATTTTCATCACAAATGCATTAGCAACCACGCCTCATTTTCCCTTCCTTCTCACCCCTGGAAACCACTAATGTATATTTTGTCTCTATGCAATTACCTATTCTGCACAATTCAGACAAACAGAATCATACAACATGAGGCCTTTTCATCACTGGTTTCTTTCTCTTGATATCATGCTTTCAAGGTTCATCCATGTTGCAGCATGTAAAGTTGGCTAATAATACTTAACTTTTATTGGCTAGTAATACTTAACTGTATATATATACCATTTTGTTTGTTCATAAGTTGTTAGACATTTGGATATTCATCTTTTTACTATTATGAATAATGCTATTATGAAATTCATATATAAGCTTTCATGTGGATATATGTTTTCTTATTAATTCTTATCCAAAATTTCACAGCTTAGAATTATAATTGTATAGACAGTATAGGACATATGAGGTCCCATATAAACATTTTTAAAACCAAAGTCTTAAATATAATATATTGTTTTCCAGGAGACCTAGAGATATTCCTAGCCCCAATATTCCTAGCTGATTTGGAAATAAGTAGGAAAATATATTCAAATAGATGATTTAATAAACTTCCTATCTCAGACAGTGTGGATTTTTCAGATGAGATACAATTCCAAAATAAACAAAAGAAATATGAAATAAGAGATTAGCAAATAGACAAACTGTAGGCCTTAGGAAGCATCACTACAAACAAAGCTAGTGGAGGTGATGGCATTCCAGTGGAGCTGTTTCAAATCCTGAAAGATGATGCTGTGAAAGTGCTGCACTCAATATGCCAGCACATTTGGAAAACTCAGCAGTGGCCACAGGACTGGAAAAGGTCAGTTTTCATTCCAATCCCAAAGAAAGGCAATGCCAAAGAATGCTCAAACTACCGCACAACTGCACTTATCTCACACACTAGGAAAGTAATGCTCAAAATTCTCCAAGCCACGCCTCAGCTGGCTTGGAGAACTTCCATATGTTCAAGCTGGTTTTAGAAAAGGTAGAGGAACCAGAGATCAAATCGCCAACATCTGCTGGATCATCAAAAAAGCAAGAGAGTTCCAGAAAAACATCTATTTCTGCTTTATTGAGTATGTTAAAGCCTTTGACTGTGTGGATCACAATAAACTGTGGAAAATTTTGAAAGAGATGGGAATACCAGAACACCTGACCTCTTGAGAAACCTGTATGCAGGTCAGGAAGCAACAGTTAGAACTGGACATGGAACAACAGACTGGTTCCAAATAGGAAAAAGAGTATGTCAAGGCTGTATATTGTCACTTGCTTATTTAACTTCTATGCAGAGTACATCATGGGAAACACCTGGCTAGAGGAAGCACAAGCTGGAATCAAGATTGCTGGGAGAAATATCAATAACCTCAGATATGCAGATGACACCACCTTTATGGCAGAAAGTAAGGAAGAACTAAAGAGCCTCTTGATGAAAGTGAAAGAGGAGAGTGAAAAAGTTGGCTTAAAGCTCAACATTCAGAAAACGAAGATCATGGCATCTGGTCCCATCACTTCATGGCAAATAGATGGGGAAACAGTGAAAAAAGTGTCAGACTTTATTTTTGGGGCTCCCAAAATACTGCAGATGGTGACTGCAGCCAGGAAATTAAAAGACACTTACTCCTTGGAAGGAAAGTTATGACCAACCTAGACAGCATATTCAAAGCAGAGACATTACTTTGCCAACAAAGGTCTGTCTAGTCAGGGCTATGTTTTTCCAGTGGTCATGTACGGATGTGAGAGCTGGCCTATAAAGAAAGCCGAGCACTGAAGAATTGATACTTTTGAACTGTGGTGTTGGAGAAAACTCTTTAGAGTCCCTTGGACTACAAGGAGATCCAACCAGTCCATTCTAAAGGATATCAGTCCTGGATGTTCATTGGAAGGACTGATGTTGAAACTGAAACTCCAGTACTTTGGCCACCTGACATGAAGAGCTGACTTATTTGAAAGACCCTGATGTTGGGAAAGATTGAGGGCAGGAGGAGAAGGGGACGGCAGAGGATAAGATGGTTGGATGGCAACACTGACTCAATGGACATGGGCTTTGGTGGACTCTGGGAGTTGGTGATGGACAGGGAGGCCTGGTGTGCAGTGGTTCATGGGGTCACAAAGAGTCGAACACAACTGAGCGACTGAAATGAAATGAACTGAAATAAACTTTATGTGGATGTCATGCATTATTTTACCCAAATTAAGAAGATATTCTCTGGGCTTCTGCATTGCTAATTTGCCACCAGGGAGCAATCGAATGTGAAACTGCATGTAGAGGAGTGGGCCTGCCTTCCTTGGGGAAGTGGGGTCACAAGAGGGCTCTAACTCCAGACCAGCAAAATGTAGTATCACCATGGGTGAGAAATGACAAAAATTCTGTAAAATCTGATAATAATGGAGTCTATTTATGTACTGTCATTAGATAATAATACATAGAAGTGTGACATTTGGAGATATCATTAAGGGATAAAAGGCTTATTTGTGATCCAGCGACACAGATGAGAGAAGTTAAAACTGAAACTTAAAATAAATAATGATTTGACACATTTTTCTAACATGTAGGAATATGTGAAAGTTTTAAATTGACTGCCTTATGTAAATTTACTATAGAGTATAAGAAAAGAAGCTTTACCGATATTGATAAATTGAGTTGCTTTTTTGACCTATGTAATATCCCTTTGAATTCAAAGTCAATAGTAGTGGGTTGACACAAGAATTGGGGATTTAACTTAGATGTAGCTTTAAAATTTGCATGCTTTTGTATTAAAAGTCAAATCAATTATTTGCCAATGTGGATGAAAATATTCAGGAAAATGATTCTTTGGTACTTTATTCAGTTATTGTAACACTGTGAAGTTTATTTGGGACAACTTGTGTGTATATGCAAGTCTAAAATTTTAACTGTAAATTTTATAAAGTCTAAATACAGATCAGATATTGCCAGTGATACTTAATATCCAAATTGAGATGTGCTGTGTGTAACATATACACTGGATTTTGAAGGCTAATTATTAAAAGAAATGTAAAATATTAATAATTAAAATCATATTAATAATATAAAATCATTAATAATATTTTGACATTGATTGTATGTTGAAATGATAACACTGTGGATATGTGTTGTGCTGAATAAAATTTATTACTATTATATATTAATTTACCCATTTCTTACAATGTTTTTTAATGTGGTTACTAGTAAAGTTTAAATTACATTTGTGTATTATATTTCTATAGGACTGTGTGGCTATAATACCTTAATGACACATTAACGAGCAAACAAAAACAAGTCATATTTTTTGGCATAGATATTAGAAAAATACAGAACAATTTATTTCTGTCATTGACTACCAATGGGAAATATTGCACACTTTCAAAATGTGAGTGTAGTGCAACACAGAAAATAAATATATGTAATGGAATAGATGTGTCTGCTGACACACTTCAAGGTTGTAGAAAGACAAGTGAGAAGATGTGAGTCTGTGAAAAATCAGATGCAGCTGGCACTAAAGTGTGTTGTAAACAAAAGAGAATTTTATACACAATAAGTGACAGTAATTCAGGCTGAAACGGTTGTCTTTTTAAATGTATGTGCAAGATGTGGAGCACTAACATATGACAGTTTTGCAAAAAGAGACGAGAAACTTGTTTCTAAAAACATGCACTGGTTATAGTGATCATTCACCTCTAATTATTCCCATTTGGTAAAACATAATTTTTGTAAAACAAGTTTAAGGCCCATCTGTTTAGTTATAAAATTTTTAGACATCTTGAAGGTTTTCAAGCAAATTATTTCTTAAAAGTCTTTTCATTAGAACTATAACACTTTTTTATGTGTGAAATTTAATCCAGAATAATTTGAATTGTTTTTTTAAACAAGTGAATCCCTTGTAAAGTATAAAATGGAGATGTTTAAATTTACTAACGCTCCTAGATCCAAGGATAAATAAATTAGTTTTTACATGAACAAAAATCTGTAAAACTAATTTTGGGAAACTTTCTCATAGAAATTGGTGGATTATAAATAAATAAATTCTAGTCACAGTAAAATTTATCATTAACTCTGGAAAACATCACAAATACACTTAGAGAATTACTGGCGAAGTCTATGAGAAAAATAACATTTTAAAATTTAAAGCAAGGTTTCTCAGCCTCAGCAAAATTTACAATTTGGTGTGTATAATTCTTTGTTGTGGGGTTTGTCTTGTTCATTGTGAGACTGTTTAGATGTTTAGCAGCAACCCAGACCTCTACCCACTAAATGCCAATAACACCCTTCTCTGTAGTGATAATCAAAAATGTATTCAAGCATTGCCAAGTGTCACTGGGGAAGCAAAATCACCTCAGTAGAGGATCACTGATTTAAGGGAACATCAGCTTTCCTGGTGGCTCATGGCTGAGATGGTTAAGAATCTTCCTGCAATGCAGGAGACCTGGGTTTGATCCCAGGGTCAGGAAGATCCTCTGGAGAAGGGAATGGCAATCCACTCCATTATTCTTGTCTGGAGAATCCCATGGACAGAGGAGCCTGGCGGGCTACAGTCCATGGGATTTCAAAGAAGCAAACATGACTGAGCAACTAACATTTTTCTTTCAGAACAGTTAGGCAATTAAGATAGTTATATTTATAAACTTTAGTAAAAGTATCAATCAAAATATTTTATAATTATATTGACTTCTATGAGTAGCTGGGTTTTTATTTTGATGGTATATATTTAGGAATGTTAATAAATTAAGTACATTAATAAATATGTATAAGGAAAAGTCAAAGTGGGTGACATGGACTTTCATTTTTTAAAAAATGTTATTATTGGAATATAGTTGCTTTACAATGCTGTTAGTTTCTGCTATATAACAACGTGAATCAGCTATATGTATACATAGAGCCCTTCCCTCTTGAGCCTCTCCCAACCACCCCCATCCCATCCGTCCAGATCATCACAGCACCGAGCCGAGCTCCCTGAGCTACACAGCAGCTTCCCACCAGCTGTTTATCTTACACGTGGTACTGTATATACGGCAACATTCCTCTCCCAGTTTGTCCCACCCTCCCTTTCCCCTGCGGGGTCCAGGAGTTCGTTCTCTGCATCTGTGTCTCTATTCCTGCTAACATGGACCTTCCTTAGCCCAGACAACCTACAGAGCCTTCTCAGGAGTACAGGCAAGTCCCCCACTCCAACTCTGCAGTCTGTAAAGATCTTGGGTGAGGGATGAGTCACGGGTTAGAAGTGTCAATCAACATGACAATCGTGCTAAAGGATGGATACCATGGCCTTGGCCATCAGGAGGTTCACGTCCTCTACCTTCCGGTGATGTGTTCACTCTCAGGCTGCACTTTCTCACTTGTGCACAGGAGCCCGAGTGTGACAGGGTGAGCAGCACAGGCTTATGGTGCTTACGCAGAGAGAGCAGGGGTTGTGATCTGGACCGGGAATGTTAACTTATTAATGCTTCTCAGTGCACACACTTTCTCCATTTGCAGCCTTCTTTAACAAGATTCTTCAGTGTACTTCTTGGAAAAGTATAAAAGATGAAGTTCTGAGAAGGAGAAAAGTGGAGTTGATGAAGGAAAGCATTACAGAGAAAGTCAGTCACGCTGTCATGAAAGGGGAATAGAACCTCTTCCTAGAATACTGGGCAAGAATAGATTTCTGTTCCACATGTGAGCCAAGAACCAAAAGCTGAATCTCCGTCTATGAAAGACAATGTTCTTGGACTGTAATAAGTCCAAAAAGAACTCTTTTGGGGGAGATTAAAAGGAATTAATGTTCTTGAAGAATCAGGATCTCACTAAAAGGTAGAACCAAGCTTCATAACTAGAGCTACAGAAGAAATATGTTTCAGGCAAACCAACGAAAACAGAACAAAACAGGTCAGAGTAGAAAACAGATTCCTAGGGACCAGAGCCAAAAGACTTCAAGAAAGGGCAAAGAGAAGTCCTCAGTCTGAGCAGGATAACCTGAAACAAGGGGAGAATATTCAGGTAATACTCA
Organism: Nanger dama; assembly: GCA_917880005.1. Taxonomy (NCBI): domain Eukaryota; kingdom Metazoa; phylum Chordata; class Mammalia; order Artiodactyla; family Bovidae; genus Nanger; species Nanger dama. The sequence continues at coordinate 920,754 of CAKJTW010000107.1, forward strand.
GAAAAACAATTTCATTTATTGACTGTGTCCCTGGTGCAGGATCCAGCCAGTACAAAGACAGCTGCTGCCGCTGCTAAGTCGCTTCAGTCATGTCCAATTCTGTGCAACCCCATAGATGGCAGCCCACCAGGCTCCCCCATCCCTGGGATTCTCCAGGCAAGAACACTGGAGTGGGTTGCCATTTCCTTCTCCAGTGCATGAAAGTGAAAAATGAAAGTGAAGTTGCTCAGTCGTGTCCGACTCTTAGCGACCCCATGGACTGCAGCCCACCAGGCTCCTCCATCCATGGGATTTTCTAGGCAAGAGTACTGGAGTGGGGTGCCATTGCCTTCCCTGACAAAGACAGCTACAAAGATGTAAATATAAGTTGCCTTTAACGCAGGGCCAGAGGTGTGACCGGTGGCTCCTATCCTGGGAGATGAAGGGGAAGCAGGCCCCGAGGTGAAGGGAAGCCCGTGAGAACTGCATGAACCGCAAACCCAGCTCTGCCAGCACTGCGGGGCTGACGGTGAGCTGAACACCAGACAAGCCCTAGAGCAGAAGAGGAGGTGCTCGTCTCATTCACCTTCTAGAGAAGCCAGAGAAAACAGCACTGTATAAGTTCCTCAGCATGTAGTATTTGTGGTTTAGCTTGGCTTGTTTGCTTACATCTTTCTCTCGAGCATTAGAATAACACCCCTCCTCCAGTGCAGCTGGAGTTAGGGGTAGGGAGCTTCTCTGAGAAATGCCGCAGGGCAGGAGAACCTGGGAGTCTGTGTTCTGACCCCTTGCCAGCCTGAGGATGGGGGACACAGAAGATGGATGTAGAGAAAGGAGGGCAAGGATGAGGCCCACATGTCATCTCACAGAGTGTCATCTCACAGACAGAGCAGCAGGAGGAGGGAGGCAGTTGATCCAACACTGAGAAATGGCTCTGGAAAAAGAGCCTGAGGCGGAGAATCTTAGAGAAGCGCTCAGGCCATGACCTGGGGCCGTGATGTCCACCTGGGGAGGAAGAGAGTTGGACTCAGAAATGGGCTGACTCGGAGGAATCAGTAGAAAGAGGCCGAAGGTTTGCAGGAGGGAGGTCTGATGGAGACTGGGAGAGAAAACCATTGAACATCTCAAGTGACTGGGACAGCCCTGAATATCCAGTACACACTTAGGCAAGAAGTTGGTGATGAAGAATTTTAACGAATGCTACATAACCTTCTTAGTGGTTCCAGAGAGAGACCAAAAAAAAAAAAAAAAGAAAGAAAAGTTTGAGTTAAAAAAATTAATCCTTGGAAAAACCATTGATCATATCTATTAATATGGAGTCACCTAAAAAAACAAAACTCTGGGCTACTATTTGGTAAACCATTATGATAAACCTAACAGTGATAAATCACAGGGAGTGATCTGCATGCCTTTCACCGAGGTGATTAGAGGGTCAAACCCTTATGGTTTCCTGAGAGTCAGAGGCACAAGGGTCAGAGAAAGAACACTGGGTTCAGAGGGTGCGGAGTGGCTAAAGGGCCACGGTGTTTAGGAACAGAGGTCCGTGAGAGATTCCTGTCCTGCTGCGCTAATTACTACTGCATTGCTGAAGATCCCAAAAGCACCTAGCGCGGGACAGTACTCACAGGAACACTAAATTCACTCATCAAGTAGGAATTATTATTAAGAGGAAATGTGAACTGAATTTACAGGTGTAATAAAAAAATTAGCTTTCTAATCCATATACCTGTAGAGTCATCATTTGCATAACTCAAGGGCAATATCAGTTGAAAAATAAATAAATCTTTACCTGGCACTGTCTTTGGTACATTTTCAGTTCTTGTAAAAGCTTCTGATTTTCATCTTGTAACTTACTCCTGCTTAGTGCTATTTCACTCACAGCTGATTTTAATTTTTCAATAATGAATTCATCTCTTTCACTGGTTTCGCAAGTGGAATCCGGTTCACATACCAGCCGCGGAATTTCAGGGCTGCTGTCTTCTATGCTCTGTTTCTTACCATTTAGCTGAGTGTGGTAACTTTGTGCCTGTTTCTGAGAAATTTGAAACCTGTGTCAGTGAACCGGGGAATATCTAAGCTTATATATAAAGTTCAAGAGGGACAGAAAAAATTTGGAAAAAATCTTTAAATATATTATTAGATAATGAAGTTCTGTCCTTCATAATTCAGACTTCTATTTATTCTAAAACCTCAATTTCAGATGGCATAAAGAGAAGGCATATTTCTATAATCTCAGAACAAAGATGCAGAGTAGGGTAGAGGGCTTTGGGTAGGAAATTCTTATTTAGCAAAAATAAAATATAGAAGATATGAAAAAGGGGAAAAAGTATGGATTTAATTATGCAATAGTTGAAAATGTCTCTATGACCAAAAATAAACAAAATCTAGATTGTAGAAAAAAGGTGTCAACACATATAACAACACATGTAATTCCTGAAGTACAAAAAACTTCTATACCACATAAGAAAAAGACAAATATCAGAAAAGAAAAGTGGGCAAAGTTTGTGCACAGGCAATTCACAGAACAGGAAATGAAAAAGGCTAAGAAACACATGAAGAGATGCTCAACCTTACAAGCAGCCAGAGAAACATAAAGCAAATCAAGCCAACGTAACTATCAGTTTCTCAAGTTGCTAAAAATCAAAAGACTGATATTCCATGTTGGCAAGACAGGAATAGTCTTTGTTCATGAACTGTAAATTACTATAATTTTTTATAAAACATTTGATAATATTTATTAGAAATTTGAATGAACATACCCTTTGGCTCAACAAACATTTCTAAGATTTTTATTTAACAAAATGAGAGTATTGGTATGTAAAGATGTTTATACAAGGACATTTGTTACAATAATGTGTAACAGCAGAAAACTGGGAATAACCTGAGTGTTCATTAATAAAGAAATGTTTGAAAGAATTATGGTATATCTACTATATACTATGATGTACATTATATATATACACACACACATATATATACACTAAATATTATGAAATATAATTAAGCAGTGACTCAAAAGGCTATGCATAGCTTATTAAGTAAAAAAGCAAAATTTTATAAAGAAACATACATAATTTCCATGCAAACAGATTTTCATATGTGTACAAACAAAAGAAAAATTATGTGACGATAAACACCTAGTTGTTTAACAGTGTTTGTATTAATGGATAAGAATGGAGTAGAGGATGAGGTTAGCAATTTTGTCAGATTATTTTGTGGTGTTGAATTCAGGGAACACGTATAATATATTGAAGTAACTTAAAGAAAGAATAAAAAAGAAGTATATACGAAACAAAACAGCGTCTTCAGTTCAGTTCAGTTCAGTCGCTCAGTCGTGTCCTACTCTTTGCAATTCCATGAATTGCAGCACGCCAGGAACACCAGAGCACCTGACCTGCTCTTGAGAAACCTATATGCAGGTCAGGAAGCAACAGTTAGAACTGGACATGGAACAACAGACTGGTTCCAAATAGGAAAGGGAGTATGTCAAAGCTGTATATTGTCACCCTGCTTATTTAAAGTATATACAGAGTACATCATGAGAAACACTGGGCTGGAAGAAGCACAAACTAGAATCGAGATTGCTGGGAGAAACATCAATAACCTCAGATATGCAGATGACACCACCCTTATGGCAGAAAGTGAAGAGGAATTAAAAAGCCTGTTGATGAAACTGAAGGAGGAGAGTGAAAAAGTTGGCTTTTAAAGCTCAACATTCAGAAAACGAAGATCATGGCATCTGGTCCCATCACGTCATGGGAAATAGATGAAGAAACAGTGGAAACAGTGTCAGACTTTATTTTGGAGGGCTCCAAATCACTGCAGATGGTGACTGCAGCCATGAAATTAAAAGACGCTTATTCCTTGGAAGAAAAGTTATGACCAACCTAGATAGCATATTGAAAAGCAGAGACATTACTTTGTCAACAAAGGTCTGTCAAGGATATGGTCTTTCCAGTGGTCCTGTATGGATGTGAGAGTTGAACTATAAAGAAAGTTGAGCACCGAAGAATTGATGCTTTTAGACTGTGGTGTTGGAGAAGACTCTTGAGAGTCCCTTGGACTGCAAGGAGATCCAACCAGTCCATTCTGAAGGAGATCAGCCCTGGGATTTCTTTGGAGGAAATGATGCTAAAGCTGAAACTCCAGTACTCTGGCCACCTCATGTGAAGAGTTGACTCACTGGAAAAGACTCTGATGCTGGGAGGGATTGGGGGCAGGAAGACAAGGGGACGACAGAGGATGAGATGGCTGTATGGCATCACGGACTCGATGAACGTGAGTCTGAGTGAACTCCGGGGAGTTGGTGATGGACAGGGAGGCCTGGCATGCTGCGATTCATGGGGTCGCAAATAGTCAGACACGCCTGAGCAACTGAACTGAACTGAGGCCTCCCTGTCCATCACCATCTCCCGGAGTTCATCACACTCACGTCCATCGAGTCAGTGATGCCATCCAGCCATCTCATCCTCTGTCATCCCCTTCTCCTTCTGCCCCCAATCCCTCCCAGCATCACAGTCTTTTCCAATGAGTCAACTCTTCGCATGAGGTGGCCAAAGTACTGGAGTTTCAGCTTCACCATCATTCCCTCCAAAGATAATCCCAGGGCTGATCTCCTTCAGAATGGACCGGTTGGACCTCCTTGCAGTCCAAGGGACTCTCAAGAGTCTTCTCCAACACTACAGTTCAAAAGCATCAATTCTTCGGCGCTCAGCTTTCTTCACAGTCCAATTCTCACATTCATACATGAACACTGGAAAAACCATAGCCTTGACTAGACGGACCTTAGTCGGTAAAGTAATGTCTCTGCTTTTGAATATGCTATCTAGGTTGGTCATAACTTTCCTTCCAAGGAGTAAGCGTATTTCAATTTCATGGCTGCAATCACCATCTGCAGTGATTTTGGCTTACTGGCATGAATAAACTTTCCAGCTCCCTAGGCAAGCTTCAGGCTCCTTACCACCCGCACCAGCCCCCAGACCCCGCCTCCAGCCGCCGCCCCGCCTCCCAAGCTCCCTCCACCCAGCCGGCCCACACCCCCATTTCTGCTCTCATGCCTCAGTGACTTTGCTCTTGTTATTTCCACTACCCCAAATACATTCTCTCCTGTCTCAAAATACCTCCCTTCTCAAGGTTCACGCCTCGTTCCACCCCTGCTGGAAGATGTTTCCTGACTATCTCAGTTCGAATTTTTCTCTTATTCCTGTGACCTCTAAAAGGATTTGAATTCTTTCCATTTACTTGTCATTAATTATTTGTCGACCTGTACCTGTATTATCTCTATGTTTAGATTGTAAAGTACTAGGGGGCAGGGACCAAGCCTTCTTAAAATTAAATGACTTGCCCACAGGCATGCAAAAACATGCTATATAATGATATAATAACAATGGAGACTTTTAATAGCACCACCTTCTGGGACATATAAAGTCATCAAGGATATTCCATGCACTTGTAACTCTACCTCGTGTTGGACCTACTCTGGTTATTTTCCGTTGTTTGGTATTTCCACCTGTAGGAAGATCACATGCTGAATGGTGAAAAGAGTAATAGTGTTTAACCTCTAATTTATTCTAATTTAGTATTAAACAGTATTAGAAAACGTACCTGAAATTGATTACAATTCTCAGATAATATTTTTGTTGAGCATCTAAAGAAACCAGATGAGTCTGATACAGTATTTCTTGCTTGTCCCATTCTCTTGACTTTGCTCTAAATCCCTTTAATAGAGAGAGAAATAGAAGCTAAAAAAATGATTCATTTCAAAGCACAATAAATAAGATCTTTCATTTGCATCTTTGTTCTGAGAAAAAGTATGGAACTTAATCTGCATTTTTTTAAAAATACGGACTTTGTTAAGAAATTTTTCTTGTAACAAATACTTGTTACTAATAATGGAGTCTCAAACAATTCTTTGCATCAACAATTACTTCCTTTTATTTCCTAAGCTGACACCAGAAGGCTTTTTTCCTTTCTTTATACTCAGTCACCAAACCTGCTACCTTGTGTGTGAAGGGTGGGGCTTGGGCTAATTTAGTGACTTTGTCCCCTGTGGCTTTCAGGGAAGCCAAGAGCAATCCGTTTTCAAGAACGGAGCCACTGTCTCAGGCTTCCCTTCATTTCAGTTCAGTTGCTCAGTCGTGTCCGACTCGTTGTAACCCCATGAACCACAGCACGCCAGGCCTCCCTGTCCATCACCAACTCCTGGAGTCCACCCAAACCCACGTCCATTGAGTTGGTGATGTCATCCAACCATCTCATCCTCTGTCGTCCCCTTTTCCTCCTGCCCTCAATCTCTCCTAGCATCAGGGTCTTTTCAGATGAGTCAGCTCTCCACATCAGGTGGCCAAAGTACTGGAGTTTCAGCTTCAGCATCAGTCCGTCCAATGAATTATTCAGGACTGATCTCCTCTAGAATGGACTGGTTGGATCTCCTTGCAGTCCAAAGGACTCTCAAGAGTCTTCTCCAACACCACAGTTCAAAAGCATCAATTCTTCAGTGCTCAGCTTTCTTTATAGTCCAACTCTCACATCCATACATGACCACTAGAAAAACCATAGCCTTGACTAGACGGAAGTAATGTCTCTGCTTTTTCAATATGCTGTCTAGGTTGGTCATAACTTTTCTTCCAAGAAGCAAGCGTCTTTTAATTTCATGGCTGCAATCACCATCTGCAGTGATTTAGGAGCCCCCTAAAATAAAGTTTGTCACTGTTTCCACTGTTTCCCCCATCTATTTGCCATGAAGTGATGGGACTGGATGCCATGATCTTAGTTTTCTGAATGTTGAGTTTTAGGCCAACTTTTTCACTCTCTTCTTTCACTTTCATCAATAGGCTCTTTAGTTCTTCCTTACTTTCTACTATAAGTGAGGAATGTCATTTGCATATCTGAGGTTATTGATATTTCTCCCAGCAATCTTGATTCCAGCTTGTGCTTCTTCCAGCCCAACATTTCTCATGATGTACTCTGCAAATAAGTTAAATAAGCAGGTTGACAATATGTAGCCTTGATGTACTCTTTTTCCTATTTAGAACCAGTCTGTTGTTCCACGTCCAGTTCTAACTGTTGCTTCCTGACCTGCATACAGGTTTCTCAAGAGGCAGGTCAGGTGGTCTGGTATTCCTATCTCTTTCAGAATTTTCCACAGTTTATTGTGATCTACACAATCAAAGGTTTTGGCATAGTCAATAAAGCAGAAATCGATGTTTTTCTGGAACTCTCTTGCTTTTTTGATGATCCAGCGGATGTTGGCAATTTGATCTCTGGTTCCTCTGTCTTTTGTAAAACCAGCTTGAACATCTGGAAGTTCACGGTTCACGTATTGCTGAAGCCTGGCTTGGATAATTTTAAGCATTACTTAGGCAGAACCAACTGGGCTGAGCTGGGAAAGAAGTGACACTCAGTTCTTCATGCTTTTGCTCAAGTTGTGTCTTCATGGAGAATCATTATCTGTTCACAGATCTACAAGACAAAAGGATGTGGCTTTGGGGACCCTGAAGAAGACTTCACAGCTTTAGGCTTCCCTGGTGGCTCAGCTGGTAAAGAATCAGCCTGCAATGTGGGAGACGTGGGTTCAGTCCCTGGGTTAGGAAGATCCCCTGGAGAAGGGAACGGCTATCCACTCTAGGATTCTTGTCTGGAGAATTCCATGGACTGTATGGTCCATGGGGTTGCAAAGAGTTGGACATGACTGAGCAACTTTCACTTTCTCTATTTTGCCTACAGCTGGCCATTATATCTTCTCTTTCTGTCCAGGCTGTAAGCAACTTAAGACTAAGTACTACAGATTTCACTACTTTTGTATAGCTCACAGTGCCTGACAAAGTGCCAGGCACCACTTACATTTCTTGAATGTACAAAGAAAAGCACAGTATTAGTATTTCCAGAAACGTAAACATTTCTCACTAAATTTTGCAAAGAATATAACACAGCTGGAAAAAAACTCTATAGCTACTGAGTCCATGTGACATATTACTGAATGTAGATATATGGCATGAACATATTGATGTTTCCAATCATCAATTCAGTAGTATTAAGCATCTAGTGTCCAGCAGGTACTGTGGAAAGAGGAGGATTTAAAAATAATACATGTTTAAAAGAAACAAATTTTTAAAAAACAAAAACAAAGACCAAGGGCTTCCCAGGTGGCTCAGTGGTAGAGAATCTGCCCGCCAATACAGGAGAGCCAGGAGATGCGGGTTTGATCCCTAGGCCAGGATGATTCCCTGGAGGAGGGCGCTGGCAACCTACTCCAGTTGTCTTGCCTGGAGAATCCCATGGAGAGAGGAGCCTGGAGGGCTACAGTCCATGGGGTCACAAAGAGTCAGACACAACTGAGCACACATGCACATAATAAAGTAGGGAAACGTACATGTAAACAAATGATCTTACAGTATTAGTACAATAACAATGCTACATAAAAGTCACACAGATGCTGCCACCATTACCTCAGCCATTTCCAATAATACATCAATTGGAAAATAGTTCACTCGAACTATTTTGAGAAATTGGTGGTGTTTCAAAGATGGCTGAAATGACTGGACTGGCTATGCCGGAAAATAAATAGACTAATTTAGAGAATGAAAGCTATATCTTGTTTAAAATGAGAATACGGCATTTCACATTTTCTACAGAGTAATGATTTTAAAGAATTTGGGGGAAATCTTCATTTTACAAATCCACAAGCTCCCAAATAATCAGTGAGGGAAGACTTCAGTACTAAATTAGTAGGCTTTTATAGTAATTAAAAGTGACCTGAAATTGAGTGGTGGTAATAAAGTTGGAAACGAAGATCATGGCATCTGGTCCCATCACGTCATGGGAAATAGATGGGGAAACAGTGGAAACAGTGTCAGACTTTATTTTTAGGGGCTCCAAAATCACTGCAGATGGTGACTGCAGCCATGAAACTGAAAGACGCTTACTCCTTGGAAGAAAAGTTATGACCAACCTAGACAGCATATTGAAAAGCAGAGACATTACTTTGCCAACAAAGGTCTGTCTAGTCAAGGATATGGTTTTTCCTGTGGTCATGTATGGATGTGAGAGTTGGACTGTGAAAAAAGCTGAGCACTGAAGAGTTGATGCTTTTGAACTGTGGTGTTGGAGAAGACTCTTGAGAGTCCCTTGGACTGCAAGGAGATCCAACCAGTCCATTCTGAAGGAGATCAGCCCTGGGATTTCTTTGGAGGGAATGATGCTGAAGCTGAAACTCCAGTACTTTGGCCACCTCATGTGAAGAGTTGACTCATTGGAAAAGACTCTGATGCTGGGAGGGACTGGAAGCGGGAAGACAAGGGGATGACAGAGGATGAAATGGCTAAACGGCATCACTGACTCAATGGACGTGAGTGTGAGTGAACTCCGGGAGTTGGTGACAGACAGGGAGGCCTGGCGTGTTGTGATTCATGCGGTCACAAATAGTCGGACACGACTGAGTGACTGAACTGAAATGAACTGAATAAAGCTGGAGAAATATAGATAGACCCTGTTTTAAATGTATAATAATACCCTGATAAACAGACTATATGTATTAAGATAAATGGAGACAGTTCATTTAAAGTAACTGACTTTGATTCTGACATTTGACAGTTTTAAATAAGGTACATGAAAATAAGATCTTCAGAAATAGTGACAAATTTACAAAGCTAGGCTCTAATTAAAAAAATAGGTTAACATTTCAAATCAATACAAGGTGGATTATCAGTTCAGTTCAGTTGCTCAGTCGTGTCTGACTCTTTGCAACCCCATGAATCACAGCACGCCAGGACTCTATGAACCTTCATTTGTAAGATAGATTTAACTTTTTCTTATAAAAATTTTCTTACTTATATAAAAGCAGAGAGTAAAACAAACTCCCATGTACCCCTCACCCAGTTTAACTCCTGTCAAATCAGACCATTTGTATCTCATCTTTACCTTTTTCACTGGAGTATTTTAAGGCAACTTTTAGACCTCATATGTTTTTACCCCAGATGCTTCAGAGAGCATCTAAATACACATACACAAACATATTTTCCTCCATAACCACAATGTCACTTATAAGATAATCTTAGCCCCCATTTATTGGTGAAAAATGTAATCTCTGTGAGGTCATCAGCTTGTCCAAAGGTCACAGGGCAAATAAGAGAGACAGTCAGGCCCTATTTTAGGTTGTAAGCTCTCCAGGTCTTTCACTGGAGCAAGCTGTTTCCCGCTGTTCAACCACTCTATCAGTGTATTAAATGTTTGTCCCAAAGGAGAAACATGCTTGGATGTAGGCCAAAACTAGAACAGTCCATCTCCTACACATTAATTTTTCAGCTGCCTCTAAACAAAGACAGGTACATGAGGTGTTTCCTTTATGATATAGATGAAACTGTATTGACATATTGTGCTTAAAAATTTTTGTATAAATACAAATATATCACATATTTGCTACTAATTTCCACTATAATTTCAGAGGTACATTTTACATATTTAGATCTCTAAATATAAAATGTGTACACTGTTTGAACAATTTATATGAAAGTAGTTCTCCCACTAATCCCCATGAGAAGTCAATCAATGAAGAGTCAGTAATTTAACAGCATTTTCAGTGAAAGTCTATGTATATTATATCACAATCTCTGGGCATTTTCTGTGAGACCAGAATATTCTAAAAATCAGTCTAGTTACACCACTGCAAGCGGCAGGAAGTTATACACAGTGCATTTTCCTAGAGGGTCATCCTTACTTAGTGGTAATAATTGTATATTTTTAAAAATGTATGTTCCTTATGTAGTACAATATAAAATTTACAGGAATTTAAAAACTAAAACCAAACAGTTAAAACACAATTCTTGCAATAGGCTGGTTTTAGGGCTGTGGTTCCAGTTTTTTTTTTCCTGCTCTGAAAAATATTTTGGAGGAAAATTTTGAGAAGGGCTGTTAATTGAAGAGTTAGATGACAAAGATGAAGAAGTATAAGACAGGACAATGACAGTTAGGAGGAAGACAGAGATAAGAGGCATTAGACACAGAAAGGGGCAAACCTGGGCTGGAATAGGAGGAAACAAGGAACAGATCAAAGATTCCTAAGAGGTTTCTACCTGGGTGATTGGGACGCACAGTCAGTGAAGTCAAAATCGCTCAGTCGTGTCCGACTCTGTGAGCCCATGGAATTCTCCAGGTCAGAATACTGGAGTGGGTCGCTTTTCCCTTCTCCAGGGGATCTTCCCAACCCAGGGACGGAACCCAGGTCTCCTGCATTGCAGGTTGACTCTTTCTTTACCTTCTCAGCCACCTGGGAGGCCAAGAATACTGGAGTGGGTAGCCTATCCCTTCTCCAGTGGATCTTCCTGACCCAGGAACTGAACCGGGGTCTCCCGCACTGCAGGCAGATTCTTTGCCAGCGGAGCTATCAGGGACATAGAGAGCCATTAGCTATGAACAAAGCAGAAAAAACCGACATCGCTGGCTGGCTGTCTGTGGGGAGAGACCATTGTTTAGGGCTTGAGAACAGTGGAGGGGGAAAAAATGAGTGGAATAATATGATATGGGTCAATTTGAGGTCAATTAGAAAACAATAGTTGAGCCACAGTGGGAATTTAGCTAAGGTTAGAAAAAGAACCCACAGTGCTCTGTCTGCTGTTACGCAGCCAGTAGCAGGAATGCACAAGGGCACAAGGAAGAAAAATAGCTTATTTTTTCCAAGGTTAGAAAGTTAAGGGGATTGCAAGAAGTGTATCTATGACATGGTTAACCTTTTTAGGGACTGAGATTTTAGGAGTTCTGGGTGACACAGGGTCGCTATATTGGAGTGAAACTACCTCTTTAAAGGAAAGATCCTGAAACTTCAAGCTCTTTCTGAAAATTGCTATGAGTCTTCATCAGGACTTAAGTACCTAATAGTTAAATAGCCATTAAAAGATTTATTAGATACTCATTTTAACTGACCCCAGGGATGTCCTTCAATTTCACTCAACAGCTGCAGTTTCTTTGAACATTTTTTTGCTCTCCAAAATGCTGATATGTATAAAAGATGTATAAATCAAAGTGATGTTTTAATTCACTAAGTGCCTGAAGGAAGGTGCACTAATATCTTCAATGGAAAGCAGGTTTCTAATGGTGCTTTGTTTCCACAGTGGTACATGCCACTGTGCATTCTGGAGACAAATAGCCCTCAACAACAACGACAAAAACCAATATTAAAACATACAGGGATAAATTAAGACAATATAGCTTACCTCTAATTTCTGGTTTGAACTGTTCAGTTCAAAGGGCATTTCTTCTCTGAGGTGTGGTACTTCTTTTCGTCGAAATTTATTTTGTTTCATCTGGTGTAATCTCAGTTTTTCAAAGCTATTAGTTAGTTTGGAAAACTGTAAATAATAGAGAATGCTAACATTTTACTATTGGTTATTTCTAACTTGATTTCATGATAGTTCTCTTGCATACCTCTTTCAAAATTTAAGTCATGATTAGGAATGAAGTAAAGCTTAAATGTTCTAATTAGAGAAGACAGAAACAGTTATTAAAACAGAAATTGTTGAAGCTGAACACAATTCAGCTTTCAAGTAAATTTGGAACTTCATTGACTGCACAGTTTAACAACAATTCACTTGATAAAATGTTTTGCTCAGTTTTATCTTAACCATATATAGAAAAGTTCACAATTTAAAACAACCAAGCTTTTTTTCTTACTTTTATTTAGTGCCATCTTGTGTTCACAGTTTTAATTTCAGTAACTCAATCTATAAAATGACCAACTTACACTTCTTTTAAGGAAATGGAGGACTTAACAGAAAAAATACAAACATACTTATGTTGATATAAGTTTAAATAAAATTAAATATAAAGCTTGATATAATCTTTCTCTTATCAGTAATTCTTGTTATAGAATTAGTCTTGTTAGACTGTGATTTTTTTCTCTGTTCTGCCTTCAAATAATAGATTAAAAGCAGCATGGTCTGTCAACATCTGTTAGGAAATTTCTAAATAACTTAACAAAATTTGTTTTTCTTTTTTCTTTTGAAATAATTATAGATTCACAAGAAGCTGCAAAGATATTACAGAGAGATTCTGGGTTCTCTCTACCCAGTTTCCCCCAATGTTTACATCTTACTGAATTTTGTACCGTATCAGACTCAGGAAATTGATGTCAGTACAATATGTGATCAATGTATCAACAGTTCACTCCTTTTTATTGCTCAGTAGTATACCATGGTATAGATGTAACCACACTTTGTTTGACGATTCACATGTTGAGATATTTTTGGCTGTTTCCAGGTTTTAACTGTTACAAAGAAAGCTATGAACAGTTGTGTCTGTTTTATATCTGACAGTAATGTAGTCATTTCTGCTTCCTTTTCTTTCTCACATAGTTTTTAAAATTGAGATATAATTCACCTGCCATAAAATTTACAGTATTACTTCATTGGTTTTTAGGATATTCAGTTGGGTAACCATCACACATCTAATTTCAGAATACTTTCATCATCTCCGAAAGAAACCCTGTATGTATTAACAGTGACTACACATTTCGCCTTCCTCAAGGCCCTAGCAACAACTAATCTCTGTTTCTACAGATTTACCTATTCTGACCATTTCATATTAATGGAATCATACAATCTGCAATCCTTCGTGTCTGGTTTCCTAAAACCATAATGCTTTTAAGGTTCATCCATGCTGTAGCTTGGGTCAATATGTCATTCCTTTTAATGGCTGACCAATACTCCATTGCATGGATATCCCATGTTTTGTTTATTCATTCATCAGCGGATGGGCATGTAGATTGTTTCCACTTTTTCAGTCTTACGGGGAAATGCTGCTATGGACATTTGTGTAGAAGATTTTGTGTGGAGGTAGGTTTTTATTTCTCTTGGTTATATATACCTAGGAGTAGAATAGTTGAAACTAGAAACTGAAGTGGAGAAAACTGTAAGTTTAACTTTTTAATGAACTGCCAAACAGTTTTCCAAAGTGGCTGTACCATGTTCCCCTTTTCAGTGGTAAGGTATAGGGCTCCAATTTCTCCATATCCTTACCAATGCTTGCTTTTATCCATCATTTGACTAGAGCAATTAGCAGGTGTGAAGGGATGTCTCATTATAGTTTTGATTTGCATTTCCCTAATGACTAATGACATTTAGCACTTTTTCACATGCTTATTTGGCCATTTATATATCTCCTTTGGAGAACTGCCTATTTATATCTATGCCCATTTTAAAATTTGGTCATTTGTCTTTTTACTATTGACCTCTAATAGTTTAAAAAAATATTCTGGATATGAGTACCTTATTAAATATATGATTTTCAAATGTTTTCTCCCACTTTGTGAGTTGTCTTTTTGTTGTTGTTTTTGGTGTGTTTTGAAGCACAAAGGTTGTTAAAATTTTGATGAAATCAAGTTTATCTAATTTTTCTTGTACTTTTAGTACTAAATCTAAGAAACTGTCCCTAATCCAAAACCATGAGGATTTACTCCTATGTTTTCTTCTTTATTTATTTATTTATTTTTATTTTACTTTATTTTACTTTACAATACTGTATTGGTTTTGCCATACATCAACATGAATCCACCACGGGTGTACATGAGTTCCTAATCCTGAACCCCCTTCCCACCTCCCTCCCCCGTATGATCTCTCTGGGTCATTTCAGTGCACCAGCCCCAAGCATCCTGTATCCTGCATCAAACCTAGAATGGCGATTCATTTCTTACATGATATTATACATGTTTCATTCTCCCAAATCATCCCACCCTCTCCCTCTCCCACAGAGTCCTGTGTTTTCTTCTAAGAGTTTTACAGATCTAGTTTTTACATTTAGGTCTTTGATTCATTTTGTGTTATTTTTTGTCTATGGTTTAGGTAAGGGCCCAATCTAGTTCTTTTTCATGTGGATATCCAATTGTCCTGTCACTGTTTGTTGAAAAGACTATTCCTTTTCCACTGAATTATTTTTGCACTACTTTTGGTTTCTTTTGATTAGTATTTGCAGGGTATATTTTTTCTATTTTTTTTCTATCTTTTTACTTTCAACTTACATATGTAGTTATATTTGAAGTGAGTTCCTGGAACAAAGCATACAGCTGAGTGATATATCTTTTATTTACTCTGCAAATCTCTTTTAACTAGTATATTTAGACCATTTTCATTTAATGTAATCATTGTTACATTAGCGTTTAAGCCTGACTTTGTTTCATGTTTGTTGCCTAGTTGTTGGTTTTTCTGTTTTAGCTTTCTTATCTTCCTCTGGGTTCTTTGAACATTTTTTAGAATGTCATTTTGATGTATCTATAGTATTTTTGAATGTATTTATTTGTTTAGCTTTTTTAGTTATCGCTCTAGGTATAATATTATACATACATAGCTTATTACAGTCTACTGGTACTGACATTTTACCAGTTCAAGTGAAGTTTAGAATCCTAGTTCTCTTTGCCAAGACCCATTTCTGACATCATTATCTTGATTATTTTCTCAGTATACATTAAGAACCACTTTAACTATTATTATAATTTTTGTTTCAGTCGTAAAAAAATTTAGGAAACTCAAGAGAAGTAATATCTACTGCATTTATCCATGCTTTCACTTTTTAAATTTTTCTTATCATCTCCTTTTTACCAAGGAGAAATTCCTTTAGCTATTCTTTTAGGGTAGATCTATTGCTAACAAAACCTCTTTGTTGTCGTCCAGTCGCTAAGTCATATCTCTTTGTGACTCCATGAACTGCAGCATGCCAGGCTTCCCGGTCCTTCACTATCTTCTTGAGTTTGCTCAAACTCATGTCCATTGAGTCAGTGATGTCATCCAACCATCTCATCCTCTGTTGCCCCCTTCTCCTCTTGCCCTCAGTCTTTCGCATCATCAGTGTCTTCTCCAGTGAGTCAGCTCTTTGCATCAGGTGGCCAAAGTATTGGAGCTTCACTGCAGTATTCCAATGAATATTCAGGGTTAATTTCCTTTAGGATGGATTGGTCAGATCTCCTTGCAGTCCAAGGGACTTACAAGAATCTTCTCCAACACCACAGTTCAAAAACATCAACTCTTCGGTGCTCAGCTTTCTTTGTAGTCCAACTTTCACATTCATACATGACTACTGGAAAAACCATAGCCTTGACTAGACAGACCTTTGTTGGTAAAGTCATGTTTCTGCTTTTCGATATGCTGTCTAGGCTGTCCCGGTTGCTTCTTAGTATGCTGTTCAGATTGCATAATTTCTACTGTGCTATGTTCACCTTCACTCATTGTGTGTTTTCTATCCTCTTTATTCTGCTTTTGAACCCATCTATTGAATTTTTAGTCTGGTTATTTTATTTTTAAGTTATAAAATTTCTAGCTGCTTGTTCTTTATAGTTTTCTTTGCCAAAACATCCTAATTTAATTTGTTTCAAGCATGTTTGTAATGGCGCACTGAAGCATTTTTATAACAGCTTCTTTAAGCTCCTTGTCAGGTAATTCTAACATCTATATCAAGTCAGTGTTGGTGTCTCTTAATTGACTTTTCTCATTCAGGTTGAGATCTTCCTTGCTTTTGCTATGATGAGTGAGTTTTTTAAAATTTAAACCACTTTGGGGTATTGTGATGTGACTGCAGAGTTTATAGAAATCCTGTGTTTTAGCAGTCCTCTTCTGACAATGCTCCAGCAGAGAAACGTGGAATGGCGCCTCACGGCTGCCTTGTGGTAGTGAAAGTCTAGGTCTTCCCTTGGCCTCAGCTGGTAACTGGGAGGAGGTCGGTGTTCCTCGTTACTGCTGAGTGGGAGTGGGAGCTCAGGATCCGCACACCTTCCACTGGCACCACGTTGAGCGAAGGGGCACAGATGCCGCGTGACTGCCTCTCACGTGCCCTTCAGCGGTACTGTGGTGAGGCAAGGAGCCCGGTCACCAGAGGTGGTGACTGTCCAGACCCTCGTTAGGCTCCCCAGACGCCACTGCAGAGAGAAGGGTGCCCGCCACCAGCAGAGGCGCAGCAAAGCCCAGGCCTGCTGCGGCCGCCCGACGCCACGGGCTGCGCTTCCACTCAGTCTGCTCCGAGTCCCCCGAGGCTGGGCCTGGACCCCTCATTACAGAAGGCGAGGGCGGAGCCGAGGCCGTCTACTGGGTCTCTGCTGCTGAAGTGGGATTGCAGCTGTGGTCCTTTCCTGTGCCCTTTGGCTAGAGTCAGCAGTTATTATCAAAAAGCGTTTAATCTTGGTAGGCTGTCTTTCTTCAGGTCTTTCAGTTGCAAGGAAGAGGCTTTCTTCCTCTTTTGGTTTGTTTCTGCCCACTGGAGAGTCAGGCCTGCTGGCTTCTCTGTTATCCAGTCTACGATACAAGAGGCAGAAAGAAATTCCAGGAACTCAACACCATGTTTGCCTTGGGACCCACGGTCTTAGTTGGTCTGTCTTTCCTCTCCACTTATAGTCTTATGCTGTTTTATAAATAACGTCCAGGATTTGTAGTTGCATTTAGCAGAAGGAATAGGGGAAAGTACATTGACTCCACCTTTCCAGATGAATAAATCTCAAATGCATATTTATATATATATATATAATTATAGTTTTATAATTTTAGAAGGAAAAGAAAACACTATTTTTAAAAAAGGAAGCAATTTCAAAAGAAAGTTTTGCCAGAGTTTTTAAAGCAAAATGTGGTAAAATGTATCCTTAAGGTATTTTAGGAAAATAAGGTTGTGAAGAGAATAAATAAATGAAGAATTTCAAAGAAGGAAGCAGGAGAGTGAACTAGCAGCAACAAAAGCACATTTGCTACGAGGTTATCACTTTCTGGTTAGAAAAATGGCATCAGTTCAGCTCAGTCGCTCAGTCGTCATATCCGGCTCTTTGCACCCCCATGACTCACAGCACACCAGGCCTCCCTGTCCATCACCAACTCCTGGAGTTCACTCAAACTCATGTCCATCGAGTCTGTGATGCCATCCAGCCATCTCATCCTTTGTCGTCCCCTTTTCCTCCTGCCCCCAATCCCTCCCAGCATCAGAGTCTTTTCTAATTAGTCAACTCTTCTCATGAAGTGGCCAAAGTATTGGAGTTTCAGCCTCAGCATCAGTCCTTCCAATGAACACCCAGGACTGACCTCCCTTAGAATGGACTGGTTGGATCTCCATGCAGTCCAAGGGACTCTCAAGAGTCTTCTCCAACACCACACTTCAAAAGCATCAATTCTTTGGTGCTCAGCTTTCTTCACAGTCCAACTCTCACATCCATACATGACCACTAGAAAAACCACAGCCTTGACTAGACAGATCTTTGTTGGCAAAGTAATGTCTCTGCTTTTGAATATGCTGTCTAGGTTGGTCATAACTTTCCTTCCAAGGAGTAAGCGTCTTTTAATTTCATGGCTGAAGTCACCACCTGCAGTGATTTTGGAGCCCCCTAAAATAAAGTCTGACACTGTTTCCACTGTTTCCCCATCTATTTCCCATGAAGTGATGGGACCAGATACCTATGATCTTCGTTTTCTGAATGTTGAGCTTTAGGCCAACTTTTTCACTCTTCTCTTTCACTTTCATCAAGAGGCTCTTTAGCAAAATTAACACAATTTTGTAGGTCAAAACACATATCAAAACATGATACTAAATTGTAATGAGTTTCCTTACTTGAGCTTTCAGGGTCTGTAGTTGTCCTTCGTAATTTTGAGTCATTGCTAAGTTACATTTTTCCAAACTGTCCAACTTCTGTCGAAGTAACCCCACCTGCATTAAGAATAAAATTTAATTTTTCTAAATTTTGCCTGACAAAATCTTAAAATAGTCATTAATAATTAAATTCACAAAAACCAGATGTTGCTAGGGCTGTTCCACTGGGCACACTTTAGGACAGTACAGTATGGATGTTGAGCCTTCTTACTGACACATTAAAGCAAGATTTAAAATTCACTTCACACTGTCTTTCGGGGAGAGTTATGTCATCACTTTTGGGCAGAACCCCTGCCAACACATTTCAGCCTTTATTTTAGGCTCTGCTGCCTTCAACAGGAGCTTTATTTTAGTGGTGTTATGGAATAATTGTTACCTTTTTTAAAAAAATAAAAACCAACAAATTGAAAAGAAAAATAGGACTTCCCTGGTGGTGCGGTGGCTAAGAATCCACCAGCCAATGCAGGGAACATGGGTTCGACTCCTGGTCTGGAAAAATTCCACGTGCTGCAGAGCAACTAAACCCCTGGGCCACAGCTACCGAGCCCACACTCGAGACCCCGGGCTCTGCAACTGCGGAGCCTCATGCTGCCGTTACTGAAGCCCGCGGGCCTAGGGGCTGTGCCCTGCAGCAGGAGCAGACACTGCAGTGAGCAACTGCGGAGCCCCGTGCTGCAGTTACTGAAGCCTGCGGGCCTAGGGGCTGCGTCCTGCAGCAGGAGCAGACAGCGCAGTGAGCAACTGCAGAGCCCCGTGCTGCAGCTACTGAAGCCCGCGGGCCTAGGGGCTGTGCCCTGCAGCAGGAGCAGACACTGCAGTGAGCAACTGCAGAGCCTCGTGCTGCAGCTACTGAAGCCCGCGGGCCTAGGGGCGCCCCCAGCAGGAGCAGACAGCACAGTGAGCAACTGCGGAGCCCGGCTGCAGCACTGAAGCCCGCGGGCCTAGGGCTGCGCCCGCAGCAGGAGCAGACAGCGCAGTGAGCAACTGCAGAGCCCCGTGCTGCAGCTACTGAAGCCCGCGGGCCTAGGGGCTGTGCCCTGCAGCAGGAGCAGACAGCACAGTGAGCAACTGCGGAGCCTCGTGCTGGCGTTACTGAAGCCCGCGGGCCTAGGGCCTGTGCCCTGCAGCAGGAGCAGACAGCGCAGTGAGCAACTGCGGAGCCTCATGCTGCCGTTACTGAAGCCCGTGGGCCTAGGGGCTGTGCCCTGCAGCAGGAGCAGACAGCGCAGTGAGCAACTGCGGAGCCTGTGCTGCAGTTACTGAAGCCCATGGGCCTAGGGGCCATGCCTTGCAGCAGGAGCAGACACTGCGGTGAGCAACTGTGGAGCCCCGTGCTGCAGCTACTGAAGCCCGTGGGCCTAGGGGCTGTGCCCTGTAGCAGGAGCAGACACCGCAATGAGAAGCCAGTGCAACCAAGAGTACCCCCTGCTCACCACAGCTAGAAAAAGCCCCGGAGCAGCAAAAATGACCCAGCAGAGTAAAAAATATAAAAAGAAAAAATGTCTAAGAGGAGTTCGTAGGGATTTGGCTTACAGAATTTGTCTGCTTAAACAGCACATGAGGTTTCTGTTTGCACATCTGGGTTGTGACAGGACCGGAAGTCAGAACGTGGTCCCTTGCCTGTGCAATCTCATGGCCTGCCTCTACCGCTAACCACGTTAAATGGGCCAAACAACCACATAGTTAGGCAAGACAAGTTAAGTTCCACTGAGTCCAGCAGAGGTAGAAAAACTGCTGTGGAATAAGTTGACTGTTGACGTTTTAGTTATTAGCATAAGATCAGTAAACCTGCCTTATGCCTGGTCCCAAAGAAAATTCACAGGCATGAAAGTCCATGTCAGGTGAAGTGTATGACTTTGCTGAACTCCGCAGCAGGCCCGAGAGCACTCAGACGTCCCTCCAGCTTCACCAGACTGGCCGCAAGCGGGCTCCCTGGGCCTAGGACGCTCCCCCTAGGTGGTGCACGTGCTCAGTCACCCAGTCAGGCCTGACTCTTTGCAACTCTATGGACTGTATGTAGCCCGCCAGGCTCCTCTGTCCATGGATTCTCCAGGCAAGAATCCTGGAGCGGGATGCCATTTTCTATTTCAGGGGATCCTCCCAACACAGGGATCAAACCTGCATCTCTTGTGTCTCGTGCGTTGGCAGGCAGGTTCTGTATCACTGAGCCACGTGGGATGTGGGCACCCAGGCATACATATATCTCCTCACCGAACTCTCTTCTCTCTTGACCTACAATCAAGGCTTTTCTTTCACTTCTTTTAGTCAAGACTTTTCTAGCAGATGAGAAAAGGCAAATGATCCTGAACTCTGCCTGTTCCAAAGGCACAGCTCTGATGGCTACTTTGTTTCTGTAGCAACAAAAGCACTGACACGCTTGCTTGAAAACAGTATTCCACATACATGTCAAATGTTCACTTTGCTAGATGTTATCTACTGGACTCTGTCTGTCTGCATCCGCAAATTTACTAGAGGTTTAGGCTCTGCTTGCCACTTATTTGATACATACATTTAGCACACTGTGACAGAATTTCAGGGCATTTCAAGCTACTGCTGATGCCTATACAAAATATGTGTAATGAAAAATACATTCTGACGGAACTAGCACTATTTGAAACAGTCTGAGGAATGACCAATTTATAAACACAGCTATGCAGTACCTCTTGACCTTTCTGTTCCAGACACGTCTGTGCATTTGCCAACTCTTGATCCCGAAGATCTAACCGTGTCTCCAGAGCCCGCATCTTCCTTTCCCAATCCAATTTTTTGTTGTTTACCATGATGTCAATTTGCTCCATTAATTCCTGAAGCTCTGCCTCACAAGGAGAAGCTCTGGCAATTGTAGAAGAGTGAAATATATTTTAAAAGACTGAAATGTGAGAACAAGAAAACTTATGATTTTGCTTTGAATATCTTGATCATTATTTTCTCAAAATTTTCAATTATTTAACTAGGAAGAATTCTGAAAACTAGAGGCTGACATTTAAAATTAAAACTAAAAGCTAGTTTCAGAGCTAACAGAGGATACATTTTTCACTGGCATTTTAAAAAGTACAGCTGTGCCATAATATAATGCATTATATTATATATACAGTTATATATATATATATTATATACAGTTATAATCTGCATTTTTCTTCCTGTGTATCATGTGGATTACATCAGAAATAAGGCCACAGTAAATAAAGTTAATTTGAAGAACTGATGCTTTTGAACTGTGGTGTTGGAGAAGATTCTTGCAAGTCCCTTAGATGGCAAGGAGATCCAACCAGTCCATTCTAAAGCAGACTAGTCCTGGGTGTTCATTGGAAGGGCTGATGCTAAGGCTGAAACTCCAATACTTTGGCCACCTCATGCGAAGAGTTGACTCATTGGAAAAGACCCTGATGTTGGGAGGGACTGGGGGCAGGAGGAGAAGGGAACAACCGAGGATGAGATGGCTGGATGGCATCACCAACTCGATGCACATGAATTTGAGTGAACTCCGGGAGCTGGTGATGGATAGGGAGGCCTGGCGTGCTGCAATTCATGGGGTCGCAAAGAGTCGGACACGACTGAGTGACTGAACTGAACTGAACTGAAAAATAATAAATTTTAAAGTGGATTAATTCGAGGAAAATTCTAACAAATAATCCCAGGGAATTTGCTCGTGGTCCAGTGGTTAAGAATCTATCTTGCAATGCAGAGGATGCGAGTTCAATCCTTGGTCTGGGAACTAGGATCTCACATACAGCAGGGCTACTAAGCCCACGGATCACAACTACTGAGACCTGATGCTGCAACTAAGACCTAATGCAGCCAAAAACAAATAAATACATACATATTTAAAAATAATCCCATCCTCTTCCATGTTCATATACACATGCCTATGTGCTTGTCATAACCTGAGCAGGATTGATGGCAGGCTAGCTGGGGCCTCACAGGGCCTGCCAGGGAGCTGAGGAACAGACCCAGGAGAGGCAGGACCAGGTTCACAGGACCTGGGCTGCTCTGCTGCTCCTTCAGGACAGAAGCCAGATGCCATCGGGCCGGTGATGTCTGCTGGAAGAAAGCTGACTGGGCAGATGTGGGCAGAGTAATGTAAGATTTTAGACTGCAGATATTAGTCAGAAAAGTAGGGATAGTTGGTCCTAGGAAGGTCTACGGTGTTTGAAACACGACCCTTGGTGCAAACTAGCATTATGGAGGCTGAGAGTTGATGCGGTTGTGAGTGATTCCGGGGCAGGGCTCTCCTTCCGAGAAGCGCAGCACTCCCCAAGGACCTGGCGTCAGTTCACTCGTTCAGTCCAGAAAAGCAGGCAGACATCGCGGTCTCAGGCTTCAGCTTAAGGCACGCACAAACGTCCAGGTTAGAGAAGCAAGTTGCTTCATTATCCATCTGTTCAGTGGTGATGGGGCTTCTGATGCATTTGTGTAGCTGAGAGGAAGGCAGAAGAGGCAAGTGTAAAATGACACCATTTCCTCCATCTAGTTTCACTGCATGAGAATTTTAGGGCTAATTAAGGATCATTTAGCATTAAAAAAAAAAAATGAAGCCCAGACCCACTGAGGTCATGCACTGATTAATGGAAGAGCCAGAACTAGATCCTAGACAGCTGCTTCTAAATTAAGTGCCTTCCCTGAATCCACAGCAAAAGACAGGGTGTTTTTGCTTCTTCCTCGCTCTGTTTAGTTAGGGCTTGTTTGTAATGTAACGTGCAAAGCTGGAGTTTTTCATTTTCTCTGTTAGAGCGTGGAGGACAGAGGCGATGGGGGCACTGCAGCGGAGCTGGCGGACTTATTCTGTTGCTATTGCAGCTACTTCATGGTCCACGTTAATAACATCCTCAAGTTTTAAATAAGAACTTCCTTGAAAAATGTACTACAAATGAGCTCTGTTGTGATAAGGTTTGAAATAGGTACATGAACTCAAATGACTCAGAACTTATAGAATCCCTTTCTAAAACACCCAGAGCCAAGCTGAACAAGGGCTGTCCCTTTGACTGGCTTATTCAACAGCCTTCATCCCAGTTGTGACACCAGAGCGGTTTTAAGTAGAAAAATGCATCCTGAAGCATCCTGAAGCGTCCATTATTCCTGGGCTAAGACCCAAAGGCTCTCAGTTTTTACTTAAAACCTAAAACCAGTCTGAGGAGAGGAATCACTATTTCCTCTATGAATAACCTGACTGGATTTTAATTGGAATTCTGATGTGAGGAAAAACAACAGAACAAAAAGAATGGTTTTCACACCATTTTCCTTTTTCGTAACAACATGTATCCCCTTTACTGTAAACACAGTTGGTTTATTTTTCTGCTGGTGTAAACTCTGGAAGGGAAGGGGCTCTGTCAGTCTTGCTCATCAGCACCTCACCAAGCTGAGCACAGCGCCGCAGTACCTGGCAGGTACTCAGCCAATCTCTGAGTCAACAAACAAGTGTTCTCCATTACTATCTCCCAGGCACTCAGGATGGAGCCATGCCTGTGGAAGGAAAACACAGGCCTAAAGAAGACCGAGGCATTGCTATGAGCCATTCAACCAATACTGTGAAATAAATGAATGGAGGGTTTATTCCCTGGGTATGAGTATGCTATACAAAAGTAAGAATATTAGACTTCAGGGTGGGAGGGCTTTACAAGTCATCTAGCTCAACTACCCACTCGGTGTTTGCATACCTGGCACAGATTGGAGAGAACCGTCTATCGCATCCCCACTGATCAGATTCAGCCAGTCTAGGACAGACACCAGGTTCTGCATTGATAACAAAGGCATCAAGTACACACCCTTTGGTGCTGGTTAGCTGCTAAGTCGTGTCCGATGCTGGCGACTCCACGGACTGTAGCCCATCAGGCTCCTCTGTCCATGGGATTCCCTAGGCAAGAATACTGGAGTGGGTTGTTATTTCCTTCTTTAGGGGATCTTCCCCACCCAGGGATCAGACCCTTGTCATCCTCATTGCAGGACATCTCCGGCATTGCAGGCGGATTTGTTAACATTCAGCCGCCAGGGAAGCCCCCTCAGTATCAATATTTGCTCCTAAATCTAGTGAACTTTAAAATAAAAGACAAAAGACTTAGTTTAGCCTCCTTCATCACCTGGACACTAACATTTATGTTTTCATTTCTTTCTTTGGCTAAATGCTAACACTATGCTAATCACTCTGCTGTGCTTCCTCTCATGACTCCTCACAATATCCCACAAAGCAGGTCTTATTTCAACTTTATAAAAGTTGACTGAGGAGCTAAAGGAGGAAAAAAAAAAAAATTTCTCTAAGCCTTTGAGCCCTGGAGACTGGGTGGACTGCGTCTAATACACTACGTAAGACAAGTAAACCCTTGCCCTAACTATTGGGTTTATCCATGGGAGCAATTCACAAGTGCAAGATTCTGAGAAAGGCTGGAGGTCTAAATGCATTAAGCCAGAAAGGAAGGGGCACACTGAGACTTGTAGGGTAACATACCAGTCTGAGGATCCTAAGAGCTTAAAACTCAGGACATCATTACTTGGAGATGGAGAGCAAAATAGAAAGCTGATGATATAAATGGAGGAAGGGGGGGCAAGTGTGTCAGGGAGGAATGGCAGGGGGATGGATGTGGAGAGAGGCACTCAGAGAAACAGGAGCCGGGGTAAGACTCACGGACATGCCTGTCACTCCAAAGTCCTTTAACAGTGCCTGAGGGGCTGGTTCTTAAAAGGCAGAACTTAATCAGACAGATAGCTATGGTGACATATGATTTGTTATTAACCCAGGATAATTTTAAAAGTGAAAGGGTAGCTATTATTATTATGTCAGGACAACAGATACAAACACTGACAGTTCTAGGCAAACTGAAATGTAGGGCCAGTCCTTCCATCCACAACTGAGAGAGCAGAAGTGGATATCAGGCTGTTTCTTTAAAAAAGAGAGAGCTTAGTTCAGGACATGAGCGATATCTGACAGACATGGATTCTTAGCTTGGGAGAGAGAAGAGGGGATTTGGCTTAAAGACGAATGTAGAAGTCGCCACGGAGGAAGGGGGGGGGGAGGAAGCGTGGAGAAAGAGCAACGAGGAGACTGCTTCACGCACCACCGCGGATGAGCCTGAGAAAAGGAGCTTCCAAAAACCTGATGGGCAATCTTATCAGGCTTTAACTTTTCCACAATGTTTCAATGAAACTCATTTTTAAACTGTATTAACATATTGTTTGTCGTAGGTATATTACTATTATTTAGCTGTACTAAATATATAATGACGCAATATATTCAAAGTAGTGAAGGAAAAAAATTTTCAGTAAAGAAAACTAACTGGCAGAGTTATCATTCAGAAAATATACAGAGCTTTCCAGAAAAGCTAAAGGAATTCATTACCACTAAACTGACCTGACAAGAAATGTTAAAGGAAATTCTTTAAGAAAGGGCACTGATCACTAACAAGTACACATTTGAAATAATAAATCTCACTGGAAAGGTAAATATATAGTAAAGGTAGTGGGTTAATCACTTATAAAGCTAGCATGAAGATTTAAAAACACAAACCATAAAAATATGATTTTAATAATTAAGGGATAGACAAGATGAAAAAATGTAAACTGTGACATCAAAAACATGAAATGCAGCAGAGGGAAGAGTATGAAGGTTAAGCTTTACAGTGGTATCAAACTTAAGTTATTTACAACTTTATATCAACTGTTACAGATAAAAATTGTTAATATGCAAACCTCATGGTAACCACAAAGCAAAAAAAACTACAGTAAATACATAAAAGGTAAAGAAATACAAGCATACCGCTAAACCTAGATGGCATATTCAAAAGCAGAGACATTACTTTGCCAACAAAGGTCCATCTAGTCAAGGCTATGATTTTTCCAGTAGTCATCTATGGATGTGAGAGTTGGACTGTGAAGAAAGTGAGTGCCGAAGAATTGATGCTTTGAACTGTGGTGTTGGAGAAGACTCTTGAGAGTCCCTTGGACTGCAAGGAGATCCAACCAGTTCATTCTAAAGGAGATCAGTCCTGGGTGTTCTTTGGAAGGAATGATGCTAAAGCTCCAGTACTTTTAGCCACCTGATGAGAAGAGTTGACTCACTTGAAAAGACTCTGATGCTGGGAGGGATTGGGGGCAGGAGGAGAAGGGGACGAAAGAGGATGAGATGGCTGGAGGGCATCACAGACTCAATGGACATGAGTTTGAGTGAACTCCAGGAGTTGGTGATGGACAGGGAGGCCTGGTGTGCTGCAGTTCATGGGGTCACAAAGAGTCGGACACGACTGAGCCACTGAACTGAACTGAACTGAAAGAAAGTCATCAAATCAAAAAGGAAGAGGGCGAAAGAAGAAGAAAGGAACAGACAGGAAACACAAAAACAGCCAGAAAATTATTAACAAAATGACAGTATGTGCACAGCTATCAATAATTACTTTAAATGCAAATGGACTAAATTCTCTAATCCAAAGACACAGAGTGAAGAAAAAAAGACACAGAGTGGATGAATAGATAAGAAAATAAGACCCATCTACACGCTGCCTACAAGAGCCCCACTTTGGATGTAAGGACACACATAGACTGAGAGTGAAGGGGTAGAAAAAGAGATCTCATGCAAATAGAAACTACAAAAAAAAAAAATTGGAATAGCTGTATTTTTATCAGACAAAATAGACTTTAAAACAGACTGTAACAAGAGACAAAGGAGGGCATTATATAATGGCAAAGACGTCAACCCAACAAGAAGATGTAATGTTTGTAAATATTTATACAGCCAACAGAGGAGCATCTAACTAAAGCAAATATCAACAGACCTAAAGGAGAAATTGACAG
Source organism: Nanger dama (assembly GCA_917880005.1). Taxonomy (NCBI): domain Eukaryota; kingdom Metazoa; phylum Chordata; class Mammalia; order Artiodactyla; family Bovidae; genus Nanger; species Nanger dama. The sequence goes on from CAKJTW010000107.1 coordinate 948,105, forward strand.
CAATACAATAACAGCAGGAGACTATAATACTCTCCATTTATATCAACGGATACACAAGACAGATAATCCCCTAAAACACATCAGCCTTTAACAACATTTGAGATCACAAATATTTACAAAACATTCAATCCAAAAGCAACAGAAATGCATTTTTCTCAATATTTCCCAAGCTATATTATATGTTAGGCCACAGAAGGAGCTTACTACATTTAAAGAGACTGAAATCACATCAAGCAGCTTTTCTGACCACAATGGTATGAAACTCAAAATTTATTACACAAGGAAAACTGGAAAATTCACAAACATGTGGACATTATACTATACAAGATGCTACTGTACAGTCAAAGGTTCAAAGATGACATAAAAAGAGAAATTAAAAAAAATACCTGGAGAAAACAAAAATGGATATGTAACACACCAAACTTTATGGGATGCAGCAAAAGTAGTTCTAAGAAGGAAGTTTACTGTGATAAATACTTAGCTTCAAGAAACGGAAAGGCTCAAATAAATAGTCTAACTTTACACTTCAAGGAACTAGAGAAAAAAAAAAGAGAAGAAATAAAATAAAAAGATTAGAGCAGAAATAAGTAAAATAAGGGTTAAAAGACAGTAAGTAAATAAGATCAATGAAACTAAGAGCTGGTTCTTTAAAAAGATAAATAAAATTGACAAACCTCTAGCTAGATTCACCAACAAAAAGAGAGAGGGATTCAAATAAAATCAGAAATGAAAGAGGAGCTATTACAACAGGAATTACAACAGATATTATGAAGTGAAGTGAGTGAAAGTCGCTCAGTTGTGTCCAACTCTTTGCGACCCCATGGACTATACAGTCCATGGAGTTCTCCAGGCCAGAATACTGGAGTGGATAGCCTTTCCCTTCTCCAGGGGATCTTCCCAACTTAGGGATCAAACTCACCTCTCCCATGTTGCAGTCAGATTCTTTCCTAGCTGAGCCACAGAGAAGCCCAATAACAGATATTACACAGAAATAAATAGATCATAAGAGACTACTATGAACAACTATAAATTAGCAAATTGGACAACCAAGAGTAAATAGATAAATTCCTAGAAACATACAATCTACCAAGACTGAATCATAATGAAATAAAAAAGCTAAACAGACTGACTGCTAATAAGGAGACTTGGATCAGTAATCCAAAACCTCCCAACAAACAAGAGTCTGGAACCAGACTGCCTCACTGGTGATGTTTACCAAACAGTCAAAGAATACCATCATTCTCAAACTCTTAAAAAAAACAAAAAAAAAAAAAAAACGGATGGAACTCTTCCAAACTCATTTATGAAGCCAGCATCACCCTGATACTGAAACCAGGTAAGAATGGCACAAGAAAAGAAAATTACCCGGTGCACGCAGATGCGAAAATCCTCAACAAAACATTAAATCCAACAGGCATACACTGTGATCATGTGAGATGCAAGGATGCCTCAACAGCCACAGACCAGTCACTGTGACATGTCACATAGACAAAAGAAAGGACAAGTCATGTGATCACCTCAACAGACAGACGCAGTAAAAGCATTTGACAAAATTCAACATCCATTTATGACAAAATCCCTCAACAAAGTGGGTATCGAGGGAACGCACAAAAGTACTTCAACACAGTAAAGGCCACATATGAGAAGCCTCCATCACACTCAATGGGGAAAACCTGAAATCTTTTCCTATAAGGTCAGGAATTGGAGGTCCTAGCCAGAGCAATTAGGCAAGAAAGAGAAATAAAAGGCATCCAAATTGGAAAAGAAGAAGAAAAGCTATTACTATATTCAGATGACATAATATGTATATGTGTGTATGTATTATATATATATCTATAAAACCCTAAAGACTACATCAAAAACTAACAAATTTGGTAAAGTTGCAGGATACAACATCTATACACAAGAACTTGCTTATTTAAATAAACTAATAATGAAATATTAGAAAGAGAAGTTAAGTAAACAATTCCATTTATGATTACATCAAAAGAATAAAATACCTAGCAATAAATTGATCAAGGAGGTGGAAGATTTGTATGTTTTAAACTATAAAACATTAAAGAAATCAAAAACAATACAAATAAATGGACAGATATCCCATGCTCACAAATTGGAAGGATGAATACTATTAAAATGTCCATACCGCCCAAATCAATCCATAGATGCAATGCAATCCCTATCAAAATTCCTATACCAAAAAAAAAAAAAATCCTATACCAATGGAATTTTTCACATAAATAGGACAAATAATCCTAAAATTTATATAGAACTATAAGAGACCCCTTAAATAGCTAAATCAGTCTTGAGAAAGAATAAAGTTGAAGGCATCACACTCTCAAATTTCAAGCTATGTTACAAGCAATAATAATTTAAATAGTATGATATTCACAGGAAAGCAGACACGCAGATCAATGGAACAAAACAGAGAGCCCAGAAATAAACCCACATATATATGGTCAAATAATGGGGAAAGAACAGTCTTTTCAATAAATGTTGTTGGGAAAATTGGAGAGCCACATGTAAAAGATTGAAACTGGACCAACACTGTAACACCATGCACAAAAATTAACTTAAAATGAATTAAAGACTTGGGTGTAACACCTGAAACCATAAAATTCCTAAAAGAAAACAGGTGGTAACGCTCCTTGACATATGCCTTGATGGTGATTTTTGGAATCTCACACCAAGTGCAAAAATAAACAAGTGGGACTACAACAAACTAAAAAGTTTCTGTATTGCAAAGGAAATCAACAAAAGAAAAAGGGAGGAAATATTTGCAAATACTCAAAATAAATCAAGAACTCAGACAACTTAATACACAAAAAGTGATTTAAAAAGGAGAAGATCTGAATAGACACTTTTCCAAAAAAGACATACAGATGACCAAAAGACACATGAAAAGATGCTCTACATCATTAATCATTAAACATAATGCAAATTAAAAACATAATGAGATTATCACCTCATGTGCTAGAATGGCTATTATCAAAAAGACTAGAAATAAAAAGTATTGACAAGGATATGGAAAAAAGAACCCCTGTACACTGTTGGTGGAAATGTAAATTGGTACAGTTTCTATGGAAGACAGTATGATGTTTCCTCAAAAAATTAGAAATAGAACTATCATACAATTTAGCAATTCTATTTCTGGGCATTTATCTGAGCAAAATGAAAATACTAACTTAAAAAAATACACACATCCTCATATTCATGAAAACATTATTTACAATAGCCGAGTTATGGAAAAACATAAATGTCCATTGGTGGATAGACAGATAAAATGAAGTATGCATGTGTATACATGTATGTGTGTCCACATACATACACACAATGGAATATTACTCAGTCACAAAAAGAATGATATCCTGTCATTTACAACAACCTGAATCAAACTTAAGGGCATTATGTTAAGTGAAATAAGCCAGGCACTGGAAGACAAATACCATATACTCTCTCTTATATGTGGAATCTAAGATACAGATACGAAAATGAAAGTATAAGTCACTCAGTCAGGTCCAGCTCTTTGTGGCCCCATGGACTATACAGTCCATGGAATTTTCCAGGCCGGAATACTGGAATGGGTAGCCATTCCCTTCTCCAGGAGATCTTCCCAACCCAGGGACTGAACCCAGGTCTCCTGCATTGCAGGCAGATTCTTTACCAGCTGAGCCACCGGGGAAGCCCAAGAACACTGGAGTGGGTAGCCAGTCCCTTCTCCAGCGGATCTTCCCGACCCAAGAATGTAGATATAGATATAAAAACTGGGTTCCTAGATACAAGTAACAGGCTCATGGCTGCCAGAGGCTAGGAGAAGTAGGTAAAAACAATAACAAACAAATAGACTTTAGCTCTCCTCTGGCGGCTCACAGACCCCAGTGCGCATCACACACTGCACTGCAGAAACATGATGAGAGCCCGAGGGAGAGGCTCCAGGAGAGCTCCCGGAACCCATTTCCCCAGACGGGTCTGTGCTGTCAGTCTGTTCTTCAGCCAATCGTCCCTCCTCAAACAGTAAAGGAAAAATTCACCTCATGATTTTCAGGCCATAGCTTCATGGTTGCCCTTGGTCCAAATTAATCATTAAATTATAGTTAAAGTAACTTTTTCTCAAGCACTTTTTTTTGTTGTCCAAAAAATGTAATTTATTGTCACCATGAGGTCTGCCGACATAGAGGCGTTGCAGTGCCTATTTTTACTGTATACTCAAGGTGGGGGCTCATATTCAGTCCATTCTTCACTCTCATTTGTGATAAGCTTAGTGTTAAGATGTGGAGGAAGTATATATCCCCTATTCCAATAAAGCATGCTTAAATGTAGTTATAATGGCTTTATCCTAAAGCCTTCATCATAATAATCAAAGAAAGAAGTTTATAGAAATAAAATGCAATGTCACAACTTTCAAGTCTCTATCAATGTTTTTAAGAAGTCTAATTCTCATTTTTAAGTTCTAAAGAGAATGCAAGTTCTGTTAAAAAGCCTTCATTACAGATAAAGATTTTCTTGAAACTTCGCTATAATTATTCACATTCTAAGTAACATCTTGGTTCACAGATCAAATGAGGTAAATAGACAGTGAAATGTTAGCAAGCACTGACCCTCTTTCTTCAGAGTGATCTCTATAATCATCTAAAAGTTTAAATAATTATCTGAAAAATAATTTCATGTTAATACACAGAAACATATGGTACAATTAATAGCAAATAAATGTTTACACATGCATTAGCTTGGATTCCTTTTTGTTTTTTATATTTCCTTTCTTAAGCCTATGGGAGAGGCTGAAATTAAAGTATATCTGGACATCTTATTAAGCCACTGAAAAAGAATAAACTCCAAATCTAATTTGTATCTAAAGTATACAGTTATCCCATTTTCAGAATCTAAAATTACCCTTGGTACTTTTTTTGATTACTTAAACATTTAATTATTGATTTCCACCAATAACCATAGCTTGGAATCCATAAGCCAATCTCTAAGATAATTAAAATTCCCCCCGTGCCAAAAGGTCTATTTAATGAAAGACTATAGAGTTAGTACATATGAGGATAGTCATTTTACTCTTTTTCTATTTAAAACTACAGCCAGCTATTTCACTAGATCCTAAAAGTAGAGTGTTAGGCAAACACTGATAAAATCTGTTTTTCCAATGCTAGAAAACTAAGAAATACACTGTTTCCTAAATAGTGGAAATTCCTAATGAAACTTGAGTGCCAGCTTGTTCTGATAACTTCCTAATCAGTATCCACAGAGCTGCTGAACTGTGGGCTTCTCTATCCAACTACCTAGCCAACACTGACATTCCCACAGGACATCTACATGCATCTCAGTCTTTACAAGTTCAAAACAGAGTGAGAGACTCCTTGTGCCACAAACCTGCTCCCACTCCAGGCCATCCATCTCTTTAACTGGCACACACTGCTACAGTTGCTCCAGATAAAAACCCTTCATGATCCTGGATTTGTGTTTTCCTCAAACCCCAGAACAACAGTTCCATCGGCATTGCCTCCAGTATTCTAAATCCTGACCACTTCTCACCATATCCAGTGATAAAACCCTAGTCTGAGTCATCCTTACCACGTGTCTGCCTCCATCCTTATCGCCTATGTGGCTGGCTGTCTCCTCAACATCCTTCCTCCCTTTCCTCCATGCTAACAGAGCTCCAGTGTGTTATTCAGTATGGAACTGTGTCTGGCTGAGGATATGGCTACATTTCCCAGTCTCCCCTAAAGCTGTGCTTGGCCATGTAACAAAAAGCTGGCCTATGAAATGGAAGTTATCACGAAGCTGTTCAAAGAGGCCACAGCAGTTGCTGTTAAATGTCCCACACATCTGTCATGCTCACCACTTCCGGGCACTAAGCCTGATTTCCAGTGGACAGAACCTGCATTTCTTTGCCTGAGTGATTCTCTTCTTCTTTGACTCTTGTGTGATAGACAGGTCAGAAGTGATGGGGAATCGAAGCCCTTCTGGGAGCAACCTTCAACCAATAACTGTTGGCTACTTGCTTCTTGGATGGAATAACTCTAAGGGGTGTGCCTTATACAGTGTTTCAGAATTTCCCCATCAAGATTTTTCCCCAGTCACCCTCAGCTGTAACTTGGTTTGATAACTTCCCCTTCCTTGTTTCAGTTCCTCAGTCCTGTAGGTGATAGGCTGAAAAATGGCCATCAAAGATATCAGATCTGAATCCCTGAAACCTATAAATGTTATTTTATTTGGAAGAAAGTTATTTGTCTAAATTAAGTGTCTTGAGATGGGGAGATTATCCTATATTATCTGGGTGAGCCCTAAGAAAGAGGCAGAGGGAAATCTGACACACACAAGAGAAGGGGATATGAAGATGAAACAGAGAGAGAGGTGAAGGTGCTGGCCTTAAGGATCAGAGTGATGTAGCTGCAAGCCAAGGAATGCCGGCGGTTACCCGAAGCTTGAAGAAGCAAGGAACAGAGTCTCCCTAGAGCACTCAGAGGGAATGTAGTCCTGCTGACACCATGATTTTAGCCCCGGGATACTGATTTCAGATCTTTGGACCACAGAACTGTGAGTGAATAAGTTTTGATTGTTTTAAACCACCAAGTTTACGATGCAGCAGTCATAGGAAACTAATAGTCCATACTTTCATCTCCCAAATAAACAGCTTGTATCCACATCTTTATTTCAGAGCTTTGGCTTCCATAGGAGCTCCAAATAAAACGCCGGCAGTGCTCTTCTGCATTTACTGACCGCCCTTCCTCTGCTCCCTTCCTCGAGGCGGATGTGCGGCTGGAGGCGGTTCAGCCATCTTGCAGTCGTAAGGTGATGCCAAACAATAAAGCCACACACTGAGGGTAATGAAGTGGGCAGATACATCTAGAGCTGCACGTAAGCTAATTATCTGAGCTTCACTTGGATATATAACAGGCATCTCCAACCAGGCTTGCCTTTTCTCGTCTCCCTTATTTTAATAAATGACAATCTTATTATTCCAACTGATGGGCCAGAATCCACTATCTCATTTCCTTCCTGCTCATCTCATATCTAGTCTATGATTTCTAAATATTATCAGCTCTTCTGTCTCAACCTCTTTATTTGTCACCATTTCTACCAACCTGATCCAAATCACTGCCATCTCCCACTGAGTTAGTCCAACTTGTCTTTTTTTCCTGCCCTTGCTTTGCAACGGCCTAGCCTTCACACAGCAACCATAACGAGCCTTTCAAAACATTAAGTCAGAAAATGTCACTGCTTTACTCAGTCTTCCAAGGACTTCCCGTCCCACACAGTGAAATCTAAAGTCTTCACCAGGTCTGCAAAGCCCTGTTTGCCTCTCTGATGTTCCTCCTGGCTTCCTCCTCTAAACATGCTGGCCTTTTTGGTGCTGTTGTTCCTTCAAAATGCTAAGCAAGCTCCTGCCCCAGAACCTTTGCTTTTGCTGTCCCCTCTGTCTGGAAGGGCACCCCCAGGATGTCCGTACAAAGACAGTTCTCTTCAAATGTCACCTTGCCAGGTTTACTCTGTAACTCTAGCCCCATAACCTGCAGAGCTTTTCCTCAGAGCAGTCATCACCACCCCCTGATGGAATATATCCTCTTTGATGTGTGATAATCTGTCCCCCTGCTCCATCGTCAGCTGCACAAATCCCTGATGGTGCCCTACAGCCACAGCATAGCTATGAACTGCCAACCTCCAGAAAGATAAAACCCCTAATGTGTTTGGGTACTGTGTTCTAAGACTCTGGGTCTTATTTGAATGCTGTGTTTAACACCTTTTCTGAGAAGGCTCTGGCAGAGGAGTGGGTACTACCTCATCTCTGCCAGGAAGGGAACCCCACGCCCATGCCTGCACCTCTGCTGCTATTTGGGGACGGGGTCACTGCTGGGTGGTGGGATTCAGGCGGCCCACTGGCCAGGGGCCAACACCACCGCAGCAGATGGCAGGGTTGCCTCCACGGCCCCAGGGACACTGCGGAAGGCGGCGGCCGTGTTGCCATTCGCCCCTCGAGGGCCCTGCTTTTCCTCGCCACTGTGTGTACGACAATGCAGATCTCCCTGGGACTGTCCACGAGCTGAGATCCGCTGTGGGCGTCCAGGGCTCCGGGGTCACAGCGCCCCACTCTGCAGCTTCTCACATGATGGGGACAGACCACACCTGTGCTCTGACCAACTGTCCTTACGAGTCAGCTATTTTGCTGATCCCCCATTTTTCATATTCTTGAACTTTTTAAAAGTAGTATATAACTTGAAAATCATAAGATTAGCATAAGATATGTGCATTTATTTCTCTTTTATTAGAGAAAAACTGGAAGCCATTTCCCTGCATGATTCTATAAGGCAGCTGGCTCTGTTAAGCTTTTTTGCGCATAGCTTTTACAGGAATGATGTCTAATGAAACCACTTCCTCCCCCACACACCCACCAGGGAAGAGAACTGACAAGCTTCTGTTTCCACCCCTTCATGTTCTGGCGCCTCTCTGTTTCACAAATTCTCTGACAAGAGATTCGCAAGCATTCCAAAGTGCCAGACCACCGAATGCCTGGAACGTCAGGTCAGGCTGAGTGTGCCTGGGTCCTGAGAGATATGCCTAGGTCTACACATATCATGGCTTTGTCCCCCTCCCCCTTTTTTTTTTAATGTAACTTGTAACTAATACAACTGTTAACACTGTCCTATAAAAAGTACTATCTCACAGAAAGGTCATTTTTAACCTTTGCCTTAATGGGGAGTTTAACAAGTCTTCCAGAGGCATCTTTCTCTCCCCTCCCTTTCCTTCCTTCCTCTCTCGCCTTCCTTCCCTCCCCTTCTGAAGTGTTTTCCTCTCCTTTCAAAATCACTCACTGAATTCTTACAGTCACTTACCACTCTGCTAATATTCCGGGATCTAACTTCAAACTCTGAGATATCAAAATTTTACCCTAGGTTTGGCTTCCCTAGTGGCTCAGACTGTAAAGAATCTGCCTGAAATCGGGAGACCAGGGTTCGATCCCGGGGTCGGGAAGATCCCTTGGAGGAGATGGTTACCCCCTCCAGTATTCTTGCCTGGAGAGTCCCATGGACAGAGGAGCCTGGCGGGCTGCAGTTCATGGAGTCGCAAAGAGTCAGACATGACTGATTCACTAACACTTTCACTTTTTCACCACTTTGCTTTGCTTCTTCAGAGAGATAAGAAACAAGAACTTGTCAAATATGATTACTCTGGAAAGGAATATGTGTATTTTGTGGGAAATAAAGTATGATGGAGGGAGAATAAGATACCACAAGAGTCAATCAAATTAGAAAGAATTTTCTGTGTGCAAAAAATAATACATCACAATTTACTCAACTACAAGTATATATGGACTAATATTAGAATTTTTACAAGCTAATTAAAACTGTATTTGACTCATAGGAAACAGCCAAGTAAAGTTGTGATTATGAATATCTCTCAGAGGGAAAGGACACTCTGAAGGTTTAGAAAGTTGTTCACGTAGAAGAACAATCCTTTGAAGGGTTTTTCTGAACTCTGATGTGAGAACGTACTTTAATATTCATCTGCCTTGGTCTCTGAAAATACGACTTTCATAGCAGATAAAAATTTTGGTAAATCATGTAGCACCTAGATTTTTAGAAAGGATTTGACAAGATTCTATGAACAAGATGAATGAATAAGATATATGTTACAGAGTAAAAAGAAATAAATGATTCAATAGAGAAAATGAGACTTTTGATTGAAGATGGAGGAACAAATTTTGCTTCCTTCCCAAATTCTACTAAAATAAAGCAAAAGAATATTTTTAACCTAAAAGGTTAGACCTACAAGGACAAAACAAAGGAGCTGGTACTGGAGAAAACCAAGAAGCAACCTATCAGGTATTTCTGGAAGTCAGGGGTGAATGCTGGCTGCCCAACTTACACCCTGTAAGCAGAAGAATTTAGAATCATGTTCTCTGGAAACTGAGCAGCCTGAGACAGAAGAGACTAGCCTAATGACCAGACAGCAGAGACCCTGGTCAACAAGCACTGCTCATGTACTCTGGGGCTTCTTGTCAGCTTTTGATGCCATTATTCTTAAATAGGAGCAAGCAGTCAGAGATCACAGACATCTGATGAAAGCGCTTCACACAGCGAGGTCTTATACAAGTGGAAAGACATTATTTGAAGAAAATTACACAGAAAGGGGAAAACTTTAAAAATTTTATAATTAAGATACTAGAAGTATTATCTCCAGGGAAAAACAAAATGTGCAAGAAAGGAGAAGCAATCATGGTATCCTGTGACATGTGGCGCAGAGGCCCAGAGCATCTGCAAAGCTGCTGCTGCTGCTGCTGAGTCACTTCAGGCGTGTCCGACTCTGTGCAGCCCCACAGACGGCAGCCCGCCAGGCTCCCCGTCCCTGGGATTCTCCAGGCAAGAACACTGGAGTGGGTTGCCATTGCCCTCTCCAGTGCGTGATAGTGAAGTCGCTCAGTCATGTCAGACTCGCAGTGACCCCATGGACTGAGCCCACCAGGCTCCTCCATCCATGGGATTTTCCAGGCAAGAGTACTGGAGTGGGGGTGCCATCGCCTTCTCCGATTTACAAAGCTAGAGGTATTTATAAAGTCATAACAGGCAAACCGAATACTGACCCAACCAAAATGCCAGTGCACTGGGAGAATGGAGGAATGGGAAATGAGTGTCTGTCTGTATGTGCACATGTGCCCACTTTCACACACGCAGCAGGTAAGATTATGAAAAATAAGTATTGTGGATGTCAACAGATAATGATTGAAATATCAAGAAGTAGCAACTTAAGGTTGTTATTTAGAGATATGGAATAAATATCAAAAGAATCAGCCAAAAGAACTGAAAGTGGTTGCTTCTGGGGAGTGGAAAACTGGGGCAGGAACAGGGGACTGCATTTTTTCTTTTTGGTAACAGTGATAACCAAATGGTTTTTTAAATTATATATATGAATAACTAAGCAAAGGAAAAATCTACATAAGTGTTTTTCAGTTAGAAAAGGTATTTTAAAGAAAAAAATCCATTATATGTGCATTCACTTATACAAGGAAATGACATTTTTCAAAACGTCACTCCAGAATTCAGACATTTGGAGACTCTACGTATGTGTTTTTATTGATCTTAGCATTGCTCAATGCATTTGTAGAATTCCTATTTAGAAATTACCTTCAGAGATAAGTTTATTAAACACGAGATTTAATAATCTCAAATATATTAGACTACACAGCACATTGGATGTGGCCACGCTGAGCCCTCAGGAAGCTGTAGCTGCACTGTAACTGGTGGACTGATTTCTTGGGAAAACTTATTTGATTTCTCTTTGAGAGTAGCAGAGGCTGGGAGAAAGCCTGGGCTGTGGAGCCGCTGGGGTTTGCAAAGAGACAAATTGAAAGATGTAGCGATCTACTCCCACAGAATGACTGACTAAAGCAGTTAATATAAGAAGCAAGAGATCATTTCAAACACTTCTACTTGTATTTTTAATGAGTCAATAGTGTATTATATTAATAAAGAAAAGCAATTTACTAAGTAAAAGGAACAATGAAATAAACATACAAAAAAGAAATATTGGAAATAAAAACATTGTTGTCAATACTCAAAATCTCAAGAGAAGCAATTTAAAAAAATGAATGCAATCATTGCTGAAATAAAAATGAGAAAATGGAAGAAATTCCTCCAGAATGTAGAGCAAAAGATAAAATGATGGAAATTATGAAAAAAGGAAAAGATATGTGTTCTGGGAGATGAGAATGAAACAAGATGGGGAGAATCATTAACCAAAGAAACAGAAGAGAAATTCACTGTGCTGAAAAGCTTTGAATCTTTAATAATAAAAGTGCTCACCAACTGCTTTGAAGGGATTGAAATGGATCTATACCTAGAAAGTTATACTGGTAAATTTGTAGATTCCAAAAATAAATAGAAATCCTGTAATTCTCAAGATGCTAAAAAAGAAAGAAAGAAAGAAAGAAAACCTGAGAGAGAATGAGACTGGTATTGGACTTTCCATGTAACTCTTCACACTTCAAGACCATGGGCCTAATAACTCTTACAGAGTTCCTGTATGAGAGGAACAAGAAGACATCTGGACATGAAAAAAATAAGAGGTATGCCACCTTTGGTCATTTCTATTAAAAGACTACCTAAGGAAGGACTTCAGTCAAATTAAAAATGAATTTCAAAAAGTTTAAATTGAGAACAAGGAAGATTCTATGAAATAGTAATAATCAATGCAATCAAATTTATAGCTGCTAAAGAGAATTCTTAAAAGAGGAATAAAATCATTAACATTATCCTATATGTAATCATTTATATATAAGTTAATAGCCATCAGGACTAGAAATCCAGATTATTTCTTGGAAGTGGAATAAGCAAATGCAGAAGCAAAAACAGTACTAAAGGCGACGTCTTGCCAGGGTTGAGAGAGGTCGAAGCTACAGTTAAAATTCGGGAAGCCAGAAGAGGGGTCCAATTTTAAATGTTTGTAAAAAATGTAAATTAACAATGTGTAAATAGGATATATAACTTATAAGAGAATAAGAAGAAAACTAGATAAGACTAGTGAATACTGGGAAAGCAAAACGGATTCAACGTTAATATATTAATGATTATAAAACCCTCTCTTTAATGGGGAGGATGGTAGGAGGGGATTCAGGATGGGGACACATGTACATCCATGTCTGATTCATGTCAATGTATGGCAAAAACCACTACAATAGTGTAAAGTAATTAGCCTCCAATTAAAATAAATAAATTAAAAAAAAAAAAAATAAAATCCTCTTTAATTGCAAAGACCTTCCAACTGAGGGGTATACATGCATTAATTTAACTATATGCTACTTATAAGAAACACATATGATATTTAAAAAATGACTGAAAATGAGGCTATGAGATAACAGAAAATATATATTAGTCTCTATACCTGGTTCTGGCACAGAGTTCCTAAAACCATTGCAGTTTCCTAAGTGATAAGAACGCTAGGGGCATCTTTTGCTCTAATATTGGTCTTAGACCTTGGTTCTCGACACCCGAGTAATTTTCTGGGTGACAGGAGTTTCTTTTGATCTGATGAGGCAACTCTGGGCAGGCTCCTAGATGATTCCTGGATTACGGCTGGTCACCTGAAAGACCAAGTCATTATGCGAGGTTTGGAATCTTCAGTCCCACCTCTCCCTGCTCCATTCTCTTGTACAGGGAGATGGGCTGAAAAAGGAATTAATAATCAATCATGGCTACATGATGAAGCCTCTATGAAAATTTCCAAAGTATAGGGTTTAGAAGCAACAGTTAGAATTGGACATGGAACAACGGACTAGTTCCAAATTGGGAAAGGAGTACGTCAAGGCTGTATATTGTCACCCTGTTTATTTAACATATATGCAGGGTGTATCATGAGAAATACCAGGCTGGATGAAGCACAAGCTGGAATCAAGATTTCTGGGAGAAATGTCAATAACCTCAGATATGCAGATGACACCACCCTTATGGCAGAAAGTGAAGAGGAACTAAAAAGCCTCTTGATGAAAGTGAAAGAAGAGAGTGAAAAAGTTGCCTTAAAGCTCAACATGCAGAAAACGAAGATCATGGCATCTGGTCCCATCACTTCATGGGAAATAGATGGGGAAACAGTGGAAACAGTGACAGACTTTATTTTCGGGGGCTCCAAAATCACTGTAGATGCTGACTGCAGCCATGAAATTAAAAGATGATTGCTACTTGGAAGAAAAGCTACGACCAACCTAGACAGCATATTAAAAAGCTGAGACATTTCTTTGCTGACAAAGGTCCATCTAGTCAAAGCTACGGTTTTTCCAGTAGTCATGTACGGATGTGAGAGTTGGACTGTTGAGAAGAAGGTTGAGTACTGAAGAATTGATGCTTTTGAACTGTGATGTTGGAGAAGACTCTTGAGAATCCCTTGGACTACAAGGAGATCCAACCAGTCCATCCTAAAGGAAATCAGTCCTGAATATTCACTGGAAGGGCTGATGCTGAAGCTGAAACTCCAATACTTTGGCCACCTGATGCGAAGAACTGACTCCTTGGAAAAGACCCTGATGCTGGGAAAGACTGAAGGCAGGAAGAAAAGGGGACGAGAGGATGAGATGGTTGGATGGCATCACCGACTCCATGGACATGAGTTTGAGCAAGCTCCAGGAGTTGGTGATGGACAGGGAAGCCTAGTGTGCTGTAGTCCATGAACTCACAAGAGTCAGACACAACTGAGCGACTGAACTGAACTGAACTGAACTGACAGGGTTTAGTGAGCTCCTGGGCTGGTGAGCAGGTGGAGGTGCTGGGACAGCAGTACACCCCTTTCCACATGCCTTATCTTATGCACCCTTTCCATCTGGATGCTCATCTGTGTCCTTTAAATAAACTGGATGAAAGTAAGATTTTAAGGTTAAGTGTTTCCCCGAGTTATGTGAGCTACTCTAGCGAACTAATCCTATCCAAGGAGGGGGTTATCTATAACTGTTTGGTCAGAAGCACAGGTGAGAACCTGGGCTTGCAACTGGAGTTTGAAGAGGGTGGCAGGAAGTCTTGTAGGATCAAGCCCTCAGCCTGCAGGGTCTAACGATATTTCTGCATAGACAGTGTCAGAACTGAGTTGAATTGTAGGACTCCCAGCTAGTGTTCCAGAGGATTGCTTGGCTGGGTCAGAAACCTCCACATATATGGTGACCACAAGTGTCAGATGTGAAGTGTTTCTATGAAGGTAAAGGAGGCACACAGGGAAGAAAGACACAGTAGGGAAGAACTGAAGTTTTTCCCTACAAACGGAGGAAAAGATTGAATTTTTTCCTTTATAAAAGGTATGAACAAGGCTATTACAGGCTAAAGCAAGTTAAAAAGAAAACAGAGATGGCAATATCAGCAACAAAAAGTAAAATTCAAATAGAAACCATTCACTCATATTTGAGAGATATTCTACACGGCTAAATCATACAATATACCAAGAAGATATAACATCCATGAACCTCAATATATTGAGCAACAGAATATGTAAATACATAAAATAAAAACTATCTGAAATACAGGAAGAATTGGACAAAAATCACAATTAAAGATCTTTCTTAAAATGTGACAGCTCAAACAGACAAAAAGGTAATAATGAATTTGAAAGGCACACAATTTGAATATAATAATTAAAGTTTAATTATATATGTAAAACTTTTAAAACCTTTTTCTTAAGCAAAAGAGAATATATATTTGCTTTCAAGGCCTAAAGGACATTTGTGAAAGTTATCATACAACTAATCATAAGAATAATCTTTACAAAACCAAAATATCATACAGGTCATATTCTATGACCACAGATGTAGGGAGTTTAAAAAGTAATGAATAAAAAAATAATTAAAACCTGAAGTTATATCTGGAAATTACATCTCCCAAGTATCTACTGAGTCAAAGAGGAAGTCAAAGTTGAAATAATAGACAATTTAAGAAAATGAGAGTGGGTACACTAATCCTATGGCCTGCAGCAAAGCTGAGCCCAAGAGGAACTCCAGCATTAAATGCTTATAGTATTCAAAGAAATCATGAAGTCCAGAAATCATGAAAATAACTGAATCATATTTTCAACTCAGAAATCAGAGCAAGATAAGTAAAATAAAACATAAAATGACAAAGTAACAAGAGTAGAAATTCAAGAATAATAGTAAAAAGAATGTAGACATGATTCTCTTATAAAAAGCAGATTTTTTACTCACTCTATAATTATTTATGTTCTGGGCACACCACTCAAAAAACAAAAAGGGCAAACTTACTTAAATGTGATTGTTTCATTTAGAAGGAGTTCAAGTTGATTATTATGGCACAAACATGTATACTGGGAGGAAATCTTGGATAAACAAAAACCAAACCCTGTTATAAGCCAGAGGTCAGAGAATAATGGCTCACCCACGTCATAAGTGCTCTGTGTAAAAGCTCTCATCTGAGGCCTTTGCATTTTCTGTTCCTCCTGTTGGGAACTTTCTTCTCACAGACATAAAGCTCTGCTCGAACATCACCCACCAGGGAATCGTATGTGAGCACCCCATTCACAGTCCATTCCTCCGTCCTCAGCCTGTTTATTCTTCCTTCTATCGCCACGTGAAACATGTTTGTATCTCCCACTAACATACAAAGCCCTTGAAGGAGTGGTCTCTGCTTTGTTCACCACTGTCTTCCTGGTGCTTAGACCAGGGACTGGCTCATCATAGACTTTAGATAAATGTCAAATGAAGGGTGCCCCACGAAAACACCTACTAGGCAACACCATTTGATATGCACCTACTACATCCCTGATGAATGAGGTTTCATTATCTTCATGATCTAAATTTTTACATATTTTTCAATAGTGCATGGGACAGAGGCAAAGCCAGCCTGGTTCTCCTTTCTTTGGAGACCATGCTCAAGAAGGTGTGGTCCCGTATCTGTTGTGGTGAGCTGTGGCTTCCACGTGGAAACCTGCAGTAATTCTCATTCACTTCTGTACCCAAACAAGCGCTATGGTTTCCTACTAAGTTTTGAGTTCCTTAAAGGCCTTTGTAAGAATCAGAGAGCTTAGTCTTGTGCCTGGCATATGGTGAGTCTTCCATATCTTCTCCCAAAAGAATGAATGATGAGAAAAAGCAGTCTCCACGGCCTCAGATTTGCAGGAGTGAAGTGCTATTGATACCCAGCCTGAGGTTTAAGACCTTCGGTCTGTAGCTTAGCCTTCAGTGCCATTGTCATACCAGAGGTCTGCCCTTCTCAATCCAGAATCCTAGTCTGGCTGTGCTACGGACACCAGGCAGGCCACTCCCCACGTCTTTCTGCCATCTGTTTACAGTGCAGCCAGGAATGCTGGGATTGGAGCCGGACTTAACTGAAATCAAATCCTCCCTCCTCCAGTAACCCAGCTGTGTATTCTAGGGCAAGTTCCGCTTTATTTCTCTTTCTACTTTTCTAAATTCAGTGTGACAGAGGCTGCTAGTTGTCCACTAATATCCATTCTTCTTCCTTTTGCTGTGTGTGTGTGTGCTCAGTTGCTCAGTAGTGTTCAGCTCTTTGCAGCCCCATGGACTATAGCCTGCCAGGCTCCTCTGTGCATGGAATTTTCTAGGCAAGAAGACTGGAGTGGGTTGCCAGCTCTCACTCCTTTCATTACAGCTCCTCTAAACTGTAACTGACTACACGGCTGCCCAGTTAGAGACCAAATCTCAGCCTTCCTTGCAGCTAGGTCTTGCCCAGGGCTAAGCTCTGGGTGATGGGAAGGGAACAGAAGTGAGGCTTGCCACTTCCAGGTCCTACTTCTAGGAGGACTAGTCTTCCCCTCTCCTCCTGCTCTTCCCTCTTCCCTCCGGCAGGAGCACGGTCATGATGATGGGACCTAAAGCAACCATTTTGGGCCCAGAGTTGGAAATCATGTAGCGAGGTGGGCAGAGCTGCCCTACCAGCCCTGGTCTGGGCACCTCTGACTTTGTATGTGAAACAGAAATACTCTTCAGTTGTTTTTAAACCCCCGTATTTGGGGGTCTCTTTGTCAACAAGGACTTAGAGTATACCAACCTCTAATACACTCAGTTCTATTCGTTGTAGAATGAGGGCTGTTCTGAGGAGGAGTGTGCTGTAGAAGTTTATAAGGCATAGCTTATTATCCAGACTTGTGCAGCTCTGCTTTAGCCTGATGTCAAAGTCATGGTCTGAGCAGAATAACTGAAACTGAGATACCTGAAGTGGTTTGACTAGTGTCGTGGTCACAGTCGATATCAAGCATATAGTAACCACGATCCTGCCCTCAGTTTCTCTGCGCCCCCCCCATCCCCAAGTTC
Source organism: Nanger dama (assembly GCA_917880005.1). NCBI lineage: Eukaryota > Metazoa > Chordata > Mammalia > Artiodactyla > Bovidae > Nanger > Nanger dama. The sequence goes on from CAKJTW010000107.1 coordinate 965,857, forward strand.
TGCGGGCTCAACCAGTGGTCAATTGGCTAATGAAACAGTAGAAAGAGGAACCTTTATGATGCTGGTGGCAAGGAAGGGGTCAGGACAGACATTTGTCAAAAGAATTTACTTTTTTTACAATGGCAGATGTCATACAAACTATTCCTTATTGCTTCCTGAAACTTTTGAGAAAATACCCAGTTCATGCTGCAGTTTTGAGGAGCTTCCTGGTGGCTTAGTTGGTAAAGAATTTGCCTGTGATGCAAAAGACCCAGGTTCAGTCCCTGGGTTGGGAAGATCCCCTGGAGAAGGGCATGATAACCCACTCGAGTATTCTTGCCTGGAGAATCCCATGGACAGAGGAGCCTGCCCCATGAGATCACAGAGTCCAACACAACTGAGTGACCAACACACACACAAATCTGTCTGGAAGCTGTGCTTAAGTTTTGAGTTCAGTGTCAAAAGCAAACTTCCCTTGTGGTTCAGCTGATAATCTGACCGCAATGTGGGAGACCTGGGTCTAATACTTGGGTTGGAAAGAACCCCTGGAGAGGGGAAAGGCTACCCACTCCAGTATTCTGACCTGGAGAATTCCATGGAGTCACAAAGAGTCAGACACAACTGAGCGACTTTCATTTTCACTTTGTCATGGGCAAGCCTAGAGGGTGCCTGGACACTCAGTACAGCAGAAGAGGAGCAAGCCGGCCAGAAGCTGTTGCATTGTGGGAACACAAGAGCATGTGAGGCCCATGTGGGTATCCATCACCCCAAAACACTGGAGAAATTCACTAACAGATGGAAAAGGATGATTTCTGAGTACAGATCCATAGTCAAAACTGGAAAGACTCAAACTATAGATTCTTAATTAAAGTCACTTGAATTTCTCTCAACCTCCTCACCAAAAATAATTGCTACAACCTCCATTAATACTAAATTTCCAAATTCACATGCCATCAGGGAGATTTTGGCATTGTTAAGCACGAGCTCATTAAAAAGAAATGTCTCAGCACTTACCCCAATGTATTATGGGTTTGGTTCTCCATGTCAAGAAACTGCTGCATCTGGTTTGTATTTCTTGATTTTCAAACCTGTGAGGGGGAAAATGATCTAGATTCCTTAAACACTTACATTATTAACCTCTAAAACAAGAAAATTTTGCTACTGGCAAACCATGTTGTTCTATGAGTTTTTCTGAGTATTGGTTCCAACAAAATGCAGAAACTTGCACACGTGTGTGTGGGTGTGTGTGTCACATTTATTTATGACACTGGCTTAATGGTGAGTTGAAATAGTTCCTACTGACTGAGATGAACATTCATTTACTATCTACTGAACAACAGCTTGGTGCCAAGTACTCTGCAAAGAGCCAGCGCATGAGGTGAGTAAAACCAATTCCTGCTCCAGACCACTCTCAGCTGAACTACTCAAGATTTCCTTCCTTGTGGGTCCTCTAAGTGAAGGGAGTGAAGTCGCTCAGTGACCGACCCATGGACTGTAACCTACCAGAGCGGCTCCTCCCTTCAAGGGATTCTCCAGGCAAGAGTACTGGAGTGGGTTGCAGTTCCTTCTCCAGGGGATCTTCCCAACCCAGGGATCGAACCCAGGGTTTCCCGCATTACAGGCGGATGCTTTAACCTCTGAACCACCAGAGGAGCCCGGGTCCTCTAAAGGTCTGCCATTGTTTACTGCCCCTGTCTGGGTTTGCTTACAGTGAGTATACCATGAGATTTAGGACAAAAAGGTTAAGAACTGCTGATAGACTGGAATCTTCCAGTCCCTCAGTGGCTTTGTAGGCACTGCTCACCCTTTCAACAAAATAAGGATGTTAGTACTTGCTTAAAGTGAAAGAAAAAAGTTTTCCCCAGCAACAACGTTTTAATTAAAACATAACCTATGAGGATAAATAGTCAAGTATTGAAATGCACTTCAACTTCTCTGAATGAAAGTTAAACCGCATTCAAGGCGGTAGAAAGATAAAACTTGCAGGCTTAAGCCACCTTGAAAGGAATTTAAGAGAAATCCAAAACTGCGAGGGAGCGGAAGGGCAAGGAGTAGAAATGGGAACAGAAACTTGACCAGTACGTTCAGGTGAATGAGTTGATTTTCTAGGTTCTGAAATCCCTTCACTTTAACATCAGGGAAAGTCAGGACAGACAGGCCAGGTGACTCGCCCAAAGTCACACACCTAGAACTTGACCTTCCAATTTAGAGCGAATCTGTCCTGAACTCGCAAGGTCTGACCGAGCCTGTCTCCACCCGCCCCCACCCCAAGCCCGGCCAGCCCGTTAGGGCCCCGGGACAAGCTGGGACGGGCCGGGCTCCGGGGGATTACCTGCGCCGCGCCGCGCTCTCCGGGTCTGAGGCCCCTCGAGTGGCAGCGCCCGGGCCTCCGGCAGCCGCGAGGGCCCGCACCCGCCGCCGGGCCCGCCTCGGCCAGCCGCCCGCGGTCGCCATGGAGACGCGGCCGCGAACCGCCGCGGGGGGGGGGCGGGGGCGGGGGGGAGGGAGGGGGGAGGGGAGGGGAGGGGGGGGGGGGGGGGAGGGGAGGGGAGGGGAGGGGAGGGAGGGGAGGGGAGGGGAGGGGGAGGGGGAGGGGAGGGGAGGGGGGGGGGAGGGGGGGGAGGGGAGGGGGAGGGGGAGGGGGGAGGGGGGGGGGGGGGAGGGGAGGGGAGGGAGGAGGGGAGGGGAGGGGAGGGGAGGGGGGGGAGGAGGGGGGAGGGGGGGGGGAGGGGAGGGGAGGGGGGAGGGGGGGGGAGGGGGAGGGAGGGGGGGAGGGGGAGGGGAGGGGAGGGGAGGGGGGGGGAGGGGAGGGGGAGGGGGGAGGGGAGGGGAGGGGAGGGGAGGGAGGAGGGAGGGGAGGGGAGGGGAGGGGAGGGGAGGGGAGGGGAGGAGGGAGGGGAGGGGAGGGGAGGGGAGGGAGGAGGAGGGGGGGGAGGGGGGAGGGGGGGAGGGGGGGGGGGGAGGGGGGGGGGAGGGGGGGGGAGGGGGCGGAGGGAAAGAAGAAGGGGGGGGAAGGGGGCGGACAGGGGGGCCCGCGCCGCCCGCGGTCCTGGTTTGGTGCCTGCTCAGTAGCCGCGGGGCTCCCCGGGGCCGCCCTCTCGGTCCTTTCCTCTCCGTGGGCCGCATGGCTGAGCCAGGTGTCCGGTATCCGACAGGAGCACAGGGAGGGCTTGTCGGATGAATGAATGAACCAACGATCAGAGGAGCAAAGTTTAAACAGCTGCGGGCAGGGGGTTCTGCATCCAAGCTCCTTAAATCCCTCTGGCCTCTCCCCTGCCCCCTCACCCCCTTGGGCTTCCCTTGTGGCTCAGCTGGTAAAGAACCCAGGTTCCATCCCTGAGTTGAGAAGGATCCCCAGGAGGAAGGAACAGCTACCCATTCCAGTATTCTGGCCTGGAGAATTCCATGGACGTTACAGTCCATGGGGTCGCAAAGACTTGGACACGACTGAGCGACTTTCACTTCACTTCTCTTCCCCTCTCTTAACCACTTTTGAGATGACCGAAAATAGACTCAGGACAAAGAGAGTTGCCTTTTAGTCGCCGAAGTGTCCTCCAGCTGCGAAGAGCTTAACTGCATTGCTCAGTGCTCAGCTACTCTGGTCGCTCTAACAGAAGCAACTGCATCTGTCTTTCCAACGGAGCACAGTGGTCTCTCCAACAACTTCAAATAAGCCGGAGACAATGTTACCTCCCTTGTAGGGAGAAGGAAATAGCTCCTAAGTGAGAAACCCAAACAGAACTCTGAGAGATTGATTCTAAATTCTTTTGTTCCCTAGATTCTGAGAATAACTGGTGACTTGAGAAACGGATCATTCAAGGATGTCACAGTCGTGAACATGTGAATTTCTGAGCCTTAAAGGCAACCAGGAAGGAAAACAGTACATGTAATCCTGCAGCCATTAGGCTGCAGCCACTCCTAAGATGAGCACTGAGCAAACACACACCACACACACAGAGACACACAGAGACACACACACACACACGCAGACACACACACACACACACACACACACACACACACACACACACACACACACACACGCGCCCAGACACCACACACACACACACCAGCTGAGATGCATATGAAAGAAATGAGTTCAGTGAGCCCAGACTGTTACATCTTCCCATACATAGGAAAGCACTAAATTCCTTAACTTGGGAAATATGGTTTGATTTCATTAACAATAATCTCTTGATAGGGGCTTCCCTGGTGGCTCAGTGGTAATCTGCCCACCAGTGCAGGAGACATAAGAGACTCATTTGATCCCTGGGTGGGAAAGATGAGGAAATGGCAACCCACTCCAGGATACTTGCCTGGGAAATCCCATGGACAGAGGAGACTGGCAGGCTACAATCCATGGAATCACAAGAGTCAGACTTGACTTAGCAATAAAAACAACAAAATCTCTTGATGTTCATTTAAGATGCTGTCATCCAGGCTTGAAGCCCTAAAAATTCTCACCAAAGAAAACATAACTCTCAACTTTTATGCTGTGATTATTTTTTAAAGTTGACAGCAGAAGCTCTGTCGCATGGTTCTGATGTCAAAGAAATGATACGAAAGAATACACACATATACACACTTTTTCCCACTGATTTACCATGAGTGATATTTTAAGCAATTAAATTTTATGTTTAAAAATATTCTAGCATCAATTTTAAGGACAGAATTCCTTCTCAGTCCTTTCAGTTGATTAATCTCTAATCCTTAAAATTTTTATTTGCACTCCACTTTCATAATATTAATTGGCTACTTTAGTATTGTTGTTGTGTAGTTGCTAAATTGTGTCCCACTCTTTTTAAAACCCCACGGACTGTAGCCTGCCAGGCTCCTCTTCCGTGGGATTTCCCAGGCAAGAACACTGGAGTGGGTTGCCAGTTCCTCCTCCAGGAAACTTCCCAACTCAGGGATCGAACCCTCATCTCCTGCACTGGCAGGTAGATCCTTTACCACTGAGCCCAATATTTTAATAATTATTAAATATTAAAATAACATTAATACTGACCCAAATTCCTCCATCCAATTCCACCTGAATTTCAAAAAACCATTTGCTGTTTCTTGACAAATTGAGCTTCATAAATGAACTGTGTAAGGTAACTCAGGTTATTAATTCTAATAAGTGTTTCATAGCTTTCATTATGACTGAATGAAGAAAGTGATCATTTTAACTTGAAACCTTCCATTATTCTGTAAATCTTAGTCATATTCTCTATTCTTGTCTAAACTGAACAGGTCAATGTTTTATTCTGACCCAAGGAAGGGGAAAATAAAACTAGGAATGAAATTTAATGAAGTTTCAGGATGTCTAATATCACTCACACTGTAATTTTTACCATTGGTTAAGTATTTTAGGATCATTGTTTCCTTATCGGCTCAGGTGTACCACGTGACACATGTGTAACAGATGTTATTACAGTTCCTTTTAGCAGATTAGGAACCTAAGGCTTAGAATAAAAAAAAAAAATGTCCAAGAAGATACATCTGGTTCAGTTCAAGTGCAGCTAAATTATGAATCAAGATCATCTTACTTCAAGTCCAGTGCTCTTCAAACTCCATCCAAAAATTAAGGTGGAGTGGGTTTCTTTAGCAGTCAGACTCTCGCATAGGTGACTGTGCCGCTGCTGCTGCTGCTAAGTCTCTTCAGTCGTGTCCAGCTCGGACTCTGTGCACCCCCATAGATGGCAGCCCACCAGGCTCTCCCGTCCCTGCGATTGTAGATGTGTTTAAAGCCATATTTTCACAAGAAAGAATGAATGTGAGCAGGACTTGTGAAGCATAGGTATTTGAGAGTTCACATACTGTGACAGAGTCTAAGAAAATTTCAATATAGTTTAGAAATACCCTGTTCAATTAAATAGGAATAGTTTTCATTTTAAGGTGAGACTTAAGGCTTAAAGTGCAAAGACCTTAAAGTGCACCCCCCCACTCCATGACTCCCTGCTATCGAGTAAGAACTTCCAAAAACTTGAATTTACCCTGAAATGTACCTTTCTTATGTCTTTTCAGGTGAAACTGTTTTGAAAAGGATGAGGAGAGGATCAAGGGATAGTCTATGGAAGAAAATAACCATCGACTGAACTTTAAAAATTGAAAATCCTTCAGTAACACAGTTTTCATGCCAAAATGTGTAGCGTGGGTGTGTGTGCTCAGTTGCTTCAGTCATGTCTAACTCTTTGCGACCTTATGGACCTTAGCTTGCCAGACTCCTCTGTCCATGGTATTCGCCAGGCAAGAATGTTGGAGTGGGTTGCATTTCCTTCTCCAGGAGATCTTCCTGACCCAGGAACTGAATCCTCATTTCTTGTGTCTCCAGCATTGGTAGGTGGATTCTTTACCACTGTGCCGTCTGGGAAGCCCAATGACAAAAATAGAGATTGGAATTCAGGTTTTTCCTTATTATATGTTTCCACTTCTATAAGTAGAAGCAGGTTGAGGGAGTTCTCTGGAGACGGTTCAATGCATATTCCAGTTGAGAAAATAGCCATTCAGGAAAAGGAGATTCAGTCTTTAGAACCAACACCACCCTAGAGATAGCATTATCCCACAGAAGTATAATATGCACCACCTATCCACCTATGTAATTTAAAATATTCTAGTAGTCAAATTTAAAAGTAGACTAGTGAAGTTAATTTTAATAGTTTATTTAACCCAATATATCCAAAATATGTTTTCAACATACAGTTAGCATAAAAAATTGAGATAGTTTACATTCTTTTTTTCTATACCAATTCTTCAAAATCTGGCCTCTAGTTTATACTTTCAGCACAGTTAGTTCATAAAGTCATATTCAAGTGCTCAATAGCAACACATGGCTGGTGGCTACCATACTGGACAGCATAGGCCTGAAATTTGGGGGCTTTGTCAATGTAATAAAGCCTTTTGTTAAGTGTGAAATGTCATACAATGAAAAGGATTCTAAGTAATTTGGGTATGATTTGAAAGGGACTATGAGAGTCCCCTCCCTCAGAATCCTTATTAACCTTCTCTTTGATGGGAAAGGGTTAGAGAAAAGCATAACTGGGCCCACACCCAGACAGGGTGAAGTGTGTGACAGCATCATGGCTCACAGTCCACTCGGGCTGCTTTTCCAAAGACAATTTAGAAAATTCAGATTTGAGGGAGGGCTTTGCTTCTTATTATCACCTGGCCAGGGGCCCATGGATGCCTATCCTCCTGATGGAAATTAGGAACATCAGAACTCATTTTAGGTTCAGTAAACAAAACTGAATTCTCTAGAAAATGGGTATCATGTTTTTTTGTTATACTTTTCCTTCTTAGAAGTCCATAGATTTTTACTCTGTAGTTGTGAAAGCATCATCTTCTCTTGGATATTGTGAGTGCTGTGCTCACTGGCTGCAGTCATGTGAGGGACCCCGTGGACTGTAGCCCGCCAGGCTCCTCCGTCCATGGGATTCTCCAGGCAAGAGTACTGGCAATGATTGCCATTTCCGTCTCCAGGGGATCTTCCCAACTCCGGGACTGAACTTATGTCTCTTGTGCCTCCTGCATTGGCAGGCAGATTCTTTACCACTGCACCAGCTGGATAGTGCAGCTGGAAGCCCCATCTTGGACATTAAGGGGAACCAAAGATTCTGTATAGTCTTGGATTAAAGTTTCATGGATGGAATAGCTTATTTCCCAGAATCAAGCATGGCAGGGTTAATACTGAAGTGAAAAATTCCCAGTGGGAAAAACAAATTTGGAACCAGGGACTAACTGTTTCCAAGAGCTTCTAAAGCCTTTTAGGTCCTGAACTAACACGATAGTGAGAAACTATTGGGTTAAATATTGTTTTTCCTCTATTTCTTTGCATAGAAATAGATCATGCAAAGAAAAAGAGGAAAGCAATAGAATGGGAAAGACTAAAGATCTCTTCAAGAAAATTAGAGGTACCAAGGGAATATTTCATGCAAAGATGGCAACAAAAAGGACAGAAATGGTATGGACCTAGCAGAAGCAGAAGATATTAAGAAGAGGTGGCAAGAATACACAGACGAACTATGCAAAAAAGATCTTAATAGATAACTAGATAACCATACTGATGTGATCACTTGCATAGAACCAGACATCCTGGAATGCAAAGTCAAGTGGACCTTAGGAAGCATCACTATGAACAAAGTTAGTAGAGGTGATAGAATTCCAGTTGAGCTTTTCAAATCCTGAAAGATGATGCTGTGAAAGTGCTGCACTCAATATGCCAGCAAATTTGGAAAACTCAACAGTGGCCACAGGACTGGAAAAGGTCAGTTTTCATTCCAATCCCAAAGAAAGGCAATGCCAAAGAATGTTCAAACTATTGTGCAATTGCATTCATCTCACATGCTAGTAAAGTAATGCTCAAAATTCTCCTAGCCAGGCTTCAGCAATACATGAAACAAGAACTTCCAGATGTTCAAGCTGGATTTAGAAAGGCAGAGGAACCAGAGATCAAATTGCCAACATCCACTGGATCACTGAAAAAGCAGAGAGTTCCAGAAGGACATCTATTTCTGCTTTACTGACTGCTAAAGCCTTTGACCGTGTGGATTGGATCAGAACAAACTCTGGAAAATTCATAAAGAAATGGAAATACCAAACCATCTGACTTGCCTCTTGAGAAATTTGTATGCAGGTCAAGAAAAAACAGTTAGAACTGGACATGGAGCAACAGACTGGTTCCAAATAGGGAAAGGAGTATGTCACGGCTATATATTGTCACCCTGCTTATTTATCTTATATTCAGAGTACATCATGTGAAATGCTGGGCTGGAGTTAGCACAAGCTGGAATCAAGATTTCTGGGAGAAATATCAACAACCTCAGATATGCAGATGACACCACCCTTATGGCAGAAAGTGAAGAAGAACTAAAGAGCCTCTTGATGAAAGTGAAAGAGGAGAGTGAAAAAGTTGGCTTAAAGCTCAACATTCAGAAAACTAAGATCATGGCATCCAGTCCCATCACTTCATGGGAAATAGATGGGGAAACAATGGAAACAGTGACAGACTATTTTCTTGGGCTCCAAAATCACTGCAGATGGTGACTGCAGCCATGAAATTAAAAGACGCTTACTCCTTGGAAGAAAAGTTATGACCAACCTACACAGCACATTAAAAGCAGAGACATTACTTTGCCAAAGGTTTGTCTAGTCAAGACTATGGCTTTTCTAGTAGTCATGTATGGATGTGAGAGTTGAACTATAAAGAAAGCTGAGCACCGTAGAACTGATGCTTTTGAACTGTGGTGTTGGAGAAGACTCTTGAGAGTCCCTTGGACAGCAAGAAGATCCAACCAGTCCATCCTCAAGGAAATCAGTCCTGAATATTCCATTGGAAGACTGATCCAGAAGCTGAAGCTCCAGTACTTTGGCCACCTGATGTGAAGAACTGACTCACTGGAAAAGCCCCTGATGCTGGGAAAGATTGAAGGCAGGAGGACAAGGGAACAATAGAGGATGAGATGGTTGGATGGCATCACCGGGTTGATGGACATGAGTTTGAGCAAGCCCCAGGAGTTGGTGATGGACAAGGAAGCCTGGCGTGCTGCAGTCCATGGGGTGTAAATGAGTCGAACACAACTGAACTGACCTGATTGGGTTAAAATCTATAAAAGGCAAACCCTGACCTCTATGCTGCTTTTTATTGGAAGGCATTTAACGCTGTGGAGGAATAGCCACAAAACTGAGCAGCAGTTCTGGTAATCTTGAAAAGCAAAGGGGCCAAAATACAAAGCCTGGGCTCATGCCAGATAAGGATTCAATAAATATCTCTGCCTTAAGCTGGAACCCCATGAAGCTTTGTTCTCAGGAAAATAGTGATGTGGAAATAAATCAGTCCTCTCACCGACCTGAAGCCCATGTTTGGATCACCAAGGTAATTCAGGACAATCTCAGTCTTTGTGCATGGATGAGGCAGTGCTGGGCTGGTAGATTAAGATACCTGGAAGAAGGAAGCAAAAATTTTCTCTGCTGAAGATTAAAATCATTTAGTCTTCAAAATCTTCCTAAGGAGAACTTCTCAAATACAATGATCAGAACACAGTGAAATATAATATAGAATCATGAGTAATATACCATTAGGGAAAACCAGTAGAAAGTAATGACCACAGAAATAGGACCACAGAAGCTTTATATATTGGAATCAGACAGAGATTTCAAAAATATGGATAATACGTTTAAAGAAATAATAAGATTGAAAAAAATCTGTAGGGAACACTACATGTAAAAGTGACTTAGCATTTTGAAAAATAATCAAATAGAAATTCTAAAGCTAAAAACAAAAATGAAATTTAAGAACATAGAAGTTGTGGGTAACATTAAATTTAATATAGATACAGAGAGAATTTGTGAAATGGAAAATAGATCAGAAGAAATTTTCAAGAAGTAAGAAAAACACAAAATATTGGAAAATATTTTATGATGGTTTATAACATTTTTACTTATTAACATAGTTATTTATTGTTTTGAAAATTAAACTTGCTAATATATATGAAAGTATCTACTACATGCCTTTGCATATAGTGGGCACTCAAGAAGTATTTGTTGAACTTGAAATTATAGAAAAAGTTAATTTGGTTTTTTCACAAATCATCTCTGTCATTTTTATAACTTCAATTTCTTTGATAAATTATTAAGGCTTCTCTTTTAATTTTAGTCACTTTCTATTGTGACTAAATCATAGTCATTTCCTATTTTGTGTCTTGTAATTTCAGTCTCTGAAATTTTGGGAGCTATTATTCTTATCATATTATCTTACTTTCTTGTGTGTTTTATGGTTTTTTACTATAAGATAATTTGGAGAGGGTATTTATTTCTGAGACATCTTTGAGTATAGTTCAGTTCAGTTCAGTTCAGTCAGTCAGGTGTGTCAGACTTTTTGCAACCCCATGCACACCAGGCTTCCCTGTCCATCACCAACTCACGTAGCTTGCTCAAACTCATGTCCATCAACTTGGTGATGCCATCCAACCATCTCATCCTCTGTTGTCCCCTTCTCCTCCCACCTTTAATCTTTCCCAGCATCATGGTCTTTTCAAATGAGTCACTTCTTCACATCAGGTGGCCAAAGGATTAGAGTTTCAGCTTTAGGATCAGTCCTTCCAATGAATATTCAGGACTGATTTCCTGTAGTTTAGACTGCTTGGATCTCCTTGCAGTCCAAGGGACTCTCAAGAATCTCCTCAAACACCACAGGTCAAAGCATCAGTTCTTTGTTGCTCACATTTCTTTATAGTCCAACTCTCACATCCACACATGACCACTGGAAAACCCATAGCCTTAACTAGACACCTTTGTTGGCAAAGTAATGTCTCTGCTTTTAATATGCTGTCTAGGTTGGTCATAACTTTTCTTCCAAGGGTAGAATTGAGGTTAAATTCTTCCAGAAGATTTGCATTTGTTTTTGAGAGTTGCCTAGGGCATAACCAATCCCAAATTACCTTAAATTAAATTTTTGACAGGAGATTTTTCCAGACAATACAGGTACTATGAATGAATGAAAAGAAGTATAGGGATAACTTATGATACAGATTTCCAGAGAGAGAATTTTCCTTCAATCAGGATCAAACTTGAGATAGGTATGTGTTCTGCTGCTCCATTTTTGTGATTTCAAAAATAAATGTCTTTTATTTTAGAATAGTTTTAGATTTACATGAAAATTGTGAAGATAATATGGAGAGTTTCCATATACCCCACAACAGCAGCCCTTATTATTGACATCTTATATTAGTATGGTCCATATGTTGCAGTTAGTAGACAAATGCTGATACATTATTGTTAGCTACAGTTTGTTTTTACGCAGATTTCCTTAGTTTCTGCCTAACATCTTTTTCTTCCTGTTGCAGCATCTTATCCAGGATAACACATTACCTTTAGTTATCATGTCTCCTTAGGCATCTCTTGGCTATGACACTTTCTAAGAATTTCCTTGTTTTTGATGATCTAGACAATTTTGAGAAGTGCTGGCCAGGTATTTTGTAGAGTATCCTTCAGCTAGTATTTGCCTTGTGTTTTTCTCATGCCTTAGACTGAGTTCATGGGTTTCAGGGAAGAAGTCCACAGAAGCAAACTGCCATTTTCGTCACGTGGTATCAGGGTACATACTATCAGCACAGCTTATGGCTGCAGAAGTTGCTTTTGGTCATCTGGTTGAGACAGTGTTTGGCAGGTTTCCCTTGTAAAGCTACTCTTCTCTCCTTTCCCACTCTGTTCTCTTTATGTGGAAGTCATGGTGTACAGTCCACACTTAAGGAGCAAGGAGCTTTGCTCCAGCACCTCCTTAAGGGCAGAGTAGCTATATAAGTTATTTGAAATTCTTCTGCATGGAAGATTTGAATCCCATCTCACCCACTTATTTAAATCAGTATGGACTCATGGATATTTATTTTATGCTTTGAACTATAATCCAAGGCTATTTTGTTTATTTATTTTCTCAAATTCAGAATTCTTTCAGTTAACTTCTGTGTCCCTTTGACATACCCTCATCATTGTGGGCTTTAGTCAACTTTGTTTTGGAGCACTTCATTACTTTCTGGCATTATGAGATGTCCCAGGCTCATCTGTATCCATAAGTATCTATAAATATTTCTCTATTAGGCTAAACGTAATCACCAGCTCTAATCTATTACTCAGGTGGGTCATTCTGACCTGCTCAGGTGGGTCATTCTGACCTGCTCCTCTTGCTTATGTGTAAACATCTACTCCAAAGGAAAAAAAAAAACTGGCTGCCACTATCCAACTTATATTTACTTAATTATCCAACTGCATTAGTATATAGGTATGACAGTATTAAAAGTGTTAGCTTGTACCCTCTGAAAAGCAACTTTATCTATTACTGTACAGTACTTATGACAATTAACTTTATGGACTTAGTGTACTTTGCTTATGACAGGTAATTTTAACCTTTGTCTTTACAGATTCTATTCACATTCAGACAGAGCAGTGCCTTCTCTTCTTATCTCTTCATATGTTTGTGATGCACTTATGTGCTTTTGTCCCATTCTGCATTTCATCCTGGGATCCTTTAATCTTCTAAATCACTTTTTAAAAATTTATGTGCATTAAGGTTCACTTTCTGTCTCTCATTTACTTCTATTGTGAGAATAGCTTTTGGGGATCCCAGGTTAATGCAGAGGTCTTCTAATGGAATCCTTACCTTGACTGGTGCTGGGCTTATATCCCATTGTTCTGCCGATAGCTGTTCTATTGGAAGAAGAAACACGCAGGGCAAAGCTGCTTTTAGCATTCACTCCCTTGTTAGAGGTCTTGTTTTTGCTTGGGTTTATAAATCTACTCATTCCATTCTGTCTTTCCAATTCAACAATATATTTATATTTTATGTGATATTTTGTTTTGATAAGGCGTGTTGTTCAGTATACCTAATCAAACATGCTGCCTGAAATGAAAGCCATTTTTACATTATTTTAAGTTTTTTCATATACGATTATATATCAACATTATTTACGTTTCTTCAGCTCTTTATTTTTAGAAACAGAAAAGGTAAAAATTATGGATGGATTAAATAAATAATGCTTCAGTATCAGTCCCCATCTGCTATAAACAGTGTTGTGAGTGAGAAATTAAAGAATACAATAGCCATTTATAAAATAAGAGAATATGTCTTTAAAATATATTGAGAACACAGGTTTTTATATTAGGAAATTCAATTGTTTTTATTTAATTTTATTGAAATGACTTCTACGAATTGAGAATGACTTTCTGTGTATTTCTGAGTGTCATGTTTCCTAGTTATCCTATAAACAGTGGTTAATGGGCAGTTGGCTGAATTAAACTGAGTTAACATGAAGAAACAAATTTTCAGGAATAAACACTCTGTCATTACCGTGCGAGACTGCAGCACCTGTTTAGAGAGATACCAGTGTTTTATCCATTTTGGTGTCACCCTTCAATGAGCATGTGAAACAACACGCAGGTTGAAGAAAAATGACTCCTGGTGCCCTCATTTCTTAGGCTTGCGTTGCGAGACCACTCATCATGTTGCCGCTCTTACGCCTCTTTTTGTTCCTGGTATAAAGCATGTCAGCTCTGCCACTGTTGCCACCGAATATGAGTTGCTATGCCTATAATAAAACGCTATTCCAGGAGGCATCTGAGTTCAGCACTGAGAGAGCACGAGTTTGCCACATTCAATAGGAAAAAGAAAGCTAAAACACTTTCTCTTTTCTTTTTCCTGACAAAAATGATGAGACCTCTTAGATATGTCTCAGGAAAGGCAGCAGAGAAACATGTACCATGAAACCTAATTCCCAGTGCCCTCGCACAGAGTCACTTACCCCCACCTGCTTGCATTCTACAGCACTGGATTCTACAAGAGGCTTGTTAGAAAAACAATTTTTGGCAACCTGGGGAGTGACCATCTCTAAGAAATACATTTGCATCATTCTGAAGGAACATTTTGGAATGTTATCTGATAAATATACTCGCCTTCGTGTGTGCTTAGTCACTGAGTCATGTCCAACTCTTTGTGACCCTTTGGACTGTAGCCCTCCAGTTTCCTCTGTCCATGGGAATTTTCAGGCAAGAAAAACCCAACCTGATGTGGGTTGCCATTTCTTTCTCCAAGCTCAGCATCTAGAAACCCGAATTATCTCTGAAAGTTTGTGAATTGCTTTGTAAAGAAGCCATCAATCCCATTATCCTGGTGTTGTGTTGAAATTCAGTATGCAATTCTCTATTTCTGACCTAACTGAGAGAATTTTCTTAGCCTGCCATAAATCCTTAGATGATAGAGACTGATGATCTTTGTGAGAAGAAGGCACATTTTCTTTTTTCTCTTTCATCGTTATAAACATTTCAATTATATTTCTCATTTTAACTGGTTCTAAGCCATCACTTCATGGGAAATACATGGGGAAACAGTGGAAACAGTGTCAAACTTTTATTTTTCTGGGCTCCAAAATCACTTCAGGTGGTGATTGCAGCCAAGAAATTAAAAGACGCTTAATGCTTGGAAGGAAAGTCATGACCAACCTAGATAGCATATTCAAAAGCAGAGACATTACTTTGCCAACAAAGGTCCGCCTAGTCAAAGCTATGGTTTTTCCAGTAGTCATGTATGGATGTAAGAGTTGGACTGTGAAGAAAGCTGAGCGCCGAAGAATTGATGCTTTTGAACTGTAGTGTTGGAGAAGACTCTTGAGAGTCCTTTGGACTGCAAAGATATCCAACCAGTCCATTCTGAAGGAGATCAGCCCTGGGTATTCTTTGGAAGGAATGATGTTAAAGCTGAAACTCCAGTACTTTGGCCACCTCATGTGAAGAGTTGACTCACTGGAAAAGACTCTGATGCTGGGAGGGATTGGAAGCAGGAGGAGAAGGGGACAGCCGAGGATGAGATGGCTGGATTCCATCACCGACTCGATGGATGTGAGTTTGAGTGAACTCTGGGAGTTGGTGATGGACAGGGAGGCCTGGAGTGCTGCAATTCATGGGGTCACAAAGAGTTGGACATGACTGAGCGACTGAATTGAACTGAACTGAACTGAAGTCACTTTCCCATTAATGGCTGAATTAGTTTGTTAACAATGAAGAAAAGAAAAATTCATTGTTCTTCAAAGAGAATTTTTCCCTTCAGGAAGGGAAAAGTATAATTTCAGTGTTAATCATTTAAAATTGTGGAATTCTTTTCTTCAGCCCTCCCTTTTTCTTTGGACATACAATATGAGAATACAACTATACAAATGATTTTATATCTGAGAAATTCAGCTGAGCATATAGAAAGAAGATTGAATTCAGACAGACAAGAGTTTGAATCCCAACTCTATCATTTAGTAGCTGTATGACTCTAGCTGATGTATTTAATCTCATTGAATGTTAGTTTCCCCATTTCTATAGTGGGAAATAGCAGTAGTTACAGGGCTGTCACTCAGTAGGTACCCAAAAATATTGGAACCAGTATCATTATATTGTTGTTTCTATAATAATAATATTCTTGTTATATAACTATTCTGCTATGTTTTAAATATTCAGAGTGGAAAAGTATATTTTTAGAGGCAAATTAGCTTGAACAAGTTAAAATAAAGAGCTTAGAGAACACTTGAATGATAATTAAATATTGGTAAAGGGAATGATAAATTAATTGGTTGCTAAGGTAATTTTTCCCAATTAAAAGTCAGTCCCACAGGGGTTAAAAAGACTGCATCAGAGTTTCATTTACTGTTCCATCAACCATCCATTTAAAAATAGCACATATATGTAATGTAAACTGTGTGCCAGGCATTGTGGAAGAAGACAGATCAAGGGATAGGCTCATGCAAAGAAAAATTCATCTAAAATAAGAAAGGTGCTTTTTCCAAATAATAAATATACATAAAGATGCTCATCCTCATAAAATAGAATACAAGTTAATAAAACTATCCAAAAGATTGAGAAAAATTAGAAAGACTAATAACAGTTAGAATTGGCAAAGAAAAAGAGAACTCTCATACACTGTTTGGGTATAAATTATTGCAATTATTTGGGGAGCCAATTTGACAAAATCTACCTAAATTTAAAATGTACAAGCCTGAAGTTCCAATTTTTAGTATTTATCCTACAAAAATAATATCATGAGAACGTAAAGATATACACACAAAGAGGTTTTGTTGTAGCATTGTTTACAGTAGCAAAAAGGGTAGGGGGAAGCAACAGAATAGCTTATGCCTGTATTAGGCATATATTGCCATGTAACAAATTAGCCCTCAAATTATTACCTGAAAATAACAAATATCTTTTATCTCACATTTCTTTAGGGGTCATTAATTTGGTTTTTGGCTTAGCTGGGCAGTTTTGGCTCAGGGTTTCTCATAAAATCACAGTCAAGATGTTGACCAGGACTGCAGTCTTTGAAAGCTTGACTGAACTCTGCTTCCAAGATGACTATCTTATGTTTATTGGCAGAGAATCTGTCAGTCTCTGCATGGACTACATGACCTTTCCTGGGAGTTGCTTGAGCATTCTCGTGACACGGAGGCTGGCTTCGCCCAGGGAAAGTGGTCTGAAAGAGAGCAGGAAGGAAGCTGCAGGCCTTTCATGATCTAGTCTTGGAGACACACACCATGGCTTCTACATCATTCCATTCCTTAGTGCCAAGCCACCCGATCCAGTCTAAGCTCAAGGGAAAGTGAATTAGGCTTGTTAGTGAATTTTTGGAGGGAAGGGTGTTGGATGATTTTTAGACTTATTTTTACAACTGTTTAACTCGTTTTCTGGCTACAGATTAAAAATACTTTCACGTTGAAAATATGCTCATTCCTTTCCAACACTCCCCCACCAACCCCGTTTCAGCCATTTACAGCATCAGCTTAAAGCCCAGAAACATATCAACTTAATATCAGATCCAGGTGAGGCTTCAACTTCTCAGGTGTCATTGCTTAAGTATGAACTTTTGGCCAACCCCCACACACACACACACACACACACACACACACACACACACACACACACACACACACACACACACACACACACACACACACGTATATGGGACAGGCACAGGATAACCACTCTAGACATTCTAAAGAGGAAAAATGGAATGCCCAAAGTAGTCACTGTTCTATAGCAATTCTGAATCCATTCAGCTACATGTTAGGTTTCTTGATTCAAATATATTCCTACTCCTGCTCGGGAATGATTTTCCATCGCTCTTGGCTTCAAGCCACCTCTGGGTTCTTGGTCTCTTTTTGTGAGTCATTCTTTTTTCTTTTCTGATTCATTCTTTCTTTCTCTTAAAAGTGAACCTATTTTAGAGCTGTGTAGTTTTCCCAGTAAAATTTAGTAATTCCAAATGCCTGTTTTCTTTGTGTACTATCTATTTCCTTCAGTTGCTGTTATTTCTGTAATTATAATTACTTTCCAGAAACTTTGTGGGCCTTCTATGAATCTTATCAGGGTTCACTTCATTAGGGAAAAGCCATACCCACAAATCTCTTCAAGGTAAATTCTTCTCTACCTCGAGCTTCTGCTGAGCTATGGGACAGTATCCTAAGTTTCTTTAAAGCACTGTTGTTTGAGGAGTTCTCTGAGGCCCCATCTTAGCTCTTTCTGAGGGCATACGGTATTTTACAGCTATACCTGGCCTTGTCTCTAGACCTGGCTTTCTTGCCAGTGGCCTGGAATTGATCTTTGCTGCAAATCATTTCTTGTTTTATGTGCCATCTGGAAAAATTGGGAATTTTTAAAACCACCCAATTATGGCTTCTTCATATTTAACAATCCTTCCTTTGATTTATCTCTTTCCTCTCATCACCCCCCCTCGTTTTTCTTAATTTATTGAAGTATTATTGACTTAGATTAGTTTTGGGTGTCCAACATAGTGATAAGGCAATGGCACCCCACTCCAGTACTCTTGCCTGGAAAATCCATGAATGGGGGAGCCTGGTAGGCTGCAGTCCATGGGGTCGCTAAGAGTCAGACACGACTGAGAGACTTCACTTTCACTTTTCACTTTCATGCATTGGAGAAGGAAATGGCAACCCACTCCAGTGTTCTTGCCGGGAGATTCCCAGGGACAGGGAAGCCTGGTGGGCTGCCATCTCTGGGGTCACACAGAGTCAGACATGACTGAAGTGACTTAGCAGCATAGTGATAATACTGATTCAATATATTTATAGATTATAAAACCATACAAATTTGTTATAAAATATTGACTATATTCCCTGTTCTCTTCACACCATCCTATGACTTATTTATTTTATAGCTGGCAGTTTGTGCCTCTTAACCCCATTGACCTTTTCTGGCCCTCTCCCACCCATCTTCCCTTGGTAATCGCAAGTTTCTTCTCTGTGTCTGTGAGCCTGTTTCTGTTTTGTTATATTTCTTTGTTTCTTTTATTAGATTCCACATATTAGTGAAAACACACAGCACACACTGGTTCCCTTTTCTCCATATCCGTGCCAACACTAGTTGTTATCTCTCACAATAGCCGTTCTGATGGGCTTTAGGTGAGCTATCCTTGTGGTTTTCATTTGCATTTGTTTAATTATTAGGGATGTTTATATTTATTCATGTGTTGGCTTTCTGCATTTCTTCTTTGGAAAAATGTCTATTCAGGTCTTCCCATTTTTAAAATCAGGTTGCTTGTTTTCTTGATACTGAGTTGTATGAGTTCTTTATTTATTTTGGATATTAACTTCTTATTGGACATGTTATTTGCAAATATCTTTCCCCATTCATTAGGTTGCCTTTTGTTTTGCTGGTTTCTTTTCCTTTTTTTTTTTTTTGCTGTGCAAAGCTTTTTAGTTTGAATAGACCCTATTTTTTTTTAATTGGAAGATAATTGCTTTACAATATTGTGCTGGCTCCTGCCATACATCAACATGAGTCAGCCACAGGTACACACACGTCCCCTCCCTCCTGAACCGCCCTCTCATCTCCCACCCATCCCACCTCTCACATGTTATTACCACCAGCAAAAGGAAACTGGGGCACTGTCAGCGCCTGGACATGTACTGAGCTGGCCCACCTGCCCATCAGGTACATTCTCTACTTTCCACATCACCACAGGGGACGCCCACTAAACTTTCTGCCATCTTGAATTAAGGATCTCCTGTTATCCAGTTTCCCTAGATTGCCCTCTCTTCTTTAAGACCTCACCACAGCCTCCCTGTTGCAACCAAGCTTCTATTAACAATTTCTGACCCTCTTCCTCAAAGCCCCTATAGCCTCTACCCGCTACCCAGTTTCAAAGTCATTTCCACATTTGTAGGTACTTATTATGGTAGCACCCTACTTCCAGGTATCAAAATCAGTATCAGTTATTCACTGCTGTGTAACAAATTACTCCCTAACATAAGCAGCTTATCACAGCCATCTATTCCATCATAGTTGCTGCAGATCAAGAATTAGGAAGCAACTTACTGGGTGGCTTTGGCTCAGGATCTCTCATGAGACTGGGTTTCCCAGGTGGCTCAGTGGTAGAGAATCCACCTGCCAACATAGGAGACACAGGAGACACGAGTTCGGTCCCTGGGCCAAGAAGATCCCCCAAAGGAGGGAAATGGAAACTCCAATATTCTTGCTTGGATAATCCCGTGGACAGAGGAGCCTGGTGAGCTACAGTCCGTAGGGTCACAAAGAGTCGGACACGACTGAAGACACCTAGTACACACACATACACAGCAATGATATGTAAACATGATTATTTGGGGAGAAGTAAAAAGCTAATCTTGTATATGTATGTATAAACATAAAGATTTCTAGAATCTTACAGATCAAAATGTTGATAATGCATACAGAAGTATAGTAGGTGGTTTGAAATGAGCCTAGTAGACTGAAGAGGACTGAGTTTTACATATTACATTGAAAAAGAGGTATAATTATAAGTGATCAACCAAAGAGGAAAATGAGAAAAATAAACTATTTCCACTTGGGAGATACCTAATGAAATGCTATATTCTACTCAATTATCCTTCAGTGAAGCCCAATCTTTAATAAACTGACTCTTTCTCTCACAATTTTAAGGCTTCTTTCTTAAATATGAGCAAAATCAAAATGACCAGAGATTTGGGAAAAAACTTTTAACATCAGAGAGACTAAAACAAATAGAAAAATGTAGCACAGATGAAACAAACAACATAGGTTGCAGGGAAAAAAACCACTACAATTATCTTCAGGGATGAATACATCCTTGCATTACATCCATGACATACGCACATAAACATTATAAAAGAACATTTAGAAAACAAGATAGACCTCTTAGAAATTTTAAAATATGATACAAGAAATTATAGTTCCAAAGAAGACATACAGGTGGCTAACAAACACATGAAAGATGCTCAACATCGCTCGTTATCAGAGAAATGCAAATCAAAACCACAGTGAGATACCATCTCACGCCAGTCAGAATGGCTGCTATCCAAAAGTCTACAAGCAATACATGCTGGAGAGGATGTGGAGAAAAGGGAACCCTCTTACACTGCTGGTGGGAATGCACACTAGTACAGCCACTATGGCTAACAGTGTGGAGGTTCCTTAAAAACTGGAAAAAGAACTGGCATATGACCCGGCAATCCCACTGCTGGGCATACACACCAAGGAAACCAGAATTGAAAGAGACACGTGTACCCCAATGTTCATTGCAGCACTGTTTATAATAGCCAGGACATGGAAACAACCTAGATGTCCATCAGCAGATGAATGGATAAGAAAGCTGTGGTACATATACACAGTGCAATATTACTCAGCTATTTAAAAGCATACTTTTGAGTCTGTTCTAATGAGGTGGATGAAACTGGAGCCTATTATACAGAGTGAAGTAAGTCAGAAAAAAACCCACCAGTACAGTATATTAACACACATATGGAATTTAGAAAGATGGTAATGATGACCCTATATGCAAGATGGCAAAAGAGACACAGATGTAAAGAACAGACTTTTGGACCTGGAGACGGTGAGGGGGATGAGTTGAGAGAATAGCATTGAAACATGTATATTACCACAGGTGAGACAGATCACCAGTCCAGGTTCGATGCATGAAACAGGGCACTCACAGCTGGTGCGCTGGGATGACCCTGAGGGATGGGATGGGGAGGGAGGAGGTGGGGGGTTGGGATGGGGGGCTACATGTACACCTGTGGCTGATTCATGTCACTGTGTGCCAAAAACCACCGCAATATTGTAAAGTAATTAGCCTCCGATTTAAAATTTAAAATTAATTAATTAAAAGGAAATTACAATTTTGGAATAAAGTTTAGAATGCATTTATGGTAGGTATACAGGAAGGTGGGGCTTCCCAGGTGGCTCAGTGGTAAAGAACTGCCCGCCAATGCAGGAGACACAAGAGACAGAGGTTTGATCCCTGGGTCAGGAAGATCCCCTGAGGGAGGGCATGGCAACCCACTCCAGTACTCTTGCCTGGAGAATCCCAGGGACAGAGGAGCCCCCAGGGTTACAGTCATAGGGTAACAAACTGTCGGACATGACTGAAGTGACTTAGCATGCATGCATACATATAGAAAGATACCAAATGAAAATGTTTAACTATTAATTCCAGGGAAATCATAATATTATATAAGGAAAAATATAACAACGTATTTGGCTAAGATAAAAATAATGTACATGTGGACAAATCAGTATTTGAGAACCCAAATACTGATCTATTTTAAAATACGATATAACTAAATTTATGGGTAGATGAAGGAGGAGTCGGAGTGGTGTCCATGGGAATTATGATGTATCTTCAACAGGTGGGGAAAGCCTAGACATTATCTAAAATACAAAATGAATAAATAGTAGAATAAACTTGTGCATTAGAAAGCTGTGATAGGGGCTGCCTTGGTGGTTCAGTGGTTAAGAAACTGCCGGCCAGTGCCGAGGACACAGGTTAAATCCCTACTGCAGTAAGATTCCACACGTTAAGGGAAACGAAGCTCATGTGCCTAGAGCCCCTGCTTCGCAGAGAGAAGCCGCTGCAGTGAGAAGCCCCCACTCACCATGTGCAGAGAAAGCCCATGTGCAGCAAGAGATCCACCGAAGCAAAAATAAATAAATCTAAAAAAAATCTTTCCTGACTTAGTCTTCCAGAAAAGCAAGCAAGCAAGCTGTGGCTGACATTTGCCATTTCCTTTCATGCTGTGCAGGTCCTTTTGAGCAGCATATTCTTTTATTTGGGGAATTTACTTCCATATGAACTCTGTATCCCCAAAATAAACTCTCAAAGTCTCCTCCAGTGTTCTTTGCAGCTAGCAGACACATGTGACCCGGGCTCCGCCAGTCAACTCACTCACGTGAGATTTTGACTTAGAAGTGTGTGACTTGAGGAAGCTGGTCCCATACAGGAAGGGTTGGCTGGTGAGGGCTGCGGCGGAGTCAGCCAGCTTGGGAGGGTGGCCCCAAGACTGAGTTCCAGGGCGGAATTGGCATCTGTGGGTGTGTAGTGGGGAAAGTCTTTTTTTCTTCAGGGCAGGCTGCTGGGTGGTTTAAACATCGTTCCTGGAAGTTTAGCATCCCCGTGAGCTAAGTAACATCTGGAGTTAGTCTGTGGCTTGCAATTACATAACCACACTCAGAACTACAGAGGCTAAAAAACAGCTAAAGAACCTCAAATGGTTCCCTCTGGGAGTGAAAATCAAGGATGGCAAAGGGTTGATCAGGAAACTACTGTTCTTCATTATAAGACTTTGTCCTCTGGGGCTTTTTAACCATGACTATTTGACTTTCTAGCTATATAGCTACGTAAGTTTAATAAAGGTTAAAACTGAAACAAAAGAGAGCAAAAGACAATAAAGAACTGTCTTTTGGAGAGTATAAAGGCACTGTACCACAGAGTGTCTCCTCTCCTTTTTTCTGTCTATAGGAGAATCGCTAACTAATAAGAGCGCTCATTCCCCCTAGACCTGGAAACAGACTCATAGTCCTTCCCAATACCTATTTCCATGTATATTGGAGTTAGGTCTTCAGTTGAAAACTCTTTGCCATTCTTGGCCTAAGAGGAAATGCTCAATCTGGTGTAGGCCTAAACTTGCATTCTGAACTTGACTGAAAGCAAACCCTGGTATAGGCCTAACTTTGCATTCTGGACTTGAGTGAAAGCAAAACCCAGAATACGTTTTATGGTACACAGATTTAAAACATATCCTGGTACACCTAATTTTTACAAATACCTTAATTAAAGAATACAAGCCAGCACTATAGAACTCTATTATTCCAGCAAGAAATTGCTAGAGTTGATAGAAGTCATTTAGGTTTCTGAACATTAACATGAAGATATACTTTGAAGTTTTATAGCACTATGATGAATAGAATTTTATTACCTGAGAGTTTTCAAAGGTGCTTAATCGCTTCACCAGCAGCAGTGGCGCAGCATTTTATAAGAAAACCATGTCATTTTGAGTCAACATGCAGTTAATTCACATTTGGAGATGAAGCTACCATGACAACATGAGAATTTAATGAGGTTTGAGCACCTTCAGAAAAGGAATTATTGAAAGAAAGAGAACAGAAATGCTTTGTGATAGAAAAAGAGAAGACTGGAATTAGCTGGACAGTTTGTATCCTTCATTTGCAAAGATTTATTGTCCCTCTTTTATCATGGTTTTCTTTCTTCCTTTCTTTCATTCCTATGACTACAGAGGTAGGATTCTTTGCTCTGTAATGAATTTGAGTTTTGGTACAAGATTCAAGAAGCATACTTAAATCCTTCAAGCACAGCATCTGTTAAAATCTCCTGCATTAAAGAAAATGTTTAACTGGATTTATTTCCAATCTTTTCAGGCAAGTAGAACAAGTTAGAACTAATTAGAGATCTAATAACCCTCCCTACAGTTTCTACAGTTTGTACTACTGCTTTATATATATAGAAATATATGAAAAAAAAAATCACTTCTGAAACAGCTTTAGGGTGGACAGCTCTCCAATCCCTTCCTACTGGCAACCACCTATTTGTTTTTGTATATGTAGGTCCATTTCTGTTTTGTTTGCAGATTTGTTTTGCATTTTAGATTCCACGTATAGGTAAAATTAGAAAATATTTGTCTTTATCTGACTCACTTCACTTAGCATAACACCTCTAATTGCCTCTATGTTGTCATGCGGAAAAAATTTTATTCTTTTGCCTGCTGAGAAATAGTCAGTTGTATATGTATGTGTGTGTGTGAGGTTTTCTTTGTTCTTCTCTCCATGGGCATTTCAGCTGCTTCCATACCTTGGCTCTTGTAAATAATGCTGCAGTCAATACTGTTAGTCACTGAGTCATGTCCAACACTTTTGTGAAACCACGGGCTGCTGCCCACCAGACTCCCTCCATCCATGGAATTTTCCAGGCAAGAACACTGGGGAGCGTTGCCATTTCCTTCTTCAGGAGATTTTCCTGACCCAGGGATCAAACCTGTGACCCCTGCATTGTCAGGCGGATTCTTTACCACTGAGCCACTGCAGGGAAGTCCTGCGATAAATACAGGGGTGCGTACATCTCTTCATATATATATCAGTGCAGTTCAGTTGCTCAGTCATGTCTGACTCTTTGAAGCCCCATAGACTGCAGCATGCCAGGCTTCCCTGCCCATCACCAACTCATGGAGCTTACTCAGACTCATGTCCATCTCATCCTCTGTCATCCCCTTCTCCTCCTGCCTTCAGTCTTTTTCAGCATCAGGATCTTTTCATTTAAGTCAGTTCTTCCTACCAAGTGGTCAAAATATTGGGTTTCAGCTTCAGAATCAGTCCTTCCAATTAATATCGGGACTAATTTCCTTTAGGATGGACTCAGCAGTGGCCGAGAGTAGCTACCCTATGTCTGAGGTCAGGTGTGGCAGCTGAGAGAAGCCACCCCACGTCCAAGGAGTGGCAGCTGCAAGGGATCAGGAGGGCCAAGAGGAGCTACGCCATGTTCAAGATCAGGAGGGGCGACTCGTCCAAGGTAAGGAGCAGTGGCTGCGCTTTGCTGGAGCAGCCGTGAAGAGATAACCCACGTCCAAGGTAAGAGAAACCCAAGTAAGACAGTAAGTGTTGCGAGAGGGCATCCGAGGGCAGACACACTGAAACCATAATCACAGAAAACTAGCCAGTCTGATCACATGGACCACAGCCTGTCTAACTCAGTGAAACTAAGCCATGCCATGTGGGGACACCCAAGATGGGTGGATCATGGTGGAGAGGTCTGACGGAATGTGGTCCACTGGAGAAGGGAATGGCAAACCACTTCAGTATTCTTGCCTTGAGAACACCATGAACATTATGAAAAGGCAAAATGATAGGACTGAAAGAGGAACTCCTCAGGTAGGTAAGTGCCCAATATACTACTGGAGATCAGTGGAGAAATAACTCCAGAAAGAACGAAGGGGAAGGAGCCAAAGCAAAAACAATGCCCAGTTGTGGATGTGACTGGTGATAGAAGCAAGGTCCAATGCTGTAATGAGCAATATTGCCTAGGAACCTGGAGGGTTACATCCATGAATCAAGGCAAATTGGAAATGATCAAACAGGAGATTGGCAAGAGTGAACGTTGACATTCTAGGAATCAGCAAACTAAAATGGACTGGAATGGGTGACTTTAACTCAGATGACCATTATATCTACTACTGTGGGCAGGAATCCCTTTATAAGAAATAGACAGCCATCATGGTCAACAAAAGAGTCTGAAATGCAGTACTTGCATGCAATCTCAAAAATGACAGAATGATCTCTGTTTGTTTCCATGGCAAACCATTCAATATCACAGTAAACCAAGCCTATGCTCCAACCAGTAATGCTGAAGACACAGAAATTAAATGGTTCTGTGAAGATTTACAAGACCTTTTAGAACTAACACCCCAAAAGATGTTCTTTTCATTATAGGGGACTGGAATGCAAAAGTAGGAAGTCAAGAAACACCTGGAGTAACAGGCAAATTTTGCCTTGGGTATGGAATGGAGCAAGGCAAAGGCTAACAGAGTTTTGCCAAGAGAACACACTGGTCATAGCAAACACCCTCTTCCAACAACAGAAGAGAAGACTCTACACACCGATATCACCAGATGGTCAACACCAAAATCAGATTGATTATATTCTTTGCAGCCAAAGATGGAGAAGCTCTATACAGTCAGCAAAAAAAAAAAAAAAAAAAAAGACCGGGAGCTGACTGTGACTCAGATCATGAACTCCTTATTGCCAAATTCAGACTGAAATTGAAGTATGGAAAACCACTAGACCATACATGTATGACCTAAATCAAATCCCTTATGATTATACAGTGGAAGTGAGAAATAGATTTAAGGAACTAGATATGATAGACACTGCCTGATGAACTACGGATGGAGGTTCATGATATTGGGCAGGAGACTGGACTTAAGACCATCCCCATGGAAAAGAAATGCAAAAAAGCAAAATGGCTGTCTGGGGAAACCTTACAAATAGCTGTGAGAAGAAGAGAAGCAAAGCAAAGGAGAAAAGGAAAGATATAATCATCTGAGTGCAAAGTTCCAAAGAATAGCAAGGAGAGATAAGAAAGCCTTCCTCAGCTCTCAATGCAAAAAAAAAAAAAAAAAGAGAGAGAGAGACAGAAGAAAACAACAGAATGGGAAAGACTAGAGAGATCTCTTCAAGAAAATTAGAGATACCAAGGGAACATTTCATGCAAAGATGGGCTTGGTAAAGGACAGAAATGGTATGGACCTAACAGAAGCAGAAGACATCAAGAAGAGGTGACAAGAATACATACAAGAACTGTACAAAAAGGATCATCACAACCAAGATAATCACGATGGTATGATCACTCACCTAGAGCCAGACATCCTGGAATGTGAAGTCAAGTGGGCCTTAGAAAGCATCACTACAAAGTTAGTGGACGTAATGGAATTCTAGTTGAGCTATTTCAAATCCTGAAAGATTTGAAAGTGAAACACTGTGAAAGTGCTGCACTCAATATGTCAGCACATTTGAAAAACTCAGCAGTGGCCACAGGACTAAAAAATGTCAGTTTTCATTCCAATCTCAAATAAAAGCAATGCCAAAGAATGCTCAAACTACCGTACAATTGCACTCATCTCACACGCTAGGAAAGTAATGCTCAAAATTCTCCAAGCCAGGCCTCAGCAGTACGTGAACCGTGAATTTCCAGATGTTCAAGCTGGTTTTAGAAAAGGCAGAGGAACCAGAGATCAAATTGCCAACATCCTCTGGATCATGGAAAAAGCAAGAGAGTTCCAGAAAAACATCTATTTCTGCTTTATTGACTATGCAAAAGCCTTTGACTGTGTGGATCACAATAAACTGTGGAAAGTTCTGAAATAGATGGGAATACCAGACCATCTGACCTGCCTCTTGAGAAACCTATATGCAGGTCAGGAAGCAATAGAACTGGATTGGAACAACAGACTGGTTCCAAATAGGAAAAGGAGTACATCAAGGCTGTACATTGTCACCCTGCTTATTTAACTTATATGCAGAGTACATCATGAGAAACGCTGGACTGGAAGAAGCACAAGCTGGAATCAAGAATGCTGGGAAAAATATCAATAACCTCAGATATGCAGATTACACCACCCTTATGGCAGAAAATGAAGAGGAACTAAAAAGCCTCTTGATGAAAATGAAAGAGAAGAGTGAAAAAGTTGACTGAAAGCTCAACATTCAGAAAACTAAGATCATGGCATCTGGTCCCATCACTTCATGGGAAATAGATGGGGAAACAAGGGAAACAGTGTCAGACTTTATATCACTGCAGATGGTGATTGCAGCCATGAAATTAAAAGACGCTTACTCCTTGGAAGGAAAGTTATGACCAATCTAGATAGCATATTAAAAAGCAGAAACATTACTTTGCCGACAAAGGTCCGTCTAGTCAAGGCTATGGTTTTGCCACTGGTGATGTATGGATGTGAGAGTTAGACTGTGAAGAAAGCTGAGCACTGAAGAATTCATGCTTTTGAACTGTAGTATTGGAGAAGACTCTTGAGAGTTTCTTGGACTGCAAGGACATTCAACTAGTCCATCCTAAAGGAGACCAGTCCTGAGTGTTCATTGGAAGAACTGATGCTGAAGCTGAAACTCCAATACTTTGGCCACCCCATGTGAAGCGTTGACTCATTGGAAAAGACTCTGATGTTGGGAGGGATTGGTGGCAGGAGGAGAAGGGGATGAAAGAGAATGAGATGGCTGGATGGCATCACCGACTCGATGGACATGAGTTTGGGTAAACTCTGGGAGTTGGTGATGGACAGGGAGGCCTGGCATGCTGCGATTCATGGGGTCGCAAAGAGTTGGACATGACTGAGTGACTGAACTCACTGAGGATGGACTGATTGGATCTCCTTGCAGTCCAAGAGACTCTCAGGAGTCTTCTCCAACAGCACAGTTCAAAAGCATCAATTGTTCAGTGCTTAGGTTTCTTTATACTCCAACTCTCACATCCATATATGACTGCTGGAAAAACCATAGCTTTGACTAGATGGACCTTTGTTGGCAAAATAATGTCTCTTCTTTTTAATATGTTGTCAAGATTGGTCATAACTTTTCTTGCAAAGAGCAAGCGTCTTTTAATTTCATGGCTGCAATCACCATCTGTAGTGATTTAGGAGCCCCCAAGTTAGTTTGTCACTGTTTCCATTGTTTACCCATCTATTTGCCTTGACGTAATGGGACTGGATGCTATCATCTTAGTTTTCTGAATGTTGATCTTTAAGCCAACTTTTTTCACTCCCCTCTTTCACTTTCATAAGACGTTCTTTAGTTCTTCTTCACTTTCTTCCATAATGGTGGTGTCATCTGCATATCTGAGGTGATTGATATTTTTCCTGGCAATCTTGATTCCAGCTTGTGCTTCTTCCAGCCCAGTGTTTCTCATGATGTACTGCACATAGAAGTTAAATAAGCAGGGTGACAAAATACAGCCTTAATGTACTCCTTTCCTGATTTGGAACCAGTCTATTGTTCCATGTCCAGTTTTAACTGTTGCTTCCCTGACCTGCATACATGTTTCTCAGATGGCAGGTCAGGTGGTCTGGTATTCCCATCTCTTTCAGAATTTTCCACAGTTTATTGTGATCCACACAGTCATAGGCTGATGCTTGGAGGGATTGCGGGCAGGAGAAGGGGACGACAGAGGATGAGATGGCTAGATGGCATCACTGACTCGATGGATATGAATCTGAGTGAACTCTGGGAGTTGGTGATGGACAGGGAGGCCTGGCCTGCTGCGATTCATGGGGTCACAAAGAGTCTGACGTGACTGAGCGACTGAACTGAACTGAACTGAGTCAATAACATAGAAGTAGATGTTTTTCTGGAACTCTGTTGCATTTCGATGATCCAACAGATGTTGTCAATTTGATCTCTGGTTCCTCTGCCTTTTCAAAATCCAGCTTGAACATCTGGAACTTCATGGTTCGTGTACTGCTGAAGCCTGGCTTGGAGAAGTTTGAGTATTACTTTGCTAGTGTGTGAGATGAGTGTAACTGTTTGGTAGTTTGAACATTCTTTGGCATTGCCTTTCTTTGGATGTTGAATGAAAACTGACTTTTTGCAGTCTTGTGGCCACTGCTGAGTTTTCCAAATTTGCTGGTATATTGAGTGTAGCACTTTCCCAGAGCATCATCTTTTAGAATTTGAAATAGCTCAACTGGAATGCCATCACCTCTACTAGCTTTGTTCATAGTGATGCTTTCTAAGGCCCACTTGACCTCGAATTCCAGGATGTCTGGGTCTAGGTGAGTGATCACACCATTGTGATTATCTGGGTATGAAGATCTTTTAAAGTAATTTTGCTGTTTATTCTTGCCACCTCTTCTTAATATTTTCTGCTTCTGTTAGGTCCATACCATTTCTGTTCTTTATTGTGCCCATCTTTGCATGAAATGTTCCCTTGGTGTCTCTAATTTTCTTGAAGAGAACTCTAGTTTTTCCCATTCTATTGCTTTCCTCTATTTCTTTGTCATGATTTGCATTCAGACGGGTATGTTTTTCCTTTTCTCCTTTGCCTTTCTCTTCCCTTCTTTTCTCAACTATTTGTAAGGCTTCCTCAGAGAAACATTTTGCCTTTTTGCATTTCTTTTTCTTGGGGATGGTCTCCCTGCACATGGCCTCCTCTACAATGTTAGGAATCTCCATCCATAATTCTTCAGGCACTCCGTCTATCAGATCTAATCCCTTGAATCTATTTGTCATTTCTACTGTATAATCGTAAGGATTTGATTTAGGTCATACTTGAATGGTCTAGTGGTTTTCCTTATTTTCTTAAATTTGAGTCTGAATTTGGCAATAAAGCGTTCATGATCCGAGCCACAGTTAGCTCCCAGTCTTGTTTTAGCTGACTGTATAGAGCTTCTGTTTGGCTGCAAAGAAAACTATCAATTTTGATTTCGGTATTGACCATCTGGTGATGTCAATGTGTAGAGTCTTCTCTTCTGTTGTTGGAAGAAGGTGTTTGCTATGACCAGTGCATTCTCTTGGCAAAACTCTATTAGCCTTTGACCTGCTTCGTTTTGTACTCCAAGGCCAAATTTGCCTATAACTCCAGGTATCTCTTGACTTCCTAGTTTCATATTTCAGTCCCCTATAATGAAAAGGGCATCTCTTTTTAGTTTTTTTCCAGGTGTTAGTTTCTGCCAACATATATATATGAAACATATATATCTTTGCCGACAAAAGTCTGCCTAGTCAAAGCTGTGGTTTTTCCAGTAGTCATGTGTGGATGTGAGAGTTGGACTGTGAAGAAAGCTGAGTGCCAAAGAATTGATGCTTTTGAACTGTGGTGTTGGAGAAAACTCTTGAGAGTCCTGTTGACTGCTAGGAGATCAAACCAGTTATTTCTAAAGGAAATCAGTCCTGAATATTCATTGAAAGGACTGTTGTTGAAGCTTGAACTCTAATACTTTGGCTACCTTATGTGAAGAACTGACTCCTTGGAGAAGACCCTGATGCTGGGAAAGATTTAAGTGGGAGGAGAAGGGGGCTACAGAGGATGAGATGGTTGGATGGTATCATCAACTCAATGGGCATGAGTTTGAGTAAACCCCAGGAGTTGGTGATGGACAGGGAGGCCTGGCGTGCTGCCATCCAGGGGGTCAGACACAACAGAGTGACTGAACTGAACTGGATATCTTTTCATAGTAGTGTTTCACTTTCTTCAGGTAAATATCCAGAGGTGGAATTGCTGGATCATATATTAGTTCTGTTTTTAATATTTTTACAGAAACTCTGTAGTGTTTTCCATAATGGTTGCACCAATTTACATTTCCATCACCAGTGCACAAAGATTCCCTTTCTCCATATATTTTGCCAGTGATTATCAATCGTAAAATGTCTTTTCAGCTGGTCTTCCAGGTGTTTTCAGAGATAGTTTCCTCACACGTTGTTGTAAATTTGGGGTGTCCATGGAAGAAGGTGAACGTGGGATCTTCCTGCTCTGTTATCTTGTTGCACCTCCACTCCTTCACCTTGCCACTTTTCAGTGCCACTTTTCTATTCCTTGGAATTTGATTGTATCAACTTCCCTGGTGGCTCAGATGGCAAAGAATCCGCCTGCATTGTGGGAGATCTGGGTTCGATCCCTGGGTTGGGAAGAAGCCTTGGAGAAGGGAATGGCTACCCACTGGCCTGGACTGTGTAGTCCATGGGATAGCAAAGAGTCAGACACCACTGAGCTACGTTCACTCTTACTTTCATCTTTATTTTAATCACTTGGCTAGTGTACAAGGGTAAATGTTTACAGCTTGAATGTTTTGGCCCACAAAGTATCAGAGGAGGTTGTATCTCAGGTTTTAGAGAGGAAGACCCAGCAGTGCACGCTAAGTGGGGTACTGGGCAGTGTGGTTAAGGGCACAAAGCATCAGAAAAACTAGGGCCCCCAAATCCTGCCAAAGCAATGGAGTGAATTTGGGTGAGCCATCTAGCCTCTGAATTTCATTCCTCTCATTTGTGAAATGAGATGACTGGGTTTCATCACCTCTAATATCTTTTGCTGTACTCAAATCCCTTAATATTGCTGGACACATCTCTCATCTTTTAGGATTTCTATGGGTGAGAGTTAAACAGAAGCTATGTAGACAGGATAACCTGTATTCTCCTACAGAAACCAAGAGTATGACCAGTGTTAAGAGCAACCCAAGACAAGTAGAGTTCACACAGGAATCCCTTTGACTAGTTTTAAGGTTGGTATGATTACATTTAGTGAGGAAAAGGTGTTAAGAAGCTGAGTATAAAGTATCTTTATTAGAATTATCTATAGAAAGAACAAAGCTTCAAGAAAAATGAAAACTAAACTCCCTCAAGGCAGAAGTTCAGTTCAGTTCAGTCGCTCAGTCGTGTCTGACTCTTTGCGACCCCATGAATCGCAGCACGCCAGGCCTCCCTGTTCATCACCATCTCCCAGAATTCACTCAGACTCACGTTCATCGAGTCACTGATGCCATCCAGCCATCTCATCCTTGGTCGTCCCCTTCTCCTCCTGCCCCCAATCCCTCCCAGCATCAGAGTCTTTTCCAATGAGTCAACTCTTTGCATGAGGTGGCCAAAGTACTGGAGTTTCAGCTTCAGCATCATTCCTTCCAAAGAAATCCCAGGGCTGATCTCCTTCAGAATGGACTGATTGGCTCTCCTTGCAGTCCAAGGGACTCTCAAGAGTCTTCTCCAACACCAAAGTTCAAAAGCAAAAATTCTTCGGCGCTCAGCCTTCTTCACAGTCCAACTCTCACATCCATACATGACTACAGGAAAAACCATAGCCTTGACTAGACGGACCTTAGTCGGCAAAGTAATGTCTCTGCTTTTGAATATGCTATCTAGGTTGGTCACAACTTTTCTTCCAAGGAGTAAGCGTCTTTTAATTTCATGGCTGCAGTCACCATCTGCAGTGATTTTGGAGCCCCCAAAAATAAAGTCTGACACTGTTTCCACTGTTTCCCCATCTATTTCCCATGAAGTGATGGGACCAGATGCCATGATCTTCGTTTTCTGAATGTTGAGCTTTAAGCCAACTTTTTCACTCTCCTCTTTCACTTTCATCAAGAGGCTTTTGAGTTCCTCTTCATTTTCTGCCATAAGGGTGGTGTCATCTGCATATGTGAGGTGATTGATATTTTTCCGGCAATCTTGATTCCAGCTTGTGTTTCTTCCAGTTCAGCATTTCTCATGATGTACTCTGCATATAAGCTAAATAAGCAGGGTGACAATATACAGCCTTGATGGACTCCTTTTCCTATTTGGAACCAGTCTGCTGTTCCATGTCCAGTTCTAACTGTTGCTTCCTGACCTGCATACAGATTTCTCAAGGGGCAGGTTAGGTGGTCTGGTATTCCCATCTCTTTCAGAATTTTCCACAGTTTATTGTAAGTGACTCATATATGTTTTTAGTTGTTTGGGGACAATATGTAGAAAGGAATAGTATCCTTTTTCTGATAAGGAGACTTGGTTTGGTAGGACATGGAAGACGTGCAGTCAAGTCACAGCCTTAGCTGCATCTCACAAATTTGGGCAAATTAACTATTTTTCTTCATTTCTGATTTATCATCTGTTACATTTTGAAGGTCTAATGTTTATGTTTTAGTACTGTATAAAGGAACATAATTCAGCAGAGTGGTCAGAAGACAAAGACTCTAGAGTCAGAAATGGATTTAAATCCCAGTTTTATTACTTCCCATGTGTCCTTGGGAAAATGAAGAAATCTCCCTGAGCTCAGTTTGCTCATCTGTAAGGAGAGAACAAAAATCTTCCGTTTTTGCCTACCAGGCATTTCCTCCCTTCTTTGGAACCCTTCTTTCCTGAAGTGACACTCACTCCATGTGGTTAGTTCAGTAAAGGCTGAATCCATTCTGCCCAATTCACATGGGAGGATATGACCTGGGTGTGGCCAACCACATTACCCATCTCACTAACCAATCCCAACATCAAGGAGAGGCATAACATCCAAGACAACCAATCAGAAAACTCTCTGGGAGTTTACCCAAAAAGCTGTGGGGAAGATGCTTCCTGTCTTTGTGGGTTACTAAAAAGACAGAGTGTAAGTTTGAGTCTATCAATGCCCACCATGATTGCTCTAGAAAGAGAGGCTTTTGGAGAGAGATGTAGAAAAAGCATGGTGCATATGTGCACGCTCAGTCCTGTCCAACTCTTTGTGACCTCATGGGCTGCAGCCTGCCAGAAGCCTCTGTCCATGGAATTTTCTAGGCAGGAATACTGGAGTGGGTGGCCATTTCCTCCTCTAGGAGATCTTCCCAACCTAGGGAATTCATGTCTTCTGCATTGGCAAGCAGATTCTTTACCACTGTGCCACCTGGGAAGCTCAGAGATAGGACAGGAAGATAGATGAGGATCAAGACAGAGGTGAGTACAGAGACACAAGTGAGCAGAGGAGTAGTGTTGGGGATGGGAACACAGTTGGAAGTAGGGACAGGGTCAGAGTTAGAGATAGGGGCAGGGACAAAGATGAGGTTACAGATAGGCTGGGAATAGCACCTTGACGGCATGTTAGAGCCCCAGATCCAGCTGAACCACCACCTTCAGATCTCTTGGCTAATTGAGCCAGGAAATTTCTTTTGCTTAAACTAGTTTGACTATGTTCCTATCATTTACAACTAAGGAGTTTGAACACAATACAAACTAATGGGTTACAGAAAAAAAAAATTAAATAGAACAAAGCATGGAAAGTACACACCACTGTGCTTGGCAGAGCCAAGTTGCCACTATAAGATGCTAAACACTCAGTAGTCATTATAACAAGTAATTAAATACAAAGTGTACTTATTTTTACTCCTACTCTATCTTTATCCCCAAAATACTCAAGATGAAGAAGATAAAGCAATAAAAATAAACAGTAGGCTATAAAATTCCAATATGATTTTTAAAGCATTGAAGATCTGTAACCTAGGCAACTAGGAATGAGGATTAGATTACTTAAAGTGGAATGGGAATCCCAGGTGGCACTCAGTTCAGTTCAGTCACTCAGTCATGTCCGACTCTTTGCGACCCCGTGAATAGCAGCATGCCAGGCATCCCTGTCCATCACCAACTCCGGAGTTCACTAAAACACGTCCATCAAGTCAGCAATGCCATCCAACCATCTCATCCTCTGTCGTCCCATTTTCCTCCTGCCCCCAATACCTCCCAGCATCAGAGTCTTTTCCAGTGAGTCAACTCTTCACATGAGGTGGCCAAAGTACTGGAGTTTCAGCTTTAGCATCATTCCTTCCAAAGAAATCCCAAGGCTGATCTCCTGTAGAATGGACTGATTTGATTTCCTTGCTGTCCAAGGGACTCTCAAGAGTCTTCTCCAACACCACAGTTCAAAAGCAAAAATTCTTCAGTGCTCAGCTTTCTTCACAGTCCAACACTCACATCCATACATGACCACAGGAAAAACCATAGCCTTGACTAGACGGATCTTAGTCGGCAAAGTAATGTCTCTGCTTTTGAATATACTATCTAGGTTGGTCATAACTTTTCTTCCAAGGAGTAAGCGTCTTCTAATTTCATGGCTGCACTCACCATCTGCAGTGATTTTGGAGCCCCCCAAAATAAAGTCTGACACTGTTTCCCCATCTATTTCCCATGAAGTGATGGGACCGGATGCCATGAGCTTCGTTTTCTGAATGTTGAGCTTTAAGCCAACTTTTTCACTCTCCTCTTTCACTTTCATCAAGAGACTTTTAGCTCCTCTTCACTTTCTGCCATAAGGGTGGTGTCATCTGCATATCTGAGGTGACTGATATTTCTCCCTGTAATCTTATTCCAGCTTGTGCTTCTTCCAGTCTAGCGTTTCTCATGATGTACTCTGCATATAAGTTAAATAAGCAGGGTGACAATATACAGTCTTGAGGTACTCCTTTTCCTATTTGGAACCAGTCTGTTGTTCCATGTCCAGTTCTGTTGCCTCCTGATCTGCATATAGGTTTCTCAAGAGGCAGGTCAGGTGGTCTGGTATTCACATCTCTTGAAGAATTTTCCACAGTTTATTGTGATCCACACAGTCAAAGGCTTTGGCATAGTCACTAAAGCAGAAATAGATGTTTTTTGGAACTCTCTTGCTTTTTCCATGATCCAGAGGATGTTGGCAATTTGATCTCTGGTTCTTCTGCCTTTTCTAAAACCAGCTTGAATATCTGGAAGTTCACGGTTCACGTACTGCTGAGGCCTGGCTTGGAGAATTTTGAGCATTACTTTCCTAGTGTGTGAGATGAGTGCAATTATGTGGTAATTTGAGCATTCTTTGGCATTGCATTATTTGGGGTTGGAATGAAAACACCTTTTCCAGTCCCGTGGCCACTGCTGAGTTTTCCAAATTTGCTGGCATATTGAGTGCAGCACTTTGACAGCATCATCTTTCAGGATTTGAAACAGCTCAACTGGAATTCCATCACCTCCACTAGCTTTGTTCGTAGTGATGCTTTCTAAGGCCCACTTGACTTCACATTCCAGGATATCTGGCTCTAGGTGAGTGATCACACCATCGTGATTATCCTGGTTGTGAAGATCTTTATTGTACAGTTCTTCTGTGTATTCCTGCCACCTCTTCTTAATATCTTCTGCTTCTGTTAGGTCCATACCATTTCTGTCATTTATCGAGCCCATCTTTGCATGAAATGTTCCCTTGGTATCTCTAATTTTCTTGAAGAGATCTCTAGTCTTTCCCATTCTGTTCTTTTCCTCTATTTCTTTGCATTGATTGCTGAAGAAGGCTTTCTTATCTCTTCTTGCTATTCTTTGGAACTCTGCATTCAGATGCTCTATCTTTCCTTTTCTCCTTTGCTTTTCACCTCTCTTCTTTTCACAGCTATTTGTAAGGGCTCCTCAGACAGCCATTTTGCTTTTTTTGCATTTCTTTTCCATGGGGATAGTCTTGATCCCTGTCTCCTGTACAATGTCACGAACCTCCATCTGTAGTTCAGCAGGCACTCTATCTATCAGATCCAGGCCCTTAAATCTATTTCTCACTTCCACTGTATAATCATAAGGGATTTGATTTAGGTCATACCTGAATGATCTAGCAGTTTTCCCTACTTTCTTCAACTTGAGTCTGAATTTTGTAATAAGGAGTTCATGATCTGAGCCACAGTCAGCTCCTGGTCTTGTTTTCGTTGACTGTATAGAGCTTCTCCATCTTTGGCTGCAAAGAATGTAATCAAACTGATTTCAGTGTTGACCATCTGGTGATGTCCATGTGTAGAGTCTTCTCTTGTGTTGTTGGAAGAGGGTGTTCGCTATAACCAGTGCGTTCTCTTGTCCAAACTCTATTAGTCTTTGCCCTGCTCCATTCCGTATTTCAAGGCCAAATTTGCCTGTTACTCCAGGTGTTTCTTGGCTTCCTACTTTTGCATTCCAGTCCCCTATAATGAAAAGAACATCTTTTTGGGTGTTTACTCTAAAAGGTCTTATAGGTCTTCATAGAACCTTTCAACTTCATCTTTTTCAGTGTTACTGGTTGGGGCATAGACTTGGATTACTGTGATATTGAATGGTTTGCCTTGGAAACAAACAGAGATCATTCTGTTGTTTATGAGATTGCATGCAAGTACTGCATTTCAGACTCTTTTGTTGACCATGATGGCTACTCCATTTCTTCTAAGGGATTCCTGCCTGCAGTAGTAGATAAAATCATCATCTGAGTTAAATTCACCCATTCCAGTCCATTTTAGTTCGCTGATTCTTAGAATGTCGACGTTCACACTTGCCATCTCCTGTTTGACCACTTTCAATTTGCCTTGATTCATGGACCTGACATTCCCGGTTCCTGTGCAATATTGCTCTTTACAGCATTGGACCTTGCTTCTATCACCAGTCACATCCACAGCTGGGTATTGTTTTTGCTTTGGCTCCATCCCTTCATTCTTTCTGGAGTTATTACTCCACTGATCTCTAGTAGCACATTGGGCACCGACCTGGGGAGTTCCTCTTTCAGTATCCTATCATTTTGCCTTTTCATACTGTTCATGGGGTTTTCAAGGCAAGAATACTGAGGTGATTTGCCATTCCCTTCTCTAGTGGACCACATCCTGTGAGACCTCTTCACCATGGCCCACCCTGTCTTAGGTGGCCCCACAGGGCATGGCTTAGTTTCATTGAGTTAGACAAGGCTGTGGTCCTAGTGTGATTAGATTGACTAGTCTTCTGAGATTATGGTTTCAGTGTGTCTGCCCTCTAATGCCCTCTTGCAACACCTACGGTCTTACTTTGGTTTCTCTTACCTTGGACGAGGGGTATCTCCTCACCGCCCCCCTCCTGACCTTGAACATGGAATAGCTCCTCTAGGCCCTCTTGCATCCGTGCAGCCACTGCTGCTTGGACGTGGAGTTGCTCCTCTTGGTCCCGCAGGTCACACTAGTGGTAAACAAAACACTCACCAGTTCAGGAGATGTAAGAGACGAGGGTTCAATCCCTGGGTCAGGAAGATCCCTTGGAGCAGGAAATGGCAACCCGCTCCAGCATTCTTGCCTGGGAAATCCCATTGGCAGAGGAGCCTGGTGAGTTACAGTCCACGGGGTCACAAAGAGTCGGACACATCTGAGCATGTATTTAAAGTGAGGAGAGTACTTCCTTGTGGCATAGGCCTCATGGGACCAGTGGAGGATGTTCTTGCCTGGGGAAATCTCATGGACAGTAGAGCTGGGTGGGCTACAGTCCACAGAGTTGCAGAATGAGTTGCGCGAGATTTAGGGACTGAAAAACAGCTAAAACCTCCTGTGTATCATCAACAGCTCCCGGAGCAGATGGAAATTTAATGGTGTCACAGATATCATGTTAGTTCTTTGCTGATGCTGAGAACACGCTGGACTATTTATTTTAATGACCTG
The DNA here is from genome assembly GCA_917880005.1 of Nanger dama. Lineage (NCBI taxonomy): Eukaryota > Metazoa > Chordata > Mammalia > Artiodactyla > Bovidae > Nanger > Nanger dama. Next base: position 1,005,006 of record CAKJTW010000107.1, read on the forward strand.
TTCTCTTGGGAGTCTGAAAACCAGTCTCTGATAGACAGATACACACAGTGTCTAAAACAGTGATTTAATGGCAATCCTTAGTTGGCTATTACCTCAAATATTGAAATCTTAGCTCTTAAAAATTTCCAAATCCCTCAAAACCCTTTGGTATAGTAGAATATTCAATGTTCCCTTGATCCTGAAAACCTCTGTAAGGAATACAGTCTGGAGTTTATGCTAAAAAATATTTCTGAAGCTGTTTCTGGTTTTACTATTATTAAAAAGAAAGCTGAATCATCTGGATTTTGGAATTGACAGGATTGCTTTATGTTTATTATTAATCTCTGTGACCAACCTACTTGGAACTGTGTACAATATTTTTGATCCATTGTATAATGTGTGCATGTAAGTATGTGTGTATACATGTATGTACACACGTGTGTACATGTACAGATCTTTATGGAAAAAGCAAATGTACCAGTGAATGTATGCATGTGGGCTTGTCCTTGTGATCATTGTTGCTTGCACAAGTCAACCTATTCTTGCTTACTTCCTTTAGCAATGACAGGAGTCTTTGCACTCAGCTCCATCCTTGTCACATTGCTACACCCCCTAGAGGCCTGGGTCAGTCCTACAAATTACTTCCCAAAGCACCTTTTATCCCATTCTAGCAGAGTACATCATGAGAAACGCTGGGCTGGAAGAAGAACAATCTGGAATCAAGATTGCCAGGAGAAATATCAATAACCTCAGATATGCAGATGACACCACCCTTATGGCAGAAAGTGAAGAGGAACTAAAAAGCCTCTTGATGAAAGTGAAAGAGGAGAGTGAAAAAGTTGGCTTAAAGCTCAACATTCAGAAAACGAAGATCATGGCATCTGGTCCCATTGCTTCATGGGAAATAGATGGGAAAACAATGGAAACAGTGTCAGACTTTATTTTGGGGGGCTGCAAAATCACTGCAGATGGTGATTGCAGCCATGAAATTAAAAGACACTTACTCCTTGGAAGAAAAGTTATGACCAACCTAGATAGCATATTGAAAAGCAAAGACATTACTTTGCCAACAAAGGTCTGTCTAGTGAAGGCTATAGTTTTTCCAGTGGTCATGTATGGATGTGAGTGTTGGACTGTGAAGAAAGCTGAGCACCGAAGAATTTTGCTTTTGAACTGTGGTGTTGGAGAAGACTCTTGAGAGTCCCTTGGACTGTAAGGAGATCCAACCAATCCATTCTGAAGGAGACCAGCCCTGGGATTTCTTTGGAAGGAATGATGTTAAAGCTGAAACTCCAGTACTTTGGCCACCTCATGTGAAGAGTTGACTCACTGGAAAAGACTCTGATGCTGGGAGGGACTGGGGGGCAGGAGAAGGGGATGACAGAGGATGAGATGGTTGGATGGCATCACTGAATCTATGGACGTGAATCTGAGTGAACTCCGGGTGTGGTGATTAACAGGGAGGCCTGGCGTGCTGCGATTCATGGTGTCGCAAAGAGTCAGACACAACTGAGCCAATGAACTGAAGTGCACTGAAGGAGTATCATGCTGAGTTTTGAAAGCAGGATACACTGCTGCCACTCAAATATACATTGTACGTCTGTTTTGCAGCTATGTGTGGACAAATGAAGTCATTTTGGACAAGACATAAATGGAACTGAGTGGCGTGCACACTCTACCCTTTTGAACTCCTTGTGTCCACCTGCTGCCTGGAACACAACATGATGGCTCAGGCGCCAGCGGAGGGAGCTGCCATTGTCTTCTCCAGGACGTCTTCTCCCACTCAGGCATCGAAACTGCACCTCCTGCATTGCAGGCAGATTCTTTACCGCTGAGACATTGGGTTATCCAGGCTCTGTTTCAAAATGATATGAGTCGTTGGGACTGTTAATCATTTGCAGACTCACTGTGTGAGAAAGACACAAGCCAGGTGCAAAGCAGCAGATGCAGTCTCCAGTTTACCGGGTTCCTGTCACAGTTCATTCCCATTACGGCAGCCTGGTGCTCAAAATCTGCTCTCAGCTAGACAAACGTATGCTCGATGGTTTCATGTTTCTCAGGCTCATATATTATACCTAGCAGGTTGCTGGATAAATTAATTTATTCCTGATCTGCAAGCAGCATTTGGAATTGTCTCTGGACGTCCGTGTCAAAACCTTAAAGTACTAGAGACTAAACCAGGATGAAACTCACAGGCTTGCCAGGACCATGACAGCCTTCCGCATTTGATGCTAATACCTTGTAAAGTATGTGCTAATGAATCACAAGTGGTGTCACACAGTCTCTGCACCTTGTCATATTAATTCAAGATTTCAGAATTTCAAAATGCATTTTCAACATGATTCAAGTGTATAAATATTAAGGAGGCATTAACCTTTATCAAAATGATTTTTTCTTGTGTTAAAAAGATCAAAATTCAACGTAACAGGGCATACAATTTGACTGTGCTGTGAAGTGGTTGATGAGGAGAACTGTTTCGGCCTCCAAATTATTCACATGAGGACTGTGAGACCTTTCATTTGCAGTTTTTTTGGGGGAGGAGGGTGGCAGAAATGGGGATGGGAATTGGGGGAGAAAGAAGAATATTCCAAGTAGTGAGAAAAGAGTAAATTGAAGAATATCAGTTCTGTAATTAACACACTGCTTGTCATCTTTAGCACAGAGAATCACAAAACCCTGCAGGTGCTAAATAAAATGAGCTTTTGAGAGGTTTCTCGTCTTAGGCAACCTACAGAGCTTGTGTCAATTTGGAGTCACTGATGCAAACATTTTGTTCAAATACATTATTATTTGCTAGCTGCATGACATTCACAAGAATGGTTTCAAGGTCAAGTGAATATTTTGAGAAGTCAGAGTGTCGATTCTATGAACTGGGCTTCTTGAAGTTGATCAGGGACTTGATGAAGCAAATCGGAGCTTAACCTCAAGTCCCCAGACCACCGACACACTAACACAGCCATCAGTTCCCTTTTAAAAAAAAAAGAAAAAAAGCACTTTCACTCCAGCAGGATCTACAACCAGAGTCAATCAGTTCTAGCCTCAGGGAAGCCCAGACTAGAAGGAAATAAAACAGAAGAAGTCCTTAGTTTTGCCTTACCTTTTCAGCTTCTTCACTTTCAGGGGCAAGTGTTTTGGGCAGCTTTATGACCACTGCATTGTTCCCCCACACCGCTGGGGCAGCAATCATGCTGAACTTGTTTACTGCCCAGTTCCCATTTCCCCTCTCAGTGCCCGACACATAGCAAGGACTCGGTAAATATCTGTTGAATAAAAAGAGATTCGAAGGTCACATTATTAAACTATCTCTTCAAGCTAACTTAGGAAACATCACAGGGAGTTTTAAGCAGTAATTAAAATCTTATATTTATGACTCATTTCCCATAAACTTCTTAAGGGACTTGTGAAATTCTAATATGCTAACTTCTCAGTTTTTAAATAATTTTTGTTTGTGCTCGTGGTTGCTGTTGTTGTTCAGTCTTTAAATCCTGTCCAACTGTCTGCAACCCCATGGATGGTAGCATGTCAGGCTCCTCCTCTACTATCTCCTGGAGTTTGCTCAAGTTCATGTCCATTGATTCAGTGATGCCATCCAGCCATCTCATCCTCTGTTGTCCCCTTCTCCTCCTGCCTTCAATCTTTCCCAGCATCAGGGTCTTTTCCAATGAGTCAGCTCTTCAAATCAGGTGGCCAAAGTACTAGAACTTTAGCTACAGCCCTTCCAATGAATATTCAGGGTTAATTTTCTTTAGGATGTACTAGTTTGAACTCCTTGCAGTCCAAGGGACTCTCAAGAGTCTTCTCCAGCACCACAATTTGAAAGCATCAATTCTTTGGTGCTCAGCCTTCATTATGGTTCAACTCTCACATCTGTATATGACTACTGGAAAAACCATAGCTTTCACTATACGGACCTTTGTTGGCAAAGTGATGTCTCTTCTTTTTAATACACTGTCTAGCTTTGTCATGGCTTTCCTTCTAAGGAGCAGGAGTCTTTAATTGTGCTTGTAGACTTACATGCAAACAGATAATTGAAGTATTTATCAATTCAAAACTGTAGAAAATGAGTCCAAACTGTAGGAGCTTTCCGTATTAAACACACCCCCTCAAAAAGATGTACTCTTTGGGGAATAACATAATTGTTAGACATTTTGAATTGTGATTACATCACCCCATGGAAGAATTTCATCTAACATTTTCATCTCTTTCATTGGGAAGGGAAGTCCTTTCATGAAAACAGCTTACACAGCAGCCGTGACAGGACATCATTTGTGTGTCATAGCGTTGGATATGGTGCTCCATCATACAGAACAACACCTTAATATGGGGTCTTGGGTTGAACTCTGGAGAGTTCCCATGGGTTTATTTGGGAGAAAAGGGAGAGAGTTAAGTAATGAGCTCCTCTAAGTAAAAACACAGTGGGACTTCCGTTCACCATTCCCAACTACTCTCATCGCTAATCAAATCAGCTTCATATTGTCACTTGCTGGATACTTGCTAATGTGAATATTTCATACATAATTTATTTTTAAATGGTTGCTGTGACACTGATGGCTTGCTATTGCTACATATGTTATATAAATGAAAATGAATTATATAAATATGTTATAAAAGATGGTCCTAGTGTATTGACCCATGGGGTGTTTATCACTTCACTGCAGGTTGAGATCTATTAGTTAAAAGCTTATTAGCATCACACTCAAAATTTTATACACCCAGTTATTTTAAAAATAGCCCCAGTAAGCAGATTTTGGGTTTCCCTTGTAGCTCTGTAAAGAATCTGCCTGAGATGCAGGAGACCCAGGTTTGATCCCTGGGTCGGGAAGACGCCCTGGAGAAGGAAATGGCAACTCACTCCAGTATTCTTGCCTGGGAAATGCCATGGACTGAGGAGGCAGGCTATAGTCCATGGGGCTGCAAGAGTCGGACATGACTTAGTGACTAAACCACCACAAAGCAGATTTTTAGCCTTTTAAACCCTGATTGCTTTGTATACCTTGTGATACCTAACCCAGCATCTGGTGTCATGATAAGCTAGGGGCCCAGTGGTTATAAGATCACAAGCTGCAGCAGGAGAGAGCAGGAAGAGCTGAGACAGAAGCACTGACATACATGCATCACCATATGTAAAATGGATGGCTAATGGGAAGTCTCTGCATAACACAGGGAGCTCCACCTGGTGGTCTGCAATGACCTAGAGGGGCAGGATGGGGTGGGAGGTAGGAGGGGGCTCAAGAGGGAGGGAGCATATGTGTGCCTGGTGCTGATTCATGTTGACCAATGAATCAACATGTAAACAAATACCACCAATACAACACTGTAAAACAATTTTTGTTGTTCCTTGTTCAGTCGCTCAATTGTGTCTGATTCTTTGTGACCCCATGGACGGCAGCATGCCAGGCTTCCCTGTCCTTCACTATCTCCTGGAGTTTGCTCAAATTCACGTCTATTGTAAAGTCAGTGATGCCATCCAACCATCTCATCTTCTGTCATCCCCTTCTCTTCCTACCTTCAATCTTTCCCAGCATCAGGGTCTTTTCCAGTAAGACAGTTCTTTGCATAAGGTGGCCAAAGGATTGGAGTTTCAGCTTCAGCATCAGTCCTTCCAATGAATATTCAGGACTGATCTCCTTTAGGATTGACTGATTTGATCTCCTTGCAGTCCAAGAGACTCTCAAAAGTCTTCTCCAACACCACAGTTGAAAAGCATCAATTCTCTGGCACTCAGCCTTGATTATGGTGCAACTCTCACATCTGCCCACGACTACTGGAAAAGCCATAGCTTTTACTCTATGGACCTTAATTGGTAAAGTGATGTCTCTGCTTTTTAATGCACTGTCTAGGTTTGTCATAGCTTTTCTTCCAAGGAGCAAGCCTTGTCTTTTAATTTCATGGCTGCAGTCACTCTCTGCAGTGATTTTGGAGCCCAAGAAAATAAAGTCTGTCACAATTTCCATTGTTTCCCCATCTATTTGCCATGAAGTGATGGGAAGTAATGGGATACAGCAATTATCCTCCAGTTAGAAATAAATACATTAAAAACAAATCCCAAGCTGCTATGGCCCTTTGGAGCTCTCTGACCCAGAGACTTATCACCTCTCCTACCATCCTCGCCTCCGAGATCCCTTGCCCTCATCTGCCCCACACTGTAGACTCTCAACTTTCTCCAGCACCAATGGACTTCTCTTCTCACACAATCTTGCTAAAGTACTACCCATGTGGGTCTGTGCTAAGTGGCTTCAGTTGAGTCTGACTCTGTGTGACCTGATGGACTATACCCTGTCAGACTCCGGCTGTCCATGGGATTCTTCAAGAAGAATACTGGAGTGGGCTGCCATTTCCTCCTCCAGGGATCTTCCCAACCCAAGGATCGAAACAGCATCTCTCACATTCTCTGAACTGGTGCCCCTTTGGGAAGCCCGTGTGAGAACAGAGCAGGAAGGCAGCTGTCTGTAATTGGAAGTGGGTCCTCAGCAGACACCAAGTGTGCCAGTGCCTTGATCAAGGACTTCTCAGACTTCAGAACTGTGAGAAATCAAAGTTTGTTGTTGAAGCCACCCAGTCTATGATACTTTTGTTACAGCATCCCAGATGAACTAAGACAACAGTCATCACAGGAGAAGGACCACAGCTGAGGCTCAGAGAAGTGGAAGCAGGAAGGCCAACTGGGGACAGCAAACAGTCCAGTGGGTTATGTCACACAGTGCATGAAGCCGAAGATATGGAGAAAAGTGTGCAAAATGTGTTCGGGTCACATGAGAACTAAGCCCTGAATACCATTGATTTTGGCTAGTGGTAAAGGGTCCCTAAAGGCTCCTGAGTGAGACAGTGATGTGCTGGGAGCTGTGTACCTGTAGGATGTATCTGGAAACAGTGTGAAGACTGGACAGGAGACAGGAAAGGCAGGAGATGAAAATGATGCCACTTCAGTGGCTTTGTAGTAATCCAGCAAGATAATGAAAGTCTGAACTAAAGTGGTGGAGAGGGAAGAGACAAGAAGAATTCAGGAGGTCATCGATCATTTCTCCAACCGTAATACACATGATGCTATCATACGTGTCTCATTCCTGTCTATTTTTATCATTACTGCTATAGGTAGCCAGAGGGCCACAAAGTGGCATTGCTTATAGCATGATCATATTTCTTCACATTGAGCACATCAAAATACTCACACAGACATCCTGAGCTTCCCAGAAATACAGAGTGCATACGTAATTTACCAAAAGGATAGAACTGGATACTCTAACAGAATAAAAATGAAATGGTTAACTAAAGAGCCTTGTTGGCTGGAAACAGCAATTTCCCATTAAGACATTTATTTAATTAAAATGAAGTTTATAAATTCATGTGTGGATTTGGTATCTTTCTATGAAATACGTTTGCATTTTTCAAAATACTTGTCACATAAATTAATAAAATATAGGTTAACTATTTTGTTGGGAAGGAAATAATCAAGCATAGTGGGTTTCTGCAATACATCTGAAGCAATTATCTCAAGTAATTTTAATTGCCCAGGTGCTGCTAACAGGGTGCAGACAATTGGGGCATTAAAATTGGAGCTATAATGGAAAATTATTTCAGAAGTTACTTTCAAATGCTTTTGTCTCTTAGTTTCTGTGGAGTGTCTGCCTCTCTGGCATTTCTTTTACCTCTTCCTCTTTCCCCAAGTACGGAGCGGTCTTTTAGCTCTTGAAAGTCACTTGGAAGAAACACGTGACCTTTGCTATTCTAATTATTGTTTTCCATCACCATATGTTTCCATTTCCACAGGTTTAGCACTCATGATCTGAAACAGGGAATCTATAGAAGATCACTAACTTTTGTTGTTAACAAAAACTCTAACTCAAATTGGCTAAAATATCAATAGTAAGGACAATTATTTTCTCTTGGAACAAGAAGTCTAAAGGAGAGCAATCCCAGCCATATCAGGTTGGTATTGTCCTCAGGATGTTTTTCCTCATGATCACAACAAGGCTGCCAGTAGGAACTACCACAACACACTTCCTTTCTAACACCAAGCAGGTGAAATAGAGAGGGAAACTCTTCATCTTTTGATATAACTGGGCTAATTTAGGATATAAGCTTAACCTGAGATAATAAGACCAGAATATTTTCCCAATTAGCCCAAACCTTAATTCCTAATTCAATCATTGATAAGAGGGTAAAAATACTATGATTGGATTATACTAACCAAGATCCACGTCAAGAACTAGAGATGGGATAAAGGGATGAATACTGCTCCCCAAACCCCTGAAAGCAATGTTCTAGGAATGGAAGAAGTTAGAGGAGGGGAGAGATGAATTCTGGTGCAAAAGATGTTAAAAATGCATTATCAACCGAGGCAACAATACAATCACGAATTACAAAACTAATTACTCTGCAGAAATGTTAATGTAGGTGGCAGAAGTGGCAGCAAACTGATAAGATGAGTCACTCCTATCAAGGACTTAAATGGTTGGAGGGTTGATATTGAGAGGGGACTTAGTGTGAAGGATTTTTTAAGAGATGCTCCTGTGTCATGAGTCCCCACCCTAAGGGAGAAGAGTGTTTCCTTCTCTGGGTAGAAAGAGTGTCACCTGCACTTCACTTAACAAAGAATGTTGCCTGACATCAAGCTGTCAACCTTTGCTCTGATACCAGCCCCCACCCCACGGTGTGCCCTGGAGAGAATTCTGATGGAGAAAAATGCATATTATCCCTAGATAGTTAAGATGCATATCAAAAGAATAATTTCAATGAGCCTAGGCTCCTGAATTTTCCTATACTTAGAAAAGCACTAAAATTATTAACTTGAGATATCTGTTTTTGTGGTTAGAAGTAATCTTTGATGTTCAACTACATTTTTTTTTCCCTGCAAAACTCCTATATTTCTTGGCTTCTCTCCCTAACCTCATTGGAATAGTTCCTCAGATCTGTCTGAAAGCTTATCCCCGAGTACAGTCCTCAGTAAGGTCTCAGAATAAATAAGTTGTGTGGATTTTTTCTTTCTTTCTTTGTTTTTTTTTTTGGTCAATACCTAACACAGACTAAGAACGGCCTCAAGGGACTCACTTGGGTAGCCTACTGTTTCCCCGGCAGTTAGAGAATCAGTATGGCTATTGCTTGACTCCTCCTGGAAATCCAAAGGCTGGAGATGGGCTGGCAAATTGTGCAGGCGGCAGAGAGAAGGAGGGCTGCTGCTATGCTATGATAGACCTGCGCTCACAGTGTCTGGGGCATAGGAAATGTATGAATGCTGCCTGTGGCTGGGATGTGGGCTCTGTGTGTGAACTTGAGAGTTGGGGAGAACCACCTTGATGCTTTCCATCAGGATCAGCAGAGGAACAGAGACCTTAACAGAAATGATAGTGAGGTAGATCACCATTCCTAGAGTTTGCAGAGGAAGGAGCTGCAGAAATAGCACGTTTGCCCAGATAGGAGAAACGGCGGGTCAACAACTATGGTGATGCCAAGGTCTGTAAAGAACCTCTAACAGCAAGTAAACTTGAAACATCGGCCAGATGCCGAAAGTGTGAAGCCGTGTTATAAACTGCTGGTCAAATGGGAACTCTCCTCTCCCCTCCCTATCTAGCCTCTGTGATCTCCACTCTCCAAAGAGATCGTACACTGAAAAACAAACTGGATAAAGAAGAACAAGGAAAGAAAGAAGGGCCATATATGGAGTCCCCTGCAAGTGGCCAGCCCACAGCGGGACCTGGCTTTGGTGACTTTAAATCACATTTAGAGGACATTGTATTTTTTTAATTAATTGATTAATTAACTTTGGCTGCCCTGGGTCTTCGCTGCTGCACAAGGGCCTCTCAAGCTGTGTCTGGGGTGGCGGCTGCTCTTCAGTTGTGGCATGCGGTCTTCTCACTGCCCGGCTGCCCTTATTGCAGAGCCTGGGTGCTAGGATACGCTGGCTTCAGGAGTTTTGGGCGGTGGGCTCAATAGTTATGCATCCCAGGTTAGTTGCCCAGAGGCATGTGGGATCTTCCTGGAGCAGGGGTCAAACCTGTACCCCTTGCACTGGCAGGTGAGCGGACCTGGACAATTCTTAACCACTGGGCCACCAGGGAAGTCCCTGGTGAATATTTTAAATGACTGAATTGACACATCTTTGCATTCTAAAGTGACTTTTGAACCTTGTGTAAGTTAAAGGAGATTCTCCAAATCACGTTCTCCAAGAGTTTTCACCCTGGAACCACTTTGTGTGGCCACAATCTGCATGAGCAAAAGGGACCTTCTCCGCTATGCCTTCAGTGTCCAGGAAGATAGTGACCAGACCCTAGGACCTTTCCTATAGCTGCCACAAAAAGCAAGTGCTTTGACAATGGTGCTTGCAAAAATCAGCAAAGTGTGTGGCTTCTTATGCATCATCATGTCACTTCCTCCCAAAGCCGGCCGGGGCCATCTGCTGGGAGTCTCTGCATCAGGGAGCCTGGGCGTGTCGTCGTAGCTTGGAGTCTCTGCATCAGGGAGCCTGGGCGTGTCGTCGTAGCTTTGGAGTCTCTGCATCAGGGAGCCTGGGTGTGTTGTCGTGCTTTCCTAGGCTCTGGCCTGAGGCAAACATCCTGTCGGGTGTTGGCATGGAATCGAGGAAACCAGCCTGCAGCTTCTGCCACTGTGCCCTCGCCACCTGCCTGGCAGTCTGTGCCCTGAGTACCTTCACTGCATGAATGTGCCCGCTCAAGAGACAGGGTTCCTAAGAAACTGCTTCATAGCTTTGCCTGCGCTTGGGCGCTCCCTGCCATCCAAGAGTGAGCTCCAGAGCCCAGTGGCACCAGGTGGGCCCCTCACTCTCTCCTGTCAAGTGGCCCCCTCACTCTCTCCTGTCAAGTGGCCACACTTCTCCTGGATTTTCCTTTTCCTTGAGAAATTAAGCTTCTTCCCACAGGTCTCTTCAGAGACTATTCACATCTTACCCATCCTCTGGAGTCTCCCTGAAGGGCCACCCTCCCAGAAGTCTTTCCTTGGCTTTCCAGGCTCCTCTGAGTTCCTTTATTTTCTGTAATTTCCAGCACTTCCTGTCTAGGACAACATTTTTACATGCTTTGTTATATAAGCCTGAGATTCATCTGCTAATTCATTCATTCAACAGATGTTTAAGGAGTCCATATAACATGCTTTGTTGGATGCCAGGTGGTGAGCAAGATAGGCATGGTCCCTGTCTTCTTAAAGCTTGCAGACTACTGTGGAGGAAACAGACATCAAACTCATAAACAACATGTGAATGTAGAGCTACAGGCTGCCATCAAAGCTATGAAAGAAAGCTTCGATGTACTGAGAGAGTGAATCAGTGGTCTGTCTTAAGCTGAGCGGTCAAAGAAGGTGTCCCTGAGGAAGTGAAATCTGAAATAAGAGGTCTAAGTAGGGGCTAGCCGGGTGAACAGGGGAGAAAAAATATTCCAGGCACAAGGAACCGTATGTTTAAAGACTTTGAGTCAGGAAGAGATGAAAGCACCTTAGGAACTGAGAGGACGGTATGTTTGGGACATTGTGGCAAGGTGCAGGCGGCTTGAGTGAATTTATGTTAGAAATATAATCTGATCATGGGACTCCGTGGTGGCTCAGCGGTAAAGAATCTGCCTGCAGTACAGGAGCTACAAGAGACATGGATTCGATCCCTGGGTCAGGAGGATCGCCTGGAGGTGGGCATGGCAACCCAAGAATACTCCAGTATTCTTACCAGAAGAATTCCACGAACAGAGGAGTCTGGGTGGCTCCAGTCCATGGGGTCAAAAGAGTCAGACATGACTGAAGCGACGTGGCATGTGTGCATGCATAACCTGATGACATGGGTCTTTCCTTGTTGTGTTAGGAACTTTGGACTTAAAGCTAAGGATATTGGACATTTTTTGCAAGAAAGTATAGCAGAGAAATAATATGACCCAATTAAAGTTTTTAAAGAATGTCCTTGTTCATCAATGGAAAATGGATTTCAGGAGAACAAGAGCAGAAAAAGAGGTAATTAGCCAGGAGGAATACAAAAGTCATAGTGGCTGGCCACTAATGACGGCTGCAGAGGAGATGGAAAGAATGGCTGATAACTGAGATCATAAGCTTTGCATCTTTGCTGCATGCCAGGCATCTGGCTTAGTGAAAACGCCACAGCTGTACTCAGTAAGTAAATATAATAAATCAATAGAGTAATTAGTTAATTAATTACATGCTGTTTTAACCTTTAAAAAAGAGAAACTGATGTATATTGTTAACTGGATCAAACATTTCACAGCAGCTGAGAAAGCAATTATGTAGACACATAGTCAATCTGGTTTGTTTATTAAGTCAGTCTGGTTACTTTGGCCATATTAACAACTGAATAATATAGACCATATGGCTATCCAGAGTTCTGTCTAGTCACTGTAAGTCCAAGATGATATCAATTCTGTTTCAGTTGTTTTCACTGTTCATTAGATAATGCTTTGAATGCACAACTTAGAATTTATTGTATATAAGGGTGATCCCTAAATATTTTTTATGCCATAAACTGATGTGTTTTTTTTTTTTCAAATATTGGGGGAACTGCTTAATGTGCTCCCTTTTAGGTTGTCAGAAATGTGTATTAGAACAAACAAATAACTACTCACACAGCAAGGATTCTTAGCTGCAAGCAATAGAAGCTAATTCTGTCGGGCTTAAGGAGGAAAGAATTTATGATGAGAGTTCTGTGTGGTTCACAGAATCACAAGGAGGGCTGGATTCTTAGAGCCAAGTTATTGAGAACATTGTTCAAATCTGTGATGTGACGAAGACCCCAGAGCCCCTGCAGCCCCTTTACGGAGTAGATTTCATGGCTTAACCATGAAGATCACCAGTGCTGCAGCGGGGAGGTCCAAGAACTGACACATGGTGAGAAGCAGATACAACCTCTGCTGATGCTGGGCAGTCCTTGCTTCACAATGCTCTTCCGGTGCAAAGACTGGTGTGAACTTACCATTCATGAAGCAAAGTTCAGGGGCTTGTTTCCTCACTACAAGCAAGATGGGGAAGTGAGCTTTCAGGGCTGGAGGTAGGCAGAGGTTCCTACTAAGCTTTGTAAAGTGCAGGATTTTCCAAATATAGGAATAAGGTTTGGTCATTAGGATCTTAAAAGAGAGTGACAACTCCCATTTATTATCACCATCAGTTCATAAGAGAAAAATAAAACATTTAGTTCTAAAAGATTAAAGGGGACAAATTACAGTATATAGAATAGCTTATGAATGGAATAAAGTTTTTTTAATAGATAAGTCACCAAATTGTTTTTATTGTTTTCTTACCTTTGTTGTGGTTTAACTGCTAAATCATGTCTGATTCTTTTCGATCCCATGGACTGTGCAATCCCATGGACTATAAGCTGCTAGGCTCCTCTGTTCATGGAATTCTCCAGGTAAGAGCACTGGAGTGTGTTACCATTCCCTTCTCCAGGGGATCTTCCCAACCCAGGGACTGAACCTGGGTCTCCTGCATTCAGTTCAGTTCAGTAGCTCAGTTGTGTCCAACTCTTTGCAACCACATGAATCACAGCACACCAGGCCTCCCAGTCCATCACTAACTCCCGGAGCTTACTCAAACTCATATCCATTGAGTCAGTGATGCCATCCAGCCATCTCATCCTCTGTCATCCCCTTCTCCTTTTGTCCCCAATCCCTCGCAGCATCAGAGTCTTTTCCAATGATGCAACTCTTCGCATGAGGTGGCCAACATCTTGGAGTTTCAGCTTCAGCATCAGTCCTTCCAATGAACACCCAGGGCTGATCTCCTTTAGGATGGACTGGCTGGATCTCTTTGAAGTCCAGGGGACTCTCAAGAGTCTTCTCCAACAACACAGTTCAAAAGCATCAATTCTTCGGTACTCAGCTTTCTTTATAGTCCAACTCTCACAACCATACATGACTGCTGGAAAAACCATAGCCTTGACTAGACAGACCTTTGTTGGCAAAGTAATGTTTCTGCTTCTTAATGTGCTCTCTAGGCTGGTCATAGCTTTTCTTCCAAGGAGCAAGTGTCTTTTAATTTCATGGCTGCAGTCACCATCTGCAGTAGATTTGGAGCCCCCAAAATAAAGTCTTTCACTGTTTCCATTGTTTCCCCATCTATTTGCCATGAAGTGATGAGACCAGATGCCATGATCTTAGTTTTCTGAATGTTGAGTTTTAAGTCAACTTTTTCACTCTCTTCTTTCACTTTCATCAAGAGGTTCTTTAGTTCCTCTTCACTTTGTGCCATAAGGGTGGTGTCATCTGCATATCTGAGGTTACTGATATTTCTCCTGGCAATCTTGATTTCAGCTTGTGCTTTATCCAGCCTGGCATTTCACATGATGTACTCTGCATATAAGTTAAATAAGCAGGTTGACAATATACAGCCTTGGCAAACTCTTTTTACTATTGGAACCAGTCTGTTGTTCCATATCCAGTTCTAACTGTTGCTTCCTGACCTGCATACATATTTCTTAGGAGGCAGGTCAAGTGGTTTGGTATTTCCATCTCTTGAAGAATTTTCCATAGTTCGTTGTGACCTACACAGTCAAAGGCTTTGGTATAGTCAATAAAAAAGAAATAGATGTTTTTCTAGAACTCTCCTGCTTTCTTGATGATCCAAGGGATGTTGGCAATTTGATCTCTGGTTCCTCTGCCTTTTCTACATCCAGCTTGAATGTCTAGAAGTTCACAGTCACATGTTGTTGCAGGCTGGCTTGGAGAATTTCGAGCATGACTTTGCTAGCGTGTGAGATGAGTGCAGTGGCACGTCTGCACTGGCAGGCGGATTCTTTTCCAGTGAGCCACCTGGAAGCCCAGTGGGAAAATTCTGTCTTGAGGCAGCTTGATCCACAGAACAATTTGATCCACAGAATTCATGTATGTAGATGACATAGGCTTTGTTAATAAACTTGGTCTTTGCATTTCAGCTCTACCACTTAACTTAGCAGTTGCATAATCTTAGGCAAATTAGATCTGAGATTCAAGATCATCCTTTGTAAAATGCAGATAATAAATAGTTCCAAACTTTGAGATTTCTGGGGGATTATACATATAATGTACGTAAATGTTTAACAGGACCTGGAAGGGCCCAGAAGTAGATACTTCTCTTCTGTTTTCCCATTTTGTGCTGGGAGGAGTCAGCATCCTGCACTAGAACCTGGACCGGTTAGCCCTTCCAGGCATGGACCGAGCTAGGGTTGTTTGCTGTTGAGATCGTAGCACAATGCCTATTTAAAAGTGCTCAGTGACTGCCTCCCAAATAGACAAGTAGCTTTTACTTAAATCATTACTAATTATGTGAAGTAATAATGTAAAACACATGACATCATTCTTGGCACAGAGCAGGTATTAAGTATAAATTTGAGTTCACGACTTCCATTTCCAGTAATAATCAACGAGTTTCTTATGACCAATCCTCCTCCTAGAATTTTTTTCAATGTGGTAAAATACATATAATGTAAAACTTACCATCTAAAGCATTTAAAAACATATATATATTTCAATGGTATTAAGTATATTCACATCTTTGTGTAATCATCACCATCATCCATTTCCAGATAACTTAAAATTTTTTTTTTAAGGATGTCCTTGGTGGTCCAGTGGTTAAGACGCTGCGCTGCCACTGCAAGGGGCACAGGTTCAATCCCTGGCTGGGGAACTAAGACCCCGCATGCATGTGGCACAGTAAAAAGTACTGTTGTATTTTAGAGGAATTTTAGGCTTATAATGAACTTGAAAGGAAGGTGCAGAGATTTCTTGTAAACTTCCTGCCCATATACATGCATAGTGTCTCCCATTATCAGCATCACTCACCAGAATGGTACGTTTCTTACCAAGGATGAACCTACATTATCTCCAAAGCCCTTAGGGTTTGCCTTAGGATTCACTCTTGTGTTGTATATTCTATGGGTGTGGACACATATATCATTACATATACCCACCATTATACTATGCAGAGTGTTTTCACTACCCTGAAAAGTCCTCTGTGCTCTGCTCATCGCCTCTTCCCTTCACTCGCCTCTCCCCCTCAGCCCTCTGCAACCACCGACCTCTTTCACTGTCTCCAGTGCTTTGCCTTTTCCAGAAGGTCATGTAGTTTTGAGTAACACAGTGTGTTGCTTTCTTAGATTGGCTTCTTTCACTTAGTAATATGTATTTAAGATTTCTCTGTGTCTTTTTATATCTCAATTAACTCATATCTTTTTAGCATTAAGTAATATTCCAATATCTAGACACATCACAGTTTATCCATTTATCTACCAAAGGATATCTTGGTTGCTTCCCAGTTTTCACAATTATGAATAAACTTCTATAAATATCAACGTGCATGGTTTTATGTGAATGTAAGTTTTCAGCTACTTGAGGTGAATACCAAGGAGCATGATTGCTGGGCCATATGCAAGAGTATGTTTAGTTTTATAAGAAACCTCCAAACGTTCTGCCCAAGTGGCTATAGCATTAGCAATAAATGAGAGTTCCTTTTACTTCACATCTTTGCCGTTTGGCTTTGTCAGTGTTCTGGATTTCTACAGCTATTCTAATAGGTGTGTGATGGAGTCTAGCTTTAATTTGCATTTCCCTGATGACACGTGTGGAGCATCTTCTCATATGCTTATTTGTCACCTTCTTCACTGAGATGTCTGTTAAGGTGTTTGATTCATTTTAAAATTGGTTTGTATGTTCTCTTATTGTTGAGCTTTAAGAATTTTTGGATAATTGCATTTATCAGATGTGTCTTTTGCAAATATTTTCTCCCTACTGTGTCTTGTCTTCTGTTCTTGATATTGTCTTTCATAGAGCAGAAGTTTTACAGTTTAACTAAGTTAAGCTTATCAATTATTCCACTGAGCATGCCTTTGGTGTTGAATCTAAAAGATATCACCACACACAAGATCATATAGGTTTTCTCCTATATTTTTTCTAGGAGATTTATATTTTTGCATTTTACATTTGGGTCTATCTGCTATCCATTTTTGAGCTAATTTTTGTGAAGGTTATAAGGTGTGTATCTAGATTAATTTTTTTGCATGTGGATGTCCAGTTGTTTTAGCACCATTTGTTGAAGAGACTATTTTGGCTCCATTGTATTGCCTTTCCTCCTTGGTCAAATATAAGTTGACTATTATGGAGATCTATTTCTGAGCCCTCTACTCTGTTTTATTGATCTGTCTGTCTATTATTTCATCAATATCACTTTTTTTTTTTTTTTTACTGTAGCTTTATAGCAAGAGTAGTGAAAGTTCTCTCTGATTTAATTTTTCTCCTTCAGTTTTGTATTAGCTATTCTGGGTCTTCTGCTTCTCCATATAAACTTTAGAATTAGTTTGTTAATATCCATAAAATAATTTGTTGAGATTTTGATTGTGAATCACACTGAATCCATAAATCAAGTTGGGAAGATCTGACATCCTGACAATATTAAGTATTCCATGAACATGGACTATTTCTCCATTTATTTAGTTATTTTTTAATTTTTTTTTGTAAAAAACTACAGTACCATATTTCCTCATATAGATCTTACAAATATTTTGTTAGGTTTATACTTAAGTGATGGAATTCCTGTGGAGCTATTTCAAATTCTGAAAGATGATGCTGTGAAAGTGCTGCATTTAATATGCCAGCACATTTGGAAAACTCAGCAGTGGCCACAGGACTGGAAAAGGTCAGTTTTCATTCCAATCCCTAAGAAAGTCAATGCCAAGGAATCCTCAGACTATTGCACTCATCTCACGTGCTAGCAAAGTAATGCACAAAATTCTTCAAGCCAGGCTTCAACAATATGAGAACCGTGAACTTCCAGATATTCAAGTTGGTTTAGAAAAGGCAGAAGAACCAGAGATCAAATTGCCAACATCTGCTGGATCACCAAAAAAAGCAAGAGAGTTCCAGAAAAACATCTATTTCTGCTCCAAAGCCTTTGACTATGTGGCTCACAATGAACTGTGGAAAATTCTGAAAGAGATGGGAATACCAGACCACCTGATCTGCCTCTTGAGAAATCTGTGAAGGTCAAGAAACAACAGAACTGGACATGGAACAAAAGACTGGTTCCAAATAGTAAAAGGAGTTTGTCAAGGCTGTATATTGTCACCATGCTTATTTAACTTATACGCAGAGTATTTCATGAGAAACGCTGGGCTGGATGAAGCACAAGCTGGAATAAAGATTGCCAAGAGAAATATCAATAACTTCAGATATGTATATGACACCACCCTTATGGCAGAAAGTAAAGAAGAACTAAAGAACTTCTTGATGAAATTGAAAGAGAAGAGTGAAAAATTTGGCTTAAAGCTCAACATTCAGAAAACTAAGATCATGGCATCTGGTCCCATCACTTCATGGCAAATAGATGGAGAAACAGTGGAAACAGTGTCAGACTTTATTTTGGAGGGCTACAAAATCACTGCAGATGGAAACTGCAGCCATGAAATAAAAGACTCTTGCTCCTTGAAAGAAAGGCTATGACCAACCTAGACAGCATATTGAAAACCTGAGATATTACTTTGCCAACAAAGGTCCATTTCATCAAGGCTATGGTTTTTCCAGTAGTCATGTATGGATGTGAGAGTTGGACTGTAAAGAAAGATGGGCACCAAAGAATTGATGCTTTTGAACTGTGTTGTTGGAGAAGACTCTTGAGAATCCCTTGGACTGCAAGGAGATCCAAACAGTCCATCCTAAAG
The DNA here is from genome assembly GCA_917880005.1 of Nanger dama. NCBI lineage: Eukaryota > Metazoa > Chordata > Mammalia > Artiodactyla > Bovidae > Nanger > Nanger dama. Next base: position 1,023,610 of record CAKJTW010000107.1, read on the forward strand.
GAAATTTGTCCTGAGTGCTCACTAAAGACTGATGTTGAAGCTGAAACTCTAAACTTTGGCCACCTGATGCGAAGAACTGGCTCATTAAAAAATCCCTGATGCTGGGAAAGATTGAAGGCAAGAGGAGAAGAGGCAACAGAGAATTAGATAGTTAGATGGCATCACTGACTCAATGGACATGACTCTGAGTAAACTCTGGGAGTTGGTGATGGACAGGGAGGCCTAGCATGCTGCAGTCCATGGGGTTGCAAAGAGTTGGATATGACTGAGTGACTGAACTGAACTGATTTAACTTTTAGGGCTAATAATGTACATAGTATCATATTTTTAATTTCAAATTCTACTTGTTCATTGTGCTGTGTAGGAAAGCAATTGACTTTTGTATGATAATCTTATAACTTGAAAAATTACCATAATCAGGAGTTTTTTGTTTGTTGGGTTTGTTCATTGTTTTGGGATTCCCATATGGATAACCATGTCATCTGCAAACAAGGACAGTTTTATATCTTCCTTTCCAGTCTGTGGACCTTTTATTTCCTTTTCTTACCTTATTGAGTTAGCAATTACTTCCAGTATGATGTTGAAAAGCAATAATAAGAGGCAATATCCTCACCTTATATACAATCTTAAAGGGAAAGCTTTAAGTCTCTCATCACTAAGCATGATGTTAGTTGTAGATAGCCTCAGTCAGTTTGAGGTTTCCCTCTATTCCTGCTTTACTTAGAATTTTTATATGATGGATGTTGGCTTTTCAGAACATTTTTATCTGGCAAAACGAGAATTATTTGCACATTGAACATCAACTCCCCATTCCCTTCTCCCCCTAGCTGCTGACAATCACCATTCTACTTTCTGTAGAAAGTGTGAATCTGAATAGTCATATATGCTTCATATAAATGGAATCACACAGTTTTTGTCCTTTTGACTGATTTATTTCACTTGGCACAATGTCTTCAAGATTCATCCATTTTGTAGCGAATGTCACAATATCTTTCCTCTTTATTTATTTTTTATTAAATTTATTTATTTTTTAAATTACAATACTGTATTTGTTTTGCCATACATTGACACGAATCAGCCATAGGTGAACACAATCTCCCAATGCCGAAGCCCCCTCCCACCCTCACCCCACATCCTCTACTTGAATCATCCTGTGCATCAGCCCCATGCATCCTGCATCCTACATTGAACATAGATTGGCGCTTCGTTTCTTACAGGAAGATATACATATTTCATTGCCATTCTCCCAAACCATCCCACCCTTTCCCTCTCCCTCAGAGTCCAAAAGTCCACTCTATACCTCTGTGTCTCTTTGTTGTCTCACATATAGGGTCATCATTACTGTCTTCTAAATTCCATATATATGTGTCAGTATACTGTATTGGTGTTTTTCTTTCTGGCTTACTTCACTCTGTATAATCGGTTCCAATTTCATCCATCTCATTAGAACTGAGTTCTGAATGGGAGAAAACAATAGCAAATGAAACAACTGACAAACAACTAATCTCAAAGATATATAAGCAACTTATGCAGCTCAACTCCAGAAAAATAAATGATCCAATAAAAAAATGGGCCAAAGAACTAAATAGGCATTTCTCCAAAGAAGACATACGGATGGCTAACAAACACATGAAAAGATGTTCAACATCACTCATTATCAGAGAAATGCAAATCAAGACCACAGTGAGGTACCATTTCACACCAGTCAGAATGGTTGCGATCCAAAAGTCTACAAGCAATAAATGCTGGAGAGGATGTGGAGAAAAGGGAACCCTCCTACACTGCTGGTGGGAATGCAAACTAGTACAGCCATTACAGAAAACAGTGTGGAGATTCCTTAAAAAATTGCAAATAGAACTGCCTTATGACCCAGCAATCCCCTGCTGGGCATACACACAGAGGAAACCAGAATTGAAAGAGACACATGTACCCCAATGTTCATTGCAGCGCTGTTTATAATAGCCAGGACATGGAAGCAACCTAGATGTCCATCAGCAGATAAATGGATAAGAAAGCTGTGGTACATATACACTATGGAATACTACTCAGCCCTTAAAAAGAATAAATTTGACTCAGTTCTAATGAGATGGATGAAATTGGAACCGAATATCTTTCCTCTTTAAAAGTGATCAACAGTCCATTCTATGTGTAAACCACATTTTGTTTAGCTATTCATTATGTCAGTGAGCACCTGGTTTGCTTCTATCTTCTGGCTGTTGTGAATAATGCCGCTAGACATGAAGAAACTCAAATATCTCTTTGAGACCCTCCTTTCAATTATTTTGGATATATACCCAGAAGTAGAATTCTGGATCATGTGATAGTTCAATTTTTAGGTTTCTGAAGAGTCACCATAATTTTTTGCACTATAGCTGCACAGTTTTGCGTTCCTACTAAACAGTGTCCAATTTCTTCGGATCCTTGCCAACTTGTTATTTTGCTTTTGATAGCAGGCATTCTAATGGGTATGAAATGGTACAGTAGTCCCCTCCCCTTACGTGCGGTATTGCTTTCTGAGGCTTCATTTACCTGAGGACAATCAGGTTGGAAAAAGTCAAATGAAAAATTCCAGAAATAAACAATTTCTAAATTTTAAATTTCGCACTCTTCTGAACCGCATACTGACATCTTGTGCTGTCCTTCTCAGCCCCAGCCTGGACGTGAACCATCTCTTTGTCCAGTGTATTCCACCCTTAATCACTTAACTGTTGTCTTGGTTTTCAAATCAATAGTCAAGGTATTCCATTACTTAAAAGTGGCTCCAAAGTGCAGGAGTAGTGGTGCTTGCAATTCAGATATGAAAAAGAGAAGCTGCAGGTGCTTTCTTTAGGTGAAAAGGGGAACACTCTTGACTTACAAGGGAAGAAAAGCAATTCCATGCTGAAGTTGCTATGATCTATGGCAAAGGCACATATTCTATTTGTGAAATTGTGAAGAAGGAAAAAAGAAATTCATGCTAGTTTTTCTATTGCAACTCATACTGCAAAAGTACGGCCAGAGTGTGTGATAAGTGCCTGGTTAAGATGGAAAAGTCATTAACTTTGTATAACAAGATACTGGGGGGAGATCACATTCACATAATTTTTGTTAAAATTGTTCATGTTATTATAATTTTTTATTTATTATTAATGACTGTTAACATATTTCTCTAACAGTAATTATGTGTTTATTTTTGGCTGTGCTGGGTCTTGACTGCTGTGTGTGGAATTTCTCTGGTTACAGAGAGCAGAGCCTACCCTGGCTGTAGTCTGCAGGCTTCTTACTGTGGTGGCTTCTCTCCTTGTGGGGCGCCGGCTCTAGAGCTCACGGCTTCAGTAGCTGCGGCTCGTGGGCTTGGCTACCCCACAGCATGCAGAATCTTCCCAGAACAGGGATCTAATTTGGGTCCCCTGCATTGGCAGACAGATTGTTAAGCACTGGACCACCAGGAAAGTCTATTGTTAATCTCTTACTGTGCCTGATTTATAAATTAAACTTTGTCGTAGGTAAGTAAAGATAGGGAAGCATAATATTTAGTGAGTTCTGTACTATCCACGGTTTGAGGCATTCACTGATGCTCTTGGAATGTATTCCTTGTGAATAACAGAAGACTGCTGTAGCTTATTCCTCTTTGAATTTTAAAAGCCAGATTAAAAATAACCTTCTTAATGGCATAAAAAAGCAGTCACTCATAAAAACTATTTACTAAGTCAAAATCTAAGACAAGTTTAAACTCAGGGAGAACTTCAAGTCACTTTCACCCAGATTATTTTTATTGATTCAGAAGAAACGAGACTTCAAAAATGAGCCTCACTTCTGATAGCTTTGCATTCCAGTGGGGAACAAATTTCATGTCTTCTGCCTGAGGCAGGGAGCCTGAAGGTTATCCCCACGCACATAAGTGAGAAGGGCTACACCCATGGGCTCAAGGTGAAAGTGTCATGATCCTGGCCTCAGAGGCTAGTGAAATTTAAGCTTGAAAGCCTCTCCTTAATATCAGCCTCTTCTAAGAGAGCCTTGGATATGTTTCAAATTGAGAACAAAGAAAGGTTCCCATACTCCTACATAAAAATTGGTTTTCCTGCAGTCTTTGTAGCAAGAAGCCATCAGAATTGGCTTTGAATCCCTGTTCCATAGATCAGGGACACTTGTCTCAGTGAAAGTCAGTCATTGGTGTCAGTCACTTACTCTTGAAAGTCAGCCCATCAGGGACTCCCTCCAGGGACCATGCCTTTGAATGTCAACTAAGCAGCAAGAATCTTACCCAGTAACCATCTCTACAGATGATTTTAGTCCCCTTACCCCCTGAAAATCACCAGTACCAGAACTCTACCCTTATCAAAGCCCTATATAGATCATCTGTCTGCCCCGCTCAGAGAGGATGTGCCTGGTTATAGTAAGCAATAAATTTAGTGTGTGTGTGTGTGTGCACACGCATGTGCACCCACATGCCTCTGTGCAGGCTCTCTTTCAAATGTTGAGTGGTGGTTTCATCCTTTGATAACATGATCATGTGTTTTTGTAAAATTTGCCGAAGTAAGACATTTTAAGTGTAAACAGGCAAGATTGTGTCTCTTTTAGTCCTGCTCCTCTGTCAAACTTCTGGGGCTTCTACTGGCTACATTGTTTCTATGGCTTGAGGCTCTGGCGGTGCTCATATTCTAGGGATGCATGCATGGTAGGTCACTTGCTTTATGTTTTGTGTATCTTAACATGTGTTGTGTGCTCAGTCATGTCCAACTCTCTGTGACCCACGGGCTGTAGCCCAACAGGCTCCTCTGTCCATGGGATTCTCCAGGCAAGAATACTGGAGTGGGTTGCCATGCCCTTCTCCCTGGATCTTCCCAACCCAGGGATCAAAACAGCATCTCCTGAACTGCAGGCAAATTCTTTACTACCGAGCCATCAGGGAAGCCCCGTATGTTAAGAATGTTGACTATATAAAACTATGATAATACTGCCAAGTGAATTAAAAAATGTAGCAATTATAATATTCAAGGGCAATCCGCTCCAGTATTCTCGTCATGGACAAGAACACTTGAAGGCAAATATAGAACATTTGAAGGCAAAAGCTTAGGGAAATATATACCTTGCAAAATTATTCACTAAAGAAAGCTGGTGTAGCTACATTAATATTAGAAAAAATAAACTTTATGGCAAAACATCTACCAAAGATAGGGGTAATTTCATATTGCTAAAAATATTCAGTTCTTTAGAGTATATAATAATTATAAATTAATGTGCACTAATTCAGCACACTATTTAAAGACATAAAGCTAACACTGGAGCACTACAAAGAGAGAAACACAGAAGTACTATCAGAGTGGCTGACTTTAATCCATTTCTCTCATTAAATAAGCAAATAAACAAAAAAAAACAGAAAAAGTAAGAATACAGAATATTTATGGACACAATGAACAAACTAGAGTTAAAGTATACAGAACACAGATATTAACTGTTTATATAGGAATTTTAATGAAGAATACCGACAAATTCTAAAAATTAGAACAACTCTTAGAAAAATGTTACCAAACTTACTCAAAAAGGAAGATAAGTTAAAAGCCTGAATTTAGATGTGTGATCAAAAGTTTTTCCCCAAAAGTTTTTCACAAACTTCTGTCCCAAATGTTTTCTTTAGTGAGTGAAGCCATGAAAACTGACATGTTTCTACCAAATATTTAAGGAAAAAATAAGTCCAATCTTTTGTAAGGTTAAAATTTTAGAAGAGGGTATACCCCCCTGTGCTTTTGTGAAATGAGCAAAACTTTGAAACCAAAACTTGACAAGGAGAGATTCAGAAAAGAATATTACAGCCAATTCACATATGAACTTGGATACAATTAAAAATGAACAAAATATATAATGAAAAAGATATTATTACCAATTGGTTTAGATCAAGAATAGACCAAAAAAAAAAAAAAAAAGAATGGACAATTACTTTAATAATAGGGAGTAATTTTATATTGCTAAAAATATTCAGTTCATATTGTTTTCATATTGCTAAAATATTATTAAATACTTATTTAATAATAGAATAACAATTCATATGATCATCTCAACAGCTGCAGAAAAAACATATGATAAAGTTCATTTACCAGTCATGTTGAAACTCTTATTTACATAACTTATAATCCACCCCCCAAACTTTTGAGATTAAAAGAGAACTTCATTTTGGTAAAAAATATTCTGATTTTTAAAAACCCACAAAAATTTTTAGTAAACATCATACCTAGTAATCAGACATAATAGTTGAAAAAGGCTTTCCTGGTGGCTCAGGGGTAAAGGCTTCGCCAGTGGGTCAGGGGTAAAGAATCTGCCTGCCAACTCAGGAGACTCATACAAGCTCAATCCCTGGATTGAGAAGATCTCCTGGAGGAGGAAATGGCAACCCACTCCCATATTCTTGCCTGGGAAGAATAGCGGACTACAGTCCATGGGGTCATAGAAGAGCTGGGTGATTTAGCCAGTAAAACAACAACAAATACAGAGATTTTTCCTTTGAGATCAGAAACAATATACGCTTCTATCAACACTTCTGTCTAACTTTGCACTGGAGGTCCTTGTGAAAGCAGCTAAACAAATTTTAAAAATGAACAAGTTATAGAGTTTGAGAATTGAAAATTGTCATCATTCACAGATAATACGAATACATGCACTGAAAATCCAAAAGAATCTACAGAGGAGTTGTTAATATCAATAAGAAAGATTATCAACACAGCTGAATGTAAAAATCAACTTACAAAATCAATACATGACAGGGCCTCCCTGGTGGCTCAGTGGTCAAGAATCCTCCTGCCAAAGCAGGAGACACAGATTTGACCTCTGGTTTGGGAGGATCCCACATGCCGAGGAGCAGGTAAGTCCATGTGCCACAACCACGGAGCCCGTGCCCTAGAGCCTGGGAGCTACTCCTGCCGGAGCCCGGAAGCCCCTGGAGCCCGTGCTCCACAAGAGAATCACGGCAAGGAGGAGCCCGTGCCCTGCACCCGGAGCGCAGCTCCCACTCTGGCACTGGAGCAAAGCCCGGGCAGCAGTGAGGACCCAGCTTGGTCAGCTACAGATACATAAACAAACGAAAATTAGAAAAAAGTCAATACATGACAGCAGCGATGTTATAGAATGGATAAATTATACAATGGCCATATAATGGTTTATATACAGCAATAAAGAGGAATAAATTATAGGCATACACATTTATGGATGTATTTTACAAATATAACATTGAACAAAAAGCAAGATTCAAAAGAATCATAACGCACATTATGATTCTGTTCATATACAGTTCAAAGTCAGACATAGATTATATTAATGAAATAAACCAGTATGTAATGTATGGTTCCACTTACATAAAAGTCTATTGGAAGCCAAACTAATCTATCCAGATAGAAAGCAAGTCTGTGGCAGCCTGGGGTTAGGACTAGGGGGATTTATTGCAAGAGGACACAAGGAAACTTGAAATGATGGAAATTCTGTGTCTTGATTGGGGTGGTGATAACATAGGTACATATATGTGCAAAACTCACTAAGCTGTATTCTTTATATGGTGTTACGTGCTAAGTCACTTCAGTCATGTCCATCTCTTTGCGACACCATGGACTGTAGCTCAGGCTCCTCGCCTATGGGGTTCTCCAGGCAAGAATACTGGAGTGGGTGGCCATTTCCTTCTCCAATGGTGATAGTGTTACAGATAAATTATGCCACCATTCATGAAGCGAATATTAAAATGAACACAGTGTTAAAACTACAAGGAAAAGTAAGAAAAGGATTATCTCCAAAGTCAGGCCAGTAATTTTCTCCAGCTAGACGAATATACAGTGGGCGGGGAGGGAAATGTCTAGGATCTTGGCAGTGTTCTATTTCTTGACCTGAGTAGTAGCTGTATCAGTTTCACTTTATATAGTGTTTTTTTGTTGTTGTTAAACTGTAAATATATGTTTCCTGTACTTTGTGTGTATGTATGTCTATATTTCACAGTTAAACAAAAAATGAAACATAACTAAATTAATTTTAAAAAGGTGTTGCCTTCTTTTGCACTCATGGAGTGGAAAGTCACGAGGCAATCCTCATTACCATTCAGTTAGGTAAATGGTACAGTGAACAGAACACGATACCGTGATCATGCTGATGGAAGATCTTAGGCACGTCTATTTCAAAGAATTTATAGCAAATGCTTTGCTTAAAAATATTTTTGTTGGGTGTAATTTCCTTCTGATGTAGGTGCAGAAGTCCAGGGTTTGGTCTCTGCTTGGTGGCTCAGAGGGTAAAGCGTCTGCCTCCAATGCAGGAGACGTGGATTTGATCCCTGGGTCAGGAAGATCCCCTGGAGAAGGAAATGGCAACCCACTCCAGTATTCTTGCCTGGAGAATCCCATGGATGGAGGAGTCTGTAGGCTACAGTCCACGGGATCACAAAGAGTCGGACACGACTGAGCGATTTCACTTCACTTCACTTCACTTCAGAGCCAAGTACAAGAGAAATTTCTCTAGGTTTTGAGGAGACATAGGGCAGATTTAACGTCCCTATGAAGTAAACTAGATTCTCTGTAGTGTGGTTGGATTCTCAGGCGTGTAATTTTCAGATAACTGTTGTGTTGCTGTTGTTCATGGTTTTAGTTTTGATTATTACCATGTTATTCCCAGTAATTGCCATATTTTTCCCCAGAAATGAGTTGGTGATTTTATCAAAGGATAAGTTATAGATTGTGGTTGTTGTTCAGTAGCCAGGTCACGTCTGACTCTTTGTGACCCTGTGGACTGCAGCACGTCAGGCCTCCCTGTCCCTCACCACCTGCCGGAGTTTGCCCAAGTTCATGTCCATTGAATCAGTGATGCCATCCAGCCATTTCATCCTCTGATGCCCTCTTTTTCTGCCGTCAGTCTTTCCTAGCATCAGGGTCTTCTCCAGTGAGTCTGCTCCTCACATCAGGCCAAAGTATTCAGCTTCTGTGTCAGTCCTTTCAGTGGCTTGTTCTCCTTGCTTACGCCATGGTAATAAAAAATGGCAAAATCTCAGTGGATTAATGGAATGCATGTTTGTTTTTCAGTCACGCCAAGTCTCCTTTTGGTCTGCACAGCTCTGCGGACAGATGTTCTCCACGTGGTACAAGGTTAGGTTGTTGGGCTGGGTCAATCTCAGGGCACCACCATGTCAGCAGGCACCTCCAGGACCACCACATGGGGAAAGAAGTCCTGGGCACTCCGGCAAGAGCGACCAGATGCTTCCACATGCGAGTGACGCATGCTGCACATTTCACGGGCTGAAGCAAACCACGCGTTTATTCCTGTGTTCCAGGGACGGTGGGGGTGGAGGGCACAGGGAAGTGTAATTCTCCCACGTGGCCAGAAAGAGCGGTGCATTGGTGTGTTAGCAGTATAATGCCCACCTCCATTACACAGCAGAATTAAGCCCAGATAAATTTTGTATTTTGTAAAAGTGAATGGAGTCCTAGTTAAATGGCAAGCATAATGATAAAGATAATCTCTTCCTTTTGTTTAATACTTTGAAATTCATGAAGCACTTTCTTAACACATTTTTTATTCATTTATTCAGCTGACTTTAAAGCACCAGTTATAGGCAAGGCTCTTTGCTAAATACAGACATGTGAATAAGATGTAGACTCTGCCCTTCGGCATGGTGATGCCATGTGGTAACCGCAGTATAAAAGCCTGGATGGGCACAATGATGCCTGGGAGGAGAGCTCAGACCACCAGGGAAGGAATGAAGAAGACTTCTTACATGAAGTGACACTTAAGCCTGGATGTCAAAAGTAAGTGGAATTTTATAAGCAGAAGAAATGGGGAGATGGGAAAGACAATGCAGGGAATGAGAAAAGCAAGTAAAAAGTACGGTGCGTTATCTCTGAGGCTCTCCCAAACTCCTAGGAATTAGGCACTTGACACTCCTGAAATTTTATAAATAAGGAAACCTATCACAAAGAAGGACATTACTTTGTCAGCTCTCAAACTTACTACAAGACAGAATAGAACTTAAGTCATTTAACTCCAAATCCTTTGTTTTAGACACACATCATTATTATCTAAATATTTTATACATATTAATGACTGGCATACAATCAATATTCAGTGACGGATGGTAATTGTAAAGCTCTAGATGACTCTGCATACGATGCACCAGGTGTTTCTGCTCTACATGGGCATCTCTTTTTATTAAATTGAGATATAATTGACATTATATCAATATAATATATATAACTATAATATATAAGATATATATAACTATATATAATATATATAACTATATTAGTTTCAGGTATGCAATGTAATGAGTCAAACTTGTACATACTGAATATACCTAGCACTTTGCCATCATACGTCTAGTCAGTATTCGTTGCCACACATAGCTAAAAATGTGTTTCTTGTGATTACTTTGAAAATTTACTTTTTAGCACCTTTCAAATATGCAGTGCAGTATTTCTTAACTACAGTCGCCATGCTGTACATTACATCTCCCTGACATTTATTTTATACAACTGGCAATTTGTAACTTCCATATGTCCCTTATTTATCATCATATGTGTGATTTCAAGTAAGTATCTGATACATCATAGGTTCTTTATAAACATTTGTGGAAGGAAGGGCGTGAGGGAGGGGGAAGGAAGGAAGGAAGGAAGGAATCTCTAAGCCCTTATCCTTAAACTAATGGGAAAAATTTCCTTAATCTACTTGAGCACTAATATAAATCCTCACGTTGCATGCACAGACCTTCCAGTCCATCATGGTTTTGTGTGAGACATTATGAGACACTGTGACTTATAGCAATGAGAACACAGAAGCGTGGGTCACAGGGAAAGAGCCCAGTGCAGGGCCTAACTAGTCCCTACGCGTACATTGAATGGCTGGCTGAATGGCAAAATCATATTTGTCATTATTCATCTGAAATAACACATCTGTGTGGTTGAAACCTTCAGAGACTAGAGATTTATTATACAACAGCGATTACTTCAAACATTGGAGATTAATGAGGCATGAGAGATTACTTCAGACTTCAGTGATCTCAGGAGTTTAGTAAACATGGCAAACTCTCCAGTCGGTACTGAAAGGTCTGATGGGGCCACAGCAGGGCTTATTTATAGAAACTCTGGTTCTGCACCAGTGATGCATCTGTCCTTTTGCTGTAAGAGAAGATTCAAAAGATGGTCTAGGGTGATTGCACAACAGTACTTATCTCAGTGGTATAGCAAAATGTGCCAGGAGTCACCTTCAGGATTAACCATCTCCATGTGGCTATTCATACAGCCTTGTAGCCAAAAACACAGAGGCTAAAGGCCACCTATCCATCAGCAAGGAGTTTTAATAACTTCTTTTTGTTGTTTTAGTTGCTAAGTCATGTCCAGCTCTTTTGTGACCCCATAGATTGTAGCCCGCCAGGCTCTTCTGTCCATGGAATTTTCAAGGCAAGAACACTGGAGAGGGTTGTCATTTTCTTCTCCAGAGGATCTTCCTGATCCAGGGATTGAACCTGTGTCTCTTGCTTGGCAGATAGATTCTTTACCCTGGGCCACCAGTGGTATGAATATTAGGGAACAGTTACTAGAGAAACAAAGGTAAGGCATATCTTTTGCTCTTAAAAAGGATGCAAACCAGTTGGGGTCATATAAGGAAATAATGAAAGAAGTCTTGAATTGAGTGCCAAATAATTGGGCAATAGATGTACAAGGAAGGAGAGATCACCAGGTACCAGGAAGACTTAGTGGACAGAACAGAACTTGAAACTGTATCATTTTGGAAGTCACTCCTGCCTGCAGACTCCCAGGATCCAGACACACAATATTCCACCTCATGTGGAGTACATGCATGTGCCTCTTGTGATGTACAAGAAATTACAGGTGTCATGAAGTTATTCATGGGCAGCTCACACTGCCTAGAATATTTTCCCCATACTTTTCTGCCCGGCTGAATGCCTCTTCAAGGTCTCTTTCGAAGCTGACTTCCTTCCCCGGAGCCTTCTCCATCTCCTTTGGCAGACGGGCAAGAGTCAGCCCCCTCTTCCTTTGCACTCCCACGGCCCTCTGTACAGGTGTGGGTGCTCTAAAGCAGCACTCACCACACCACGCTGTGATGGGTTATTTACCCGGCTGCTTCCCCACTCCATGCTGTGGGCCAAGCTGTGAGCCCTCCAAAATACTGCTTATGTGGGTGGATTAATAAATTAACTGGAGGAGAGTTTTCAAATTGGAGGCCAGTGGGAGGTCTGGTAAGATGGGTTCAGACTTTGAAGGACCTTTTAAATACAAGCCAGAGAAGAGGGGGAAAGGAAGGAAGGAAGGAAGGAAGGAAGGAAAAGATATGTATAAGTAAGTTAAGGGCAAAGATTGGAGCTGGATAATTTTTTAATTAATGTATTTTTTACTGAAGGATAATTGCTTTACAGAATTTTGCTGTTTTTCTGTCAAACCTCAGCATAAATCAGCCATAGGTATACACACAGCCTTCCCTTTTGAAACTCCCTCCCATCTCTCTCCCCATCCCACCCCTCTAGGTTGATAGTCCCTGTTTGAGTTTCCTGAGTGATATAGCAGATTCCCATTTGCTACCTATTTTACATATGGTAATGTAACTTTCCATGTTACTCTTTCCGTACATCTCACCCTCTCCTCCCCTCTCCCCTGTCCATAAGTCTGTTCTCTATTACTGTTTCTCCACTGTTGCCCTGTAAATAAATTTTTCAGTACCGTTTTTCTAGATTCTATATATGTGTGTTAGAATACTGTATTTATCTTTCTCTTTCTGACTCACACTCTGTATAATAGGTTCTAGGTTCATCCACCTCATCAGAACTGGATCCAAATTCATACCTTTTATGTCTGAGTGAACCGTGAACTTCCTGATGTTCAAGCTGGTTTTAGAAAAGGCAGAGGAACCACAGATCAAATTGCCAACATCCACTGGATCATGGAAAAAGCAAGAGAGTTCCAGAAAAACATCTATTTCTGCTTTATTGACTATGCCAAAGCCTTTGACTGTGTGGATCACAATAAACTTTGGAAAATTCTGAAATAGATGGGAATACCAGAACACCTGACCTGCCTCTTGAGAAATCTGTATGCAGGTCAGGAAGCAACAGTTAGAACTGGACATGGAACAACAGACTGGTTCCAAAGAGAAAAAGGAGTACCTCAAGGCTGTATATTGTCACCCTGCTTATTTAACTTATATGCAGAGTACATCATGAGAAACGCTGGGCTGGAAGAAACACAAACGGGAATCAAGACTGCCGGGAGAAATATCAATAACCTCAGATATGCAGATGACACCACCCTTATGGCAGAAAGTGAAGAGGAGCTAAAGGGCCTCTTGATGAAGGTGAAAGAGGAGAGTGAAAAATTGGCTTAAAGCTCAACATTCAGAAAACGAAGATCATGGCATCCGGTCCCATCACTTCATGGGAAATAGATGGAGAAACAGTGGAAACAGTGTCAGACTTTATTTTTGGGGCTCCAAAATCACTGCAGATGGTGACTGCAGCCATGAAATTAAAAGACGCTTACTCCTTGGAAGAAAAGTTGTGACCAACCTAGATAGCATATTAAAAAGCAGAGACATTACTTTGCCGACTAAGGTCCGTCTAGTCAAGGCTATGGTTTTTCCTGTGGTCATGTATGGATGTGAGAGTTGGACTGTGAAGAAGGCTGAGCGCCGAAGAATTGATGCTTTTAAACTGTGGTGCTGGAGAAGACTCTTGAGAGTCCCTTGGACTGCAAGGAGATCCAACCAGTCCATTCTGAAGGAGATCAGTCCTGGGATTTCTTTGGAAGGAATGATGCTAAAGTTGAAACTCCAGTACTTTGGCCACCTGATGTGAAGAGTTGACTCATTGGAAAAGACTGATGGTGGGAGGGATTGGGGGCAGGAGGAGAAGGGGACGACAGAGGATGAAATGGCTGGATAGCATCACTGACTCGATGGACGTGAGTCTGAGAGAACTCCATAAGTTGGTGATGGACAGGGGAGGCCTGGCGTGCTGTGATTCATGGGGTTGCAAAGAGTCGGACACGACTGAGCGAATGAACTGAACTAAACTGAATAATGAGGGATGCTGAGTATCTTTTCATGTGTTTGTTAGCCATCTGTGTATGAGCTGCTTGTATATTTTGGAAATCTTTTGTCAATTGTTTCATTTGCTATTACCTTCTCCAGTTCTGAGCGCTGTCTTTTCACCTTGCCAATAGTTTCCTTTGCTATGTAAAAGCTTTTAAGTTTAATCAGGTGTCACTTGTTTACTTTTCGTTTTTATTTCCATTACTCTAAGGGGTGGATGGGTCACAGAGTATCTTACTTTGATTAAAGTCATCAACTGTTCTGCCTATGTTTTCCTCTAAGAGTTTTATAGCTTCTGGCCTCAAATTTAGGTCTTTAATCCATTTTGAGTTTATTTTTATGTATGGTGTTAGAAAGTGTTCTAATTTCATTCTTTTACATGTATGTAGCTGTCCAGTTTTCCCAGCACCATTTATTGAAGAGGCTGTCTTTGCCCCATTGTATGTTCTTGCCTTCTTTGTCAAAAATAAGGCACCCACGGGTGCATGGGTTTATTTCTGGGCTTTCTATCTTGTTCCATTGGTCTATAATTCTGTTTGTGTGCCAGTACTATACTGTCTTGATGACTGTAGCTTTGTAGTATAATCTGAAGCCAGGAAAGTTGATTCCTCCAGCTCCATTCTTCTTTCTCAAGACTGCTTTGGCTATTCGGGATCTTTTGCGTTTCCATATGAATTGTGAATTTTTTTGTTCTAGTTCTGTGAAAAATGCCATTGGTAATTTGATAGGGATCACACTGAATCTGTAGATTGCTTTTGGCAGGATAGTCATTTTCACAATATTGATTCTTCCTACCCAGGAACATGGAATATCCCTCCATCTATTTATGTCATCTTTGATTTATTTCATCAGTGTCTTATAATTTTCTGTGTAAAATTCTTTTGTCTCCTTAGGTAGGTTTGTTCCTAGATATTTAATTCTTTTTGTTGCAGTGGTGAATGGGATTAATTCCTTAATTTCTCTTTCTGATTTTTCATTGTTAGTATATAGAAATGGAAGTGATTTCTGTGTATTGATTTTGTATCCTGCAACTTTGCTAAATTTACTGATTAGCTCTAACAATTTTCTGATACTATTTTTAGGGTTTTCTATGTGCAGTGTCATGTCATCTGCAAACAATGAGAGCTTTACTTCTTTTCCAGTCTGGATTCCTTTTATTTCTTTTTCTTCTCTAATTGCTGTAGCTAGGACTTCCAGAACTATGTTGAATAACAGTGGTAAAACTGGGCACCTTTGTCTTATTGCTGATCTTAGGGGAATGCTTTCAGCTTTTCACCACTGAGAATCATGTTTGCTGTGGGCTTATCATACATGCCCTTTACTATGTTGATGTAGGTTCCTTCTGTGTCCATTTTTTCGAGTTTTAATCATAAATGGGTGCTGAATTTTGTCAAAGGCTTTTTCTGCATCTATTGAGATGGTCATATGGTTTTTATCTTTCAATTTGTTAATATGGTATATCACATTGATTTCCATATATTGAAGAATCCTTGCATCTCTGGAATAAACCCAACTTGATTATGGTGTATCAGCTTTTTGATGTGTTGTTGAATTCTGTTTGCTAAAATTTTGTTGATGATTTTTGCATCTATGTTCATCAGTGATATTGGCCTGTAGTTTTCTTTTTTTTGTGTTGTCTTTGTCTGGTTTTGTATCAGGGTGATGGGCTTCATAGAATGAGTTTGAAAGTTCCTACCTCTGCAATTTTTTGAAAGAGTTTTAGAAGGATAGGCATTAGCTCTTCTCTAAATGTTTGATAGAATTCTCCTGTAATGATCCTGGGCTTTTGCTTTTTGGGAAATTTTTGATCACAGCTTCAATTATAAGACTTGTAATTGGGTTGTTCATAATTTCTATTTCTTCCTGGTTCAGTTTTGGAAGATTGAACTTTTCTAAGAATCTGTCCATTTCTTCCAGGTTATCCATTTTATTGCCACATAGTAGTTCATAATAGTCTCTTAGAATCCTTTTTATTTCTGCATTGTCTGTTGTAACCTCTCCTTTTGCACTTATAATTTTGTTGATTTGATTCTCCTCTCTTTTTTTCTTGATGAGTCTGGCGAAAAGTTTGCCAATTTTGTTTATTTTCTCAAAGAACCAGCTTTTAGTTTTATTAATCTTTACTATTTCTTTCATTTCTTTTTCACTTATTTCTGCTCAGATCTGTATGACTTCTTTCCTTCTACTAATTTTGGGATTTTCTTCTTCTTTTTCCAGTTGTTTCAGGTGTAAAATTAGGTTGTCTATTCGATATTTTTCTTGCTTCTGGAGGTATTGTTATAAACTTCCCTCTTAGAATTGCTTCTGCTGCATCCCATAGGTTTTGAGTTGCCATGTTTTCATTGTCATTTGTTTAAAAAAATTTTTTTCCCTTTTGATTTATTCAGTAACAAGTTGGTTTTTTAGAAACATGTTGGTTAGTCTCTATGTGTTTGTGTTTTTACACTTTTTTCTTGTAATTGATATTTAGTCTCATAGCATTGTGGTCAGAGAAGATGCATGATACAATTTAAATTTTCTTAAATTGACTGAGGTTTGATTTGTGACCCAAGATGTGGTCTATCTTGGAGAATGTTCCATGTGCACTTGAGAAAAAGGTGTATTCTGCTGCATTTGGATGGAATGTCCTGGAGATATCAATGAGATCCATCTTATTTAATGTATCATTTAAGAGTTATGTTTCCTTATTAATTTTCTGTTTTGATGATCTGCCCATTGGTGTGAGTGGGGTGTTAAAGTCTCCTACTATTATGTGTTACTGTCAATGTCTCCTTTTGTCTGTTTGTGTTTGTCTTATGTACTGAGGTGCTCCTATGTTGGGTGCACAGATATTTACAATTGTTATATCTTCCTCCTGGACTGATCCCTTGATCATTATGTAATGTCCTTCCTTATCTCTTGTAATCTTCTTTATTTTAAAATCTATGTTGTCTGATATGAGGGTTGCTACTCCAGCTTTCTCTTGCTTCCCGTTTGCATGACACATATTTTTCCATCCTCTTACTTTCAGTCTATATATTTCTTGAGTTCTGAAGTGGGTTTCTTATAGACAGCATATATATAAGTTTGTTTTTGTATCCATTCAACCAGTCTGCATCTTTTGGTTGGAGCATTTAACCCATTTACATTTAAAGTAAGACAGCCTTCTGAATGGGAGAGAACAATAGCAAATGAAGCAACTGACAAACAACTAATCTCAGAGATATACAAGCAACTTATGCAGCTCAACTCCAGAAAAATAAACGACCCAATCAAAAAATGAGCCAAAGAACTAAATAGGCATTTCTCCCAAGAAGACATACGGATGGCTAACAAACACATGAAAAGATGCTCAACATCACTCATTATCAGAGAAATGCAAATCAAGACCACAATGAGGTACCATTTCACACCAGTCAGAATGGCTGTGATCCAAAAGTCTACAAGCAATAAATGCTGGAGAGGATGTGGAGAAAATGGAACCCTCTTACACTGTTGGTGGGAATGCAAACTGGTACAGCCACTATGGAAAACAGTGTGTGAGATTCCTTTAAAAATTGCAAATAGAACTGCCTTATGACCCAGCAATCCCCCTGCTGGGCATACACACCGAGGAAACCAGAACTGAAAGAGACACATGTACCCCAGTGTTCACTGCAGCACTGTTTATAATAGCCAGGACATGGAAACAACCTAGATGTCCATCAGCAGATGAATGGATAAGAAAGCTGTGGTACGTTTACACAATGGAGTATTACTCAGCCCTTAAAAAGAATAAATTTGACTCAGTTCTAATGAGATGGATGAAACTGGAGCCGATTATACAGAGTGAAGTAAGCCAGAAAGAAAAACACCAATATAGTATACTGACACATATATATGGAATTTAGAAAGATAGTAATGATGACCCTCTGTGTGAGACAACAAAAGAGACACAGAGGTATAGAATGGACTTTTGGACTCTGAGGGAGAGGGAGAGGGTGGGATGACTTGGGAGAATGGCACTGAAATAGGTATACTATCATATAAGAAACGAAGTGCCAGTCTATGTTCAATACAGGATACAGGATGCTTGGGGCTGGTGCACAGGATGATCCAGGAAGATGATACGGGGTGGGAGGTGGGAGGGGGCTTTGACATTGGGAGATCGTGTACACCTGTGGCTGATTCATGTCAATGTATGGCAAAACAAATACAGTATTGTAACATAGAATAAAGTGTTAAAAATAAAGTAATTATTGATATATATGTTCCTATTGCAATTTTCTTAATTGTTTGAGGTTGACTTTGTAGATCTTTTTTTCTTCTTTTGTGTTTCTTGACTATAAAATTCCCTTTAAAAGTTGTTGTAAAGCTGGTTTGGTGGTACTGAATTCTCTTAACTGTTACTTGTCTGAAAAGCTTTTAATTTCTCCATTGATTTTGAATGAGATCCTTGCTGGGTACAGTAATCTTGGTTGTAGATTTTTTCCCTTTCAGTACTTTAAATATATCCTGCCATTCCCTTCTGGCCTGCAGCGTTTCTGCTGAAAGATCAGCTGTTAAGCATATAGGGTTTCCCTTGTACGTTATTTGTTGCTTTCCCTTGCTGCTTTTAATATTCTTTCTTTGTGTTTAGTCTTTGTTAGTTTGATTAGTGTGTGTCTTGGCATGGTTCTCCTTGGGTTTATCCTGTATGGGACTCTTTGTGCCTCTTGGACTCGATTGACTATTTCCTTTTCCATGTTGAAAAAATTTTCAACTATAATCTCTTTAAAAGTTTTCTTATCCCCTTTCTTTTTCTCGTCTTCTTCTGGGACCCCTATAATCCAAATGTTAGTGTGTTTGATATGGTCCCAGACGTCTCTGAGACTGTCCTCAGCTCTTTTAATTTGTTTTACTTTATTCTGCTCTTCAGAAGTTATTTCCACCGTTTTATCTTTCAGCTCACTAATTTGTTCTTCTGCTTCAGATATTCTGCTATTGATTTCTTCTAGAGCATTTTAAGTTTAGTAATTGTGTTGCTTTCCCCTGTATGTTTATTCTTTAATTCTTCTATGTCTTTCTTAATTGATTGTTGCATTTTCTCCATTTTGTTTTCAAGGTTTTTGATCATGTTTACTATCATTATTCTGAATTCTTTTTCAGATAGCTTGCATATATTTCCTCTTCATTTGTTTGGACATCTGTGTTTCTAGTTTGTTCCTTCATTTGTGCAGTATTTCTCTGCCTTTTATTTTTTAAGTTACTGTGTTTGAGATCTCCTTTCCCAGGCTACAAGGAAAGTTGACATCGTTCCTTTAAGAAGGTTGAATTCCTTCTCCCTTTTGGCTTCTGTCTTCCTAGCATTGGTCCAGTGGTTTGGGTTAGCTTCACATAGGCTGAGATTTGTGGTGAGTTTGTTTGTTTGTTTTTCCTTTGATTAGCAAAGCTGAGTGAAGTGGTACTCCTGTCTGCTGATGACTGGGTTTGTATTTGTCTGATGATGTTTTGTTTGCTGTTTAGATGAGGCATCCTACACAGGGTGCTTCTGGTAGCTGGGTGATGCAGGGTCTTGTATTCAAGTGGTTTCTTTTGTGTGAGTTCTCAATATCTGATACTCTTTAGAGTTAGTTCTCTGGTAGTCGAGGGTCTTGGAGTCAGTGCTCCTACTCTAAAGGCTCAGGGCTTGATCTCTAATCTGGAACAAAGATTCCACAAGTAGTTTGTTATGGTCTTAAGTGAGATTAACACAAATACCCCAAAATGCAAAACCAAAGGTGAGCCCCAGACAAATGGCAACTACAAAATCAGACAAATAATAATTAAAATAATGGAATATACACATATACATATACATATACACCCATGAGCAAAGTGCAAACAGTCCAATGAAAATAAAGTACAGTAGGCTGACTTGGTGAACAAAGGAAATAAAAATTTTATTTACCAGTTAAGAACAAAGCTAATTTAAGCACAAACTGGAAAACAAAGCTAAAGCAAGGTGCCAAGTGGGAAATGAAGCAATGAAAACCAAAGTAAGAAATATGTTGGGAGGAAAAGAAAGACTAGACATGCAAGGTTAAATAGAGGCAGATGAGAAAGAGGCATAGACAGTGGAGACAGCTGCAAGGGAAAAAGAGCAGCAGGGAAGGCGGACAAAGGAGCACATGTAGAAAAATATAATAGGTGAAAAAATTAAAAATTATAAAAAGAGAAAAAAATAGAAGAAGAAAGAAAAAAGGGAAAAATAAATGAAAACACAGAACTGCAAAAGCCCAATGTAGAGGCAGAGGTTTATAACAACAGTACAAAGTGTGACTGAATATACACAGATACATATACACCCATAAGCAAAATTGAAACAGTCCAACAAAAATAAATTACAGTAGACTGACCCAGCAAACAAAGGAAACTGAAAGTTATATCTATTAGAACAAAACTAATTAAAACATAAACTGGAAAACAAAACTAAACCAAGGTGCCAATTGGGGAATAAAGCAATGAAAATAAGACTAACAAATATGTTAAGAGCAAAGGAGGGAAAGAAAAGAAAGAAAGAATAGATATGTAAAGTTAAATAGAGGTACATAAAGAAGATTAATATACGTTAAAGATTAACTGAAGGGGAAAAGAACAGTAGGAAAAGTGAACAAAGGAATAAATGAAGAAAAAATAATAATAGGTTTTAAAAACTTTAATTTAAAAAAGAGATAAAAGAAGAAATCTCCACAGAACTGCAAAAGGCAATGTAGAGGCAGAGGTTTATGACAACAATAAAAATTGTGACTGAGGAAAACAAACAAACAAACTCAAAAGCTTAATTGGATTTCTTAGTGCCAATAAAATCAACAAGTACAACAGAGGGGAGACAAAAGGAAAAGAAAAAAAAAATAATCCAAAGGAATCTGCGGAACAAGTCAAAACATAAGAGTCATAAATGTTTTTCTTGGGTCACTGCTGTCAGAGTCCTTTCCCTCGCTGGGAGTCACAGCCCCCTCCCCTCCCTGTGATGCCCTCCAGCACTGAGCTGGTCTCTGGACCTGCCGTGGAGGCAGTTCATATTCTAATCTGGTCCTACTCCTGTGTGTTCTTACCTCCAATGTCCACAGCTCTCAGAGCTAGTGAGTTTTCTTTTGTCAGAGCTCTCAATAGCCTTTTATATATTCCATAAACACAGAGTGCCTAGTTGACCATGTGAATTTAATCTGCAAATTGTACAGCTGGTGCAAAGGTTTTATGTTGGGAGCTGCATTAAGCATTACTGACAAAATGGAGGCTCGGCCCTAAACCCCCTTCCTTTGTTCCATGGGCACGGACCAGGAATGAAGGAGTTAG
This sequence comes from Nanger dama, assembly GCA_917880005.1. Classification (NCBI taxonomy): domain Eukaryota; kingdom Metazoa; phylum Chordata; class Mammalia; order Artiodactyla; family Bovidae; genus Nanger; species Nanger dama. The sequence continues at coordinate 1,044,922 of CAKJTW010000107.1, forward strand.
GTTTTGTGATTCTGATTTGTTTTTTCCTTTCCTTGGCTGAGTTGACTGAAGAGAGTATTAAGGTGCTTATTGTTTTTGAGAGGAGCATGAGAAGTCATAAAGCCTTCTGCAGCTGTGCTCAAATAATAATTCATAAAGTTAATCATCAACATTTGTTCAAGGACTTTTACAAAAGAGTGTTCTAGGGTGAGCACAGAGGCTGCAGCTTGAGACCATGGGAAGGATTGCTGTCTGAAGCCTATTTGTGAGGAAAGTGTTTATGGCAAAGGAGTTCACTGAATTTAGGGCTTAGGAATAATTAAAATAGTTAGAAGCTAAAGATTTAATGGATGCTGTAATGTTAGCATATTCTACTATAGCTTATAGAGATTGGGGACTTTAGAGATATTTATAGCTAGAAGCCCTTTCTTAGAAAGGGCTTAGGATACTAGGGGCAAACAGGACTTAGAAAGATAAGAATTAAACTGAGGAATATGGATGCAGCCCAGACATTAGCATGAGTTACAGTGTATTCACAAGGACACATGAGGTAAAGTAAATAAGAGAATCACTGAAGAAGAAACTCCTTTTGAGGGGCAACAATGATTTTTGGAGAAAAATAAATCTGGGTCAATGGGAACTAAAAATATCAAACCTCTGACCTAATGCTTTTGTAAAAGTATAAAAGAGAATCATAAACTTGAAATAAACAGGCAGTCCAACAAAACTGAGAGGCTGCCTCAGTTTCTTGCCGACACCGCTCACCCCTTCAGGTTGAATCCCTGGCTGGTGGAGCTGGACTCTGGAAGTTTTGGGTCTTCTTCCTTAGCCACACTGTCCCTGAGTTTCACTTGTAGATTTATTTCCACCTCTGCATGTGGGTTATCCACTAGGGTTTGCTCCTGAGGCTGCCCTGGAGAACTTGGGTCTGCACCAGTGAAGGAGGTGATGCAGCTGCTTGGGTCACAGGGGTTCAGGCAGCACCAGGTACTCAGAGGGGGTTGGCAGCTGCAGGAAATATAGTGTTCTAGAAAGGTATGGCAGAGAAGGCAATGGCAACCCACTCCAGTACTCTTGCTTGGAAAATCCCATGGACAGACGGGCCTGGTGGGCTGCAGTTCGTGGGGTTTCTAGGAGTCGGACACGACTGAGCGACTTCCCTTTCACTTTTCACTTTCATGCATTGGAGAAGGAAATGACAACCCACTCCAGTGTTCTTGCCTGGAGAAGCCCAGAGATGGGGGAGCCTGATGGGCTGCCGTCTAGGGGGTTGCACAGAGTTGGGCACGACTGAAGTGACTTAGCAGTAGCAGCAGCAGCAGCAGAAGTGTATGGCAACCATTATTGGCCAATATACTCCAGTATTCTTGCCTGGAGAACCCCCTCTCTGACAGAGATGCCTGGCAGGCCACATTCCACAGGGTTGCAAAGAGTCAGACATGACCAAAGCGACCCTGAGCATATAGATGCAAGACTTTTTTTTTTTTTTTTTGCCTGTGGTAGCTCGGCCCCAGTGAGGGTTGAGCATGAAGGTGGCGCAGCTGCTTGGCTTGCAGGGACCCTGGAGGCACCAAGTGTGCAGGGACACGGACTGCCTCCACCGCAGGAATTATGGCCCAATCAGAGTCTCTTTTCCAGCCTCTTGTAGCTGGTGATCAGAAGACATCCTTGGCCAGTCTTTCTCTGTAGCTCTACCTGTTCAGACACTTAGAGGGCTCCCTTGCTCGGGATCCTTCTCTGTAGTTTAGTGCATCGGGCACATAGAAGGGCCCCCCTGAGCGGGATCCTACCCTGTAGTTCAGTACGTCAGGCATTTGATGGGCCAGCCCTCTATTGTTCAGCTGCCAATGCTGGCCTGTTGGAGGAGAGAGGTCATGGTGATGGCTTCACCTCCTACATGTGACTCAGCAGTATCACCTTGCTTCCATGGTGCCTGGCTTTCCTCCAGCCACATTTCCCACCATGATCTCCTCCCTCACATCCCCTGGATCCTTCTCTCTACAGTCACCACCAGCTCTAGCCTTGGGATTGCTCCACAATCCCTAAACTCCAGCTCCCAGCTGCTACGCCTTCTAGGGGACCTGTGTCCCTGTCCGGGGTGTATATGGCTGTCTGATTCTCATTCCATTTAGGCTGCTGCAGCTCAGCTGTTTCACCCTCAGCCTTAAATATTTCTCCTCTGACTCAAACAATTGCCCCAATGGGATCGGACCCCTGCTTCAGTTCCCCACCCTCTGAGGGCAGGTCCAGACCTACTAACACTCCTGTTTTCCCCCTCGTTCCTTTGTCCTACCGAGTTTTGCGTGGGTCTATATATTCTTTTCCGCTGGTCAGGTCCTCCTGTCTGCCCTCAGCTGATGTTCTGTATGCACTTCTGTGTCTGAAGGTGTGTTCCGGATGTATCATTGGAGGGAGATGTACTCCATGTCCACCTACTCCTCTATCATCTTATTCGCCTCCTGGATTATTTTTTTAGAAGACCTAGAATATAAAAGGCCTCCAAATTCTCAGTTTTCAGTGTTGTCTACTACCAAAATTATTTGTGCTTCCCCAGAAGTTTTTCTATGTATAGAAATACATTGTCAAATTTCCCTGCAATTCATATTCCCACTATTCATGTAGAAAGAAAGTGAAAGTGAAAGTTGCGCAGTCGTTTCCGACTCTTTGAGACCCCATGAACTATACAGTCCATGGAATTCTCCAGGCCAGAATATTGGAGTGGATAGCCTTTCCCTTCTCTAGGGGATCTTCCCAACCCAGGAATCACACCCAGGTCTCCCACATTGCAGGCAGATTCTTTACCAGCTGAGACACAAGGGAAACCCAAGAATACTGGAGTGGGTTGCCTATCCCTTCTTCAGAGAATCTTCCTGACCCAGGAATTGAACTGGAGTCTCCTGCATAGCAGGTGTATCCTCTACCGATGTAGAAAAGTGTCCAAAAGTCCAGCCAGGAAATAAGTATTGTTTGTGTGCTTATGACTTACTGTATAATTGTAGACAAACCAGACATTATCTCTGCCTTCCGTGATTTTATAGTAGAGTGGATAAAACAGCACCTAAAAATTTATATATGTTAAGTAACCGATTAAAATGTGTAAAGATTTATCCCCACCATTGCTTTGGATGTTTTCAACAGAGGTATGATATGATAAAAGCAGTGCTGTGAATGATAAGCTGGCAGCAGAGTAGATTGAAAAGAATTGTTATGAAAACCTGGGCATGAATACTGGCAATGAAAGTAGAGGGAAACAAAGTGAAATCAAGAAATATTTTATTTTATTTTATTTATTTTATAACTGAGATTTTATTGGTTGTTTTGAGGATCACTACACAGACATTTCAGTTTGTACACAATTCTTCACATACATACCAGAAATCTAAAATATCATGTAGTTGTGATTCTTAACAGTTATTCCAGTGACTTTCCAGCTTAAAATTTGGAGCAAACTTTCCTTAACAGGATATCAAGTACCAATATCTTCGAATATTGATATGTTGTCACATCATAAGTCCCACTGATTCACAATTTAATATCATATACACTACATACCCAAACTGTCAATCGTTCACAGCACATTAACCAAGTTACTAGGAAAACTGGACTACCACGACCAAAGATGTTATAGGATAGTGCACAAAATTCTGACCAGGAGAGCCAAGATCAAAAAGTGGTTTGCTGTAGGAAATAATTCTACCAAAACAATATGGGAAGAGAAGTAATTTAAAGTGTTCACGACATTAAATGCACAACAGACTCCAAACTGCCATTTAGTATGCTTTTGTATTATAGGATGTAAAAGCTACCCCCATCTATGGAATGTTAAGCTGACACCCAAGACAATCAAAGCCTCCCCTATCCAATATCCCACTATTTTCTGGTTGTACCAAAAATAAACAACCAGCAAATGATTTCACCTCTTAAAAAAAAGCATTTGCTCTTAAAAATGGGATGAGGTGGGATTCCCTCCTTTTTAAAAATGTTTCTAGAGCTACTAAAAAACTTGCATTTACAAAATAGTTGATAAAAATATTCCTCTGGATTGTACAAGAAGGGAAACAGGGACCACTGACAGGACTCGGTGTGTGGTTATTAATCAGACTTGGCTTCTTTCTCTTCTGCTTCATCAGAGGCTGGACTCTCCTCGTTTTTAGTCTCTCCATTTTCTGCAGGTAAGTCTTCTTTAGTCTCCTGGTTGGCCACTTCTGCCTGTTTTCCCTTTGCTCCTCTTTTCCCTTTTGTTTGCACTTTTTGTCTGAAGATTTATCCTTTCCCGCCGCCTCTTTTGGCTTCGTTTCCACTTTTGCAGGAGCGGGTTTAGCTGACAACCTCACCGATCTCCTCTTGGGCTCCTCCTTCGCCGCCCCCTCGGAGGAGCTGACCTTCCTCTTGGGCATCGTGGCGACGGGGCGGGCGAGAGCCGGGTGCCTGAGAGCCTTCGCGAAGCTGAGTAGCCTGACCGCAGCCGCTCCTCCCGCCCAAGACATATTTTAAAGCAATAAAATATTGGTGGACTATTTGGGGCTACAAGGATAATCCAATCTTTGTTAGGATTTTTGTGGGCTACAGTCCAGGGAGTCACAAAAGAGTTTCACACATGGAATAGCCCCTCCAGTGAGCAGTTTTTAGAATGCAAGGAGGAGCCAGATTATAGACTTTAGAAAGTTTGGAGACTTCGAGTCTAAATTTTTCTGATTATCAAAAATGTGGCTCATTTTCTTCAAATATTAAAAGCAGATGTAGCAGAGTGGGGGCGGGAGGAAGGAGAGGGAAAGCTGAAAGGGAGAATGGAGACAGGCAAGAAGACTCCCGAAGGCCTTCAAGTTCTGGGCACCTGCGAGTGGACTCGAATCACAGCGACTGAGGAAGCTGTCCCACTTGGCCGGGAGTCAGGGAGGGAGCTTAAGACTGATCACAAATGATAGTACAGAGGTGCAGAGACACCCTAAAAAGATTGAAAGAAGTTGTCAAAAGCCATACCACTTAAATAACTATCTCACTGCCAGACCATGCCATCTGTAGTTAATCTGTCAGTTAATGTATTTTAATATTACATAATACATAATAATGTATTATGTATTTTAATACATAATCTGTCAGTTTATGTATTTTCTCCTTTTCTTTTTATAATTTTGAGAATAAACTCTAGAAATACTATAAACTGACCATTAGATTATTTTTGTTATACTTCCTTCATTCATTAATATTTATATATATTTTTAATCATCTTAGAAATAAGAGTTATATTGCATTGCTTTTGTGTTTTATAGTCTTCTTTTGACTTAGAATTGTTTTAATGCACAAAGAAATGGAAGTGGCCAGGGCCTCTATTGTTTTCTAAGTAATCATTAAGGTCTGTTTAGTTGCTGTGATAAAAGTGGTGGAAAAGGGCACCTCAGGCTAGGAGAGAATGGCATTTTCAAAGGACGCAAGAGAATTTCTGCTCCAGTCATACCTTGAAAGTGATAAAAAGAAATAAAGTGTCAACTACAAATTGGCACTTGCCATTGGCACTTGCCATCTACCTGCAAGGATTAAACTTCAGCTCCTACAGCTGCTGACTTTCAGTCTCCAGTGAAAGAAGTTCAGCGTGGAGAGCAGGAATGGGGCACTCTGTGCTCAGGGAAGAGAGGGAACCAGCAGGACAGGTCTTCATATAGTTAGACGTTTTCAGGAAATGATTTTATAAGCCCAATCCTTGTATCCCCTTGTATCTAGAAAAGCACTAAAATCCTGCATGGTGATTTTCATGGCTAGTAGTAACCTTCATGAGACTAGCAGAAACCTTCTGTAATATATATATATATATGTGTGTGTGTGTGTGTGCTTGATTGCATGCACTCTCCCTGTACCAAAATCACATATATATGACCTTCCCCTCAACCTCTTTGGAGTGGTTCCTCAGAGCTATCTAAGGTGCTGTCTCCCAGGATGCAGTCTTCATTTTGCCCCAAATAAAACAACTCACGGCTCTCATGTGGGTACTTTTTAAGTTGGAGAAAGAAAGGAGAGAGAGGGAAAGAGGGAAAAAGAAAGATAAATGCAGGTTATTTGTGTTTAATTATCTTCAATAAGACAGGTCACAAGTGCTTATTGAGAATCTATTATTTATTCACCTAGGAACTTGGGAAATAAAAAGAAATTTAAAAGTATGGTTTTCTGTTCCCAAGTTCCCAATCTAACTGTGGCATCAAGATTTCTGTCTGGGAAATAATTGTGAAATAAAAGTACACAAATCCTAGACAATCCCTCAGGATCCCTTTTATGGTCAGGGAGGACAGTTTGTAATAATGTCTGTAATTTTTAAAGCCCAAACTATGTCTTCCAGGCTTCTGATGCTAAATGCATCCCCTTTCCCAAACACAACGTGTAAAACCCTAAGCAAATGCCATGACCATTGTCCCTTTCAGGGAAAAAGGTTCCTTGTCCCCAAAGCTACCTGAATTAGTGACATGTGACCCTGTTACTTGGCCAAAATGGATTGAACCAGAAATCTGGGTCAAAAGTAATTGTCAAGAGCTGAGCATAGGAATGAGAACTAAATATTTAATGAGCACTTGAATCTGCGTTAAGTGCTACACTGAGGCCTCCACTGGATTGTTTTATTTACAAGTCCTATGAGATTGGCTGAAATATTATCAAATGCATCTTAATAATAATACACATAGTTACAGAGATACCCTGACAGGATTCAGAATGTTGTCGATAACCATCCAGCTTTGACTACATGTCTCACGCGCAGCCCACCTCATCACAGAGGCATAGTAACTGGGCCAATGTCACAGGCTGGTAAGTGGGGCTTCTGGGGCTCGAATTCCGTCTCTTTCTGTCTGCCTGCCGCTGCAGACAGTACTCTTCACCCATAGCCTGAGTGGGCAGCTGAGTCTACTCCGTGCTGGGTGACTCTACTCCCAACCAAATCCTCTCTCACTGCAGGGTGTGTTGAATGTGACATTTTTAGGGAGAGAGTATAGAAGCAACAGAAATATAAAAGAAGTAAAAATCGAGAGAAAAGGCTTAGGAGACTGAGTATTAGCCAAAGCCAGGAAGACTGAGATGATGTCATTAGTGCTAAAGCAAGAAGGTCACAGAAATGCTGGACACACTCAGTTCAGTTCAGTTCAGCCGCTCAGTCATGTCCGACTCTTTGCGACCCCATGAATTGCAGCACGCCAGGCCTCCCTGTCCATCACCAACACCCGGAGTTCACTCAGACTCACGTCTACTGAGTCAGTGATGCCATCCAGCCATCTCATCCTCTGTCGTCCCCTTCTCCTCCTGCCCCCAATCCCTCCCAGCATCAGAGTCTTTCCCAATGAGTCAACTCTTCCCATGAGGTGGCCAAAGTACTACTTTAGCGTCATTCCTTCCAAAGAACACCCAGGGCTGATCTCCTTTACAATGGACTGGTTAGATCTCCTTGCAGTCCAGCTGGACACACTAATTGACCCTAAAATAAGTTCATTTGTATCATTTTTAAATTTGTCTTTCTATATACTTCACCTAGTACGACAATCTCCAGGTCCATCCATATAGATGAAATGCCATTACATCATTTTTAATGGCTGAGTAATATTCCCCAGTATATACCACATCTTCTTTATCCATTCATCTGTTGATGGACATTTAGGTTGCATCCATGTCTTGGTTACTGTGAATATTGCTGCAGTGGTCATTGTGGTGCATGTATCTTTTCAAATCACGGTTTTCTCCAGATACATGCCCAGGAGTGGGATTGCTGGGTCATATGGTAGCTCTAGAGAACAAACTTATGGTTACCAGTGGGGATGGGTGGGGAGATAGGATAGATCAGGAGTTTCGGATGGGCATGTACACACTGCTTTGTTTAAAACAGATAACAAACAAGGACCTACTGCATAGCACAGGGAACTCCACTCAATATTCTGTAATAGCCTAAAGGTGGTAAGAATTTGAAAAAGAATAGAACATGTATATGTATAACTGGATCACTTTACTGTATATCTGAAACGAGCACATTATTAGCCAACTATGCTCCAATATAAAACAAAAATTAAAAAAAGAAGATTAAACAAATTGCTGTTGTTGTTCAGTTGCTAAGTTGTGACTGACTCTTGGTGACCCCATGGACTGCAGCACACCAGGCTTCCCTGTCCTTCACTATCTGCCTGAGTTTGCTCAAACTCATGTCCATTGACTTAGTAATGCCATCCAACCATCTCATTCTCTGTCTCCCCCTTCTCCTGCCTTCAATCTTTCCCAGCATCAGGATCTTTTCCAATGAATTGGCTCTTCCCATCAGGTGGCCAAAGTATTGGAGTTTCAGCTTCAGCATCAGTCCTTCCAACGAATATTCAGAACTGATCTCCTTTAGGATAGACTGGTTGGATCTCCTTGCAGTCCAAGGGACTCTTAAGAGTCCTCCAACACCACAGATCAAAAGCATCAATTCTTTGGTGCTCATCTTTCTTTATGGTCTACCTCTCACATCCATACATGACCACTGGAAAAACCATAGCTTTGACTAGATGGACCTTTGTTGGAAAGGTGATGTCTGCTTTTAATACATTGTCTAGGTTTGTCACAGCTTTTCTTCCATAGTTAAAAAAAAATGGCACTAAAAGACAGTCAGCATTCTAGCTTTCCTTAGACTTGATGGTGCGACATTAACTCAAAGAAGTCACTCCGCACATCTCCGCCCTTGCCCCCGAGCACAGGGAGTGACACAGAAATGGTCTCCTGCTTGGGCAGCACTAAGCTTCCTAAGGAAGGTAACTCTGGCACCTAAAACACATGCAGTGCTCTTTAACCAGTGACATAGACTACCAGCACTTCAAGAGAATTTCAGAACTAATTTGACCATGAATTGAGACCTGTTAAAAGCTTCCTTAAAGCAGTTTCTGAGCCTGAGCCTGAAGGTCTTGCTAGTTTTTCAACCCTTCAGCTCCTTGAAACTCTCTCCCAGCATTAAATCAGGCCACCGTAGAGTGAAGATTTAATATTATAGTTTTGCTCTAATGGAGAGAGTCATGTAAAGGACCATAATTTGAAAGAATAAATTCATTTTGTTTCACTGGGAGGAAAAGTTCATTTTTCCAGGTGAATAACTTATGCTTCCCCTAATTATAAAGAGAAATTTAATAACAAAATGAGTTTTCTGCCTTTTCATAGCTGCCAGGAAACTCATAATATAAAGCACAAAGGCAGTAACTGATGGATCTCGGAAGCCTGGGACATTTATATAGCTGCTGTTTCAAGTACCTTTTAGTCTTACTTTTAAAAAAATGACCTGTTTTATATGCCTTACTATAATAAGTTACCCCTGGACATTTTTAAAGTGTTAGGTTGAACCATCTGAAGTTGCCAATAGTCAATCCAGTTTTAGCTTTCAGAAGGAGCAATCCCAATCCCAATATAAATTAAAAGTAACTATTTTGCATGTACATGCACAGGGTAAATGGCAGTGGGAAGATATATGCTTTTTATTTTTATTCCCTGCTTTTTGTCTTCCCTAAATTATCTATTGCTTCTACTTTACTCAACAGCATTGTTGTTTCTCTTTACCTCTGTCATGGAGTGTGCCTTAATACCCTGTGCCTACAGTCCTGCGCTCATTACCCTGCACTTACTATCCACATTGACTGCCCTGCACTTATTACTTCATGTTGCACTTTTAAAAAGAAAAAAAGCCTATGTACCTCTTCTGTGAATTTCTTTAGAGTGAAATTGTGTCTTATTTACCGTTATAATCACTGTACCTATACCTGGCACATAGGAGAGATTCAACAAATGTTTTACCAGTTGAATGAATAAATGTATCCATGTCTGGCTTGACTAAATTAGAACACAATTCATATATAGTTTTTCAAGTAATTGATATCTTTCTAAAAATAACTGAATAAAATTTCATAACGACGTCTCATATTTTACATCTTCTATTAATGTGCTAACCTTTGGATGACATACATTCTTATATTATATTCAGGCGACATTTACATTTCTTTTCAGCTTATTCTGACCCAGTAGTAGGTTTAGTATTGCCTGACTATAGCTCTAAGATCATACTTGGATGTTTTCCAGATTTCTTGAATTGAATAGAGGCCATGTTCCACAGATGTCCTTGACTCCTGTCCTTCTTGGCTTTGGGTTGCTTCTTTTAATGAACCTAGGATCTATCCTAATTCTACAGTAGATAACCTTGAGAGCATTCTGACTCAGAGCTTTCATCTGTGTTTTACATTAGTCAGCTTGTATAGTTTACAGCTCTTCTTTAAGAATGACCAGTTTCAGATCATAATGATGTCCTGGGTCTGAAAGGTATCAACATCTCCACCCTCCCATGTACATGGAGGTGATAGGCTGTGATAAAATCTGATGCTTCTCAAAATTTAATGTGCATGCAAGTTATCTGGGAAATATGGATTCTGACTCAGTTGCTTTGGAGGAGGAATGAGGTTCTGCTTTCTAACAAAGTGCCGTTGGTCTGAGCCCCACAGTTTGAATAGGAAGACTATAAACCCTTTTGTATAGCCCTTGGTATACATAAGAACTCCAGCTCGGAGTTGGAAGAAGGCTCACTTCTAGTAAATACAAAAGTTCCATACACTGGTGGCATTACATCTAAGCTCTGCTCCAGTTTAGCTAAGGCTTTTTTTTTTTGGCGGGGGGGGTCCTTCATTCCCTCCATCCTTCTAAATGCCCCTCTGCCTCCTGGCAGCTTAGGGTCCTCACTGTGGCTTTCCACCTGCGCATCCGTAGCCATTCTCTATGCAAACAGCCCTGTCACTCATCCAGTCAATCCAAGTTCCACTTGAAGCTGATCTAAAGAACGGATGCTTAGTAACGTGTCAGTACACAACACTGGTGATTTCAGTTTGAAAACCAGTCTTTGGTTTGCACCCTTGCTCTGCGTTCATCAGCTACGGATCTCAGCAAGTCATTTAGCGCCTGTGGTAGGTCAAATAATGCCTCCCAAAGATGTCCACGTTCTAACCCCTGGAACCCTTGACTTTTACCTTGAAGGGCAAAAGGGACTTGGCAGAGGTGATTACATTAGGATCTTGAGACAGGGAGATGACACTGATGATCTCGGTGTGTCCAGTGTAATCACAGGAACCCTGTGTGAGAGGAGGCTTGGAAATAAAGTGGGAGAAGGCAATGTGAAGAGGGAAACAGAGGTGGGAGTGGTGCAGCCATAAGCCGAGAAGTCTCTAGAACCTGGAAGGGAAAAGGAACAGACTCCCCTGGAGCCTTCAGAAAGAACCAGCCCTTCTGACTGATTTTAGTCTCATAAAGCTAATTCTAGATTTCTGGCCTCCAGAATTGTAGGAAAATAAATTGCATTGTTTTAAGCCACTAGCTGTCGTTTAGTCACTAGGTCAGGTCTGACTCTTTGCAATACCATGGACTGTGGCCCACCAGGCTCCTCTGTCCATGAGATTCTGCAGGTAGAGACTGCAGTGGATTGCCATTTCCTTCTCCAGGGAATCTTCCTGATTCAGGGATCAAATTTGCATCTCCTACATTGGCAGGTGAATTCTTTACCATGGAGCCACCAAGGAAGCCCTTTGAGGTGCTAGATCTCTGGTAATTTCTAAAAGCAGCATTGGGAAATTAATACAGTTTCTGTTTCTTAGTTTGTAAGATGAGGCTGTTGATAACTAGGCTGATAGAAGCGCTGGTGTGAGTTTTAAAAGGATGCCTTCCTAACGGAGGACACCTGAACCAAATGCTCCTTGTTGATGGAAGCAGTGCTCTGAGAAGAGGGTAACAGATTTTAAAGCAAAAACAAATCTTAGTTGAGACTTTATTTTGTGTTAGGCACTAAGTTTCTGTTCTGAAAGAACTCACAGTGAGCTGAGCATAGACATAGAGTAGTCACAGGAACATGGGTAAAGTTTCTAAAATACTAGAAGAGTCTTTTAGTAGGAGTAAGAATAGCCAGTGTTACAGTTCTAGTGGCCTTCCTTGGTGGCTCAGCAGTGGACAAAAAAAAATCAGCCTGCAATACAGGAGACTTGGGTTCAATCCCTCAGTCCAGAAGATCCCCTGGAGAAGGGCACAGCAACCCATCCTGGTATTCTTGCCTGGAAAATCCCATGGACAGAGGAGCCTGGTGGGCTATCTTCCATAGAGTTGCAAAGAGTTGGACACGACTGAAGCAACTTAGCACACACGCATACGTGGTGCTACTAACAACTTTAAAGCGCCTATTGCTATGCCTTGTACCTTTCCTTAAAGATGCCTATCCATAGTGTTATATGAGCCCATGGGGGACGGCTAATTCTGCTTGAGGATGGTGCAGTATCTACTTTGTGTATCAATTTGACCCAATCATGGGGTGCTCAGATAGATGGTTGGATGGCATCATCGACTCCATGGGCATGAGTCTGAGTAAACTCTGGGAGTTGGTGATGGACAGGGGAGGCCTGGCGTGCTACAATCCATGGGATCACAAAGAGTCGAACATGACTGAGCAACTGAACTGAAGTATTTTGAATGTGTCCACGAAGATGTTTCAGGATGAGTTTAACACTTCAGTTAGTAGACTGAGTAAAGCAGATTGCCCTCCCTAATGTGGATGGACCCTATCCAATTAACTGAAGGCTAGAATAGAACGAAAGGGGGACCTTCCCAAGATCAGGGGGAATTCCTCCTCTTGGACAGCTTTGAGCTGAAACACTGATACTTTTTCTCGCCTTCTGGCTCTGTCTGAGACATTGATTCAAGCCTGCTGGCCTTCAGGCTAGAACCACAGCATCATCTCTCCGGGTCTCCAGCTACTGACTGTAAACCTTGAACTTGTCAGTCTCCATAGCTGCATGAACCGATTTCTCATAATCAGTCAATTAACCTCTCTCTATCTCTGTCTCTATATACACATCCCATTGGTCCTTTTTTTTTTTTTTTTTCCCTGGAAACTCTAACACAGATGCGTATCTGGAAAGGCTTCACAGAGGAGGTCACTTTTCAGACAGATGTTGATACCATAGATGGTCTATTTCTAAATATGAACTTCATAATTATAAATTGTCAATTCCTCTGCCATTCATCCATATCAATATGCATTTAGGGTTGAGATGAATTTAGTGAATGCTTCCTGTGTTCCAGGCACTCAGGTAGGCACAGAGTTTGGGTCAAAGAAGACCTCAGACTGTCCCTACAGTGAGGGAGTGAGGCTTGAAGGCTAAACATGATAGAGCAGTATTATGTGTACACACGGTCATTTGAAAGTGGCAGTCCCATCCTTACAAAGAAAAACATGCTGCCCAGTTAAGATTGCCAGGTAAAATACTGCATGGTTCATGCAATTATTTGTTATTCATTCGAATTTCAGGTTTAGCTGGGCATCCTGCATTTTTAATTGCTATATCTGGCAACTCAATGCCCAGCTCTCCCCCTATATGCAGAGTAGTGCAGAGATTGGGAAAACATAGCTTTCCTTTGGGCTTAGAAAGGAAGATGCCCTTCTCTTCTCAATCGCTACATTCAGCCCTGCCCCCTCTGCCTGGGACTTTCACTGCAGACACTGTCCTTCACAGTTGCTGACAGAGCAAATCCCCTCTATGATCTTTCAGCAATGGTGGCGAGAAGTCCCACGGGACATGCGAGTGCCCGGCACTCTGCCACTGGGAGTGGAGAGGCCCTGCCTGCCCTGCCTGTAATTCTGCTTTCCCCAAAGCCCTGCCCTCCTGGACCTCGCTGCTGAAGGCACTTTTTGTTAGTTAAGGTCAGGGCCAGGCTGGGAAAGATGCAATCGCTCCTCAGCAGAAGTGGAAAGCAGGGGATCTGGAATCACCCAGCCAGCATTTGAATCCTTACGCTATCACTTCTTGCTCTATGAACCTGCTTAGGGACTTAACCTTCCTAAGCCTCAGTTTCTTCAGTGACAACGTGGGGACCATCTCTCTGCTATGAGGATAAAACACACTGATGTTCATAAGGATGTACATGCCTGAATGTAAGGCATGTATGTGTGCTGAGTCATGTCTGATTGTGCAGCCTCATGGACTGTAGCCCGCCAGGCTCCTCTGTCCATGGAATTCTCCAGGCAAGAATCCTGGAGAAGGTCGCCACTTCCTACTCAAGGGACCTTTCTGACCCAGAGGTCAAACCATGTCTCTTGCATCTCCTGCATTGGCAGGCAATTCTTTACCAGTAGCACTATCTGGGAAGGATATGTGCTCAGTAAATTACTCACACTCTTTTACATCTAGTTTAGTACTAGTTTGTTTGTTTGTTTCAAATATGGTAATACAAACATTTTTGTGCACTTGATTTCTTTAAGTTTTGAGTTTGTTTCTTTGAATAAATGTTTAAGAGTGGGATTATTAGGTCATCTCAGAGTGTAGACACTGAGCAGAGACTCTGGAGCAGACCACGTGGGATCAAGTCCCAGCTGTCCTACTTCCTGGCTGTGTGAATTGAGACAGGTTCCTTCCCTTTTCTGTGCTATGGTGTTGAACTAATGTCAGTTGTTATTTTGACTATGTGATGGATCTTAGTACATATGGGTAGGTTATCTTCAAAAATGACAATAATCTGACGGCCTGTTTTAACTATCCCACCAGCCTTAGAGCAAACCTTATTCTTATTTGTGTCTATCACTTTATTAAAAATATTTCCATGTTCTTTCTCTGCTTTCTTTCTCTTATTTTTGTTTTTTATTGTACACTTTACTTATTTTTCACTTGATCTGTCTTCTCTACTATAAAATTTTCCATTGCTTCAAGGGTAAAAGATTATACTCCATTTGATTCATCTAAATGACTGATTTGGCACTTTGGAAAGCAAATGGGGAAGGTCTCTGGGGAACAGGAAGCCTTTCTTTAAGGTTTATTGTTTATGTGCCTCGTGTTCCGGCCGTGCTGGGCTCTGTGGCTGCTCCGAGGCCTCCTCCGGCCGTGGTGTGTGTTCTCCTGCGGCACAGCGCAGCTCAGGCTCAGCGGCTGCAGGTCTAGGCCCTTAAATCTATTTCTCACTTCCACTGTATAATCATAAGGGATTTGATTTAGATCACACCTGAAAGGTCTAGAGGTTTTCCCTGCTTTCTTCAATTTCAGTCTGAATTTAATGTTTTAAAATTTGCCTACAAACCCATATACTGTCATCTAATCAAGCACTGTGTAGCAAAAACACTTAAAAATCAAGGAAAGAAGGTATTCTTATAATTTGGGTGATATGGTCGTAAAAGAATAGAAATGGTGTTGACTGTTCAGTGACGTGTATTTCTACCCCTGGCACTAGGGTACCGCTCCTAAGGGAGGAGGCATTTTTATTTCTGTAATGAACAGAAATGCATGTCATGATTTTTCTGGAGCTAGTTGAATCCCACTTTTCCTAACCCACAAGCGCTGTGGAAGTAGGCAGGCCTGGGTCTCAGGGTTTGTCCTGATGACGTAGATGTGGCAGAAATGACTGCGGAGCTTCTGGAGCTCGTCTCCCGTCAGGCTGCCCCAGACGTTGTCCACCAGATGCTGGGTGACCTTCCACGGGTCCCCCACACACCTTGGCAACATCGGACATGAGGCATGCTTCTCATTGGTTTATTTCTCCTCATACCCAGTCAGAAGAGCAAGAGTCTGATTTTCATTGGCTCACAGTTTTTATCTGTTCAGGAAGACAGGGTTAATGAAGCATACCATCTCCTGGATGACTTAAGTTACCTGATTCTTAACAGAGTTTTAAGCCCAAACATACTGCCTGAATTTCAAACACATCACATGCATTTTATTTCTCTTTCCAGAGGTAATGTATAAAATAATGTCAGGAATAGAAAAATTCCCAAACATAGAGTGCTGTCTGTTTTACCTTTTCACATTCTTCAAGGTTAGATAACTACACATGAAATTTAAAAGAAATACTCTAAACAAGTATGCTAGCTCTCTAAGATTCAGTTTTCTCACTATAACACAGGGTTAATAGTAATCCCTATTCCTACCTGTCAGAGTTGTTATGTCTTAAAAGATATAATGTATAATTTTGTAAACCACTAAACAGTTTACAAACATTAGTTACTATTTTTATTAGTTTCAAAATCTAAGCTATAATTGTACTCAATACTAACATAACCAAAGACCATAATATTCAGAAACAGTAAAGGATGAGAACACATGATTCATTAATATTCACTGAATGCACATAAATTAGTTAATTTAATTATTCATTCTGCGGCTGCTGCTAAGTCACTTCAGTCATGTCCGACTCTGTGCGACCCATGGATGGCAGCCCACCAGGCTCCCCTGTCCCTGGGATTCTAATTTCTTTTAATTCATCAGTTTCTTTTTTATCACTATTAATTCCATTCCCAGGTTTGCCTTAAGCTTGTTTTGTGGTTCTCTTTTTCTTATTCCTTGGGTTGAGCACCTAACTGATCTATTTTCATTCATTATTATTTTTTTGTTGAAGTAGAGTTGGCTTAAAATGTCAGTTTCAGTGTACAACATAATGATTCCGTTTCTTTGTGGATTATGTTCTCTTTAGAGTCACTGTAAAGTGCGGCTACACCCACTGTGCTGTGTGTTACATTCCTGTGTGTCACTTCGTATCTGGTGGTTTTTACCTCTGTCCCTACCTTGCCGCTCTCCCCAGTCCTCTTCCCACTGGTAACTCCTAGTTTGTTCTCTGTCTCTATGAGTCTGTTCTGTTATATTCATTCATTCATTTTATTTTTTATGTTCCACATATAAGTGAAGACACAGTATTTGTCTCTCTGTCTGACTCATTTCACTTAGCATAATGCCCTCCAGGTCTACCCATGTTGATGAAAATGGCAAAATTTCATTCTTTGTTACCTTTGAGTAATATTCCATTGTCTGTGTATGTGTGTGGCTGTGTGTCACATCTTTATCCTTTCATCTGTTGATAGACACTTCAGCTGCTTCCATATCTTGACTATTATAAAAGTGCTGCCATAAACATTGGGCTGTATATATCTTTTAGAATTAGTGTTTTTGTTTTCTTAGGGTATACACCCAGGAGTGGAGCTGCTGGATCATATGGCACTTCTATTTTTAATATTTTGAGGAACCTCTGTATTGTTTTCCAGAGTGATTGTACCAATTTACATTCCTGCCAACACCGTAGGCTTCCTAGTGGCTCAAATGGTAAACAATCTGCCTGCAGCGTGGGAGATCTGGGTTAGATTCTTGGGTTGGGAAGATCTGCTGGAGAAGGAAATGGCAACCCACTCCAGTATCCTTGCCAGGAAAATTCCATGGATGGAGGAGCCTGGCAGGCTACAATCCATGTGGTTGCAGAGTCAGAAATGACTGAGTGACCTCACTCACCAACACTGAACTACATTTCTATTTTCTATGTCTCTTGTTTTAGTCTCTTCCCTTGTGGTTTAATGATAAAGATAATATCAAATATGTTTGTATTCCTTTCTCTTTAGTTATCTTATATCTATTATAGGTGCAGTGTGTGGTTTCGATGGAGTCCATACAAATTGACCTATTACTGTATCTACTACTTGTATAAAACTGATAGTTATCTAAGTTCAAACAAGTTCTTAAAGCTCTACATTTTTTTCATTCCTCACCCGCATTTTGTGTTTTGTCACCATATTTTATATCTTTATGTCTATCCTTTAGCTGTTTATTGTTATTTTAGTTGATTTTGCAATTTTTGTCTTTTAACTTTTGTATTAGCTTATTTAGGTGGCTGATCCAATGCCTTTAGTATATATTTGCCTTTATCTGGGGGAGTTTTCCTTCCTATAATTTCTTATTTCTTATTGTAGACTCTTATTTTTCACTCAGAGAAGAGCATTTATCATGTCTTTTAGTGTCTAATAAGCATTGGACTCTTAGTTTTTGCTTATTTAAGAAGTCCTTTATCTCTCCTTTAATGAAGAATAATAACATTTCTGGGTAGAGTACCCTAGATTGTAGGTCTTTTGCCTTTTAGCATCCCAAACATATCACACCACTCCCTACTGGCCTGCAACTTTTCTGCTGAAAAGTCAACTGATGCCCTTTTGGGGGCTCCTTTGTATGACTCTTCATTTTTCTCTTTTAACCTTTAGAATTCTTTCTTTATCTCTAATTTTCTGATTTTTATTATGACATATCTTGGTGTGGGTCTCTTCGTGTTCATCTTGTTTGGAACTCTGTGCTTCCTGGACTTGAATATCTGTTACCTTCTTCAGATTCAAAAGTTTTCAGACACAATTTCATCAAATACATTTTTATTCCTCTCTCACTCTCTTTTCTTTCAGGGGCCTATATAACATGGATGTTAGTGTGCTCATTCATTATTACTTAATAATGAAAGAATTAAAAATACCAATTTACCGCTGAGCATATGTTTGGCCATATTGCAAGTATTTGATATGTAGTGTTATGATTGCTGTTTTCTAAGTAGCCTATAATTGCAGCATGATTTCTCCTTTGCTCTAATTTTTGTGGAGAGAGTTTGTTTTCATGAAGGTGCATTCTTTTGGTTCATATTTCCATTAATAATTTCTATTTCTATTGCATGTTGACCACAGGAGATTAATGGTAAATTCTCAGTTAATTTATAGAGAGTTATTTTATGGTTTAATATATAATCAATTTCTGTAAATAATCTTCTGAGCACATGAAAAGGAAAAGTGTAGTATTTTAATTTTCTTATGTGTAGAATTCTACATATACATTTATTTCATTACCTCAAAATTAAAATATTTCTCTTCTCTGTATTAAGTTTTTTTTTTAAAATGGGTGATCCATGGATGAGTCTCAGGAGATGTGTGTACACCTTCTTTTAGGATAAAGCTCAAGGGTTTTCAAGTCCTCAAAGGGATATGACACCCAAAACATTCAGAAAGTTTTCTCCATCTTGATCTGTCAGAGTAAGAAAGAAGAGCTAAATTACTAAATATTAATATAACTTAAAATCAACATTAACAATATTCTTTAATAAATAAAAATTATAATTATTAATATACTGGATTCCTGCAAGTGATATTGATAATTACTACTTATTCTTCCTATAAACAGTGCTAAGTGGCATTGCTTGTTTTATTTCAGGCCATTGAATGAGATTCATAAGGAAACTTGACTTCTATAGGGCATCAGAAAAAGAGTTGAGTCCTTTTATCAAAATTTATTCTGGAACAAGTTGTTCATATGTATTCCATTTTGTCTGTGAGGTTTGTATTCAGTCTTCTTGCAATCTCCTTGATGAATTCATGCCTTCCCTGGTGACTCTGGCGGTAAAGAATCTGCCTGCAATGCAGGAGATTTCCTGTAATGCGGGAGACACAGATTTGATCCCTGAGTCTGAAAGTTTCCCTGGAGAAGGAAATGACAGTCCACTCCAGTGTTCTTGCCTGGAAAATTCCATGGACAGAGGGGCCTGGCGGGCTATAGTCCATAGGACTGCAAGTCAGACACGACTTAGTGACTAAACTACCACCACCACTCATGAATTCATTTCTTCTTTGAGTACTCCTCTTCAGTTAGTGCTCTGGGGAAACAGTTCCAATTTTGCAAGCTAATCATGTCCTTAAGAGGACTCAGTTCAAAGTCATGTGCTTCCTGAAGTGAGGCAGAGCGGTAAAGGCATCAATTTCTAGAATGAGAATGACAGCCACTTAAAATGCGACAGCCAAATTACCAGCTTACAGATGTGCGTGGAAGCAGAGTATCTGCTGACAAGCAGGTCGTGCATTTTTAAACAATGTACGTGGAGAATTTAGAGTCCACCTTACAGGAAAAATTGAAGAGGTCTTAAGAGGAATAGTGATGACTGAAATTATGACTTAGACTCTTCAACATTCCCTATACCTAATCCTTAGAAGTATTAGAAATTCTTGGGGATGATGTATCCAAAAGCTTCTATGCACGATACTTTCAGGGCCCATGAAAATATCTCAATTTTAATTTTCTTTAAAAGCTGAAGAAAAATGACATAATAAAATATATTATATACATATATTATACATATAATAGCAATAATAATGTATATATAATAATGAATCCAGCATGAATTATATTTGCCTTTATTCTAATATAGTCATAAATATAATTCATAAATATATATTATATATAATACACACACACACATATATATATATCATGGGTCTCATTTCTTTTTTATAGAAGAAAAGATCCATGAAGGCCAAAGTGCCTACTTTCCATGAAAATCAAACAGGGCCATGGGGATTAATGATCTGCTCAACATGGTGAATGACCAGTATCTGAGGAGATGCCTTGGTGAAGGTTTTCGATGTGTGCTTATAACTGTGGTGTTGGAGAAGACTCTTGAGAGTCCCTTGGACTGCAAGGGAAATCCAACCAGTCCATTCTGAAGGAGATCAGCCCTGGGATTTCTTTGGAAGGAATGATGCTAAAGCTGAAACTCCAGTACTTTGGCCACCTCATGCGAAGAGTTGACTCATTGGAAAAGACCCTGATGCTGGGAGGGATTGGGGGCAGGAGGAGAAGGGATCGACAGAGGATGAGATGGCTGTATGGCATCACTGACTCGATGGACATGAGTCTGAGTGAACTCTGGGAGTTGGTGATGGACAGGGAGGCCTGGCGTGCTGCAATCCATGGGGTCGCAAAGAGTCGGACATGACTGAGCAACTGAACTGAGCTGAGCTGAACTATAAGTGGTTTTGAGGCTTTTCTTAGATTATATTCTCTTAGCAGAATGAAAATTGAGACTGTGTGGCCTCTTTACCTCTGTGTGTCTTTTTCCTGTTTGCTTCACTCTAGCTCTTTCCACTCACTGGAAAACTGATGCTGAAGCTGAAGTTCCAATACTTTAGCTACCTGATGTGAAGAACTGACTCATTGGAAAAGACCCTGACACTGGGAAAGACTGAAGGTGGGAGGAGAAGGGGACAACAGAGGATGAAATGTTTGGATGGTGTCACTGACTCGATGGACATGAGTCTGAGTAAGCTCCGGGAGTTGGTGATGGACAGGGAGGCCTGGTGTGCTGCAGTCCATGGGGTCGCAGAGTCGGACACAACCGAGTGACTGAACAGTTTTTTCCACAAACTTCTTTTACTTGCTTAGCTCTTGCACATAGCTCAACAGTCCCTAACCCCAACTCAGCATCAGATATACATACCACTGATGTTGGTTTTTTGCAGATCTGAGTTCAAATTTTCTGCTACAGCAGCTTCTAGTCAGGTGTTCACCACACATCCAATCAGCTGTAGCTAATCTTTCCCTTCTCCTTCTTCCCTCCACACTCTTGCATGCCCTTCAACCCCCATGTTTTGTATGGCTGGCCCTCCTTCAAGCTGTGTTGGGGCAGCTAATGACATGTCTTCTACTGTACAGTTTTAATATAACTCAATTATACTCACAGCAGAAAACAGTTACAGGAAAAGTGAGCCTAGTAGTAAGTAGTGCTCTACTATAATTATGCTATTATACATTTTCATGTCCTGATTGTCATTTTGCCACCTACTCAGCACATGGAGGTTTCCTCCCCAGGAAAGGCCACTTGCGGTGACTATGTCTAATCTAGGCGTCCATGAGGAGCCACATTTCATAATCAAGCAGGACTCCTGCCTTGAGACTAAACCTTCTCTGAAGATTTACAGAAATCCTACTAAGTCCCATTTTTGCTGGATGAGTGACCTATATGAGTAAGTATTCATATCGCATACACTTCTTATCACTTCGGGATTGTAAAAGCCTTCTTCATTAATGGTTATGTATTAGGAACATCTGAGTAGGTATGACTTTAATAGAAATTTAAACTTTATTTAATTATCACAGTGTCACACACCTTTCTACCTTTTGTAGAATTTTAATACTCAATAAGCACAGTATTGTTTCACTATAAAGACGTATGATAGGTGCATAACAATTTGGTATTACTAAGACATATATTGTCTCTCTGAAATAAGATGAACAACTATGAGATACAAAATTTTCATCTGTCATATTTTCCATTTATAAGTGTCACTTGTATTTAAATTGAAGGACAGGAAAGCTTATGGTCCTTCTTCATAAGAAGAAAGCCTCGAGCAGAAAAGAACCAATCAATGACAGGTTTTGTTTTTTTTTCATTTCATAAAATCTTACTTCTAGAAGTAGGAAAGTTTCTGTAATGTCTATTGTATCAGCCATGATTGAGTTTTGAAGAGCAGAATCTCTTCAACAAGTTTAAGAGAAAGAAATTTTTGTGGTTTGCTGTACCACTGGGAGGCCAAAACAGCTGCCCTCTTTTTGAGGGCTGAACTTCCAAGGTCAACTCCCAAGATGAAAATATGGAACTAGGTCAACAGAGCAGTTGCTTCTGCGTTGGCCAAGAGGCTTCCTGCATTTTCAGGAAGCTGATGCCCAGCTGCCTGCCCCTGGACACACTGCCTCTCTGCCAATTCTACTGTCCATACCAGCCAAGTGGTGTGCCAACTCGTCTCTCTTCCCATGCGGCTTAGTTATGAATCCAGTCTCATTTGACTACACTCACACGAAGCCCTAGCTGCAAGGAGGTCTGAGAAGTGTGGTTTTTAGCTTTCTGAATTCTGCATGTTAAAGGGGGACTGAAATGGGGGTTGAATGAGCCGATTTAGGGTACTAACCATGGGTATGTGGTTGTGTAATATTGAAAACTGGAGTAACATTGAAGGTGCAAATCAGATATGACCATCTGTGGGGTTTATTTTCCCCTTTCAGGACTGAAATAGTATCCATCACACTCTGTTTTATGACACTCTCATATTGGTGACGTATGTATGGACCCCAAATTTCTTAGTAGAATAACAAACATCACAGACCCACCCACTACCGAAATAAAAGCTAGGTCCTTGACAATAACCTGCTGCTGCTGTTGAAACCAAATATCCCCTGATACTCCCATATTCTAGGGACTCATCACCCTGAATTTCACATTTTGTTGCCTCTGTATGCATGATTAAAAATGCCTTTTTAGAAATTTTAGTAATTTCTATACTATAGAAATTACTATTTTAGCATTTTTATTGCTATAAAAATACAATCAAACCCAACGCAACATTTGATTCTTACTTTTTCACTGAATATCCCATTACTAGATTCATCCATATTTTAAAATTTCACTGTAGTTCATTTCAACTGTTGTATTCTATTGCTGAATATGACAATATCCATTATGTGAATATTCATCCATTTTTTCTCTTAAAGGACATTTGGACTGCTTCGGAAATGTTTTAAAATTTACTTTTGACTGTGCTGGGTCTTTCTTGCTGTGTAAGGCTTTCGCTCCTTGCAGTGAGCAGGAGCATTCTTTGCTGAGGGGCACAGGCTTCCCATTGAGGTGGCTTCTCTGTTGCAGAGCACAGGCTCCAGGCGTGCAGTCTTCAGCAGCTGCAGCGCACAGGCTCAGCAGCTGCGGCGCACAGGCTCGGTAGCTGCGGTTGGTGGGCTCTGGAGAGCGGGTTCAGTAGTCGTGGTACATGGGCTTAGTTGCTCTGTGTCATGTGGATTCTTCCCTGGCCAAGGATGGAACCCATGTCCTCTGCACTGGCAGGTGGGTTCTTATCTACAGTTCCCCAGGGAAGCCCCTCTTCAACGCTTTGATGCTGCAAATAGTCCTGCTGCAAACATCCTTTTGTAGGTGCAAGAGTCTTTACTGGAGTATTTACTGAAGACAGAATTACTGGGTCATGGGGATTTTTAGTGTGAAGTTCTACATGTTGAAGGTCATCAAAATATAGTGTAATTTTCAGCCACGTCTAGTCTAAAGGTAACAAATCAACATAATCATTAAAAAATATGAAGGACTTAACTTTTTTTTCCTAAAAGCCTATATTCCATTGGAAGAAACAATCAAAATTTTTGCTTTGGTATCTTTTGGTACCTACTCATCTTCCTAAATACTTTTTTTACCCAGGGGTCCAACATACCTTTCCTACTCTCAGTTGGGGGTGATCAACTAATAGAGGCTCCTTGATACTCAATAAGCAATCATCCTTCTTAGATCACAACCTTAGGACCATGATCTCTGTCTCTTCTATTTCTCCAAAACCTCTTCCTGTTCACAGTATATTCCCTTAGCCACTGAAGCCCAAAGCTATTCTGTCACACTGTAGGGAAATCTGGGGGTTCCAACCACATTGGTAGGAAATTGATAAGGACACAGAGTGTCCATTAATTCTAGGTTGATTTAGTGTAACATAATCATCAGAGTGTGATCAGGCTTTTGATTTACATCAGGCTGCCTAAGCTCTAGAGAGAACCCTTATTTCATATCTGTCATAGGAAAAAGACTCTGATACCAAGATGTATGTGCATGTGTTTTATTGGGAGGACTTTCAGTTACCACAGCTGTCACAGAGTGAGGAAGGCAGAACAGAGCCAGAGAAGCTGACCCACAGCACAGTTGCAGGGAGACCTCAGCTGGATTCCTGGCACAGTTGCAGGGAGACCTCAGCTGGATTCCTGGGTAACTCCAACACTGAGGCAGACCTTCAGAGATGCGCTGAGCTCAGCAAGGGGCTAAGACCTTTGTCCTCCATATTGACTAGTTACAGGATACATGCTGCCTTTGGGAAGGGGGCGTAGGCTTGAGTGAGTCAGCTCCTTCTGACCAGAGGTGATTCATGAGGAGGGCCTCTTGGCAGTTGAGAGGATAACTACTCAGTCCTGAAAAGGGGCCTGTGGAGAATATCACTGCATCCACAAGAGTCCATCTCCTGGACTATATGGATCCATTTGCTTCTTACAAATTTACCCCATCTTGGAACAACAGCATGAGGATCCTTGTTGGTCTATTTCCTTGGGGAAAGTCACAAAGGAAAGTTACTGGAGCTTATGGTCATAATAGTTCAAGTGATGCTCCCTCCTCTACCTCCCATTCCAAATTCCCCACACCCCAGCTAGCACCTCTCCTGGCCTGGTGTCTGACCTAGTGGGGCAATTCAGACTCCTCTCATTCCCATGGGATGTGAACCCCTAGTTAACATGCAATTCTTAGGCCATGGCTACTTATTAAAGTTAGATAAGACAATAACAAGGGACACTTCAGTGGTCATCTGGTTGCTACACATATTCTTTCTTGCTTCTATTGCATAAGAACAGCCCTCTCTCCTTCTGATGATAAGGGTCAATTATTCCTGGCAGGCTGGTGACTCCTTTCCTTGTCTTCTGGGCCTCACAAAACCCCAAAGAAGCTGGATGACACACATAACTTAAAATTCAATGGGACCCCTACTTATCACCTGGTGAAAGCATTATACAGCTGGGAACCTAGAGCTGCGAAGATAAAAGAATAAATTACTCCAATGTGCCACTGGGGGTGATGATAATTGAGACCACTTCTATGTCTACTCCTTCCTGGAACTGTGTAACACAATGGGTCCAGTACCTTATAACGATCGTTGGTTAAGCATATGTGTGGTTGCTGTTTAGTTTCTAAGTTATGTCCGACTCCTTTGCCAAGGCTCCTCTGTCCATGGAATTCTCCTGGCAAGAATTCTGGAGTGTTTGCCATTTTTCTCCTCCAGGGGATCTTCCTGACCCAGGAATCCAACCCACGGATCTGTGCCTCCCTGTCTCCTGTATTGTAGGCATATTCTTTACCGCTGAGCTACCAGTGAATACCTTTAGCATATATATTGGGCCTTAAAGAACGGTACACCATACTCAGAAAGCATCATCACCAATCTGGCATCTCAACTGTGCCTTCAAAGAGCTGTTCTATTGTTCTATCAGGCCAGCATCCTCTGGGTGGTACCATGTGGAAAAGGACCATTGGATCTCATGGAACGAGTCCCTGTGCCGTGAATCAGGTCTCCACGTTACGCGGGATCCCATGTAAACTGATCAGCTAATCCGTGAGCCTTCGGATACTAGTCCTGGCTGAAGACATGCAGGTAGGAAAGACAAACCCACACCCAGAATATCTCGCTGATTCTAGTCAAGATGAAGTGCCAGGGTTGAAGTGATCTCATTTAATTGTTTTGACATCGCATGGCAGGTTAGTCTCTCCTAGGAATGGTGTAGTATCAAGAGCTCAGTCCTAGCCTCTGTTGTGGACAGGTTAGATGCTTCACAGCAGTCGTGATTGTGCCGGTCTTGGAGGGTGGGAACCCGTGTTGTACGGCCTGCGCGTAGCCTGTGTGTCTGTGAGGACAGGGCCGCTCCTCTGGGGCACTCACTGTGCTGCTGAGTCCCTCTGTCTGCATGGCGGTTCAGTGCCTCTTTCATGGCAGAAGTCTTCAGTGCAGATTAGCACGTCATACAAAAACCTTCATGCTTTTCATCCCCTCCCCAGGTCCATGGACATGCATGCCTCTTTCCCAGTCCTCCTGGGCTGCGCACTTTTAATCTTTCTCCTTCTAAGCCCCTGACCATGAGTTTGTACAGACACACACATACACACGCATGGATCTCAGGACCTTTGTCTTTCCACACGAAGTGTCTGATCAGGCACGTTTTCCAGAACTTTGCTCTTGGGGAGAATTTCCCTTCACTGTTGCCTTTGGTGCCATTCTTGACTGGGGCTGCCATGCATAGCAGCCTAGTTTCAGTCTCACTGACGTATTGAGCTGGCTCACCAACAAACCAATTCATTCCATCTCCTCTTTCATCAGCAGGTCCGCTATGACCTGGTGGTCTGAGCCCCTAGTCACCATGCAATTCTTAGGCCATGACTACCGTTAAAATTAGAGAAGACAGCAACAAGGGGCACTGCAGTGCTGTGCCTAGGTGCTAAACACATTCCTTCTTGCTCCTATAGTGTAAGAGCAGACCCTGAGATGGGTCTGGCATGACCCATCTTAGCAGAGCTGAGGAAGAGGTGCCAGCGCCACAGTGGGGTGGCACAGGAGTCTACGTGACCCCATCATTCAGCTCACCTGTGCCTTTTGGCCCGTTTGTGCTAGCTTCTCTCCCCAGTACCTTATTAGCATGTGGTGAGTATCCTGGCTGCTTTCTTTTTCTCAAAACTTGCCCCACAGAATAATAATACTAACAGGTGTTCATCAAAGAGAATTCCACAATCCAGCAAGTTGGCAAAGTGTGGCCTACCTTATGCTGCTCTTGCAGGCTCAGAAAGCGTGGTAACATACTGAAGCCTCTGAGATGACTGGCAGTATAGCACATTGTTTCCTAATGCCAGCATACCTAAAACTTTTCTCCTTTTAGCAGTCCATGCAACTAGAACTCTGGAGAACAAACTTTGGCCGGAGCTATTTAATGATTAAAGAGATTTATCTTGGCCTCCAGCTTTCAAGGATTTTTCTAATTGATTGCTCTTCAATTCACGTAATGAATGTATGCCTTGCTTTCCATTCCCACTGGTCTCAGCCTGGTCTAAGTCATTAAGATCCCACACACCTAGACCACTGCGATTTTCTCCACCAGGGACCTTTCCTTAAGTTTCTCTTACTTTCAGTCTTTCACACGAATCCAAGCAAAATCAATGACCTAGAAATGCACTCTCCAATAAGTGGCCACTAGCCACAGGAGGGAAGTAAAGCGTGCACAGATGAAGCAACTTGAATTAACTGGCAAATAATAGATCAACCACGGCATGTACTTAAAATAGCCTACAACAGCGTGATTCCACTTGCATACATCAAGGCAGAGGAAAAGAACTCTGGCTCTCAAGCGTTGGGTACACAGTTTCAAAGCTGGAGGTCGGAGGACTGTTTTGTGATGAGTGGCTGCCTTGCCTAACAATACACCAGATGGAGACTTAAGAAATTGTCTCTCAGTTCTAAAATAGTAACACTGACAAGCTGAACCCACCTCCTCTGATTTATCAATGGTTAAGGAATAAGCAGGGGATCAAAGTCAGACTTTTTAAACATTACCTGGAGTGATAATGTTTCAAATAAAGATCACAGGAAATAAACACCAAGGTTAATAAAAAGAAATAAAAGTCTCTCAGTTTCCTATATTGCAGGAAGGTAACTACCAAACTCAGGTCACTTCCTTAGCCTGGGCAAAGGATAATATAACTCCCTGAAATTCATAAGAAGACCATGGCGCTCTCTCCAGAAGGTGTAGGTCTCAGGGTAAATGACGGTTTGTGGGCTTCCCAACAGCCAAACATTCGTGCCGTCACAATGGTGGATAAAAGGAACACAGTTTTAGCTTTGAGAGGAAACCGAAGGGAAAGGGGTACAAATGGGCAAGGGGCAGCCTGAGGGGTGAGGGGCTGCGGATGCCGAACCCGGCCACGACTCCACGTGCCGGTTAAACGTCTAGACCGAGACGCAGAGAATGGTGAGCAGAGTGGCCACAGGCAACAGAGACGAGGCAAGTGGTAGAGTGAGAAAAAGCGAAGCCTCAGATGCTGTGCTTCCAAGTAAGCAAGGCAACAGAGAGTGCTTGAGGCCAGGACGGCTAGAAAGTGCATGTCCCGTCTAAGGAGGGGACAGCCCCCCACACCGGTCAGCTGTTGCCAAATGGAAACTAAGGTCTTGGGTTGGCAGAGCTTCTGATTTTATGAGAGAAATATGTGTGTGACATTGGAAGAGAAATGTATGAAATATCCTGGGGAGCACTTGTAGGGGGTGAGGGAGAGGTCTAGCATATCTGACTCTAGAACTGTTTTCATAGCTCACATTTTGAGCTTTGCTGACTGGTAACAACATCCTTGACTGGCTTCCTTCACTGAGGCTACCTTGAAGAGGTTGATATGATCAGCACTGGTTGTTTAAATGAGTCACATATAAAACAGGCCTCAAGATACCATCAAGATTTAAAAAATAATTTTCTTTTATTTGACCGTGCTGGGTCTTTCTTGCCATGTGGGCTTTTTTCTAGGTGTGGTGAGCGGGAGCTAGTGTCTAGCTGCAGCACGCAGGTTTCTTATTGCAGCAGCTTCTCCTGTGGCAGAGTGGAAGCCCTAAGGCACACAGTCTTTAGTTGTTGCTGTGTGTGGGTTCAGAGGCGCAATAGTTATGGTACACAGATTTAGTTGCTCCATGGTATGTGGGATCTTTCCGAATCAGGGATCGAACCTGTGTCCCTTGCGTTGGCAAGCAGGTTCTTTACTACTGAGCCAGTAGAGAAGTCCCTATCAGTCTAGATTTTAACATGTGTGTACATGTGCTAAGTCGCTTCAGTCATGTTTGACTCTTTGTGACCCTCTGGATGGTAACCTGCCAGGCTCCTCTGTCCGTGGATTCTTCAAGCAAGAAAGTGGGTTGCCATGCCCTCCTCCAGGGAATCTTCCCAACTCAGGGATTAAACTCAAGTATCTTACATCTCCTGCATTGGCTGGCAGGTTCTTCACCATTAGCGCCACCTGGGGAGCCTGGGTTTAACATATAATTTGTAAGTGCAAAATCCGCATCTTTGTAATTCAGGGATGACACTGAGAATGGTTTCCTCAGTCAGGTGCCCATAATTCTCTCCATAGAGTCAAGGAAAATAAGCCTTGGAAATGACCTTTGTCTCTTTCCCAGTGTTAAGTGAACTGAAGTTGCTCGGTCATGTCTGACTCTTTGTGACTCTATGGACTGTAGCCTACCAGGTTCCTCCATCCATGGGATTGTCCAGGCAAGAGTACTGGAGTGGGTTGCCATTTTCTTCTCCAGAGCATCTTCCTGACCCAGGGATCAAACCCCGGTCTCCCCAATGTTAAGCCCTTCAAAAATACAGGCTGCTGCTGAGATCATAGGTGCCTAGTGAATCCTGGAAATATCTAAAAGGCAGAAATCTTTACAAACAAGCCCAGCTTTTACCTTCTTTATTCAGACAGTTGCCTGACATCACAAGGACAAAATCATGCTGTAACACAGTGTTTTGATGTTGCATAGATGTTGCCATTATACAGATAGCTGCCTACAAAGGTTTATGGCTCGCCATTGATTCCACTGTGATTTCCTGCTTATATTAGGGTCGTTCAAGGGCCTTTTCTCCCATGAGAAAGTTCCAGAAAGGCTGTTTTGTATTTTTATCTCAAGCACCATGAAGACTTCCTTCTAACCTAACTAGATCTTTACAGACCTTAAAGTCACTGATGCTGACAGTATCCTGCACTGATGGAGAGGAAGCAGGAGCCCCTAAGACATCAGAGGGCAGCTCTGGAATGGCCCCCGGGTCTGAGGCACAGTTGTGCCAAGAAAGCTCTGGATGGGAGAGTAGAGGAAAGAAACCTGAACCCTTAACAATGGCTACTTTCAGAGCTATTAATAATTGCAGGGCTGTGATCAGGCTTAATCTCACAGCCACAGCAGCAATTGCTCTGCAGAGCAGAGGAAAACAGGGGTTGCTCTAGATGTCACTTTTTGGGGAGTGAGGGAAATGGAGAGGCTAGAAGATAAAATGTAATTAGGGTCAGAATCAAAAATTCAGAAACGTTTATAGGCAGGAAAAATCTCCTTGCTTTTCCAGCTAACCCTATCAGTCTATCAGTATCAGTTGTCTGTCTGTGATAACCACAGGCTACATTATTCCTAACTCCAGCTTGCTGTTTCCTATTTAATTCCTTTGAAAAATGACACCAATGTTGTTCATTTTAACTAAATTTTACCTATATACACACTGTGATTGGAATAGGAGGGAAGAAACCCACAGGGAGTTAAAATATTGAAATTATCAAACGGATAATTAAGCAACTATACTGACTTTTCTATTTATTTATTTTTATTTTTATTAATTTGTATTGGAGTGTGGTTGATTTACAATGTTATGTTAGTTTCTGCAGTACAGCAAAGTGAATACTACACACACACACACACACACACACCACATATATGTATATCCACTCTTTTTAGATTCTTTGGTCATATAGGTCATTACAGAGTACTGAGTAGAGTTCTCTGCACTACATAGTAGGTTCTTATTAGTTATGTATTTCATATATAGCAATGTGTATGCTGACCTTTCTAAAAGAAATAAAAGATATAAATTATTAAAAGTGATCTGACACATTTGAAAAGACCTAAAGAGAACTTCTAGAAATTGCATATATGTGTATACATATATTTGATATTAGAAACTCAGTGTAGGAACTTAGAATATGGAAAGAGCTAAAGATAAAATTAGTAAACTGGGAGATACACCTGAAGAAATGAAAAGGAATGAATCACATATGGATAAAAAGATGAAAATATCGAAGAGGAATTAAGAGATATGAAAAGTAAAATGATACATTAATTATATCTCCAGAAAAGGAAGGGTCAAACATACATTAGTTGGAGTTTCAGAAAAGAGGGTCAAGAAAGTGGGCTGAAAATAATAGCTAAGAATTTTCAAAAACTGAAGAAAACAATATACGGTTTAAGAAGCATAGACAATCTTAAGAAGGAAAAATAGGAAAAAAATCATAAAGAAATCAAAATGAAATCACAGAGTACAGAGAAAAATCTTAAAAACTGATACAAATAAAATACTACTTTTAAAAGAGCAACAGTTGGACCAAAAGCTGCCTTCTCAGCCACAAAATGGAACAGAGAATATCTTAATGGTGCTGAAAATAACTGCTGAACAAACAAAATAAAGCCACTTAATTTTATTTTAAAAATGAGGAAAAAAGAAATATTTTTAGCTCAAGGACATCAGACAGAGTTTACTATGAGCAGACCCTAACTAAAGGAAATGCTAAATAATATACTTCAACTAGAAGAAAAATAAACCTAGATGAAAGGTCTGAGAAGCAAAAAGAGATCAAGAGCAAAGAAAGTGATAAATGAGTATAATAAAACAATGATGCATTAAGGTAAAAGCATGGAAAGAATGGAAATGCGTGAGAGTTGTGTTGGTGAGACAAATGGAGTAAAATGTTCCTAAGGTTTTAATATTATAATATGAAGGGAGCAAACTACAAAGCAATTAGAGAGTTTTATAATTTAAATGTAAACGTTGTAATATTTAGGATACCACTAGAAGAATGGAAATGGAAGGTACATATTCTAAGCATGTAGAAATAAAAATAGAAAGATGAAAAATATTCAATCCAAAAAGTCCAAAAAAGGGGATAATAATAAAGAGGACTGGTAGGACAAAGAGAAGCACAAAATAGGTGGTAAATTTAAATCAAAACATTATCAGTAATCACATGAAATAGATATATTAACTAAATGCTTTTGTTAAACTTGTGTTACACCACATTAGAGACTATTTAAATGTCATCTACAATAGAATGGATAACAATAGTATAGACACAGCATGGAACATTACATTTCAAAAAATAAAGGTAAAAACTATTTTAGAAACCTGCAGCTATACAACAGCGTGGATGAATCATGTAGATTTAATACTGAGCAAGAAATGAAACACAAAGCATGCATACGATACACTCCATTTAAACAGAGTTCAAAACAGGCACCGTTAAATTACCTGGTTTAGCGAAGCACGCACAGAAGGAAGCGCTGTTCTAGAAGTGATGATGTGATTATCATTACAGCTTGGACGAGTTTACCTTTGGGGAAAGAGGGGTGTTGGGATCAGGACATGACGCATCGGAGGGAGAGGAGGTCTGGAAGGCTGACAACGTCCTGTTTTTTATTTTGCAAGTGAATACAGGGTGTTCGCTCTATAAATATTTGTGAAAATGTACATGTTTGCACTTGTATGAATATAGATTACATTTGAGAATAAAATGGTTTTAAACCATAAATGTAAAATGGTGAGGGAAGAATTATTTTACTCTCCTATTCTCATGAACATGATTTATTGTCAGCACCGTATTCCATTCATTACATAATTTTGAGTGCTCTGCATGTACTCAAGCAAGGGGACGGATTTCTACCTTCAAGAAATTTATATCTGTACAGGGGTCTCCAACCTTTCCAAGTGTAATGGTACATTTTTAATACAAAGAAATTTCCAGCCTCAGGAATTAGGCATTTTTGTAGCTGATCCTTAGAGATCTGTTAAGGGGAGGTAAGAGCTTTTATTAAATCATTAAAACCTTTTAGTAAATTTTTATTTTATTAATCACAGCAGCATCTATCTATTTGTCAAAGAGTTGAATATATTTGCATGAGTCAAATATTTCATGTGTAATTTCATTGGTAATGCTTTATGTGCATATTCATTCATTCACAAAGCCTTATTGAGATCTACTTCTAGCTCGAGACTGTGACTGGGCTTCCCGAGTGGCGCAGGAGACATAGGAGACATGGATTCAATCCCTGAGTTGGAGAGATCCCTTGAAGAAAAAAATGATGTTAGTGTACTTTATTGGTATTTTTCTTTCTGGCTTACTTCACTCTGTATAATAGGCTCCAGTTTTATCCACCTCATTAGAACTGATCCAAATATATTTTTTTTGATGGCTGAGTAATATCCCATTGTGTATATGTACCACAGCTTTCTTCTCCATTCATCTGCTGATGGACATCTAGGTTGCTTCCATGTCTTGGCTATTGTAAACAGTGCTGTGATGAACACTGGGGTACACGTGTCTCTTTCAGTTCTGGTTTCCTCAGAGTGTATACCCAGCAATGGGATTGCTGGGTCATAAGGCAGTTCTATTTCCAGTTTTTTAAGGAATCTCCACACTGCTCTTCATAGTGGTAGTGCTAGTTTGCATTTCCACCAACAGTGTAAGAGGGTTCCCTTTTCTCCACACCCTCTCCAGCATTTATTGCTTGTAGACTTTTGGATCGCAGCCATTCTGACTGGCATGAAATGGTACCTCACTGTGATTTTGACTTGCATTTCTCTGATACTGAGTGATATTACACATCTTTTCATGTGTTTGTTAGCCATCTGTATGTCTTCTTCGGAGAAATGTCTGTTTATTTCTTTGGCCCATTTTTTGATTGTGTCGTTTATTTTTCTGGAATTGAGCTACAGGAGTTGCTTGTATATTTTTGAGATTAGTTGTTTGTCAGTTGCTTCATTTGCTACTATTTTCTCCCATTCTGAAGGCTGTCTTTTCACCTTGCTTAGTTTCCTTTGTTGTGCAGAAGCTTTTAATTTAATTAAGTCCAATTTGCTTATTTTTGCTTTTATTTCCAGTATTCTGGGAGATGGGTCATAGAGGATCCTGCTGTGCTGTATGTCAGAGAGTGTTCTGCCTATGTTCTCCTCTGGGAGTTTTATAGTTTCTGGTCTTATGTTTAGCTCTTTAATCCATTTTGAGTTTATTTTTGTGTATGGTGTTAGAAAGTGATCTAGTTTCATTCTTTTTCAAGTGGTTGACCAGTTTTCCCAGCACCACTTGTTAAAGAGATTGTCTTAATCCGTTGTATATTCTTGCCTCCTTTGTCAAAGATAAGGTGTCCATAGGTGTGTGGATTTATCTCTGGGCTTTCTTTCTTTCTTTTTTTTTTAAGGTGAATTTTATTTTATTTATTTTTTTCATACAAGTCCTTTATTTTTTTCCAATTCTTTTTTAAAATTTTATTTTTACTTTATTGTACTTTACAATACTGTATTGGTTTTGCCATACATTGACATGAATCAGCCACAGGTGTACACGAGCTCCCAATCCTGAAACCCCCTCCCACCTCTCACCCCATATCATCTCTCTGGATCATCCCTGTGCACCAGCCCCAAGCATCCTGTATCCTGTATCGAACATAAACTGGTGCTTTGTTTCTTACATGGTAGTATACATGTTTCAATGCTATTCTCCAAATCATCCCACCTTCTCCCTCTCCCTCAGGGGCCAAAAGATTCTGTTCTATACCTCTGTGTCTCTTTTGTTGTCTCACATACAGGGTCATCATTACTATCTTTCTAAATTTCATATATATGTATCAGTATACTGTATTGGTGTTTTTCTTTCTGGCTTACTTCACTCTGTATAATCGGCTCCAGTTTCATCCATCTCATTAGAACTGATTCAAATTTATTCTTTTTAAGGGCTGAGTAATACTCCATTGTGTATATGTACCACAGCTTTCTTATCCATTCATCTGCTGATGGACATCTAGGTTGTTTTCATGTCCTGGCTATTATCTCTGGGCTATTTTGTTCCATTGATCTATATTTCTGTCTTTGTGCCAGTACCATACTGTCTTGATGACTGTGGCTTTGTAGTAGAGCCTGAAGTCAGGCAGGTTGATTCCTCCAGTTCCATTCTTCTTTCTCAAGATTGCTTTGGCTATTCGAGGTTTTTTGTATTTCCATACAAATTGTGAAATTATTTGTTCTAACTCTGTGAAAAGTAGTGTTGGTAGCTTGATAGGGATTGTATTGAATCTATAGATTGCTTTGGGTGAGTGAGTGAATAAAGTTGCACAGTCGTGTCCGACTCTTTGCGACCGCATGGACTGTAGCCTACCAGGCTCCTCTGTCCATGGGATTTTCCAGGCAATAGTACTGGAGTGGATTGCCATTTCCTTTCCCAGGGCATCTTCCTGACCCAGGGATCAAACCCGGATCTCCCGCATTGTAGACAGACGGCTTTACTGTCTGAGCCACCAGGGAAGTATACTCATTTTCACTGTATTGATTCTTCTGATCCATGAACATAGTATATTTCTCCATCTATTAGTGTCCTCTTTGATTTCTTTTACCAATGTTCTATAGTTTACTATATATAGGTCTTTAGTTTCTTTAGGTAGATATATTCCATGGAATTGTTTCCTTAATTTCCCTTTCTATTTTCTCATTATTAGTGTATAGGAATGCAAGGGATTTCGGTGTGTTGATTTTATATCCTGAAACTTTACTATATTCATTAATTAGCTCTAGTAATTTTCTGGTGGAGTCTTTAGGGTTTTCTGTGTAGAGGATTATGTCATCTGCAAACAGTGAGAGTTTTACTTCTTTTCCAATTTGGATTCCTTTTATTTCTTTTTCTGCTCTGATTGCTGTGGCCAAAACTTCCAAAACTATGTTGAATAGTAGTGGTGAAAGTGGGCACCCTTGTCTTGCTCCTGACTTTAGGACAAATGCTTTCAGTTTTTCACCATTGAGGATAATGTTCGCTGTGGGTTTGTCATATATAGCTTTTATTATGTTGAAGTGTGTTCCTTTTATTCCTGCTTTGTGGAGAGTTTTTATCATAAATGGATGTTGAATTTTGTCAAAGGCTTTCTCTGCGTCTATTGAGATAATCATATGGCTTTTATTTTTCAGTTTGTTAATGTGGTGTATTACCTTGATTGATTTGTGGATGTTGAAGAATCCCTGCATTCCTGGGATACAGCCCACTTGGTCATGTCCAGGTTCGACGCATGATACTGGATGCTTGGGCTGGTACACTGAGACGACCCAGAGGGATGTACAGGGAGGGAGGAAGGAGTAAGGTTCAGGATGGGGAACATGTGTATACCTGTGGTGGATTCATGTTGATGTATGGCAAAGCCAATACAATATTGTAAAGTAATTAACCTCCAATTTAAATAAATAAATTTTTTATTTTTTAAAAAGAATTCGGGAAATCCCATGGACAGAGGAGCCTGGCAGGCTACAGTCCATGCGGTTGCAGAAGAGTCAACCACGACTTTGAAAATAAACAATAACAGACACTATAACTATGTTTTCATGGACCCCAGGCAATATTTCTAAGTCCCCTCTGCATAGATCTGGGGTACCAGGTTGAGAATCATTCATTTATATCACTTCATCATAGTAATGTCTTTATAGTGGTCTCTATGCTGAGAAATTCACACACAAAAATTTAAAGGGACATAGATCTTGCAACGCCAGATACAAAATATGGGAAGCAAAGGTACACAGATCCCCAGAAGGAACGAATCTAGTATATTTGTTTCAGGTTATTATCCTTTTATTTCTCTCACAGCCATTA
The DNA here is from genome assembly GCA_917880005.1 of Nanger dama. Classification (NCBI taxonomy): domain Eukaryota; kingdom Metazoa; phylum Chordata; class Mammalia; order Artiodactyla; family Bovidae; genus Nanger; species Nanger dama. The sequence goes on from CAKJTW010000107.1 coordinate 1,081,483, forward strand.
TTTGCCTAGGATTCATCACAAACACTGAACATTGCTCTGCTTCTTAAGTCTGTTTTATTTTTATTAATTCTAATCTTACATATTTCACTCAATTCATCTCTAGATTGGCCCCATCCTACAGTGCGACATGGGAAGTCAGAGCATGGGCTCGGGGCTGTCCGCTCTGACTTCTGTAAGTCAGCGATCTCTCGATGTTAGTGAAGAGCCTCTCGGACGAGAGCATCGGAAAACCTAGCTGGAATTGTATTGTTCCAAGTCAGATCTGTCTGGCTCAAGCATGGCTGGATCCCAGCACTGCTTTCCCCAGGATATCACACAGCACGTCTTGAGCACTCCTCTCTGCTTCTCCTGAGTGCACTTTCTTTTCCCGGCCCTCAAGGAGCTTGCACTCTGGGGGAGAAACTCCGTGAAAGCTGAAGCCAGGTGCCTAGCCTCCTGCCTGCGTGGCTCCTGGTCTGGGGCTTCTTCTCTCGCACCCTGCTGGTAGATTTTGTTCCTGCCTTCTACTCTAAGCACTCGTCCATCCCAGTCCACACCAGCCTGCTTGCAGGGAGTTGTCTTCCTAAAATCCAGCCAGTTTTCCAGAGTTCCCAGACTTTGTGCCTGTGGTGGCTGAAACCTCAGACTTTGGCACTGTAACTACACACGTTCCATCATATGCAGTTCTATTCCTTCAGTCCCATCCGTTGTCACAATGATAGAAACCCACATAATGTAGGCTTAGTGTCCCTCCAGTATGAATGCATTCTGAAAAAAGTGCTCTCTGCACCTGAACACCTTCTACAAAATATCCTGTTCTCCAAGAAGAGGGCTTTTATAGGCTTTCTTGAATTCAAATGAAAAAGATTTTTTTTTAAAAAAAATTATGGATTGAAGATATCCTGATTGGCCAGAAACTGTTTTCCCTATGATCTCATTATTGAATATATCTCATGTATTATAGCTATTAAATCCCTGCCCTCTGTGTTAAAGTTTCCTTTTACATGCTAGGCATATACCCAACACAAATTATGCACTCTTTTCTAACCGAAAGACATGTAGAAGGATATTTATAGTCGTACTACTCATAATAGGTTCAAGCTAAAAACAGCCCAAATGTTCCTCAGCAGTAGGACAGATAAACAGATTGCAGTCTGTTCATATGATGGGATTCTCTATATTGCTGAATGTAGCAAATCAAACTACATAAAAGCAAACTGAATGAATCTCACAAGCTAATAACGAGCGAAAAAAGCCAGAGACACAAAAATGCACAAGGTATGACTCCTTTTATATAAAGTTCAGCACTAGGCAAAGTTAATGCAGACTTTTGAAATGGTTTGCTTTCGGGCAGGAAGGACAGCATTTGGAGGAGGGCAGGGTGACTTTTAGGTGTTGGTAACATTCTATACCCTGACCTAGTTTCATAGCTAGGTTCATTTTGCGATAACTAAAAGAGTTTTTCTTAACAAAAGTTGAATATTTGCTGCATTGCCAAGATTTTGTGTGAATCCAGCTTCTGCTCCTATCAGGAAAGTCCTGGGCTGGGAGTGTTGTTTGCCTAAGTAGCTGCAAGACTGTGGGTGCGCGCACGTGTGCGCGTGCGTGTGTGTGTGTGTGCGTGTGTGTGTGTGTGTGTGTTTGCACATGGATCTGTGAGCCAGAATCCTGGGGTTGATATCCCAGATCCACTAGATTCTGCTTCATCTTTGGCAGGTTACTGAAACTCTCTGTGCTTCAGGACCTTTATTCAGGGAATGCACATAAAAATTCAGAGTGTGACACTTGTCAAGCACTCCCATCCATGCTTGTTCCCTGGAGGGAACTCAGCACGTATTAGTTACAGTTACTACTCCATCAGCACTGTGTTCTGCTTTCACAATCCATACAACCAGCACTCCTGAGTTTTACTGGAATGCAGGGAGACACCAACCTCTCCCTCCTAATCCAAGCTCTGAAGTTCCCACAGGAAACATCTTCCTTGGACATAAAAGCTGTGACTAGAAAACAGAGACTCATTGTAAAAAATGGTCACTCACACCAAATTATATAAATTGTTGTTTGGTCGCTCAGTCATGTCCGACTCTTTGCGACCCCATGGATTGTAGAACACTAGGCTCCTCTGTCCACGGGATTTCCCAGGCAAGAATACTAGAATGGGTTGCCATATCCTTCTCCAGGGAATCTTCCCGACCCAGGGATGAAACCTGTGTCTCCAGCATTGCGGGAAGATTCTTTACCACTGAGCCACCAGGGAAGCCCAAACTATGCAAATTAGGGGCCATAATTCAAAAACAGGGGAGCAAGTCAGTTTCCAAAACAACAGAAGTAAGGAATAACTTGGGAGATAATGTTAAGAGTACAGTATAAATAGCCCATTGATGGGCCACCATTGCTCAAAATTAAGCCATCCTTCTCTACACACAATGCCAAAGTGTACATTAAACCTGAGTATCTGTCCCAGATTTAACTGTGTGCGTAGCCAAGTCAAAACTTATATTTCTGTGGTTAGGGAAAAAAAAACAAAACACAAAAAACAAACAGATCCCACTCCATGAGAACAACACTTTTATTTTGTATCTCACTGGGTTTTTTCCCCTGTGGTTTTTCTTTCAATGCTCTGCTTCTGTTTTATCTCAGAGTTTCTGAGTGTTCTCCAACAACCAATATAAACACAGTAAACAGTGTAACAGTCAAGAAACTTGATATAGAAGTGGAGACACATTAACAGCAAGACATCCAAGGACGCCAAGATGGAGCAGAGAAAAGCACGACGTAGCTGTGAGCTGGGCTCTGAATGAAGAATGTACGTGGTGGGGATTGTGATGTGGAGAAAGAACTGAGAACTGAAGTCAGCTGCTAAATTTCAGGTGTTATCAGAATATTACACAGGTATGTTAGTGGCCAATTATAAATCTAAGGAATGCTTAGAATGGCATTATAAACAGCTGCTGCTACTGCTGCTAAGTTGCTTCAGTCGTGTCTGACTCTGTGTGACCCCAGAGATGGCAGCCCACCAGGCTCCCCCCGTCCCTGGGATTCTCCAGGCAAGAGCACTGGAGTGGGTTGCCATTTCCTTCTCCAGTGCATGAAAGTGAAAAGTGAAAGGGAAGTCACTCAGTCATGTCTGACTCTTAGTGACCCCATGGACCGCATCCTACCAGGCTTGTCCATGCATGGGATTTTTCAGGCAAGAGTATAAACAGAGCAAATGCTAAATAAATATTATTCAAATGATTGTAAGAATGAATGAAAGAAGTAAAGAAAAAAATCAGACTTTTTCTATCATTTGCATATAGGCATTTTGATAAATCATAGAATCTTAGATTTAAATGAGACCCAATATTGCCTTGATCTGAATGGGAAGGAAGTCCAAAAGGGAGGGGATATATGTATATATGTGGCTGATTCATCTTGCTGTAGAGTAGAAACTAATACAACATTCTAAAGCAACTATATTCTGATAAAAATTAATTGAAAAAATAAAAATAAAATGAACCCCCAAAGTCCCTTTGTCTATTCACCTCACAAGTGGTTTCAGCTTAAGTACCTCAGAATCTCAAGTTTGCATTAAGAGCCAGTGAGAAAGAAGAAAGAGAAGTAAACACTGAAGCACAGGTTTTTACTTTTATTTTTTAAGGAAATATAGGCTGTTCTAGAATAATGGATCACTGAAAGACAGTTTTTAGCAAAAAAAACTACCATGGGAGAATTGAAACGGACCCCCAAAAGATAATTTATCCTGTCATCTCTTCTCAGACTGAAAAATACAGAAATCATTAGTTAATACCAACATTCTACATTTGTATAGTACTTTTGGTTCCCAAAGTGCTTTCAAAGACATTATCGCCATTAATCTTCACCAGAAGTACGTATACTTTCCTGAGGTCAAAAGAAATTACTAGCCCAGAAGAAATGGGTGATTGTTGACTTATCGGTGCACAATTGCCTGAACACAGAAATATGGAGTGTCTTTATAAAACACAGCTCCACAAAAATATACATTCATTTATTTGGTAACAGGGAGAGTTGGAGTTAATTGGTATCTTGTCTTCTTGAAGCTGTAAATTTGTCAGTGTTCATCTGGGAAGTATTTTTCTCTTCCCCTCCCAAGACCATAGGATGGAGAGCCACAAAATTGCTCTTGCTGTCTGAGTGGGGAGGGAGGGAACTTAGGGAGTGGTCCTGCCCTCATGAAGGTTTCTCAGGGGCTGGGGAGGGGTGTGTGTGTCCTGGGCCTCACCATGTACTTGTGTACCACTCACAGGAAATGGTGAAAAGGGTAGGGCTTAGATGGGGATGCCTCTGGCAGGGGTCAGAATGATGGGGGTTAAGGGTTTAGCATAACACTTCTAGAGCAGGGATACCAGTTCAGTTCAGTTCAGTCGCTCAGTCAGGTCCAATTCTTTGAGACCCTGTGAACCGCAGCACACCAGGCCTCCCTGTCCATCACCAACTCCCAGAGTTTACCCAAACTCATGTCCATTGAGTCGGTGATGCCATCCAACCTTCTCATCCTCTGTCGTCCCCTTCTCCTCCTGCCTTCAGTCTTTCCCAGCATCAAGGTCTTTTCAAATGAGTCAGTTCTTCACATCAAGTGGCCACAGTATTGGAGTTTCAGCTTTAACATCAGTCCTTACAATGAAAACCCAGGACTGATCTCCTTTAGGATGTACTGGTTGGATCTCCTTGCAGTCCAAGGGACTCTCAAGAGTCTTCTCCAACACCACAGTTCAAAAGCATCAGTTCTTCAGCAGCCCCGCTGGTAGCAAAAGACCAGAGCTCAACAGCTGCATTTATATAGCACAAAAGGCCCCTTGCCTCCATTTCCCTGAGCTGCATAACGTTGTAAGCCTGGCATTTTGGTACAAACCATAGGAGGTGGAGGGTGTTTTTTAAAATAAAAAATTAATATTGGACTTGTTACTAACCTTGGTAAATTGTATTTGATTTGACTCAGAAATATAAAGTTGCTATTTAATTTAGAAATATATATGTGATTCATATGTAGTGGAATATTACTCAGCCACTAAAAAGAATGAAATAATATCATTTGCAGCAACATGGATGGGCCTGGAGAGTATCATACTAAGTAAAGTAAGTTAAATAGGGAAAGACAAATATCATACGACACTGTTTATATGTGGAATCTAAAAGAATGATACAAATGAACATTTTAATAGTTACAAAGCAAAAGCAGACTCACATACTTAAAAATGAACTTGTGATTATCTGGTGTGGGGGATTGACATGTACACACTCTGTTTTAAAATATATAACCAGTAAGGACATACTATAGCCCAGGGAACTCTGCTGAATACTCTGTAATAACCTAAATGGTTAAAAAGAATTTGAAAAAAATAGATACATATATTAAAAAAACACTGAATCATTTTGCTATACACCTGAAACACAACATTTTAATCAACTATATTCCAATATAAAATAAAAATTAAACAAAGAACTATAAAGATGTAATGTTTCTTGCATTTGAGTATCATGGGACAATTGTGGTTGGATAAGTTTTCATTCAATAAGCACTTATTGAGCATCTACTGGGAATGTGAACCTGTTTTAGGATACCAAAGCACTTGTTTCTCACTACATTGGGGCTGTTCAGTTCAGTTCAGTCACTCAGTCGTGTCCGACTCTTTGCGACCCCATGAATCACAGCATGCCAGGCTTCCCTGTCCATCACCAACTCCCAGAGTTCACTCAGACTTATGTCCGTTGAGTCAGTGATGCCATCCAGCCATCTCATCCTCTGTCGTCCCCTTCTCATCCTGCCCCCAACCCCTCCCAGCATCAGAGTCTTTTCCAATGAGTCAGCTCTTCTCATGAGGTGGCCAAAGTACTGGAGTTTCAGCTTTAGCATCATTCCTTCCAAAGAACACCCAGGACTGATCTCCTTTAGAATGGACTGGTTGGATCTCCTTGCAGTCCAAGGGACTCTCAAGAGTCTTTTCCAACACCACAGTTCAAAAGCATCAATTCTTCAGTGCTCAGTTTTCTTCACAGTCCAACTCTCACATCCATACATGACTACTGGAAAAAAAGTAAGAGACAAAACTGCAATGGTCCCTCTCCCTAAGAAGCTGGTTCCATCAATCAGGAAAGACAAACAAGGAATAACACTGTGGTGTGCTGTTACAATAGAGCAGATAGAGGCTCCCAGACACCACAGAGTAGGGCTCCGTAACCTGGTCCACGTGCCTGGGAAGGCATGCCTGCAAAAGCCACATTGAAGCAGAGGCCTGAGGGTTCTGACCTACATTATACAAGGCGACATTCTACTTTTACCACATTAAGCAGTCACTACAGTTACAGGGTATTCACCATTTTCAAATCTCTCACTCAGTATTGTGCTCCTGCAGGTCTTGGAGCATGATGTAAAATTGTTTTTAGTACAACTTTCCAAAACTGAATCAGGAAGAAATAGAAAATCTTAACAGACCCATCACAAACACAGAATTGAAATTGTAATCAGAAATCTTTCAGCAAACAAAAGCCCAAGTCCAAAAATTTAGAGAAGAGCTAACACCTATCCTACTCAAACTCTTCCCGAAAATTGCAGAGGAAGGTAAACTTCCAAACTCATTCTATGAGGCCAACATCATCCTAATATCAAAATATAACAAAGATGCCACACAAAAAAGAAAACTACAGGCCAATATCACTGATGAACTCAGATGCAAAAATCCTTAACAAAATCCTAGCAATCAGAATCCAACAACACATTAAAAGGATCATACACCATGGCCAAGTGGGCTTTATCCCAGGGATGCAAGGATTCTTCAACATCCACAAATCAATCAATGTAATACACTACATTAACAAATTGAAAAATAAAAGTCATATGATTATCTCAATAGATGCAGAGAAAGCCTTTGACAAAATTCAACATCCATTTATGATAAAAAAAATTGTCTAGAAAACAGGAATAGAAGGAACATGCCTCAACATAATAAAAGCTATATATGACAAACCCACAGTGAACATTATCCTCAGTGGTGAAAAACTGAAAGCATTTGTCCTAAAGTCAGGAGCAAGACAAGGGTGCCCACTTTCACTGCTACTATTCAACATAGTTTTGGAAGTTTTGACCACAGCAATCAGAGCAGAAAAAGAAATAAAAGGAATCCAAATTGGAAAAAAAGAAGTAAAACTCTCACTGTTTGCAGATGACATGATCCTCTACATAGAAAACCCTAAAGACTCCACCAGAAAATTACTAGAGCTAATCAATGAATATAGTAAAGTTTCAGGATATAAAATCAACACACAGAAATCCCTTGCATTCCTATACACTAATAATGAGAAAATAGAAAGGGAAATTAAGGAAACAATTCCATTCACCATTGCAATGAAAAGAATAAAATACTTAGGAATATATCTACCTAAAGAAACTAAAGACCTATATATAGAAAACTATAAAACACTGGTGAAAGAAATCAAAGAGGACACTAATAGATGGAGAAATACACCATGTTCATGGATCGGAAGAATCAATACAGTGAAAATGAGTATACTACCCAAAGCAATCTATAGATTCAATGCAATCCCTATCAAGCTACCAACACTGCATTTCACAGAGTTAGAACAAACAATTTCACAATTTGTATGGAAATACAAAAAACCTCGAATAGCCAAAGCAATCTTGAGAAAGAAGAATGGAACTGGAGGAATCAACCTGCCTGACTCCAGGCTCTACTATAAAGCCACAGTCATCAAGACAGTATGGTACTGGCACAAAGACAGAAATATAGATCAATGGAACAAAATAGAAAGCCCAGAGATAAACCCACACACCTATGGACACCTTATCTTTGACAAAGGAGGCAAGAATATACAATGGACTAAAGACAATCTCTTTAACAAGTGGTGCTGGGAAAACTGGTCAACCACTTGAAAAAGAATGAAACTAGATCACTTTCTAACACCATACACAAAAATAAACTCAAAATGGATTAAAGATCTAAATGTAAGACCAGAAACTATAAAACTCCTAGAGGAGAACATAGGCAGAACACTCTCTGACATATATCACAGCAGGATCCTCTATGACCCACCTCCCAGAATATTGGAACTAAAAGCAAAAATAAACAAATGGGACTTAATTAAATTAAAAGCTTCTGCACAACAAAGGAAACTGTAAGCAAGGTGAAAAGACAGCCTTCAGAATGGGCCCCATAAAGTGATGGGGCCACATGCCATGATCTTCGTTTTTCTGACTGTTGAGCTTTAAGCCAACTTTTCACTCTCCTCTTTCACTTTCATCAAAAGGCTTTTTAGCTCCTCTTCACTTTCTGCCATAAGGGTGGTGTCATCTGCATATCTGAGGTGATTAATATTTCTCCTGGCAATCTTGATTTCAGCTAGTGTTTCTTCCAGTGCAGCGTTTCTCATGATGTACTCTGCATATAAGTTAAATAAGCAGGGTGACAATATACAGCCTTGACATACTCCTTTTCCTATTTGGAACCAGTCTGTTGTTCCATGTCCAGTTGTAACTGTTGCTTCCTGACCTGCATACAGATTTCTCAAGAGGCAGGTCAGGTGGTTTGGTATTCCCATCTCTCTCAGAATTTTCCACAGTTTGTTGTGATCCACACAGTCAAAGGCTTTGGCATAGTCAATAAAGCAGAAATAGATGTTTCTCTGGAACTCTCTTGCTTTTTCGATGATCCAGCGGATGTTGGCAATTTGATCTCTGGTTTCTCTGCCTTTTCTAAAACCAGCTTGAACATCAGGAAGTTCACGGTTCACGTATTGCTGAAGCCTGGCTTGCAGAATTTTTTGAGCATTACTTAATAGCATGTGAGATGAGTGCAATTGTTTGGTAGTTTGAGCATTCTTTGGCATTGCCTTTCTTTGGAACTGGAATGAAAACTGACCTTGTCCAGTCTTGTGGCCACTGCTGAGTTTTCCAAATGTGCTGGCATATTGAGTGCAGCACTTTCACAGCATCATCTTTCAGGATTTGAAACAGCTCCACTGGAATTCCATCACCTCCACTAGCTTTGTTCGTAGTGATGCTCTCTAATGCCCACTTGACTTCGCATTCCAAGATGTTTGGTTCTAGATTAGTGACCACATCATTATGATTATCTGGGTCGTGAAGATCTTTTTTGTACAGTTCTTCCGTGTATTCTTATATATGTATATATATATGATTTTGTGTATGCTTTTATCTTTGGCCGTGCTGGGTCTTCCCTGCTGCACACGTGCTTTTTCCAGCTGTGGTGCACAGGCTTCTCACTGTGGGGACTTCTCTTGTGAAGCACAGGCCCTGGGTTACCGGGGCTCCAGTCGCTGCGGTTTGCGGACTCTGGAGACAAGCTCAACAGTTGCCGCTCGTGGGCTTAGCTACTCCCCAGCACATGCGATCCTCCCAGCCCAGGGACTAAACCTGCATCTCTTGCCTTGGCAGGCGGATTCTTATCCACTGAGCCACCAAGAAAGCCCAAATAGTCGGGTTTCAATCAATGCATGAGAGCTACACGAAAAAAGAAAAAGAAAAAGGAATAAATCGATGACTTAAATGAATGAGTGAATAAAGAATGGCTGGAATATTAATCACACTATATAGGAGAAGTGCTCGTGTTTATCTGGAAAGGGGCCCAGGCTGATGCGGCGTCCTAGCTAAGCGCCCGGAGAGGCCCCTTCCTGCAGCGGGTGAGAAGCGTCGGCTAACTAAGGCTGCGCTGCCGCTGTGCGGCCGCCGAGCGCAGTGCCGGGGCGGGCGGGGCCCTGGAGCGCGGCTCGGCCCTCGGCCGGCTGTAAGAGCGGGCGGGGCGGACCGGCCGGTGGAGTCAGGAAGCCCCGCCCCGTCCCCCGCCGCCCCCCCCCCCCCCGCTGGCAGCCACCTGCCCTCCCGCAGGGCGCGGGGGCCAGTGCCAGAGACCGGCAGCCCGGAGAGCAAGCGGAGCTGCGTTCTCACGGCGCAGCTTGGGCTAAACAGAAAAGCAGTCGCATCCCTCCTCATATGTACGTCCCGCCCCTTCCATGGCCCAGAAGAGCCCCTTGTTGACCACTGACTCAGTTCAAGTTGCTTTAACCAGAGTAAAGCGCAGGGTCGCTTAAACAACAGAAATGTGTTTCTCACTGCTCCCAAGGCTGGAAATCTGAAATCAGGGACAGTCAGAGTCGGGTGAGAACCCGCATCCTGGTTTGCAGCTGGCTGCCTTCCTGCTGTGTCCTCGCACGGAGAGAGAGATGACTTCTAGGTCTCCTAAGAGCACTGGTACCTCTCCTGAGGCCTCCACCCACAGACAGAATCATCTCCCAAGGCCCCACCTCCAAAGATCATCGCACTGGGACTAGGACCCCAGCACCTGGGCTGAGGAGGAGCGCAGCCATCTCGGGTTAAGGTGGCGCTAGTGCACTGTCCCATCGCAGGGTCTGTTGTTCTGTAGCCACTAAGTCGTGTCTGACTTTTTGCGACCCCATGGACTGCAGCCCACCAGCTCCTCTGTTTATGGGATTTCCCAGGCAAGTATACTGGAGTGGGTTGCCATTCCCTTCTCCAGGGGATCTTCCTAACCCAGAAATCAAACCCACGCCTGCGTTGGCAGGCAGAGTCTTTACCACGGAGCCACCAGGAAAGCCGTATCTCAGGACCTGTGCATGCATGCTCAGGCGTGTCCCACTCCTTGTGACCCCATGACTGTGGCCTGCCAGACTCCTCTGTCCATGGGATTCTCCAGGCAAGATTACTGGAATGTGTTGCCATGCCCTCCTCCAGGGAATCTTCTCAACCCAGGTATTTTGAACCCGCATCTTCTGTGGCTTCTGCATTGCAGACCTATTCTTTACACTGAACCACCAGGGGAGACCTCTCTCCTCTGCAGAGGGCTTTAAATGCGGTTAAGCTCTTATCAGCATCCCTGGAAGGAATAATGTGCTAGCTTCTTCCTCACGGAGTCTCCTGGCCGGTCCCCAAGACCACTGCTGGGTGGCCTGAGGCACTGGGAGCCAGGACATCTGGCTTCTAACCCCAGCTCAGGTCATTCTATGCATCTAATCCCAGGTTAGCTGATTAATGTATTTGAACCTTAGTTAACTCATCTGTAAAATAAACATGAAAATACCCTACCTGTCTAACACGACTGCTGAAAGAATCATATGGTATATATATTGACTGTCCTTTATAAACTTTAAAACACTATACGCATACAAAGTATTAGTCTCTTCAAGTTCTACATGTCTGAAAAATGTATGAAACGACACTTTTAAAATGTGCCTTCATGTTGTGGAATCCTTGCTGTCTCTGCTTGTCACCCACAAAACCCAAGAATGACAAACCTGTGTCCTTTTCCTTCTTTCTTTCATTTCCTTCTAATTAGATCATTGAAAAAATAGTTATGAGCAAAGTCTAGCCACAAAAAATATTTATTTAGTGTCTATGATGTGTCAGGAATGGTTCCAGCTGCTGGAGATACTAGAGATGAAAGCAAACAGGTTCCTGACCTCATATGTGGGCTCAAGCAAGGAGGTGAAACAGATGGTCCTTGCCCTCAGGAGCTTACAGTTTAAAGAAGGAAGTGGGATTTAAACAATTCAGTTCAGTTCAGTTCAGTCGCTCAGTCGTGTCCGACTCTGAGACCCCATGAATCACAACACGCCAGGTCTCCCTGTCCATCACCATCTCCCGGAGTTCACTCAGACTCAAGTTCATCAAGTCCATGGTGCCATCCAGCCATCTCATCCTCGGTCGTCCCCCTCTCCTTTTGCCCGCAATCCCTCCCAGAATCAGAGTCTTTTCCAGTGAGTCAACTCTATGCATGAGGTGGCCAAAGTACTGGAGTTTCAGTTTTAGCATCATTCCTTCCAAAGAAATCCCAGGGCTGATCTCCTTCAGAATGGACTGGTTGGATCTCCTTGCAGTCCAAGGGACTCTCAAGAGTCTTCTCCAACACCACAGTTCCAAAGCATCAATTCTTTGGCGCTCAGCCTTCTTCATAGTCCAACTCTCACATCCATACATGACCACAGGAAAAACCATAGCCTTAACTAGAAGGACCTTAGTCGGCAAAGTAATGTCTCTGCTTTTGAATATACAGTCTAGGTTGGTCATAACTTTTCTTCCAAGGAGTAAGCGTCTTTTTAATTTCATGGCTGCAGTCACCATCTGCACTGATTTTGGAGCCCCCAAAATAAAGTCTGACACTGTTTCCACTATTTCCGAATCTATTTCCCATGAAGTAATGTGACCAGATGCCATGATCTTCATTTTCTGAATGTTGAGGTTTAAGCCAACTTTTTTCGCTCTCCTCTTTCACTTTCATCAAGAGGTTTTTAGTTCCTCTAGGGTGGTGTCATCTGCATTTCTGAGGTTATTGATATTCTCTTTGCAATCTTGATTCCTGCTTGTGTGTCTTCCAGTGCAGCGTTTCTCATGATGTACTCTGCATAGAAGTTAAATAAGCAGGGTGACAATATACAGCCTTGACGTACTCCTTTTCCTATTTGGAACCAGTCTGTTGTTCCATGTCCAGTTCTAACTGTTGCTTCCTGACCATACAGATTTCTCAAGAGGCAGGTCAGGTGGTCTGGTATTCCCATGTCTCTCAGAATTTTCCACAGTTTATTGTGATCCACACAGTCAAAGGCTTTAGCATAGTCAATAAAGCAGAAATATATATTTTTTGGAACTCTCTTGCTTTTTCCACGATCCAGCAGAAGTTGGCAATTTGATCTCTGGTTTCTCTGCCTTTTCTAAAACCAGGTTGAACATCAGGGAGTTCACAGTTCACGTATTGCTGAAGCCTCACTTGGAGAATTTTCAGCATTGCTTTACTAGCATGTGAGATGGGTACAATTGTTCGGTAGTTTGAACATTCTTTGGCATTGCCTTTCTTTGGAATTGGAATGAAAACTGACCTTTTCCACTCCTGTGGCCACTGCTGAGTTTTCCAAATTTGCTGGCATATTGAGTGCAGCACTTTCACAGCATCATCTGTAGGTCTTCATAAAACCATACAACTTCAGGTTCTTTGGCGTTACTGGTCGTGGCATAGACTTGGATAACTGTGATATTGAATGGTTTGCCTCGGAAACGAACAGAGATCATTCTGTTATTTTTGAGGTTGCATCCAAGCACTGCATTTTGGACTCTCTTGTTGACCATGATGGCTACTCCATTTCTTCTAAGGGATTTCTGCCCTCAGTAGTAGATATAGTCATCTGAGTTAAATTCACCCATTCCAGTCCATTTTAGTTTGCTGATTCCTAGAATGTCGACATTCACTCTTGCCATCTCTTGTTTGACCACCTCCAATTTGCCTTGATTCATGGACCTGACATTCCAGGTTCCTATGCAATATTGCTCTTTACTGCATCAGACCTTGCTTCTATCACCAGTCACATCCACAACTGGGTACTGTTTTTGCTTTGGCTTCATCCCTTCATTCTTTCTGGAGTTAGTTCTCCACTGACCTCCAGTAGCATATTGGGCACCTACTGACCTGGGGAGTTCCTTTTTCAGTATCCTATCATTTTGCCTTTCATACTGTTCATGGGGTTCTCAAGGCAAGAATACTGAAGTGGTTTGCCATTCCCTTCTCCAGTGGACCACATTCTGTCAGACCTCTCCACAATGACCCGCCTGTATTGGGTTGCCCGCGGGCATGGCTTGGTTTCATTGAGTTAGACAAGGCTGTGGTCCTAGTGTGATTAGATTGACTAGTTTTCTGTGAGTATGGTTTCAGTGTGTCTGCCCTCTGATGCCCTCTTGCAACACCTACCATCTTACTTAGATTTCTCTTACTTTGGGCGTGGGGTATCTCTTCATGGCTGTGCCAGCAAAGAACAGCCACTGCTCCTTACCTTGGAAAAAGGGTATCTCCTTACCACCGCCCTTCCTGACTTCAACATGGGATGGCTCCTCTAGGCCCTCCTGGGCCCACGCAGCCACCACTCCTTGGAGGTGGGGTTACTCCTCCCGGCTGCTGCCCCTGGCTACTCAGCCATAAAAAGGACAAACTAATGCCATTAGTTGAAAAATTCTGTGGAAAATTCTCTGGAAAATTCTGAAAGAGATGAGAATACCCAACCTTCTATCCTGCCTCTTGGGAAAACTGTATGCAGGTCAGGATGCAACAGTTAGAACTGGACATGGAACAACAGACTGGTTCCAAATAGAAAAAGGAGTACATCAAGGCCGCATATTGTCACTCTGCTTATTTAACTTATATGCAGACAACATCATGAGAAACACTGGGCTGGAAGAAACACAAGCTGGAATCAAGATTGCCAAGAGAAATATCAATAACCTCAGATATGCAGGTGACACCACCCTTATGGCAGAAATTGAAGAAGAACTAAGGAGCCTCTTGATGAAAGTGAAAGAGGAGAGTGAAAAAGTTGGCTTAAAGCTCAACATTCAGAAAACGAAGATCATGGCATCTGGTCCCATCGCTTCATGGCAAATAGATGGAGAAACAGTGGAAACAGTGACAAACTATTTTTTGGGCTCCAAAATCACTGCAGATGGTGAATGCAGCCATGAAATTAAAAGATGCTTGCTCCTTGGAAGGAAAGTTATGACCAACCTAGATAGCATATTAAAAAGCAGAGACATTACTTTGCCAACAATGGTCTGTCTAGTCAAGGCTATGGTGTTTCCAGTAGTCATGTGTGGATGTGAGATTTGGACCATAAAGAAAGCTGAGCACCGAAGAATTAATGCTTTTGAACTGTAGTGTTGGAGAAGACTCTTGAGAGTCCCTTGGACTGCAAGGAGATCCAACTAGCCCATCCTAAAGGAGATCAGTCCTGAGTATTCATTGGAAGGACTGATGCTGAAGCTGAAACTCCAATACTTTGGCCACTTTATGTGAAGAACTGACTCATTTCAAAAGACCCTGATGCTGGGAAAGATTGAAGGTGGAAGGAGAAGGAGACAACAGAGGATGAGATGGTTGGATGGTATCACCAACTCGATGGACATGAGTTTGGGTAAACTCTGAGAGTTGGTGATGGACAGGGAGCCTGGTGTCCATGGGGTTGCACAAAGTCGGACATGACTGAGCGGCTGTACTGAACTGAACTGAATGCCATTTGCAGCAACATGACGGACCTAGAGATTATCATACTAGGTGAAGTGAGTCAAACAGAGAAAGAGAAATATCATATGATAATCACTCATTTAAATGATAGAAATGAACTTATTTACAAAACAGAAAGTCTCACAGACATAGGGAAAAATGTTATGGCTTAATATGGGGATAGATGGGAGGGGTAAATTAGGAGTTTGGGATTAACAGGTGCACACTGCTACCTATAAAGCAGATAGATAACAAGACCTACTGTGTAGCATGGGGAACTATACTCAATATCTTGTAATAAGTTAAATGGAAAAGAACCTGAAAAGAATACATATATAGAGTGAATCAGTTCACTGTTCACCTGAACTAACAGAACACTGTGTACGTTAACTATACATTTTAAAATGTACCCCAAAATGGGACATGTGAAAAAGAAGATGAAGAAGCATGAATGGGTTTCTACTGGTCAAATCACTGACAATTTGAGCAAAATAATAATAAAGAATAATGATGGCAATGGATTATAATACATTGGGGAAAAAAATCAGCCAAGAATCCAGGAGTCCTTAATGATACTAAAAAAAAAGAAAAAGAAACAAAGAAATAAGTAATCAGGTAACAAGAAGCCTTTCTTTATAGCACTATAGAACATCAACTAGTAGATGTGGAAGAAATAATAGGAAATCACTGTTTTAAATCATCATGCTAATATCTGCTCTAGGTAAGAATTATCAACCTGTAGGTGGGAGTCTGTCGAGCAAATTTCTCCTCAGAGCTTACTAACTATAAGAAAAAAAATGTGCTTTAACAGTAGGCAGCACTATCCCTAAAAAACCATAGTCAACAGGATAAGCTGGTATCACACGTTTCCTGATAAGATGAGCTGAAGGATACAACATCATTTAGGTAACATGCCTGCCAAAAGTGTATAACCAGAATTTAATCATGAGAAAACTAGCAGCAAAATCTAAATACAAGGAAAAGCCTCAAGCAAGTTGTTTATGCTTTACAAAAATATCAGTGTCAGAAGAGACAAAGAAAGGCTGGGAAACCATTCCAGATGAAAGGACATTGAAAGAACTATGCCAGCTAAACACGAGGCATGATTGGTTCTCTCACGGGTGAACAATTAGGAAAACATCTCCATGTTGGCGTGAAGATCTCCAGATTATTGGGATAACTGCTAAACGTTTTTCTCTGAGTGCCTAGTACATAGTATTATATCATAGAATTATGACAGAATTCTAAATCATTATTGGTCCATGTAAAACAATGTCTCTTTCCTCAAAGACAGATGCTAAAGTATTTAGGAGTAGACACTTGCGGTGTCTGCAACTTGCTCTCAAATGGTTCATCAATAAAATGACAATATACATACAAATATATGGAGAGAGAGAAAGCAAATGTGGCAAAGTATTAGCAACTGGGGAATTTTAGTCAAAGATTTATGATAATTTATTGCTCTAATTTTGCAATTTTTCTACAAACTTAAAACTTTGGCAAAAGAAAAGGTGAAACAATTTTTTTTTCCTTTAGGTGAAGTTCTCTCCCCAACTAGATGAAATAGAAAACCATTTTCCCTTTAAGCTCAGAGGTCATCCATTAATCCTTTTAATATTACACCTTTCTGTTGATAACTCTTCTTCTTCTGGCTGGTACAAGTGGAGACAAGGTACACAATTCTGATTCAGTGCATTTACAGCATCTCTGGGATATCCAGTGAGACTCAGAGATGTTAAGGCTGAGACATGAATCAAGTCTCAGGTGGTGACACACCTTGGGGAGTTTTTCTTGGGGGAACAGAGGATCACAATGAAGAAGACTAAGAAGTGGCACCATGAAGGGCAAACCCAGGAACGCCATGTCTCAGGAGGTTCGGAAGGATAGAATTTCAGTTATGGAGGCCGTGGGCAACAGTGTGAATGCTCCGAGGAGGAAAGCAGACATCTGAAAAGTTGACCAGATTTGACAGTCAGGTGGTCCCGGGGGACCTGGGCAAAGCAGTTTCTGGAGGGGGGGCGACAGTGGGGTTGGTGTTGAAACTATGGTTGGGTGCCATGAGGAGTCACTGTAGGGGTGAAATTACTGAGTCTATAATTCTGCTAAGCCTGCTTTGAAGGCTAGGAGAGCAGTGCTAGAGAATCTTAGTGACCGTTGGGTAAAGGCAGATTGTTATCGTTGATTTTTAAAGCTGTAAGGGATTTGCCTGTGGGGAGTGGAGGGTTGGAGAACTGACGCAGAAGGTTTCCTAGATCAGCAACAGCCCAGAGGAATCCATGGGCTTCCCAGGAGGCACTAGCAGTAAAGAACCCACTTGCCAGTGCAGGAGACCTGGAGACGCAGGTTTGACCCGTGGATCAGGAAGATCTCCTGGAGGAGGGCACGGCAAGCCACTCCAGTATTCCTGCCGGGAGAAATCTCATGGACAGAGGAGCCTGGCGGGCAACAGTCCACGGGGTCGCTCACAGAGGAATCCACAGGCAGGTGGCGGAGCCAGCCCTAACGAGGGGAGAAGGGTATCTTTCCTAGCAGTTGCCTGTGGTCCTCAGAGTCTTGCCTTCTGTCCTGGGTGCCCTTTCTCTTCTATAGGGTTTTCCTCTCCTCTCTCAAAAGCAAACCAGAGCATTCCCTTCTTCGCTAATATCTCCCCTGATGAGCCACCTACAGCCTCACAGGGTCCCACAAAGCAGAGGACTGATACGGGTAGGACTCAGAATCTGGAGTCAGAAGACAGCTTTGTTTTTGGTTTTTATTTTGGCTTGACATACTGTGTTATCCTTCCCAAGCAGCAATTTCTTCATCTTTAAAATGGGAAAATATACTCTATTTCATAGGTTTTTCTGAGAATATCTTAATAGATGAAGACACTTTAAAAATTCTAAAGGAAATGTGATTAAGTAGCTTCCATTTTTCATTTTTTGTTGTGTGTATATGTGTTTGCTTTTTCGGTCTATTTGTTATTATTGTGGCAAAGATTCATCCCGCAGTTATTTATCAAAGGCTCATCTTGTGCCCGATCCTCTTCCCTCAGGATCCAGCAATGAGACCTGGAGTTGTCAAGAACATTCTCTACAGCCACTGGTTTCTGACTGGGCAGCTTCACACAGGACCATATGCTTTTGCTTTTTGGGGGTGTAAACTTAAAATATGAAAAATATACTTAAAACATTAAGAATATTCACAGCTTAAAAGTTCAGAGTTACACTTTATTCAGTGAGAATTTTTAAGGCCTTAAGCCCAGGAGGCAGCATCTTAAGTAACCCTGAGAAGACTGCTCTGAGGAGGCAAGGGGGAGGGGCTAGGTTATATAGAAGCTTTACAGCAAAGGACAGGTCGTCTGGATATCAAGAGATGATTGTTAAAGAAAGTCAGGTATCCCAAGTTAAGGAGTTCTGTGCTTTTAACAGAGGAGCCCAGAGTGCTACAGTCCATTGGGTCACAGAGTTGGACGACACAACTTGGCAACTCAACAAGCACAAAATGTATGGGGAGACGGGAAAAACTCACTAAAACCATTTCTCTGATCTGCACCTCAGCTGTCTAGGGCCAGTGTCCTGTGTTTTCACATCCTGAGTTTCCTCAGGGCTCACTGTAGGGAACTGGCCGCAGGGAATTGCCAAGTTGTACCCAACTGAGTGACTTCACTTTCACTTTTCACTTTCACTTTCATGTTGGAGAAGGAAATGGCATCCCACTCCAGAGTTCTTGCCTGGAGAATCCCAGGGACGGGGAGCCTGACGGGCTGCCGACTATGGGGTCGCACAGAGTCGGACACGACTGAAGCGACTCAGCAGTCCAGCTCTGTGCAACCCTACGGATGGTAGCCCACCAGGCTCCTCTGTCCATGGGTATCCCAGGCAAGAATACTGGTGTGGGTTGCCAGTCCCTTCGGCAGAGGATTTTCCCAATCCAGGGATCAGACCTGAAACTGCTAGATGGTAGGTATTCCTTTCGTTTCTGAATTCCCTCAGGCTCACTGGCTCATATTGGAGAGCTGCCATCGCTGTGACATCTTTGTTTCCTGATATGGCAGGGAATATTCCAATTTTCAGGGAGGATAAGAAAAAGGTGTGTCAACACAGACATGGACTCTGTTCTTGGTTTGAAATTGTGAAGAACTATATAGTGCAAGTCAATAGGAGCTATTATCACAATGAGGCTGTAACTGAGAACAGCTTATAATAATCTAATTTTCCACTAGGTGACAGCAGAGCCCATGGTATTACCTTAATCATTGTTTCCCCCCAACAACTAGGTTTGAGAATCTTCTGGAAGAAGATCCTGCCATTCTGGAGGGAATAATTACTGCTAAAAGGATGATACATGGCTTTGAGATGTCACGGTTGGTCTCTTGAGAGAACTAAACTCCAGATTTAAAAAAATGAATTTTAGCTTTTGACACTCTAAGTCACTTGAATTTATGGAAACAACTACAACAATAATTTTAAAAGCTAGCATTTATTAAACATTTGCTACATGTCGAGCATTGTTACAAGGCTTCGGAGCCCTTGAGACAACTCTACTTCCTAAGGCTTCTCAGGGAAAGAAAATCCCTCCTTTAATGAAGAGCTAAGCCTTTCCCAAGCTGCTCCTGTATCCATAGCACTAACCACACAAACATGTCCTCACAGTTTAAGTGCCCTGCCTGGGAGAGGAGGAGTTTGGTCAAGCATTTTACAACTTAGTCAAGAACGCTTTACAAGGTTGTATAAACAATTTCAGTTATAACTGGTGTTTCTCAGAGCATTTGTCTTCTTTTTTATAAACATTTTTTTTCCCTTGGTTGGATTGTTAACCCTTGGCTGGTGGCCCTTCTGGGGAGTGGAGGTGAATTTCTAAGTGACTCAAAGGAGTCTTCTAAGAAGCCAGACAGAATGAGTTTGACTCCACCACAGCACAAAGCCTTAAGCATCAGCAGGAAGATGGCTTCCCTCTGACTGTCCCTTAAATGACTCCTACCTGCTGGTCTTGGGCCCGAACAGAGCAAGGACTGAGAATTAAAATGCCAGGGCTGTTCTGGAACACACAGATGCACAAGCAGGCTTGCTTTGGATTTTTTTCTATCAGAAACCAGAGAGCCATTCTAGCTGTCTCCTACGCAGCTACCTGGTTTTTGGACTTCTTCTCTACCTGCAAGAATTGTTAAGTATAGACAAAGTTTCAAAAGGCACCACAGGGCATAGTTAAAAGGTTAAGTTTTCCCTCCCACACTTGCTCCCCGCAGGTACCCACTGTAACTACGGTTATCGGTTTTCAAAGCCTGCCGCTTTGTCACCCAGAGAGAACCGCTGCGCTCGGCAGAGTCACAGAAGAGATGCCAGCTCCTGACAAATCAGCTAGAGGTAGCTCAGACAGCAGAGTCTCTTACCATATGAACACCTCCTGTTGGTTCTTAGAGGCTAGTGGATATTGGAATGTGGGGAAATGAGCCAGAGAAAACTGGTAGTTAATGAGAAAATAACCTTATTAGTACACACAGACTGATGTGCCTTGGGAAAATTCAGTGTACTATTCCTATGGAAATGGCATGTTTTTAGAAGAAGGTTTAAAAATACAGGTAAGTATATCTTCTCTGTAAATACATGTAAAGACATACATGTGTGCACACATGTGTGCATGCTTAGTTATTCAGTTATGTGTAACTCTTTGAGACCCTTTGGATTATAGCGCACCAGTCCTTTTGGTCCATGAGATTCTGGAGGCAAGAATACTAGAGTGAGCAGCCATTCTCTTTTCCAGGAGATCTTCCAAACCCAGGGATCAAACCCATGTCTCCTGTGTCTCCTGCATTGCAGGGGATTCTTTACCTGCTGAGCCATCAGAGAAGCTGAAAGTGCATATATGTATTTGTTAACATATATTTGATGCAGTTCTTCCCTACAGTGTGAACCCAAGAATTAGCAAACAATGTCTCCAGGAGAGAAAAGCTGAGGTTCCTAGGTTCTACCAGGAGCCTGATCCCAGAAGGTCAGGCGGAACCATGAGAAGGAGCGGCCACTGCAGAGTGGCGCCAGGCTGGCCACACATAGCCCAGTGAGCACATTCGCTGGTGGGCCACGTAGTTGACTCCGGGCCTGATTATAGAGTCCTGCCTGAGCCTCAAAACATGTCTCGAGTTTGTCAGTAAATTATTTTGTTGTTGTTTTGTCACTAAGTCATATCTGACTCTTTGCAACCCATGGACTGTATCCCACCAGATTCCTCTGTCTGTGGAATTTTCCAGGCAAATGTACCGGAGTGGGTTGGCATTTCCTCCTCCAGAGGACCTTCTGAGCCAGGGATCAAACCTGTGTCTCTGTATTGGCAGGTGGATTCTTTACTGCTGAGCCACCAGGGAAGCCCATCAATAAATCATAGGATCACGTTAAATACAATTCTTCTGTGCTTCATCTTTCCCAGCACAGCTCCTTCTGGGAGCTGGAGTGATTATGGACCTCTGAGGGCAGGTCCAGGGGTCTAGCAGCTCACAGACTCCAAGCTGCAACCACTTTCTCTCCTGGGGCCTCTTTTGGATCTAACAGTTACCAATTTCTGGGGTTCTTGAACATAAAAAGCTAATTCTACCTCTAAGTTCAGTTCAGTTCAGTCACTCAGTCGTGTCCAACTCTTTGCGACCCCATGAATCGCAGCACGCCAGGCCTCCCTGTCCATCACCAACTCCCGGAGTTCACTCAGACTCACATCCATCGAGTCAGTGATGCCATCCAGCCATCTCATCCTCGGTCGTCCCTTTCTCCTCCTGCCCCCAATCCCTCCCAGAATTAGAGTCTTTTCCAATGAGTCAACTCTTCGCATGAGGTGGCCAAAGTACTGGAGTTTCAGCTTTAGCATCATTCCTTCTGAAGAAATCCCAGGGTTGGTCTCCTTTAGAATGGATTGGTTGGATCTCCTTGCAGTCCAAGGGACTCTCAAGAGTCTCTTCCAACACGACAGTTCAAAATCATCAATTCTTCGGCACTCAGCCTTCTTCACAGTCCAATTTTCACATCCATACATGACCACAGGAAAAACCATAGCTTTGACTAGATGGACCTTAGTCAGCAAAGTAATGTCTCTACTTTTCAATATGCTATCTAGGTTGGTCATAACTTTTCTTCCAAGGAGTAAGCATCTTTTAATTGCATGGCTGCAGTCACCATCTGCAGTGATTGTGGAGCCCCCAAAATAAAGTCCGACACTGTTTCCACTGTTTCCCCATCTATTTCACATGAAGTGATGGGACCAGATGCCATGATCTTCGTTTTCTGAATGTTGAGCTTTAAGCCAACTTTCTCACTCACCTCTTTCACTTTCATCAAGAGGCTTTTTAGTTCCTCTTCAATTTCTGCCATAAGGGTGGTATCATCTGCGTATCTGAGGTTATTGATATTTCTCCCAGCAATCTTGATTCCAGCTTGTGCTTCTTCCAGCCCAGTGTTTCTCATGATGTACTCTGTATATAAGTTAAATAAGCAGGGTGACAATATACGCCTTGACGTACTCCTTTTCCTATTTGAAACCAGTCTGTTGTTCCTAGTCCAGTCAATAAAACTCCTTACCTTCCTTCTAAGATTGGTTGTCCCAAATGCCTGTACAGTAAGTCCCCTATATATGAATGAATTCCAGTCTCAGAGCATGCTCATTTAGTACCAATTTGTTCATTAGTCCAACAAAGTTAGCCTCGGTACCCAACTAACACAATCAGCTACACAGTACTATACTGCAATAGTGTTTTTGACACAAATAATGTGTAATAAACAAAAAATAAAGAAAATATTTTGAATCTTACAGTATAGTACCTTGGCAAGTAGTAGTCCAGTACGATCGCTGGCATACAGGGAACAGTCACATCTTTGAAAGTTCACTAAGTTTTATATGTGGGGGACTTACTGTATTACCTTTCTTAAATGAACTGCACTCAGTAACACTGAGGAAAGTTACTGCTCATAAGGGTGTCTCAGGATAATTCTTTTGGACCCCTTCGAATCCCTAGCATGTCAACTGTACACAAATAAGAAGAAAACAAAACTCCCCTGTAACACTCAGCTAGAAATATTTCTAGTGGTTATTCTTCTGGATATATAGGTAAAATCTTTTATTAGAGCTAGCAATAATTCATTTGAAAACCTTTCGTGGGTAGACAATCGTGATTTTTATTTATTTAATCTTTTAAATATTTTTATTTTACAGTCTAAAACTTCTAGGATGAAATTAAATAATAACAGTGGTAGCTGGCTTGTCTCCCTCCTACCATTAGTGGAATACTTCTAGTATTTGACCATAAAAAATGATGCATGCTATTGATTTAGGATAGGAATTTGTATGTAGGGAGTATCTTCCTATTCTAAGTTTATCAGTTGCTTTGGTTGTAATTTATAGAATAAATTATAAGTTTCTTGATTTTCATCTGTCCACATGGATGACACTGGAACTAGACCTTGGCTAGGGAATAATAATGTTAATCTCATAGCATTGCTGCATTAACTTATCAAACTGCCTAGAATGCAGCAGCTGATCAATGAACGCATTATTATAGCTATTGTTAATAATTCTATCCTTGAAAGGGATCATAGTGAAAAGTCTCCTTAAAAAGGACTTGTGAATGATTACAAGTGTTAAATCTCTCATTATTAGAGAAATGCAAATCAAAACTACAATGAGATATATCACTTCACACCAATCAGAATGGTCATCATAAAAATCCACAAACAATAATTGCTGGAGAGGGTGTGGAGAAAAGGGAACACTCTTGCACTGTTGGTGGGAGTGTAAATTGATACAGCCACTATGGAAGACAGTATGGAGGTTCCTCAAAAAACTGGGAGTAGAACCACCATACGACCCAGCAATCCCACTACTTGAATATACCCTGAGGAAACCAAAATTGGTAAAGTCACATGCACCCGAATGTTCACTGCAGCATGATTTACAATAGCTAGGACACGGGAGAAATCTAGATGTCCATCATCAGATGAATGGATAAAAAAACAGTGGTACATATATACAGTGGAATATGACTCAGCCAGAAAAACAAACCCATCTGAATCAGTTCTAATGAGGTGGGTGAACCTCAGAGCCTATTACAGAGTGAAGTGAGTCAGAAAGAAAAGCAAGTATCATATATCAATATGTGCATATGAAATCTAGAAAGACGGCAGTGATGAACCTGTTTACAGGGCAACAGCAGAGACTCAGACCCAGAAGACAGACTTACGGGTGTGGCCTGGGGGAGGAGGGGGGAGGCTGGGACAGATGAGAGAATAACACGGAAGCACACGCGCTACCATGCGTAAAACAGAGCCAGTGGGGACTTGCTGCATGACTGGGGGACTCAAGCCAGGGATCTTAACAACCTGGAGAGCTAGGAAGGGCTGGAAGGTGGGAGGGAGGGTCAAGAGGCAGGGGACACAGGGACACCTCTGGGTGACATGTTGATGTATGGCAGAGGGCAATACAATATTGGGAAGCAATTTTCCTTCGATTAAAAATAAATAAGCTTTGGCGGGGGGGTGGGGGGAGAGTATTAAATCTAAGGCTATCTAATAAACATTCTAAGGCCACCGTGTACTTTTTTCTTTTCTGACAGCACGAGCCATTTATTTAGTAGCTACTCCATGTCAGTAGCTTTTCTTTTAAACTTTCTTAAACATCATTTCTTTTAAACTTTCTAACTGTAAGATAAAACTATTATCATTTTTACAATTTTTATTTTCTTTTGGGAGTATAGCCAATTAACAAATAATGTTGTGATAATTTCAGGTGAACAGCAAAGGGACTCAGCCATACATATACATGTATCCATTCTCCCCCAAACTCCCTCCCATCCTGGCGGCCACATAACATTGATGAGCTCTTTCTTCCAGGGTGGTAGGGGGACCATCTGTCCTACATTGCCCAGAACTGAGGGTTTCCAGGGACAAGGGCCAGATGTGCATTTCTATTGTCTGGTGCGGTTTTCCACATAAGGTCCCTCGTGGTCATCTCAGTTCAGCATGTTCAAATTCAGACTCAACATGCTAGCTTTCAGATATGAGTTTTTCTATCTTTCCCATCTCTGCCAAGACCAGTACCATCCCCCCAACTTGGGCTTAAATGTCAGAGTTACATCCCTCCCCCTCCTCCCATCTGGCCAATTCTGGCGCTGTGCTTTGATCACCTCAGCAGAGCCCCCTGCTATTCGCCTGGCATCAGGCCTCCCCCATGGCGTTTGCGTGGCAGGGTTTATTAGCTCAGCACCCTGCGCTCAGGCTGGGCCCCACCTGCTTCCCTCTGCACTGCTGCTTATGTCTCCTTAGAACTGAGTTCCAGGCGTAGCAGTTCCCGGAAGGTTAGTGGTTCTCGACTGGGATGTCCCCCAGAATCACCCAGGAGTTTTGAAATACTCCACTGCGAATGAGACTTAGTCTCTGGGAGTAGGACAAGGGCATGTGTGTGTTTTGAGAAAGCCCCTCAAGCAATTCTGATGACTGAGTCACTGCAGCTACGGGACCTCAATGCCTAGCGAATAAACCTCAGCTTTTTTATTGTGATACTTTAGGCACCAATTTTTGCTTTAAGCCTTACCTTCCTATTCTTTACATACCCCAAAGTCTGCCCCGACTGACGATGACCGTCGCTGTTTCCTGAATGCCTCCCAATGTTACACCTTTCATCAGTTTGTTCCTGCTTCCAGGAATACCCTTTCTTCTTCATTTCTGTTTCTCTTAATTATAACTTTCATTCAAGGGCAAGTTTAAATGAGACTGATTTAAATAAAAATACATTTAAAGTACTCAGAATAGTTCTTGAGTGTTAATAAACCCTCCATAAATACTAGTGGAATTTTTTTTATTATGAGAATATAAATGAAAAATCTCTGCCTCCGTGAGTCTTTACCTTCCCCTAGGTCAGAACTACTCGCTCCTTTGTTTGTTTCCATTGCACTTCTTTCTACTCCTTTAGGGTACTTGTCAGATTCTATTTCATTTTCTACTTATTTTTATCCTTCCCTCACCTCTCCTGGTAAGTGCAGTTTTATTGGTGAACTCTGTGTTGGTCAAGGAATACATTATATTCAAAACCCTAGAGTCCCCACTTGGTCTTGTTCACAGTATATTCTCATATTTTCACTCCTTTAAATTGAGTTCTAAATGATCTATATTTCTTGCCAACCCAACTAGACCCAGAAGTTAAAGGGCATTTCCAGCCTTCTTGCCCAGCATGGTTTTGTCTCAGAATTGAGCAGGGGAGAAGCCTGGCTCAGAGTCTTTTAAATTAAAAGTAGCGAGAGATTTTCAGTTAGAGCTAGGAGAAGGAGACATTAACACAAGTAGTACATACAGTCTGCCAGGACTCCGTGGTCTGTCTGCCCCTGGAGCAGGTGTGTAGTGTGGGGCTGCTTCTGACCGGTCTTATCTTCTTTCCTCCTGTTATTTGCTTATTGTCACTTTTATGTCTGGCATTTTGTTAGCACACCTCTCCAGTTGTTTCTGAGCCTTGTAAAGAGGAGATGGGTCACTGGGTAGCAGCTCCAGGTACTCAAATTTCCCCCTGAGAATTCAAGACCACAGCTGCTGAGCAAGGGCAGAATCTGTGATGGTGTTAGCTGGGCTCTTTGAAAAGCGTAATACTGTTAAAAGTCAAAATGCCTAGGTTTGTTGTTATTGTCAGCCAGGCGGCTATTTAAATTGTTTTCAAAGGATGAATTTCAGAGAGCAGTGTGTGTGTGCTCACTCAGTCGTGTCTGGCTCTCTGAGGTCCCCTGTCACCCACCAGGCTCTTCTGTCCATGGGATGTTCCAGGTAATATTGGAATGTGTTGCCATTTACTTCTCCAGGGGATCTTCCCTACCCAGGGATCAAGCTGGCATCTCCTGCGAGCAGGTAGATTCTTTTACCACTGAGTCACCCGGGAAGCCCTTCAAGGAACAGTGGCCTAACCCAAACCTGCACTCCTGGTGGGGGTGGCAGTACTGGCCCATCATTATGTCCCTGTGAACAGCAGCAGAAACGTAGATCCAGTTTGCTGGGACAAGGGGTGAGAGTGGCTCTCTGGGCACATGCCTGCATGTTGGAAGGTGACTAGCACTGTGCAGAGGGTGGCCATATGTCTTACTATTCAAACTGGGACCTGCCAAACAACAGAGTAAACTGGGGCTATCCCAGGCAAACTAGGACCTTAGCTATCAGAGTATAGACCATCCCACTGGAGACGTGGTCAGAGGTAGCCATTCTTTTCAACTGCAGTTAGTGTTAGAAGAGAAAGTGTAAATCCTGAGAGCAAGTACAATGATCCTCTGGACATGCTGGATTAATCTGGAAGTGACCAAGCTATTCAGTAAGTCCCTGTACTGTGACCTAATGTAAGAGTAGGCTTCTCAATTGAAAGAGCAAGTCAGGCATTGGGTCTGCTGAGAAAAGTTAGGCTCCGTGACCACAGAGAGGTGTGGACTCAGCCTGTACACTGAAGCTAATACCTGAACTGGGAGAGAATGTGTGTGTGTGTGTCTGAGTGTAATCACACTGACTGGGAATGTGTGTGAGAGTGTGTGTGTGTGTGTGTGTGTGTGTGTGTAGGTGGGGGTCATCACCCTGACTTGGAATGTGTGTGAGTGTGTGTGTGTGTAGGTAGGGGGTCATCACACTGACTGTGAGTGTGTATGTGTGTGTGTGTGTAGGTGGGGGGTCATCACACTGACTGTGAGTGTGTATGAGTGTGTGTGTGTGTGTAGGTGGGGGGGTCATCACACTGGGAGTGTGTGTGAGTGTGCATGTGTGTGTGTAGGTAGGGGGTCATCACACTGACTGGGAGTGTGTATGAGTGTGTGTGTGTATATGTGTGTGTAGGTGGGGGTCATCACACTGACTGGGAGTGTGTGTGAGTGTGTGTGTGTGTAGGTGGGGGTCATCACACTGACTGTGAGTGTGTATGAGTGTGTGTGTGTGTGTGTAGGTGGGGGTCATCACACTGACTGTGAGTGTGTATGAGTGTGTGTGTGTGTGTAAGTGGGAGTCATCACACTGGGAGTGTGTGTGAGTGTGAGTATGTGTGTGTGTGTGTGTGTGTGTGTAGGTGGGGGGTCATCACACTGATTTTGAGTGTGTGTGAGTGTGTGTGTGTGTGTAGGTGGGGGGTCATCACACTGACTTTGAGTGTGTGTGAGTGTGTATGTAGGTGGGGGTCATCACACTGACTGCATCTACTGTTTTCTGGCTTCTCCAGTCAAGTGGTCATTCCAGGGCCTTCCCAAATCCTGACCTTATCCTCAGGGTTCAGTCATAGGTGAGCTGCTCTGGGAAGTATTCTTGCTGCCCTTCAAATTCCATGGCTTTCCCTTTCCTGAGAACTGCTATGCCTTGTCTACTACAGACTTTCAGATTTAAGGGGAAATGTATCACCGGCCCAACTGGAAGGCACCTCTACTCATTTTTAACCCCTGTTGCACTGAGAAGTTCTTCAGTCCAGTTGGCCCATGGCATATACAGCTGTGTGTGGGTAAGTGCTCTTGTATATGGACTGTTTTTTCTTCCCAAGTGGATTGGGCAAATGAACTATATATTATTGTCCTTCCTCCATCTAAATGATTCAGTTATCTATGAACAGTTGTTGATTTTGAGAAGAATATTTTGTACGTGGAACCATTCTGGGTTTTTTCCCGAAATAGAAGAGCTATTAACTTTAGTAAAAATTACCTGAACTCTCTCCGTAAACATATTACCAAAAACCTGCCTAGTCTAGTTATTGATTATCAGACTTCTTAGAGGCCTAGGGGCATGAAGTCAGTATTTAGCTCGCAGAGTGATGCTGGCAGCCTAAGGTTTGCTTTGGAAATGGCACTCCAGGGATGGTGAGTACAAACACTATGTGAAAAATTTTATGTGCTTATCTAGATACATAAAGGGAGAAGGCAATGGCAACCCACTCCAGTGTTCTTGCCTGGAGAAACCCAGGGACTGGGGAGTCTGGTGGGCTGCTGTCTATGCGGTTGCACAGAGTTGGACACGACTGAAGCGACTTAGGAGCAGCAGCAGCAGATACATAAAGGGAACTAGTTTACTGAGAAAAGTAAACTTGGATTACATAGAGATACTTACCAGAATTGTAATAGATGGATGTCTCATTACTTAGAGAGCAAAAGAGCTTGGGCAGTATCATGTTCTATTGACTTACTTCACAAAGTTGGGTCCAGGGACCAACAGCACCCTTGTCTTTTTAAAATGCAGAATCTTAGGCTCTATCCAAGATCTACTCTAAACCAGAATCTATATTTTTAAAAGAACACCGGGTGAGTGGTGTGCACATTCAAGTTTGTGACGCATCATTGTAGGAAATAACATGAGAGAGCCTGATGGAATTTCTCTACTCTTTAAAAGTAGTTCTCAAAGCGTGGTCCATAGACAGTGACATCATCATCACCACCTTAGGAATTCTTGGCTCCCACCACAGACCTACTGACTCAGAAATGCTGAGGGTGTCTCCCAGCATTTTGCATTTTAACAAGCCCACCAGGGTGATTCTAATGAATGTTAAATTTCAAGAGCCACAGTTTTAAAGCAGAATTTCCTAAAATTTGATTTTTGGAATAGTAAAGTCTCTATAAACAGATGTTATGTGAAAAGAGTTCCATGGTCAAATAATTTTGAGAAATACCGGATTAAACAAAACTCAACAGTTGTATTTAAAAAGGAGTGTTTTGTAGCCTTTAATATGTTAATATGCATGGCCATATCCAAGAGGGTGGTATAGAATGCAAATGCACTTGACATCAGAATCATTTTTCCTGAATTACCACATAGGATTTGTGCTCATCATCCCTACAGTGCTGCCCTCATTTGCATGATTCAGGGGCAAGAACGATATGCTGGATATATTCTTCCTGCTCAAATCTCATTGGCCCGAGTCCAGTCATATAGCAGAGATGGCTAGGTTTCCATGAGCAAAAGCTGTATTTCAATGAGAGAAGAAGAAGAAACAGTCAGAGAAATAATCTCTGCTATAGCAAAAATATCAATAAACTGTAGAAGTGGGCATGTGGGGGCATGTAAATAGCAGTTTGCTTGAGGAATATTCACTTAAGGTATTAAGACATGCCTGTGTGTTACTCTAGCCTTGAGACAAAGTTCTGTTGTAAAGCAGACCTTTTTAAAGTAATTTTTACTGGAGTTTAGTTGCTTTACAATGTTGTGTTAGTTTCTACTGTACAGCAAAGTGAATCAGCTATATGTATGCCTATGTCCCCTTTTCTAGATTTCCTTCCCATTTAGGTCACCACAGAGCACTTGGCAGAGTTGCCCAAGCCGTACAGTAGGCTCCTATTAGTTACATACAGTATTAACACTGTATGTATGTCAATCCCAGTCTCCCAGTTCATCTCACCCTTGCCTTCCCCTCTTGGTGTCCGTGCATTTGTTCTCTACGTCTGTGTCTCAATTTATGCTTTGCAAACAGGCTCATCTGTACCATGTTTTTCTAGATTTAACATACATCTGTTATGGCATGTTTGTTTTTCTCCTTCTGACTTACTTCGCTCTGTATGGGAGTCTCTGGATCCATCCACATTTCTACAGACAAGCTAATTTCATTCCTTTTTATGGCTGAGTAATATTTCCTTGTATGTGTGTGCCACATCTTCTTCATCCGTCCGTCTCTTGATGGACATTTAGGCTGCGCCCACATCCTGACTATTGTGAAGAGTGCTGCAGTGAGCGTTGGGGTGCATGTATCCTTTGAACTATGGTTTTCTCTGGTATATATGCCCACAGTGGGGTGGCTAGGTCATACGGTAGTTCTATTTTTTTAAAGCACACTTTTAAAATGTTTCCTGCTTTATATTTCTTTCTCAACCATAAAAGAAGATAATTATAAAGACAATAGATGGTTTAGTGGCAAATCTTTATAAATCCATTAAATGTGTTTCAAGAGTCTGGCAAGGAACCAATTCCTGTGAATATCGGCAGTTAACAACACATTCTTCTATTGGTTTGGATAGTATACAGGAAAAGAGCTTTTACAGAGAGGGTGATTCTTTGATCACTCTGTTGTAACAACCTGGAATTCAGCCCCGTGTGCACTAATGGCTTCATTTTTCCAGGATGTGCCTAAAGAAATCAAGCTGTATGGCACTTGAGAGGCACTATTTTGTATAATATGAAGCTGTAATTTATGGTCAACTCCAGAAGGTACCCTCTTATGCTTGGGAAACCTAACTGCCATGAGTGGAAAGTCTACTGTGACCCCATTTCTACTGTATTAGTTCAAGTCCAGAAGTATGAGACCAAGTGAATTTTATGCATGGAGATCTAGAGTTCAGAATCAAGGGTTTTTTGTTTTTACAATTTTAAAAATTGAAGTAGAGTTGATTTACAGTGTTTCAGGTGGACAGCATAGAGATTCAGTTTCCTATGTACATATATATATATTCTTTTTCAAATTCTTTTCTAGTATAAGTTATTCAATTCAGTTCAGTCACCCAGTAATATCCGACTCTTTGCAATCCCATTGACTGCAGCATGCCAGGCTTTTTGTCCATCACCAACTCCCGGAGCTTACTCAAACTCATGTCCATCAAGTTGGTGATGCCATCCAAGCATCTCATCCTCTGTCGTCCCCTTTTCCTCCTGCCTTTAGTCTTTCCTACTGTCTTATAATAGGTTATTACAAGATGTTAAATAAAGTTCCCTGTGCTACAGAGATCTTTGTTGTTTATCCATTTTATATATAGTACTGTGCATCTGTTAATCCCAAACTCCTGATTTATCCCTCTCCACCCCTTTTCCCCTTTGATAACCATAAGTTTATTTTCTATGTCAGAATCAAGATGTGGTAATTGACATGTAAATAAAGATTATGATTAAGAGCCTTATTTTTAAACAGCTAAATGTTGTGATATAAAGAACTCTGCTTTTTATTTCCTTCAAAAGCCACATTTGAATGATGGTCAAACTTTTAGAAGGTAAAGAATTTCTTGATGCAGTCAATGTAGATTCAAAGAGCTGCTGCTACTGCGGCTAAGTCGCTTCAGTCGTGTCTGACTCTGTGCGACCCCACAGACGGCAGCCCATTGGGCTCCGCCATCCCTAGGATTCTCCAGACAAGAACACAGGAGTGGGTTGCCATTTCCGTCTCCAATGCATGAAAGTGAAAAGTGAAAGGGAAGTCGCTCAGTCGTGTCTGACTCAGTGACCCCATGGACTGCAGCCTACCAGGCTCCTCCGTCCATGGGAGTTTCCAGGCAAGAGTATTGCAGTGGGATTAGACTATAAATTAGAAAACATTTATATTATGCAAAATGAACTGTTCCTTGGCAAATTTCTCACTTCTCTGACTTAACACAGTGGACCTGTCTTTAAGAAGTCCATCAATGATTTAATCTATTATAAAATGGATGCAGCCTATTGAGAAAATCAAGTCAAAGTACTTAGCCATTTTATGAAGGAAAAATCAAACAATGAGCCATTATGTATTATTATGCCCTGAGAAACACAACTGATAAGAACAGAGCCATGTAAATGGAGTCTACTGTGATTGGCTATAGCCTGGCCTTAAAGGAAACAGGTTGGTGATGATTTTTTTTAAGGGTGTCTTTTTGTCAGGACTTCTTGTCTTAAAGGGCTTCCCTGGTGGCGCAGATAGTAAAGAACCTGCCTGCAAAGAAGGAGACCTGGGTTTGATCCTTGGGTTGGGAAGATGCCCTGGAGAAGAGAAAGGCAACCCACTCCAGTATTCATGCCTGGAGAATTCTATGGACAGAGGAATCTGGTGGGCTAGTCCATGGGGTCACAAAGAATTGGACACAACTCTGATGCTGGGAGGGATTGGGGACAGGAGGAGAAGGGGACGACAGAGGATGAGATGGCTGGATGGTATCACAGAGTCGATGGACGTGAATCTGAGTGAACTCCGGGAGATGGTGATGAACAGGGAGGCCCAGTGTGCTGCGATTCATGGGGTCGCAAATAGTCGGACACGACTGAGCGACTGAACTGAACTGTACTGAGCAACTAACACACTTGTCTTATAAACTTCTGAGGATGTTAGCTGGAATGCAAGTTTCTGACTGGAACATTTCCTGCCTCTTAAGTGGAAGCTTTCTAACTTCATGCCACTTCTTTTTACTGGAAAAAGCAGGCTATGTGCTTGCATGAATGTTCTCTAATGAGGTCCACTGGGGATCGGTACCTCTTAGGCAGATTTCCCTAGTGAGGTATGGTTGGTTCTACTCCTTCCCAAGGCTTCTGGTATCACCCAACAACGTTATTAAGTTGTGAGCTAGATCCTCAGATCACCATGGAGAGCGTTCTAAGTAGCAGGAATTCTAGGATTCCTCAGGTCTGACATATGTCTCTGGTGACCTACTTACCATAAGCAAGTCTTTCACGTACTCCCTTTGAACTGTGATAAAAAGTAGGCTACACAAGAGCTGACAGGGACAGCGTATCAAATCAAATCCCTAACCAGAGCCTGATTTAAAATCGTGAAACAGAGGGGACTTATCAAGTTAGATTTTACATGTGAGAATAATGAATTCTTAGTGTCCAGAGAAAACCCAGACTTCTGTACTCAGCATGACGATAGTCTCATTAGAAGACAACACAAATTAAATCACTTCCTTGTAGGTTAATGTTTAACAAATACATAATACTTAAAATGGAAAGAAGCACATTTTTGAAAATACTTTTTTTCCTTTTGAGCCTTTTAGAAGGACACCTGGGATTTATTTCAAGCTTTAAAGCCTTCTTACCATTTATATTGGGCTTTCCTGATGGCTCAGCAGTAAAGAATCCACCTACTGTTGCAGGAGATACAGGCTCGATCCCTGGGTAGGGACGATCCTCTGCAGGAGGAAATGGCAGCCCACTCCAGTATTCTTGCCTGGGAAATCCCATGGACAGAGGAGCCTGGTGGGATACAGTGCACAGGGTTGCAGAGTCTGGCATGACTTAGCAACTAAAGTACAGCAACCATTTATATTAACCACCAAGAGAAGTAAATAATGTGGGAAAGTAAGTATGGCCTTCCTAGCACTTGCCATAATCACTTTTTCTACTGCCCTTCACAGAGTAATATTTTCAGAGGACAATGTTGAATATGTGAGTTCAGTTCAGTTCAGTTCACTCAGTCGTGTTCGACTCTTTGTGACCCCATGGACGCCACACCAGGCTTCCCTATCCATCACCAATGCCCAGAGCTTGCTCAAACTCATGTCCATCAAGTCAGTGGTGACATTTATGTGGATGGCATCACTGACTCAATGGACGTGAGTCTGGGTGAACCCCGGGAGTTGGTGATGGAGAGGGGAGGCCTGGGGTCGCGAAGAGTCAGACACGACTGAGCGACTGAACTGAACTGAACTAAGTTCCAGTAGTGAAGCTCATTTACCTGATTTCCTGATGATTTACCCAACACTTCATTAGCTCTCTGAGAATGGACAGATGGACACATACAAGGCTCTAGTGACTCAATCACACCACCAACCAGTGCACCCATGACCTACCAGCTCAGGAGTCAGGCCCTTCCTCCAGTGGCTGGGAGGTCTAGTGGTCTGGAGCACACATTCTAATGTTGTGATTAAACTTAGTTTTCAGCTGTGAAACTAGGGCAAACTGCTTAATCTGCCTAAGCCGCAGGGGTTTTTTTGGCTAAAAGTGGAGTGATATAATACCTGCCTCATCCGGTTGTTGCACAGGATACATGAGGTCATGTCTGAGTGAGGCTCACTTGGCACTGGGCCTGCCCCTATGGCAGTCAATTTCTTTGTTGTTAGATTTATTACTATTACTACTTTTAATTAGACCATTGTGATACGAAAACTTACCTTTTAATAGGACTCAGAAGAAAAGGTAAAGAGCATGAATCTAGCTAAAGGGACCAAACAGAACTAAACTAAGCCACTGGCAGAAAAATGGAGCCTTGATGGATAGTTTTTCCAGGATGATTTACAGTATGATGGCTCAGCTCTAGGACAGTAAAATCTCAGTAAGCACCTACAAAAACTGGACATGGGGGAGGGAAGATGAGAGAAGGGGACTGCAGAAAATTCTGTTTTCAATTTAACAGCTTGAAGAAAGGGGAGGAGAGGCTGGAGATGACAAATGAATAAGCAGAGTGACTGACATGAAACAGGGCCCTCACTTGGTACTGTGTACCACTCTATCCAGCAAGCCTCTTTTTTTTTTTTTTTTTTTAATCAGAAGCCCGAGTGTTTGGCCAAAATCAAAGTAATGTTTTCTTCAGTAACTGCTGACTTCAGTACAGTCAGTTCAGTGGCTCAGTACTGTCCGATCTTTGTAAGCCCATGGACTGCAACACATCACGTCTATCTGTCCATCACCAATTTCTGGAGTTTGCTCAAACTCATGTCCATCGAGTTGGTGATGCCATCCAACCATCTCATCCTCTGTTATCTCCTTCTCCAGGCTTCAATCTTTCCCAACATCAGGGTCTTTTACAATAAGTCAGCTCTTCACATTAGGTGGCCAAAGAATTGGAGTTTCAGCTTCAGCATCCGCCCTTCCAGTGAATAATCAGGACTGATCTCCTTTAGGATTGATTGATTGGATCTCCTTGCTGTCCAAGGGACTCTCAAGAGTCTTCTCCAACACCACAGTTCAAAAGCATCAATTCTTCAGTGATCAGCTTCTTTATAGTTCAACTCTCACATCCATACATGACTACTGGAAAAATCACAGCCTTGACTAGATGGACCTTTGTTGGCAAAGTAATGTCTCTGCTTTTTAATATGCTATCTAGGTTTGTCATAACTTTTCTTCCAAGAGGTAAGCATCTTTTAATTTCATGGCTACTGTCATAATCTGCAGTGATTTTGGAGCCCAAGAAAATAAAGTCAGCCACTATTTCCACTGTTTGCTCATCTATTTGCCATGAAGATATGGGACTGGATGCCATGATCTTAATTTTCTGAATGTTGAGCTTTAAGCCAATATTTTCACTCTCATCTTTCACTTTCATCAAGAGGCTCTTTAGTTTTTCTTCACTTTCCGTCATAAGGGTGGTGTCATCTGCATATCTGAGGTTACTGATATTTCTCCTGGCAATCTTGATTCCAGCTTGTGCTTCATCTAGCCCAGCGTTTCTCATGATGTACTCTGTATATAAGTTAAATAAGCTGGGTGACAACGTACAGCCTTGATGTACTCCTTTTTCCTATTTGGAACCAGTCTGTTGTTCCATGTCCAAAACTGTTGCTTCCTGACCTGCATACAGATTTCTTAGGAGGCAGGTCATGCATTCCCTACTCTTAGAGAGTTTTCCACAGTTTGGTGTGATCCACACAATCAAAAGGCTTTGGCATAGTCAATAAAGCAGAAATAGCTGTTTTTCTGGAACTCTCTAGCTTTTTCAATGATCCAGCAGATGTTGGCAATTTGATCTCTGGTTCCTCTACCTTTTCTAAAACCAGCTTGACCATCTGGAAGTTCACGGTTCATGAATTGCTGAAGCCTGGCTTGGAGAATTTTGAGCATTACTTTACTAGCGTGTGAGATGAGTGCAATTGTGCGGTAGTCTGAGCATTCTTTGACATTGCCTTTCTTAGGGATTGGAATGAAAACTGACCTTTTCTAGTCCTGTGGCCACTGCTGAGTTTTCCAAATTTGCTGGCAGATTGAGTGCAGCACTTTCACAGCATCATCTGTCAGGATTTGAAACAGCTCAACTGGAATTCCATCACCTCCACTGGCTTTGTTCATGGTGATGCTTCCTAAGCCCCACTTGACCTCACATTCCAGGATGTCTGACTCTAGGTGAGTGATCACACCATTGTGATTATCTGGGTCTTGAATATCTTTTTTGTAGAGTTCTAAATATTCTTGTCACCTCTTCTTAATATCTTCTGCTTCTGTTAGATCCATACCACTTCTGTCTTTTATTGTGTCCATCTTTGCATGAAATGTTCCCTTGGTACCTCTAATTTTCTTGATGAGATCTTTAGTCTTTTCCATTCTAATGTTTTCCTCTATTTCTTTGCACTGATCACTGAGGAAGGTTTTCTATCTCTCCTTGCTATTCTTTGGAACTCTGCATTCAAATGGGTATACCTTTCCTTTTCTCCTTTGCTTTTTGTTTCTCTTCTTTTCACAGCTATTTGTACGACCTCCTTAGACAACCATTTTCCTTTTCTGCATTTCTTTTTCTTGAGGATGGTCTTGATTCCTTGTCTCCTATACTATGTCATGAACCTCTGTCCATAGTTCATCAGGCACTCTGTCTATCAGATCTAGTCCCTTAACTCTATTTCTCACTTCCACTGTATAATCATAAGGGATTTGATTTAGGTCATACCTGAATGGTTTAGTGGGTTTTTCCACTTTCTTCAATGTAAGTCTGAATTTAGCAATAAGGAGTTCATGATCTGAGCTGCAGTCAGCTCTCCGTCTTGTTTTTGCTGACTGTATAGAGCTTCTCCATCTCTGGCTACAAAGAATATAATCAATCTGATTTCAGTGTCAACCATCTGGTGATGTCTATGTGTAGATTCTTGTGTTGTTGGAAGAGAGTGCTTGCTATGACCAGTGTATTCTCTTGGCAGAGTTCTATTAGCCTTTGCCCTGCTTCATTCTGTGCTGCAAGGCCAAATTTGCCTGTTACTCCAGGTGTTTCTTCCTACTTTCGCATTCCAGTCCCCTATAATGAAAAGGACATCTTTTTTGGATGTTAGTTCTAGAAGGTCTTGTAGGTCTTCATAGAACCATTCAACATCAGCTTCTTCAGCATTATTGGTAGGCTTGGATTACTGTGATATTGAATGGTTTGCTTTGGAAACAGAGATCATTCTGTTGTTTTTGAGATTGCATCTAAGTACTGCATTTTGGACTTTTCAGTTGACTATGATGGCTACTCCATTTCTTCTAAGGGATTCCTGCCTGCAGTAGTAGATACAATGGTCATCTGAGTTAAACTCACCCATTCCACTCCATCTTAGTTCGCTGATTCTTAGAATGCCGATGTTCACGCTTGCCAGTCTCCTGTTTGACCACTTCCAATTTGCCTTGATTCATGGACATAACATTCGAGGTTCCTACGCAATATTGCTCTTTACAGCATCGAACTTTGCTTCTATTACCAGTCCCATCCACAACTGGGTGTTGTTTTTGGTTTGGCTCCATCCCTTTATTCTTTCTGGAGTTTTTTTCTCTACTGATCTCCAGTAGCATATTGGGCACCTACTGACCTGAGGAGTTCATCTTTCAGTGTCCTATATTTTTGCCTTTTCCTATTGTTCATGGGGTTCTCAAGGCAAGAATACTGAAGTGGTTTGCCATTCCCTTCTCCAGTGGACCACATTCTGTAGTTGGGTAAATTGATATTTAAAAACTTTATTTCTTGTAGGTCAGCAATCTTTCACAAGAAGCTTCCCTCTCATTTTGACTATAAAATTTCACAGGGCTTTTAGAAAATCTGCTCTCTTCAGTCTTTGCTAGTCATTCAAGTGTAAATTCTGAAACTGCTGTGTCCCCATAGAGATAACTGATAAAAAACAAAGTGTTTGAAAACAATTACTGAACAGGAGAACATATAAATTTTTAAAAATAATAAACTTCACATGACTTTCTTGAATGCTTCTCTTAACAAAAATTAGTAATTGGCAGGAACCATGACTTTCCCTCTTTGTAAATTTAGTGCTTGTTTTTATCATGTACTCAAAGAATCAGATAAGACAAAGAAAACCAAGTTCTTGTTTCACTCTTCCTACAACTCCCTTTCTCAAGAGGCAACCACTTTGAACTCTTCATAGTTTTATTTGATATTTTTACTTCCATATTTCTAAATAACACACCTACAGTAGTACTAATGTTTCAACTTTAGATATTCTCTGTTTTCTCACAACTATGAAAAGGGAGAATTTAGCTCTTTCCAGTCTTCATTGAGCACATTTCTTCCCACCCACCAACATCTTAAAACAGAATTGTAATATATTCTCTGTCAAAGTTATATTTTGTGTTTTTATTATTATGACTTTCCATGTATTAGTCACTGCCAAGCAAATAGCACATTATACTTAAATTTCTTTTATCGATGATCCCTTCTGGGTACCTTCTGTTCTCCTGCCCTAACTGGAACTTGTTGCTCTCTAGGCCTGTTGCACAACGGAGATCCTGCAACTCCCCTTTGGTGTCCTCTTGGGCTTCACCTCTCCCGTGTTGAATCCCTGCTTTCTGGACTCTCATGTATACTTCTTCCAAGATGCACTCTTTAATTTTGATGGAGCTTCTCTGGTGGCTCAGGGGTAAAGAATCTGCCTGCTAATGCAGGAGATGCAGGTTCGATCCCTGGGATGGAAAGATCCCCTGGAGAAGGAAATGGCAACCCAATCCAGTATTCTTGCCTGGGAAATCCCATGGACAGAGGAGCCTGGTGGGCTATAGTTCATAGAGCTGGACAAGACTGAGCATGAACAGTTGACTTTGATGGAGCAATCCTCCTATGCTTTCTAAGAAATGGAATATAGGAGGTATATATTTTTGAATTCTTATATATCTTAAAATGTGTGTATTTTATGCTGTCATTTCATTGATAGTTTGGCTAGGTATCAGATTCTAAGTTGGATGTGTTTTACTTCAGAAGTTGCAATTCAATTCTCCATTCTCCTCTAGTTTTCTTCTTTTCTTGTGATATGGTATATATTAAATACTTACTATGAGCTACATACTATGCTGTTATTATCTGTTTATCATCTTTTATTTTTTAAATTATGAAAATATAATACATTTATGAGTGACTTGGAAAATACAGAACAAGGTTACATACAGTTCCACTATATATTATAATTATGTTTTTAAGTAGATAAATTAAGATTTTAGTTGGAGTTTTGATATCAAACTTAAAAATTAATAGAATGAAAATATAGAGAAGTAGGATATAGTGACCTGAAAAGCATTA
The DNA here is from genome assembly GCA_917880005.1 of Nanger dama. NCBI lineage: Eukaryota > Metazoa > Chordata > Mammalia > Artiodactyla > Bovidae > Nanger > Nanger dama. The sequence goes on from CAKJTW010000107.1 coordinate 1,121,364, forward strand.
TGAACCAACTCAGCATAATTGAGATTTGTATAATTTTTCACGTAACAGTATGATACAATTTCTATTCAAGTTCTCATAGACTATAAACAAGGAGACACTGGAACATATCCCATCCTCTAGCTTTTGATGTTGCTACTGGGCAGTTAGGTGCACTGTAATTGAATATGATTCCCTCCTCATCTTTTTTTTTTTTTTTTAAATCTCAAGAAGCTGTTAGGATCTCTCTATTCTTTTCTAATAATAGAACGTTCTAAAATTTTACAATTTGGGGATACTCTTTCTGCCCTCTTCTGACGCCTGTGTCGGGAGCTTTCTCTGTCTCCTTTGTACTTTGATGAAACTTTGTTGCACAGGAGCTCTGGGTGACTGGGCCTCGTCTCTGGCCCCTGATTGGATTCTTCTCCTCCAGGAGCCAGGAATAGCAGCATCGTGATTCAACAACAACCTTTCATCTTGGGGGCTCGTCTGGGGTCCTTCAGGACAAGATGGGCCTAATAACCTATGTGAGCTTACTTCTGCTGACTCCAAATATCTTGAGTCTGCTGTTTGATTCTCAAGACAATGCCTTCCTGTCCTGGGCTCACACCTATACTGCATTCCACAATTGGTCTAACTGCTGGGTGTGTGGAGCACTCCCCTCTCCATCAGTGGAAGGCTTTCCGTGGTGGACATCTCCACTTCAAGGAAAATACTTTCTCCAAATGTGTAAATACCTTCGACAGCAATTACATGCGATGCCTCTCCTTCATCTGATGACATCTACCAACCCTAAAATGGACTGGTGCAACACTTTGTACTTTAACTATGGACATAATGTGACTTTTAATTTTGATTCTGATTGTTTTGTTTTTACTGTTTGATCTCTGCATCTGTAACTGTATAACTGGATTTGTTTCTAGCTGCATGAAAGCTTTCAAGTCACAAATGGCTGCTCAACCTCCTGCTACTGCTGCAGCTGCCTCCAACTACTATTTGGGGCCCCTGGATGAGATATCCTCAATATGAGGATTAGGAGAATATGTTGCCTCGTCAGTTTAGGGACAACGCCCTTCTCAGCTCAGAAGCAGATATAGAACAAAAATGACACCTCTTTTCCCTGGGCAACATAATTCTCCTAAAAGAAAAGGGGGGAATGAGAGGGTAACAGGCAGGAAGGCCAGGGGTCTCCAAACGGAGGAAATAGCCTGCAAATGTCAGACATTTTATCTCTCTTAAGTGGCAGGAGGAAACAAACTAGCGATATTTTTTCCTTCTGTATACAAATTTAAAAGGAGGTTTCTCTTAAAATTCTGTGTTGCCATAATGACACCTGGTTTCACTTGAAGTTAACCATTGCCTTTTTCTTATGAAAATGTTTATCTTAAGCTATGCTAATGTACTATGCATTTGCCCCAAACTCTGTCTTCAAGTCAGTTCGGGCGTTTTGGGCTCAGAACCTACTTGATAAACCAGTATGTTATACTCTGATATTGTTCCTCTAATTTTTGTAAATAACACTATTTGTATGGTGCTCTGAGCGCAGGCAGCTGCTGTGAGCTGGCGCACTGAGCGGCCGAGAGGAACTACCCCACTTCCGAGGTCAGGGGCAGCGGCCGAGAGCGCCAGGCTGCGACAGCACAGGAACGGCCAAGAGGAGCTACCCTGTGTCTGCCGGGAGGAACTGCCCCATGGCGGCCGGGAGGAGACACCCCGAGACCGAGGTCAGGGGCGGCGGCCAGGAGGAGCCACTCACGCCCAAGGGCTGGGCCGGCAGCCGGGAGGTGCAACCCAAGGAACCCTGGCTGCGCAGGCGCAGGAGGGCCTAGAGGAGCTATCCCACATTGAAGGTCAGGAACAGAGGTGGTAAGGAGATACCCCTCGTCCAAGGTAAGAAGCAGCGGCTATGCTTTGCTGGAGCAGCCGTGAAGAGATACCCCACGCCCAAGGTAAGAGAAACCCAAGTAGGAGGGTAGGTGTTTCAAGAGGGCATCAGAGGGCAGACACATTGAAATCATAGTCACAGAAAACTAGTCAATCTAATCACACTAGACCTCAGCCTTTTCTAACTCAGTGAAACCAAGCCATGCCTGTGGGGCAACCCAAGACAGGCGGGGTATGGTGGAGAGGGCTGACAAAATGTGGTCCACTGGAGAAGGGAATGGCAAGCCACTTCAGTATTCTTGCCTTGAGAACCCCATGAACAGTATAAAAGGCAAAATGATAGGATACCAAAAAAGGGACTCCCCAAGTTATTAGGTGCCCAATATGCTACTGGAGATCAGTGGAGAAATAACTCCAGAAAAAAACAAAGGGATGGAGCCAAAGCAAAAACAGTACCCAGCGGTGGCTATGACTGTGATAGAAGCAAGATCCAATGCTGTAAAGAGCAATATTGCATAGGAACCTGGAATGTCAGGTCCATGAATCAAGGCAAATTGGAAGTGGTCAAATAAGAGATGGCAAGAGTGAACGTCGACATTCTAGGAATCAGTGAACTAAAATGGACTGGAATGTGTGAATTTAACTCAGATGACCATTGTATCTACTACTGCAGGCAGGAATCCCTCAGAAGAAATGGAGTAGCCATCATGGTCAACAAAAGAGTCCGAAAGGCAGTACTTGGATGCAACCTCAAAAACGACAGAATGATCTCCGTTCGTCTCCAAGGCAAACCATTCAGTATCACAGTTATCCAAGTCTATGCCCCAACCAGTAACGCTGAAGAAGCTGAAGTTGAACGGTTTTATGAAGACCTACAAAACCTTTTAGAACTAACAACCATAAAAGATGTCCCTTTCATTATAGGGGACTGGAATGCTAAAGTAGGAAGTCAAGAAACACCTGCAGTAACAGGCAAATTTGGCCTTGGAATGCGGAATGAAGCAGGGCAAAGACTAATAGAGTTTTGCCAAGAAAATGCACTGGTCATAGCAAACACCCTCTTCCAACAACACAAGAGAAGACTCTACACATGGACATCACCAGATGGTCAACACCAAAATCAGTTTGATTACATTCTTTGCAGACAAAGATGGAGAAGCTCTATACAGTCAGCAAAAACAAGACCCAGAGCTGACTGTGGCTCAGATCATGAACTCCTTATTACCAAATTCAGACTTAAATTGAAGAAAGTAGGGAACACCACTAGACCATTCAGATATGACCTAAATCAAATCCCTTATGATTATACAGTGGAAGTGAGAAATAGATTTAAGGGCCTAGATCTGGTAGATAGAGTGCCTGATGAACTATGGATGGAGGTTTGTGACACTGTACAGGAGACAGGGATCAAGACCATCCCCATGGAAAAGAAATGCAAAAAGCAAAATTGCTGTCTGAGGAGCCCTTACAAATAGCTGTGAAAAGAAGAGAGGCGAAAAGCAAAGTAGAAAAGAAAAGATATAGCATCTGAATGCAGAGTTCCAAAGAATAGCAAGAAGAGATAAGAAAGCCTTCTTCAGCAATCAATGCAAAGAAATAGAGGAAAAGAACAGAATGGGAAAGACTAGAGAGCTCTTCAAGAAAATTAGAGATATCAAGGGAACGTGTCATGCAAAGATGAGCTCATTGAAGGACAGAAATGGTCTGGTCCTAACAGAAGCAGAAGGTATTAAGAGGAGGTGGCAAGAATACATGGAAGAACTGTACAAAAAAGATCTTCAAGATCCAGATAATCATGATGATGTGATCACTCATCTAGAGCCAGACATCTTGGAATGTGAAGTCCAGTGGGCCTTAGAAAGCATCACTACGACCGAAGCTAGTGGAGGTGATGGAATTCCAGTTGAGCTGTTTCAAATCCTAAAAGATGATGCTGTGAAAGTGCTGCACTCAATATGCCAGCACATTTGGAAAACTCAGCAGTGGCCACAGGACTAGAAAAGGTCAGTTTTCATTTCAATTCCAAAGAAAGGCAATGCCAAAGAATGCTCAAACTACCGCACAATTGCACTCATCTCACTTGCTAGTAAAGTAATGCTCAAAATTCTCCAAGCCAGGCTTCAGCAATATGTGAACCGTGAACTCCCTGAAGTTCAAGCTGGTTTTAGAAAAGCAGAGGAACCAGAGATCAAATTGCCAACATCCACTGGATCATGGAAAAAGTAAGAGAGTTCCAGAAAAACATCTATTTCTGCTTTATTGACTATGCCAAAGCCTTTGACTGTGTGGATCACAACAAACTGTGGAAAATTCTTCAAGAGATGGGAATACCAGACCACCTAACCTGCCTTTTGAGAAATCTGTATGCAGGTCAGGAAGCAACAGTTAGAACTGGACATGGAACAACAGACTGGTTCCAAATAGGAAAAGGAGTACGTCAAGGCTGTATATTGTCACCCTGCTTATTTAACTTCTATGCAGAGTACATCATGAGAAATGCTGGACTGGAAGAAACACAAGCTGGAATCAACATTGCTGGGACAAATATCAATAACCTCAGATATGCAGATGACACCACCCTTATGGCAGAAAGTGAAGAAGAACTAAAGAGCCTCTTGATGAAAGTGAAAGAGAAAAGCGAAAAAGTTGGTTTAAAACTCAACATTCATAAAACAAAGATCATGGCATCCAGTCCCATCACTTCATGGGAAATAGATGGGGAAACAGTGGAAACAGTGTCAGATTTTATTTTGGGGGCTCCAAAGTGACTGCAGATGGTGACTGCAGCCCTTAAAATAAAAGACGCCTAGTCCTTGGAAGAAAAGTTATGACCAACCTAGATAGTATATTCAAAAACAGAGACATTACTTTGCCGACTAAGGTCTGTCTAGTCAAGGCTATGGTTTTTCCAGTGGTCATGTATGGATGTGAGAGTTGGACTGTGAAGAAGGCTGAGTGCTGAAGAATTGATGCTTTGGAACTGTGGTGTTGGAGAAGACTCTTGAGAGTCCCTTGGACTGCAAGGAGATCCAACCAGTCCATTCTGAAGGAGATCAGCCCTGGGATTTCTTTGGAAGGAATGATGCTAAAGCTGAAACTCCGGTACTTTGGCCACCTCATGTGAAGAGTTGACTCATTGGAAAAGACTCTGATGCCTGCAAGGATTGAGGGCAGGAGGAGAAGAGGATGACAGAGGATGAGATGGCTGGATGGCATCACTGACTCGATGAATGTGTCTGAGTGAACTCCGGGAGATGGTGATTAACAGGGAGCCTGGCGTGCTGTAATTCATGGGGTTGCAAAGAGTTGGACATGACTGAGCGACTGAACTGAACTGAACTGCCCTTCTTCAAGATTCAAGTTAATCCTTTTATGGCCCAAGATGAACCATTTGGAGCCAAGATTATCCCAAAATACATCCTATAGGTGAGCGACCTGGTGCCATTCTAAGTTTTGAGACATTCTTTTCTTTTTTAACAGACTGCTGATGACTATATAACATCCAGCTAAAGACTAGCAGGGGGTACTATTTCTATCCCCTTCTGATGCCTATGTCAGAAGCTTTTACTTTAATAAAACTTTGTTACACAAAAATAGAATAAAATAAAATTTTACAATTTTATCTTGGCTTAAGCCTGTTTTTATCTGTGGTATTGGACATTCAGTATTGTATTGGGAAATCCTTCTAATTTAGAAAAAAAATACCCTGCAATTATGAGATATTCTGTTGTATTATTGCTTTGATTTTTCCTTCACCTTGAACCTGCTAGATGAACCATTAATTATTTTTTCTATTTTTCTTTCTTTTTGTCTTTCTATTTGTTCTCTGAACATTCCCTTTCCTATGGCATTATATTCTTATTTTATGGATGCACTTAAAAATTTATTTGAGAATATCAGTATTTTATTTACCTTTTTCTACTTGCATTCTTTTACTTCTAGTCACAGTTTTCAGTTAATTTTAATCACTAAATCAGTCACAAAGAGTTAAATCAAACAAACTTATTGGTGATAAAAGTGAGGTTATCAGTAGCAATTACTTCAAAGAAACTCTTAAAAGAATCAGTGCTGATTAGCATGTTTCCTAAATTCTCAACAGAATAAAGACATCATTAAGGTAGATATTAGTTAGAAGATGGTAAAAATTATCTCTATATTCATTGAAAACATAAGAGGATGAAATGTACTTAAGATATATAATTGGGCTTCCCTAGTGGCTCAGATGGTAAAGAATTTGCCTGCAATGGAGAGATCCAGGTTTGATCCCTGGGTCAGGAAGATCTCCTAGAGAAGGAAATGGCAACCCACTCCAGTATTCTTGCCTGGAGAATCCCATGGACAGAGAAGCCTGGTGGGCTACAGTTATGGGGTCACAAAGAGGTGGACACAACTGAGCATGAGACACATAATAAAGTAATATTTCACACAGAGGAGAATCACAGTAAAATAAACACCTAAGATTTGGTCTGTTAAGTTTCTCTTTTTGGAAACTGTTCCCTTCTCCACACCGTCATCTACATAATTTCATCAGTGTGTATGTATGTTAGTGGCCCAGTCGTGTCTGATTCTTTGCAACCCCATGGACTGTAGCCCACCAGGTCCCTCTGTCCATGGAATTCTCCGAGCAAGAATACTGGAGTGGTTGACATTTCCTTCTCCAGGGGATCTTCCTGAGTCATGGATTGAACTCTAATCGCCTGCATTGCAGGCAGAATCTTTACGATCTGATCTTCCAAGCCCAATTTCATCAGTACCTATAATATATATGACTTTTTTCACACCTTATTTGATTAGTCTTGGGTGAGAACCTGATCTAGTCCAATTGGAACTTAATCTAATCACATATTTTTCCTGGGAAATTTAAAAACTTAGAAAAAAAAAAGAAGACACTAGTATCTTTCTGGACACCTGAACACAGAAACTGCAAGTTCTAGGAACCATGTTTCCTGCTGGGAAAACCTGAGAAGCAGATGAGTTTAGCAAAAACCTGCACAGATACACAAGCAGGCACACAGTGTAAAGCAATGGCCAGAGAAGGATATAGAGTCTCAGAGACATCAAAATCAGCTTGTCCTAAATCTAGGCACATCTCTGTTCTGGGGATCTCAATATTCTCAGTAAAGTCTATCTTTGTCTTAAGTTAATTTAAATTGGCCTCTCTCTCTAGTGCTATTAAGAAAAGAAAAAAACCACTTAACTAATATTTTTGGTTTATCTGATGCTTTCTGCTGTGAAATGGAGTATTTCTTGCCACAGAGGTAAGCAAGAATATTACAGCCATTAGGGGTTCCAGCCTTATGAATGTAAATTTCTGAGCCTAGGAAGAACAATGCAGGGTACTGGACAGGCACAGTCACCTTCTTGTAAGCAGCAAGAGTGAACACTGAGGAGCTGGGAGGATGTAAGAAAGCACACGCCATCAGCCCCATCTGCCATTCCCTGTGCTGAACCAGGAACTAAGGATGCGAACAATCCGGAAGCAGAATTTGGCCCCAGATAGCCAAGATGCCTATGAAACAAATGAATTCAGTGAGCCCAGATGCCTGCCTCTTTCTGTACATAGAGGAGCACTAAAGTCCTTAACTTGAGATATCTGGTTTTCCTTAATTAACAATAATCTTCGATGTTCAGATGACCTGCCCTTTGTGTTGCAAACTTCTTTATAGAAGTTCCCTCCCCAACCTTGTTGGAGCAGTTTCTCAGGGTTACTTGGGATGCTGCCTCTGGGGCTTGAAGTCTTAAATATTCCCACTAAATAAATATAACTGTCAGCATTCAGTTGTGACTGTATTTTTAGTTGGCACTGTGAACTTGGTAATGGGTTAATGCTCTAAATACTTTACCTCATTAAATCGTCACAACAACCTGTGAGGTTGGTAATACTATATTACACATGAAGAAAATTTTGAGTTATAACTACTGTATAAAAGATAATGCTATTCAAATGTTCCATAGGTGTCTCAAATCAACATGTATAAAACACAACCTTTTCTCCATCTGTAAAATGGGGAAGGTTATTCTCAAAGCCTTGGCTGGTCTTCTCCTTACATAAATCTAACCAATTCCATCTAACATTTTCCAGTCCTGTGGACCCTGATGAATTTTCCAAATTTGCTGGCATATTGAGTGCAGCATTTTAATAACATCGTCTTTTAGGATTTGAAATAGCTCAACTGGAAAAGGTCAGTTTTCATTCCAATCCCAAAGAAAGGCAATGCCAAAGAATGTTCAAACTATCGCACAATTGCACTCATCTCACATGCTGGCAAAGTGATGCTCAAAATTCTCCAAGCTAGTTTTCAACAGTACATGAACCGAGAACTTTCAGATGTTCAAGCTGGATTTAGAAAAGGCAGAGGTACCAGAGATCAAACTGCCAAATTCTGTTGGATCATAGAAAATGCAAGAGAATTCCAGAAAAACGTCTACTTCTGCTTCATTGACTGTGCTAAAGCCTTTGACTGTGCTAAAGCCTTTGACTGTGTGGATCACAACAGACTGGAAATTCTTCAAGAGATGGGAATACTAGACCGCCTGACCTGCCTCCTGTGAATCCTGTATGCAAGTCAGGAAGAAGCAACAGTTAGAACCAGACATGGAACAATGGACTTGTTCCAAATTGGGGAATGAGTACGTCAAGGCTGTATATTTTCACCCTGCTTATTTAACTTATATCCAGAGTATATCCTATGAAATGCCATGCTGGATGAAGCACAAGCTGGAATCAAGATTGCCGGGAGAAATATCAATAACCTCAGATATGCAGATGACACCACCCTTATGGCAGAAAGTGAAGAGGAACTAAACAGGCTCTTGAGGAAAGTGAAAGAGGAGAGTGAAAAAGTTGGCTTAAAACTCAACATTTAGAAAAGGAAGAACATGGCATCTGGTCCCATCACTTCATGGGAAATAGATGGGGAAACAGTGACAGACTTTCTTTTGGGGGGCTCCAGAATTACTGCAGATGCTGACTGCAGCCATGAAATTAAAAGATATTTACTCCTTTGAAGAAAGGCTATGACCAACTTAGTCAGCATATTAAAAAGCAGAAATATTACTTTGCCAACAAAGGTCTGTATAGTCGGTTACATTTTTTCCAGTAGTCATGAGTGGATATGAGTTGAATCGCAAAGAAAGCTGAGCAACAAAGAACTGATGCTTTTGAACTGTTGTGTTGGAGAAGACTCTTGAGAATCCCTTGGACTGCAAGGAGATCCAACCAGTCAATCTTAAAGGAAATCAGTCTTGAATATTCATTGGAAAGACTGATGTTGGAGCTGAACCTGCAATACTTTGGCTATCTAATGTGAAGAACAGACTCCTTGGAAAAGACCCTGATGCTGTGAGAGATTGAAGTTGGGAGGAGAAGCGGACCACAGAGGATGAGATGGTTGGATGGCATCACCGACTCAATGAACATGAGTTTGAGCAAGCTCCAGGAGTTGGTGATGGACAGGAGGCCTGGAGTGCTGCAGTCCACAGGGTCACAAAGTGTTGGATACAACTGAACGGCTGAGCTGAACTGAACCAATTTCTTCTAACCCAGAGGTGTCAGCTTAAGTGTCCTCTGGGAAGGCTGCTCTGCCTACTCAGTCTTAAAGTAGGTTCTCCAGTAGCACCCTGTTAGTATTTTCTTCACTAACATTGTAATTACATAGTAAATATTTTGCTTAGTTCATTTCTTTTGCAGGCTCTTGTATTGCACTTTGAATTCCAGTGCATACCAGTGTTCTTTGCCATTGTAGACCCTACATCTAGCACAGTCCCTGGCACAGGGATGGCGCTTCATAAATGTGTTTGGCTAAATTAAAGCTTCCTAAATAAGGCCATATTCAATGACTTTCAACACCTATTTATTGAACCACTGATACATGCAGGGCACTCTGTAAGGCCTTATTGAGACAAAGGCAGAGACAAAGATACAGCTTCTCTGTGCAAACAGTCACAGTATATGGGAAATGATACATTTCCTGCCATATCAGTAAATAAGGATGTCATGACCATCAGTAATTGTAGCCCTCAAAAATAAGCTGGTAAGCCCTAAGGGTACTCAGGAAGGAGAAGAATTCCTACCATCTAGCAACCATCAGATTGCAGCCACTCCTAAGAGAGCTCAGGATGTGAATATACAGGACACTGGCCGGGACAGCTGAGGGGCATATGAAAGGAATAATTTCAGGGAGTACAGACTCCTGCATCCTCCCATACACAGAAAAGGTCTAAGTCCCTTGACTTGGTTTTCTTTAGTTAACAATAGTCTTTTGATGTTCAGACAACCTGCCCTTTGTTGCAAAACTTCTATATATAACCTGGCTCTCCCACTCACCTCCTCAGAGCAGTTCTCTCAGGGTTACTCAAGCTGTCTCCCAGGCTTGAAGTTCTAAAAATTTCCACAAAGTAAAATGTAACTCTCAACTCTTAGGTTGTGAATATTTTTTAAGTCGACAAGCATAAGACTCAGGCATGGAAATAATTATAAGGAGTGAGATGTTATAACAGAGATATGAACAAAGTGTGGTTGTTACAAACGAGGAAGCAATTGAGATGTGGTCCAAGGCATTAAAGTGAGGGAAAAGAAACAAAGGAATTGCTAGGGTTCTGTCAGATTCTTCATAATATCATTATTCTAATACAGGTTTTTCCTACCTCTTCTTCCAGTTTACAAGATCTGGAGCAGAAGTCACAGTAGTTTCTCAAGTAGTGAAATATGAAACCATATATTCTCTTGAATTTTATGATCACCCTTACCCTTTATCTCCATATGAATCTGTAAAGATACTGAGACAAGCTGCTTGCTTCAGTCCAGACTTCCATTACAGGTCAGGTTTTTTTCTCTCACACTGCCAAATCTGCTTATCCTGATTCTAAGATTGAGGACAATGGCTTTTGATTCCATTTAACACTCAAAGAAAGCCTTCCTAAGTGAACAGTGCAAAGATATAGAGGAAAACAATAGAATAGGAAAGACTAGAGATCTCATCAAGAAAATGAGATATCAAGGGAACATTTCATGCAAAGATGGGCTCAATAAAGGACAGAAATGGTAGGGACCTAACAGAAGCAGAAGAGATTAAGAAGAGGTGGCAAGAATATACAGAAGAGCTATACAAAAAAGGTCTTCATGACCCAGATAACCACGATGGTGTGATCACTCACCTAGAGCCAGACATCTTGGACTGTAAAGTGAAGTGGGCCTTAGGAAGCATCGCTGTGAACAAAGCTAGTAGAGGTGATGGAATTCCAGCTGAGCTATCCCAAACCCTAAAAGATGATGCTGTGAAAGTGCTGCACTCAATATGCCAGCAAATTTGGAAAACTCAGCAGTGGCCACAGGACTGGAAAAGGTCAGTTTTCACTCCAATCCCAAAGAAGGGCAATGCCAAAGAATGTTCAAACTATTGCACACTTGCACTCATTTCACAGGATAACAAAGTAATGCTCAAAATTCTCTAAGTCAGGCCTCAACAGTACATGAACCAAGAGCTTTCAGATGTTCAAGCGGGATTTAGAAAAGGCAAAAGTACCAGAGATCAAATTGCAAAAATTCTGTTGGATTATAGAAAAAGTGAGAATTCCAGAAAAACATTTACTTCTGCTTCACTGACTGTGCTAAAGCCTTTGACTGTGTGGATCACAGCAAACTGTGGAAAATTCTTCAAGAGATCGGAATACCAGACCACCTTACCTGCCTCCTGTAAATCCTGTATGTAGGTCAAGAAGCAACAGTTATAACTGGACTTGGAACAATGGACTGTTTCCAAATTGGGGAAGGAGTACATCAAGGCTGTATAATTTCACCTTGCTTATTTAACTTATATGCAGAGGACATCAAGCAAAATGCCAGGCTGGATGAAGCACAAGCTGGAATGAAGATTACCGGGAGAAATATCAATAACCTCAGATATGCAGAGGACACCACCCTCCTCTCCTGGCAGAAAGCAAAGAAGAACTAAAGAGCCTTTTGATGAAGGTGAAAGAAGAGAGTGAAAATGCTGGCTTAAAACTCAACATTCAAAAAACTGAGTTCATGGCATCTGGTTCCATCACTTCATGGCAAATAGAAGGGGATGCAATGGAAACAGCAAAGTGACAGACTTTATTTTCTTGGGCTCCAAAATCACTGCAAATGGTGATTGCAGCCATGAAATTAAAAGAGACTTGCTCCTTGGAAGAAAAGCTATGAAAAACCAGTCAGCATATTAAAAAGCAGAGATATTACTTTGCCAACAAAAGTCTGTATAAGAACCGACTCATTTGAAAAACCCTGATGCTGGGAAAGATGAATGCAGAAGGAGAAGGGAATGACAGGGGACAAGATTTTTGGATGGCATCACTGACTCAATGGACATGAGTTTCAGCAAGCTTTGGGACATGGTGAAGGACAAGGTAGCCTGGAGTGCTGCAGTCCATGGGGTCGCAGAGTGGGACAAGCCTGAGTGACGGAACAACAACAACTCTCAAAGGATAATGTTGTTCTTTAAAGACACTGTCCCAAGTGTTCTCATTACAATGGGTGGTTTCTTGGACAATTACCTGTCTGATGTGCATATTCTCTCCCACTGATCTGTAACAGGTACTCCACCCCAACATGGCTTATGATCCATGATGAAGCTCTTTCTTCTCTATCTTCCCTATATCTTTGTTATATGTCTAGAACATTTCACATAAAACCTTTCTTTGGTGTTTGCATGTGTATGTTTCAGAGTGATTAGGGTTGATTTAAAGGGAAAAAAATGCTGTTGGCAAACCACAGTAAAACTCACAAAAGGATAAAACAGGAGGAAACAAAGATATTACTTAACTGTATACATTTAAAATATTAGCATTTAAAGTACTTATCACTGTCGACTTAAAAAATATTCACAACCTAAAAGTTGAGATTCATGTTTTAATTGGCATAAATTTTTAGGACTTCAAGTTCTAGAGACAGCATCTCAAGTAACCCTGAGAGAGCTGCTCCAAGAGGCGGTGGTGGTAGTGGTGGGAACCAGGTGTTTGTGACAAAGGGCAGGTAGCATAAACATCAAATGGTCATTGTTAATCAGAGAAAAGGAGATAACTCGAGTTTAGTGCTTTCAGTGCTTTTCTGTGTAAGGGAAGATACAAGAGTATGGGCTCAGTAAATTCATTCCTTTGATTCGCCCTTTGCTAACCGGGGGCCAGTTTCCTTTGCTCTCACATCCTGAGTGGCCTCCCTCAGGGCTCAGAGTCGGGAGTGGCTGATGGCTGTTCAGTTCAGTTTGTCTCAGTTCAGTCACTCAGTCATGTCCAGCGCTTTGCAACCCCATGGACTGCAGCATGCCAGGCCTCCCTGTCCATCACCAGTTCCCAGAGTTTACTCAGATTCAAGTTCATTGAGTCGGTGATGCCATCCATCCCTCTCATCCTCTGTCCTTCCCTTCTCCTCCCTCCTTCAGTCTTTTCCAGCATCAGGGTCTTTTCAAATGAGTCAGTTCTTCACATCAGGTGGCCAAAACATTGGAGTTTCAGGTTCAGCAATGAATAGTAAGGATTGATTTCCTTCAGAATGGACTTGTTGGATCTCCTTGCTGTCCAAGGGACTCAGTTGTTCAGCACTCAGCTTTCTTTATAGTCCAACTCTCACATCCATACATGACTACTGGAAAAACCATAGTTTTGAGTAGACAGACCTTTGTCGGCAAAGTAACATAGATGGACCTTTGTTGGCAAAGTAATGTCTCTGCTTTTTAATATGTTGTCTAGTTTGGACATTAACCATGCTTCCAAGGTACAAGCGTCTTTTAATTTCATGGCTGCGGTCATCATTTGCAGTGATTCTGGAGCCCCCAAAATAAAGTCTGTCACTGTTTCCATTGTTTTCCCAACTATTTCCCATGAAGTGTTGGGACCAGATGCCATGATCTTAGTTTTCTGAATGCTGAGTTTTAAGGCAACTTTTTTTCTCCTCTTTCACTTTCATCAAGAGGCTCTTTAGTTCTTCACTTTCTGCCATAGGGGTGGTGTCATCTACATATCTGGGGTTATTGATATTTCTCCTGGCAATCTTGATCCCAGCTTGTGCTTCACCCAAGCCAGCACGTCTCATGATGTACTCTGCATATAAGTTAAATAAGCAGATTGACAATATACAGCCTTGACATACTCCTTTCCCGATCTGGAACCAGTCTGTTGTTCCATGTCCAGTTCTAACTGTTGCTTCTTGACCTGCATACAGATTTCTCAGGAGGCAGGTCAGGTGGTCTGGTATTCCCATCTCTTGAAGAAATTTCTGCAGTTGTGATCCACAAATTTCTGTTGTGATCCACACAGTCAAAAGCTTTGCCATAGTCAATAAAGCAGAAATAGATATTTTTCTGGAACTGTCTTCCTTTTTGATGATCCTTCAGATGCTGGCACTTTGATCTCTGGTTCCTCTGCTTTTTCTAAATCCTGCTTGAACATCTGGAAGTTCACAGTCCACTTGAAGCCTGGCTTGGAGAATTTTGAGCATTACTTTGCTAGCGTGTGAGATGAATGCAGTTGTGCAGTAGTTTGAGAATTCTTTGTCATTGCTTTTCTTTGGGATGAATGAAAACTGACTTTTTCAGTCCTGTGGCCACTGCTGAGTTTTCCAAATTTGCTGGCAGATTGAGTGCAGCACTTTAATAAGCATCATCTTTTAGGATTTGAAAAAGCTCAAGTGGAAGTCCATCACCTCCACTAGCTTTGTTCGTAGTAATGCTTCCTAAGCCCCACTTGACTTCACATTCCAGGATGTCTGGCTCTAGGTGAGTGATCACACCATCGTGATTATCTGGGTCGAGAGGATCTCTTTCGTATAGTTCTTCTGTGTATTCTTGCCACCTCTTCTTAATATCTTCTGCTTCTGTTAGGTCTATACCATTCCTGTCCTTTATTGTGTCCATCTTTGTATGAAATGTTCCCTTGGTTTCTCTAATTTTCTGGAAGAGATCTCTAGTCTTTCCCATTCTATTGTTTTCCTCTATTTCTTCACATTTATCCCGGAAGAAAGTTCTTATTTCTCCTTGCTATTCTTTAGAACTCTGCATTCAAATGGGTATACTCTTCCATTTCTCCTTTGCCTTTCTCTTCTTTTTATAGCTGTTTGTAAGGACTCCTCAGACAACCATTTTGTCTTTTTGCATTTCTTTTTCTTGTGGATGGTCTTGATCACTGCCTCCTGTACAATGTCAGGAACCTCCATCCATAGTTTTTCAGGCATTCTGTCTATCAGATCTAATCTCTTCAATCTGTCACTTCCACTATATAGTTGTAAGGAATTTAATTTAGGTCATACCTGAATGGTCTAGTGGTTTTCCCTACTTTCTTCCATTTAAATCTGTATTTGGCAATAAGGAGTTCACAATCTGAGCCACAGTCAGTGCCCAGTCTTGTTTTTGTTGCCCGTATAGAGCTTTTCCATTTTTAGTCACAAAGAATATAAACAATCTGATTTCAATGTTGACCATCTGGTAATGTCCATGTGTATGGTCTTCTCTTATGTTGCTGGAAGAGGGTGTTTCCTATGACCAGTGCATTCTCTTAGCAAAGCTGTTAGCCTTTGCCCTGCTTCATTCTGTATTCCAAGGCCAAGTTTAGTGCTTTTAGTACTTTTCTGTGAAAGGGAAGATGCAAGAGTCTGGGCTCACTAAAATCATTCCTTTGATATGCCGGTTGCAGATGGGGGCAGTTTCCTTTGCTTTCACATCCTGAGTGTCCTCCCCCAGGGCTCAGGGTAGGGAGCGGCTGATGGTTGCTAGATAGCAGGTATTGTTCTCCTTCCTGAGTGCCCTTAGAGCTCACTGAGTGAGCCTAGAAATTAGACACTGCCCGCCCCCCAACCAAAACAACAACAACAAATCAATTTGCCTCCGAAGACCCTAGGGAAATAGAATGGACAAAAAAACACACACCAGAAACACACACACACACACACACACAATACCATCCACAAAAAACAGAAAACAGAAAATAAAAAAAGAGAACAACTTTAAAATTATTTTTATTTAATCCAAAAACCTTACTCATCCAGTGATGTAGTCCCAAAGGGACCAGCTTTGCATACTGGAAGTCCTGGCTCTAGCTGCAGTTAGAAGTCCATATTTGCCATTTATTACACACTCCACGTCCGAGGTCAAAGGCGGCCACAAGAAGCCACCTCACGATCAAGGCCAGGGCGGCAGCTGGGAGGAGCCACCTCGTGCCCAAGGCCAGGGGCGGTAACCCTGAGGAGCCACCCCGAGCCCTAACCCGAGGCCATGGGCGGCAGCTGAAAGGAGCCACCCACGCCCGAGGAGTGCTGGCTGTGCAGGAGCAGGAGGGCCTAGAGGAGCTATCCCACAATGAAGATCAGGAAGGCGGCAGTAAGGAGATACCCCTCGTTCAAGGTAAGAAACAGCAGCTGTGCTTTGCTGGAGCAGCCGTGCAAAGATACCGCACACACAAGGTAAGAGAAACCCAAGTAAGATGGTAGGTGTTTCAAGAGGGCATCAGAGGGCAGACACACTGAAACCATACTCACAGAAAACTAGTCAATCTAATCACACTAGGACCACAGCCTTGTCTAACTCAATGAAATCAAGCCATGCCTGTGGGGGAACCCAAGACAGGCAGGTCATGGTGGAGAGGTCTGACAGAACGTGGTCCACTGGAGAAGGGAATGGCAAGCCACTTAAATATTCTTGCCTTGAGAACCCCATGAACAGCATGAAAAGACAAAATGATAGGATACTGAAAGAGGAACTCCCCAGGTCAGTAGGTGCCCAATATGCTACTGGAGATCAGTGGAGAAATAACTCCAGAAAGAATGAAGGGATGGAGCCAAGGCAAAAACAATACCAAGTTGTGCATGTGACTGATGATAGAAGCAAGGTCCAATGCTGTAAAGAGCAATATGACATAGGAACCTGGAACGTCAGATCCATGAATCAAGGCAAATTGGAAGTGGTCAAACAAGACATGGCAAGGGTGAACGTTGACATTCTAGGAATGGACTGACAAAAAGCAGTCTAGGAATGACATTCTAAAATGGACTGGAATGGGTGAATTTAACTCAGATGACCATTGTATCTACTACTGCAGGCAGGAATCCCTCAGAAGAAATGGAGCAGCCATCATGGTCAACAAGAGTCCGAAATGCAGTACTTGGATGCAATCTCAAAAACGACAGAATGACCTCTGTTCGTTTCCAAGGGAAACCATTCAATATCACAGTTATCCAAGTCTATGCCCCAACCAGTAACGCTGAAGAAGCTGAAGTTGAACGGTTTTATGAAGACCTACAAGATCTTTTAGAACTAACACCCAAAAAAGATGTCCTTTTCATTATAAGGGACTGGAATGCTAAAGTAGGAAGTCAAGAAACACCTGGAGTAACAGGCAAATTTGGCCTTGGAATGCGGAATGAAGCAGGGCAAAGACTAATAGAGTTTTGCCAAGAAAATGCACTGGTCATAGCAAAACACCCTCTTCCAACAACACAAGAGAAGACTCTACACATGGACATCACCAGATGGTCAACACCAAAATCAGATTGACTATATTTTATGCAGCCAAAGATGCAGAAGCTCTATACAATCAACAAAAACAAGACCAGGAGCTGACTGTGGCTCAGATCATGAACTCCTTATTACCAAATTCAGACTTAAATTGAAGAAAGAAGGGAAAATCACTAGACCATTCAGGTATGACCTAAATCAAATCCCTTATGATTATACAGTGGAAGTGAGTAATAGATTTAAGGGCCTAGATCTGATAGATAGAGTGCCCAATGAACTATGGAATGAGGTTCGTGACACTGTACAGGAGACAGGGATCAAGACCATCCCTATGGAAAAGAAATGCAAAAAGCAAAATGGCTCTCTGAGGAGCCCTTACAAATAGCTGTGAAAAGAAGAGAGGCAAAAAGCAAAGGAGAAAAGGAAAGATATAAGCATCTGAATGCAGAGTTCCAAAGAATAGCAAGAAGAGATAAGAAAGCCTTCTTCAGCAATCAATGCAAAGAAATAGAGGAAAAGAACAGAATGGGAAAGACTAGAGAGCTCTTCAAGAAAATTAGAGATATCAAGGGAACGTGTCATGCAAAGATGGGCTTGATAAAGGACAGAAACGGTCTGGACCTAACAGAAGCAGAAGATATTAAGAAAAGGTGGCAAGAATACACAGAAGAACTGTACAAAAAAGATCTTCACGACCCAGATAATCATGATGATGTGATCACTCATCTAGAGCCAGACATCTTGGAATGTGAAGTCCAGTGGGCCTTAGAAAGCATCACTACGACCGAAGCTAGTGGAGGTGATGGAATTCCAGTTGAGCTGTTTCAAATCCTGAAAGATGATGCTGTGAAAGTGTTGCACTCAATATGCCAGCACATTTGGAAAACTCAGCAGTGGCCACAGGACTGGAAAAGGTCAGTTTTCATGCCAATTCCAAAGAAAGGCAATACCAAAGCATGCTCAAACTACCGCACAATTGCACTCATCTCACATGCTAGTAAAGTAATGCTCAAAATTCTCCAAGCCAGGCTTCAGCAAGACGTGAACCATGAACTTCCTGATGTTCAAGGTGGTTTTAGAAAAGGTGGAGGAACCAGAGATCAAATCACCAACATCTGCTGGATCATGGAAAAAGTAAGAGAGTTCCAGAAAAACATCTATTTCTGCTTTATTGACTATGCCAAAGCCTTTGACTGTGTGGATCACAATAAACTGAGGAAAATTCTGAGAGATGGGAATACCAGACCACATAATCTGCCTCTTGAGAAATCTGTATGCAGATCAGGAAGCAACAGTTAGAACTGGACATGGAACAACAGACTGGTTCCAAATAGGAAAAGGAGTACGTCAAGGCTGTATATTGTCATCCTGCTTATTTAACTTCTATGCAGAGTACATCATGAGAAACACTGGACTGGAAGAAACACAAACTGGAATCAAGATTGCTGGGAGAAATATCAATAACCTCAGATATGCAGATGACACCACCCTTATGGCAGAAAGTGAAGAGGAACTAAAGGGCCTCTTGATGAAGGTGAAAGTGGAGAGTGAAAAAGTTGACTTAAAGGTCAACATTCAGAAAACGAAGATCATGGCATCCAGGCCCATCACTTCATGGGAAATAGATAGGGAAACAGTGGAAACAGTGTCAGACTTTATTTTGGGGGCTCCAAAATCACTACAGATGGTGACTGCAGCCATGAAATTAAAAGACACTTACTCCTTGGAAGAAAAGTTATGACCAACCTAGATAGCATATTCAAAAGCTGACTAAGGTCCGTCTAGTCAAGGCTATGGTTTTTCCTGTGGTCATATGGATGTGAGAGTTGGACTGTGAAGAAGGCTGAGTGCCGAAGAATTGATGCTTTTGAACTGTGGTGTTGGAGAAGACTCTTGAGAGTCCCTTGGACTGCAAGGAGATCCAACCAGTCCATTCTGAAGGAGTCAGCCCTGGGATTTCTTTGGAAGGAATGATGCTAAAGCTGAAACTCCAGTACTTTGGCCACCTCATGCGAAGAGTTGACTCACTGGAAAAGACTCTGATGCTGGGAGGGATTGGGGGCAGGAGGAGAAGGGGACGACTGAGGATGAGATGGCTGGGTGGTGTAAGAGCAACTCAAATGACAGGCCCTACGGGGGGCCACAGTTCCAATTTTCTTAGAATGATAAACCCAGTTTCCTAGAAACTAGCTTAGCACTTAAGAAACAAATTAGCTACCAGCCCGGGAAACATTAAACCAAGTGTGGGAAATAAAACCAATCAGGACCCGCAGCCAGCATGGGAAATTTGAGCCAGTTAAAACTCAACACCTGGCTCCCTACTAGAGGGTGACCAATCAGACCCTGGGATTCTTGTTTTTCAAACTTTTCGCGCGAAAATACCCCATATAAGCAATGTAACCCACAACTCGGGGCTCCTCCCTATAGCCGCTGCGCCGGTATTGGTGGGAGCCCCAGCTCGAGCTTGGTAATAAAAACTCTCTTGCTTTTGCATCGGATGTTGGCTCCCTGGTGGTCATTGGGAGATTTCTCGACTTGGGCATAACATTTGGGGGCTCCTCCGGGATCTCCCATCGGCTCCCCAGGAAGACCGATCCGGAGAGTTATCCATAACCGGTAAGTTTTTTTCTTTTCTTCTGCCTTACTGTCTGTTTCTGATAAGGCCTTTTCTCTGAGACTGGTACATGACTTCGGGCGGACGCGCTGACAGGTCACCGGCGGGGGTCGTTGGGAGATGTCCTCGACCATCTTAAAGGGGACGGAGTGCCCCTGCTCTCCGTTGATAAAGGGAAAGGAGTGCCCTTCTCTCGGTTGACAAAGGGGACGGAGTGCCCCTGCTTTCTGTAGACAAAAGCAGGTCGCTCCCTCTGATAGGCCAGAGGCCGTCGTCTTATTTTCAGTTCTGTCTCCGTACTCTCGGAGGTCTGTTTCTCCTGTCTTTTTGTCTGTCTGTGTGGATAACTGTGTTGTCTGTGTTAATTTATCAACATCTGACTGACCCAGGAACGATGGGGCAGAGCCAATCTAGCCCTACTCCTCTATCTCTGGTCACTGACCATTTTAAGGAGGTCAAGATGTGTGCCCGTGACCTCAGTGTAGAGATTAAGAATAATAAATTAATCACTTTTTGCAGCACAGAATGGCCGACCTTCCAAGTAGGATGGCCTCCGGAGGGCACCTTTGACTTGGGGACCGTGCACTGAGTCCGGGATATCATCATTTGGCCACGAAATGGGCATCCTGACCAAGCTCCCTATGTTATGGTGTGGGAAGGACTCATTTCGCGACCGCCTTCTTGGGTAAAACCCTTTTGCCTCAACAGGGACTTTTCACTGCGCAGGTGCTGGTAGCACGAGCAAAGAAAAATCTGAAAGAACCTAAGGAACCTGAACCGACGGTGCCGCTGTACCCCATCTTACAAGGGGGAACAGAGGAGGAACTTATTTTTCCTCCCCATTACCAACCCCCAAGCCACCTCCACCTAGGGCAGACACACAAGGGGGAGGAGGGCCCGCACTAAATACCCACCATAGGAGAGCCATAACCCCTGAGGGGCCGGCAGACTCAACAATTGCCCTCCCTTTACGAGTGGCCGGCCCCCGACGAAGAAGGGAACCAACCTCATCAATACTGGCCTTTTTCTACAAGTGACCCGTACAACTGGAGGTCCCAGAATGTAAGTTCTCAGATAACCCTAGAGATCTAACTAACCTTCTAGAGACTGTGCTTTTTACTCATCAGCCCACCTGGGATGACTGCCAGCAGCTGCTCCAGATCCTCTTCACTACGGAAGAGAGAGAGAATACAGAGTGAGGCCCGTAAAGGGTCCTTGGGGCTAATGGAGAGCCCACCAATAACATAGATGAGATTAATACCTCCTTCACTTTGTCGCGACCGGATTGGGATTATAATACGGCACGAGGTAAGGAGAGGCTCCGAGTTTACCGCCAGACTCTGTTGGGAGGGCTTAAGGCAGCAGCACGGAAACCCACTAACTTAGCTAGGGTAGGAGATGTTCAGCAGGGCCCCACGGAGAGTCCAGCTGCCTTCCTGGAAAGACTGATAGAGGCCTTTAGACAGTACACTCCCATGGACCCAGAGGCAGAGGGCACTCAGGCTGCTTTGATAATGCACTTTGTCAACCAGGCAGCTCCGGATATTAGAAGGAAGTTACAAAAACTAGAGCGCCTGGGTGAAAAGAGTATCCAGGGTTTAATAACAGTAGCAGAGAGACCCCTGAAGAAAAACAAGCCAGGGCAGCAGACCGCCAGACCCGCAACCTGGCACGTATCCTGCTAGCAGCAACAGTTTCTGGTAAGAGAGAAAAGGAGCATCAACTGCGCCACCTGGCGGCTGAAGGTAAGAACTGCCCCCGTATGCGACCAGCATTAAGAAAAGACCAATGTGCCTATTGCAAAGAGGAAGGCCATTGGGCCAAGGAATGCCCTGAGGAAAGAAGGGGCCGCGGAAGACCCCCAGTCTGGCCGTCGAAGGACTGAGTGATTAGGGGAGACAGGGTTCGGTGCCCCTCCCGAACCCAGGGTAACCCTAAGAGTGGAGGGGACCCCAGTTGACTTCCTGGTTGACACTGGGGCTCAATATTCAATTTTACAAGAGCCCCAGGGAAAGCTGGCCGGAAAAACCTCTTGGGTACAGGGGGCCACTGGGATGAAACAATACCAATGGACTACCCGAAGATCAGGAGATCTGGGCACGGGCCAGGTATCCCACTCCTTCATGGTCATCCCAGAATGCCCTTTCCCGCGGTTAGGAAGAGACCTACTGACTAAATTGGGAGCTCAGATTCACTTCCTCCCAGGAGGAACATAAGTATTTGATCAGGGGGGTAGGCCGATTCAAGTATTGACAATCCAATTAGAAGATGAATATCGGCTGCACTAAAAACCAACCCCTCCCCAATTGAACACCCAGGAGTGGCTAGACAAATTCCCCGAAGTGTGGGCCGAGACAGGGGGAACTGGCCTGGCTAGGCACCGGCCCTCCTATATATATAGATCTTAAACCGGGAGCTGAGCCTGTCCGGGTCCGACAATATCCTATGACCCTGGAAGCCCGACAGATGATCACTTCCCACATTCGTAGGCTCCTAGCCCAGAAAATCTTAAGACCCTGTCAATCGGCCTGGAACACTACTCTGCTCCCTGTTAAAAACCAAATTCTCATGACTATCGGCCAGTACAAGATTTGCAGGAAGTTAATCGCCGCGTTCTAGATATTCATCCAACTGTGCCAAACCCATACAATCTTTTGAGCTCCCTCCCGCCCGATCATCATTGGTATATGATCTTGGATTTAAAAGATGCTTTCTTCTGCCTTTCCCTGGCACCCAAAAGCCAAGAACTTTTTGCCTTTGAGTGGTCAGATCCTGAGGAAGGGATCAATGGACAGTTAACCTGGACAAGATTGTCACAGGGATTCAAAAACCCCCTACCATCTTTGATGAGGCCCTTCATGAAGACCTGGGTGAGTTCAGACAACAGCATCCCCAACTAACCCTGTTACAATATGTAAATGACCTCCTGATTGCAGCAGAAGACCAGCAAACTTGCCTCATGGGCACCCGAGAACTATTGCGGGCCCTTGGAAAATTAGGGAACCATGCCTCGGCCAAATAGGCTCAAATATGTCAACCAGAGGTCATCTACTTAGGGTATGTTCTAAGGAAAGGACAGAGGTGGTTGTCAGAGGTGCGGAAAGAGACAGTACTTAAAATACCGACCCCAGATTCGCCACGGAAAGTGAGGGAATTCCTGGGGTCGGCCGGCTTCTGTCGTCTTTGGATTCCAGGCTATGCAGAGTTGGCTAGACCTTTATATGAAGCCACTAAAAATACCTCTGCCTTCCGTTGGACTGAGCAGATGGAGACCGCCTTCAGGGCTATCAAAGAGGCACTGCTGTCGCCCCCTGCTTTGGGACTGCCAGACGTTACAAAGCCCTTTCTCTTATATGTCGAAGAAAAACAAGGCGTGGCGAAAGGGGTACTGGTGCAGCATTTGGGACCATGGAAACAGCCGGTAGCCTACTTATCTACACGCCTGGACCCTGTGGCTTCAGGCTGGCCCCCATGCCTCCGCATGATTGCAGCTGTGGCCCTAATGGTCAAAGATGCAGACAAGTTGACCCTGGGGCAAGAATTGCATGTCACCGCTCCCCATGCCATTGAAGGGATATTAAGGCAGCCTCCAGACAGATGGCTCAGCAATGCTCGCTTAACCCATTACCAGGGACTGTTGCTAAACCCTTCCAGGATCATCTTCCAGCCTCCTATCACTCTCAACCCGGCAACATTGCTTCCTAATCCGGACTTGGAAGCCCCGATCTGTGACTGCAGGGACATACTAGCCCAAGTGCATGGAACGAGGGAGGACCTGCAAGATCGCCCCCTGGCGGATGCTGATGTCACCTGGTATACAGACGGGAGCAGCTTTGCTCAAAATGGACTCAGGTATGCGGGGGCAGCTGTGACCACAGATACCCAAATTGTGTGGGCAGAAGCCCTACCCCCGGGTACCTCGGCTCAAAAGGCCGAATTAATTGCCCTCACAAAAGCCCTACAGTTGGGAAAGGACAAAAAGCTTAACATCATTACTGACAGCCGATATGCCTCTGCCACTGCCCATATACACGGGGCCATCTACAGAGAGAGGGGACTCCCAACGGCCGAGGGCAAGACAATTAAAAATAAAGAAGAAATAAAAGCTCTCCTCTCGGCACTATGGCTACCTAAAAATTAGCCATAATCCATTGCCCGGGCACCAAAAGTCAAACTCCCCAACTTCAAGGGGGAAACAACCTGGCAGACCAGACAGCCAGGGATGTGGCCCAAAACACTGTGATCGAGGCTGCTCTTCAGCTGCCCGACCCCGGGAGCCCTGTTCTGCCAAACCTACCCAATTATTCAGAAAAATATTTAGACTGGATAAAAAGTCAACCTATGACCCAACAATTGGCCGGGTGGTGGAGGACGGCAGACTGCTCCATAGTCCTCCCAGAAGAGCTAGGAAAACAAGTACTTCTGAAAATGCATCGTGCTACTCACCTGGGAATTCGAAAATGCAAGACCTGATTAGGCATGCCAAAATTACCATGAAAGATGCCCGAAAAACAATTGAAGACACCGTATCAAACTGCAAGGCTTGCCAGCTTACCAATGCTGTTTCTCATCCGGCCAACCAAGGCGCCAGAGAACGGGGGACAAGACCAGGAGCCTACTGGGAAGTGGACTTTACTGAGGTAAAACCGGGTAAATATGGATACAAATACCTGTTGGTGTTCATAGATACTTTCTCAGGGTGGGTAGAAGCTTTCCCCACCAAAAGAGAAACAGCACAGGTGGTGGCCAAGAAGCTGATTGAAGACATCTTGCCTCGGATCGGGTTTCCAGTGCAGGTGGGGTCAGATAATGGGCCAGCCTTCGTGTCTCAGGTAAGCCAGGGGGTGGCCAGGGCTTTGAAGGCTAAATGGAAGCTGCATTGTGCCTATAGGCCCCAGAGCTCAGGACAAGTAGAAAGGATGAATAGAACGCTTAAAGAGACATTAACAAAATTAGTTGCAGAGACTGGCGGGGACTGGGTGGCTCTTCTCCCCTTTGCCTTATACAGGGTGCGGAACTCACCCTACCAATTGGGACTCACTCCTTTTGAAATTATGTATGGAATGCCCCTCCCATAATCCCTAATCTAAAGGCAGAAGTGTTAAAAGAAATTGATGACCAAAAGTTGCTTTTCTGTCTCCGGTCCTTGCAATACTCCCACAGGCACGTGTGGAAAAGACTCAAAGCGGTATATGAATCAGGCCCTCCTCTGGAACCCCACTGCTACCGACCAGGAGACTGGGTGTACGTTCGCCGCCATAGACAAGAAACCCTAGAACCCAGGTGGAAGGGACCGTTCCTTGTTGTCCTAACAACGCCAACCGCTCTCAAGGTAGACGGCATCCCTGCTTGGGTTCACTACACCCGCATAGGGCCTGCGGACCTGTTCGCCCTGAGAGAGCACCTCCCCAGTGGAAGGCCAAACTGGACAAAACCAACCCGCTCAAGTTAAGACTACAGAAACAACTAAACAGGTGTGATGGGGGCCTGGTTGCTTTGGGTGTTCTCCCTCCTAGGCTGGAAAGTTTTGAGTGCGGCCCAAGGTTATAATCCTCATCAACCTTACCAAATCACTTGGAGACTACGCAATGGAGAAACCTATGCAGAGCTAAACCGGACGACCGGCATACACCCCATAAACACATGGTGGCCCAACCTGCAATTTCACCTTAAAGACCTGATAAAGGCTCCGCTGACACGTTCGTATATACGGGAGGTGGGGTTCTTTGCGTGTCCAGGGCATAGAAGAGACCTGGTAGAAACTTGTGGTGGTATTCTGAGTCACCACTGCAAGGCGTGGAAATGTGTGACATCAAATGATGGCCACTGGAAATGGGATGTGACTAGGGCATCAGACCTAGTCAAGATGACTTTTGCCAAACCTTGGTCACCAAATTGTCTAGATTGTGACCTTGTAAATGTTTCTTTTACCCAGGAGGGACGAAAAGATCAGAGATGGACATCGGGACTCACCTGGGGAATATGGGTCTGGAGAGGATGGGGGATGGACCCTAGTGCAATGTTACTTATCAGTCAGATGGTGGAACCCACCCCACTGCAGGGTATAGGACCCAACCTTGTCTTGGTGCCCCGACCACCTACTCAAAAACCCCTATACCCATTCCCAGGACAGAGTCCGGGACAGGGTCCAGACCTACCAGTCCAGAAAATAACAGCGTCTTGGCTTTACCCCCAAGCCCCAAAAGACAAAATCCAGATCCTCTATGGGCCCTGATAAAATCAGCTTATATCATGCTTAATACCACTAACCCTAATGCTACCCGTGCTTGCTGGCTTTGCTATGATGTTAAACCCCCTTTTATGAGGCAGTAGGAGTGAACTTATCACACAGTCTGTCTGGAGAAGAGTCCCCTCGCCAGTGTGCTTGGGGAGATCGAAAAACGGACTCACCATGCAAGAGGTATCAGGCTTCGGGGTCTGCTTGGGAGCAGTGCCCCAAACCCAAAAGAGGTTGTGTTCCTACGAGATCCCTAGCATAGACGACACCACCACTTGGATAATACCCGGAAACGGGAGTTGGTGGATCTGTTCCCAAATTGGCCTTACTCGCTGTATAAACTTAAAAGTTCTTGATTTGAGCAAAGAACATTGTATAATGGTGGCGGTGTTCCCAAAGATCCTCTACCATCCTTACAATTTCATGTACTCCCATTGGGATCAAGCCCCTCCCAGGGTGCGCAGAGAACCCCTTACGACTTTGACAATAGCTACCTTGTTTGGGATAGGTCTAGCCGGGGCCGGGACAGGAATAGCCTCTATGGCCACTCAACATCAAGGCTTGACAGCCCTACACGCTGCAGTGGATGAAGACATAGAAAGAACAGAGGCCTCCATAACCCACCTAGAAAAATCTTTAACTTCACTCTCTGAGGTGGTCCTACAAAACAGGAGAGGGTTAGACTTGGTGTTTTTACAACAAGGGGGTCTCTGTGTAGCTCTTGGAGAAGAATGTTGCTTTTATGCGGATCACATGGGAGTGGTAAGAGAATCCATGGCACGGGTTCGGGAAGAGCTAGCTAAACGAAACGCAAACGCGAATCTCAAGAAGGATGGTTCGAAGGCTGGTTTAATCACTACCCCTGGCTCACTACCCTAATTTCAACTCTCTTGGGACCAGTAATAATCCTGCTGCTGCTTCTAACATTTGGCCCTTGCATCCTAAATAGATTAGTAAACTTTATAGAAGACAGGGTAAATACTGTCCAGCTTATGGTCCTGAGACAGATTCACCAGGTTCTACCAAACCCTGACACTGAGGAAGATTCCTCAATATGACCATAAGACAAGGGGGGAATGTAAGAGCAACTCAAATGACAGGCCCTACGGGGGGCCACAGTTCCAATTTTCTTAGAATAATAAACCCAGTTTCCTCAAAACTAGCTTAGCATTCAAGAAACCAATCAGCTACCAGCCCGGGAAAAATTAAACCAAGCGCGGGAAATAAAACCAATCAGGACCCGCAGCCAGCCCGGGAAATTATGAGCCAGTTAAAACTCAACACCTGGCTCCCCACTACAGGGTGACCAATCAGACCCTGGGATTCCTGTTTTTCAAACTTGTTCGCGCTAAAATACCCCATATAAGCAATGTAACCCACAACTGGGGGCTCCTCCCTATAGCCGCTGCGTCGGTATTGGTGGGAGCCCCAGCTCGAGCTTGGTAATAAAAACTCTCTTGCTTTTGCATGGGATGTTGGCTCCCTGGTGGTCATTGGGAGATTTCGCGACTTGGGCATAACAGGTGGCATCACGGACTCGATGGACGTGAGTCTGAGTGAACTCCGAGAGATGGTGTGACAGGAGGCCTGGCATGCTGCGATTCATGGGGTCGCAGAGTTGGACTCGACTGAGCGTCTGAACTGAACTGAACCGAATCCTTGGACAAGTGTTACTTAGCTCTGTGTGCTTAGTTCTGCATTAAAATGGACAAACACATCAGAATTATTGCAGAGGCTTATCATCTGAATAAAAGAAGACAATCCATTTACAGCGCTTAAGAATATTTGACACTGCATCGGTATTAGCCCCAGCCTTAATCTCCTTTCAGCACTGTGGTAAGGGCAAGCACCTGTGAAGGGCACTGAAAAGAAGTCCTTAAAGTGAGACTGACTCAATGAAGTGCTTCCTAAAGCTCTAAATAGATGCTCAGAGAGATCAACAGCCAAGGAGTGGTCAGAACTTTAACACGGATGCGGCAAATGCCCTCCTACTTCGCATTCTTCGAAGTGCCGTATAGAATGATTGCGTTCGTGCTCAGTCCTGTCCTGTCCAATTCTCTGTGACCTTGTGGGCTTTAGCCCGTCAGGCTCTTCTGTCCAGGGATTTTCGTGGCAAGAATATGGAGTTGGTTGCCATTTCCCTCCTCCAGGGATCTTCCCCATGCAGGGATCAAACCTGTTTTGGCAGGCGGATTGTTTACCATTGAGCCACAGAATTCAGAATGCTCTGTGTGCTCGTGTGTTAGTCGCTCCGTCTATCCGACTCTGCGATCCCATGGACTGTACTCCGCCAGGCTCTTCCGTCCATGGAATTTTCCAGACAAGAATTCAGAATGCTAAAGCCTTGCAAATACATGGGCTCCTCAAATATAAGCTCTTGGTTATATTTAAAGGCACCCTCCCCGCCCTCGCATGGTGGCCCAGTTTGTAAAGAATCCGTCTGCAGTGCGGGAGCCCTGGGTTCGATCCCTGGGTTGGGAAGATCCCCGGAGAAGGGAAGGTCTTCCCACTCCAGGAGTGTGGCCTGGCTAGTTCCATGTCCTGTACAGTGCACCGGGTCGCAGAAGCGGACAGGACTGAGCGCCTCTCCCCGCCCCCGCCCGTCAGGCCCGGGTCTCCGCCGGGTCTGAGCCGTCCCCAGCAGTCCCGGCAGCGCCTCCGTCCCGGCGCGCCCCGCCCATCCCCGGCGCCGGCTCCCGCCCCCGGGCTCCGGGCCGCGGGCGCTGGGGGCGGGCTCGGCCGGCGCACCCGCGCAGTGCGCACGCTCGGCGGCCGGAGGCGGGCGGCGGGCGGCGGGAGGCGGGCTGGCTCCGCCGGCGCCCTGAGCCTGCGGCCGGCCACGCAGCGGCGGGAGCGCGCGCCCCGAGGCGGCGGCGTCCTGGAGACCCCCGAGCGATGGAAGCGGCGGCGCCGGCGGCGGCCGAGGCGGCCGGGCGCGAGGAGCTCGGTGGGTGCGGCGCGGGCGCGGGGCCCGGGGCTCGCCGCCGGCCTCGGGGTGCGCGGTGCTCGAGCAGGCGGGGTCGTCGGTGGGCTTCCTGCGGGGCGTGGCTGGGGCGTGGGGTGGAACGCGAGCGGAGCCCAGTCCCAGGACGCGGGCCGGACCGAGGCCGCCGGGGGCCCTGCCCTCGGGGGCCGCGCCTGCGCAGGAGAGCGCGGGCCGGCGGGGAGCCGGGCCTGCCGGGGTGCCAGAGTGTGTGTGTGTGAGTGACTGTGTGAGAGTGTGAGTGACTGTGTGAGAGTGTGTGTGACAGTGTGATTGTGTGTGTGACAGTGTGTGTCTGTGTGTGAGAGTGAGTGTGTGTGTGTGAGTGAATGTTTGTGTGTGAGGTCGGGTGGCGTGCACTGAGTGTACGTGTCAAAGGCAAACCACAGCCTGCGCTGTGACTCGCACTGTTTTTTTCCAGCGATGCTTTAAGGAAGTTGTCACAGTTGGGCTTTTCAGAGGAGGCACCCGGATCAGGAAAGGGGTGAATCCTTAGTTTACTCTCCGCCCCGGGGCGCAGCCAGCGCTCTCTCATCAGACTGGAACAGGCAGTTGACTCCCTGGCAAACTTTTGTTTTCCTCCTTTCCTTTGGTGTCTTATCTTGGTGATGGGGAATACACATTGTTTATGGTTTCCCGCTGTCAAAAGGAAAACAAAGTAGAGATGGGAGTAGTAATAATATTGTTCCTCCCAGTTATAAGCATCGTATTAGGAATATCTGTAATTCGTTGTTAAATCATTAAATGATTAAAAAGAAGTTGAGGAAATTCCCTGGAAGGTGAGTGGTTAGGGCTCTTCCCTTCCATTGCAGAGGGCACGGGTTCCAGCCCTGGGTCCGGGAGCTAAAATCCTGCTTGCATCTTTAAAGAAATACTTTATTATAGTAACAAGTAGACGTGCTGTAATGCTGTGCACTTTGCAGTTGATTTTCTTTTTTAAATTAAATTTATTTATTTTTTTAATTACAATACTGTATTTGTTTTGCCATACATTGACACGAATCAGCCATAGGTGGACACAATCTCCCGATAATGGTAGAAAGAAACAGAGCGGTATTGAATGTTTACTGTGTGCCAAGTAATGCAGGTGCTTTGCCTACATTTTGTCTCCTTTAATTCTTCACAATGAGTGAAGTAGGCGTAATTATTATCCCTGTTTTTATATATGCAGTAATTTTAAGCTCATTAATGGTAGTACCCAGATAGGAACCCAGGTTTATCTGTTGTAAATTCGTTAATAACCCAGCCCAGTGAGGATGTCGAGAAATGTGTGTTCTCATGCATTGCTGGTAAAAGCAGTGGAACATATTTATCCTTAAAAATGCACATATTGCTTGGCCCAGCATTTCTACTTCTAGAAATATTTCCCAAGGAAATAAGTCATGAAACATATCGACGGATGTTCATTACGTCATTTATAAAAGAGAAAAGCTGGTGACTACTTAAATGTTCAGTTAAAGGAAATTGTTTAGATAAATTGTGATCTAGCTATATGGTCATATGCTGAATAGCCATTTCAAGTTACATGGGAAGATATTTGCCAGATATATTTTTACTAACTGAAAAAATTTTCTAAATTATTTTTTTAAGTTATGTCTGTTCATTAATTCAGCACATATTTGTTGAGCTTCTCCCATTCACTAGGCACCGCTTTAGGCATTTGGGATACATCTGTGAGCAACAGATCAGATCAAGATTCTTGCTCTCATGGAACTTATATTCTAGTAAGAGGAAGCAGACAGTAAACAGTGACTATTATCAGTTAATGTACGTGTGTGTGCTCAGTTGTGTTGGACTCTGCGACTCCATGGACTTTAGCCCACTAGGCTTCTCTGTCCATGAAATTTTCCAGGCAAGAATCCTGGAGTGGGTTGCCAATATCCAGGGGGATCTTCCCATCCCAGGGATCGAGCCTGCGTCTCTTGCGTCTCCAGCATTGGCAGGCAGATTCTTTACCACTGCGCCACAATGATTACATTAGGCTAAAAGTGCTCTGGAGAAAAAGAGCAAAGTAAGGGAAAGCAGGAATGATTGTCAGGCTCGGCAGTTTATAGTATTTTATAAAGTGGTCTAAAAGGACTTTATTGAAACAGTGAGATTTGAACAAAGACTTGAAAGATGTTAGGGGATTAGTCAAGTGGCTATCTGAAGACAGACTATTGCAGGCAGAAAGAACAGCTGGAATAATGACGGAAATAGCAAGAAGGGCCAGGAAGATGAAGCAGAATGGTCAAGGCGGTGATAAAGCCAGATTGTGTAGTGGTGTGGACGTCCATGTAAAGCCTTTGGCTTTTACTCTGAAAGAATAGGGAGCCAACGCAAGGTTCAGGAGAGGAGAGACATGATCTGACTTTAATTCTAAAGGGTCACTCTGGCTGCTGTGTGAAGAATAGATTTAAGGGGGCAAAAGAAGGAGGTTATTTCAGCAAATCAGCAAACAGATGGACTTGTCCTTCACAGCAGTGTGGTAGCAGCGTGGAGAATGGAGAGAAACGGTCAGATTCTGGATATATAAAGCAGAACCAGAATGATTTCCTGACAGGTTAGATGTGGAGTGGTAGTGCCCCAGAGGAGACAAGCATAACTCCAGGGACCTGCATGTCTGGAAGAATGAAACTGCCACCATCTGAGATGTTACGGTGGTTTTATAGGATGTCTACAAATTCTTTGATGTTTTTCTCTTCTGGAGGAGGAACTTAATTCCCTTCCCTTTGAATGTGGGCTGTAGTTAGTGACTCGTTTCTAGTGAATAGATATGGTGGAAATGGTGATGGAATCATGGAAATGGTGGCAGTGACCCCCAAGCTGGGTCCTGAAAGGCACTGTGCTGTGCTCTGTGTTTTGGGTCGGTTCCTTGCGGGGGAAGCCAGCTGCCATGCTGTGAGGATACTCAAGCAGCCATAAGGAAGAGCCCATGTGTCATGGATTCGAAGCCTCCTGATGCAGATAGCAAGGTCCCATGGTTAAAGCTGGGTGGAGCAGGCTTGGTGGTGAAGATGAGGAGTTTAGTTTGAGGCTTGCTAAGTTTGAGATGTCTGTTAGAGATGAAAGTGCAGATGTTGAGTAGGCCGTGGGATTTATGTCTAGAGTTACTGAGAAGCCTGATCTGGAGATAAATATTTGGAAGTCATCAACATGTAGATAGTATTTAAAAGCCGTAGGGCTGAATGAAAATAAACTGAAGTGAATTAACATGTTTTTGTGTATACTCTAAAATGTTGCCAGTGGTAGTTTCTAGGTAATGAGGTCATTTTAATTAAAAATGTTTGCTTATCTTTATATTTTCTAATTTTCTACAATGACCAAATATTATTTGATTTAAAAAAGAATTTTAAAAATTGGCCGTCTATGTGAAAAGCACTAGTAGGGTTGTTAAGATACAAGTTTCCTTGAGCTTAAGGTCCACACTTTATTTCAGAGCAAACAGGAACCTCTGGAAGGTTTTATGTTCTACATATAAGCTCTCTGCCTCAGAAATGGACAAAATAGTTACTGTTCCTCTCTCATATCTGGTAGTATGTAGATTTAGGTGGCAACATTGTGTCATTTTTTAAAAGGAAACTTTCTATTTTAGTTTCTCCATTGTCAAAATATAAGTGGCTTCTTTTGCTATTATAAAAGTAAGGCAAGTTTATTACTTTCTCCTTATTTTTTACATTTTCCAGAGAAAGAGAAAAAGGTACTCACGCTTCGTTGTATCTGTCCTTGTTAACTTAGTCACATTTTGCATTATTTCTTTTTTTAAATTTTTATTAAACTATTAAAACATCATTGCACTCATGCTGTGATTATCTAGCTTTTTCTTCCTCAGCAGTTGATATATTATCTCTGTTTTGTTCAGACTTTGAAAGCCATAATTTAATGTTAGTGCATAGTTTATAAAGTGGATGTACTCTAGTGAATTGATCGATTTCCTGATTGTTACACATTTAGGTTGTTTCCAAATTTTCAGCAAGAATTTTGTTCTGATTAACATCTTTTTCATATACTACATTTGCAGACATGGGATTACTCAGATTTCAGTTCATACTGCTAAATGAATGTGATTGTTCTCTATTCTGATGATAACTGGAAATTTCAGGTTAATTTTAGGTTAGGAAATTGAGATTGCAAAGAGCATAAAAACAAAGCTAAAGAATCTTCCAGTATGTTAAAGCATAGCTTTACTCTTAGGAAGACCTGTTGTATTGCGTTCCAGTTAGGACTAGGGTAATGGCAGCTGCCTAAATCTTCTCTCCACATATCCTCACCTGAAACCTGTTCACTCAACAAGCTCACAAGAAAACACATCTATGAAATTATTCTTTTAGTATAGGAGACCAAGGATACCACAAACTTCAGATAATCTGTAGATAGAAAAATAAACAGAAAATTTCCAGCAGAGATTCTTTTGCTGCTGTAAACATGGAGAGTGGAGCAGTCTCTGTTGAAAAGAGGAGAGGGAGCAGGAGGCTTGGAAGAAGCTCAGTGAAAATCTCCTTCAGAAAGGGAAAGTGTAAAGCGTGGTATATATTTATAATGGAGTACTACTCAGCCATAAAAAAAGAACGAAATCCTGCAATTTGCAACAACATGTATGGACTTGGAGGACATTATGCTAAGTGAAATAAGTCAGGCAAATACTGTATGATATCACTTATATGTGGAATCTAAAAATATATAAAACTAGAGAATATAACAAAAGGCCGACTCATAGAGGACAAAATAGTAGATACTAGTGGGGAAAGGGAAGCAGGGAGGGGTAATATAGGGTCAGAAGATTAAGAGGTATGAATTTTTAGATGTAAAAGCTGCATGTACAAATGCAATATGGGGAATATAGCCAATATTTTATAGTAACTATAAATGGAGTATAACCTCTAAAAATTGAGAACCACTATATGTATACCTGTAACTTATGTAATACTGTACCACAATATTAAAAAGCTTTTTAATTAAAAGATAAAAATATGATTGCCATTTATGTACTCAGTATGATTTGACGCTAACAAAAGATAAAAGTTCATTGGGTTATTTCTTCACATTTTCCATACCATATTTCTATCATCATTTACTATAAACCTCATGGAGAAAAAGTAGAAAACATGTTACAGTGAATACTTATGCTTTTCACCTTGCACTGCTTAGTCCAAACAAAATATGCAGGAGTTAAGTCTAGTTGTTTCTTTCTAAATATGGTAAAAAACTATTAATGTGCATTCTAAATATGGTAAAAGTATTAATGTGCATTAACTTAGGGTGGAAATAGTAAAGATGAGTAAAATTGCATGGCCTTCTATTAAAAACATCATTTACACCAGCTTTAACTCAATTTTTAAAATGATGGTGAAGCACATCTTTTTCTTTTTAAGATATGGATGTAATGAGGCCCTTAATAAATGAGCAGAATTTTGATGGGACATCGGATGAAGAACAGGAGCAGGAGCTTCTTCCTGTTCAGAAGCATCACCAGCTTGATGATCAAGAGGGTATTTCGTGAGTAGTTAGGGTTTAAATGTCTTTTTCTCTTTTCATTCACTGTATATTTTGTAATCATCTTCTGCAGACCAGGCAAAAGATGAGTAAGACATAGTCCTCACCCTCAAGAGAGTCATAGTCTATTTGGGAAAGAAGAAAGACATCTAAATTACAGAGCAGTGTATAGGAATCACTACATGATGCAAGTGAAAGTCGCTCAGTTGTGTCTGACTCTTTGCGACCCCATGGACTATCCAGTCCTTGGGATTCTCCAGGCCAGAATACTGGAGTGGTTAGCCTTTCCCTTCTCCAGGGGATCTTCCCAACTCAGGAATCGAACCCAGGTCACCCGCATTGCAGGTGGATTCTTTACCAGCTGAGCCACGAGGGAAGCCCCCTTACTACATGATAATACATATCAAATGCTGTGAATCTTGAAAGTAGGGGGATTGGATTGAGAGGAATAGAATTTTCAGAGACGGAGCTTCTGCAGTGTTTAGGAGTTAGACTCTGGGAAGTAGGCAGTAAACAGTTCTTATTGTTGAGTGAATGATGTGAAACAGTCATGGTCTCAGGAAAGCAGTGGAATATTTTTAAAATCTTTTTGTTACTTTGTTATCATTAACAGATTTGAGTAAGTGATTATTCTAATGATAATTTGGCAGTTAAGCAAAGTAACATTTTTATTGACCAAAGATGAATAGTATAAACTAATAAAAATTTTAGGTAAGCATTTTTTTTCAGAATTAAAAATTTGTGCCCTTCTGCCTAGTTTAATTTGTTTTCTTGGCCAAGAGACTCTCCAAATACCTCTTGGAATGCTTTCTTAGGTGAAATCCCTTGGGAGTTCATGATTGTAAAAGCTGATTAGCATTTATCTTACTTGATGATACACACAGTTTCAGAAATTATATTTTTTTCTTTTAATTAACTTCCTCTGAGTTTGATAGTCATAAACTATGTTTAATGTCATGATTGCATAGTGCAATAAATTGCTGTTTTACCAGCTTAGCTGTATATAATATTCAGCATTGTTCTGAATATCATAGCAGCAAAGAATCTTATGAGAAAATTTTCTTTCCTTTATTACTTTAATACGTACAAAAATACTTTCATTTAACTCATTTAATAGCCATAATAACCCTCTGTATTCGGCTTTTAAAGCGCAAAAGTAGTACTTGAACCAGATATAACTTCTGTCTCCTTCAGCTTCTGGTCACGTGGAAATGTTAGTTTGATTCCTTGCCTGGATAAATTTTTAGTTCCCTTCTGATGCTAAAACCATGGTCGTGTAATTTTAATAGCTTTTGTTCTAAAATGTTTAATTCTTACAACTTCTACTTTTCAGATTTGTACAAACTCTTATTCATCTTCTTAAAGGAAATATTGGAACTGGTCTTTTAGGACTTCCACTAGCAATAAAAAATGCAGGCATAGTGGTAAGACTCATCTTTGTAATCTCTAGTTAAAATACAGTTACCATTCTTAATTTACAGCAAAAATTAGAGCAAGTTAACATCTAGCCTAGTCAAATATAACCTGGTCAGATGACAACTAGATAATTGTTCAGCTATTGTTGTTAAAATTATATGAACTATGATAATATCTGACTAAAAATGAGAATCAATTACTCTTTTCATTTCTACCTAATTACTTGTTTGTAATATTTGACAGATCCTAAATCAGTATCTGATTTTTCCAGATACAGTTAGATCTTATTAGCCTTTTGGATTTTCAGGAATTTAAGTGATATATTCATAGCAATGGATATATTTATAGAGTATTAGTGTTGGTGAAATTTGATAGCATTTTAAATTCCAAATAAAATATATAGTTTTCAGGTTTTAAGAATAATAGTTAAAAAACAGAATAACAATATCTTTTGAAAACAAATATTGAAAGAGTTTTTTGGAACCAATTATTGTAATTATAGAGAATCCTGATAGGGAAGTATTCAGTTACGAACTAATGAAATTGTATTTAACATTTTTTAACTGATGAATTTTCTTAAGAGTTTTAACTATCATTCTGGACTTTGTCCATCCTAATTTAGAGAAACTGAAAATTTTCTGATTATAAAAATAACTTCAGCAATATTTTGTCTGTCAATAATCTAGGCATCACTTTGATTTTAGTAAATGAATACTTGAAAATTTATGTACCACTTTTTCAAATAATTATTTTCTAGGCACATTTTCTCAGGTGTGATTCTCAACAAGTGATATACAGAAGTAGATTGCCTACAATCCCAGATGATACAGTGCTTTTTAGTAACTTAGATAATGTTTTATGGTTGTGTATACTTTTAATGATGAGATACCAGTTGTCACAGACTTGCCATCTGATATTAAATATCATGCTGTATTCTATTCTATTGTGTTGCATATCTGTATTCTACATTCATAGGTTTGGATAGTCAAGTTGATAATCATATGTGGTTGTCTTAAATATTACTAAATTCTTTCAGTACAAGTCCATTAATTTCCATTATGCAAATGATTCTTTAATCGTTTTGTCTAACAAATATTTATTTGTTAATGAAAATTTGTCAGTGACAATAGTCTGTACTTCATTGTTTATAAGATAATTTAATTTTTGTTAAACTTAAATATTTAAAACTTATGTTTTTCCCACAGCTTGGACCAATCAGCCTTGTGTTTATAGGAATTATTTCTGTTCACTGTATGCACATTTTGGTACGTTGCAGTCACTTTCTATGTCAGAGGTAAATGTGAATTTGTTAAGTCTATTTAATTTATTTTAAAGCTATATAGTTTTTAAAGGATAAGATAGTCATATTTCTACTGTGCTTTGCAACTAGACATTGTATTGCCTATAATCTGTTACATAGACAATTCTAAGAGAATGATTATGGAAAAAGGTAGCATTTTATATGGTTGAAATCTGGTCAGCATAAATATACTTCTTTAAGAAACGAATCACCAGTCTATGTTTGATACAGGATACAGGATGCTTGGGGCTGGTGCACGGGGATGATCCAGAGAGATGATACGGGGTGGGAGGTGGGAGGAGGGGTTCAGCATTGGGAACTCATGTACACCCGTAGTGGATTCATGTCAATGTATGGCAAAACCAATACAGTATTGTAAAGTAAAATAAAGTAAAAATATTTTTAAAAATAATAAAATAAAATAAAGAAATAACTAATTTAATAAAATCAACTAATTTAAGTGAGGAAAAAAATAAAATAGTAGTGAAATCAAATTTTTTTAACATAGTGTAAATGAAAAACATCAGGGAAGATGCATGGGGCAAAAGGAGGAAGCAGGGCTACTTTTAGTTAAAAAATAATGGTCATTTGTTACTAATTTCATTTTGAGTATAAGACCGACCTTTATGCTTTTTGCTGATATGTGGATTGGTATATAGTAAAATAATAGTCTTTTATTTTTGTATCAAAATGTTTCTATTGGAACAACCCACTTTTAAACAAATTTTGTCTATTCTGGCAAACTAATATTCTAACTTTAAGTCACTTTTGTTGTTACTAAATGTTCTTAAAATTTTAGGCAGGTCATTTATGATCTTTAAATAACACTGTATACTTGAAAAAATAGAAGTGAGAATGTGGCTATTAGATGATTAAATAGGGTAATTTATGTGACAGTATATTATAAAGCCCTGTGTGGGTTTTTTAAAATAATGCTGTTACAAGAATGGAATAATTCAGGCATGAACAGTATAGTTGATGTTTTTAGATAATTGAAATATTTAAATCAGTGAAACACAAATATTATATGAATTTAACAAATATATAAACTTTAACAGTGGGTTAAAACTAACATATTTGTTTAAAAGATATATAAAAACTTTAAATTTCATGAGATATCTTTAGAAATATGCAAATCTTCAAATTTCAAAAACTCCTCTGTCAGTATATAGCCCATTTATTGCTGTTCTTTTCAAGAAATGGTTTTATGGAACAGTTTAAAATGTTTCTTTTTCATATGCATGTATGTCATTAAATTTCAGGTTTAAAAAGTCAACACTAGGGTATAGTGACACTGTGAGTCTTGCTATGGAAGTAAGTCCTTGGAGTTGTCTGCAGAAACAATCAGCGTGGGGGCGGTAAGTACTTGCTATGTTATTAAGATATAGTTCTCAGTGTAGGTATGTTAATCTGATAAAACACATTAATAGAAGTGTAATAAAATTGGGGGAGACATAAGCTTTAGAGTTAAATGGACTTGGGTTCAAATTTCAGCTCTATCATCTTACAAATTTATCATCTGGGTCAAAGAATTTTTATTTTCTTTGAGTTTTTTCACTATCAAGTGAGTTTACAATAATACTTCATAGAATTATAATGATAGTTGAAATAAAATGGTATTTATAAAGTGCCTAGCTAACCTATGACATAATCATGTTCGATAATTTTTAAGTAAAGAATAAAAAAGCAAGGAAAATGTTGCAATCTATATTTCAAATAAAATTGTAGTGTTTAGCCCATACTCATAAGACATCTGAAGTATGTATTTTAATATAATGTTGTTTTGATCATTGTATAGTTTAAATGTAACTTTATAGTTGTCAGACACGGCTAATCAAAATCAGGTGAACACAAGACTGGAAAAGAAGCATAGGCAGTTTACAGCATGCTAACCAGGGTGCAGATAATGTGTGTGGTGGAAGTTAAAAGAAGGAAAAGGATGGTATTAGTATAGTGGTTTATGGTTTGATTTTCAGAAAGTTAGCTGTGTCTGTGAGCTGCTCAGAGTTTCCGGCCAGACAGACTGTGCGAGAGGAGGAGGGAAACAGAGCCCAGTGCCCTGGGGATTGCCTCCAGGACCCTGTCCTCCTCCTCCTCCTCCCAGTCTAAAGGCAGCTTTGTCTGCTTTTTCCTGTCTAGAAGAATGGCGTTCAGACAGAAGCGACTGGGGTGACTGTTGGTAAAGGGTACTAAAATTAAAGGGAAGTGAAGAGATCTTAAAGAAATAATTCATCAGAGAGAAGGAATTTGGATTCATTTCAAGGTACCAAGATTATTTACACATGGGATCCCTGAAGAACCGTGAAGGAAGAGAGTTATGGCAAGAATAAAAACAGGCAAGGGCCCTTGCAACTTCACATGGAGGAGGAGGGTTTGTTGAATCTATACTAGACTACTTGATAGCTTGACATTTATGGTCAAACAAGAGACTGTAATGAGTGAGTGCAAGCTCATTGTTCCCAGAACAGTAGGCAGAGGTGTGGACTGCATACTAATAATATGTAGGCAGACTTTTAACTTGATTATAATCATACCCAAATAACGCTAATTTGGCCAGAGATTTCCCTTCCCCACTTCCATACCCGCTGTGTTATGTGGCTGGAATTGTTTAGAGTAGCTGAAAAACCGTGCACAGAGCTAAGCACCTGGAGAGGTCTCTGGTAGAACGGTAAGGGCCATGCTCCCAGTCCTCTCCCATTTCGTATTCTTATTAGCGATTTGGATGGTAGGGAACATGCTCATCCTATTTGCTGGGAAATACACTAGGTTGGAGAAGGAAATGGCAACCCACTCCAGTGTTCTTGCCTGGAGAATCCCAGGGACGGGGGAGCCTGGTGGGCTGCTGTCTCTGGGGTCACACAGAGTCAGACATGACTGAAGCGACTTAGCAGCAGCAGCACACTAGGTTGGAGAAGGCAATGGCACCCCACTGCAGTACTCTTGCCTGGAAAATTCCATGGATAGAGGAGCCTGGAGGGCTGCACTCCATGGGGTCGCTAAGAGTCGGACATGACTGAGCGACTTCCCTTTCACTTTTGACTCTCATGCATTGGAGAAGGAAATGGCAACCCACTCCAGTACTCTTGCCTGGAGAATCCCAGGGACGGGGAGCCTGGTGGGCTGCTGTCTCTGGGGTCACACAGAGTCGGACATGACTGACGTGACTTAGCAGCAGCAGCAGTACACTAGGTTGATCTGAAAAAGATCTGGAAAAACAGGAGAGATGGGCTTAATATAATTGATGAAATGTTTTCATGACATCACTGTATAGATAGGTACTCATTAATCTGTTGAATTTTAGAAGTAAATAATGGGAAAATTGGGAACTTTTAAGTATTATAAATTTTTGTGCTCAATAATATGTCTAGTGGTATGCAGATCATAAATATATGCTCTTTGTAGAAAATAAATATTTTAAGCAAATAGAAAAAAGTGGAAGCAGTGACAGATTTTATTTTCTTGGGCTCCACAATCACTGCAGGTGGTGACTGCTGCCATGAAATTAAAAGATACTTGTTCCTTGGAAGAAAAGCTATGACAAATCTAGATGGCATGTTAAAATGCAGAGACATCACTTTGCTGACAAGGTCCATATAGTCAAAGCTATGATTTTTCTAGTAGTTGTGTCTGGATGTGAGACTTGGATCATAAAGAAGGCTGAGCACCAAAGAATTGATGCTTTCGAACTGTGGTGTTAGAGAAGACTCTTGAGAGTCCCTTGGATTGCATGCAGGGATATCAAACCAGTCAATCCTAGAGGAAATCAGTCCTGAAGGTTCATTGGAAGGACTGATGCTGAAGCTGCAATACGTTGACCACCTGATGTGAAGAGCCAATTCTTTGGGGAAAACCCCGATACTGGGAAAGATTGAAGGCAAAGGAGAAGGGGCCGACAGAGGATGAGATGGTTAGATACCATCACTAACTCAGTGGACATGAATTTGAGCAAACTCGGGAAGATAGTGAAGGTCAGGGGAGCCTAGTGTGCTGCAGTCCATGGGGTTGCAAAGCATTGGATGTGACTTAGCAATTGAACAACAACGACATTATGAAATGTTTTAAAATAGTTAAAAGGGAAAAATATATTGACATTTCTTCAGCTCTTACTAATGCTTGTTTGTGGGTGTCCCTTTTTAGGAATGTGGTTGACTTTTTCTGGTGATAACACAGCTGGGATTCTGTAGTGTCTATATTGTCTTCTTAGCTGAAAATGTGAAACAAGTAAGTGTTTTTCTCCAGTTTTTGAAATCATTTTCTTCTGATGCCATAGTTATGGCATCATATTTAGATACGGCATCAAACATAGATGGTTTACAGTCTTGGTAGAGACCATCAGTTTAAACAAACATGCAAAGCACTGAAATAAAAAAAAAAAAAGCTCTCCTTTTAGCACAGTGCCAAAGTACATTTCTTTATGTGCTTTAACTGATAGTTGGCCTGTATTATTCTTACTTCACCATCTGTTTTTATTTAGTTATTTTAATCAATAACTGTTATTAATTATCCACATGTGCATGGTACAATAGTAGGCATTACTCAGTAATCTAGAGTACTGTAGGTATTTTAATGGAAAATCATGTGAATATGTATTCTAAAAAATCTCTATACCTAGTATATATTTGGGCTTCCCTGGTGGGTCAGCTGGTAAAGAATCTATTCGCAATGCAGGAGACCTGGGTTTGATCCCTGGGTTGGGAAGATCCCCTGGAGAAGGGAAAGGCTATTCGCTCCAGTATTCG
This sequence comes from Nanger dama, assembly GCA_917880005.1. NCBI lineage: Eukaryota > Metazoa > Chordata > Mammalia > Artiodactyla > Bovidae > Nanger > Nanger dama. Next base: position 1,163,465 of record CAKJTW010000107.1, read on the forward strand.
GGCCTGAAGAATTCCATGGACTGTATAGTCCATGGGGTGCAAAGAGACATGACTGAGCTACTTTCACTTTCACTTTCAAGTATATATTTGACTCACTTTTCTAAGTATAAGATAACTTCATTTTATATTTAGACCAAGATGGGCAACCATTTTTTGTAAAGGGCTAGATAGTAAGTATTTTCAGTTTTGCAGGCCATATGATCTCTGTCTCAACTCAGCTGTAGACAGTAATACGTTATATATGGCTATATTCCTATAAAATTTTATTTGCAAAAATAGATGGTAGGTTTTGGTCTGGGGGCGATAGTTTGATAAAGCCCTCCTCTTAGATTTTTAATGGTGGAAAGGGTCACTAAGTCATTCTTTTATAAATAAGAGAGTGGATGCTTTTATCAGCATTATTCATCATTGATGATGCTTTTGATTTTACAATATGTAATTCTTCAAGTCATATAGTTTTAGGATTACTGACTCAGTTAAGAGGCTATTTAATGTCAAGATAAGATAGCCCATTTTGGCAGTCGTTTACACAGAATGTAATGGAAATGGTGCCTTTCTAGGATTGTGCAACATGGTAGTAGTGAATGTTTTCTATCATCCCCTAAGAGAGCTGCCAACAAACTTGACCTAAAGTTATAGATGATACTCATAATGCTTTATGATCCTATATTTATAAACTGTGATACATATCCTTTAATTTTTGCAACTGCACTGTAATATAAGTATTATGCTCATTTTGTGAATGAGGATTCAGAGTCTCACAGAGCATGAGCAATGTGCCCCAAGTCATGCGAATTAGGCAGCAACCTAAATGCCTCATACAGCTGCCACACTACTGTTCTTCCTAGGGCAGGGCGTTGTCTGGCTTTGGTTGTGAGTATGTGTATGACAGACTACATAAGTATATAAAATAAATATCTGTAAGCTCAGGATTGGTGACTTTCTCCAAAGAAATGTTATCAGTTGCCTCCAAAACTGAATGGAAGAATTTAAGTCATTTGCACATATCATAAGACCAGGTAGAAAAAGTGACTCTCTGGAAGGTAAGGAGAAGCTTGCAGTTGATAGAAAGATGAAAGTTCTTTTGCAGCCCAAAGAGCAATATGGAAAAAGACATTGAGGCAGATGTGAGAAAAGTTGAAAGCAATGCTAAGCACCTCACCTTAGAGAGCAGACTGAATCAGCAGTCTGATCACTGAAACAGCATCATCAGAGATTGCCCGTCTCTGCAGAAGCGTCCTCACATTTGAGAGCAGTCTCCAATAAAAGACACACAGGTTGATTAAACCGTACTAACTGCTACTGCTTTTACAGTTTAAACCTGTAAGGTCATTACCACCTTGATCTGCCTAAAACTGCAGGTTCAGTATTACACCGAACCGAAGAATTGAGAGTTCAGCCCCCGTGTGGGGTTGTGCGCCTCTTACTCTGCAGCTGCTGCGTGGCTGTTCTTGGGCCCATTGAGCCACTGTGGACAGTTGGCAGAGGTGATGTACTGTGGCGCTTCCAGGGATGCTGGTCCATCCTGGTTATAGTAGCTTCTTGCTGATCTTACGTTAAAATGCTCAAGAAAAGGTCAGATAGACAAAATAGTGTATGTGGGTATGAAGAATAGGGAAGAGCTATTACATTCAGAGAAAAAAAAAATGTTGTGATACCAAAGCCCATGGACTTCAGAGTCAGAAGATCTGAATTCAGGTGCATACTGTCAGTTTTAACTTACACTTTGGGTAAGACCCCCTTATTCGTGGTCAAACCTCGATTTCCTTATTTGTAAAATAGGAACAATAGCAAAATCTCCCCATGTTCCTCATAGCCTTATTGTGAGGCTCAGCTGATGAAAGGTTTGTGAAAGCCTTTATACAATGCATTATGCATTTTATATGCAGTATGCAAATATAGGATATTATAGCTTTAATTCTGCATTATAGCTTTGCTGAAGAACATCATCTGCCTTTGGAATTTTAACCATTAAATCACTGAATTGAAAAGTTAATAAATTGTAGAATTTAGTAAATTTGAGCTCTCCTGGAAGCAACTGAATTTAGTAATTTTATCTTATAATATTTATTTCAGTGTTTTGCATTTTGGTAAACATGTGAGAGCGTAGGAAGTCCTATTAGATAGCCAATCTCTGTCTCTAGAGGGCACCGAAGGACTCAAATGTTTACCTGAATCTTGCTCTGGGTATGTATCGATATTTTTATTTTACTTTATTTTTCAATCTTGAGAATTTCTTACAACCGTCTTTCTGCCAAAGAATACTAAACTATTATGAGAGGTTTGTGATAGAATTGATGTGAAATTCCCAAGCACCTAATGACTGAACCCTTTTATATGACTACTTTTCTCTTGCCAGGAATCCTTGATAGTGCTTAACTCTACCATTACCTCATCTTGATTACGGGAAGTACTTCTTTAAATACCTGTACTTCAGAAGTATTTGGCTGTAAATAATTTGATGACAGAAAAAATCGGGTCAGCAAATAAAGTATCTTCTTAAAAGCCAAGTGATGTAAACAATCAATTTGCTTCTATTTCAAGTTATAGAAGATAAAACAGGAAGTTTTAATGGCCAGCTATAAATGAGAGCTGTGCATTTCTTAAATGGTACATGGCATAACCTGAGAGTCTGCTAGTCCAGTATGAGTTATAAGTTGCCAACATAACTTAAACCTAGTAGGTATAGTCCCTGCAGTTTAAGATGATACGCACATTTGTAGTGACACTAAGCGTTTCTCACTGTCGGTAAGGGTAAAGTTAACCCCAGGAATTATTAATCATGTCAGAATTTTGTTCTGTACTTCTGACTTGTTGGCCTCCTGGTCCTGTATTTCGGGGGAGAGAGATGTCACGGAGGGGACCAAGGGCTCCTTGGGCAGGCCCCTCTTTAAGGCTTGCAGCGTTTTCATCAGGTGAACATGTACCTGTCACATGCTGGATTCTTGGGTCTCAGACCTGGGCTTGAATCCTAGAACCACCACTTACTGGCTTGATATTATATAGATTTTTCTTTTTACTTTCCCCTAAACCTCAGTCTCCTCAACTATAAAATGGAAATTAATATTACCACGCACCTCAGAGAGTTGTTTTGAAGATTAAATGAGATGTTGCGTATCAAGTATGTAGCTCAGTACTTGACACAGTGTATATAAATCATAATTTTCTTTATATTCCTCCTTCATGAGTATACGTTGGTGGAAGTTTTTTCCTCCCCTCTTCCTTATTTTCCTGGTAATCCTGTATGGGTTCATGAAGGGTTCCTGGAGAGTAAAGTTCAGTACCTGACACATACAAAAGACTCAGAAAATACTTGCTGTTACTACTGTAACTTTTCGTTCTTAATTTATATATCCAGAGATGTGATAATGTCATTATGTTTAAAGGAGGGTACAGTATTTGGGGCAAATAGATTTTCACTGATATTTTTATTTTAGTATGATCTGCCTCTTCTGTGAGTTTTTAAGATTATTTTTAAAGTCCTCTATAATTTCATTTCTATTTTTGTAAGTTGGACTATTTGATTAATTGAATGAGGGATAATTTTTAATATATGGAGCCTATAAATTATGGAATCTCTTTTGGAAGCTAAATATTGGTTTATAGAAATAGCTGAATAAATTTTGAGGTAAAGTTGGCTTATCTTATAGAAGCTTTTGCTCTGACGAAAATTTATTGTCTAGCATACAGAAGATAACTGATTTTTAATAAATATTTATTGACAGTGATACAAATTCATCAACAGTTGCTTTATAGAATATCTTTAAAAGTGGGCTCTGATTTCTGAGTTTCATTTTGATTACTGTACATTTCTAAAAGGCACTGGGAGATTTTTTTCTGCTTTGAAAGAACTGTGTTATAGACTTCCTAATGGCCATTCTAGACAAGCATACTTCTACTTTTGATTATCTCGGAAGCAGACTGAGCCTTTGCGGACATCACGAGTATCACAGTCACAAAGCTTCAAAATGGATTAGCAAGTCTGTCCACATAAGTTTCTCGTGAACTTTGTTTTCACAGTATGATAAAGTTATTTTGCAAAGAAGACTATTCTAATTATCCTTAAATTATATATATATTTCTAGGTTGCTAGATTGTCTTGAAACTATGCATTTTATTTATTGCAAAGGAATTTATCATAGAGTGTATATAGATCATAGTTTTCTTTATATTCCTCCTTCATGCTTATAAGTTAATGGAGGTTTTTGTCTTCCCTCTTCCTTATTCTCCTGATAATCCTGTATAGGTTCATGAAGGGTTCCTGGAGAGCAAAGTGTTTGTTTTGAATAGTACCAATTCATCAAGTCCATGTGAAAGAAGAAGTATTGACCTAAGGATATATATGCTTTGCTTTCTTCCATTTTTAATTCTTTTGGTCTTCATTCGTGAGCTCAAGAATCTGTTTGTGCTTTCATTCCTCGCCAACATATCCATGGCTATCAGTCTTGTGATAATTTATCAGTACGTTGTTAGGGTAAGTATAACATGTTTTTAACTGTGTCATATGTTTTTAACAAGTAAACTTTTTTTTTTTTTTTTACTTTAGAGGTACACGTGATGGTAAGTAAAGATCCTACTTCCTATGTGTCACCTAGGAGATAATCAGGTTTTCTTTTGGAGGATACTGCTTAGCTGAAGATTCGGAGAAGGCAATGGCAACCCGCTCCAGTACTCTTGCCTGGAAAATCCCATGGACAGAGGAGCCTGGTGGGCTGCAGTCCATGGGGTTGCTAAGAGCAGACACCACTGAAGTGACTTAGCAGCAGCAACTTAGCTGAAGAAGTGTGTGGCACAGAGGGTGAAAGCATAGGCTTTGTAGTCAGATCTGGTTGTGACTCTTGGTCAGTATGCTTCTGAGCTGTACGGCATTGCCTCAGAAGGTGCTAATGCCTGCCCTGCTAGAGTTGTGAGATGCAGCACCCTGCCTTAGTACACTGCCTAACATGAAATAAAGGACTCATCAGTGTTTCGTTTCTTCTTTTTAAGACTTAAGCCAATCATAGGAGATGGGAGTCTAACCGTGATGTAATGATTCTCTTTCACGCCTGAAGCTTTATTTGCTGCCACTGCTTCAGCTCACTGCACTACCCTGGGCTGTCATCTCTCTCTGCAGTGACCACAACTGAGTTCATCGTCAGTAGTCTGGAGATGCTTAACTCAGTTTCCTTAAAATAATCTGTTGCGGGGACCCAGGGATCTGCAAATCCCTTAAAACTGTTTATAAGATTTAGTATTTCTGTATGTATATGTGCATTTTCCACTGAGCAACTGCATAGCTTTCATCTCTCACTGGGGCCAAGGACTCAAAAAGGTAGAGAATCCTTGTTTTATTCTTTTCGGATGCAATTAGACTTTCTAGACATTGCTACCAAGTAGCTATCCTAGATCTCCATCGGCAGTCCATGGTGAATTCTCTTACGATGAGTCTCTGTCTCTTTTTGCCTTGTCTGAATTCCACAGCCTCTGGACTCGTTTTAGCACATGTAAGTGGAAGAGGAGAAACAGGAAGACCTCATAAGATTTTCTAGAATTCCTGACCCCTTAGTTGGACATCTAGGAGTTAGTGGAGCAGAAACGTATATTCCTTAGGTAGAGGGAAACTTGTGAGCCTTGAAGGACAGTTTAGTATTACCCAGCAATCCAAACATTTTAATTTTCCATTTTGATCCTAACATGTTTTTAGTCATGTAGCACCATCATGTCACACAGTTCTACTTGTGCTTCAGGTTTTCTCATTTCAGTCGCTCAGTCGTGTCTGGCTCTTTGCGACCCCATGGACTGCAGCATGCCAGGCTTCCCTGTCCATCACCAGTTCCCGGAGCTTGCTCAAACTCATGTTCATCTCGTTGGTGATGCCATCCAACCGTCTCATCCTCTGTCGTCCCCTTCTCCTCCTGCCCTCAATCTTTCCCTGCTTCAGGGTCTTTTCCAATGAGTCAGTTCTTCGCATGAGGTGGCCAAAGTATTGGAGTTTCAGCTTCAACATCAATCCTTCCAGTGAATATTCAGGACTGATTTCCTTTAGGATTGACTGGTTGGATCGCCTTGCAGTCCAAGGGATTCTCAAGAGTCTTCTCCAACACCACAGTGTTGGAAAAGCATCAAGTCTTCGGCGCTCAGCTTTCTTTATGGTCCAGCTCTCACATCTGCACATGATTACTGGAAAAACCATAGCTTTGACTAGGTGGTGGACCTTTGTCAACAAAGTAATGTCTCTGCTTTGTGATATGCTGTCTAGGTTGGTCATAACTTTCCTTCCAAGGAGCAAGCGTCTTTTAATTTCACGGTTGCAGTCACTATCTGCAGTGATTTTGGAGCCCAAGAAAATAAAGTTTTTCTAGACCTCTCTTATTTCCCCAATTATCCCTGTGCTGTCTCACTTCAGTGTCTTTGTTCGTGCTTTTCATCAGCCTCGAATTCCGCTTCCAGTCTGGTAAGCTAGAGAACACAGGGTGGTGAGGAGACTTGGAGTAGCTGGAGGAAGTAGCCTTTTCGGACCCAGACATCTTGAACAAGATGTGCAGGTTGTAAGTTTCCAGATAGTGAGGGTTGGAACAAGGCAGTATGAGTCAGCACCAAGCCATCAAAGCCAGAGTCAAGGCTTGTGCACAAATAATAAGGGTGATGGCAATCGTCAGGTCAAAGAGTAAAACACTGAAGCCTGGAGCTAGGGAGCCACGCAGGGTGATGGGGCAGAGAGCCAGAGTTGGGCAGTCTCAGAAACCAAAAGAGCAATGAAAAGAGAGTGGGGATGAGTTCCACTGGACACTGTCAGCAGTGGTTGGTAGCTGATTGTATGGCTGTCAGCTCAGATGATGAATATGCTTGATGAATATGGCTCAGCGGTGGCAGGAGCCATGCCCAGAGAGAACAGCCTGGGCCTTACAGGTGGAAGCAGGTAATCAGGAGCGTTCAGCTCAGCTGGAACGTGTGGGCTCGAGGAGACAATTGCTTCTGGCAGTAAAATCCTAACAGCTTGGCTACTTTAACATAGGATGCTTAAACTTTTTATTGAAAGAATTATTCACATTTATAATCCACATTTGCTAGTGTGAAGCTCATAAGTATATGATTGCACTCTTCTGCTTTAAATTGTTTCAAATAAGTAAGTAACTTATTTTTTTCTTTCTTTCTCCAGAATATGCCAGATCTCCACAACCTTCCAATAGTGGCTGGTTGGAAAAAATACCCCCTCTTTTTGGTACTGCTGTATTTGCTTTTGAAGGCATAGGAGTGGTAAGGATTTAGTCTTTATTATTATTTTTTAAAATCTTAACACAGAGACTTACTTACATTTAAAAATACATGGTTTTCTTTCCTGTTTCTGGTTTTTTTTGTTGTCGTTGTTATTTCTATTTTTTTTTTTCCTAGAAAATGATTTGCATTTTGGTATGATAATCTTGAATTACAGTTTAGCTCCTCTACTAACCAGGAGTTCCTCATGTTTTATCTTGGATAATTTTTTTAATAAGTAAAATGAGAGCATTAGAATAGATTATTTTTAATATTTTGTTGTGAAAATTTTCAAACCTATATAGTGTGATGAACTCCTCTGTAAGCATCACCAGGCTTCAAAAACTCACGGTTAATTTTGTCTGATCTATATTCACTCTACTCTGTCAAGTCTGGGTTATATTTAGACAGATCCCAAACATTATATCTTATAGACTAGGTTATTAGAAATGAATGGAAATTGTTATAAAGTTTACTATTACATAAGAGTCAAACATACATTCTTTTTAGATTTATGCATATCATATTTGTTTTGTGAGATGATGTTATCATGAAGCTAATACCAAGAGATATAAACACCGTGAGGATTCTGAGATCCTGAATATTTCCATTCAAGGTGTTTCCAGTTCAGGGACATCCTTGTGGCCTAGTGGTTAAGATACCGAACTTCCCGTTCAGGGGGTGCAGATTCGGTCCCTGGTTGGAGAGATAAGATGCCAAATGCCATGCGGTGTGGCCAAAAATTAAAAAAGATGCTTCCCACTCATTGAAAGCCTAGAATGTATGGATTTGGGCACAATAGGATATTGCTGTTTGTATGGACTACAAGCTGCCGGGCTCCTCTGTCCATGGAAGTTTTTGGGCAAGAATACTGGCCTGGGTTGCCATTTTCTACTTAGGGCGATCTTCTCGACCCAGAGATCAAACCTGCATCTCTTGTGTTTGCTGTGTTGGCAAATGGATTCTTCGATGCTGTTCCACCTGGGAAGGCCCCATACTACATTTGATCTTGGTCAAAAGACCATGTCTTTGTCTTTTCATACTGTTCGTGGGGTTCTCAGGGCAAGAACACTGAAGGGGTTTGCCATCCCCTTCTCCTTGGACCACTGGGTCCTTCTCCAGTGACCCAGACCCTGATGCTGGGAAGGGTTGAGGGCAGGAGGAGAGGGAGCAACAGAGGACGAGATGGTTGGATGGCATCACTGACTCAGTGGATGTGAGTCTGAGCAAACTCAGGGAGATCGTGAAGGACGGAGAAGCCTGGCATGCTAGAGTCTATGGGATTGCAAAGAGTCAGACACGACTTAGCAACTGAACAGTGAAAGGCTATAGCTTGTGTTTCATAGACTGATGTTTGGTGTGGGAGCAGAACCACTGATAAACATCTGTTTGTATGAACCACAGACAAAATAGAACTGAGACAATTTTATGAGATTTTAGTTGGGTTTCTGCTCTCTCTGAATTCTCCTTTACAGAATTCTTACTAATTCTTGGAAGCTCCATTTATCCCTGTTAGAGACATAATTGTAGATTTTCATTTCTGCTTTAACTAGTAAGCCATAGTTAAGCTATTGGACATTTCCAGTTAAGTGTTGTTCCTCTGACGTCTTAGATTCAACAACTCTGAAGTCTAACACATACTTCTTTTTTATATAAAATCAGTCTCACTTCCTTATTTCTCTATTTCTTTTAGTTTTACTTTTGGTTGCTCAGACTTGAAACACTGGAGTATTTCTTTTCACTGTGTCCCTGGTTTCCCCATTCCAGTCAGCAATTAAGACGTGTTGAGTCCTCTTGTTGCATTTCCCCACATCAGCTCCGTGAGTGAGGCTATGTGTGGGACAGGCAGCACTGCTTCACGCGCATGGGGCCTCCGTAGCGCCCCAGTAGTGCCCGTTTCCTTCCCTCCCTGCTTTCCCAGCTGCGCTGGCGCCACCCCTGACTTGAGCTTCTCCTTTCAGTCTGGGTTTTCTCTGAGCATAGGACTCATGCACTCTTCTGTTTTCTGTTAATCACTCACAGTTTTCATATGGACTGACCTAACTCACCCGAAGAGCGGAGATAACATTAGTTATTATCTCATGAGGTTATTGTGAGGACTATGTGAGATCCTACATGGAAAGCTTTTAGAAAAATACCTGGCACACTGTAAGCACTTAGTAAATACTTATTATTACTTAGTGTCTTTTACTGTGTGGTCAAATTTGTATGCCCAGAACCTTCAAAAATTTGCCTACAAATTAAACTTTAAATTAGCTCCTCCCCCCTCCCCCGATAATGTAAATACTTATTCATCTCGTTGGGGCTTCCCTGGTGGCTCAGATGGTAAGGAATCCGCCTGCATTGTGGGAGATCGGGGTTTGATTCCAGGGTTGGGAGGATCCCCTGGAGAAGGGGAAGGCTATCCACTCCAGTATTCTGGCCTGGAGTATTCAGTGGACAGAGGAGTCCACAGGGTCGCACAGAGTCAGACACTACTGAGTGACTTTCACACTTCACACATTCATCTCATTAGATTGACAGACAACAGATACAGATGGATAGATAGAGAAACAGTTGTAGATGTGTGTACTTGGGTCAGTATGCGTGCATGAACCTACTAACTCTGTCTGCTGAGATAGCGGAAAGCAGTGGCACCCAGGAGCACTGAGCCCGCTTAGTGCCCAGATCTTGAGTTCTAAATCTGATTCTCCAGCAAAGGAAAAAAAAGTTCTTTGGAGAAATGGCTGATTACAGGACGGAAGCAAGGAAATTCAAGGTATATCTGGAGTATATTGCAGTGCCAGAGAGCGTGTGTGTGTGTGTGTGTGTGTTAGTTGCACAGTTGTGTCTGACTCGGGAACCCCATGACTTTAGCCTGCCAGGTTCCTGTCCATGGGGTTTTCCAGGCAAGAGTATTGGAATGGGTTGCCATTTCCTTCTCCAGGGGACCTTTCTGGCACAGGGGTGGAACCCTCATCTCCTACACGTCCTGCATTGGCAGGCAGTTTCTTTACCCGCTAGTGCCAGCCGGGAAGCCCTGCCAGGAAGTGCGGTGCTCAAACCTGAAAGAATAGACGCACATCAGAAGGACGGAGGACCTCACCTGATAGGACTCAGGATGAATAGACGCACATCAGAAGGACGGAGGACCTCACCTGATAGGACTCAGGATGGATAGACGCACATCAGAAGGACGGAGGACCTCACCTGATAGGGTTCAGGATGAATAGACGCACATCAGAAGGACGGAGGACCTCACCTGATAGGGTTCAGGATGAATAGACGCACATCAGAAGGACGGAGGACCTCACCTGATAGGGTTCAGGATGAATAGACGCACATCAGAAGGACGGAGGACCTCACCTGATAGGACTCAGGATGAATAGACGCACATCAGAAGGACGGAGGCCCTCACCTGATAGGGTTCAGGATGAATAGACGCACATCAGAAGGACGGAGGCCCTCACCTGATAGGACTCAGGATGAATAGACGCACATCAGAAGGACGGAGGCCCTCACCTGATAGGACTCAGGATGAATAGACGCACATCAGAAGGACGGAGGACCTCACCTGATAGAGGTTCAGGATGAATAGACGCACATCAGAAGGACGGAGGACCTCACCTGATAGGGTTCAGGATGAATAGACGCACATCAGAAGGGACGGAGGCCCTCACCTGATATGGACTCAGGATGAATAGACGCACATCAGAAGGACGGAGGCCCTCACCTGATAGGACTCAGGATGAATAGACGCACATCAGAAGGACGGAGGACCTCACCTGATAGGGTTCAGGATGAATAGACGCACATCAGAAGGACGGAGGACCTCACCTGATAGGGTTCAGGATGAATAGACGCACATCAGAAGGACGGAGGACCTCACCTGATAGGACTCAGGATGAATAGACGCACATCAGAAGGACGGGAGGCCCTCACCTGATAGGGTTCAGGATAAATAGACGCACATCAGAAGGACGGAGGACCTCACCTGATAGGGTTCAGGATGAATAGACGGCCACATCAGAAGGACGGAGGCCCTCACCTGATAGGACTCAGGATGAATAGACGCACATCAGAAGGACGGAGGCCCTCACCTGATAGGACTCAGGATGACCGAAGGCCGGAGGTGATAGGACTAACAGCATAGGCAGCAGGAAACTGTGAAGCAGATATATATGAACCCCCTGTGAAGCAGATATGTGATTAGATGAGTAAGCACATAGGGCAGATTTCCAAGTGGCTTATGTAGATACTGTCCTCGAGGAGTTGTAGCTTAATCCCCCAGTCCCTGGAGTGTGGGCTGCCTGTAGTGATGAATAGAGTATGAGGAGGAGGAAAGAAAGAACTTTATAAGCAGAACTTTACTGGCAAACACTGCCTTAACCAGGGGGTCAAAACGAACTTCACCAGCGATAAACCATGTTGACAGCATGTGTGATAGGAAGGGCGTCGCATCGCCATGGTGTACTTTTCTGAAAGCTATAATCCCAGTCTAGCCATGAGGAAGACATCAGACAGTTAATAAAGGGGCAGTGTGCCAAACACGTAACCACGCTCCTCCAAACTGTCAAGGTAATCAGCAATAAGGAAGGATCACCAAACTGCCCCAGACCCGAGGGGGCTGAGGGACACATGATGGCGAAATGCAAGGTGCTGTCCTGCAGGACCCTGGAGCAGAAGAAGGACATTTGTGGGAAAACTGCTGAAATCCAAATAAATTTTGTAGTTTAATTGTAATGTCCCAATATTGGTTCTTAGTTGTAACACATGTACTTTGGTTGTGTAAAATGTTAATAAAAGGAGAAATTGGTCAGGAGTGTATGGGAATCTTCTATTTATCTCTGCATCTTTTCTGTGACTCGAAAAATATTGTGAAGTAGAAAGTATATTTTAAAAAAAAAACCTGACGGTTTTGTGTATTAAAAGCTGATTTCAAATCTTTTTATTTTAGGAATTTAAAAATCTGTAGTCTGAAAAAATATTTACATATTTAGAAAAATACATCAACAATTATGTGTTGCATTATAGAAAGATTAATTTGGGCACCTATTGGGCGGGTGCTATATTGTTTTCATTTACTTGCATTCTCTTCTTAGGTCCTTCCACTGGAAAATCAAATGAAAGAATCAAAACGCTTCCCCCAAGCATTGAATATTGGCATGGGGATTGTCACAGCACTGTATGTATCGTTAGCCACTTTAGGATATATGTGTTTCCACGATGATATCAAAGGCAGCATAACTTTAAATCTTCCCCAGGACGTGTGGTAGGTAGACAAGAGTTTGTTAACTTAATTTGTATATTTTATAAATATAATTTACTAGTGTTTTATGATAAAGGTGTATTTTTAGTTTCTACGATTTAAACATTTAAAATCTTTATTGTGGTTTCTTTATTTGTGTAAGCTGTATTTTTCATAATCTTCAAAGGAGATCATCTGATTTTACAGATTTTTGTGGCATATTTTTAAAAGATTAAAAATTACAGGTTGTTCCAAATTTGGATAACAGGTGAAACATGAACTCTTTTAATATGGACCCACTTTAATAAAAAATTTAATACTTACCCTTGCTGCCAAAAATCTAACATTCTGGATTTCTGATAAAATCATATAACCCATCACTTATGGCCCTCAAGGTTTTAGTGGTCAGCTTTAATACTGTATGTGCCTCAGTCCTTTCTGAACACAGGACACATTATACCGTTGACCCTTGAACAACAGGGGTTTGAACTGCATGGGTCCACTTATATGGATTTTTTTCAATTAACATGTTAGAAAAATTTTTGAGATTCATGACAATTTGAAAAATCTCACAAACTATACAGCCTAGAAATGTAAAAGGATATGTCATGAATCTATAAAATACATGTAACTATACCTGTAACATACAAGATATGAGTTAATGGACTGTCGGTAAGGCTTCAGTCAGTAGCAGGCTATTAGTAGCTAAGTTTAGGGGAATCAGGAAGTTATATGCAGGGTCAGACTCCAACCTCTGCATTGGTCAAGGGTCAACTGTAAATAGTGTGGTGCATCTTAATATTCTCTTTAATATTAGAACTGTATTCTGCTAAATGAAGCAATATATAGAGTCTTTATCTTCTTCCAAAGATTGATCTTTGGAGATTTAATAAAGATATTGGCAGTGATTATGATGTAGACTTGCCCCTTATTTATGAAATGGAAAGTAACTCCTTAGTTTTGATAAATGCAAAGAATAAATGCTGACTTAATATCATGTTGCTCCTTTAGCTGTTTGGATGGAGGTCTGTGAAACCTTAAATTTAAATATTTTGACTGGCTTCCTGATGAGAGTTTGATTGCTATTCAGTAGTCATTTGAATCCTGGGTCCTCATTAGAGTCCAAAATTTTGTTAAAACAAGTGTGTGTAGGGAACCATTTATGATAGGGAGAAAGTACCTAGAGTAGTTTCCAGGTTGCACAAGTCTCACATAGGCAGTGTGTTTATCTTTTTTTTAATTACAGTTTTACTTTAGCTATGATATATTTAGGAAGGCATTCCAAGATGGAACCATTTCAGTGCTATACATTTGTTTCAAGCTGGAGACATGATTGCAAACAAGACATGTGATTGTTTGGCATTTATTTCATTAACCTATTTTATAGTTGATAATATAATTTTGTTTCCTTCAAAAGTGCTCCTTTTTTTCTTTTGTGTAATAGTTTAGTATGGAGTATAGAAAAACAGCTTAATATAAGAGGCTCAAAGCTAAGAATTATGGTAGTTGAGTTTCTCTTTCAAAGATAGTACAGTGTCTAGAAAACAGAATGATACATTTCTCCACTTGAAGTAATGTTTAGACTAAATCGTAAAAACAAATTTATAAGTAAATTTGACAAGTACTATAAGATGTAGGTGGGGAAACGATCTCAGAATTCTCCCCTACCCTTATTCATGAACGTGTCTAAAGAAAGTCTTAGAGGGGGACGATACCAAGGTGGGGAGCGCTTGCGTGCCAAGCTGAGCCGCTCCTCTCCCCAGGCAGCTAGGAGCCTGGCGAGGAGCAGTGGGCACGGAGGTGGACGGCATGCTTTTGGTTTTCGCAGCTAAGCCTCACGGGGGTGGTACTGCCCTGCAGTAGCTCTAATGAATCCTTCCCTTTTTCTGCGTCCACTTCCACCTTGGCCTTGTTCCCTAATTGCTGTGGCTCCCCAGTTAGAAAGGAGCTCATTTGAAGCCTTATTTAAAAACAGACTATCAAATAAAAGAACTCTCCACTTCCAGGGTGTGACTAATTTTTTTAGTCGACAAGATCATAGTTTCTATTCAGGAAAGCCTGGCTAGACACCTGCTTTTTATTTAGAAGAGGAGAGCCTTGTACCCTTGGAAACAAAAATCTCTACAAAACAGGAAAGTAAGTTAAGATACTCGCCTTTAGAGAACTGCTGTTGAGTAACACCTTCTTGTGGAGACATGCCTTTTCTGGCCTGCAGTCTATTTCTTTATGTTCAGCAACTGTGCGTGTGTGCTCAGTTGCTTCAGTTGTGTCTGACTCTTAGCGACCCGATGGGCTGTAGCCCACCAGGCTTCTCTGTCCATGGAAAGAATACTGGAGTGTGTTGTCATACCCTTCTCCAGGGGACCTTCCCAACCTAGTGATCAAACGCCGCCCCCACACTCCCATCTCTTGCATCTCCTGCTTTGGGAAGTGAGTTCTCTGCAACTGGGACAGTTAAAATGCTAGCCATGGTTGAGGGATGCTGGAGAGAAGGCGGCTGTCTTTATAACGATAATCTTCCAAAATGAAAAGTCTGAACTAGGATAATCATGGGGTTATCTCAGAGATTCCTGTCTTGAATTGCTATGTATGAGTCCCTTCTTCCCTCCCCTTCCTGTGCTTCAGGCAATAGGCCGAGCAGTTTAGGGATTGTGTAATGTACTCTTTATTGGCTGGGTATTGATCTTGGAGAGGCAGCAGTGAGCGGTGATGTGAAGCGAGATCTTAGTTCCCTGCCCAGAAATTGAACCTGGGTAGCCTGGATGGAACTGGCCACTAGATCAGCAAGGGTTAGAGGCTAGAAGCTCCTGCCCCCATTGAAGTGCGTTTCTCAAGGGAGGCAAAAACTGTGAAGAGAGATACAAAGTTTATTAGTAGACACACAACACAATCACAAGTTCAGTTCAGTCCAGTCCAGTCGCTCAGTCGTGTCCGACTCTCTGCAACCCCATGAATCGCAGCACGCCAGGCCTCCCTGTCCATCACCATCTCCCAGAGTTCACTCAGATTCACGTTCATCGAGTCCGTGATGCCATCCAGCCATCTCATCCTCGGTCGTCCCCTTCTCCTCCTGCCCCCAATCCCTCTCAGCATAAGAGTCTTTTCCAGTGAGTCAACTCTTCGCATGAGGTGGCCAAAGTACTGGAGTTCAGCTTCAGCATCATTCCTTCCAAAGAAATCCCAGGGCTGATCTCCTTCAGAATGGACTGGCTAGATCTCCTTGCAGTCCAAGGGACTCTCAAGAGTCTTCTCCAACACCACAGTTCAAAAGCATCAATTCTTGGTTGCTCAGCCTTCTTCACAGTCCAACTCTCACATCCATACATGACCACAGGAAAAACCATAGCCTTGACTAGACGGACCTTAGTCAGCAAAGTAATGTCTCTGCTTTTGAATATGCTATCTAGGTTGCTCATAACTTTTCTTCCAAAGAGTAAGTGTCTTTTAATTTCATGGCTCCAGTCACCATCTGCAGTGATTCTGGAGCCCCAAAAATAAAGTCTGACACTGTTTCCACTGTTTCCCCATCTATTTCCCATGAAGTGATGAGACCGGATGCCATGATCTTCGTTTTCTGAATGTTGAGCTTTAAGCTAACTTTTTCACTCTCCTCTTTCACCTTCGTTAAGAGGCCCTTTAGCTTCTCTTCACTTTCTGCCACAAGGGTGGTGTCATCTGCATATCTGAGGTTATTGATATTTCTCCTGGCACTCTTGATTCCAGCTTGTGTTTCTTCCAGCCCAGCGTTTCTCCTGATGTACTCTGCATATAAGTTAAATAAGCAGGGTGACAATATACAGCCTTGATGCACTCCCTTTCCTATTTGGACCCAGTCTGTTGTTCCATGTCCAGTTCTAACTGTTGCTTCCTGACCTGCATACAGATTTCTCCAAGAGGTAGGTCAGGTGGTCTGGTATTTCTATCTCTTTCAGAATTTTCCACAGTTTATTGTGATCCACACAGTCAAAGGCTTTGGCATAGTCAATAAAGCAGAAATAAATGTTTTTCTGGAACTCTCTTGGTTTTTCCATGATCCAGCGGATGTTGGTGATTTGATCTCTGGTTCCTCTGCCTTTTCTAAAACCAGCTTGAACATCACAAGTACGAGGGCCCAATGGAGAAAGTTTGTGTAGCTGAGATAGATGTAAGGCAGAGATGCACACCCAGAGGGAAGGGGTAGGTTGTCCCCCTTGGTGACGAGGAGCACTGCAAAGAGGCAGTTAAGGCATTCGTAGTCTGGGTCTTTGTTTACTTTGGGCCAATTATCTGGTTTCTTTTTCCACACCTGACTTAGCCTAGGACCCTCCCCCATAGACATGTGCAATACCATGGACTGTCGCCCCCAGTCCTGGGCTGGAATCCATTTTTCCAGTGGATGCCAGGCAGCCTTGGCATCACATACTGTGGGGGTGCCCCCTCCTTTGACCCCGAGAAGCTTTTTGTGCACATGTTCAATGTCTCCCTTGCCCCAAGGATGGGAAATACATGACCTCTTGATCCTTCACTCAAACAGGGTTTAGCCCCTCTCTGTTTCTGCCCTGACTGTCACCTTAAGGTGTGCACAGAAGACATGGCCTGGCTATTCTCCCTGTTTCTGTTGTTATTTCTGTTTCAAAGTGCAAAGAGGAGGCTGGTTGTAAATACATAATTTGGAGTCCCCCTGTCTCACAAAATGCAGGCAGGAGGCTAGCTATGGAGTGTCCAGCCTGAAGCCCTTTTTTTTTTTTTTCGGTCCCAAGAAATGTAAGCAGGAGCCCACCTAATCCCTGCCTCAGATGTGAAAGCCAGTGATTCTCACAGGGGCCCAGGGAGCCCAGCTACCAGCCATGAGAAGCTATAAAAGGTTTTTTGATGCCACGCGGACTTAAAGTCTCAGAGTTCATGTGGGGTATTCCTACAATAAAAGGTTGAGTTAGAGAGCGGCGCCAGAATAAAGCAAGTATGGATTAGAGAGACTCCACGTTATTAATTACTTATTACCTTCAATCTTAGTGAGGCATCATCTTTTAAAACTAGTTATGAGTGATATTGTTCAATGTAGTGCATTTAGCTTTTGAAGTAAAGGGTATATTTTAAAGACTATAATAAAGTAAATTGGGCCTCCCGAGGGCTCAGGGGTTAAAGGACCTCCTGCAGTGCAGAAGACACAGGAGGCACACCTTCGATCCTTGGGTTGGGAAGATCCCTTGGAGGAGGAAAGGGCAACTGACTCCAGTGTTCTTGGAGCCTGGCAGGCTACGGTCCATGGAGCCTCACAGACTTGGACACGACTGAGTGACTAAGCAGTCAAGTAAATTCGTAGTTCTGAGCTAGAACAGGAGCACCTTGAGGCAGAAACCCTCCACCTCTGGGTTTGTGATGCATCTCCATAATATAGCACGGTACTCAGCACTTAGTAAATGTTCATTAAATAGTATTCTAGGTATAAAAGCATTTCCCTTGTAACTGCTAGTCTTAATTGAATGATGTTTTGGCACTGTTTTTCCAGGATTTCCAGTAGAGTAATCCAAATAGCAGACATTCTTTTCCTAAGAGATATCAAGGGTATATTAAGTTTTCAGATAAACAGACATTGAGAAGCAGTAAAGTGACTTCTTCCATCTCACACATGGAATCCTTTTGAAGCACACATTGGATAGGGAAAATTCCAACAGGAGAGAAGCATGTAAGAACAGGGAAGACGTGGGGTAGATATTTTAATTTATTTAGATAAGTGAACTGGGATTTCACATTCCCCACAAAACAGAAAAAAAAATCTTAAGTCTGAGTTCCTGTTTGTAGCATACAGGAACTAGGAGGTTGAATATTCTGGGAAATATAGATGACAAATAGTGGCAGATAATCAAGCTGTCTTAATTGATCCTACCAGGAAATCTGGGAGTTGACCTCTGAGGAATTTGTTACCTAAGATGAAAATGTTTAGGCAAGAATGGAATCACCAAGAGGCACAGTAAATAAAGATGTAGAGAAATATAAGGAAACAGGATAGAGATTTGTATATTCTGAACTATTTCTTCCATTCCCACCCTCAGAAATTCTTTTTCTTTTTAATTTTATTTTTACTTTATTCTATGTTACAATACTGTATTGGTTTTGCCATACATTGACATGAATCAGCCACAGGTGTACACGAGCTCCCAATCCTGAAGCCCCCTCCCACCTCTCACCCCCATATCATCTCTCTGGATCATCCCGTGCACCAGCCCCCAAACATCCTGTATCCTGTATTGAACATAGACTGGCGCTTCGTTTCTTACATGATAGTGTACATGTTTCAGTGCTATTCTCCCAAATCATCCCACCCTCTCCCTCTCCCTCAGAGTCCAAAAGTCCGTTCTATACCTCTGAGTCTCTTTTGCTGTCTCACATAGAGGGTCATCATTACTATCTTTCTAAATTCCATATATATGTGTCAGTATACTGTATTGGTGTTTTTTTTCTGGCTTACTTCACTCTGTATAATCGGCTCCAGTTTCATCCATCTCATTAGAACTGATTCAAATGTACTCTTTTTAATGGCTGAGTAATACTCCATTGTGTATATGTACCACAGCTTTCTTATCCATTCATCTGCTGATGGACATCTAGGTTGCTTCCATATCCTGGCTATTATAAACAATGCTGCAATGAACATTGGGGTACATGTGTCTCTTTCAATTCTGGTTTCCTCGGTGTGTATGCCCAGCAGTGGGATTGCTGGGTCATACGGCAGTTCTATTTGCAATTTTTTTAAGGAATCTCCACACTGTTTTCCATAATGGCTGTACTAGTTTGCATTCCCACCAGCAGTGTAAGAGGGTTCCCTTTCTCCACATCCTCTCCAGCATTTATTGCTTGTAGACTTTTGGATCGCAGCCATTCTGACTGGTGTGAAATGGTACCTCACTGTGGTCCTGATTTGCATTTCTCTGATAATGAGTGATGTTGAGCATCTTTTCATGTGTTTGTTAGCCATCCATATATTAAAGTTGCCTATATCTAGGAATCCTGGCTGAAATGACCTCTGCCTTTCCTTTCCTCTGCCTGTCTTTTTCTCACAGTAGATATTATTAAATTTCTGAAACTGTTAGTATACATGGCCAAGATTAGTACATATGGACAATTGCCACAGATACATGCTTAAAACCAAAACGAGAACAAAGGTTGATAAACATGTAGGAAAGTTGAGTATAGAAAATAGAGATATTTTGAAATTACAGATATGATACATAGAAATTAGGAGGTTCTTGAAACAAAAACAAAAATGGAATAGTTGATTTTAAAGTACTGTAATGCTTCTCTTTAACACTGATTTCTGTATTACTCTCTGATGGATCCTTAACAAATATACCAGCTTCTAGAAAGATACTGATCATTTTATTTCCCATTTTTACTCTGGGTAACAGCAAACGATAGTAATTACCTATAATTAATATTACTGAGTGGTGTTAATAATAACCAGATTCTTAACCTATATAATTTTATACCAATAGAAAAGTTATTCTACCTATATGTGTAATGATATATTTTTAGATATGTTAATCATATTTTTCAAACATGTAAGTTAAAAGATAATTAGAAAAAGGACTATAATAATAAACTGATAAGAATATTCAATTCTCCAAAATTATGTAACAAAGTATATGAAGTAGGAGTCTTTTTGGTTATTTTGTACATTTCGATAGCTTGACCATTTATGTTTAAACTTTAAAACATCATGGTGAGAAATAGACCTTGAGGTCTTTTCAATAGTAAGTTTGTATTGTTCTTAGCCCTAAGGCCTTCCTTCTTTCCTTAATTTTGCTGTTTGTAGCATTTTCAGATCTGTGTCTGCTCAGCTTTCTCCCTCCCTCCCTCACTCCTAGGGTGAATGCATTATAGAAGGAGGCTTAATCGAGTTCCTCCCTGGTTGGCAGCTGTTCAGGAAACTGCTTATAGTCTTGACATATCAGTGGTATCATGCAGCATTTGTCTCTTTCTGCCTGCTTGTTCACTTAGCATAATGCCTGCCAGGTTCATGCACGTTGTCTTAATATGAATCTAACTTTCTTTTTGGTTATTTTCATTTTATTTCTTTTATTTTTATTATGACTTAGATAAACAGAGAATAGATTGGTGTTTACCAGGGGCTAGTGGATGGGGGAAAAGAGAAGAGTTTGGTAAAGCGATACAAGCTTTCGGTTAAAAAGATGAATAAGGTCTGAGCATCCAGTGTATAATGTGATGACTGTGGCTGATATTTCTGTACTGTATGATTGAAATGTGCTGAGAGTAGAATCGGTGTGCCCACCAAAACAGAAAAAAAATAAGCAAATATATGAGGTGATGGGTGTGTTTGTTAATTAATTCTGCTTGTGGGAATTCTTTCACAGTGTGTATCAAATCAGCATGTTGTAGACTTTAAACGTCTTATAATTTCATTGGTTAGTTAAATGTCGGTAAAGCTGGAAATAAACGAATGACTAAATTCTGAAAATTTTTAACAGGTTATATCAATCAGTGAAAATTTTGTATTCCTTCGGCATCTTTGTGACATATTCAATTCAGTTCTATGTTCCAGCAGAGATAATTATCCCTGTGATCACATCCAGATTTCATGCTAAATGGAAACAAATCTATGAATTTGCAATAAGGTCCTTCTTGGTTACTATTACTTGTAAGTATCACTGCATACTTATAATGATTTTTATTGTTGAATTTCTTCTAATGAAGCCACTTAAAGTGTATTTTTTATATTTTTGAAATAATTTTGTTCACCTAACTAGATACATTTTGGTTTAAAATTCTGTTATTCTACTGATATAGAAAAGTGAAAGTGATAGAAAAGTGAAAGTGAAGTCACTCAGTCATGTCCGATGCTTTGCGACCCCGTGGACTGTAGCCCACCAGGCTCGTCCGTCCATGGGGTTCTCCAGGCAAGAATACTGGAGTGGGTTGCCATTGCCTTCTCCAGGGGATCTTCCTGACCCAGGGATCGAACCCAGATCTCCCCGCATTGTGGGCAGACACTTTAACCTCTGAGCCACCAGGGAAGTTATAAATCAGATCCTATCACACGTAAAACAAGTAAACAAATTGTTATTTTCAAAATAATATTGCTCATGATTGAAATATCAGCATATTTAAATCAGATGCATAAGTGACTCTTTATATGGTTGATAACGTTTGGCTTTGGCTTTCTAGTTTTCCTGAGGTTTTTTATATCCGCTAGCTTGTGTATATTTAACAGTTCAGCTCTCCATGATTACCTATACGAATGGGTTTTGTTCTGTTTTTGTCTTTAACAGTTTTAGTGGCTTATTTTACTTCCTGTTTGAAGGAGTGCGTATAATCTCTTATTATAGTTTCTTATTATAAAATGCCCGTAAGGGGGAAGTGATCGTGGAGACTGGTGGAGAGGGGCCTTTAGTTTGGCGTGGCACTGTCCACAGCGACGCGACGGTTCAGAACTCAGGCCACTCACTTCCTTGCTGGGTCTTTAGTTAAGTTACAGACCATCTTTGAGCCCTTCTTCCCTCAACTCTGAAATGAAGATAAGACATTTAAAAATGTGAACAGAGTGGTTAGAAGTTGCTGTTAATACATCATTGTGACCACCACTTTTATTAAAATTGCAAAGAGAAAGACAGTTGCCACACCGACCTATCTGATGCGATTGCCTAGGATGGTTCCAAGGATGAGATGACTGGTGACTAGGGGACAAGCAGCTTTGGAAATTCTAGAGAAGATGTGAGTAACTGTCTTGGCCCATTCGAGGTTAGAGAAGGGTAGAACTAGAAATTCTGGGCAACTCTGTAAATTTCATTGAGCACCTTGGGGTGGAGCTTATGCCTAGATTTAAAGAATTGGGTGTATTATATTTTGTTTAAGGAAACAGCAAAGCTGGGCAAAGTAGATAGAGTAGGTAAAACATACTTTTGGAAGCAATTAATTAAATGAAATATGTCAGCTAATAAGGAAATCACATTGAGGAATGAAGTCAGTAAACTCATACTCCAATGATTAGTGAAACACTCAGGAGGAAAAAATTACTTTAAAATGTTTTGGAATATTCTTTACACATTACTTTTATTGACATTTTGACAGCTGTACTAAATAAAAAGACGTATTTCAGGCAAAGTCCTTTTGTCAGGAGATGTAGGGCAGCTCTGTTCTGAATGCGTGTCTCCTTTTAAGGCTAGCTACTGAATTTTAATAGCTTCACCCACTCCTGCACATGGGCTCCAGTTACGTTGAGCTCCCTGCCTGCTGTGGTCCAGGCCAGACTGCACCTCTGCCTCCAGGAGCCTATTCCCCCAGCCAGGGCTTTTCCTCAAAGGCTGAGTAGATAGCACCGAGAACTGCAGCCTGTTCTTTGTTGCTGCTTTCTTTTAGTTAAAAATAGAGAAGCCTGTTTAACCATATGTGAGGGCTATATTTACACCATGCACTGGACACAGAACACAGACCATGTCATATGCCCTTTTACTTCATTGAGACATATCACTGGACACTGACCTTCATTTAAATCTTTGGTAGGTCCTTCCAAGTTAAAATCAACTGGTGTTCATGACAGACCTGCTTTGTATCCGTTATCCAAAGCACTTGAAAATGCCCTGGGGAGGACTCTTTACTGACGGGTGTATAGAGAGCTGTCGAGACCTTGTCCTGTCTGTAGAGCAGGCTGTGCAGCCTGGTGGGCTGCCGTCTCTGGGGTTGCACAAAGTCGGACATGACTGAAGCGACTTAGCAGCAGCAGATATATTCATAACAACTGTCTGTAAATGACAAAGGGCAGCATATTTATAGTAATCCTGTAGTGAATATTTGTAATTTGTAATGAATAACCTATCCTTATCCAAGCTATCCTTTGACTTACTATTTTTGTGATTTTTGAGTTCTTCTATGTCACTTTTGCCTAAAGTTATATATATTTCACTTTCTTCTCTACTAACATTATCAAATAACATTTCAAGCCATTTTTACTAGCAAATATATATTGGTTATATAACATTTAAAGAATGGCTTTATCTGACTGATAAATTTCATGATTTAAAAGCATTTGGTAAATGGAAGTTTAGTCTGAATGAATAAATTCTAAAATACTATAGTGTTTCTCCAGATGCTTTTCCAACAATACTTCACTTGATTTACTCATAACAACTTGGCCTATTGGAAAACACTAATAACAAAAAAGTAGACTCCAAAATGAAAGGCTGTTTAGATGACAGGGTGGTAGTCGCGCTGGTCTGGTTGTCCTTTTAAATACTGCTGTCTGTAAGTATTTTTTCACAAAATGGATAAAAGCCAGTGGGTTTTGAAATGTTCTGTTGTGATTGAGAGTCATGCTTTATACTTCCTTTGAGAGAAATGTTAAAATGGTATAGCACACATCCATTAAACAAGGATTCACTTTATAAAATATTTCTACTTTTAGAGTTCCAACTTCACATTATTTTACTTAGGAAGATTTATTGTACTTCAGTCTTGTAGAAGTACAGCTATATTTATGATTTCAAAATAACTTTTTTAGGATTTTAGCTTTCATAATAATGTAAATAAAAAGTGCTAGTGTATGGTTCTAAGAAATGTGGTGGTTCCAAATTAATGCCACACCTGAGAGCCACAAAGAGAATATGGGGAGGGAGAAACCATAAACTAACAGTTAAGAAGTAAAGAAACCATGAGACCAGAAACTCGAAACTTGATTACAAAGAGCATGAGTTAAATTATGCACATACACGCACACACACACACACCACAAAGTTCAATAAAAGACAAACATGCAGGAAAAAGAAAAGCAAAGGAGAGTAACCTTAGTAATAGGATGACAAAGAATAGTGACGAAAACTGATAGCTTTTGAAGACAAGGAAAGGAACACCAGCACATACGTACCCAGAGCCCTCACAGCTGGAGCTGTGGGCACACAGTCATCTCTGGTGGCGGCGGTGATAGAGTGGTCACAGCTTGCATGCCAGCAAACTTGGCTACTATTTCTGGTGGTAACTGACCCTTCACAAATCATTCAATGATTTAAGGACAATTCAGATGGATCCCCTGGGTCAGAAAATACCCTGGAGAAGGAAATGGCAGCCCATTGCAGTATTGCCTGGAGAGTCCCATGGACGGGAGGAGCTTGGTGGGCTACCGTCCACGGGTGGGCAAAGAATTGGCTCACTTTCACTTTCAGAGAAAGACTGTGTCTCAATTTTTGCAAACCTTCTGTTGATACCTTTTGGTAAGATAAAGATAAGATCAAAAAAAGTGCTGTATCAGAACTTGCAGAAAACTTGTCAATAGCTTGGCATAAAATCCTGCTGAGAATAAGGGTGCATTTTTTTTTAACTTTTCATTTTGAAATAGCTGAGAAAAGCTGCACAAGAAAGTAGAATTACCATAGACCCTTTACTGTGTTTCCTCTAATGTTAGCAGCTTACACACACCACAATACGGCTGTAAAGCCAGGAAATTAACATTGATAAAATGCTGCTAACTCATCTGTAGACCTCATTTTGATTTCACTGGTTTTCCTTTTTCTGATCCAGGAACCAATTTAAGGTCCCACTTGAATTTAGTTGTCAGGCCTACTAGTCTCCCTAGTCTTGACAGTTAGCTTTTTGTATCTTCATTTACCTTGACATCTTTGAAGTGTCAGCAATTCTGTAGAATTCCCTTCATTGTAGAATTGTGTGATGCTTTATTATGATTAGGTTGAAGTTAAGCATCTTTAATAAGAATTCCACAGGTGATGCTTTGCACTTCTCAGTACATCACATTATGGCTTATGACTGCTGATGTTAACTTTGATCACTTGATTTAGGTGGTGTCTGTCAGATGTCTCCACAGTAAAGGTACTTTTTTTTTCCTTTATAATTAATGAGTTTTTAATTAGGGGTATTTCCTGTTGTTATACAGTTGGTGTTTAAAAAAAAGTGTAAAGTGTTAGTCACTCAGTCGTGTCCAACTCTTTGCAACCCCATGGACTGTAGCCTGCCAGGCTCCTCCATCCATTGGATTTTCCAGGCAAGAATACTGGAGTGAGTTGCCATTTCCTTCTCCAGGGGATTTTTCTGACCCAGGGATCCAACCCAGGTCTCCTGCACTGCAGGCAAATTCTTTGTCATCTGAGCTTTTTGCCCATTAATTTTAGAATCCTTCATTGACTTGTCCTGCAACAGTTATTACTGATGGTGTTTACTTAATAATGATTTTCTGTTTCCATGGTTTCTTCTGTGTTGGTTAATTGGAATTCTAATGTAAGAAATAGTTATCTCTTCTCTTTGATTTAACCATTTGTTTATACCATACCAGCCCAGATTCTGTGCTTTGTACAATGAGCTGAGTGGCAGAATAATGAAAATGGATTCTTTACACAAAACCTCATAGCAAAAATTAAAAGTTGTTTATGTAAGAAACTGTATTGATAAGTCAAAGTCTGAGAAACATCACTCAGTGTTTTGGTTTCTTTCTGTATTTTCATTTTTAGCTCAGAACAAAACATGACAGATGCTTCCGTAAGCAATAATCTCCTACTGCCTACTTGCAGCAATTAATTTTAATGTAGTGAAAGTATCTGCAGTTAGTGTTTACGTAGGCATTAGATATTCACACAAGGAGAATTTGTGTTTTCGATGTTCTAGGTGCCGGTGCGATCCTCATTCCTCGTCTGGACATTGTGATCTCCTTCGTCGGAGCTGTGAGCAGCAGCACGCTGGCCCTGATCCTGCCGCCCCTGGTTGACATTCTCACGTTCTCTCAGGAGCACCACAGCGTATGGATGGTCCTGAAGAACGCTTCCATCGTCTTCACTGGAGTTGTTGGTTTCTTATTAGGGACATATGTAACTGTTGAGGAAATTATTTATCCTACTCCCAGAGCTATCACTAGCACTCTACACGGTCCCTCTTTAAATTTGAATTCAACATGTTTTACATCGGGTATGACATAGTAGAAGGAGAGATGTGAGTCTTCGGTTTGGAAATGATTTAAGAACCACTAGGACACATTGGCAGTACTGATAAGCTACACCGTATTTCTTGGTTTTAAGTATTAGCAGCAATTTCAAAAATTTTAGTTTTGAAAATTGAAAAAATTGAAATGTTAAATAATTAAAGAAATACTGTTCCTTGCCTTTCAGGCAAATGATCCCACCAAGATTCTGTGTTTTACCTCCGTGCTGTTCTTTTATCACCTGGCTGAGGAGAGAGCAGGGTTTCAGCACTAAGAGAATTAGAGAAGGAGGTGTATAGGTAACTAAAATCTGACCACCCTAATGAATTTCAAAGTGTACGTCATGTTAGTATAGAAATATCTCAATTGTGTTTTTATTAGAGAGCCAGATGCTTACGTTTGCCCTTTGGAAGCTTGGAAAGCCCTCATTGGCCATGATGTAGTGTTAGAAAATCCCCCAAAGAGGATTATTTTTAGCTGATCTGCATGATGAAAATCAAGAGGGCCTGTGCAGGAGTCTGACTTGGTGTTTCAACTAGATATCAAAGAGACTTTAAAAGTGAAATACAAATTCCCTTGTTTTTTATTTTAACCTGTGAAATAGATACCCAGGATGGTTAAAGTTAACTTGATTGAGACCACTCAGCTTGAGATCGAGAGAACCTGATCTTTGGATTTCTGGTCCAGGATTTTTTATCTTTCACGTCACATCCTAGAAAAAGAATAAATTATGTTCAGTTCAACTTTAGTGTTAAGTCGGTTTAATATGATATTTGCCAAGTTCACGTGACCTGAGCAGACAGGGAGCTCTTAAAAGCCTGCAGCGCAGCCGTAGGGCAGGAGCAGCGCTGTAATGAGCCAGTGGAAACACGTTGCTGGTTCAGCTTCTGGCAGGTGGACGGTGCCCAGCTGTCCTGCGTGTGCCTTTAGCTCCTTACCGTTTCTTCCTTTCTAGATTTGTAGGTACCATCTTTCCTAATGACAGAAAAATAGATACCTGGCATGACACAGGACCCGTGCCCTCTTTCTGGCCTTATGGCCTTCTGCATCAGAGTCTTCTCTTGCTCCACATGGGAAAAATAAGAGAACGATTCAAGCCAAGGGAAAATTGAGACAATAAACTGTTAAAAACTGAGAGCTCCAGGCTTCTTCCAGAGAAATGCATTCTATTCTATTCCTCCATATTTTTCAAGTCCAGTTACTAACCAAAACAGAATCTCAGTGGGCATGGAAGATGAAAATGGTTAAATTTAAAATTGAGAATCATAATTTTTTAAAATCATAATTTAAAACTCACTGGATTTTTAGTCAGGTTGGTGAAAGATATCACCAAGATGACTGCAGTGTATATAGTCTCTGTTTTTGTATGTAAATGTCAGTTCAAGTCTTTTTGCTTACATCATAGAGTCGAGCATAATCCTAAAGGTATATCAGAAACTGTGTTTTGGTACAAATTCATCAGCATCAAAACTTTTAAAAAACATTTGCATCAAGAATCACCAATAATTGTTTATGCCACTTTTATGTCACATCTGTTATGTTGAACCTTTAGTCATGTTGGGAAAATGTGGAAGAAATTGTAGGAAAAGTAATTGCCATTGAAGCTAATGTTGTGTAATCTTGAATATAAGAGTAAATTAGGTATTTTTTTAAGATATGTAACTTGGTATAAAGTGACTTGAAAACTATTATATAATACAAAGCACTGTTAGAGTTTTGTCAGCTGTCTCAGATAATATTTCCAGTCTGCGTGAAATTTTATTTTTGTAGTTTTGCCTTTGTTTATTTTCTTTATGAAATTTATCAACTTTAGTGAAATATCAAATGTTTGATCATAGCAACATATACATCTTAATTTATATATTGTGAACAAATGTTGAGTATAGTTTCAGAGTTAAGTTGAAATGCAGAAAGGAAGAGGGGAGAATAGTTTTAGTTCCTAACAAGAAACACTATGTAGATATAAATGCACTCTATATAAGGATTTTTGATGATTTATTTCATTTGCAAAAAAAAAATCAGGTAATATTTTTCCTTTGAAAATTATTTTTAATGAGTCATAACATTTTCTGAATGTTATTAGAGAAAATACTTTGATCAAACCAGCTGTTGATTTCATTTGGGGACCTGAAAAAATGAGAGGGATTGCACCTGTCAGATTTTTTATCCAGTATCTTTGGTCCATTGCATTTTGGCTAAAATGACTTCAGCATTTCACCTGCCACCACAGTAAAACACCTTTGGAAAGCCAAGCAGCTGTCTTATGAACTTTACTATTGGAATGGGGAAGATAAAGGAAAACTTTATTCACCCCTGAAAACCTCAGAGATAAGCCAGTCACCTCTGTTCCTTTCCAGCCAAAAGAGTTTCTCCAGTTTCAGAGTCAGCTTATCAAAACAATGGCTCTCAGACCTTTCTTTTTTTAATCAAAGGATCTGTTTTTCCTCGAATGGCATGGTTTCTCCACAAGGGAAGAAATAAGACCTAGTTTTTCTTAAAGACCAATTTTTATAGTGTTACCAAATGAAAAACATACTATGTTAGCAAATGTCACATTATGTTAATTCTGTCCTCTGGATTCTCTTCTTGAAATGATTTCTGCCTCTTGTTTGTGTGATGCAGTTAACATTTTTGTAAGTGTTTCATGCAATATGCATGTTGTAAATGTCCTAACGTGGCCTAATTTCATTGAGTATTTTTGTAATAGTTGTAGAAAAGCTCTGTAACTGTAAAGTGCTATACAGATATTAATTGGGATATTAATTGAAGTTCTACATCAGTGACATGTCCAGCTGTGGGCATGCTTTACTCTAGCTTACCTGTTACATCTCCTCTGGGGCTGACATGCCAGAGAGGTCAGAACAGCAGCTGAGAAGCGCATTTGTTTACTGATAATATGTTTCCCCTCATTTCTTCATTTGCAAGGGAGAAGATACATAGCAGAGCAATAAATGAAATTATTTAACTGATACCAGTGGCTCAGTGAATATTTCCTGTTGAGAAAATAACTTGGTAAAAACAAAGGCAATGCTATAAAATGAGTTTTTTTAATGAGTATTTTTATCTTTTGCCTCAGTTAGCTCCCGTTTATAAAACAATTTCAGAGACTTTGATCTAAAATGTATAACAAGATATTTCCTAACATTAAACGGCTGACTAATAACTAACAAATTTGCAGTGTGGATAACCATAATCTGATTCCTGCCACTGGTGCTCACGAGGCTGAACACCATTCTCAAAGTTGTTGGTTCTGACCTTGGAGATAAGAAAACATACTTTAGAAATGTTATTTATTGCCCTATGATAAAATGAAATGACAAATCACTCTCATTCTTAAAATTATATATCAAGGTTACCTAGTCCTGATGTATCCACATATATACATTCCAGTACTCTGTGTTATATACTAATATAATTTGCCATTGAAATTGGACCCAGACAGAAGTGTGTTGAAAGATTACCCTGAAAATGATTCCTTTAGAGTTTTCTTGATAACAAATAGGGAAAACACATGCTTGTACCATGAATAACTTAAGCTGTGGAGTTTTGTTTCTTGAAATGATGTTGTTTGTTTGAGTGAAAACTACATATCAGTGCACTTGAGTCAATTATGTTTCTTTTAACTTATTTTTCTTTATAATATGAAAAATGTCTTTAAAAGTACTGTAACTTCTGAATTTTCAATAAAATATTATTTTGCTTGCAAATGCCTTTTAAAAATAAATTTGTCTTTTAGAAGGTTAAATGACACAAATGCCATAAGCTGCAAAGGGCACTAGTATATTCCACTGGAACATTCTAATCAGTCTTTGAGGTTAATTCCTTGTCATGTGGCCTTCTACACTGGAAGCTGCCGTTATGCACCACCGAGATATAAGAACCTAAGCTGACTGAAGATGAAAGGTCGTACTCAAAACAGTGACCTGAACTTGCTGCAGAGCAAATGCTGGGAGGGCAGCTGCCAGTGCCACAGCCGCGCCACCGTTTACCATTCTCTTAGGGCCGAGACGGTACCAGTCACACTAATACGTTTTTGCTTGCAATATGCCAACCCCAAATCAAAGACCATAAAGGTACTTACACCTTGACAGCAATAATTCTGCTCTTGTGAACTTAAGAAAAGGGCATTCTGTAGTTCATCAGAAGAGAAGACTCTAGCTAAAGGTGCATTGGCAGCCTCGTGTGTAATAATGAGCAGCTGAAAACAGCCTAAATATTCACTAAGGAAATCAATTGTGATATTTTAGCCTACAGTACAACTTTAGCCTAGAGAGCCTACAGTACAATTGTTATATTTGAGCCTAGAGATTACATTATTCTACTAATGTTGTACTGAAGATCAGTAATTTGGTAAAGAATACAAAACTAATTTTTTAACTGCAGCTCTATAAAAATATGCTTTTGGATCAAGATAGGAAGATAAGCAGGAAGTAAACCATGGTGCTGAGGGAAAGAGATAGGTTTTACGTTTTTACTGCTTTTGAGTAGCTACAAGAAGGCAGTGAGAGAAATAGGGTTTTGAGAGTGGGACAGGGAGTTTATAAAGCTTTAGTAGTAGTACATGCTTTTGTTAAAAAAAGACGAAACATAAAGACCAAAAAAAAAAAAAATTACAGTGTGTGGATAGGAGTGGGTACATAAGAGAGATGTAAATTCAATGAAAAGCCCTATGGAATACTTGGAGAAAAAATATGACTACTTTGTAAATTAACTTTGGGGTTTTTGTTGTTGTTGTTGTTAAATATAGAAAGTTTAGTGTTTGTTCTTAACAGGTAAGCACATTCTCTCAAAATTTTACGAACAGATTGATGGAGCTCACATCTCAAGGTGTCCACAGACCAGACCCAAGGGGAGAGAATTCTTGGAAGAGGCACATCCATGTTTGAAGAATGGCTTCGGCTCAGAGTTTCCCCATGGAGTGCACTTGTTTGCAGTGGCATGGAGGTCTTTGGTCGCCACCGTTTCCTGAGGCCGTGAAGTACAGGATGACACGGTAGGGGACAGTACAATGCTTCTCAAATGAGACCTAATGCATTAATCTTGCCAAGGAATTTGGGAGTAACTTCTCCATCCTCCGTCCTGGATCTGGATCTGGCCTACAGGACGAGGACTGGACGCTGACCCTCCAACCAGCACTGTGTGGAGAGGAAAGCTGTGCTGGCTGTGGGTCAAGGCTGAGCAGGTCTTGAGTAGAACAAGAAAGTGCTGGGAAAAAATGGGTAGTGCAGAAGAAAGCAGCTTCAGATCACAGGCCTCCGGGGGCCTTACATACTCTTGTAGCTTCAGCAGCTCATCACACTATTCGGACACGGAGTAGGTGCTCAAAACACTGAGCTGTGGCTCCCGGCCGTAAATCTTTTCTCCTTCCCCAACCTCAGCTGTGTGAAGACCAAGGCCTCCCCACTGTCTCAGCCTCCAGGTTCCAGCAGCACCAGCTGCACCAGCAACACACACACACCAGCTGGTTTTCATCGGCATGACCATCATGTCTTCATGCTGAAATACTTTCTACCTCCTCCACTGTTTTCTGGCCAAGCCCTGGTTATTCTTAAGATTCAATTTAGGCATGTCTTCCACCAGGAAGCCTTCCCGTTACCCTCTCCTCCACCCAGAATGCGCTGTGCACTCTTTCCTTCACACTAGAAAACGATCTGAGGTTTACTATCCCACTCTGCACACTGGGGTAATTCAGTTTTGGGGTCTGTCTCTCCATTAAATTAGGAGTTCTATAAGCATACCGTGTGTGTGTGTGTGTGTGTGTGTGTGTGTGTGTGTGTGTGTGTGTGTGTGTGGTGTAGGCAATTTTGTCAACTGTGTTCCATACTAGAAGCCTATCAATCAGGCACTTTGGAGATGGTCAAAAATATTTGTTGAATAAATGGTAAGGAAAATCATTTATTTAACAGAACAAAAAGGAAAAGCCCATATTAGAGTTCTGGTATTTAATAAAATCTTTGAGTACAGGGGCCAAGTCGTTGGCCCCTGTGTGTATTTATTGAACTTCCAGCCTTGTGTGTATTTATTGAACAACTGTGGCCAACTCTTTTCACTTTGTATGTGAGCTCAGCAGTTGTCTTACAGAACATCCTCTGAATGAATCAAGCCTTAAACACATATTCAGGAACTTCTGGTAATAGATGTAAAGTCCTTAAGGGAAAGACTGAAAACCCTCCTTTGCAAACCTTTATGTCTTCATGTTTTATATAAGCAGATTGTTTTGTAGGAAAAAAATCAGGTTATACTTTCTATTTATCATATAAAAATATATATATGACCTAGAATGCAAATGTCCATTTCTGCCTAAAAGAAGTATGTGTCTAAAGTACAATATCTAGTCCTGATACCTGAGGGTATTTTCCTGAACTTTTGATGCTCAAGCGATCCCGGCTGGTAAGAGTCACACATCTAGATGTTTGGAATCTTCTCGCAGAGGTAAATACTCTGGCTGTTCTGAGAAGCTCTGTCTGTGCTCTGTGCTCAGTCACACCTGACTCTGCGATCCCATGAACGTAGCCTGCCGGGCCCTCTGTTCATAGATTTTTCAGGCAAGAACCCTGGAGAGGATTGCCACTTCCTACTCTAGAGGAACTTCCCAACCCAGGGATCGAACCTGCATCTCCTGCATCGGCAGGTGGATTCTTTACCACTAGCACCCCTGGGAAGGCCTCCCAGGCTTCTCTGTCCATGGATTCTCCAGGCAAGAATACCGGAGTGGGTTGCCATTTCCTTCTCCAGGAGATCTTCCTGACCCAGGGATTGAACCCAGGTCTCCCGCATTGCAGGCAGATGCTTTATCTGAGCCACTAGGGAAACAGAGATCTGATCTACCTCTTGTCAGAGTGCATCACTCTATACGACAGAGATGGACCTCAGTGCAGGGCAAGAACGAGAACCTATCCGTGTGGGAAAAGTGACTGCCAAGATGATTATTGTGTAAGAATAGCTAGAAATGAAAATGAAATTAAGAAGAATAGAAATGATAGCTGGAAACGGGAATTAGTTTAACTGAAAATTCATTTGCCCCAGCACATTGTGTTTAACGAGGCTTTGCCCAAGTGTATTATTAGCACATAAAGCGGAGTGCTCTGTGGCAATGAGTGACCATAGTCACACCTTTCAGTATAAAACATAGGAATTTTGCCACTGGAAAATACAAGAGACATCGAATTATACTCCTTTTGGAAAAAAATGGATCTGGCTTATCTTTTTCCTATATGCTGGTAACTCTGGCCACCCAATGTTATAACCAGTCAAAATCTATATCAAAAACACTGCCAGAAAACAGTATGGAGGTTTCTCCACAAAAACTAAAAACTGAACTACCATTATGACCCAGAAATTCCACTCCTGGATCTATATCTGAAAAAAATGACAACCCTAATTCAAAAAGACACATGTACCACATTGTTCATAGCATCATTATTAACCATGCTGCTATGAACCTAAGTGTCCATCAACAGATGAATGGAAAAAGACGCGGTGTATATATATATACGATGGAATATTGTTCAGCTTTAAAAAGAAGGAAATCCTGCCACTTGCAGCAACTGGAGACCAAACTGGTGGTTCTCAGAGGGGAGGGGAGCGGTCAGGGCAATATAGGAACAGGGGGAGTAAAAGGTACAAACTATTAGGTATAAAATACACTACAAGGACATAGTGTACAGCATGGGGGAATACAGCCAATATTCTGTAAATGGAGTATTAGCTCTAAAATTGTGAATCACTATATTGTATATCTTTAATGTATACAATATTGTTCATCAACTATACTTCAATACAAATTACAAATTTAAAAATTTACAAAAAGACCACTGCTGGAAATGGCATAGGATCAGCAGTAGAAGATGCTCATCAAACAGTGTGCCTCAGCATCCCTCTTTTCAGCCTCTGCAGTGGAGGATGCACATGGAGGAAGTACTTGAGGACTTAGTGATACTGTAACACAGAAAATCCAAGCCACAGGAGGAGATGTTCTCATTTAAAGTTTCTTTTGGAGCCATCATGCAGACTGGCGATGTGCTGCGCTCAGTTCTGACAAGGGCCCCGATTTTCACGAGAACAGAACACCGGTCCCTGGATGCAGACCCATGCACTGCTTGGTTTTCAGGGGTTAATTAACAATCTGTGGTGACAGAGCCTCCTGATTGCAATTTTATGTGTAAGGAAATAGTGAAAATTATAACTACCATCAAATTGCAGCTATTGAATATCCACTTTTCCAGCACATTCTGTCAAGAAATGGGGGTGAATGTAAAACACTGCTTTTCATCCCTGAGAAATGCAGGCTGGCAGATAGAAATATGCTCCTAGGAGCTGTAAACTCAGGGATGGGACATTTCTTCATGACTTTAATAATCTCAATAAACACCATTTCTATCATTTCAAATGCACAGTGCATCTCAGCAATATCTTCAATTATCTTAACAATCCTGAACTCACCACAGGAGAAATGAACTTTTGCCAGTCTTCCATGGTGAGGGTAAGGTGTCAGAATTAAAACAAGACAAGACAAAACAAGCTAGGGTAAAAATGCTCCAGTCACTAGGAAATTGATTCATTCCCAATATTCGATGATTTTATTTCTCATTAGAGAAAACAAGACAGTGAAATCTTGGGTATGCTTAAAAGCTGCATCAAGATACAGCAATAAAATGGAAACAATTGCTTGACAGAATGAAATGTAACCAGGGTAGACTGAGAATTCATTTGTCATTATCCTCAAGTAAACTCAAACTGCCACATTTCGATATAATTGTGGACTTAGAGTTTTCAAGGTACTGCTTACTAAATCTCTCCACTAATTTCGGGTCCATGTTTGACTTGAATGGGCTTCCCCCGGCAGCTCAGCAGTAAAGAATCTGCCTTCCAGTTCAGGAGACACGGGTCTATCCCTGGGTAGGGAAGATCCCCTAGAGCAGTGGCAGTCCACTCCAGTATTCTTGCCTGGGAAATCCCATAGAGAGAGGAGCCTGGTGGTCTATAGTCCATGGGGTCACAAAAGAGTCAGACACAGCTGAGCGACTGAACAACAAACAATATTTGACTTGAATATCCAGATTTATCAGATGGAGCCATCAAGCACTCACATTCCCAGGCACTGACAACTGTCATTTTAGCCTCTAATGTAGTAGCAGTAAAAGACAGGAAAGAAGCATAATGCTTATAGAACCTAATGCTTGAATTATTGAGACAAAAGTGAAAAAGGTTGGCAATGAGACCATGTCTCTCCCACAGACATGAAACAATCATTTTTGCCATTAATATTATGCTCCATTTTTATAACTTAAGTACTTATCGTGTCTCTTTCTATTCACTTGAAATTAATGGTCCGTGAGAACAATGAGCAAACCGTAGGGTGGTTTGGGAATAACAAGCATCTGAGAACTGCTGGTGTGAGAGCTGATGGAAGGAATGGCTGAGGGGATTCTGTAGGCTACTCAAGAGCCGATGGTGATGAAAGCACACCCCCAAGTGACTTATCCCGGCTGTGACCATGGAAAATTGAAAATAAGTGCTGAAAACTGGTGGAGGAGGCAACGGCAACCCAGTCCGGTATTCTTGCATGGAAAATCCCATGGATGGAGGAGTCTGGCAGGCTGTGGTCCATGGGGTCACAAAGAGTCAGCACAACTGAAGCAACTTAGTGCAGCGTAGCACAGCTGAATCCTGAGATCTGCATTTGATGACGACAGTTAATATGGGAATAGTGGAACCTTTTGAAATTCTTAAAATACAAATGATGGAAATGATCACAGTAGTGTAAACTGATTGCCTCATTAGTCACCATTTTCAATAAAAATTGATATACACGGATAGAATGACAGTAGATCAGAAACCCTTTAAATCTGCCAAGTGATGCAAACACTTTTTCCTCCTGTCAAGAAGATTCATTTGCCAAAATTTCAACCCAACTAGCCCCTTGTACATTATTCTGTGCGGTATAGAACAGGCCCTTGCATCTTGTGCGGTATTCTGGACATCTTCTCTCAGTGATCACCACAGTAAAGCTCGCTGAGCTTGGGGAACAAAGAAAGTAAAAGAACAAATATTTCTGGTATCCATACATTGTATTAGTCTTAGGTCTAGAAACATTGTCACAGCAAGAAGAAAGAGGAGAGAAATTGCCTAGATCCTAAATCTCATTATCATCCTTCAATTTAGCCCCATTTTCAAATTTTATGAACTCAATGAAATCTCATCATAATAGGTGTAGCTGGTAGGAAAAAAATTGCTCTAAAGATGTCAGGACAAGTAATACAGCTGCTGTGACAAGTCACCCCTACATTCTTAGCAGTCTTCCAGAGACAGTAGTTGAGCAGTCCTAAAGAGATTTTAGTTCTCTACACAGGAATTGAATGTAGATAACGTGTTCTTGCCTGGAGAATCCCAGGAAAGGGGGGGAGCCTGGTGGGCTGCTGTCTGTGGGGTTGCACAGAGTGGGACACGGCTGAAGCAACTTAGCAGCAGCAGCAGCAGCAGCAACCTGGAGGGAAACCAAGAATCCTAGCCGCTAAACCGCCAAGGGCTAGAGGCTAGAAGCAAAGTGGCCCTAAACATTCATGAAAGAATGTTTCAAGGAGGCAAAGTCTGTGAAAACACTATGAAGTTACACAGCATAACATGTGGGCGAGTACACAGAGAAACAGTTCGTTTATTTAAAATTGAAACAAGGCGGACTTACACACCCATGAGGAGTGCAGGCATGCTGAGGTGACTTAAGTCACTCACACAGGACAGTTCTTCGAGGTCTGCGTTTATTTTTGGCCTTGCTTCTTTCCTCCAACCTGACTGGTCCTAGGACTCTCCCCAAGACGTGCACACCACTGTTTGCTAAGACAGCTTCCAGCCCTGAGGCCTGTGGGGGTATGTCCACGTGTGTTATGGGCTGGCACCCCCTCTCTTTAGACCCTCAAGGAACCTTCCTGCACACGTGCAGACTGGGAAGTTCTCCTTGACCTCTGGAGTGGGCATGTTATCTCTTCACCTCAGCCGAGCTCAGCTTCTGCCACAAGCTTTGGCCTTAGAGTGTCTCGATGAGAACAAATTTCAATTTTACTCAGCTTGGCAAACACCAGCTGTCCAGCCCAGGGCCCATCCATCGCCTACCTCACTAGTCATGTAGCAAACGTCTGCTTCTTGACCAGGTCGCAGCGTGCCATACACCGAGGCTGCCTCTTCCACGCAGGGAGGGATTCGGTGGTCTGCGCCTTGTGCCGCTGCTACGTTCACCTCCAAGGCTGCCGTGGGAGAGAAAGAGCCGGCACGGGAGACCTTCTGTGGAGTTCTGCGGCCAGACCTGGAAGGGCATTACGGAACTTCTGCCCGCCTCCCGGTGCCTGGACCCTCGCCCCACAGCCTGGGTTACCAGTTCCAGGAGGGGCTGGGGAGGGCTTGTCCTGTGTGCCCAGGAAGAGAGAATCGGATTGGCAGTCACGCAGGAAGTCTCAGGTGGAGACCAAATATAATTAGGCTATTAAGAACCCCAAAGCATATACATATACATTTTAAACATAAAGCACAACACTCCAAAGAAATTTTGAGCTGAAGGGTTTTGTGGGAGTTAAACTATGGACCCCTGAGAAAATGCATTCACACACTGATATCTCATACACACAAGAGCTCTCAAGGAAAGATGTTGGAGAAGCTGGAGCAATGCCCTCAGACTAAGCTAGCCACACTTCCTCATCTTCATCTTGGTGATCAGCATCAGAGAGCTGATCTCTGCACACAAGTACACAATCTGCGCACTTAGCACAAAGCTCCCTCTCACATCTTCCCTCCAGTTCAGTTCACTTCAGTCGCTCAGTCGTGTCTGACTCTTTGCGACCTCATAACCGCAGCACGCCAGGCCTCCCTGTCCATCACCAACTCCCAGAGTTGACCCAAATCATGTTCATTGAGTCAGTGATGTCATAAACCATCTCATCCTCTGTCGTCCCTTCTCCTCTTGCCCTCAATCTTTCCCAGCATCAGAGTCTGTTCCAATGAGTTCCTTCACATCAGTTGGCCAAAGTATTGGAGTATTCCCTCCAGACACTCTCAACGCAGATAACCATTAAGGGATGGAAAAATGGAAAAACTGAGGTACTGAGCTTATTACCACTGTGATCTGATCAAAGAGACCTCAACATGGGAATCTGAAAGGGAAAGATGATTGAGGATTAATTGCTGCTGTAGAAAGGGTGGAAGGAATCTAGTCTGTTCAGATTTTAAGATTTAAAAAAAAAGGATAAACTTCACAGTGGAGACGGATGTGGAATGGTGTTTCATATGTGTCCACTTCAGAAATTTGCATGTGATTTTCTCTTCAAAATAATCACTCTCTCTCTCTCAGAGTTGCTCAGTTCAGTTCAGTTGCTCAGGCGTGTCCGACTCTTTGCAACCCCATAAATCGCAGCATGCCAAGCCTCCCTGTCCATCACCATCTCCCGGAGTTAACTCAGACTCACGTTCATTGAGTCCATGATGCCACCCAGCCATCTCATCCTCGGTCGTCCCCTTCTCCTCCTGCCCCCAATCATTCCCAGCATCAGAGTCTTTTCCAGGGAGTCAACTCTTTGCATGAAGTGGCCAAAGTACTGAAGTTTCAGCTTTAGCATCATTCCTTCCAAAGAAATCCCAGGGCTGATCTCCTTCAGAATGGACTGGTTGGATCTCCTTGCAGTCCAAGGGACTCTCAAGATTCTTCTCCAACACCACAGTTCAAAAGCATCAATTCTTCGGTGCTCAGCTTTCTTCACAGTCCAACTCTCACATCCATACATGACCATAGGAAAAACCATAGCCTTGACTAGACGGACCTCAGTCGGCAAAGTACTGTCTCTGCTTTTGAATATACTATCTAGGTTGGTCATAACTTTTCTTCCAAGGAGTAAGCGTCTTTTAATTTCATGGCTGCAGTCACCATCTGCAGTGATTTTGGACCCCCAAAATAAAGTCTGACACTGTTTCCACTGTTTCTCCGTCTATTTCCCATGAAGTGATGGGACCAGATGCCATGATCTTCGTTTTTGAATGTTGAGCTTTAAGCCAACTTTTTCGCTTTCCTCTTTCACTTTCATCAAGAGGCTCCTTAGTTCCTCTTCACTTTCTGCCACAAGGGTGGTGTCATCTGCATATCTGAGGTTATTGATATTTCTCCTAGCAATCTTGATTCCAGCTTGTGTTTCTTCCAGTCCAGCGTTTCTCATGATGTACTCTGCATATAAGTTAAATAAACAGGGTGACAGTATACAGCCTTGACATACTCTTTTTCCTATTTGGATCCAGTCTGTTGTTCCATGTCCAGTTCTAACTGTTGCTTCCTGACCTGCATACAGATTTCTCAAGAGGCAGGTTATGTGGTGTGGTATTCCCATCTCTTGAAGAATTTTCCACAGTTTATTGTGATCAACACAGTCAAAGGCTTTGGCATAGTCAATAAAGCAGAAATAGATGTTTTTCTGGACTCTCTTGCTTTTTCCATGATCCAGTGGATGTTGGTGATTTGATCTCTGGTTCCTCTGCCTTTTCTAAAACCAGCTTGAACATCAGGAAGTTCACGGTTCACGTATTGCTGAAGCCTGGCTTGGAGAATTTTGAGCATTACTTTACTAGCATGTGAGATGAGTGCAATTGTGCGGTAGTCTGAGCATTCTTTGGCATTGCCTTTCTTTGGAATTGGAATGAACACTGACCTTGTCCAGTCCTGTGGCCATTGCTGAGTTTTCCAATTATGCTGGCATACTGAGTGCACACTTTCACAGCATCATCTTTCAGGATTTGAAACAGCTCAACTGAAATTCCATCACCTCCACTAGCTTTGTTCATAGTGATGCTTTCTAAGGCCCACTTGACTTCACATTCCAAGATGTCTGGCTCTAGATTAGTGATCACATCATCATGATTATCTGGGTCATGAAGATCTTATTGTACAGTTTTTCTGTGTATTCTTGCCACCTCTTCTTAATATCTTCTGCTTCTGTTAGGTCCATACAATTTCTGTCCTTTATTGAGCCCATCTTTGCATGAAATGTTCCCTTGCTCTTTCTAATTTTCTTGAAGAGATCTCTAGTCTTTCCCATTCTGTTCTTTTCCTCTATTTCTTTGCACTAATCGCTGAAGAAGGCTTTCTTATCTCTTCTTGCTATTCTTTGGAACTCTGCATTCAGATGCTTATATCTTTCCTTTTCTCCTTTGCTTTTCACCTCTCTTCTTTTCATAGCTATTTGTAAGGCCTCTCCAGAAAGCCATTTTGCTTTTTGCATTTCTTTTCCATGGGGATGGTCTTGATCCCTGTCTCCTGTACAATGTCATGAACCTCATTCCATAGTTCATCAGGTACTCAATCTATCAGATCTAGGCCCTTAAATCTATTTCTCCCTTCCACTGTATAATCATAAGGGATTTTATTTAGGTCCTACCTGAATGGTCTAGCGGTTTTCCCTACTTTCTTCAATTTGAGTCTGAATTTGGTAATAAGGAGTTCATGATCTGAGCCACAGTCAGCTCCTGGTCTTGTTTTTGCTGACTGTATAGAGCTTCTCCATCTTTGACTGCAAAGAATTTAATCAAACTGATTTCGGTGTTGACCATCTGTCCATGTGCAGATTCTTTTCTTGTGTTGTTGGAAGAGGATGTTTGCTATGACCAGTGCATTTTCTTGGCAAAACTCTGTTAGTCTTTGCCCTGCTTCATTCCGCATTCCAAGGACAAATTTGCCTGTTACTCCAGGTGTTTCTTGACTTCCCTACTTTAGCATTCCAGTCCCCTATAACAAAAAGGACATCTTTTTTTTGGTTTTAGTTCTAAAAGTTCTTGTACATCTTCATAAAACCGTTCAACTTCAGCTTCTTCAGCGTTACTGGTTGGGACATAGACTTGGATAACTGTGGTACTGAATGGTTTGCCTTGGAGACAAACAGAGATCATTCTGTCCTTTTGAGGTTGCATCGAAGTACTGCGTTTCGGACTCTTTTGTTTACCATTATGGCTACTCCATTTCTTCTGAGGGATTCCTGCCTGCAGTAGTAGATATAATGGTCATCTGAGTTAAATTCACCCATTCCAGTCCATTTTAGTTCGCTGATTCCTAGAATGTCAACGTTCACCCTTGCCATCTCTTGTTTGACCACTTCCAGTTTGCCTTGATTCATGGACCTGACATTCCAGGTTCCTATGCAATATTGCTCTTTACAGCATTGGACCTTGCTTCTATCACCAGTCACATCCACAGCTGGGTATTGATTTTGCTTTAGCTCCATTCCTCATTCTTTCTGGAGTTATTTCTCTACTGACCTCCAGTAGCATATTGAGCACCTAATGATCTGGGGAGTTCCTCTTTTGGTATCCTATCATTTTGCCTTTTCATACTGTCCATGGGGTTCTCAAGGCAAGAATATTTAAGTGGCTTGCCATTCCCTTCTCCAGTGGACCACGTTCTGTCAGACCTCTCCACCATGACCCACCCATCTTGGGTTGCCCCACAGGCATGGCTTGGTTTCAATGAGTTAGACAAGGCTGTTGTCCTAGTGTGATTAGATTGACTAGTTTTCTGTGAGTATGGTTTCAGTGTATCTGCCCTCTGATGCCCTCTTGCAACACCTACCACCTTGCTTGGTTTTCTCTAACCTTGGGCATGGGGTATCTCTTCATGGCTGCTCCAGCAAAACACAGCCACTGCTCCTTACCTTGAACGAGGGGTATCTCCTTACCACCGCCATTCCTGACCTTCAACGGGAGATAGCTCCTCACCACCAGGGCATCCCTCAAAGTTGCTCAGTTGTGTCCAGCTCTTTGTGACCTCATGGACTGTAGCTGTCCTAGCTCCTCTGGTCATGGGGTTCTCCTGCAAGAATCCTGGAGTGGTAGCCATTCCCTTCTCCTGGGGATCTTCTCGACCCATGGATTGAACCCAAGTCTCTCACATTGCAGGCAGATTCTTTACTGACTGAGCCACTAGGAAATCCCCCAATAATGGTAGAACTAAACATGCATTGTACAAGGAATGCAGTCATGAAAGAAATTTAAAAGTCCCTTCGGCAGATGAACCTGTTTGAAGGACAGGAAGAGAGACACAGACGCAGAGAAGAGCATGTGGGCCCAGGGAGCAGGGAGGAAGGGCGGCGGGACGGCGCGGAGAGCAACACTGTCGCCTGCATGCTGCGTGCGCAACGGACGGCTAGTGGGGAACAGACACGGCAGAGGAGCTCAGCTCGGTGCTCAGGGATGGCCCGGGGGTGGAGAGGGGGCTCAGGGGAGGGGATGTACGTATACAGACAGCTGATTCCCTGTGTTGTATGGCAGAAACTAACACAACATTGTAAAGCAATTATATGGCAATAAAAATGATATCATAAAGCTATCAGCAGTATATCTAGAAAAAATAAACAAAAAAACAAGTTATTCAAAAGAAATTCATGTTCCCTTTCTCCTGAACTTATACGCATATTGGTAGAGCATCTGAGCAGCCATGATAAAGATTGCATTTTCCAGCAAAAAGCAAAACAAAACAGTCTCTCTGAACACAGTAAAGTGTCAAGAAACATTTTATGAATTGACAAACAGGTAAAAAAAATGGTATTGAAATACTGACAACTCCTGAATATAGCACCCTATCATTTTTATATTAAAAAGATAAAGTCAGTAATAAGACTGTTTTGATAATTAATTTTCCAGAATTTCAATAATATTAAACATGTAATCATTACATGACTCTAAGTAAATAGTTATAAGTTTCATGTTGTTAAGTAAAAGTATGATTTGATGTAGTTGGAATGTATACAGCTGGAGATAACAGCAATGAAATGAATCAAACTTTTACAATAGAGTGTAAAACCCACCCACAGATTAACTTTGTGTGATTAGCAAATACTTTCTTCCAGAGTGTATCTTGCCATTTTATCCTTTTCACAGGGTATTTTGCAAAACAAAGATTTAAATTTGATAAAGTCCCATTGATATACTTTTGATTTTATAGATCACACTTTTGGTTTCAAGTCTAAGGACTCTTTGCCTTGATCCAGATCCTAAGGATTTTCTTTTCTGTTTAAAACTAATTTTACATTTTTACCTTTTACATTTAAGTTCATGATCCACTTTGAGAGAATTTTTAAGGTATGACACTTAGGTCACGATTCATTTTCCTCTGTAGATGTCCAATTGCTCCAGCACTATATAATGAAAAGGCTGTCTTTTCTCCACTGAATTTACACCATTGTTTGGGGATATTTGTGGGATGTTTCTGAGTTCTTTATTCTATTCCACTAATCCATGAGTTTATTCCTCCATTAATATCCCTCTGATCTGATTATTTTAACTGTAGAATAAGTGTTGACATTTGGTAGACTGATCTCTACTACTTTATTCTTCATTTTCAAAATTGTTTTAGTTATTATAGTTCCTTTACTTTTCCATATAAATTTTAGAATCAGCTTGTCTGTATCCACTAAAAACGTTTTAGTAGATTTTTTAGCTTAGTTATTTGCTTACAACTTTTAAAACAAAAAATGTGAGAAGTCACTGTGTGACCATTTGATGTTCACCTCAGTTATGTTTTGGAGGGTTCCAGTTTTCAGCCTGTGGTTTTCAAGCTCGGTAGCTGTTATTATTCAATGTAAACCTTATCTGTGGGGGGCACAGAATGACATTATCAGGAAGAGATGAAAGTTCTCATATTCCCTTCTACCAGCTTCTCACCCACAAGAATTTGTCTCCCTTGGTATCTTGAGTATAGTGCTGTTTAACCCCTTGGTTTGGCGTCTTGCTCCTTACTTCTAACCTGCTGCTCTGTGGCGCTATTAGACTCCAGTAATGGAAGTCCAGTGCAGAGAATAAAATAATCTAGGAATTATTCCAACCATTTTTGACAGCCGCTTTGCCAATGATAGCTGAGAACTGCCACCCAAAGATTTAGTTGCCATCTAAGGAGAAAAGGAAAGATACACCCATTTGAATGCAGAGTTCCAAAGCATAGCAAGGAGAGATAAGAAAGCATTCCTCAGTAACCAGTACAAAGAAATAGAAGAAAACAACAGAATGGGAAAGACTAGAGAGCTCTTCAAGAAAATTAGAGATACCAAGGGAATGTTTCATGCAAAGATGGGCTTGAAAAGGACAGGAATGGCATGGATCTAACAGAAGCAGAAGATATTAAGAGGAGGTGGCAAGAATACACAGAAAAACTATACAAAAAAATCTTCATGACCTAGATAATCACGATGGTGTGGTCACTCACACTTACCAAGAGCCAGACATCCTGGAATGTGAAGTCAAGTGGGCCTTAGAAAGCATCACCATGAACAACACTAGTGAAAGTGACGGAATTCCAGCTGAGCTATTTCAAATCCTGAAAGATGATGCTGTGAAAGTGTTGCACTCAATATGCCAGCAAATTTGGAAAACTCAGCAGTGGCCAGGACTGGAAAAAGTCAGTTTCCATTCCAGTGCCAAAGAGTGTTCAAACTACTGCACAATTGCACTCATCTCACATGCTAGCAAAATAATGCTCAAAATTCTCCAAGTCAGGCTTCATCAGTATGTGAACTGTGAACTTCCAGATGTTCAAGCTGGTTCTATAAAAGGCAGAGGAACCAGAGATTAAATTGCCAACATCCACTGGA
This sequence comes from Nanger dama, assembly GCA_917880005.1. Classification (NCBI taxonomy): domain Eukaryota; kingdom Metazoa; phylum Chordata; class Mammalia; order Artiodactyla; family Bovidae; genus Nanger; species Nanger dama. The sequence goes on from CAKJTW010000107.1 coordinate 1,208,436, forward strand.
TCATGGGAAAAGCAAGAGAGTTCCAGAAAAACATCTATTTCTGCTTTATTGACTATGCCAAAGCCTTTGACTGTGTGGATCAAAATAAACTGTGGAAAATTCTTCAAGAGATGGGAATACCACACCACCTGACCTACCTCTTGAGAAACCTATATGCAGGTCAGGAAGCAACAGTTAGAACTGGACATGGAACAACAGACTGGTTCCAAATAGGAAAAGGAGTACATCAAGGCTGTATATTGTCACGTTGCTTATTTAACTTATATGCAGAGTACATCATGAGAAATGTTGGGCTGGAAGAAGCACAAGCTGGAATCAAGATTGCCAGGAGAAATATCAGTAACCTCAGATATGCAGATGACACCACCCTTCTGGCAGAAAGTGAAGAGGAACTAAAAAGCCTCTTGACGATAGTGAAAGAGGAGAGCGAAAAAGTTGGTTCACCATTCAGAAAACGAAGATCATGGCATCTGGTCCCACCACTTCATGGGAAATAGAAGTGGAAACAGGGGAAACAGTGTCAGACTTTATTTTGGGGGGCTCCAAAATCACTGCAGATGGTGACTGCAGCCATGAAATTAAAAGACGCTTACTCTTTGGAAGGAAAGTTATGACCAACCTAGATAGCATATTGAAAAGCAGAGACATTACTTTGCCAACAAAGGTCCTTCAAGTCAAGGCTATGGTTTTTCCTGTGGTCATGTATGGATATGAGAGTTGGACTGTGAAGAAAGCTGAGCACTGAAGAATGATGCTTTTGAACTGTGCTGTTGGAGAAGAATCTTGAGAGTCCGTTGGACTGCAAGGAGATCCAACCAGTCCATTCTAAAGGAGATCAGTCCTGGGTGTTCACTGGAAGGACTCCTGCTGAAGCTGAAACTCCAATAATTTGGCCACCTGATGTGAAGAGTTGAGTCATTGGAAAAGACTCTGATGCTGGAAGGGACTGGGGGCAGGAGGAGAAGGGGACAACAGAGGATGAGATGGCTGGATGGCATCACCAACTCAACAGACATGAGTTTGAGTGAACTCCAGGAGTTGGTGATGGACAGGGAGGCCTGGCGTACTGCGATTCATGGGGTCACAAAGAGTTGGACACGATTGAGTGACTGAACTGAACTGAACTGAACTGAAAGATTTTTTTATAATAGGACTCAGCAAGTCTTTGGGGCACGTGACTTCATAAATGGCACGTAGATCAGTTTTGTAAGGGCTTTGAGCATCTCCGAATTTAGGTATTGGAGTTGGGCAAGACCTGGAATCAATCCCTCATGGATAAGAAAAGACAACTGAATATATTATATTTCATCACATCTTTGTGGAGGGCAATGACACTGAACAGTTAGGGATCAAATTAATTATCATCCTATGACATTATCTAGCTTTAATGGGAATAGCTCTTGGCATTTTTCAAAAGTCAGACAATGAAGCAGTAACTTCTTTAGGTGATTATGTGAATGCTTCCAGGTTGTTCCACTCTTCTTAAAAATGTCAAGAGACAAAAGAAAGGAGACAAGCTCAAATTGGATCAGGTCAGATATAAAGAAGATGTTCCCAGGAGTGTAATAAGCATGGAAATGTTTTACTGAAAAATGGAGTGCATTATCTTGAGACATCTGTACAAAGGTTTAGATTTCAGCCTGTAGCAAGAGAAATTGATTAAATTACCCTGGAAGTCTTCAAGAGTTTTCATTTTTAGGAAATTTTGAATCAAAACCAGATCCCAAAAAACATGTCTAAAATTTATTTGGTTTTAATAAAGCAAGACCAAGCAATTCCAAGTCTGAACTTGAGGGTTACCTAGAAAATTAAGATTTTGGCATAAATTTAGTAAATTAATTTAGATTAATATTGAGAATACAAATTATATTGCTGATTAAGACCTCCAAAGAATAGTTGGCTTTGCAATAACAATTGCAATGTTAATTCAATATAGCTGAAGTGTGTTACAGATGACACCACCTTTATGGCAGAAAATGAAGAGGAACTAAAAAGCCTCTTGATGATAGTGAAAGAGGAGAGTGAAAAAGTTGGCTCCAACACTCAGAAAATGAAGATCATGGAATCTAGTCCCATCACTTCATGGGAAATAGATGGGGGAACTGTAGAAACAGTGTCAGACTTTATTTTGGGGGCTCCAAAATCACTGCAGATGGTGATTGCAGCCATGAAATTAAAAGACGCTTACTCCTTGGAAGGAAAGTTATGACCAACCTAGACAGCATATTCAAAAGCAGAGACATTACTTTGCCAACAAAGGTCTGTCTAGTCAAGGCTATGGTTTTTCCAGTGTTCATGTATGGATGTGAAAGTTGGACTGTGAAGAAGGCTGTGCACCAAAGAATTGATGCTTTTGAACTGTGGTGTTGGAGAAGACTCTTGAGAGTCCCTTGGACTGCAAGGAGATCCAACTAGTCCATTCTAAAGGAGACCAGTCCTGGATATTCATTGGAAGGACTGATGCTGAACCTGAAACTCCAATACTTTGGCTACCTCAGGTGAAGAGGTGACTAATTAGAAAAGACCCTGATGCTGGGAGGGACTGGGGGCAGGAGGAGAAGGGGACAACAGAGGATGAGATGGCTGGATGGCATCACTGACTCTATGGACATGAGTTTGGGTGAACTCCGGGAGTCAGTGATGAACAGGGAGGCCTGGTGTGCTGCAATTCATGGGGTCGCAAAGAGTTGGACACGACTGAGCAAATGAACTGAACCAAAATGAAGTATGTTGGACACACACATACACACACCATACATACATGTATTGCAGATGAATGCGTATTACTCATATATCATAAAATTATTCTGAAAGTTTATTTAAATATGCTTCATTTTAAAAATTAAATGAAAATTTCTATAGAATAAATTTATTATTTAAGTTACATGTTTAGAGATATAAAAGCAAACCATCTGACATCCAAATGTAAACACAAAGAAACTTCAAAAGTTGTACAATAAACAACACGTTATAATTGCCAAATTCCCAACACTATGGATTTAACTGAATTCAGTTTCACAGAAACTGAGGGAGCATCTCCCACATGTTGATCTTATGTTAAGCACAAAGACTTCATTTCATGGTGGTGGACCAAGAATACATTGGGCTGTCCTCTGCCATTAGACCCCTTTGAAATAACAGTCAAGAGATAAAAAGGAAATAAAGGAATTGCAGTAAAGAGAATTGCAGAAGAGTCATCAACAAATGAAAGATTCTTGAGCCCCAGGACCTTGCTTCAGATGTGTAAAGTCCCCCGTCCATTAAACCACTGATGTCTCTGTTGCTGACTCTGGGTTCTTTTCTTTGATAGTGAAGCTGAGCAAGTCCCACAAGGATCCCTTGTGGGATCCAACCCAACACTCTCTCATATTCAGGGGAAGCTGAACAAGGCAGATGATGTGGTGCCAGTTGGCACTCTTTGTTAAAACACTTTATTTTATTGAAATATACTTGATTAACAATGTTGTGTTAGTTTCAGGTATTCAGCAAAGTGATTCAGTTATATATGTACATAAATTAATTCTATTTTAGATTCTTTTCTCATATAGGTTGTCGTAGAATATTGAATGGATTTCCCTGTGCTATACAGTAAGCCTTGTCTGAGAATTTATATTATATATACTAATGTACAAGTGTTTATCCCAAGCTCCTATTTTATCCCTCCCTCCATATTTTCCCTTTGGTAAGCATAAGCTTGTTTTTTATATTTGTAAGCCTGCTTCTGCTTTGTAAGTAAGTCTGTTGGTATATTTTTAATATTAGATTCCACATATGGGTGATATTATAATATTTGTCTTTCTCTGTGTGACTTCATTTTAGTATGATAACCTCTAGGTCTGTCTATGTTCTTGCAAATGGCATTATTTTATTATTTTATATGGGCTAATATTCCATATATATATATATATATATATATATATATATATACCATATCTTCTTTATCTTATCCTCTGTCAATGGACATTTAGGTTCTTCCATGTCTTGACTATTGTAAATAGTGCTACAGTGAACACTGAGGTGCATATATCCTTTGGGATTATTGTATTCTCCAGATATATGCCCAAGAGTGGACTGCTGGATCATATGGTAGTTCTTAGTTTTTTAAGGAACCTCCCTACTGTCCATACATTCTCACCAACAGTGTAAGGGGGTTCCTATTTCTCCACACTCTCTCTAGCATTTATCTTTCATAGATTTTTTGACACTGACCATTACTGAAAGCAGATTCATTATATTCTTTGCAGCCAAAGATGGAGAATCTCTATACAGTCAGCAAGAACAAGACTGGGAGCTGACTATGGCTCAGATCATGAACTCCTTATTGCCAAATTCAGACTTAAATTGAAGAAAGTAGGGAAAAACCACTAGACCATTCAGGTATGACCTAAATCAAATCCCTTTTGATTATACACATTAAGTGACAAATAGATTCAAGGGATTAGATCTGATAGAAAGAGTGCCTGAAGAACTAAGGACACATGTTCCTGACATTGTACAGGAGGCAGTGATCAAGCCCATTCCCAATAAGAAAAAAATGCGAAAGGCAAAATGGTTGTATGAAGAGGCCTTACAAATAGCTGTGAAAAGAAGAGAAGCAAAAGGCAAAGGAGAAAAGGAAAGATATACCCATTTGAATGCAGAGTTCCAAAGCATAGCAAGGAGAGATAAGAAAGACTTCCTCAGTGATTAATGCAAAGAAATAGAGTATAACAATAGAATGGGAAGACTAGAGACCTCTTCAAGAAAATTAGAGATAACAAGGGAACTTTTCATGCAAAGATGGACACAATAAAGACAGAAATGGTATGGACCTAACAGAAGCAGAAGATATTAAGAAGAGTGCAAACTAGTACAGCCACTATGGAGAACAGTGTAGAGATTCCTTAAAAAACTGGAAATAGAACTGCCTTATGACTCAGCAGTCCCACTGCTGGGCATACACACTGAGGAAACCAGAACTGAAAGAGACACGTGTACCCCAATGTTCATCGCAGCACTGTCTATAGTAGCCAGGACATGGAAGCAACCTAGATGTCCATCAGCAGATGAATGGATAAGAAAGCTGTGGTACATATACACAATGGAGTATTACTCAGCCATTAAAAAGAACACATTTGAATCAGTTCTAATGAGGTGGATGAAACTGGAGCCGATTATACAGAGTGAAGTAAGCCAGAAAGAAAAACACCAATACAGTATACTAACACATATATATGGAATTTAGAAAGATGGTAATGATAACCCTGTATGCCGAGACAGCAAAAGAGACACAGATGTATATAACAGTCTTTTGGATTCTGTGGGAGAGGGAGAGGGTGGGATGATTTGGGAGAATGGCATTGAAATATGTATAATATAAGAAACGAATCACCAGTCTAGGTTCGATGCAGGATACAGGATGCTTGGGGCTGGTGCACTGGGATGACCCAGAGAGATGGTATGGAGAGGGAGGTGGGAGGGGGTTTCAGGATTGGGAACACGTGTACACCCATGGCAGATTCATGTTGATGTATGGCAAAACCAGTGCAGTATTGTAAAGTAAAATAAAGTAAAATTAAAAAAAAAAAGAAGAGGTGGCAAGAATACACAGAACTGTACAAAAAGATCTTCAAGATCCAGATAATCATGACAGTGTGATCACTCACCTGGAGCCAGATTTCCTGGAATGTGAAGTCAAGTGGGCCTTAGGAAGCATCATGAACAAAGCTAGTGGAGGTGATAGAATTCCATTTGAGCTGTTTCAAACCCTAAAAGATGATGCTGTGAAAGTGTTACACTCAACATGCCAGCAAATTTGGAAAACTCAGCAGTGGCCACAGGACTGGAAAAGGGTCAGTTTTCATTCCAATTCCATAGAAAGGCAATGCCAAACAATGTTCAGACTACCGCACAATTGCACTCATTTCACTTGAAATAGCAAAGTAATGCCCCAAATTCTCCAAGCCAGGCTTCAACAGTACGTGAACCCTGAATTTCCAGATGTGCAAGCTGGATTTAGAAAAGGCAGAGGAACCAGAGATCAAAGTGCCAACATCCATTGGACCATCAAAAAAGCAAGAAAGTTTCAGAAAAAAAAAATTTATATCTGCTTTATTGACTATGCCAAAGCCTTTGACTGTGTGGATCAAAAGAAACTGGAAAATTCTTCAAGAAATGGGAATACCAGACCACCTGACCCGCCTCCTGTGAAGTTTGTACACAGCTCAAGAAGCAACAGTTAGAACTGGATATGGAACAACAGAGGTTCCAAATCGGGAAAGGAGTATGTCAAGGCTGTATATTGTCACCCTGCTTATTTAACTTATATGCAGAGTACATTATGAGAATTGCTGGGCTGGAAAAAGCACAATCTAGAATCAAGATTGCCAGGAAAAATATCAATAACCTCAGATATGCAGATGACACCACCCTTGTGGCAGAAAGCAAAGATGAACTAAAGAGCTTCTTGATGAAAGTGAAAGAGGAGAGTGAAAAATTGACTTAAAACTCAACATTCAGAAAACTAAGATCATGGCATCTGGTTCCATCATTTCATGGCAAATAGATGGGGAAACAATGGAAACAGTAACAAACTTTATTTTGGGGGACTCCAAAATCACTGCAGATGGTGACTGCAGCCATGAAATTAAAAGATGCTTGCTCCTTGGAAGAAAAGCTATGACTAACCTAGATAGCATATTAAAAAACAGAGACATTACTTTGCCAACAAAGGTTGTGTAATCAAAGCTATGTTTTTTCCGGTAATCATGTATGGATGTGAGAGTTGGACTATAAAGAAAGCTGAGCACCAAAAACTGATGCTTTTGAACTGTGTTGTTGGAGAAGACTCTTGAGAGTCCCTTGGACAGCAAGGAGATCAATCCAGTCCATCCTAAAGGAGATCAGTCCTGAATGTTCATTGGAAGGACTGATGCTGAAGCTGAAACACCAACACTTTGGCCACCTGGTGCAAAGAACTGACTCCTTGGAAAAGACCTTCATGCTGGGAAGGATTGAAGGCGGGAGGAGAAGGGGATGACAGAGGATGAGATGGTTGGATGGCATCACTGACTCAATGGACATGAGTTTGAGTAAACTCCAGGAGTTGCTGATGGACAGGGAGGCCTGGTGTGCTGTGGTCCATGGGGTTGCAAAGAGTTGGACACGACTGAGTGACTGAGCTGAACTGAACTGATACTGACCAGTGTGTGGTGATACATCATTGCAGTTTTGATTTGTGTTTACTGATGTTGAGCATCTTTCCATGTGTCCTTGGCCATTTCTGTTTCTTCTTTGGAAAAATATTTAGATCTTCTGCATATATTTTGATTGCCTTTTTTTTTGTGTGTGTGTGTGTTTCTTGGCATAGATCTGCATGAACTGTTTGTATACTTTGGAGACTAATTCCTGTCAGTTGTGCCATTTGCAAATATTTTCTCCCATTCTGTGGGTTGGTTTTTTTGTTTTGTTGATGGTTTCCTTTGTTGTGCAGAAACTTTTAAGTTAATTAGGTCCTGTTTGCTTCTTTTTCTTTATATTACTCCAGGAGATGGATTAAAAAAGCTCTTGCTGAGATTTATGTAGTTGGCACTCTTGATCCGTTGTGCCTTGCTGCACATCATGGAAGCCCAGAGGTGAACAGAACTTATACTCTCACTAAACAGCAATGAGGCACTGTTAGTAAATGCTCCAGTTTTGCCAGGAGGCATCAGTGTGGTCAAAAGGGAGCTGAACTTCCACTTTCACGTCAACCTGTAAACTATAGTTTCACTGAGTGACTGCCTGCAGAAGAGAGATCTAGGATCCAGGATCTCACAATGTAATACTCAAATGATAGAATACAACCAAAAAATCACTTATAACAAGGATCATCTCAACATGAACAAGAAAACACAATCCATGGATGACAAAATGGCAAAAGTTCACATTTCTATTCCACAACTTACTAAGTTAACAATTCAGTACAGTTGCTAATTAAAATTTTGTGAAAATTAAATGTGATGTCAAAGGACAATTTTCAAAAACTGATGAGAGATATAAAGTGAACAAAGATTTTTATTACATTTATTATACACTATGAATTACAATTCAGGAAAGAAGTGTTGAAAAAAATTTGCAGAAACTATTCTATGTGTTAGGTAGTTAGAATAGGAAAAAGGAGTCCAGAATTTTGGTGGCTAAAAGACAAAGAATGGAAAAGCCCATGAAAATAGAAGAAAGGAAGGTCCAAGGACTGGAGTGAGAACCTCAGGTAACACAAACAGCCCTCCTGGCTAGACCAATTTACCTAGGGCAGGCTCAGGGGAGGAGAAAAAACGTATAAAAAGACGAGTCAAAATTGGGCTGGGGCTTCTCTTCTCTTGGTGTCTTTTGGGTTGCCCCACCCTCACACCTCGAGGTCACGTTTTCCTTTGCTTTCTAAAGGAAACTGAGCTGTAACACGGAGCTGTAACACTGGTCCATCCATCTGTCCCTTCACATTTTTGTTGCGATGAGACAGAACTGAGGAAATTACAGACTCCTCCGACATATGCATAGAGCAATGGCTGATTTTACTTCAACAGTGCACATCTAATTTACATTCCTATAGATAGGAATTGTTTTCATTGCCGTCAGTCATTGCCGTCAGTTTGTGACAAATTAACTTCTATCTCCACAGAGTTAGAAAGTAGCCTAGTTAAAGTCTCTCATGACGGAATTACTTGTGATGGAATTCAACAATTCCTGGGCCTTTTATTGCAAGAATATCCAGTTACCTCTTGCCCATTTCAAAGTCTTAAATTTTTCTCTATAATGATAAAATCTATAGTTTAGCCTTAGCACAGTTAAGGAAGGCAGAATAAAGAACATATTTGCTGATGTTACAGAGGAAGAAATTACATCTCTTTTATGTCTTGTGCTTAGTTTTTTTAACAAATAAAAAATAATAAAGCAAAGAAAAATATCAATAACTGTGAGGAAGACATTATAAATATTAATACTAATTTTTCTTTAGTTATCCAAAGTACAAATTTAAAAATGCAATAACTAGTAACTAAATGCAAAATAGAAACTCATGTGCTTTGCTTATGTGCAAAGGGCATAAGCTCCATCAAATGAAAATAGAGATTTTTTAAAAAGATTTGAAATTATTCCAATCAATTCATTTTTCTCTTGAATGAAAGAACATGTATTCCCATGTTAGTAAGTTAAGCCACAGAAGTGTAGGAGGATGAAGTGGGAACTTGAGTTGTTCTTTAATGTAAACAGCCTAAATGTAACATCCAAAGGAGTTTGAAAGCAACTTCCTTGAACTATTGACATTTGGTTGACTTATTTGATTTAAGATTAATTTATTCTTCTGTCTACAAGGTTTGATGCATTTTAATTTTCAAACAATAGTTTGTTTAGCAAGCTTCGATTATATATCCTTAAAAAATAATTGTTGTTCAGTCATGTTCAACTCTTTGAAATTCCATGAACTATATCCAGCCAAGTTCTTCTGTCCACAGAATTCTCCGAGCAAGAATACTGGAGTGGGTCGCCATTCCCTTCTCCAGGGGATCTTCTCAGCTCTGGGGGTAGACCCTGTGTCTCTTACGTCTCCTGAAGGGCAAGCAGATTCTTTACTCCGAGCCACTGGGGCAGTCCCTTATTAAGCGCCGAAAGCCACACTAAGTAGTTTTATCTTCTATCATTCAACACTATGAAAAATACTATCATTAAATCAAATTGTAATCAGACCTTGTTAGACTTTGACCATAAGGGAGAAGTTAAGATCAAAGCAAAACTGCTGAACTAAACTGATAGGAAAGCTAAGTGGATAAGACAGCACTGGAAAATGGTCACTTCTTGGACTTGAATTTCCAAAGACATCAAGAGCTAAGCAATATGCTCTCCTGCAGCACATTTACACCCCAATAGATTCACAAGCCTCATAGAATTCTCTGTAGAGTTCACACAAATATGATGCTCATTCACTTTTCTATAACTGTGCCAAAACAGAATTCCAAAACTTGGCACATTAATTTCCACTACCTATCTCACCCCTAGCCCCTCCTTCCCTACTAGATTGAGTCCTTTTGAGGGCAAAATATGTCTTGTACTATGTAGGCACCATATACATGTTCTTAGTACCTAGAGTGGCTAGCATAGAATAGGCACATGAAAGGTTTGTTGACAGGTTAAAAGAATGAAGAAATAATAAGTTGGAAAAAAAAAAACAAACCAGAAACAATTAGAGATTTTTCCAAGTTATCAAAAACCTGTGGGATCTGATGCCGTCTCTTGACAGTGTCAGACCTGGACTGAATTATGGGACACACTGTTGGCATCTAGGAATTGTTGCTGCTGTTAAGTCGCTTTAGTCGTGTCTGACTCTGTGCGGCCCCATAAGACGGCAGCCCACCAGGCTCCCCCGTCCCTGGGATTATCCAGGCAAGAACACTGGAGTGGGTTGCCATTTCCTTCTCCAATGCATGAAGGTGAAAAATGACAGTGAAGTCACTCAGTCGTGTCTGACTCTTTGTGACCACATGGACTGCAGTCCACCAGGCTCCTCTGCCCATGGGATTTTCCAGGCAAGAGTACTGGAGTGGGGGTGTTTTGGAGCTGGGTACTAGAATGGAGCTGGGTAGTAGAATTATATTAGCAGGGCTTCCCAGGTGGCTCAGTGGTAAAAAATTTGCCTGCCAATGCAGGAGACATGGGTTTGATCTCTGGGTTGGGAAGATCCCCTGGAGAAGGAAATGGCAACCCACTCCAGTATTCTTGCCTGGGAAATCCCATGGACAGAGGAGCCTGGTGGGCCACAGTCCATGGAGTCACAAGAGTCAGACACAGCTTAGCAACCACATAGCAGCAGCAGACTCAGACAGTCCCTCAGACAGTCTGACCACAGGGAGATAAAACCTAATTAGGCTGGCAAAAAAACCATCGACCTAGATGATCTTCTTTGCCATAAACTGATATACTATGCCCTGCATTTATATACCAGTCTTTATAATACAGTTAGTGTAATGGAGCAAAACTTGTCATCCAAAAATATCCCTTTGGCATGTGGATTATTTCCAGTTAAAAAAAAATCAAGGCCCCAAAGACTCAAGATGAAATTTTATCCTTCTCCCTAAATGTCTAAAAGAATTTAGAGAGAGGGACTGTTTCAGCACCTGAAAAGAATATGGGCCAGTTGTGGTAGGGGAAACTTCGCCTCTCCCCCTTTTTTAAACAGTCATTGAAGGTTCTCATTTTCCCTGTAAGAGCAAAGGTTTTTGCAAGTCTTTTAGCCACCAGTGAAATGATCAGGTGAAAAATTTTAGATAGGAGTCTGTCATCAAAAGTAAATTCAGTTGGAATTTCCCTAGTCATCCAGTGGTTAAGAACCCACAGCTCTATGCAAGGGGCACAGTTTGGCTTCCTGGTCTAGGAAGATCCCATATGCTGTGAGGCAACAAAGCCATGTACCAAAACTGCTGAGCCTGTGCTCCAGAGCTGTGCTCCCCAGCAAGAGAAGCCACCAGACGAGAAGCCGTACTCGACCGTAATGAAGACTAGCCCCTCCTCCCTGCAGCTAGAGAAGGCCCACATGCAGCAATGGAGACCCAGAGAGGCCAGAAAGAAAATAAATTTTTAAAAATAAAAATTGGAAAAAAATATACAGTTCTATGAAGCAGCTCAAGATCTGAATCAAACTGAAAACAGGAAGGCAGGGGACTGAAATATTATTTTAAGAGCCTCTCTCACCCCCAACTGTGAGTCACTCCATGGGCTGAGGGAAAGGAGGGCAGGAGGCCGGGCTACCATCTGAGTGAAGCCATGGCTGGATCGGATCAGATATGGTTCTGACAGTGCCCCACTGTTTCTGTCCGCCCAGCAAACATTTAAATCTGCCAAACGTTTACTTTTCCACCTCCATGTTAATTGCCTTCCTCCCCTTGGAGGTCCCAAACCGCAATCCCCACAATTCCCCCTTGGCCTTTAGCTGAAGATGGTATTTAAGGTGAGAGCTTCAGTGATTTTGCTAAGTTACTCAGTTTTCCTGGGTCTTTTCCAGGTATACATGTTATTAAATTTTGGGTGATTTTCTCCTGTTAACCTGTTTCATGTCAACTTAATTCTTAGGCTAGTCAGAAGAACTTAGAAAGGTAGAGGTTAATGTCTTCTTCCCTGATACTAGCATGCATCAGCATCTCAACTTTAATCAGCTCTCGGACCCCATCCAGAGAGAGCCTCTGAATGCCAGACCCTCGTGAAGGTGGGTGCCCCTGGAGACACCTGGCAGGCCTGGCACTTGGGGCCTCTCCTGGAAGCAGTCTGAATCCTAATGCTTCTCCTTTCTGGCCTGTGAACAGCAGGAAACGGCTGTCATGAAAACACAAGGGACCATGCAGGGAATGGTAGATGTGCCGGGAGCCAGGGACAGGTTTTGGGGCACATCACAGGGGCAATCAAGAAGACAAAAGGAGCTCAAACAGACAGGGCTGAAAGCTCCATTTGGACAGTGGAGAATTTCTAGAAGAAAGTGGCCAACAGTCTAACATAGGAGGTCAAGTGCAATGAAGGCTGAGCAGAGGCTGCTGGCTTTAGCACCCGATTGTTCCTCATTAGGAGCACAGTGCTTTGAGCGTGAGGAGGATGAAAGGGAGGGAAGAGCAAAGCAGTGTCGCTGCGCCCAGGGGGGTCCTTCTCGGAAGCTGGCTGGGAAGGGAAATAAGATAGATGGGTGGAAACTAGAGGAGAGTGGAGAAGTTTCCCTGGACCTTGAGGCTCTCCTCTAATTGCTGCCAGAAGGAAGATCGTGTCTGGGCTACAGCTCCCACGAGCCTCCCAGTCTTCCCCCTGGGGCCGGGGTGGGAACTGTCTCCCCCCTCTTGAAGCGCTGGGAGGGCATGACAGCTGCAGGCTGGGTCTTAGATGAGCTCTTTGTTCTCCGTTTGCTCACTTATGAATAGAGTTGCCCCACTCCCCACCCCCACCTTTTTATTTTTGGTTTGCCTATGCCAGTCTTCACTGTGGCATGAAGGCTCTTAGTTGTGGCATGTGGGATCTAGTTCTCCGACCAGGGATCATATCCAGGCCCCCTTTCTTGGGAGCTCAGTCTTAGCCTCTGGACCACCAGGGAAATCTCCCAATATAGTTGCCTTCTGAACCAACTGAAACCATTTATTGCTTAGGAAACAAGTCTCCTGACAGCAGCTTCTTGTCAGGAGACCTGAGACTACTCCTGGGTGCCTGGGTCACAAAGGCTGGGGTTCTGCAGTCCCAGCCTCACTTGGCTCCTCTGTGCTAATCCTGGTCTCCCTGTGCTTATGGCCAGTAGACACCTTCTCTGCTGATTAGGGACGGTGTCGACCAGGAGCTGACTTTGGGCCACGTGGCTGTGGGTTTGGATTCCTCCCTTGGATGGGCGTCAGGGCAGCACCCTGGTGCATGATGTAATGAGTGTTAGTGGCAAAGAGAGCTGTAAGCATGACAACTCTCTCTGTTTTCCTGCTGCTAAGTGCTGCTAAGTTGCTTCAGTCGTGTCCGACTTTGTGCGACCCCACAGACGGCAGCCCACTAGGCTCTGCTGTCCCGGGAATTCTCCAGGCAAGAACACTGGAGCAGGTTGCCATTTCCTTCTCCAATGCATGAAAGTGAAAAGTGAAAGTGAAGTTGCCCAGTCACGTCCGACTCTTAGCAACCCCATGGACTGCAGCCCACCAGGCTCCTCTATCCATGAGATCTTCCAGGCAAGAGTACTGGAGTGGGGTGCCATTGCCTTCTCCGTGATCTTTTTTCTTTTCTTTTTCCTGGACACCATTTAAAGTTTATTTTCAAATGTCTGTCTTTAAACATGAACCATGGGGTCGCTAAGAGTCGGACACGACTGAGCGACTTCATTTTCACTTTTCACTTTCATGCATTGGAGAAGGAAATGGCAACCCACTCCAGTGTTCTTGCCTGGAGAATCCCAGGGACGGGGGAGCCTGGTGGGCTGCCGTCTATGGGGTTGCACAGAGTCGGACACAACTGAAGTGACTTAGCAGCAGCAGCAGCAGCAGCAGCAGCAGCAGCAGCAGCAGCAGCAGCAGCAGCAGCAAGGTCCTGTGAAGAGTACCAAGAAGAAATGAAAACTCATACCCACACAAAATCTTTTACATGGGTGTTCATAGCAGCATTATTCATAAGAGCCCCAAGATGGAAACAATCCGTATGCCTATCAACTGATGAATGGGTAAATAAAATGTGATACAACTGGGTCTCTGTATTCTTGGATGTGACTCCTTGGGGGACTGGCTGTATTCATTATAAGGGAGTTGAACATCCATCCATGGATTTTTGTGGGGGTTCCTGGAGCCAATCCCTTCAGATGCCAAGTGACAACTGTATAACCCTATGATGTTGAATATTACTTGGAAATAAAAAGAATGAATTACTGAAGCATGATACTTACAAGGATAAACCTTGAAAATAAGTGTGCTAAGTAAAAGAAGTCATTCACCAAAAGTCACATATTCTATGATTTCATTTATATGAAATGTCCAGAAAACGCAAATTCACAGAAAAAGGAAGTTGATTAACTGTTGCCTACACCTGCAGAGATTCAAGGATTGGGGAGTTTAGGGTTTCCTAAACTAAAAGTTTAGTGGGTTTATTTTCTAAATAATCTCCACCTGTGGAGATTCAAGGGTTGGGGAGTTTAGGGTTTTCTAAACTCTAAACTGAAAGTTATTAGGGTTTATTTTCTAAACCCTAAACTGATGAAAGTTTAGGGTTTTCTTTTGGGGTAATGCTTCTTTTTTTCTCTTCTTTTTTTCCAACTGTTCTAAAGTTGACTGTAGTAATGTTTGCGCAGCTCTTTGGATCTACTGATGGCCTTTGAATCCTACACTTTAAATGGGTGAATTGGATGGTATGTGAATTATATCTCAATAAAGCTGTTGGTAAAAATGCCAGTGGAGAGGCCTCCCAGGTGCCTTAATTTTGGCCTTCAGTAGCTGAGGAGTCCCAGGATGTGAGCCTTTCTGGGGAACCCTATCCATGATGGCAGGCAACTCTGCTGGTTGTAAAATCTCAGATGAGTTACTTCACTTCTCTGAGTGTGTTTTTCCTTTGTGATCTGGGGATAAGAATAATTCTGTCCCCATGATAACATAATACATATTATTTACAGTGCCTGGAAGGTGGAAGTGAAAGTGTGAAAGTGAAGTCGCTCGGTCATGCCCAACTCTTTACGACCCGTGGACTGTAGCCCACCAAGCTCCTCCGTCCATGGGATTCTCCAGGCAAGAATACTGGAGTGGGTTGCCATTTCCTTCTCCAGGGGATCTTCCCGACCCAGGGATAGAACCCAGGTCTCCCACATTGCAGGCAGATGCTTTAACCTGAAAGATTTGGGTAAATGTCGGCTAGCACTATTACCAGTGAAATGAAGATAATAATGCTGATCTCACAAGGTTGCTCTGATCCCAAAATGAGTTAATGTGATGAAATTACTTAACACTGTACCTGGCACTCAACAATGATCAATAAATGATAGATGGGGGGAGGTTATCATCGGGATTGTTGCTGTTATGATTTTAGTGTGATTGAGGACTAGGAAGGGGCAAGGATGGGGAAAGAATTTGAAAATCTCAGTTCTCACATGCACACACGATTTTTTAAATGAACAAAGAACCTAGGTTGTCTTTGATTTTAAATTATGGCTCCAGAATCACCCAGCCCTCAGGGTCATGGTTTATGGTTCTTCCTGGCTGCCTCAGGCAAGGCGAAGGAACTTCAGTGCTGAAGGTGCTTCCTGTCTTAAGAGGTACTGGACAGGAGCAGGGAGATGGAGGCTGACAGGGACCCTCCCTGACCTCGTCTGGCTCCCTCGGCACCAGACATACCCGTAGGTCTGCTCTGTAGACCACGGGGAAGTTGGGGTGCCCTTGGGCAGACCTGCTCAGACTGGCTTTGAACTTGACTAACTTTCCAAGGTGAGGCGGACTCTCTCCTGATGTTGCCTCCCTGCTCCTCCCGATGTGGTTTAGTTGTGCTGGTTTGGAGGGATTTGCTCTTCCTTTATTTCCTCTGCTTTTATTGTCTGCTTTTACTGCCTGAAAGCCCAGTTCCCTCATGAATTACTTGTTAGAGAAACAGCAAGAGGTTCTTTTTGACCTCTGGCTCCCAAATCTTCATTTCTCTCCTCTGTTTTCACTCCAGCGCCTCTGGAAGGAGCCACCAGAGCCAAACTCTTCTTCCGGAGGGAGCAGAGTCACACTGTTGCTAAGGATCCCGGAGGGCAATGTCCTGAGATGCTCTTGTAGATATGGGGCTTAGAGAGTCTGACCTTTTCTAGCTCCTGATATGCATTACCAAGGCTTTCCTTGAAGAAAGAACAGGTACTTCAGGGCCAGAAGGGTCTGGAGAGATCAGCTTTCCTGCCTTCCCGACAGTCCTGCCTCCATCTGCTTTTAGGTAAGTCTTGCCCCATTTCCCCCATTTTTGTGGGGGTTCACATCATATATCCAGTGCATATGCAATTCCTATTAGTTTCAACTCTCAAAATCTTCTCAGCTCACATCTGCTCCCTTTTCACTAACTGCAATCACACTAGTCCATACCACTGTCAACTTAAAAAGTAGTCACAACCTAGAAGTTCAGAGTTATGTTTTATTTGGTGGAAATTTTTAGGATTCAAGCCTGGGAGACAGCTTCTCAAGAGTCCCTGAAAAAACTGCTCCAAGGAGGCAGGGAGTGGGGAGCAGTCAGGTTATACAGGTAAGTCTGCAGCAAGGGGCAAGTAGTTTGAGCATCAAAAGATTATTGTTAATTAAGGAAAACCAGATATCTCGAGTGAAGGAGTTTAGGGAAGATGCAAGAGTCTGGGCTTACTGAAATCATTCCTTTCCTAAGCATCTCAGCTACCTGGGGCCAGCCTCTTGAGATCTGACTTCACATCCTTAGTTCCTGGCTCACTGCAGGGAGTGGTGGCAGCTTGTGGCGGCAGCTTGACGGCTGCTGGGTAGCAGGCACTGTTCTTCCTGGGCTCAGAGATTCACATTTGGTGGGCTGGATTCACAGATGGCTGTGATTCCTTGTTTATTGATATGGCAGGAAATGCTCTGTTTCACACCACCAATTCTCATTTGGATTTTTAAAATAGCCTTATCATGAATCTTTCTGTGTAAAAGATTTGTAAGCTGAAACCTCAACAAATAAATAGAGCTAGGAGAATAGAAGGGGAGCTGTCTCGCCCTGAGAGCATCTCAGAGCCCTGCAGGAAGAAGAAAGACTCTTCCCTGGCAATGACTCGCCAGTGAAAAGCCGTGGACTAAACCAAGGTTTACTAGAGCCCTTCCAACTTCTTTTTCCTCTCTCTAAAAGACTTCTCCTTCCCTGGCTGTAAGGGGGTTTGCACATGGCCCTCCATGGTTGCAGATGCTGAACTGAAACTGCCTACTGAGTCTGAATAAACCCATCTCTGCTGGAGAAACATGCAGCAGTCTATTTGTGTGAGGTCGACACTTGTATCAAGCTTGCTTTCCTGGAGTCCATCACCCTCCAGAAGCTGCGAGCAGCTCTTTGCAGGAAACCACCTCAGCAGGAAGCCCATTTTCTTGTCACTTGAGCATGATGCTACACTGGAACTAACTTGTAAACCATGCTCTACTCTTCTCTGGCCCAAGCACAGTTTTCAAAACTTTTAATCACACAATACCTTGTCTAACTTGCTGGTTCTTTAAGATCAACGGAGTGGAAATCAAGAATTAGTAATTAACAGATGACCAGATCTTTTCTCTGGCTTCCCCTCCAATAATCTCTCCAAAAAACTGGGTGAACAAGATAACATCTAAGGAATGGCCACGAGGAGTGACAGTGCTGCACACCGGGGGTGGCGACTTGACCCCCCTCCAATCTCAACGATTACCTGAGGCCACTTCCCTTTCCCCCTTTAAAACCTTTCATGGCCGAACAGAGCCTTCAAAGGTGGTTTCCAGGAAGCAGTGAGTCTACTCCACCATCTCCCCAGGTGCCAGCATTCTGATTAAAGTCATTTTCCTTTCTGCCATTTGTGAGTATGTAATTGATTTTGTAAAAGTGAGCAATGGGACCTGATTCATTTGGTAACACAGCCAAAACATTAAAAACATTTATTATCATGAAACCTATCATATAGGTTTTTATCATATGAAAGACAGCATATATGATTTAAAGAGTGATCATAAAATGAACACCCCCTAGTCACCCTCCAGCTTAAGAAATAGAATTTACTAGCATTCTAGACATCCCCTATATTTCTTCCCCAAATTGCATTTCCCTGTCTCCCCTCAGAGGTAACCTGCATCCTGAATTTTGTGCTAATCATCTTTGCTTTTTTTTTTGTTAAAAAAAGGTATCCCTAAATAATAGATCAATTCGTATTGTTTGCTTTGGACTTAATCATTCTTCTATGAATTACTTCATTTTTCAAACTTATGTTTTTGAGATTCAGCTATGGCGATTCATCTGAAAGCTTAAGTGAGCTCAAGTCCTTGGCCTGTTCAAACACTCTCGGTGGCTGCCCAAGACAGTTAGGAACTAAACGTAGCCCCCTTCGTCTCCTGAGAAGATCCTGCAGGACTGGTCTGGCCTGGTCCCCTGCTGCATCTCCTCCTCCCCTGCTTGTTGGCTCTGCTCCAGCTGTTCTGACTTCTTGCTCCTCAGGCATGCTGGCGTGGTTCTGTTCCGGGAAGCGGGGATCCCTTCCGGGGCCCACGAGTGGGCTCCTGTCTAACACTCGGACATGAATTGTCTGAGGAGACATACGCACTGACAGAGAAAGACATTTTACTGGGGAGGGCGCCAGGAGGGTAAGGGAGCCCAGGAGGAGTGCTCGGCCAGTCGTTCTGACTCAGAGTCCGTGCTGGTGGTGCGCGCATTCCAGTGAGGAGGAGGTTGGTGAGACACGTGGTGTCTCCTTTCGACCTTTCCTGAATTCTTCCCTTCTTTTGGCTTGTTATTTCTATGTTCTCACCAGGGCCTCCTGTCAAAACAGCTAACACAAACGGTTATTATCGTGCCTGGTGGTTTCAGTCAGTGTTTCTGCTAACAGTTCCTGCCTCAGAGTCTCCGCATGGGTGGTGGTTCCCTCTGCCTGGAATTCCTTTCCCTCTCTTCATGTCATTTGCTTCCTTACTTCCTTCTGTTTTCAAATGTCACATCGCAAAGGACCCCTTCTTAGTTTATTCTGTTTCCTGAAATTCTCCCTTACTAGCTATCTCCTTACCTTGATTTATTTTTACTTATAACACATCACCATTTGTCCTTACAGTATGTATTAATTTATAATCAACTTCCAGGTAGTCATTTGTCCTGTTCACTTATCTATCAGAGTCTGGCACATATTAAACACTCAGTAATATTTTTGTGTTGATAACTGAATGAACAGATAAGCGAGGAGATGGGAAGACGCATAATCTCCATTAGTTCACCCTTTCAAATCACCCAGATATACAATCTAAATGGAAACACTGTGCTTGCTTTGGAAATGCAGTTTTAAGATAGATGCCTACTCCTAGCCCAAGGTCCACTGAGTATAGCTGTGGATTTCTGTAGTGTAAGCCCTGGCTGGCACTTGGCTTTTCCTTTTGTAAAGCAATTTCCTGGTTTAGGCTTTAATCATGGGTACCCACTTCAAAGAGGCATTGCTTCCAGAAGGCTATCACCAATAAGCACTGTTAGGGCTCACAAGGGGCTCATAGCATATGGTTAAAATATGGCCCACTGTGGTGACCTGACAAAGGATGAAGTCTCGGTGGCCACATTGCCCTGTGGGCATCCTGCTCTTTCCTTAAGGCGATATCCTGTTTTTCCCTGCTGGTGGCGGTTTGTCAAGGCTACGTGACCACCGGACCGTGAGATTCCTTCCACTGTGTGACCACAAGACCCCAGCTGGGGGCTAAAGATAACTGAGGCCCCTGCCCTCTGGGCACAGTTTCCCATGGATAGGGTATAAGAAGGGTTGGCTGTATAGAGAGCACTGGTTTGTCTCTAAAGCCAGTTACCTTCTTTCTTTCTTCTCTGCCTGACTGCCTGGCTCACGCTCTTTTTCTCCTGCTCGCCTTACATTTCTGGGGCGGAAACCCGGGAGGGAAGACCGACTGCGGTAGAGGGGCTCCTCTCCCCATCTTCGGTGGCCCCCTCCCCTGGGCCTCGCCGAGGATCCGGGATGGGCCCCGGGGGACCCTGCGCTTGCCTTGCTGGACTGACGTCCACACGCCGGCTCTCGCCTCCCGGCGGCAGGGGTGAGTGAAGCGCTGCTCCCTGGAGTCCTTGTCTCTGGTCTGGGGTTGGAGGATCCCGAGGCCCTTGGGTCCTGGCCTCACTCTGAGATGGGGGGCTCCCATTTCAAGGTGGACCCTGTCGCTGTCCGAGAAGGCTGTGAGGACACGGCCACCTTTTCTCTCGGGCCTTTCTCCTGGGTTTTCACTTGCCCTGGTTTGCTCTCCCTCCTTATTCGACTGTAACAGGAAATTCTCCATCCCAACCTACAATATCTACCCCATTAGGCTGCCTTCTCCCAAACCTAAAAACAGTGGATTTTCAACGAGGAATAAGGCCAGACTGACCCACTCATCACTCTAACCCGGCCTGGCCACAAGGTCGACTGATAATAGGTCCCGAGGCCAGAGAATGGAGCTCTGTAACCTTGGCCGCCCCAATGGCAAGTGGTCAGAGGTGCCTTCTGTTCAGGCTTCTGTGCTCTCCACTCCCGGCCAGCTCTCTGCACGTCCGGTTCCACTGCTCAAAGACTTTCAGCCCTCTCTGGGCCACATCCCCCAGTACTGTATCTCCTGATCCCTGTTTGGATGTTTCTTCCTCTTCTTTTGGTCCTTCTGACCACAGTGCACCTCTAATCACCTCTAATCCTTTCACAGCAGACCTGGTCCCACACCCCCACCTTACATCCCCTCCACCCTGCCCCCCAGGCCGCTGCTGCTTCCAACCCTCCCCCAGGCCTGTTTCTGAAAAGGGCTCTGGGGGCTTCGCTCCACTGCCTACTACCAGAGTCTCAAGTCCCTATCCAGTCAGTCAGTCAGTTCAGTCTCTCAGTCCTGTCCAACTCTTTGCAACCCCATGGACTGCAGCATACCAGGTCTCCCTGTCCATCACCAACTGCCGGAGTTTACTCAAACTCATGTCAAAGCTGGTGATGCCATGCAACCATCTCATCCTCTGTTGTCCCCTTCTCTTCTTGCCCTCAATCTTTCCCAGCATCAGGGTCTTTTCAAATGAGTCAGTTCTTCACATCAGGTAGCCAAAGAACTGGAGTTTCAGCTTCAGCATCAGTCCTTCCAATGAATATTCAGGACTAATTTCCTTTAAGATGGATTGGTTGGATCTCCCTGCAGTCCAAGGGACTCTCAAGAGTTTTCTGCAACACCATAGGTCAAAAGTATCAATCCTGACCTCCCTAAATACCCTCCTTATGGCCTTAAAGAAACAGGACCTTGAATCCCTCCCCACTCCCCTCCTTCACTTATGAGAGGTGGCTGGTACAGAAGGCATTGTTCAGGTACATGTCCTGTTTTCCTTCTCTGATTTATCTCAAACTGAAAAACATCTTGGCTCTTTTCCCTCTGAACCTGACACTTATTTAAAAGAATTTAAAAACCTCACCAGTCTTACGACTTGATCCAGCATGATATTTACATTCTACTCTCCTCTCTTCCCAGAAGAGAAAGAATGAATCTGGCAAGCCTCTCAGGCTGATGCCCATGAAATACATCAAACTGATGATACTAAGCCTGTAGGTTCAGCTGCCGTTCCCAGGGACAACCATGTTTGGGACTACCGGGACGAGCAGCTGGTAATCACACAGTGACTTGCCTTACTGCAAGCTTCCAAAAAGCAGGACATGAAGCTGTTAACTTTGATAAACTCAGAGAAACAACTCAAAGACTAGATGAAAAGCCAGCACAATTTCTAGCTAGATTAACAGAAGCCCTACAAAAATATACAAAAATTAGATCCAACTTAAACAGAAGTTACTATTGCACTTAATACATATTTTATTTCCCAATCTTCCCCATATGTTCAAAAAAAAGCTTAAAAAGGCTGAGGAAAGCCCTCAAACCTCTCAACGAGATCTTTTAAATTTAAAAATTTCCAATAACCAGGAAGAACAGGCAAAACTAGAAAAGACTCAGAGAGATCAGGCTAAATATTATCTCTTAGCCACTACTCTACACAGCTCCAAACCTCAATCCTCTGACAGAAAAAAAGAAGTCATCTAGGCCTTTCTAGAAGTCACAAGTGCGGTAAAGAAGGGCACTGGGCCCGCCCATGCCCAAAGCCCAGGCTTTCTCCAGGCCCATGTCCTAATTGTGGCATAAAGGGGCATTGGAAGGTAGACTGCCCTAATCCCCTGCAAGAATCTGCACATCCCCTCCCAGTCCCAAGCAGGAGTCCTTGGACCCAGCTCTGCCCAGCCTCCTTGGACTCGCTGCTGGAGACTGAAGAGGCCCAGGGCCCCAGGCCTTGACTCTCGTCACCTCTGTGGAGCCAGGGTGACTCTCACAGTGGCAGGAGAGCCGATCTCTTTTCTTATCGACCCGGGGGCCACCTGTTCTGCCATGCCTGCTTATCCCAGAAAAACCAGTCTTTCAGATCTCAGTTGTGGGGGCTGACAGTTTAGTGTCTATACCACAGGTTACTGAGCCTCTGCCTTGCACACTTCAAAATGCCCCTTTTCTCATTCATTCCTCCATACTCCCAAAACCCCCTCCAGTCCTTGGAAGGGATCTACTCTCCAGACTCAAGGCTTTCCTCACTATTCCAAACCTTTCTCCCAACCTGGCCAGGCTACTGCTGCTTGAGCCTGCTATTTCCTCACGTCCCCCATTACCCTCCTCCTCTGTAAATCCTACAGTCTGGGAGACTGATCATCCCTCCATCACCTCTCACCATACTCCTGTTTATGTTGGTCTAAAAGACCCAACAAAGTTTCCTAAATCAACCTCAGTATCCTATTTCCCAGGTACACCTACAGGGGTTAAAACCCATCATCTCTAAGCTGCTGCGTCAGGGTCTCTTGCGCCCTCCTCATTCTCCTTATAACATGCCTATCCTGCTTGTTAAAAAGCAAATGTCTCCTACCGCCTGGGTCAAGACTTGGGACTAATTAGTGCTGCTGTCGGCCCCACTCACCCAGTTGTCCCAAATCCCTATGCCCCTCTTTCCCTTATTTCCCCTTCTACTGCCTATTTCACCGTCCTGGACCTCAAGGATGCATTTTCCACCATCCTTTACCCCCAGACTCTCAAGATCTTTTGCTTTTACCTGGACAGATCCAGACACTCATCGCTCCCAACAATTAACAAGGACTGTCCTTCCCCAAGGATTTCATGATCGTCCTCCTTTCTTTGGCTAAGCCCTGGCCTCAGACTTAACCTCCCTCAATCTTCCCCAAGCTCTATCCTCCAGTACGTAAATGATCTTCTCCTTAGTAGCCCCTCACTCTTACACTCTCAGCACCATACACTACAACTCCTCAACTTCCTGGCTGATCAGGGCTATCAATATCTCCTATTAAGATTCAGCTTCCCCTTCCTGAGGTCGCCTATCTTGCAGTTCTCCTGACACCAATAAAGAGACATATAAGTACTGATAGAAAGCCCCTTATATCTGCCCTACCACTCCCTACATCAAAAACAGAAATCTGTCCTTTTGGGGCTTGGCTGGGTCTCTACACCTCTGGATTCCCAGTTCTGCCTTCCTAGCACAAACCCTACACCAAGCTACCTGGGGGATCTTTTGGAGCCTCTTGAGCCTAAGTCAAATGTTCATACAGCCTTTGATACTCTAACACCAGCTGTTCTCTTGGCCCCAGCTTTAACACTGCCTGATCTCTCACGCCCTTTTTACTCTGCACCACCGAGAGACACACAATTGCCCTAGGAGTCTCAGGACAGAGGCCGGGCCATTCCTTTGCCCCAACTGCTTCTCTGTCAGAACAGCCGGATGCCACCACACAGGAGGGCCAGCCTACCCACATCCTCTGGCCGCAGCTACACTTCTCGCTCAAGAAAGCAAAATCCTACTTTTGAGACATCCACAGTCTTTCACTCACCACACGACCTGAAGGACTTACTCTCACACAAGGCCATGGTTCTTCTGTCACCTTCCTGTATTGAACCAATCCCTGTCACCCTCCTAGAATCTCCCGAGTTCTCTTTTGAATACCACCACCCTCATCCCTAATTCTTCTGAGCCACCAACTCACACTTGTAATGAGACATTAGAAGACTTGCTATCTCATTCCTCCCTTATCTCCTCAGTCCCTTTAAATAGCCCTGATCTTAATTTGTACTGATGGTAGCTCCTATACAACCCCAAAAGGAGAAAGAGTAGCTGGGCATGCAATTGTTTCTGACTCTGAGGTTATTGAATCTCAACCTCTCCCTGAGGGAACCTCCTCCCAAAAAGCAGAACTTGTTGCAGTACCCAGGGCACTGACCCTTGCTGCTAACAAATGAGCACAAATATCCATTGACTCTAAATATACCTCTCACATCATACACTCCCAGGCAGCCATCTGGAAAGAATGAAGGCTTCTTTCTACAAAAGGACCCCCATAACTAATGCCCCACTTATACATCAACTCCTAAAGGCAGCCAATATGCCAATGGAAGCTGGCATCATACATTGCCAAGGTCCCCAAGTGGCCTCAGACCTCATCTCATGGGGTAACAAGGCTGCTGACAAGGAGGCAAAGCAAGCCTCACTACAAACCCCTGCTCATCAGCTCCTAGTAATCCCTAACATAATCCCCCTTATCATCCCGAGGAAAAGACACGGTCATTACAAGAGGGAGCCCGACTTCAAGGAGACTGGTTACAAAAGCAAGACTGCTGTATCCTTCCCCAATCCCAGGCCATACAAATTCTTACAGATGTTCACCAAGCTTAACATCTAGGCACTAAACCTCTCTGCCGCCTTTAAGACCTCTTATCACTTAACCTAATCCCCTTTCACCCCTACAGCAGATCACTGGCTCCTGCACGGTGTGCTCCTCCATCTCACCCCAGGGAGCTCTAAGCCCATTCCCTCCTTCCGTTCCCCACACATCAGGCACGAGGTCACATACCGGGAGAAGACTGGCAAATTGGCTTCACTCCCGCACCTCCTCCACATAAAATAAAACTCTGCTCCCTCTAGCGGACACATTTTGGGGGTGCGTCGAAGCTTTTCCTACAAGGTCAGAAACTGCCTCAGAGGCAACACAAGTTCTTATTCGAGAAATCGCTCCTCTCTTTGGCCTCCCGCCCTCTCCAACCCGCAAGTAGCCCAGTCTCTTGGCATCACCTGAAGGCTACATATGCCTTGTAGACCTCAATCCTCAGGAAAAGTATAAAAGGCCAATTCAGTTCTCAAACACAGCTAACTGAACTTTCTCTTGAACCTCAGAAACCAAGGACTGAGCTCCTTCGTGGCTTCGGCTCACATCAGGGCTCTCCACCGCTCCGTCTTTTCTTATCCTTTGGAGCTCGTGCTTGGACGCCCTTTTCCCTTAGGTCAGTTTCCTACTAGGAGTCCCTTAATGGGAGATTATCTCCCCTCCCTTAACCTTATTAGACACTTCATGAAAGAACGTGCAGATTGCTCTCTCCCAAAGCCTCATCAACAAATTCTACTGACTTGACACATACCTGGGGATCGAGTTTTACTTAAGACATAAAGATTTACAGCCTCAGTGGACTGGCCCTTTTGAGGTCATCTTAACCACACTGACACTCGCTAAATTGGGAGATCATTCTTGGTTTCATATCTCCAGGTTAAAGCGGGCCCCAGGAGACACTTCATCTCTACCAAAAATTACTCCCCACTCAGACATCCCTTGCTGCTCCAGCACCAACCTGGGACCCACCAGGTTCCAATTGGATCAAATCTGAAGAAGTGGAACACCATAAATAACCAATATTGACAAGCAAAAGGGACGATCAGATGTATTGGTTACTGGCTGGACTGGGACTCCCTTTACTTACTCTGTATCTACCTTGAGTGGGCTCCTGTTAAGAAACTCTTTTGTTTCATTCATTTCCTTATGGTTTCCATCCTTTGGGGCTCTCTTTTACTGTAAATTTGAATGAACTCATTGTCTACTTTTCTACATGTAATATCACAAAACCTTACTTTTTTCACAAAAGCTCATAATCACTGATCTTTCTACACTTCTTGATTTTATTACTGATCTGTGGTTACAGGTAGACTTAATAGACTTTACACCTGTACAGATTTATTTTTACACCTGGGCCCTTATCCTCATCGTTTACTCCCTTTAAATATGAGCCACCACCTCACAGTACTGATCTGATTCTCTTCTCTTCTATATATCCATCATGCCCTACCTAATTCTCACTCTATCACAGATTTAACTTACCTTTTTAAAACTTTAAACTTAACCTACCATTTACATAATACCTCAAATCCAACCCTGGATTTGACTGTTGAATCAGTTTGTCCATCGCCTCGCCGTCTGGATCGGCACTACCTTTCTCCACAGATCAGTGGAACCACATAAACACTTCCCTCTACCACACTTACAGGGGAACCCCTCTTTTTTCCTATATACATTATTTATACTCAACAGAACAAATCAACAATCCTGATAAAATGTTTCTCTCCTTCCTTGCTGACCTCGCTTTCATCCATACCAAACTGGCTGTGGGAGGGCCTGCCACTCTGATGTCCGTTTACCGCAGTAGGCTCCCTACACTTTCCTAGACACCACTCTGTAAATAACTCACACCCACGTCTAGGCTCTATACCATTGTACCTCTGCAATCACACCTCACATCCCACCTTTCCTTCAGACCATGCTATTTACTGTGTCTCAGGAGTTCCAGGACACTCCATTGCTTTCTCAGGAAGGTTTCCTTCGGCCTCTGAAGATACCAGCCCCTAGTATGAGCCACACGAGCTGGCTCTTTGTCGGTTTGGGAGTCAGCTAACAAATACCCAGAAAGACTCTTATTTGCTATTGATTTCAGTTGCTGCCTTACTCCTGAAATATTTTTCTTATGTGGAACCACCACTTTATGTCTTCTGACTAACTTGACAGGGAGATGCCCTGGTATATCTAGCCCCAGATATCTCTATAGCTCCTAACAACCAGCTCCTCCCTATCCCACTAATCCACAACCAACTCAAACAAACAATTCAATTCATTCCCTTATTGATAAGCTTAGGAATAGCAGCAGGGATCAAAACAGAGAGTGCAGGGCTCACGACCTCTTTAAACTATTATCAGAGTCTCTAAGGATCTTACTGGAAGCCTAGAAGAAGTAGCTGCCAGCCTATCACTCTTCAGGGCCAACTAGATTCCCTGACAGCTGTGGTTCTTCAAAACAGAAGAGGGTTAGACCTTCTCACAGCAGAAAAATGAGGCCTATGTCTTTTTCCAGGCGAGGCCTGCTGTTTCTATGCCAATAAATCAGGTGTTGTAAAGGACGCAGCAAGGAATCTGACAAATAGGGCCTCGAGAATATGTCAGCATCTCAGTAATTCATGGGAAAACTGGTTAAGCAGTTCGGATTGGGTGCCACGGGTCCTACCTTTACTGGGCCCCCTTCTCATATTAACTCTCATTCTGATGTTCAGCCTGTGTCTAATGCATCTGTTTTCAAAGTTTGTCCAGGATCACCTACGAGCCTTCACCAGTCAGGCTGTTCAAGAGCTACTTCTAACTTGCTCCAGTTATCAAAAGCTTCAAGCTCACTCAGACTTCCCTTAACCCACGTTCCAGCCTTTTCTTATCCTACCCCATGACGTTGCCCCAAACCAGCGTGAAGCAGATACAGAAGACTGACCTTCAGCCCTCATCCTGTATCAGAAAAGCTGTAATGTTAGGGCTCACAAGGGGCTCATAGCGCATAGTTAAAATATGGCCCACTGTGGTGGCCTGACAAGCAAGGGGTGAAGTCTCAGTGGCCACATTGCCCTGTGGGCATCCTGCTCTTTCCCTAAGGCAATGTCGTTTTCCCTGCTGGTGCCTGGTTTCTCAAGACTACCTGACCACCCAGCTGTGAGGCCCCTTTGACTACGTGACCACAAGACCCCAGCTGGGGGCTAAAGATAACTGAGGCCCCTGTCCTCCGGGGGCACAGTTTCCCATGGATAGGGAATAAGAAGGGTTGGCTGTATAGAGAGCACTGGTTTCTCTCTAAAGCCAGTCACCTTCTTTCTTTCTTCCTGTAATAAACCTTTCTCTGCCTGACTGCCCGACTCGCTCTTTTTCTCTGCACTTGCCTTGCAAACACATTGGCCACGACAGGGCCAGCCAGAGCCAGGTCACAAGCTCCTTGCTACCCCGCTGAGGCTCCTTTGTTTTAGAGATCCTGGTTGTTTTCGATAACTGGTTATTTGAACTACATTTTTTTTGCTTTCTTTTCCTTTCTTACGGCCCTATAAATTCCCTCTCTTCGGTTTTAAATTTTCCAATAAAGACTGAGTCTGTGAAACCCTAGATCCCTGACCCTTATCCTAATAAAAGCAGAACCCCAGGCCTGTTCCTACCCATCCACCCCCTCCCCCCCCACCCCTGCAATAGCTCCCCCGCCCCGAGCCCCCCGCCTCTACCCCTCTCCCCTCTACCCACTCCATTGGCCACCTGCCTTGTATACACCAAGACTTGTAAGTAATGAATTTGTTTTTTATCCACAGTTTGCTAATACTTATTGCTGAAGGGTTTCTTGCAATCATAATCAGAATCACAAGGGTTGGTCCAGTAGTAATGAACTGGAATGAGAAGAAGTCTTTGGGGAGCTCACTGGGGCCCAGGTGGGTACTTTCAGGCACTTCTAGCCCACATTTCCTGTATTATTATCAATAGGCTAAAACCAGCACAGAACAAATAAATGCTGTGCGGCACCAGGGGCCCCCGCACACACACGCTGCACGGTGTCAGGGACCCCCCACACACATACTAGTGATGTTGGAAGAGCCACTTCTCAGTACTCCCTAGAATATTTGCTGGAACATTTACTTGTGTTTTTCCAATTAGTTGCACATAATAGAAAATGCAATCCAAACTGGCATAAAGAAGGAAAAGGATTTGTTGGTCTGTGTGCCTGGAAAGTCTAGCAGAAGAGTGGTCATCAGCCTGCCTGATTTAGCAGCTCAACAATTTTATGGTCAGGGGTGCACTTTTCTCTCACTTTTTTCTTCTCTGCCACCCAGAGTATTCATTTCTTTCTCAAGAGCATCTCAGTAAGTTGGAAGCTGCCTGACTTCTAACTGAAGACTTGCAGGAGGAAAGGTATAGCTTCTGTCTCTGCATTCCAGCTGGAATCTAGATTAGACTAGATTAGATCACGTGAGGAAACTGACCAAGGTGAAGACAGTCTCATGGTCACAGGCACTGCTCAGCACTCAGTGTCGAGGCTCGCTGCAGGTTGGAGGCGAGGTTAGTCTCCCCCAAGTAAAGGGTCTGTGGGGGGGTGGGGTGGGCTGGGAACCCGAGTACTGTAAGCAAGAAGGGAGGGGTGACTAAGGCTGGAGAGACCCTCCAAAAATGTCCACCAAATCGCCCATGGACACAGTATGGGAACTGTGAGGTTAAGAGTGATCAATCAAGAGTGACAAAATGAAACCAGGAGTAGAAGTAGAATAATGCTGGCTCTGCATGTTGTAAACATTTCTTTTCTTAAAAAAATTTTATTGAAACATAATTGATGAACAATGTGGTGTTAGTTTCAAGTTTGCAGTAAAGTGATTCAGGTGTATATATATATATATATATATACACACACACACACACACACACACACACGCTATTTTCTGTATATTCTCTTCCATTACAGGTTATTATAAGGTACTGAGTATAGTTCCCTGTGCTATACAGTAGGTGCTTGTTGATTATTTCACATATATAATAGTGTGCATTTGTTAATCCCAAAGTTCTAGTTTATTGCTCCCCCATCCTTTCCCCTTCAGTTCAGTCAGTTCAGTCGCTCAGTCATGTCCGACTGTTTGCAACCCCATGAATCGGAGCACACCAGGCCTCCCTGTCCATCACCGACTCCCGGAGTTTGCTCAGACTCACATCCATTGAGTCAGTGATGCCATCCAGCCATCTCATCCTTGGTCGTCCCCTTCTCCTCCTGCCCCCAATCCCTCCCAGCATCAGAGTCTTTCCCAGTGAGTCAACTCTTCGCATGAGGTGGCCAAAGTACTGGAGTTTCAGCTTTAGCATCATTCCTTCCAAAGAAATCCCAGCACTGATCTCCTTCAGAAAGGACTGGTTGGATCTCCTTGCAGTCCAAGGGACTCTCAAGAGTCTTTTCCAACACCACAGTACAAAAGCATCAATTCTTCAGTGCTCAGCCTTCTTCACAGTCCAACTCTCACATCCATACATGACCACAGGAAAAACCATAGCCTTGACTAGACG
The DNA here is from genome assembly GCA_917880005.1 of Nanger dama. Taxonomy (NCBI): domain Eukaryota; kingdom Metazoa; phylum Chordata; class Mammalia; order Artiodactyla; family Bovidae; genus Nanger; species Nanger dama. Next base: position 1,238,791 of record CAKJTW010000107.1, read on the forward strand.
GACTTTAGTTGGCAAAGTAATGTCTGCTTTTGAATATACTATCTAGGTTGTTCATAACTTTTCTTCCTAACCATAAATTTGTTTTCTGTGTCTTTAAATCTATTTCTGTTTTACAAATAAGTTCATTTGTATGTGTGTGTGTGTGTATATATATATATGTGTATATATATATATATATATATATATTTAGATCTCACATATAATTGTTGTCATGTGTTTGTCTTTCTCTGTCTGACTTACTTCAGTTAGTATGATGATCTCTAGTTGCATCTGCGTGCGTGCTAAATCCCTTCAATTGTGTCTGACTCTTTGAAACCCCCTGGACTGTAGCCCACCAGGCTCCTCTGTCCATGGGATTCTCCAGGCAAGAATACTGGAGTGGGTTGCCATTTCCTTCTCCAAGGGATCTTCCCAACCCAGGAATCGAACTTGGGTCTCCTGCATTGCAGGCAGACGCTTTATCCCAGGAAGCCTACACACACACACACACACACATATATATGTACACACACACACATATATACATATAAATACCATACCTTATATATCAATTCATCTGTTGATGAACACCTAGGATGTTTCCACATCTTGGCTATTGTAAATACTGCAGCTATGATCATTGGAGTGTGTGTATTTTTTGAATTAGAGTTTTCCTTGATACATGCCCAGGAGTGGGATCACTGAATCAGGAAAGGGATATGTCATGCAAATAGAAATCAAAAGGAAGCTGGAGTGAGCATTTCCTTCTAGAGCTAAGGACAGTCACAAAGTGTGAGGGCCTGTTCGTTTTCAGAAATCCTTATATAGGGGAGTAAGATCTGAAATTGTGCCAGATCTGAGTATGACCTCTTCCCTGACTGGGTAGTTTTCTCCTGGACTTGAAGCAACTTGGCTGAGAGCCAGGGAGAAAAACAAAAAAACAAGCACGGGGCTTCCTGGGGCAGCACAGTCTGTGATGCTGTCTGTGTCGGCTGATTTGCCTTCCCCGGGCAAAGAGGCTCACAAGAAGATCTCAGAAGTCAGCAAAGTGCTTAAGCCAAATGTCTGGCAATATCCTGACATGGGAAAGGAAGCCTGGACCTTGGGGGAAAGAGTGCCTTACAGAGGCTTGGCCTCATTGCTTGGTGCCCACCTTTGCTTTGAGCCACTTTGTGTCCTGAGAAGGATTTGACAAGTCATGACTCCTGGGTTTCATCATTACCCGTCATCAATATTTAAGGAGCTGGAGAGTAGGGGTGATGATGAATGTGATACAAAGTATAGGGAAGCATGGCTGGATTGTGTATGTGTGTGAGGAATGTGCACATGTGTGTATGAGTTGTGACCGGACCCGTAGATGTGGATTAATCAATGACTTATTGAAGACCCCCTCTAGGCATATCCCAGAGAGTTTCCTGACTCTGTGTGTCCTTTTCGTTTTCTTCTGTTGGTCTGCCTGAAGAGTGTGGTGTGCAGGTCTGAGTCCCCTAGACATTAAGTTACTAAAAGGGTAGGCAGGAAGGGGATAGATGGAGCGGACCACACAGTGCCCACATGGCGCCCACATGGACACACTGCCCCTGCACACCACCATGAAACCAGGTGCAGGGGTGCCTTTCAGTCCCATCCAGAGATATGATCGTGCTGCTCCCAATCACGAATTCCCATCACTGCAGAAAGGTGATTTAGTTAAGTCTCAGGTGACAAGAACAGGAACTCTCTCAAGGTAGTGCAGGTAAAGGAGAATCTTCCGGACCCTAGTGTAGAGTGTGCAACTGTGCTTCATGGAGTCAGGGAGGTTGCTGGGCAGCTGCCCTCTCTACTTCATTCTCCCTGACCACATAGCCTCTTATCTGGGATTCTCTCTGCACTTCTGTTCTGGTCTCCTCTCTGCACACAGCTTTCTTTATTGTCCTGTAAATTCAGCCTTAATGTGGCTTGGTGCACCATGGTGCTGACTGATCCCAGCTTGACAAGACAGTACAGTTCCAGTACAGCTCCAGTACTTCAGACCACCCTTCCTGTGCTGGTTAGTTAGTTAACTGGTTAGTCAGAGCAAGCAGCTGTGTGATCAGGGTGGAGTCCCTTGGCATAAAGGGCCAGTCCTGTGGCCACTTTGCCTCATTCCTTTAGTATGGTCTGTGGCGATGAGGTGGTCATGCATATTGGGGACACGTTTACATTAAAAACTAATTTCTTATTTCCCTGAAATGCAGATTTAACTGGTTGACCTATATTTTTATTTTCTAGGTCTGGCAACCCTTTGGGGGCACTCTGAGGGAGTCTACCATAGGGGCTGAGGAAACAATGCTTTTTCAAGAGCACTTTTTGTCTTTCAGTCAAGGGCAAATGTCAGCTTTGCTGTATGCAACAAGTTTGAAACCTACAATCTTCTGAATGCAAGTTTCAAAATGAGCGTAATTATCTTATTAAAGAAAAATCATCAAGTAAGATAATTACTTACATTGTTCCAAAATAAAATGTGAAATAGAGTGAAAAATAAAGCTAATATAGTGGGTGGAAGATTTAACCCTACGAATTCTAGGGGCCAGATTGAAGAACTCCCAGGTAAAATAAGTTAGGCTCCTGACAAATGGTGAAGACGCAGTGATTTTTGGTTCTTTTGCAGGTTTCTCCTTTCTCCTGCTTTAACCTACCCTTTTATAGCAAACAATTCTCATGACTGCCATGAACACACAGCATTTTTTTCTGGGAGTTGCTAATCATTGATTTGAGAAATACCAATTAGTTGTAAGTTTGATAATGCATATATGGACTAATGGCAATCATTTTTTTTAATAGGATAATAATTACAGGAAAATGTAAGAACTGTGAAGGAAAAGGGATGGTGAGGGGTTTCTTTTCTTATAATTTCATTTACAGTTATTATAAGGTTTTATGTGCAGCAAATTTGAATTACAAAATACATTTCTGGGGGCATTGTATAAAAGCATACTGTGTAAGTGTTCAAAAAAAAATTTCCATGTGCTCTGGTGTTTAGTGATCTACTTGGGGAAGGCTTGCAGTAGTTTCTGCCAGTCATTGGCAATTAGTTTGATGGATACAAATGAAGAAATTGTAACATGTGTACTATCATGTAAGAAACGAATTGCCAGTCTATGTTCGATACAGGATACAGGATGCTTGGGGCTGGTGCACGGGGATGATCCAGAGAGATGATATGGAGTGGGAGGTGGGAGTGAAGAACCTAAGCCACCCCATTTTGTTAAAAAAAGACTCCATTTTAGAGTTCTGAGGAAAGAGTCTTTGGAAATCCCCTGACCTCACCCCCACCACCTGTGAGCCAAGCAGATCCCAGATCAGGATCTCCTGACTTTACTCAGGACTTAGGACCTGCCCAGGAAATTCGAATTAAGCCCGGGAAATGAAAACCAATCAGAACCCAACACCTAACCCTTCCACAGAAGGTAACATTTTCCCAGCGAGAATACCCTATGTAAGCAATGAAACCCAGAGTTCGAGGCTCCTCCCTATAGCCGCTGCATTGGCAACTGTGGGAGCCCCAGCTTGGGCTTGGTAATAAAAGCTCTCTTGCATCGGATATCGGCTCCCTGGTGGTCACTGGGAGATTTCGCAACTTGGGTATAACAGGAGGGGGTTCAGGATTGGGAACTCATGTACACCCATAGCGGATTCATGTCAATGTGTGGCCAAAGCAATACAGTATTGTAAAGCAAAATAAAGTAAAAATAAATTTTAAAAAATTTGGTAAGCAATGCTATTGTTTACCAAAAAATTTTTTTAAATGATCTGGTAGCCCTAAGACTTGGAGCTGGAACAAGGTACGTGAAGAAGCGATTCCTGAGGCGGTTTATAAAAATCTGAGAAAATCCAAGGCTCAAGGTGAGGAACCTTGCCTTTCCATCTCTGGGATTGTTACGAGAAGATAAGGGGTTTCACCGGATAGGAGGAGCCTCTGGAGTCAGGGACTAGAACAACAACAGGACTTGCTCTGTCTTCAGGTTGTGACAAGAATAAATGAACTGATACAGGTAATGCTAGAAACAGGCAGGCGTGCAGTAAGGCCCGCAAAGCATCTGCTATTATTATGATACCTCTTATTCTCATGGCTCATGTCAACCTCATTTTCTGGTGAGAATGTTGTTGTTTTTTTCTACATGACAGGAAACATAGGTACTCATTAGCTTTTAGATTTTATGGTGTTATTTTCTTCACTGGAAGGGGTTTGTCTCAATTTTCTGATTCCAGTTAATTTCACCGCTGTGGGAACTTCCTGGGGGTCCAGTGGTTAAGAATCCACCCTGCAATGCAGGCGACGTTGATTTGACCGCTGGCTGGGGGAACGAAGATCCCACATGCAACAGAGCAATTAAGCACAGGTGCTGCAACTGCTGAAGTCTGTGGGCCACAACTAGAGAGTTCATGCGCTGCAAGGAAAGAGCTGCAGAATGCAATGAAGAGCCAGTATGACACAATGAAGTTACCACATGTAGGAAGACCTGAGGCAGGCTCCCTTGAGAAAAACACCACGGATGTGAGGATGAATGAGTAGCAATCCAAGCCTGCAGGGTTGAACACCAGGTCCAAATCAACTAGATGAGAAAGATAACTTAATCTCTGGAGCTACATTAAGATGAGGCCTTACAAATAGCTGGGAAAAGAAGAGAAGCAAAAGGCAAAGGAGAAAAGGAAAGATACATTCATCTGAATGCAGAGTTACAAAGAATAGCAAGAAGAGATAAGAAAGCCTTCTTCAGTGATCAATGCAAAGAAAGAGAGGAAAATAATGGAATGGGAAAGACTAGAGATCTCTTTCACGGGAACATTTCATGCAAAGATGGGCACAATAAAGGACAGAAATGGTATGGACCTAACAGAAGCAGAAGATAGTAAGAAGAGGTGGTAAGAATACACAGAAAACTGTAACAAAAAGTCCTAATGACCCAGACAACCATGATGGTGTGATTGCTCACCTAAAGCCAGACATCTTGGAGTGTGAAGTCAAGTGGGCCTTAGGAAGCATCATTACGAACAAAGCTAGTGGAGGTGATGGAATTCCAGTTAAGCTTATTTCAAGTCCTCAAAGATGATGCTGTGATGCTGCACTCAATATGCCAGCAAATTTGGAAAATTCAGCAGTGGCCTCAGGACTTGGATTTTCATTCCAGTCCCAAAGAAGGGCAGTGCCAAAGAATGTTTAAACTATCACAAAATTGTGCTCATTTCACATGCTAGCAAGGTAATACTCAAAATCCTTCAAGTTTGGCTTCAACAGTACATGAACCGAGAGCTTCCAGATATACAAGCTGGATTTTAAAAAGGCAGAGGAACCAGAGATCAAATTGGCAACATGTGTTGAATCATAGAAAAGGCAAGGGTATTCCAGTAAAACATTCACTTTTGTTTCGCTGACTACACTAAAGCCTTTGACTGTGTGGATCATGACAAACTGGAAAATTCTTCAAGAGATGGGAATACCAGACCACCTCACATGTCTTCCTGAAAAACCTTTATGCAGATCAAGAAGCAACAGTTAGAACAGGCATGGAACAACAGGTTCAAATGGAACAACTGGTCCAAGTTGGGAAATGAGTACGTCAAGGCTGTATATTGCCACCCTGCTTATTTAACTTATATGCAGAGCACATCATGCGAAATGCCAGGCTGGATGAAGCACAAGCTGGAATCAAGATTGCCAGGAGAAATATCAATAACCTCAGATATGCAGATGACACCATCCTTATGGCAGAGAGTGAGGAAGAACTAAAGAGCCTCTTGATGAAAGTGAAATAGCTACTTTAAAACTTAACATTCAGAAAGCTAAGATCATGGCATCTGGTCTCATCACTTCCTGGAGAATGGATGGAAAACAATGGAAACAGTGAAAAAAATATTTTCGTGGGTTTCAAAATCACTGCAGATGGTGACTGTAGCCATGAAATTAAAAGACACTTGCTCCTTGGAAGAAAAGCTATGACAAACCTAGACAGTATATTAAAAAGCAGAGACATCACTTTGCCAACAAAGGTCCAGATAGTTAATGCTATGGTTTTTTTCGGTAGTCATGTAAAGATGTGACAGTTGTACCATAAAGTAGGTTGAGTGCCAAATAATTGACTCTTTTGAACTGTGGTGTTGGAGAAGACTTTTGAGAGTCCCCGGACACCAAGGAAATTAAACCAGTCCCTCCTAAAGGGAATCAACCCTGAATATTCACTGGAATGACTGAGGCTGAAGCTCCAATATTCTGGCCACCTGATGCGAAGAACTGACTCATTGGAAAAGACCCTGATGGTGGGAAAGATTGAAGGTGAGAGGAGAAGGGGACTACAGAGGATGAGATGGTTGGATGGCATCGCCTACTCAATGGACATGAATTTGAGCAAAGTTCTAGAGATAGTGAAGGGGAGCCTGGGTGCTGTAGTCCATGGAGTCACAAAGAGTCAGACACAACTGAATGACTGAACAACGAGATTAACATGATCCTGATTATTAGCAAAAGCAAACAGAAGTTCTCGCTGGAGGAAGACAAAATAATCATTGACTTTTAAACATTACTCCAAGTAATTCTTTCATATACTATGTGTGACATATAATCAATGATAAACAAGTATTTGAGGACATGAAACAATCAGAACAAACATCAACATAAGTAATAGAAAACATAGATCGGTGAAGGACAGGGAAGCCTGGCCTGTGCCAGTCCATGGGGTCTCAAAGAGTTGGACACGACTGAGTGAGTGAACAACAAGACATAACTCCAGATACTTGAATTATTTGATACAGGCTTTAAAACAAATGCTTACTATGTTTATAAAGATAAAGGACAAGTTTGGAAATTTCAGCCAACTGTTCAGTTCAGTCGTTCAGTCGTGTCCGACTTTTTGCGACCCCATGAATCGCAGCACACCAGGCATCCTTGTCTATCACCAACTCCCAGAGTTCACTCAGACTCATGTCCATCGAGTCAGTGATGCCATCCAGCCATCTCATCCTCTGTTGTCCCCTTCTCCTCCTGCCCCCAATCCCTCCCAGCATCAGAGTCTTTTCCAGTGAGTCAGCTCTTCGCATGAGGTGGCCAAAGTATTGGAGTTTCAGCTTTAGCATCATTCCTTCCAAAGAAATCCCAGGGCTGATCTCCTTGATACCTCAAAATAAAACCAGTTAAAATCAAAGATAAATATAAAATTTTAAAAGTAGGTAGAAAAGATTACCTTCAGTTGAGTTTAGTCTCTTAGTCATGTCGGACTCTTTGTGACCCATGGACTGCAGCACGCCAGGCCTCCCTGTCCATCACCAACTCCTGGAGTTCACTCAAATTCATGTCCATTAAGTCTGTGATGCCATCCAACTATCTCATCCCCTTCTCCTCACACCTTCAATATTTCCCAGCATCAGGGTCTTTTCAAATGAGTCAGTTCTTCACATCAAGTGGCCAAAGTATTGGAGCTTCAGCGTCAGTGCTTCCAATGAGTATTCGGGACTGATCTCCTTCAGAATGGACTGGTTGGATCGCCTTGCAGTCCAAGAGACTCTCAAGAGTCTTCTGCAACACCACAATTCAAAACCATCAATTATTCGGTGATCAGCTTTCTTTACAGTCCAACTCTCACAGCCATACACAACTACTGGAAAAACCATGGCCTTGACTAGACAGACCTTTGTTGGCAAAGCAATGTCTCTGCTTTTTAATATACTGTCTAGTTTGAACTGTTATAGTGACAGTTGACTTCTCAGCGAAGATTGAATGTCAAGCTATAGAGTTTTGCAGAACGAGAAGAGCTATCATCTAGAGTCCTGTAGCCAACAAAAAGTCCCTTCAGGAGCAGAACTGAGAGTGCAGTCGAGGCATTTCAGATAGGCAAGACTGAAAGAACAGATCACAAGCAGGCTCTGACAGCAAAAAGTGCATTATCCCTGGAGGAAGACTACAAATATTGGAATCAATAATGAACAATGAAAGAAGGCAAATATATCAGTAAAATTAAATGAATATTTCTTCTACAAGCTAATGATAATATATTGTGACATTTTTCCTTATGTTAGAAAGTAGAGAGAAACACAGAAAGGGACAGAAGGAAAGAGAATGAATGAATGCTTATACATCAACAAATATATAAAAATTGGGAGAGGGTAACAAGAGTTAAATTATTTGAAGCTCCTTACTTTATTGCAGAAGCAGATAAAAAATTAATATTTGTTTTTGACAATTATAGAATTAATGTTAATAATATAGCTCCTAAGAGGCTAGTAAAGAATATATTACTTTTACATGGGCATAAGAAAACAAAAGAAAAGAAATGATCATCGAAAAGAATCCCCAAAAAGGCAAAAGAGAAAAGAAAAGAAATATAGAATAGGCAGCATAAATAGAAAGTACATAAAATGCACATATTTACAAATATATAGCAGATAGGTATAAATTCAAATATATTGAATATTTAAGGTAAACATCCTTATTTCATAAACAGGCAAAATAATTCAGAAGTTAAAAACACAAAATCCAAGCACAGGCTGCTTATAAGTGACATACCTTAAGTAAATAGGTATAGTTGACTGCAAAATGACTGAAAAAAATGCAACTATACCAGTATTAGACAAGATAGACTTTAAGGATGAAAGAATTATCAAAGATAAGAGGTGCCTCATAATTATATAAGTTTCAATTCACCAGGATAATATAGTAATTTTAAGTTTGTATGAATTAAATAGCATAAGCTCAAAATATGTAAAGCAGACCCTGACAGAACTATAAGGAGAAACCAGCAAATCAATAATTATGAGAGATTTAACATATCTCCCTCAGTAACAGCTAGAATAAAGACACTAAATCATTAAAGCTATAGAGGATTTGAATAACATGATACATTTGATTTAATGAACATATCTAGAACATGGTTTATCCTGCCCATGATCAGACCTTCTAATGGGTCATAAATTAAGGTGCAAAATAAACTTCAAAAGTGGAAATCATATGTTGTATTTTCTGATCCCAATGCAATTAAGCTAGGAATCAATAATAAAATACAAACAGAAAAACTTCTTATATCCTGAAGTGAGTAAATATATTTCTAAATTTTTAAGAAAATGTCAAGGGGGTAAGTCAGAAATGTAGGACCTTGGATTATAGCTTAAAGCAATGCTTAAAGAGAAATATTTGTTCTTAAATGCATGTATTTGAAAAGAAGTAAAGATGAAGATTAATGAGCTCAGGATTCATCTAAAAAAACTTGGGAAAAACTTCAAATCAAATCTAAAGAATGCAGGAAAAAAATAATGACAAGAACAGAAATTAATGAAACAGAACAAAAGTAGATTAGATTAACAAAACCAACAAGGGTTACAACAGCCCAGGGGAAAGGAATTAAAATTTACCACATGTCTGCTATGTAATTTACAGTATGCTAGGGCCCTAAAATGGAGAAGGCAATGGCACCCCACCCCAGTACTCTTGCCCGGAAAATCGCATGGACGGAGGAGCCTGGTAGGCTACAGTCCATGGGGTCGCGAAGAGTTGGACACCACTGAGCGACTTCACTTTCACTTTTCACTTTCATGCACTGGAGAAGGAAATGGCAACTTGCTCCAGTGTTCTTGCCTGGAGAAACCCAGGGAGCCTGGTGGGCTGCTGTCTATGGGGTCGCACAGAATCGAACATGACTGAAGTGACTTAGCAGCAGCAGAGTCCTAAAAATGCTATTTAATTATTTTTAATAGCTTTATTGAGATATAATTTACATACTATAAAGTTTATCTATTTAAAGCCTACAGTTCAGAGGGTTTAGTATATTCAAAGGAACTGCAACCATAATTACTTAGAACATTTTGATTCCCACATAAAGAAACTCCACACTCCTAGGCAGTCACTCCCCATTTCTTTCCACTCTTCCATCCCCAACCAGGCCCTTGGCAACCACCATTCTACTTTCTGTAAGTTTGCTTCTTTTTGACACTTCATACAAATGAAATCTTACAATATGCTGCTTTTCATGACTCTTTCATGTAGCATAATGTTTGCACGATTCATTCATGCTGCAGTGTGGACTCTTTTAAGGGGTGAATAATATTCCCTTAAATGAATTACCACAGTTTGTTTGTTCATTCAGCAGTTGAATGGTACTTGGTTTGCTTCTGCTTTGGGGTTTTTACAATGGTGCTGTGAACATTTATGTATAAGTTTTCTGTGGATGCATGTTTGATTTCTTGGGTTGTAAGAGTTCTTTGGCACCCACCCCAGTACTCTTGCCTGGAAAATCCCATGGACAGAGGAGCTTGGTAGGCTGCAGTCCATGGGGTCGTTAAGAGCCAGACATGACTGAGTGACTTCACTTTCACTTTTCACTTTTATGCATTGGAGAAGGAAATGGCAACCCACTCCAGTGTTCTTGCCTGGAGAATCCCAGGGACAGCGGAGCCTGGTGGGCTGCCGTCTATGGGGTTGCACAGAGTTGGATATGACTGAAGCGACTTAGCAGCAGCAGCAGCAGCAAGAGTTCTCTATGTATCCTGGATACAACTTCCTTATGACATACATGGTTTGTGAGATTTTTTTCGATTCTGTGGGTTGCCTTCTCACTTTCTTGACAGTATTATTTTCAAAACAAAAGTTTCAAATTTTGATAGAGTCTTAACAGTTTTGTAGTTTTAGCAGCTGCATTTAGATTTATGACCCATTTTTAAGTTTATTTTTGTGTATAATTTAATGTTTACAATAGCTCTGTAAGATGAGTACTGTTCTATTCATTTTATATGAAAAATAACTGACTCACAGTCTAAATTAGTTCCCAAAGATGAAATGAACATGCATGGAAATGGACTCAGACTCAAATTTCAAATTAAATCCAGATACCAAGTTCATAATACCATAAAACCCGACTGGCACTTCTCACATATGAAATCTCAGTTAGTTTTAAAGTTGGCATTTTATTCAAAGGTATACTTATTTCATGAAATGCTGTTTCATTAGGTGTTTAAATTGAAACAAAAGAAAAAATTGGTAAACATCTTCCAGGGCCGAAGTTCATTAAAAGGACATGTACTATAAGGTAAAATACACGTAAGAAGACCAACTTGACTCTCCAGAGCATGGTTAATGAGTCTCATAAGCCACATCCCATTACATTCTTTTTCTTAATTAAATGCTACATAAATATTAAAATGAAGCACTTCTAGTGTATAAGTAGCAACAGCATTGATATCAAAGGACAGTGAAAAGGTGTCTCAAGCCAGCTGCCTCGTAGCATCAAAGAGCTGATGTTTCCTTTAGGTGATGAAAACTCAAAGGGTACGGAAATGAAAAATAATTACCAAGAGAAAGAAGAAAACGAAGCCAGAGAGCAGGGAGCCATCATTATTTTTGAAGGCAAATGATGTAAACAATGTTTGTTTATGAAACTGTCTGAAATGAGTCTAATAAGCTGCCTACTGAAGAGTACTTTTTGCTGGAAAGTTTCAAAGCCCCATACAAAATCGAAAGAAAAGAGAAACAGAGAGAGACAGAGAGACACGCAGAAGTGATGAAAGTTTTCTACGTAGAAAATCTGATGACTGAACAGCTTGCTCCCTGATATGGAGGTGGCCTAGAACTCAGCTCTCCTGTGGATCTCCCAAGAGATAAAGTACTCGAAACTGCTTCACTGGGATAAGAAACTGACCAGCATTGGAAGAAGTGGGAGGTGGGAGGGGGTTCGTGTCTGGGAGCTCACGCACACCTGTGGCGGATTCACGCAATGTATGCCAAAACCAACACTGTACTGTAAAGTAAAATAAAAAAAAAAAAAGAAAAAAAAAAGAAGTGGGCCAACCAAGAAGTGCTACACTACAAGTGTATTAGCAAGAACTTTAAGGAGAATTCTGATTTTGGCTGATTGTCTTAGTCCTCTAGCAATAGACCATAGGCTAGGTGGCTTAAGCAGCAGATATTTGTTTCTCACAGTTCTGAAGGCTGTGAAGGCCAAGATAAGGCCCTGGCGGCACTGGCTCCTGGTGGGAGCTCCTTCCTGGTGTGCACACTGGGGGTCTCTTGCTGTGTCCTTTCATGCCCAGGAGGGAAATCATCTCTCTGCATCTTCTTCTTCAAAGGGCACTAATCTCATTCATAAGGGCTCCTCCTTCTTGACCTATCACCTCCCCAAAGCCCCACCTCTAAATAGGATCACACTGCAAATTAGGGCTTCAACATACGAATTTGGGGAGACACAAACATTGCCTATAGCACTTACTAATACATAAATTACATAATATAAGTAGGGCAAATTACCAAGAATTTAATGAGCTTCATACAAGTTCCCTACAGCATTGGCAGTCAGGAAGGGGTTTTTTGTTGTTGCTGTTTAGTAATAAGCACCCCGATCTTCAAATAAAATCTTCTAATCATTCTCAGAACTCCCAGCATGCAAGGTAAATAGATACATATCAAGTCTTATCTTAGTGGAGAAAATAGCCCCAAACTTCAAATGGTCCTGTCTCCTACCCTCCCATCTAGGATCTCTTCTGTAAAGCACTGAAAGCTATAGCAGCCCCAGCATAATGAACTTCCCCTGTTTTTACAGTATTCAAAATATTTCAAATGGTGGAATTAATAGCTGGCAGGCATTTTGCTTTTAAGACTTTAAGGCCTGGCTTTACAAAAACAAAGCAAAGGACTAGCAATTGTCCATCAGCTACTCAAATTTTTTAAAAAGCAATTAAACTATTATGTGTTGAATTGTGTCCAAGCAAAAATATGTTGAAGTCCTAACCTTCACTACCTCAGAATGTGACTTTGTTGGGAAGTAGAGATTTGAATAGGTTGTTGTTCAGTTGCTAAGTCATGTCAACTCTTTGCGACCCCATGGAGAGCAGCATGCCAGCCTCCCCTGTCCTCCACCATCTCCCAGAGTTTGCTCAAACTCATGTCTATTGAGTCAGTGATGTCATCCGATCATCTCATCTTCTGTCAGCCCCTTCTCCTCCTGCCTTCAATAATTTGCAGCATCAGGGTCTTTTCCAGTGAGACGGCTCTTTGCATCAGGTAGCCAAAGTATTAGAATTTCAGCCTCAGGATAAATATTTATCAATACATATTCAGGGTTGATTTTCTTCAGACTTGTTTGATCTCCTTGTAGTCCAAGGGACTCTCAAGAGTCCCCCAACACCACAATTCGAAAGCATCAATTATTCAGTGCTCAGACTTCTTTTGGTCCAGCTCTCATCTGTACATGACTACTGGAAAAACCATAGCTTTGACGATACAGATCTTTGTTGGCAATCAAACTAAAATGAAATTTTTAGGGTCAGCACTAATCTAATAAGACTGGGTCCTTACAAAAAGAAAAGGAAAGTTGGTCACAGAGCCATGTATGTGTAGAAGGAAGACGATGTGAAGACACAGGAAGAGCACCGTCTCTAAGGCAGGGATGAGGCCGCCAGGGCCTGGGAGAAGCGCACAGGGCAGACCCTGCCTTCAGAGCCCTCTGGAGGAGCCAGCAAGCTGAAGTCTTGATTTCAGACTTCTAACTCCCAGATCTGTGAGGCATAAATGTCTGTTAGTTAAGCCACCTAGTGTCTGGCACTTTGCTATGGCATTCTAGGAGATTAATGCACAAACAAAGCTTGGAATCTCAGAGTCTGGGGAACACTGGCTAAGCAGACTCAAAAGAAAAAGAAGATACTCCTTTTCCCAGAGAAGGAAGGCAATCCACACCAGTGAAGTCCCTCCCATGTACCTGGCACTGAGAAAGGTGTGGTTTTAACTCATCTTCACATCTAAATCCTCATAGCAGCACTAAGACATTGGTTATAGGAAACATAAGCAGTGCACTCCGACACATCTTAGTGATAATTTTATGCATCTATTTCCTCAGGCAAGGGAAACAAAAGCAAAAACAAACAAGTGGAACTTAAAAGCTTTTGCACAGAGAAGGAAACTATGAACAAAGTGAAAAAACCTATTGAATTTGCAAATGACATATTTGTTCTTGGAGAAGACAATGGCAGTACTCCAGTACTCTTGCCTGGAGAATCCCAAGGATGGGGGAGCCTGATGGGCTGCTGTCTATGCGGTTGCACAGAGTTGGACATGACGGAAGTGCTGCAGCAGCATATTTGTTATTGGGTCAAAGTCCAAAATATATAAACAGCTCATACTACCCAATAAAAAAAATCCAATAAAAAATGAGTCAAGGAACTTGAGTAGACATTTTTCCAAAGAAGGCAAACAGATGGACAATAGGCACATGAAAAGATGCTCAGCATCACTAATCATCAGGGAAGTGCAAATTCAGACCATGGTGAGATACCACCCAACACCTGTCAGAAGAGCTAGACAACAAATAAGAAATGTTGGTAAGGATATGGAGAAAAGTAAATCTTTGTCACTGTTAGTAGGAATGTAAATTGGCACAGCTGCTATGGAAAACAGTGTGCAGGCTCCTCAAAAAACTAAAAATAGGACTAACATATTATCCAACAATTCCACTCCTGGGTAAATATTAAAAAAACAACAACCAAAAACACTAATTCAAAAAGAATATACATCCAAGTGTTCACAGAAGCATAATTTACAGTAGCCAAGATATGAAAGCAATCCAAGTTCCCATCAACACAGATGGATAAAGATGTGCTGTATATATATATATATATATATGTATGTATATATATATATGTATATATATGAATAACAGTTTGCTATTTACAACAGCATGAATGAAGCTGGGGGATATTATGTTTAGTGAAATAAGTTAGACAGAGAAAGACAAATACTGTATGTTTTTCACTCATATATGCAGTCTAAAATATAAAACAAATGAATGAATATAACAAAACAGAAACAGACCCACAGATCCAGAGAAACAGTAGTTACCAGTGGGGAGAGGGTAGGGGGCCAGGGCAAGATAGGGAAAGGGGATTGAATAAAGAAGACACAAGGATATATTATACAGCACAAGCGAAGAGTTGACTCATTGGAAAGACCCTGATGCTGGTAGGGATTGGGGGCAGGAGGAGAAGGGGATGACAGAGGATGAGATGGCTGGATGGCATCACCGATTCGATGCACATGAGTCTGAGTGAACTCCAGGGGTTGGTGATGGACAGGGAGGCCTGGCATGCTGTGATTCATGGGGTCGCAAAGAGTTGGACACAACTGAGCAACTGAACTGAACTGATACAGCACAATGTATATAGCTAATGTCTTATAGTAACTTTAAATGGAGTATAATCTATAGAAATATTAAATCAAACCACCTTATCTGTCTCCTGAGAAACCTGTATGCAGGTCAAGAAGCAACAGTTAGAACCAGACATGAAACAATGGACTGGTTCAAAATTGGGAAAGGAGTACCTCAAGGCTGTATATTGCTGCCCTGCTTATTTGACTTATATGCAGAGTACATGATGTGAAATGCTGGTCTGGATGAAGCACAACCTGGAATCAAGATTGCTGGGAGAAATATCAACAACCTCAGATATGCGGATGATACCACTCTAATGGCAGAAAGTGATGAGGAACTAAAGAGCTTCTTGACGAGGGTAAAAGAGGAGAATGAAAAAGCTGGCTTAAAACTCAGCATTCACTATTCAACATAGTTGTGGAACTTTTGGCCACAGCAATCAGAGCAGAAAAAGAGAAAAAAGGAACCCAGATTGGAAAAGAAGAAGTAAAACTCTCAGTGTTTGCAGATGATATGATCCTCTACATAGAAAACCCTAAAGACTCCACCAGAAAATTACTAGAGCTAATCAATTAATATAGTAAAGTTGCAGGATGTAAAATTAACACACAGAAATCCCTTGCATTCCTATACACTAACAATGAGAAAACAGAAAGAGGAATTAAGGAAACAATTCCTTTCACCATTGCAATGAAAAGAATAAAATACTTAAGAATATATCTACCTAAAAAAACAAAAGACCTATATATAGAAAACTATAAAACACTGGTGAAAGAAATCAAAGAGGACACTAATAGATGGAGAAATATACCATGTTTATTGATCAGAAGAATCAATATTGTGAAAATGAATATACTACCCGAAGCAATCTATAGATTTAATGCAATCCCTATCAAGATACCAACGGTATTTTTCAGAGAACTGGAACAAATAATTTCACAATTTGTATGGAAATACAAAAAACCTCAAATAACCAAAGCAATCCTGAGAAAGAAGAATAGAAGCGGAGGAATCAACCTGCCTGACCTCAGGCTCTACTACAAAGCCACAGTCATTAGACAGTATGGTACTGGCACAAAGACAGAAATATAGGTCAATGGAACAAAATAGAAAGCCCAGAGATAAATCCATGCACCTATGGACACCTTATCTTTGACAAAGGAGGCAAGAATATACAATGGAGAAAAGACAATCTCTTTAACAAGTGGTGCTGGGAAAACTGGTCAACCACTTGTAAAAGAATGAAACTAGAACACTTTCTAACACCATACACAAAAATAAACTCAAAATGGATTAAAGATCTAAATGTAAGACCAGAAACTATTAAACTCATAGAGGAAAACTTAGGCAAAACACTCTCTGACATAAATCACAGCAGGATCCTCTATGACCCATCTTCCAGAATACTGGCAATAAAAGCAAAAATAAGCAAATGGGACCTAATTAAATTAAAAGCTTCTGCACAACAAAGGAAACTATAAGCAAGGTGAAAAGACAGCCTTCAGAATGGGAGAAAATAATAGCAAATGAAGCAACAAATAGAAAATAATAGCAAATGAAGCAAAGAATTAATCTCAAAAATATACAAGCAGCTCATGCAGCACAGTTCCAGAAAAATAAAAGACCCAATCAAAAAAATGGGCCAAAGAACTAATCACTCATTTCTCCAAAGAAGACATACAAATGGCTAACAAACATGAAAAGATGCTCATCCTCACTCATTATCAGATAAATGCAAATCAAAACCACAATGAGGTATCATTTAGTGCCAGTCAGAATGGCTGCTATCCAAAAGTCTACAAGCAATAAATGCTGGAGAGGGTATGGAGAAAAGGGAACCCTCTTATACTGTTAGTGGGAATGCAAACTAGTATAGCCACTGTGGAGAACAGTGTAGAGATTCCTTAAAAAACTGGAAATAGAACTGCCATATGACCCAGCAATCCCACTGCTGGGCATACACACTGAGGAAACCAGAATCGAAGGAGACACGCTTACCCCAATGTTCATCACATCACTGTTTATAACGGCCAGGACATGGAAGCAACGTAGATGTCCATCAGCAGATGAATGGTTAAGAAAGCTGTGGTACATGTACATAATGGAGTATTACTCAGCCATTAAAAAGAATACATTTGAATCAGTTCTAATGAGATGGATAAAACTGGAGCCTATTATACAGAGTGAAGTAAGCCAGAAAGAAAAACACCAATATAGTATACTAACATATATATATGGAATTCAGAAAGAAGGTAACGATAACTTTTATGCAAGACAGCAAAAAACACAGATGTATTGAACAGACTTTTGGACTCTGTGGGAGAGGGCAAGGGCAGGATGATATGGGAGAATGGCATTGAAACATGCATATTATCATATGTGAAACAAATCACCAGTTCAGGTTTGATGCATGATACAGAGTACTTGGGGCTGGTGGACTGGGATGACGCAGAGGGATGGGATGGAGAGGAAGGTGGGAGAGAGGTTCAGGATGGGGAACACATGTACACTCATGGCAGATTCAAGTCAGTGTATGGCAAAACCAATACAATATTGTAAAGTAAAATAAATTAATTAATTAAATTTAAAAAACCCTCAACATTAAAAGTACTAAGATCACGGCATCTGGTCCCATCACTTCATGGCAAATAGATGGGGAAACAATGCAAACAGCGACAGACTTTATTTTCTTGGGCTCCAAAATCACTGTGGACGCTGACTGCAGCCATGAAATTAAAATTCACTTGCATCTTGGAAGAAAAGCTATGACCAACCTAGACAGCATATTAAAAAGCAGAGACATTACTTTGCCAACAAAGACCCGTCTAGTAGAAGGTACAGTTTTTCCAGTAGTCATGTAAGGATGTGAGAGTTGGATCATAAAGAAGGCTAAGTGCTGAAGAATTGATGCTTTTCAATTATGGTGCTGGAAAAAACCCTGGAGAGTCCCGTGGACAGCATGGAGATCAAACCAGTCAATCCTAAAAGAAATCAACGCTGAATGTTTATTGGAAGGTTGATGACCCATTCAGCACGGCTGAAGCTCCAATACTTTGGCCGCTTGATGTAAAGAGCCAACTCAATGGAAAAGACCGATGCTAGGAAAGATTGTAGGCAGAAGGAAAAGGGGATGACAGGATGAGATGGTTGGACGGCATCACCAACTCAATGGACATGAGTTTGAGCAAACTCCAGGAAATAGTGGAGGACAGGGAAGCCTGGCATGCTGCAGTCCATGGGGTCACAAAGTGTTGGACACAACTGAGCAACTGCACAACAGCAAAATATATATTCAATTAAAAGCAAAAATGAATTGTGCTGTTTTAGATTATTCTATGATTGCCAGAGGAATCTTAATATCTATTTCAAACCAGTGCAGACAGAAGATGACAAAATGACTGTTATCTAAAATACCAGAACTATTTTGATTTTCTTATGGTGTTAAAGAATGTTAAATTTAGTTTTAGACAGGAGATGAAAGGGAGAGAGAAAAGAAAGTCAAATTCATTTTAAGTTCAGTTATATGTAAAATGACACATGATATATTCAACTTACATTAATGACTTGCTACAATTATTAAAACATCCTTTTTAAATCTTGACATCTAGACACACATTTGTAGCAGATTTTCTTAATAAAATTTTTTAACATCATGAGTTTCTCCGGACCAGAAGAAAAGCATCACAAGGAAGTGTCGTGTTGATAGAGGAGGTGATATAATCAATTTTGTCCTACTTAGGATTAACAAGGGGACTGTGGATCTCTGGCTTTGATTCAGTTGCTTTGCCCGCACTGAATAAGACCTTTAGAACATAGCATCTATACAAACTAAGTTCTTTCAGGAGTATTTTCCTTTATATTTTTCTTTCTTAAAGTTGATGTCCCTCTTAAAGAGACATTCCTTTAGATTACATATTTTCCTTCCTTGAAGAGAGGACCTACTTTACTGTGCTTTTTACTTTATGGACTTCTTATAGAAATAGTAAGGTAAGTGTTCACAAATTTCTTAGCATAATGGCTGGCAATGAGAAAACAACAAATCTTACTGTAATTCCCTGGAAACCAGAATGTTAACTTTCTATGAGAAGGAACATAAAGGTCATTCCTCATTAGCAGCCTGTACCTTTTAGTTTCTTGAAGAAATGTCTCCTTCTGCTTCTCCACCTTTCTGACTATGAGCCTTAAAACTTCTTTTGTTTCTTTAAGTCAGCTATGTCAAAGCCCTTAGATATTTTCAAACTTGAATTTTCATAGTCCTACCTTCAAAGAGCAAACAGTGAATTAAAAACACAGAAGAAATTCAAAAGATATTTGAAACAGTTTGTGACAGTTTGGTCATCAAAAACAGCAATGTTTTTGATTCATTCCTGAGTTGAGAAAATAAGTACTATTTATTGACATCGATGCCATTTGTTCCCTAGAAAAAAACACATAAAACCCTGAAACTCAGCTCTGTAGGGAGCAATCCAGCCATCTCATTTCATCATTTCTGGAGACGTTTGCAGTGCTGTTTCCTGGATGAAAAACATGAAAGAAATGATGGCATAAAGAGAAGTTCCACAGAGTAATAAGAATTTCTGTTATTTTAAGTCAGTCCTTCAAAAAAGACTGCAGTCACCTTAAATTATTGTGTAATCTTAACCAAATTATGTATGTATGAAAATCTGTATTTATACTGCATCTATTTCTACCCCCAATTTTAAAGTATCTTAAAGAACTTTCAAAAGAATGATACAATTAGAATATTAAAAAAGATAATGATAGAGGGAAAAGACTATTACTAATGATCAGAAAATAGTATGGTTAATGTGATTAGCAACGTTTTGTTCTAAACTGTGAAAAAGTGGGCATCTCCTTATCAGAAAAAAAAGGCACATGGCAAGACTGTTAAAATTGAAAACCAGATGAAATATGGAACCGCTAATGACTGTATGGTGCTTTCTACAGCATCTTCTCATCCAGTGGACAGTCACATAAAGCCTCCTGGTGCTGGCTCCCAAGCAGCCCTGTTCAGCAGGGCCAAAGATTGAAATCAAAATGTGTTTGTATCTGCTCAATGCAATTGCTCACACCACACATTTATTTTGTCCCCGGCTGGCAATAGTGGTAAAGAATCTGCCTGCCAATGCAGGAGATGTGATCCCTGGGTCTGGAAGATCTCTGGAGGAGGAAATGGCAACCCTCTTCAGTATGCCTGCATGGAAAATACCACGGACAGAGGAGCCTGGTACGCTGGAGTCCATAGGGTCACAAAGTCAGACACAACTGAAGTACTTAAGAAGTGCAAACGCATTTAGTTGACAGGTGTTTTTGTTTCTTTGGTTAAAGTGACTTGACCGACCAATCTGATACAATCAAAACCAGGTGGCATCATTTTGGCTGAAATATCTGGTTGCAAGTAACAGGAACACTACGTATCTGAATAGTCTTATACCCTACCAAGAAAACAAAGATTTTTTTCCCTTGCATGAAAAGGAATCTGGAGCTGGGCAGCAGATGGATCTGGTAGCTCCCTGGAGAATTCCATGGGTAGAGGAGCCTGGGGGCTACAGTCCACAGGGTTGCAAAGAGTTGAGCCCGACTGAGCGATTGACACATGCTCAAGGGAAAAGAAGGCATGTTATGGGAGTAATGACAGGACTTGCGAGGAAACCTTGGTTAATCCACCGAGGAGTCCTCATTCTTCAGAGCAGCAAGGTCTCTGTGGGGAGGTCTGAGCAGCAGTTGGAGCAGTGAGGGGCCCCTGATGGGCCTGCAATCCCTGCGGGGCTGCCGGGATGCCATGACTCAGGTTGAGGAACTGGGGTCACGCCTCGGGAAGGTGCTGTCTGTGTGAATCTCAGGCTCTCCTGCATTTGATTCCTACTCCTCTAGGGAGCTTACGGAAACCCTTGGAGCAGGTAACGTGGAAATGGCTCGACATAATTTAGGATGTTTTAGGTATCAGGTTAGCCTTTTGAATTAGGTGAGGATTATTTCAGAAACTGTGTGACAAGCTCTCAGAGAGTCTGGAGGCATAGCACAGTATCTGGAAAAGTGATTAAAACTGCAGTGTTGGAACTATAAGCATGAAGTGTGCTTTCTCCATGATTAAAACTCATTAATGTTCATATCCCATCACTCGAGGGAAAAGGCATTTGTTAATCAAAACAGACCAGTGGGATTTATCATCCTAGCTTGGTTCCCCATCAATTTCTTTTCTTGAAGAAATCCCTTAGTGTGCTGATCCAAAGTTCCCCCAAGGAAATCCCATTCTCCTGTTTCACTCTAATTTCCTACCAATGGTTTATTGCTGTATTAAGTGTACCTTTTAAAAAAATTTCATTTCACATAGATTCTGTTGTCTCTCCAGTGGTTTTTGTCTATTACTAGCAGGTTCAGAGGCCCCGCAAGAAACAGAATAACATCAGATGGTAAATCTTCATCATTGCTTGTACCAGAGTCTCTATTTTATTTCTCTTCATAATATAAAAAATAAGATTAAATATGTTAACATTCTTAATAAATATCATAATTCCCAGGAGCCACATTCAAAACTCTGAATATACATGCTAATCACCTGAGTTACATAAAATAAATATATTCAGCTGTACCCTTGGTCTCTGAGGGTATTTAGCAGTGAATCTTGATAAGTATGGAGAAGGCACTGGCGACCCACTCCAATACTCTTGCCTGGAAAATCCCATGGATGGCAGAGCCTAGTAGGCTGCAGTCCATGGGGTTGTGAAGAGTCGGACACAATGGAGTGACTTCACTTTCACTTTTCACTTTCACTTTCCTGCATTGGAGAAGGAAATGGCAACCCACTCCAGTGTTCTTACCTGGAGAATCCCAGGAACGGGGGAGTCTGGTGGGCTGCCGTCTATGGAGTTACAGAGTCGGACACGACTGACATGACTTAGCAGCTTGATAAGTACTGGGGGAATCTGTCTTGCTTAGGGTCCAGTCAAGACACAGAAGACACACCAGTTATTTCACAGTGTTGTTGTTGGTTGTTGTTTTAGTCGCTCAGTCGTGTCCCCTTGTTTTGTGACCCCATGGACTGTAGCCCGCCAGGCTCCTCCATCCATAGGATTCTCTGGGCAAGACTACTAGAGTGAGTTGCCATTTCCTTCTCCAGGGGATTTTCCCAGCCTAGGGATCAAACCCTGTCTTCTGCACTAGCAGGCAGATTCTTCAGTGTTGAGCCACTAGGGAAGCCCTATTTCACAGTAGAGATAGTTTAATATAAGGATTGCTAGTTGAGCACGAACAACTGTTAACTAGGCAACTAAAAAGCCAGAAGGAAAATAAGAAAGTAGCAGAGGCAACAAATCCAGGAAGCAGCTACTGTCCTGGGCTGGGGGACAAAGGGAAGAGGCTGAGATTATTAAAATTTAGACACCCGAAGATAGCCCCTGTTGAGGAGTAACTTAGATCTCTGAGGAGGGGCTACCGCGTAGCTGGTTCTGGATTTCTGGACTTAGCAGAGGGGCCCAAGGACCCGAGACCCACATGTCTGAGGAGGGGGCACCGGCTGACTAGTATTAGAGGCTTTGAGGCGTTAAAAAGTCTGGCTCACTGAGTGCTGAAAAAACTACTGCTTTTTTACCAGTGCCCAGGGGAAAAAACCAACACGTGGCTGTGGGGCTGCTGGCAGGAACAGAAACCAAGCAGGGCAGAATGGTGGTTTTAAGGGCCTGCTCTGATTGGCTACATGTGTGCTCGCCAAATTGCTTCAGTCGTGTCCAACCCTGTGCGACCCTAGGGACCACAGACCACCCAGCTCCTCTCTCCATGGGGTTCTCCAGGCAAGAATACTGGAGTGGGTTGCCGTGCCCTCCTCTAGGGAGTCTTCCCAACCAAGGGATTGAACCTGTGTCTCTTACCTCTCCTGTATTGGCAGGCAGGTTTTATCACTTAATGCCACCTGGGAAGCCCCTGGTTGGTTCTGGTGGTGGTGGTTTAATCATTAGGTTGTGTCCAACTCTTGCGACCCCATGGACTGTAGCCTGCCAGGTTCCTCTGTCCATGGGATTCTCCAGGCAAGAATATTGAGTGGGTTGCCATTCCCTTCTCCTGACTGGCTACAACCCAGTACAAAATTTTAAAGTTTTTTTTTTTTTTTCCCCCAATAAGTATCTGCTCTGGGTCTGGAGGAATGTTTTTGCATCTCAGCCCCCATCACTTTCCAGCTCTGTGACCTTGCGCAAGTTAGACTCAGTTTTCCCATGCATACAGTGGGGCTAGGATACTTTATCAGAGAAGGCAATGGCACCCCACTCCAGTATTCTTGCCTGGAAAATCCCATGGACTGAGGACCCTGGAAGGCTGCAGTCCATGGGGTCACTGAGGGTCGGACATGACTGAGCGACTTCACTTTTCACTTTCACGCATTGGAGAAGGAAATGGCAACCCACTCCAGTGTTCTTGTCTAGAGAATCCCAGGGACGGGGGGAGCCTGGTGGGCTGCCATCTAAGGGGTCACACAGAGTCGGACACGGCTGAAGAGACTTAGCAGCAGCAGCAGCAGCAGGATACTTTATGCAATATTCCTTACCTAAGGATCAAGAGTGACAGACTGTGGAAAGCCCCTGGCAAAGTACTCAGTACAGAAACTCCTAAGGCACTCCTGCCGCTATCGCTGCTAATACAGGCACGAGAGTTTACATCAATGCTTCTCAGTCCCCGGTGACTTCATTCCCCAAAAGACATCCAGCTGTGCCTGGAACTATTGTTTAATTAACTGGCCAATTATCCCTGGCTTTACTGATCTCTAACTGCGTGCTGGCGTTCTGCAGTTGCAGCGAGCCGTGGCTGTTCTCTAGTTGCGGTGCCATAGCGGGAGCTGCTCCTGTGGATCATGGGCTCTAGGGTGTGCGGCTTCAGTTGTGGCAACACACGGGCTCAGCGGTTGCAGCACACGGCCTTAGTTACCCCACAGCATGCAGGATCCTAGCTCCCTGACCAGGGATTGCACCCACGTCCCCTGCATTGGCAGGCAGATCCTTAACCACTAGAAATCTGGGGACATCCTGGAAATATTTTTGATCGTCATGACTTGGATGCAGTGGTCTGGCATGTAGTGAACAAAGGCTAAAGAGGCTGCCAAACATCATAGGAAGCACAGGACAATAAAGGATCGTCTAGCCTCAGATGTCAACAATGTTGAGGTTAAGAAACCCTGGTTTAAACTAAAACAAAAAGAGTGTTTTAAGAACCTTGAAGGAACAGTACTTCAGCGGGAGGGGAGCTCAGCCAAGGCTAGAGTAGTCTGGCCACACTGAGAAGGAGGACTCGGAAGAAAAGTGGACTGGTAATGAACAGAGGAAGGAGGGCACCTCAGACGGGCAATGACGCAAGCAAAGGCTTGAGGGGGCACCTTGTCTTCTTCTCTGCCTTTAGCACCAGTTTGCACATCCAGACCCTCACAAAGGTGCTGTGAATCATGAACTCAGAGATGATGTGCCAAATATAAGTCTCCATTCAGATTGTTTTTCTAACAGAAATCTCACGTGAGCACTTGTAATCATTATGGCGAAGGTGTCCATTCAGAACACGTCCCTGGTTTAGCTCTCCTGCTAATCAGCATTTCACATAACCAGAGCAGCAGTTAGAAATGTGTCAGATGAGAAGAGATGAGAAGGGGGCCCAGTAAATGCAGCTACCTTTTAGGGTCCTGCCTTCTAACATCATTTCTCCTCTAGCAATTCAGGGGCCCTCCTGAGGAGCAGCCTTTGCAGGAAGCTGGCCACGCTGGCTGAACCACAGTTTGGCAAATCAGCTGGGCTTTGGACCACACACTCAACCTCGTGCAAATAACCTTTCAGAGTTACTATGAAAAAGACACTGAGTCAGCCTCGCTTATTAATTTTTGCTTTTGTTGACTTTGCGTTTGGTATCAAATCCAAAAACCATCACCAAGATCTATCCTCATGGGTTTACCCCCTATATTTTCTTCTAGGAGTTTTATTGTTTCAGGTCTTACATTCAAGCCTTTAATTCATTTTGAGTTGATTTTATCTGTATCCCATGTTCACTGCAGCATAATTCACAGTAACCAAGATATGGAGACAGTCTAAGTGTCCATATGAATGAATGGACAAAGATGTGAATGGATAAAGATGTGAGAAGCACAGAGTCTCTCAGAGGCACAGAGTCTAGAATGGTGGTTCCCCTAGGTTGGCGGTTGGGTGTAATGGAAACATTGATCAAAGAAAACAAATTTTCAGCTATAAGATGAATAAGTTCTGGGGCTCTAATGTACAGTGTGGTTATTATAGCTTACAGTCCTTCTTATATACTTGAAAGTTCCTAAGAGAGTAGATCTTAGATGTTCTCACTACAAAATAAAAACAGTAATAATCTGATGGGTTGGAGGTGTTAGCTACTCATTTTACATATGTGCTATGTGCTGTGCTTAGTTGCTCCGTCATGTCTGACTCTTTGTGACCTCATGGACTGTAGCCCGCCAGGCTCCTCTGTCCATGGGGATTCTCCAGGCAAGAATACTGGAGTGGGTTGCCATGCTCTCTTCCAGGGGATCTTCCCAACTCAGGGTTCAAACCCAGGTCTCCAGCATTGCAGGCAGAT
Source organism: Nanger dama (assembly GCA_917880005.1). NCBI lineage: Eukaryota > Metazoa > Chordata > Mammalia > Artiodactyla > Bovidae > Nanger > Nanger dama. Next base: position 1,264,476 of record CAKJTW010000107.1, read on the forward strand.
TCTTTATCATCTGAGTCACCAGGGAAGCCCAAGAATACTGGAGTGGGTAGCCTATCCCTTCACCAGGGGATCTTCCCAACCCAGGAATGGAACCAGGGTCTCCTGCATTGCAGGTGGATTCTTTACCAGCTGAGCTATTAGGGAAGCCCTTTACACATGTAAGTAATATATAATCATTTTGCTGTATATACGTGCTGTGCTGTGCTGAGTTGCTTGGTTATGTCCAACTCTGCGACCCCATGAACTGTAGCCCGTCAGGTTCCCCTGTCCATGGAATTCTCCAGGCAAGAATACTGGAGTGGGTAGCCTTTCCCTCCTCCAGGGGATCTTCCCAACCCAGAGATCGAACCCAGGTCTCCTGCAATTCAGGTGGATTCTCTTCCATCTGAGCCACCAGGGAAGCCTGCAGTATATAAGAACACAATGTGATTTCAGTCATATAAAGCTGGAGGAAGGAGAGACCCTGATCACAGTCAAGGCTGTACCATAAATGAGTTGCCTGAGAGTTGTCAGGTTTTAGAAGAATGAAGACAACATTCAAGGAAGAAATGGGGTTGAGGATCCGTCTCTGCTGCCGATGAACCGTGTGACCCTCCTTGACTAAGTCCATGCACATCTCTGTGACTTAGGTTTCCTTACGCTGAGAATAAAATCACTGGGTAAAGGCTTGCTTAGGTTAATTCAGGGTGTGCATTTTTAAGGCTTTATCTTGCCTTTTTTCCCCCAGAATCTAAAATTCCCAGGTCTTCTTTACCAAAGTTAGGAAACACAGCATAGCGGTTGACTGGTGTATCTGAACCTGCCTTTCCTGCTAGGGTGGAGATTCCGAGGGACATGAGTTTATGACTTCATAATCAGGAGACAGAGTGGCTCCTGACTCCTAGTCGGCGCTCGCTGAATATTTGCTGAATGTTGAAAGATCTCAGGTCTGCCATGGTTTAGGGACAGAGCTAGAAAAACATAGGGAGAAGAAGAGACAGAACAACAGGTGATTTCCTAGAGAGAGGAGAGAAGGAAAGAGAGTCTTACTGGACTAGAGCTGAGTCTTGTAGAATGGGAAGGAGTTTGCATGGGAGGAAGTGAGCGAGAGGATTTTGTATACAGAGGGGAAGTGTGCTAAGTCACTTCTGTCATGTCCGACTGTGCGACCCTATCTGTGGGCTGTAGTCTGCAGGCTCCTCTGTCCATGGGATTCCCCAGGCAAGAATATTGGAGTGGGTTGCCATGACATCCTCCAGGGATCTTCCTGACCCAGGGATTGAACCTGTGTCTCTTATGTCTCCTGCAGTGGCAGGTGGGTTCTTTACCACTAGTGCCATCTGGAAAGCCCTGTATACAGAGTATTAGGTAGCCAAAGGCCTCGGGGGCACAAAAGATCAAAGTTCTTTTCAAAAACTGCGAGTTTGCCATAGCTTAGATCTGGGCATAAGATATAGCGGAGCAAACCTCAGAAGACAACCTGAGAGCAGGGCAAATAAGAGAGAGACGTGTGTGCCTGCTGGCTCCTCCTCGAGGATCGGGCAGCAGCGGAAGAGTCTAAGGTGACAGCCTGGGGTGTGGCAGCGCTTTCACCGACAGCAAGAGGGCTGGGCGGCTGGTGGGGAGTGTAGGCGGCATCGTGCCTGTCTGCAGCTGCGTGGGGGATGGTGGGGAGCAGGGTACATCTCTTCACCTCATCCGATCTTCTGAATCAGGCTGGGTGGGCTCAACGAACCATTCACCAGAGGTTTCTCTGCTTCTCAGAACAGTATATAAAGTTCTCATAACCTTCAAGACTCGAAACACCTTGTAGATTATTTGGTACATTCAGCTGAACTCAAGTAAGATATTGGTTGGTATCTCCATTATTTAGAGTTTCCTTTTGTAACATGTTGTCTGACTTTGAATGAGTCTTAATAACAGGTGGGTTTCTGTATTTAGGTTATATTATAAACTTCCATGGAAATTTCAATAAGACAGCCTCTTTATCATCATCACCGAATTGTCTGACAAGCTGTGTGTAAGTGTGATATAAGAGGTATATGTGTATAATTGTTTTGAACATCACACTGACAGTGCAGATTTCTCTAGTAGGCTCATTTCTGGAAAAGTAATGTTTGCAATATAAGCATTTCTTATCAGCATTTACCATATTACCGAAGGGACTCAAGTGAAAACAATGAGTACGTTTTCCTGGTTCATTGTTTTGAGATGGGCCATGCCCTTCCAGACAGAGGGATACATGTTGTTTATTCAGTCTCTGTTTTTCTTGTCCTTTTGTAAACTGTCTCTTGTCATTTTTAAGTTCTCCTTGCCCTCCCTTTACCACTTAAGTTGTTTTTCTCTTTCCTTATAAACCTGTATTCACATCAAGAGGGGAGGATTGGTCACTGGAGTGCAGACACCCCCTCAGGTTGTTGGGTTTATCTTGTGCTTTATGTCTGAGGAGAGGCACATGTCGATCTTCTTCTTCCAGGGCTTTCTTTCTGTGCTTATTGTAGTGTTTTTATAATAAAGATGGAAAGACCCTTTGTGTTTAGGACTCACGCTCTTCCCTGAATCACAGGATCACAGGAAAGACACAAAGAGCACCAGTGAATGGACAACAATGCGTACTATACCCTTAGTACTTAGCTACCTCATCACTCTCTTTTAAACAGACCTGTAATTACTCTCAGCTGCTACTAATGAGCTTCAACTGTGGGGAAAAATCACCTCCCTAAGTAAACATACTGGAAACTGCATCTGCTCACCTTTTCAGTGGAGACAGTATATTGGCAGGTTCACTGGCAGTGGATAACCGTGTTGAACGTTCATCAGGCTGATCATGGCCACTCTACATTTTGGCTTTTGTTTTTCCATGAGTTTTCTCTTTTTCAGGGCTCAAAGCACAGCCTAAATGTAATCTCATTTAATTTCACTGAGTTTGCTAAAATCTGAAGAAGTTTTAGCTGAAAGAATAATTTTTCCCCCTGGTGTGCATCTCCAGCTCACATGTTCAGAATGATTAGTGCGGACTCCTAACAACTTTGGTAAAGCATATAAAGAGTTATAAAAATAGTGTTTGCTTTCCCCAAAATATCCCCCTTCACTTCATTCCTTAAGAATTCACTGAGCATTTACTAAATGTGTTACTATATTTACTATATGTGTTACTGTTATTGCTGAAGAATTTTCACTGATGCTCCATTGCTTATAGCATAAAATCCAAAATTCTTAGTCTAGTATTTTAGATGCATCTATGATGATTCCACTCATCTTCCCCCAGTTCCTACCAACACACACACACACACACACACACACACACACACACACACACACGGACATATGTGAGCCTCCAAACATGAATACTATGCCTTCTTTTAGACCTTTGCTTATTCTCTGACTACTGCCTAGAATCCTCCTCTCAACCCTATAGCATGAATCCTTACCACGCTTCAGGGACACCTATTATAAGGAAGCTATACTATGCTGGTAAATATTTCACAATCAACACTCCAGAAAACAAAATAAACAAAAAAACCCCACCTAACCTAACAAACAAAATACATTTGCTGATTTCCATTGAGTAAATATTTCTATTCTGGCTAATTTCAATGTGATGTCACTATATGCAGAGCTAGGAAGAGACGAGCAGGAGCACATCATTGTATCACCAGACACAATAAGACTATCACCAGACACAATAAAAGTGAATAACCTCAAGAGTACAGATAATGGTAAAAGTGAAATAATTCAGGAACTGTGTATTTACCACTTTTGTTGTCAATATATTTAATTATAACTTTCACTTAATTTTTAATGATGACTGTATTTAACAGCTGAAAACTTGCCACTTGCCTCTTGCGAGCTGGGTGTAGCCAGGTCCAGGACACTTCTGCAAGGACCCTACCATACTTCTTAGCCCACAGATGCCCTCCATATGTACCTTTTATATAACTATTCTGATAGTTTATTCAAGCAACCACTTATCGAGTGCCTACCATGTACCAGAGAGATGCTGGGAAAGATTGAGGGCAGGAGAAGGGGACAACAGAGGGTGGCTTCACCAACTCAATGAACATGAGTCTGAGCAAACTCTGGGAGCTGGTGATGGACAGGGAGGCCTGGTGTGCTGCATCCATGGGGTTGCAAACAGCTGGACACGACTGAGCGACTGGACACCAACAGTAAACTAATACACCAGGCAGAGATATCACCTATATTCTGTGTTCCATCAACTTTCGCATAGGTATTTCTTTTTTTCCTCAGCTAAACTAAGAGCTCCTTGAAGACTAGAACCACGTACCCCCAAAGTATCTGTCACACAGTGGGGCTCTTACCAGGGTCATCTTTGTGGGGGTTAAATTGCTCGATGGCAGCAGAAGAGTGGCTGGGACCCTTTCTAGGAAACAGAGAGGGAGCTGAGAGCATCCGTGTCTTGTTCCATGCGAAGCAGCTCCCAGGCAGTGAGACCACCCCCGGCAGTGTGCTTGTTCTGTAGGAATACTGGCCCGTCTTATATGTGCATTGAACTTGACATGTCACCTCTCCCCCGATCAGCTGCCTGCCAGGTAGGCGGAGTGAGTATATCAGTGCCATTCTTCAGCAGAGAAAGCAGGCCCACGAAGGGAGCAGAGGCCAGGTTAAGGCAGGTCTGGAGCAAAGTTAGAGACTGAACTCAGACTTCCCTTCTTCCTGCCTGTTCAGGATTCTGAAGTAAAAACTTTCTAAAACAACCATCCTCGATACATTTTATTTTCTACCTGACAATTGCACCCCAGCTGGGAAACTAATGCTTCATGCTTATGGCAAAGATGATGAACATAACCACCAAAAAACATTGTGGAAATAGCTTTATTTTTATTTATTTATTTGTTGTTTGTGTTTTTTGCTTATTTTTTTAACTGGTCATCAATGTTTTTTTCTTTTATTATTATTTTTAAAAGATTTATTTATTTCTTGGTGCAAAGTCTGATTCCTCAAGGGAACTCCAAGATCCAAATATATATATATATATATCAGACTAAAAGTATCTTCAAGAGTGGAGGGCAAGACTTCCCCAGAGAATAAATAGTACATAAACCTAGGAAGAAAAAAGCAATCTTGGTACCAAAGTCAGAAGTAAACAAATTTGTGTTATGTATTATTCAGAAAAGTCATTCCCTCTCAGAACCTGGAGTGTCATTTCACTTTATGAGGCTGGGGATTGATCATTTTAATAATGGACTCATGGTTCCCAGAGGCAGGAACCCTTACTGCCTTTGTAAATAAAACCAGACTTCCTTTCCTTTAGAAATGACTGAAATGCAGGTTTTGAGTTCCAACGAGGCAGTTAGTATAATTTGCTCATAGTATGTTTCTCCAAGGACAAACCTAGAATACATATTCTGAACTTTCTTCTAGCTCATAGCTTCTCCAGACTCTTCAAAGACTAGAGGCAATTATCTAGCATAGTTGCTTTTTCATCTTTGCTTCTTCATATAGGATGCAGTCCCCAAACACCTGAAGAGCGTGCAAGTGCCTCTTTGCCCTTCTAATCAAGTCTTCCGAGTGTCAGCGGTCCATTTCACAGGAGAGGGTTCCTAGCTACCTGCAAGCCACAGTTGGAAATTTTCTGCACGCACTACTGGTTGGAGCAGACTTCTCTGGTGGTGCAGACGTTAAAAATCTGCCCACCAATTCAGGGGACACAGGATTCCTGATCCGGGAAGATTCTACATGTCCCAGGGTAGCTAAGCCTGTGTGCTACAGCTACTGAGCCCCCAACACCTAGAGCCCGTGCTCTGCAATAAGAGAATCTACCAAAATGAGAAGCCCACGCATTGCAAATACAGAGTAGCCTCCTGCTCACTGCAACTAGAGAAAGCCCACAGGCAGCGACAAAGACCCAGTGCAGCCAAAAATAAATAAACAAAATAACATTTTAAAAAGTACTTTAAAAATAAGTAAAACAAATAAACAAACAAAACCCCCAAAATACCCAAAAAACAACAAAAAATTTTTAAACCCTTAAAAAAAAACTTGTTAGACAATTTTACAAAAGAACTGATTGGTGCATTTGTTTTTTTTTTTTTTCTTAGTGTTGTTTTTATCTTTTATTTATTTTTAAAAGCCATGTTAAATTTAGTTTTATTGACTTACACCCAGATGCACCCTAAGAGCAAACATAATTTGTAAATTTCTTCTCTCTTCCAGTCTATTATTTATATCTTTAACATGCTATTTCTCTTTTTTCTCCTTTCCCCCCATTTTTTCCCATATTTATTATGGTAAAATACTCTCAGGGTTTCCTTGGTGGCTCAGATGGTAAAGAATCTGCCTCCATGTGGGAGACCCGGGTTTCATCCCTGGATTGGAAAGGTCCCCTGCAGAAGGGTGGTTACCCACTCTAGTATTCTTCCCTGGAGAATTCCATGGACAGAGGAGCCTGAGGGGCTACAGCCCATGGGGGTCTCAAAGAGTCAGACATGACTAACACAAAATACACATAACATAAAATTTATCATGTTGATCATTTTTAAGTGTACAGTTCAGTGGTATTATGTACATTCATATTGTACAACCTCCGCCATCCATTTATCTACATATGTGTATTTTTATTTTTAAAAATATATTTATGTTTTCATGTTTTAAAAATAATCTCTTTATCATCAAGTCACAACTGCGATCCATATAACAATTCACATACTTCACAGAAGCGGAAGCTCTGCCATCAGAGGGAGCTGTTGGATGGGGAGAAAGTGGACTGCAGAAGAAACTGGAGCTCCCTTGGAGCCTGAGGAGTGTTTAAGGAGGGGATAATGAGAGAATGAGAAGGTCATACATTGTCTTCAGTTAAGGAGAGAATGCAGTTTCAGACAACACAGAGGGAAAATTACTGGACAAAGTGGAAGTCAGCCTAAGAGGAAGTAGAAATAGAACAGAGGCAAAAAGTCACAGAATTGAGGAAGTCAGGCAGCAAGTTGAAGAGATAAAAAATGCTGTCCTGTCTGCTTCTCGCAAATCAGAGAGGTGACCGCTTGTGCCCTTCCAAGGGTCCAGAAGCCCTTCCAAGGGTCCAGACTCAAGGCTCCATCAAAGGGCATGTGCACCCACTGGTGTGTGGGATGAAAGAGCCAGTCGCATCTGAAACTTGGGGCCTTAAATCAGCAAATGATGCTCAGATTGCTGGTCCTACCAAGGGATACCTCAGCTGTCCTTGGTGGCTGAGGTCTGCTGTGAGTCTCCTGGAAGATGCAAGGTCTGATGGAATCTTGATAAAAATGGCTCAGAGCTATAAATAATTCATGGTCATCGACAACAGAGGAAGAGATAGTTGGATGGCATCACTGACTCGATGGACATGGGTTTGGGTGAACTCTGGGAGTTGGTGATGAACAGGGAGGCCTGGCGTGCCACGGTTCGTGGGGTCACAAAGAGCTGGACACAGCTGAGTGACTGAACTGAGCTGATGAAGTCAAGGCACAGGCTCTGTTACACAGTGATTCCTGCAGCCATAGCAAGTGCACCTAGTCTGAGAGTCAGGGATCTTCCTCAGAAGAAATGACACCTGGGATGATATATGACGGAAGAGTGGACGCTGAGCACACCTGATGGTGAATACTTGTTCTGTTCTGGACTGGGGAAAAATGAGAGCTCCAGTTGCTTTATATTCTCACCTAAACTTGGAATCCTCAGGCTTTTAAAAAAGTTTTAGTTAATATGGTCAGTGTGTTGTTGTATCTCACCACATTTAATTTGCATTTCTCGGAAAAGTCATGAGGCTGAGTCCCTTCATGATTATCAGTCATTTGTATATCCTCTTCTTAGAAGAGCCCGGTCTTTGTCCTTTTTAAAAAATATTGAGTTCTTTCTCTTTTCCTTATTGACTCATGGGAGTTTTTTCTTTATTCTGAATGAGTATTGTTGACTATAATTATTGCAAATATCTTCTCCCAATAAATGGATTGCCTTTTCATTTTAATGGTATTCATTTTTTAAGGAATAGAATTTCTTAATTTTAAAAAATTGTGTTAATAGATCTTTTCTTTTATGCTTAGCACTCTGATGTATTATTTAAGAAAATATTTTCTACTCCAAGGTCATGAAGATATTTACTTCCAAAATTTTCATTGTATTTAGGACTATGATTCATATGAAATTAATTTTGTGTATAGTGTGAAGAATGGGTCAACTTTCTCTTAAAAAAGAATATGTAATTTCTCCAAAAAATCTATTTAAAAGACTATTCATTCTCTCTAAATTGCAATAATGCCTTTATTATAAAGTGATTATATAAGTATAGATTTGTTTTTGAAGTCTCTATTCCCTTTCATTGGTCTGTTTGTCTACCTTTATGATTGTTTTGATTTTTTTTATAGTTTTAAAATAAGCTTTGAAACTGGTTAAGTCTTTTATCTTTGTTTTTCTTTAAAGAATTCTTGGCAATGCTAGATCCTTGCAACATAAATATTTAAAAGTCAACATTTAAATTTCCAGTGAAAATCCTGCTGGGATTTTGACTGAAACTGTTGAATTGGTCAAAATGTTAAGATAATTAACGTTTTGAAAATATCAGACTGTCCAATCCCTTAATACAATTTATCTTTCCACTAATTTAGAAATAAAGATTTCTCTCTGTATTGTTCAATACTTTACTGTACAGAGGTAGTGCATATCTTTTGTTAGATTTACTTAATCATTTGGTGGTGTTTGATGCTAAAAAGCCTCTTGATGAAAGTGAAAGAGGAGAGTTGAAAAAGTTGGCTAAAAGTTCAACATTCAGAAAATGAAGATCATGGCATCTGGTCCCATCACCTCATGGGAAATAGATGGGGAAACAGTGGAAACAGTGTCAGACTTTATTTTTGGGGGCTCCAAAATCACTACAGATAGTGATTGCAGCCATGAAATTAAAAGACGTGTATTCCTTGGAAGAAAAGTTATGACCAACCTCGATAGCATATTCAAAAGCAGAGACATTACTTTGCCAACTAAGGTCCGTCTAGTCAAGGCTATGGTTTTTCCAGTAGTCAGGTATGGATGTGAGAATTGGACTATGAAGAAGGCTGAGCGCCGAAGAATTGATGCTTTTGAACTGTGGTGTTGGAGAAGACTAGGAGATCAGTGCTGGGATTTCTTTGGAAGGAATGATGCTAAAGCTGAAACTCCAGTACTTTGGCCACCTCATGCGAAGAGTTGACTCATTGGAAAAGACTCTGATGCTGGGAGGGATTGGGGGCAGGAGGAGAAGGGGACGACAGAGGATGAGATGGCTGGATGGCATCACTGACTCGATGGACGTGAGTCTGAGTGAAGTCCGTGAGCTGGTGATGGACAGGGAGGCCTGGCGTGCTGTGATTCATGAGGTCGCAAAGAGTTAGACACGACGGAGCGACTGAACTCAACTGAAGCCTGCTGAAGCACTGCTGGAGAGCATGACACAAATATCAATTTCTTCCATTTTTAATTTGTTAAGAATCTTGAAGTATTGAGATTTGATACAGCTATTAAAAACTTGAAGGTTGCACCTTTTTTAAAAGTGAAATTTTTAGTAAACTAAAAGGTAAAATGAAACAAGTGAGGTTAATTTTAATAATTTGTTTAATTTAACCTGATGCACCCAAAATATGATCACTTAATGCATAATCAATATGAGATATTTTACACTCTTTTTATCTTGTATGAAGTCTTCCAAATTCAGTATGTTACATTATAGCACATCTCAAGTTAGACTAGCCTCATTTCAGTTGCTCAGTAGCCACTTGTGGCTAATAATTGGTGTGTAGTTCTACTGTAGTTTATATTCACTGGATATAAACATTTTGGAAAGAAGACTTCATAGACGACATTGTATACTTTCACATCAAGAGGCCCAGGATGACACATGATTAGTGACATAAATTTTATCATTGGATTGGGGGTGATCATCAGATGTGTTCATTACAAAGGTGTACTTTCATTTGTATATTAGTGAGAAAAATGTAGGCTGATACTTTGGTGCCATGCAAATATCCTGTCCCTAATCAAATTTCGCTACAGATTTTAGCCACCAGGGCTAACGTTTGCCTGAATGAAGTTCCCTAATAGAGGCTGTAAACTACTGACTCTAAGTCTGTTACTCTTTTATATTCATTAACTTTACATTTGTAAAGAAGAGCTTTTCTCAGCCTTTCTCCCTCTTTTGAGAATCACTGTGGCTTGTGGGTTTTTATTTGGTATGCCATGATTAAATCAGTTTTTAAATATTTAAATAATTGTAAATTTTGGCCTCTTAAAACTTGTTTCTGTAAAGCAACCGGTAAGTTTGTCTTTACTTAGATACTTGCCTAAATAACATATATATATTTTTAAACTTCATAATCTAAGGTAAAATACTGATAACATTTTAGAATAGGAATGCTCCAAGTCTGTAACATATGGCTGCATCACAGCTGTTTTTAAGGTTCATTTCTTATACTAACATGGCAGGGATTATCTGTTAGCTAGAGTGTAAAACAGATTCCATCTTACTCTGTCTAAATAATGGGGCTATTTATTTCATAAATAAAACACTGGTGTTGGGGCAATAATAGACTGCTACTGGCAATCTTTCACTCTCTATAGACATATATCTCCTGACAGGAGTTCCATCAAATGTGGTGATAAAGAAGATTGTGATCTGTCAATCATAAACTGATTCATGGTTTTTTGTTTATTTCATGTTACCTTATGAGTGATGTTTCACTCTTTTTCTAAACTCATACCTTTCTTCATGCTAATATACTAAGAAATATATTTCATGTCATTTTAAAAGAAGAAAAGCAGGAATCATAAAAATGCTCTTTCCTTTTATAAAGTAAGCCAGATTTTCCCTATAAAAATGCTCTTCTTTTTATAAAGTAAGCCAGACTTTCCCCATGTGAGCAGCTGTCTTCATTCGATACCAGGATCACCTGTACTTCTCCACATTCACCAGATGAGCATGTTTGGGAAGCTGCTCATCCTTCCATGCCTCCATGTTTCTACACCATAAACAGTGGACTGTGTTGTACACTTAAGCAGTGATGGAGACACCATTTTCTTGGGCTGGTGCTTATCTGTGCCACGTTACATGGCAAAGTGGTCTGGGTGGGTAATAACAGCCAAGAGGCTCCTTATGTATACTCCTGTGTCCCTCCTCTAACCTCAGGGCCGCTTGCTTTTGTTGCATCATTTTATTTAGCAGAAGTGCTGGATCTTCTCTGCATCAATTCACATTGTCCAAGGTTTCTGCACATGCATACAACTTTGGTACAGGGATTAATGCTACCCAGCCTTCAAGCACTGACCCTCGGGAAAGACACATATAAACACACCCTCTTTTTGACCACACTCTTACCCCAGAGCTGGCATAGAGCACAGGTACAGATTTTGTATGTAATCTGAGTCTATGTTACCAGAGCAGGATGAAATTTCATCAGTGCTGTCCAGTAAAAATATTATATTAGCTATAAATGCAAGCAGCCTATATAATTTATAATTTGCTGAGAACCTCATGTGAAGAGTTGAGTCACTGGAAAAGACTCTGATGCTGGGAGGGATTGGGGACAGGAGAAGAAGGGGACGACCGAGGATGAGATGGCTGGATGGCATCACGGACTCGATGGACATGAGTCTGAATCAACTCCGAGAGATGGTAATGAACAGGGAGGCCTGGTGTGCTGTGATTCATGGGGTCGCAAAGAGTCGGACACGACTGAGCGACTGAACTAACTGAGAACCATATATTAAAAATAGAAATGAACAGGTGAAAGTTCCAAGATGTAGTTTAGTTAATAAATATACCAAAAAGTCATTTGAGGATATAATAAATCTAAAAAATCATTAATGGGATATTTTATGTTTTGTAGAAATGATATTTTTGAAATCTGGTGTGTATTTTACACTTACATCACATCCTGCTTTGGACCAGTCGCACTTCAAGTGCTTGGTGACCCTGTGTGGCTAATGACTGCATTGGGCAGCACATGTCTGACCGTATTTTCCCTGAGAAGGAAAATAGAAGCATGTTCTTCATCTGTTCCATCTGATGGGAGTTCAGCAGATACAATTTCTTGTTATAGTCCATTGAATATAACTGGTGTGAAGTCTCAGAACCAGACAGAGAACACAACTGGCTAACATCTAAGGAATTTGTCTCCCTACATTCTTCAGTGCAGATCTGGTTGGGGTGGGCAGAGAGAGTTTACCCATAAGTGTATCAAACACACTTTCCATGATGATAGGAAATACAGTGTAGCTTTGCTGTGTTTGGAGAATTGTTCACATAAGTCACCCCAATAGGCTCAGATTCCTTAACCTGCCATCAGACACGGGCTAGTCATCATGGTGCAGAAGCGTGGGCCGGTTTGCAAGAGGATTAGCCTCCTTTCAGCCTCCCAGAATAAGAGTCCCTTGAGACACTCGGACTGATTGGGTGCAAAGACACCCACTTTCAGTGGGAGTTGATCAAGTAACCTCATGTGCATTAAATCTACCTAGAGGTTTCTGCAGGGACAGTTGGGTGGCACCATGGAAGGCTTCCAGAAGGAAGTACACGTGGATGGAGTGTATCCATCTGGCCTCTGTGTTCATCTGCAACTTGCCTTTCGCTAGTATCAGAAAGACCCATGTATTCTGTGATTACGTTGGCAGCATCACTTCCCTGCCCGGGCCAGGTTGTATTTAGAGTAAGGTTAAGGACCGTGACGGTAGCATGGCACGCCTGGTGAAGCGTTCATCGGTCTTCCCTATTGTCCCTCCCAACCAGCTCGCAGAACCACCGCCCCGCGCCACTCAGTGCTGCAGGGGCTCTCCATCCATCAGCTGTGTGGCAAACTGCGCTACTCCTCACTGTGTGAAGGCTGCTAGCAGCCGGCAGTTTCCTAACAAACTCCTGATGACGTCTTATCGCCACTCCCCACTAGTTTTGCACCCCTCCAAACACACACAAACTCACATGAAAACAGAAGTTATTTTCAGAATTAAAGGGCCTGGCGGGTGTACCATTTATGGCAAAGGATTCAGCAGCCATTAAACCATGCCGTAGTCATTAATAATTACACATAGGGCCACCGTAAAAGTTTCTTTTTCATATTTTCTTTATCTTTCAAATTCTTCCTCACAAATGATGGCCTAAAGCTGCTAGACAACCCTTGAGGATTCATTTTCCCTTTTTGTTATAATCAAGCCTGGAGTCTTTTAACCTGTCAAAATTAACTTTTGCTGCTCTACCCAGCGTTCAGGGTGGTATCATTATTTTGAGCATTGGGGTTTGCAGAAAGAAATCCTTAATGTGATACCCAAGTGGTAACCAGGTGGCTCAGTGGTAAACTATCGACTTGCCAGTGCAAGAGACTCGGGTTCGATTACTGAGTTGGGAAGATCTTCTGGAGAAGGAAATGGCAACCCACTCCAGTATTCTTGCTTGGAAAATCCCATGGACAGAAGGCCCTAGCGGGCTGCAGTCCATGGAGTTGCAAAGAATCAGACACGACTGAAAACGAGGCACACACCACACATGTGCCACCAATAATATTAGTGAATATCTAGATAACTCCCTAGAATGCTCACCAGAGTAATCATCTGGAGATGGGGCCCCGTCCTCCTCTGTGATGCTCAGGGCCACACGTGCCAAAGACACCTGCCCTGGGACGCATACTGCACTTAAGCAGCCTCCGATGATGTCCGCTCTAGTCCATGTGAGGCCTTCAGCATCCTTCCAATAAAACAAAGCCACATCAGCACCTCTGAATTTTCAAGGGGACATATCCTAAGGAGGTGAGAACTGGTGCTTGCAAGCCCCCAGGTTCTCACTAAAGTAGTACTGGAAAGATTGGACCGTACTTCAGATGCATTTCTCCAGCAGCAATCTCATTAATGTGCCGGGGGTTGAGGAGACACTCTCCGAAGCAACTGTCCTCAATACATTTTATTTTCTGATAACCACACCCCAGCTGGGAAATTAATAATTATTATGGCAAAGGTCATGAACCATAATTACCAAAAAGCTTTGTGGGAATGCTTTTATTTATTGTTTACGTCTTTGCCTATCTTTCTAACTGGTTTTCAATGTCTTCTTTTTTTATTTTATTATTATTTTTAAGATTTATTTATTTGTTTTTGACCGCACTGGCTCTTCATTGCTGCGCGTGCTTTCTCTGGTTGTGCTGAGCAGCGGCTGCCCTTCCTCGCAGGGCACGGGTATCTCACTGCAGGCTCTAGCAGTCGCGGCCTGCGGGCTCAGGCTTAGTTGCTCCGCGGCATGTGGGATCATCCCAGACCAGGGATCAGACCCCTGTCATCCGTACTGGCAGGTGGATTCTCAACCACTAGACCACCAGGGAAGCCTGGGAATGCCTTTAAAGGCCAGACTTCACAGAGCTCAGGAGGATTATCTGTCACTTCCAGCTCTGCACGTACTCCTGCAGCACCCTGCAGGGCACCAAGTCACTGCTATGGCTTTCTGTGCCTGGGTGGGGGGGGCGGGGGGTGTGTCGGCTGATCTTAGCCTGGGTGCAATAGGGCACTAACAGTAGCTTTCCACCTGTCCTAAGAGCAGGCAGAGAAACATGCCCATTAGAGTGAAAACAACTTGGCCCTTTTCGAGACCAAAATGATGGGTTTTAGTATCTCGAAATGATCATGATTAATTTGTGGGTGTATTTCATCTTATCCTGGGAGTAATATAAACTTAGGCTATCAGAACGTCACAGTGGGGCACCATCTCCCTGTCTTTGAACTGCAGTGTAAGCAGATAGCATTCATTCCAACACCTCTCCCTTAAAGGAAGCCTTGGGTTCAAGAGGCAGAAGCTCACTGTGCAGCCTTATAAAGCCCTTCCTGAAGGGAGCCTCTGATAGAGAACGTAACTGACATCCTACGTGACAGCACCCCACAGGTTGCTCCAACCACAGCTCTAGGCTCGCTCCCCTGAAGCTGGTGAGGCAGCCCCCGGAAGAAAAGAAGCCGGAAATTCATAGGGCACTCTGACTCCAATGGTCATAGGTCCATGGCAGCAGGCACGGCACGTGGAGAGCTCCTGCAATGCCATGGAAACCCCAGCGCTTGACAGCAAGCCAGCATGGATCCCACGCAACAGTGCTTCCCTGCAGCGGTGGCCACTGGGAGTCACCAAGCTGGCATGCGTGTATCGACAGTTAACGAAGCCACACACACAGAGTAGAGAGGGAGACAACTCTATTGTGTTGTGTGCCTCCAAAGCGCATCACACTCACCACACACATATTTGAAAAGATATATTCGAGTCTCCTAAGTAATGTCTTTACAGGTTCTGAAGCTGTACATTTTTCTTACAGCTATGCCATCACTATCTCTAAGATCAAACAATTTATTCTCTTCATTCCACCATAAAAGCTCTTCTCTGTAGGTTGGCATAATTTGGCAAAGCTCTAATACTTCAGAACTCTCATGGACCTGCATGTTTTTAATTCTGAAACATTTTCTTAAAGCGGGGGCATTGTCCCACAGTCCCCAGAAGCCCAAGGCTCAGAGTGATCTCCCCAAGTGATTGCTGTAACGCACTCACCCTAAGATGTGAATTGTGAGTGATAAACAACATCAAAAATCAGCACTGATAAATTTATTTAAATAGAATTGGTCCTCAATTCCTCTCATAAAAAGTTCTCCACTTAGGCCATAGGAAAGCCTCACATTCATATTTCTTTGAGGAAACATATCAAAAGCTCTGACCATTCATGTGTTTTCTTAAAAATTAGCCTGTGTGGTATTGCCTTTCCATTGTGCCGTTCTGAAAGAGCTGAGCCATGATGATGAACAGCTGTGAGAAAAATATGTTTGCCTTTGGGTTAGTGTTTATCACTTAAAAAAAAACACCAAGCTGAGTAGCAAGTATCTTCTTAATTCCCCAACCAAGGGTCAAACCCACGCCCCCCCGCCCGGCCGCAGAAGCGCAGGCTTAAGCACTGGACCCCAGTGAAGCCCAAGGTAGGAGTTCATTCTCACAAGTTACATGGCCTCGGCCACAGATGTTGGCCAACCCAGAAGCGTCCGCAGATTGTTCATTTTATTGTAACGATCAGAGTACGAAAGTATAAAACTAAGTGGGCGTGTTGCTGACCACCCCTCCCCCAGACACAAGGAGTTCCCATCCACCATGGCCACCTAAACGCCACATCTGAATATTCCTCAAACAATTCCCCACTTCTCTGTTGTGTCATTTTCTGAGAGGAAGATTCCCCAGCAGCATCTCGCTTTTCTCTGGGAATTGCATAAATTCGGCAGCAAAAATAGGTATGAGACGCCAAGGGGTTAAAACTCACAAGGTACTGAACATCATAATGAATCATCTGAGTACAAAGAACAGAATTTAAATTTCTAAGTGCTCTTCTCTCTGATTATTTACCCCCTATCAGGTTAACCTCATCAACCTATCACCAATAAGCTCGAGTTGCTCTGCAACAAGGAAGCCCGCAGCCTGCTGGACTTGCATGAGGACCGGGGCTGCCCACAGTTCTCCAGACGACTGAGGTTATCATTATTAACCTCTAGGCCCAGCTCTGCCAACGAGAGAGTCTTTGCAAACTCCTAATGGTGAGATACAAGATAAGGTCTGGTTTCAGTTCCCAAAATGGATTTGCAGTCATAGTCACCTCTGTGAAAATTTCACATAGAGATTCTCAGTTTCTAAAAAAAAAAAAAAAAATCTTTTCAGCTTCCCCATCATTTCTCTTGGCTACTTTGTACTCTTCACCACTGTTCCCGCATGTTCTTAGAGGCCAGTGTTTCAGACGATTTGTTTGAGGGGTACAGTGCAGAGCATGTCCCCACTGTGTCTCAGGAAGGCTAGCCAAACCTTTAGGACTTTAAGCCTGAGTAATGATCTATTGGTTCAGAGCTACTCTCTCTACTCTAGGACTCAGGACTGTATGGTAGCAAGAAATAAAATTGCAGCAGGTCCACCTTAAAAACCAGGCCCTTGGGCTCCTTTAACAACATCTGCCCTATTGTTAATAATCTGTGTTGCTAACTTCAATTCTGTTATTGTAAGCACTTAAGCATTTCCATCAAGATGATGAGAGCCTTGCTATTTTAACCCCAATGTGGCTTATTATTATTATTTGTTTTGCTTTCAGCCATACTACATAATATTGAAATCTATATACAGACAATATTTATGTATATACTATACATATTTGTAATATTAAAAATTTCTACACCACACGCCTGTTCCACAATTTCCAGCTCTTAGAAGGCTTATCACTTGTACATTTTTGTGCATCCGGGGAAGGGTTAGGAAACATTTGAAACTGTTTCCTCATTTTTATTGCAGCTTCTCTCACATTCATATAACAATAACCATCACCATTATATAGAAGACAGGAATATGTCCCCAAAATATATATTTTCTTAAAAGTGTATACAGAACCAATTTTAAACATACTTTTCTACTGTCCACTTAAAAATAGTCACAACCTAAAAATTGAGAGTTATGTTTTATTCAGAGGGAATTTTGAGGACTTCAAGCCCAGGAGGCAGCATCTCAAGTAACTCTGAGAGGACTGCTCCAGGGAGGTGCGGGAGGAGCCAGGTTCTAACAAAGTGTGTCAAAGAGCAGGTGGTCTGAACAACAAAAGATTATTGTTCATTAACAAAAACCAGGTATCTCAAGTTAAGGAATTTAGTGATTATCTATGTATGAGAAGAGGCAAGAGTCTGGACTCACTGAAATCATTCCTCATATGCGTCTCAGCTGTTTGGGGCCAGTCTCCTGTGTTTCACCATAGGGAGTGGCTGCAGCCTGATCCCAGTATTGTTTTCCTTCCTGGTTGTCCTGCAGAACTGGAATCACTGATGACTGTGACATCTTTGTTTATTGACATGGCTAGAAATACTCCATTTCTCACTCCTGACCCTCAAAAAGAAATGTGTTCACTCACCTTGTATGGTAGGTATAATTGAACACAGGGGCGTGAAGAGGTACAACGAACCAGCCTCCCCCATAGCCTGCCATATCTTATGCAACTGAGTAAGAACTGCCCTATGCCTGCAAGCGTGCATGCTAAGTCATGTCAGTCCTGTCCGACTTGGTGACCCCACGGACTGTAGTCCACTGCGCCTCTGTCCATGGGATTCTCCAGGCAAGAATACTGGAGTGGGTCGCTATGCCCTCCCCATGGGATTGTCCCAAGAACTCTCCTATATTCACTCCCAAAATGTTTGCTTCAGATTGTTGGCCAGTGAGATTTGGGGATCAATCAAGTGATCTGATGATGTTCAGATTAGTTCAATTCAGTCGCTCAGTCGTGTCCGACTCTTTGCGACCCCATGAATCACAGCGCGCCAGGCCTCCCTGTCCATCACCATCTCCCGGAGTTCCCTCAGACTCATGTCCATCGAGTCTGTGATGCCATCCAGCCATCTCATCCTCGGTCGTCCCCTTCCCCTCCTGCCCCCAATCCTTCCCAGCATCAGAATCTTTTCCAGTGAGTCAACTCTTCGCATGAGGTGGCCAAAGTACTGGAGTTTCAGCTTTAGCATCATTCCTTCCAAAGAAATCCCAGGGCTGATCTCCTTCAGAATGGACTGGTTGGATCTCCTTGCAGTCCAAGGGACTCTCAAGAGTCTTCTCCAACACCACAGTTCAAAAGCATCAATTCTTTGGCGCTCAGCCTTCTTCACAGTCCAACTCTCACATCCATACATGACCACATAAGCTTATATTATTTAGAAAATTGTCCAGCTGACAGAGTCACTCCCCGGCCTACTTCCCAGGGAGAACATTTTCAGACAGTGGCTGGCGGGGAGGCTGCGCTCCCCTGGCCGTGCGGCACTGCTGGCTGCAGGTGTTCTCGTTAGTCCCCGCTGCTGTGAATGGGAGTCAGAGGCCACCACTTCACCTGTTTGCTCACTCCTGGGCAACAGGAGAGGACTCACTTCATACTTCCAAAGAAGAGAGGGGCCTACCAGCAGGGTTAATAGAGCAACAAAAAGCATTTTCAGAACAGATTGCCCTTCACCACTAAAGAAGCCTGGAACACCAGGATCAGGCCATGTGCATGCGCTCTGTGCCCAGGAAGAAGAGAAATGTCTAGTTGCTCTGGAAGCCTTCCCATTGACAAGGGCTTTCATTACCTTTAGAATAACAGCAGCTCCAGATCTATTCTCTCCAGCCAGGAACTCTCACCTGAGCTTCAGACAGACAGATCTATCCAGCTGTCTACTGGCTCCAGCGTCCCACACATGATCATTATGCTCCCCCAAATCCTGTCCCTTGCTGCTGTTCCCCCTTCTCTGCAACTATGCTGCCCAGGTGTCTTCTGATCACCTGTCATCCAGGGCCCCATGTGTGCTCCCTACTACTGAAAGGTGAACCATTTAATTCAATAGAATTTTGCTTTCCATTCAGGGTGGAGGAGTCTGGCTCCTGTCTGGCAGGGGGAAAGATGCCATTTTCACGTGTAACTCCCAAGGTTACTCTGGGCAAGGACACCCAGGCAGATGATAAGGGCAGAGAGAGTAGTCATGGCCTGCAGGCTGTAGTTTGCTGACCCCTGCTTGAGAATGTCAGCTGCATAAGATCAGAGCCTTACCTGTCTCATTTGTATTTCCTGTGTGCTCAGACACACTTGACCTTCCTGGGGAAGAAAGAATCTTCATACCATGTTTGAACTGAAATATGCTAGGGGTGTTCTTTATTTCAAGCAGGAAGCAGAGAGAAAAATCTTCACTGAACTCTGATATTTTCTTACTAATGAAAGAAAGCCCTCATTATTTATAAAACAATGGGCTAATTAATAGCAGACTTGGTGTGTTCATTTAGATTTGTGAGCAAAATCGGTTTCTTTAACAAATACATTTTACAATCTAAATGAACAAATACAATTTCCTAAAATAAGGGTTAAGCAAGATTTGTGGTTCTAACAAATATATAGCTCAAGTTTACAGTCTTGTGAAAGGAAACAAAATGTTTGTAGTTAGATAACTGAATACCTTGGAGAACCATCAACTTTCTTTTCAACCCTGGAACTAGCAGTGGGAGAGATTATAATCAAGAGAGAGATGTGTAAGCAAGCACAGTGGATATCAGTAGGCACTTAAAAAGTGGACATAATACAGGCAAGGGATTACTTGGGCAACTTTCCTCCAAAAAACAACTGCAAATACTATATTTTAAAAATATCTCTTCTGCCTGACTCACTTCGCTTAGTATGATAATTTCTAGGTCCATTCATGTTGCTGCCAATAGCATTAGTTCATTCTTTTTATGACTAATATTCCCTTGTATATATGTCTTCTTTATCATTTCAAATATAACATATCACTTATACATGGAATCCAAAAAGTGAACTTATTTACAAAACAGAAAACAGACACACAGACATAGAATACAGACTTATGATTAACGGAAGGGAAAGAGGGAAGAGGGATAAATTACGAGTATGAGATTAACTGATGGCATCACCGACTCAATGGAGATGAGTTTGAGTAAGTTCTGGGAGTTGGTGATAGACAGGGAGGCCTGGCATGCTGCAGTCCATGGGGTCGCAAAGAGTCGGATATGACTGAGTGACTGAACTGAACTGAACTGATACACACTACTGCATATTTAACTGAGAAGGCAATGGCACCCCCACTCCAGTACTCTTACCTGGAAAATCCCATGGACAGGGGAGCCTGGTGGGCTGCTGTCTATGGGGCTGCACAGAGTCGGACATGACTGGAGTAACTTAGCAGCAGCAGCAGCAGCAACTGCATATAAAATAGACAACCAACAAGGACCTACCGTATAGCACAGGGAATTTTATTCAATATCTTATAATACCTAAAATGGAAAAGAACCTGAAAAAAGCTTATCACTCTGCTAACACTTGACATTGGCACATTATAAATCAACTATACTTCAATTAAAAACCCTCCTTAAAAGCGCTGAAGACCTGATAAGTATGTTAGTCCTCAGGGATGTTTCTCCTTCTGAGCACGTGGAAGCTTTGCATTTCCCTGCCCTCTTGAACTTGATGCACTCATGTGACTTGTTTTGAACAACAAAATGTGAAAAAACTGATTTGTCTTCTTGGCAGACATTGAAGATCAGTGGGTGATTCACCATGACCCCTTCTTCCGCCCGTGACAACCAGCAACACTGCAGATGATCATGCCTCTGTCATGCATGGTCCATACATAAGGAAAGCATGGAACACACCACCACAAATGACAGAGATGTGTATTATCTAAAACACATGCGTTGTGTTAAGTCACGGATACCAGGCAGCTCTATACTGCGGCATGCATTAGTTTATTCTGACTTACATATTAAGATTGCAAGACATTACCAGACTTACATTGTAAGGGAGAATGTGTACTCAGAGGCTGTGAGCAGGAATCGAGCACGTAAAAGCTCTTACCCCGGAGACACTTGCTGATCGGGAAGATCTGAACTTGGTTTTAATGATCGTGTGGTGCTAGAGTTAGAGGTCAACATCCAGTGTCTGTTGAAGCAGACCTCAGGCATGTTATCCTGGTATTCTAAAGGAGCAACATGTTAGGGTAAGGTTGAATATTTGGTGTGCAAGAGACTTCAGAGAAACTTGCCTTAGCATGGAGTACAGCTAGGAAGAAATTAAAACCAAACACTAAAACTCAGCTTTGTGGGAATTCTCTGGTGCTCCAGTTGTTAAGACTCAGACAACCAATCCAGGGGACGTGGGTTCAATCCCTGGATAGGGAACTAAGATCCCATAAGCCAAATGTCACAGCAAAAAACAAACAACAACAAAACCACAAAACCAAACAAATAAAACCTCATCCATATGAAACTGAAACCCAAATTGAGCCCTCTAATGGATCTTTCAAATTCATATCACAGCACCTGTTGACATTAGCCTGGAAATGCCTCCTTAGATGCTTTGACGCTTTACAAAAGAAAACACAATTTGTTCCTAGAGGAAGGATCTTTTATTCTAGATGTAAAGCAGCACCACAGGTAATATTTCCAGGACAGTGATCAGTATACAGCAAGATCAACTTTACTAAGCAGACAGTGGGACAAAGTGCTGTACGTGAGAGTCAGCAAAATAAGTAAGCAGGCAGACTCATGAGGACATCAGATATTAGAATCTTCAGGGGTGTTTTTGCTTTTAAAGTGGCTTATTTTGTTTAAATAAGTAAAGGCAAACTTGTTAGAAAATAACTGCAGGGAAGAACAAAGTTATAAAGAATAATGCAGAAGATTACAAAAAGAATCAAACAGAACTTATACATGTGGAAAATGCAGTTCCCTGTTGCAACATATTAATGACCTATCAGACCGGTTTAAGAGGCAATTAGACAACAGATGAAAAGAGACATCTGAAAGATAGGCCAGAAAAAAGACATACGTACCATAGAGAGAAAAAATAATAGAAAACATGGAAGTGAAGTTAAGAGGCTTGAGGAACAGAGGAAGATGTTCTAAAGAAAAGTGAAAGTGTTAGTCACGCAGTTGTGTCCAACTCCTTGTGACCCCATGGACTGCAGTCTCCCAGGCTTCCCTGTCCTTGAGATTCTCCAGGCAAGAATATTGGAGTGGGTTGCCATACAGTTCTCCAGAGGATCTTCCTGACCCAGGGACTGAACCTGAGTCTCCTGCACTGCAGGCAGATTCTTTACCATCTGAGCCACCAGAGATGTTCTAACATATGCTTGAGTGCTACAGGGAAGAAAGAATGGATGGGGCAGAGGCAATATTTGGTTAGATAATGATTGAGAGTCTTCCAGAAAAACATCAGTTCACAGATTTGAAGTTGTGATTCCCAAGTCAGATAAGCATAAAGAAATCTCATCAAATATAGCATAGTGAAAGTATAGTTTCAAATGCAAAGAATCAATGTTAAAAGCAGCAAGAGGAAAAAAAAAAGATAGTTGGCTTTCCAAGGATCAATTTAGTTAGATTACCAGCTGAGTGCTGAAGAACTTCTGTGGGAGTCAGGAGACAGGAAAATAGTATCTTCAATGTGCTGAGAAAAAGTAAATGGCAACTTCTATTCTCAAATCTATAAAAATAAGTTTTTTTAATGAAAGTAAAATCAACACATTTTCCAGACAAACCAACACTGAGAGAGTTCATCAAAATAAGTTCTGATTAGAATTAAATTCTTAAGGATGTACTTTAAGTGCACAGAACATGGCAACAGATGGAAGCCCCAGCACCAGATGGAAGGACGCGCCAGGAGACTGTGCAGCGCGCTTGCCAGCTAAGGCATTCCAGTCCTCTCCGACTCTTTGCGACCCTATGGGCTGTAGCCCACTGGGCTCATCTGTGCATGGGGTTCTCCAGGCAAGAACTGGGTTGCCATGCCCTTCTCCGGGGATCTCCGGGACCCAGGGATTAAACCCATCTCTTATATCTCCTGCATTGGCAGGTGGTGCTTTACCACCAGCGCCACCTGGGAAGCCCAAGAGATGGCACATATGTGGGTAATTCAAAACGGATGTGGACTGAATAACACAATATTAATGGTCTGTAGGACTTTAAAAATAGAATGAAAAAAACCAATAATATGGGAATTCTTAGAAAGTAAATGCTCCAATGTCCCTGTGTTATCCAGAAGGAGAGTTTAAGATTTGATTAACTCTAGAGGTCGCAAAGAGTTGACACGACTGAGCAACTTCCTTTTCACTTTTCACTTTCATGCATTGGAGAAGGAAATGGCAACCCACTCCAGCGTTCTTGCCTGGAGAATCCCAGGGACGGGGGGGAGCCTGGTGGGCTGCAGTCTATGGGGTCACACGACTGAAGTGACTTAGTAGCAGCAGCAGCAGAGGTCTGTTAAAGGGCTTCCCTATGTCTCAACACAGGTTCGACTTCTGGGTTGGGAAGATCCCCTGGAAGAGGGCCTGGCAATGCACTCCAGTATTCTTTCCTGGAAAATCCCATGGACACAAGAGCCTGACACTCTAGTCCATAGGGTTGCAAAGAGCAGGACAAGACTGAAGTGACTTAGAACACGTGCAGAGGTCTGTTTAAATACGCATATTTAACTTCTAGGGTAATCATGAAAAAGAAAAAAGAAACTTCTAAACTAATGGAACTAAAATGAAACTACCAAAAAAAAAATGTTAGTCCAAAAAAAGGAAGTACAGAATATATACTGGTAGACTTAAATCCAAGTAAGTCACTAATCATATTGAACACAAATATATTACGTCTCAGCTAAAAAGTTAGAAATCAAGAAACCATGGGATTAATCTAGTCTAAATGAGAATAGAAGAAGAATAAAATTAAAAGATAGAAAGAGGACTTCCCTGGTGGTACCGTGGATACGCATCTGCCCCCTTTGCAGGGGACACTGGTTCGATCCTTGGCCCAGGGAGACGCCACTGCCCCAGGGCAAGGAAACCCGCGCACCACAGTCACCGAGCCTGCGCTCTGGAGCCCGGGGGCGAGAGCTACTGAAGTCTGCGTGTTCTAGGGCCCGAGAGCCTGTGCCGCAGCCGCTGAGGCGCGGGCACTGCCCGGGCACCGCAGTCACCGAGCAGCCACTGAGGCGCAGGCACTGTGCAGTGAGAAGCCCATGCACCGCGGCTGGGGAGCAGGCCCCGCTCCCCTCAACCAGAGGAAACCTGCGTGCAGCAACCAAGGCCCGGGGCAGTGAAAAAGAATTAAATACAGCACTGTGCACGCGTCAAAAAAAAAAAGAGACATTTATTATTCAGAAGGCTGATGCACAGGATGATTCAGGTAGAGGATGTGGGGTGGGAGGTGGGAGGGGGCTTCGGCATTGGGAGATTGTGTTCACCTATGGCTGATTCATGTCAATGTATGGCAAAACAAATACAGTATTGTAATTAAAAAAATAAATAATTTAAAAAATAAAAAATTAAAAAAAACATTTAAAAATACGCATAAAAAAGAGCTCACTGTATTTAAAAAGATAGATACACAATGCAAGTGTTAACCACAAGAAATCTGATATAGCTATGTTAATAACAGGTAAAATGGCTTTAGAGCAAAAAGGCTTATTAATGATAAAAAGATCATTTCAGGGAAATTCCTGGGTGGCCCAGTGGTCAGGATTTGGGACTGTCACTGCTGGGCCACAGGCTTCAAGGTGTGGCCAAAAAAAAAAAAATCATTTTTTAATGATAAAGCATTAATTTACCAGTTAACAATTCTAAAGTCTTATTCACCAATAACATCACCTCAAAATGTATAAATCAAAAATTTATAATACAAAGATAAATAAATCCAAATATGGCAACAGATTTAAAATAATCCTTTGATTTGTAGAAGAAACAGAAAAAATAATTTCTAACTGTATACAAAGTATGAGCAAGCTAACAATCCTGACCTGATGGATGTTTACACCTTCTGTCTGACAAATGTAGAGTACATACTATACATACCATTTCCAAGCCTACAAAGAATGCTTTTTATAAACTGACCAAAATAGGGTAATAATGAATGACCAATATACTTCAAAGGTTTGTACTCATTCAGAGCATATTCCCTGATCATAATCCAATAAAGCTAAAAATATAACTAGAATATTCTTATATTTTGGAAATCAAAAACACTTTATATAACTCCCGAGTCAAAGAAGAAATTAGAACTTAGAAAATATTTTACACTAAAAATGAACAAACAATGACATATCAAACTATGACATCAGCTAAAGAAAGACTCAAAGGAAAATTTATCCTTTCAATGTGCATTTTAGAAAAAAAGAAAAAGAAAGTTTAAAAATTAAAGACCTAAGAACTCAAACCCAAAGAAATTTTTTAGAGTGATAATTAAATTTTTAATAGAAAATAAACCTACAACAGGAAAGTTCTTTGTAAAACTAAGAAAGTTGAGAGATTCCTAGCAAGATTCAGGAAGTAAAATCTCAGCCATTTGAGGCAGCAGGAAATTCCCTTGGGGCACAAGGCTCAATGCAGTAACTACAAATGGCACGTGCCATCGAGCTCTCCAAGAATTAAATCACGGCCACTGCAGCTGCGGATTTTCAACACCCCCTGAAAGGAGTTAAGTGTGGAGAGCAGAAAACACAGAGAAGGCAATGGCACCCTACTCCAGTGCTCCTGCCTGGAAAATCCCACGGGCAGTGGAGCCTGGTGGGCTGCAGTCCATGGGGTCGTGGAGAGTCGGACAGGACTGAAGGACTTCCCTTTCACTTTTCACTTTCATGCATTGGAGAAGGAAATGGCAACCCAGTCCAGTGTTCTTGCCTGGAGAATCCCAGGAACGGGGGAGCCTGGTGGGCTGCCGTCTATGGTGTCGCACAGAGTCAGACACGACTGAAGCGAGTTAGCAGCAGCAGCAACAGCAGCAGAAAACAGGTGCTCTGAGCTCTGGGAGAAACTGCCAGGACAGGCCTTCAGATAGGTATCTTCAGGAGTCTATTTTATGATCCCAATTCTTATATTTCCCTACTTCTAGAAAAGTACTAAAATCCTTCATGGTGACAACCAGGAGGTCCACATGACCAGCAGAAACCTTCTGCAAAAATATATGCTTGATTGCCCATTCTCCCCTTCCACTAAAATCACATATGTAGTGACCATCCCCGCTACCCCTTTGGAGTAGTTTCTCAAAGCTATCTGAATGGATGTTTCAGATAGCCCATTTCTCATAGTTTCTCAATGCTGTCTCCTGGGTTATAGTCCTCATTTTGCCCAAAATAAGACTTAACTTGGCAACCCACTTCCAGGCAACCCACTTGCCTGGAAAATTCTCCAGGCAAGAATACTGGGTGGGTTACCATTTCCTTCTCCAGGGGATCTTCCCGACCCAGGGATCGAACCCGGGTCTCCGCATTGGCGGCAGACACTTTAACCTCTTAGCCACCAGGGAAGCAACACTGATTGATGAGTGGATAAATAAGATGTGGTACAGAGAGAACAAGATGGTGGAGTAGGTGACGTGGAGTACATCTCTCTCCATGGATACATCAGCAACACACCTTCAGACACAGAAGTGCAGGCAGAACACCAGCTAAGACAGGCAGGAGGACCTGACCAGTGGAAAGAATATGTAGACCCACGCAAAACTCAGTAGGGCGAAGGAACTAGGGGGAAAAACAAGAGTGTTAGTAGGACTGGACCTGCCCTCGGTGAGTGGGGGAACTGAAGCAGGCGTCCGATCCCCACATCAGGGCAATTGTCTGAGTCAGAGGAGAAACATTTAAGGCTGAGAATGAAATAGCTGAGCGGTGGCAGCCTAAGTGGAATGAGAAGCAGATAGTCCTTGCCACAGGCATGCACACCATGGGCAGGGACACAGGTCTTCTGGAAGGTGCAGCGGCTGGGAGCTGGAGTTTAGGGATCGTGGAGCAATCCCAGTGTGAGGGCTGCTGTTGACTGCAGAGAGACGGATCCAGGGGATGTGAGGGAGGAGATTATGGTGAGAAATGCCTGCGGAGGAAAGCCAGGCACCATGGAAGCAAGGCGATACTGCTGAGTCACCTGTAGGGGGTGGAGCCATCACCATGGCCTCTCTCCCCCACAGGCCAGCATCTATAGCTGCACAATAGAGAGGCTGGCCCATCAACCGCCTGAACTACAGAGTAGGACCCCACCCACGGGGCCCCTCTAAGTGCCTGACACGCCAAACAACAGAGAAGGCCCTCAGGCAAGGGAGCCCTCTAAGTGCCTAAACGAGTGGAGCTATAGAGAAAGACTGGCCAAAGAGGCCTTCTGCTTGCCAGCTACAAGAGGCTGGAAGAAAGACACTGATAGGGCTATAACTCCTGCGGTGGAGGCAGTCCGTGTCCCTGCACACGGGGCGCCACCAGGGTCCCTGCAAGCCAAGCAGCTGCGCCACCTTCATGCTCAACCCTCACTGCGGCAGAGCTGCCACAGGCAAAAAGAGACTTGCATCTATGCACACAGGTTCTCCCCCATCGTGTCCCACTATTTGCGCCCTTGTAGACTGTGGCCTTCGGGCTTATCTGTCAGTGGAGTTCTCACCCTTCTAGACCGAAGCAGCTGCACCACCTCCACTCCTGGCCCACAGACCCAGGTCCTCCAGGGCAGCCTCAGGAGCAAACCCCAGTGGACGACACACATGCAGAGGTGGAATATACGAACGGACATTGAGAGCTCCCACAAAGAAAACGCACCAGCTCTGAGAGCTGTGGACATTGGAGACAAGAACACACAGGAGGAGGACCAGATTAGACTCTGAGCCGCCCCCACAGCAGGTCCAGAGACCAGCTCAGTGCTGGAGGGCATCACAGGGAGGAGGGGGGGCTGTGACTCCCGGCGAGGGGAAGGACTCTGACAGCAGTGACTCAAGGAAAACATTTATTATTTTTGTGTTTTGACTTGTTCTGTAGATGCTTCTGGATTTTTTTTAATTTTCCTTTTTTTTTCTGATTCTCTCCCCCACCCGCACCCCCCATTGTAGTTGTGAATTTTATTGGCACTATGAAATCTAAGTAAGCTTTTGAGCTTTTCCCCCTCAGTCGCATTTTGTATTGTTGTTATAAATCTCTGTCTCTGCATTGGCCTTTTGCATTTCTGTGGAGTTTTCCTTCTTTTTATTTTTTTCTTCTTCCTTTTCTCCCTTTTCTCTTTTTCCATTTTAATTTTTTAAACCTATTATGAGCTTTTCTATGTTTGTTCCTCTGTCTGCTTCTCCTACTGCTCTTCCCCCCTTGCAGCCAACCTCTAATGCGCATGACTCTCTCTCTCTCTACCTCTGCTCAGCTCTGCGTGTGTATCTCCCTTTCCTCTCCTCTCAGCATATTTCTTAGCTTTGTTCTCATTGCTCTATTCCTCCCTTGGCACCTTTTGTTTTCCAGTTTGTGTTTTGGTTAGTTTTGCTCTTAACCGATAGATACAATTTTTCATTTCCTTTATTTGCTGGGTCAATCTATTGTACTTTATTTTGTTGGACTGTTTTGATTTTGCTTGTGGGTGTGTATGTATCTGTGTATATTCAGTCACACTTTTTATTGTTGTTATAAACCTCTGCCTCTACATTGGGCTTCTGCAGTTCTGTGGAGTTTTCCTTTTTTTCTTCTTCTTTTAATTTTTAAACCTATTACTAGTTTTTCTACATTTATTCCTTTGCTTGCTTTTCATATTATTCTTTCCCCCTTGCAGTTAATCTTTAATGTATATAAATCTTCTTTATCTACCTCTATTTAGCTTTGTCTATCTATTCTTTCTTTCTTTCCTTTCCTCTCAACATATTTGCTAGGTAAGTTTTCATTGCTTTATTCCCCACTTGGGACCTTGCTTCAGTTTTGTTTTCCAGTTTGTGCTTTAGTTAGTTTTGTTCTTAACTGGTATATATAATTTTTATTTCCTTTTTTTTGGCCAGGTCAACCTACTGTACTTTGTTTGTTGGACTGTTTTGATTTTGCTTATGGGTATATATGTATATATGTATATTCCATATTATATTATTTTAATTATTATTTGCCTGATTTTGCAACTGCCATTTGTCTAAGGTTCATCTTTGGTTTCTCATTCTTGGGTATTTGTTTTAATCTCACTTAATGCCATAACAAACCACTAGTGGAATCTTCATTTCTGACCAGAGATAAAGCCCTGATCTCCTTGATCTCTTGGAGCACTGACTCCAAGACCCTAGACTAGCAGAGAACTAACCTTAGGAGTATCAAAGAATGAGGACTCACACAAAGGAAACCACTTGAATACAAGACCTGGCATCACACCCAACCACCAGTAGCACCCTGTGCAGGACACCTCATCTAAACAACAAACAAAAGAAAAATACAAACCCAATCACCAGCAGACAGGATTATCACCTCACTCAGCCTTGCCCATCAGAGGAAAAACTAAACTAAAAACAACAAAACAAAACAAAACAAAAACTCAGCACAAATCTCACCTGCTTTCAAAGCTTACACAAACCCTTTTGTGAAGCCTACACAAACCACTAGACTAACATTAGGAGGGCAGACACCAAAAAGACAAAAGAATTCAACCTTGAAGTCTGGGAAAAGAAGACCTCAAACACAGTAAGGTAAGTAATAATAATAATGAAAAGGCAGAGAAATACCACACAAATGAAGGAACAAACTAGCAACACAGAAATCTAAATAAATGAAGAGGAAATAGGCAAACTTTCTGGAAAAAGAATTCAGAATAATGATAGGAAAGATGATTTTTAAAAACCTTGAAAACAGAATGGAGAAATAAGAATCAATTAACAAAGACCTAAAAGAGTTTAAAAATAAACATAAGAGGCAAACAACACAATTACTGAAATTAAAAATACTCTAGAAGGAATCACTAGCAGACTATCTGAAGCAGAAGAACGAATTAGTGAGCTGGAAGATAAAATGGTGGGAACAATTTCTGAAGAGCAGAATAAAGTAAAAGAATGAAAAGAACTGAGGATAGTCTGAGACCTCTGGGACAATACCAAATGCACTAACAGTCAAATTATAGTGGTTCTAGAAGAAGAAGAAAAAAAGAAAGGGTTTGAGAAAAAATTTTGAAGAGATTATATTTGAAAATTTCCCCAACATGGAAAAGGAAATAGTCAACTGAGTCCAAGAGGCACAGAGTCCATACAGGATAAACCCAAGGAGAAACACGCCAAGACACATACTAATCAAGTGGACAAAGAATAAACACAAAGAATATGAAAAGCAGCAAGGGAAAAGCAACAAGTAACATGCAAGAGAAACCCCATACACTTAACAGGTGATCTTTCAGCAGAAACTCTGCAGGCCAGAAGGGAATGGCAGGAAATATTTAAAGTACTGAAAGGGAAAAATCTACAACCAAGATTACTGTACCCAGCAAGAATCCCATTCAAAATTGATGGAAAAAAATAAAAAGCTTTTCAGACAAGCAAAAAAAAATTAAGAGAATTCAGTACCACCAAACCAGCTTTACAACAGACATTAAAGGGACTTTATATATTCAATAAATACAATAGAAGAAAAAGATTTACAAAATCAACCCCAAACAATTAACAAAATGGCAATAGGAACATGCTGCTACTGCTAAGTCACTTCAGTCGTGTCTGACTCTATGTGACCCTATAGACTGCAGCCCACCAGGCTCCCTTATCCTTGAGATTCTCCAGGCAAGAACACTGGAGTGAATTGCCATTTGCTTCTCCAGTACATGAAAGTGAAAAGTGAAAGTGAAGTCACTCAGTTGTGTCCAACTCTTAGTGACCCCATGGACTGCAGCCCACCAGGCTTCTCCATCCATGGGATTTTCTAGGCAAGAGTACTGGAGTGGGGGTGCCATTGCCTTCTCAGAATAGGAACATAAATATCAGTCATTATTTTAAATGTAAATGGATTAAATGCTCCAACCAAAAGACACAGACTGGCTGAATGGATACAAAAACAAGACCCATATATACGCTGTCTACAAGAAACCCACTTCAGATCTCAAGACACATGTAGACTGAAAGTGAGAGGATGGAAAATATATTCCATGCAAATGGGAAGCGAAAGAAAGCTGGAGTAGCAATCCTCATATCAGACAAAATAGACCTTAAAAAAGATTACAAGAGATAAGGAAGGACAGTACATAATGATCAAGGGGTTAGTCCAAGAAGAAGACATAACAATTGTAAATATCTATGCACCCAACATAGGAGCACCTCAGTACATAAGACAAACACAAACAGACATAAAAGGAGAAACTGACAGTAACACGATAATAGTAGGAGACCTTAACACCCCACTCACACCAACAGACAGATCATCAAAACAGAAAATTAATAAGGAAACACAAGTCTTATATGACACATTACATGAGATGGATCTCATTGATATCTTCAGGACATTCTGTCCAAATGCAGAAGAATACACCTTTGTCTCAAGTATGCCTGGAACATTCTCCAGGATAGACCACATCTTGGGTCACAAATCAAACCTCAGTAAATTTAGGGAAAATTGAAATCATATCATGCATCTTCTCTGACCACAATGAGACTAGATATCAATTACAAGAAAAGAAATATAGAAACGACAAATACATGGAGATTAAACAGCATTAAACCAACAGGTTATTGAAGAAATCAAAAGGGAAATCAAAAATTTCTAGAAACAAATGACAATGTGACAACTTAAAACCTATGGGATGCAGCAAAAACAGTTCTAAGAGGGAAGGTTATAGCAATGTAATCCTACCTCAAGGAACATGAAAAACATCAAACAGACAACCTAATTTTACACCTAAAACAATTGGAAAAAGAAGAACAAAAGCCCCCCAGATTAACAGACGGAAAGAAATCATAAAGATCTGAGCAGAAATAAATGAAAAAGAAATGAAAGAAACGGTAGTAAAGATTAATAAAACTAAAAGCTGGTTCTTTGAGAAGGTAAACAAAATCGACAAACCTTTAGCCAGACTCATCAAGAACAAAAGAGAGAAGAATCAAATCAACAAAATTAGAAATTTAAAAGGAGAGGTTACACCAGACAATGCAGAAATACAAAGGATTATAAGAGACTATTATGAACAACTATAAGGCAATAAAATGGATAACCTGGAAGAAATGGGAAGATTCTTAGAAAAGTTCAATCTTCCAAAACTGAACCATGAAGAAATAGATATTATGAACAACCCAATTATAAGCACTGAAATTGAAGCTGTGATCAAAAATCTCCCAAAAAACAAAAGCCCAGGACCAGGTGGCTTCACAGGAGAATTCTATCAAACATTTAGATAACAGCTAATGCCTATCCTTCCAAAACACTTTCAAAACATTGCAGAGGAAAGAACACTTCCAAACTCATTCTACGAGGTTCCCATCACCCTGATACCAAAGCCAGACAAGATAACACACAAAAAGAAAACTACAGGCCAATATCCAATACACTGACAAACACAGATGCAAAAATCCTGAACAAAATTTTAGCAAACAGAATTCAGCAACACATCAAAA
Organism: Nanger dama; assembly: GCA_917880005.1. NCBI lineage: Eukaryota > Metazoa > Chordata > Mammalia > Artiodactyla > Bovidae > Nanger > Nanger dama. The sequence goes on from CAKJTW010000107.1 coordinate 1,297,267, forward strand.
GGCTAATACACCATGATCAAGTTGGGTTTATTCCAGGGATGCAAGGATTCTTTTGCATATGCAAATCAATCAATGTGATACACCACATTAACAAGTTGAAAGATAAAAACCATATGATAATCTCAATGGATGCAGAAAAAGCCTTTGACAAAATTCAGCACCCATTTATGATTAAAACTCTTCAAAAAAATGAACACAGAAGAAACCTACCTCAACAAAGTAAAGGCCATATATGATAAGCCTACAGCAAACATTATTATCAGTGGTGAAAAACTGCAAGCATTCCCTCTAAGATCAGGAATAAGACAAGGGTGTCCACTTTTACTACTATTAATCAACATAGTTCTGGAAGTCTTAGCTACAGCAATCAGAGAAGAAAAAGAAATAAAAGGAATCCAGATTGGAAAAAGAAGAAGTAAAGCTCTCACTGTTTGCAGATGAAATAATACTGTACATAGAAAACCCTAAAGACAGTATCAGAAAATTACTAGAGTTAATCAGTGAATTTAGCAAAGTTGCAGGATACAAAATCAATACACAGAAATCACTTGCATTTCTATATACTAACAATGAAAAATCAGAAAGAGAAATTAAGGAATCAATCCCATTCATTCACCACTGCAACAACAGAAAACTAAAGTATCTAGGAATAAACTTACCTAAGGAGACAAAAGAACTGTACGCAGAAAATTATAAGACGTTGATGAAATAAATCAAAGACAAAATAAACAAATGGAGTGGTATTCCATGCTGCTGGGTATAAAGAATCAATATTGTGAAAATGACTATCCTGCCAATAGCTAGAATATGGAAGTAACACAGATGTCCATTACATTTATGGCACAAACGTGCCATAAAAGGAGGGCATTTGAGTCAGTTCTAATGAGGTGGATGAACCTAGAGCCTATTATACAAAGTGAAATAAGTCTGAAAGAGAAAGATAAATGTCATATTCTAACACATATATACAGAATCTAGAAAAATGGTACTGAAGAATTATCTACAGGGCAGAAGTGGAGAAACAGACATTTACTTACGGACATGGGGAGAGGGGAGGAGAGGGTGAGATGGATGGAAAGAGTAACATGGAAACTTACATTACCACATGTAAAATAGACAGCCAATGGGAATTTGCTGTATGGCTCAGGAAACTCAAACAGGGTCTTTGTTTCTATCTAGAGGGGTGGGATGGGGAGGGAGATGGGAGGGAGGTTCAAAAGAGAGAGGATATATATATACCTATGGCTGATTCATGTTGTGGTTTGACAGAAAAGAACAAAAGTCTGTATAGCAATTATCCTTGAATTAAAAAAATAAATTTTTTAAAAAAGAAAAATAAGATGTGGCGCATATATACATATGTATATACACACACACACACAATGGAATATTATTCAGCCATAAAAAGAATGAAATTGGGTCATTTCATAGTGATGTGGATGGATTTAGAGTCTGTCACACAGAGTGAAGTTAGAAGGAGAAAAATAAATGTATCTTGACACATGTACATGGAATCTGGAAAAATGGCAGCGATGAACCCATGTGCAGGGCAGGAATAAAGAGACAGACATGGTGGATGGGCGTAGGGGGCGGGGGGGGGTGAACTGGGGAGCAGCACTGACACACGGACGCCTGCAGCTGTCCAGTCACTGCGTCCCGGCCAACTCTTTGGGACCCCGTGGACCGCAGCACGCCAGGCCTCCCCGTCCCTCATCATCTCCCGGAGTCCACCCAAGCTCAAGTCCATCCAGTCGGTGGTGCCATCCAACCACCTCATCCTCCGTCATGCCCTTCTCCTCCTGCCCTCAATCTTTCCCAGCATCAGGTCTTTCCAAATGAGTCAGCTCTTCGCATCAGGTGGCCAAAGTATTGGAGTTTCTGCTTCAGCATCAGTCCTTGCGATGAATATTCAGGGTTGATTTCCTTTAGGATTAACCAGGTTGATCTCCTTGCAGTCCAAGGGACTCTCAAGAGTCTTCTCCAGCACCACAATTCAAATGCATCAATTCTTGTAAGTTCAGCCTTCTTTATAGTGCAACTCTCACATCTGTACATGACTACAGGAAAAAGCATAGCTTTGACTAGAGGGACCTTTGTCAGCAAAGTGATGTCTCTGCTTTTTAATACGCCATCTGCATGTGGAAAATAGCTAGCTAGGGGAAAGCTGCTGCGTAGCATACGGAGCTCAGCCCTGTGCTCTGTGGCAACCTGGAGGGGTAGGATGGAAGGTGGGGGAGCTCAAGAGGGAGGAATGCATGTGCACATATAGCTGATTCACTTTGTTATACAGCAGAAACTAACGCAAAGATTTAAGGAAAGAATGCTCTGAATAAAATCTCAGTTCAGTTCAGTGCAGTCACTCAGTCACGTCGACTCTTTGTGACCCCATGGACTGCAGCACGCCAGGCTTCCCTGTCCATCAACAACTCCCGGAGTTTACTCAAACTCATGTCCATTGAGTCGGTGATGCCTTCCAGCCTTCTCATCCTCTGTCGTCCCCTTCTCCTCCTGCCTTCAATCTTTTCCAGCATCAGGGTCTTTCCAAATGAGTCACTTCTTTACATCAGGTAGCTACAGTGAAAATAAAATCATGCAGCCGAACTGCCCTGAAAAAGAGAGGAATTAACTGCTCCTTCCTCCACTGATGCCAGTTCCTCTGGAACTCAACCGTGTGGCTGCCCTTCAAAGCTGAATGATTCTGCCAGAGTCCTCACCAGTGGGGCCTCCCACATGAGGCCACCTTCCTCAGGCTGCTCACTTCTCAACTGAAATCTCATGTGGGTCAATCTGATGAGTGTTGCCTACGTCAGGTAAATCTGTCCCATGTGCAAAGGACACTGTGAAACAGAGTTTCCTGGGTCCTCTTACTTGAAAAATAGGAAGTATCTTGAAAAAAATCTAATAAAATGTATTCAAGAACTTATAGAGAAATTAATAAGTGTTGGTAAAATAAATTAAAACAGACCTAAATAAGTTGAGTAGTACACCATGATCATAGATTCAAAGATTCAGTATTGCTGCATGTAAATTTTACCCCAAATTTATGCTGAGATTTTTGTAATTCCAATCAAAATTCTAACTTTTTGAGTATTCAGCAAGATGATTCTAAGATTTTTATAAAAATTGCAAGAATGAGGTAGAGAATTTGTTCTACCAGAAATTGTCTCATTTTAAAACTACAGTAATTTTAAAAATGTAGTGTAGTTCAGGGAATAAATAAACAGTCAATGAAACAAAGTGGAGAGACCTGGAATCAGTTTATTAATATAAAGAATCTATTAATATAATACAGGCAGAGAAACCTGGCAGAAGAGGCAGTGCAGATTAAGGGAGCAAGTCAGTCTACATAGCGGGGAAGAAACCAATCTGACTTCATACTGCATCTGTGTCTTGTGCTTTAATCTTTGTATTCTACTGCTTTTGCTACAAGTTAATCATGGAGAGCATGTTGTCTATGGTTTAAAGTATACATAACAGCCTGTCTCCTGGACTTTGCCTCCAGTGCCTGAGTTGAAGCTAAGATACCTTTGTCTAGCCCACAAGAAACATTGCGACCAGGCTTGCCTGTAAATGGCTGCAGGAAAGAAGAGACATGCTCCCTCCAGTTTGCTTGGGACCAGAAAACATTTGCAACAGCTTACTGCCTTTTAAACTTTACTCCTTAACCCCTTCTTTCTTTGTTCTATAAAACAACAACCACCACCACCAGCGGCCAAACCTGAGCAAGATGGTTCTTTCAGGTGTTAGTTTACCATCTTCTTGGTTTGCTGGATTTCTGCAAAAGTCACCATTGCTTGTCCCAATAACTTGTTTGTTGGTTGATTAGCCAGTTGTGGCATGAGCAGCATGAATTTGGACTCAGTCACTTTTACAAGAAGTGATTCTGAGACAAGCTTGTATTAATATGGATAAAGATGGAATTGTATTCCCCCCTTTACCATACACAAAGTCAATTCTATAAGAAAGGTGAGATTATAAACAATAGAGAATGATTCTTTCAAAAGGTAAAAGGTAAAAAAAGAAAAAGTAGTAACAGAGGAAAAGTTTGATACATTGGACCATATTAAGTTAAAAACTTCTGTACCTCAAGAAAGTCATAAAGAGGATAAAAAGGCATTCATGTCACATACAATCAACAAAATGCTAGAATCCAGAATATATGGCAAATTCCTAAAATCAGTAAGTAAAGAGAGAGAATAACCCCATAGAAAAATAGACAAAATTTTTGAACAGGTACTTTTCAAAAGAAGAGACCTGAATGCACAGTAAGCATATGAAATAGTGTTGAACATATCTGTCATCAGGAAAATACAAATTAGGAATAAAACACAGCATATCCTCTCCAGTGGCAAGATGTAAAACATCTTGCACTACCTAATGGTGGCCAGGAGAGGGCGTGTAATGGGTACCACCACTCTGAAAAACAATGGCGTGTTAGTGAATTTGAAGATGCCCCACTCCCGGTAATATTTTCTTGCAAAACGTGTGTACATGTGCACCAGGATACATGGTTGTTCGTGACATAAAAAAAAAACACACATGTATGGTTCCTTTACATCAAATTCAAAGACAGGCAAAACTGACTGTTTATTTAGGTTATATATATTGGTCATAAAATGATAAAGAAAAACATGAAAATGATTATGACCCAACTTGGAGTAGTGATTAATTTGTTGGGTGGAGAAGTTTGTGATGAAGTACAAGAGGCTTCTGGGATAAACACTGACAATATTATCTTTCTTAACTAGAGTGGTAGGTATATGAGTCTTTACTTTATAATTGGGGCTTTCCTGATGGCTCAATGGGTAAAGAATTCGACTGCAATGCAGGAGACACAGGAGACACAGGTTCAGTCCCTGGGTTGAAAAGGTTCCCTGGAGGAGAAAATGGCAACCCACTCCAGTAGTCTTGCCTGTAAAATTCCACGGACAGAGGAGCCTGGTGGGCTACAGCCCAAAGGGTCACAAAGAGTCAGACAAGACTGAGCGACTGAGCGTATACAGAGTCTCCAGTGACTATAGTGGCAGATACATGAGTTTTTGCTTTATAATTACCACTAAATCATCCCTTCATCCTCTAGTTTATGCACTGTTTCCTGTGTTACATTTCACAATTAGAAAAGCAGTTCGGTTCGGTTCAGTCACTCAGTCGTGTCCAACTCTTTGCGACCCCGTGAACCACAGCATGCCCGGCCTCCCTGTCCATCACCAACTCAGTAGACATCGTAAAGTTTCACGTGTGCAGTGCTATAGCTCAGCTTCTGTATGAACTACAGCATGTTCACCACCAAAAGTTCAGTTTCCGTCCGTCACCATTTGGCTCGTCCCCTTCACCATTTCTTTATCCCTCCACTCCCTTCCCCTCTGGTTACCTCTGCTCTGTTCTCTGTAACTATGTATTTGTTTTTCTTCAGTTGGTTTGTTCATGTTTTTTTGTTTACATTTTGGTTTTATTCATATTTCATATATGAGTGAAATTATATGGCATGTGTTTCATAAGTAAGACCTTTATTGCCTAATCCCAGATGGTGCTACTTTTTTCCCTGTGCTCCTGTGATCACAAAAAGCAAATATTCCCTGACTTTCTCATTTGCTGAGAAGCTAACAGTTGGATTCTCCAAATACTTACTTCAGCAAAATTATTTTCCCTATGAAATATCATAGTAACATAGTTTCTTTTAATATTTTCAAAGTCTGGTTTAAGTTTGAACTTATCCTTAAATTCAACAGACTCAAATTCAAATTCATCAAATGAATGCATATCTCATGTATGCAATCCTTTTCAGTATGATGAGTCTATCCCTTTTTATCTCCTAGGAAGTATCTCCCTTGATTTTAAGCTGTGTTGGAAGCCTCAGTAGTCACTTATAAATGTTGTTGAAAGTACTAGAAACCAGAGTTCAATTAATTCCATTTTTTATAAAGAGGAGGAAGGTGGATTTTGCAAGCCTCTGTCTGATAGGTCAATTTGAAGCAAGATTCTTGGAGGGGTTGACTGTGAGCTATATAGATTTGCTTTGGGCACTCTTAATAAAAGAGGATATGAATTTTTTTAGAACTCAATCGTAAACAAAGCTTTTTTTCCTTTTGAGTAACTAGCATGAACTTTTTTTCAATTTTGATGAGAATTATACAGTGTGCTGATGAGAATTATTCAGTGGTAAAGAACCCACCTGTCAATGTAAGAGCCACCAGAGATTCAAGTTGGACCCCTGGGTCGGGAAGATCCCCTGGAAAAGGAAATGGCAACCTGTTTCACAATATTCTTTCCAGGATAATCCCATGGACAGAGGAGCCTGGCTACAGTCCACAGTCGCAGAGAGTCGGACACGACTGAGCGACTGCTTATGCACGTGCACATGGGGTGTACTGTCTCAAATTTTGCTGCCATCTCCTAGGAGCCAGTTTTCAGTTCAGTTCAGTTCAGTTCAGTTGCTCAGTCATGTCCAACTCTTTGCAACCCATGGACTGCAGCATGCCAGGCTTCCTGTCCATCATCAACTCCTGGAGCTTATGCAAACTCACGTCCATTGAGTTGATGATGCCATCCAACCATCTTGTCCTCTATCGTCCCCTTCTCCTCCCACCTTCAATCTTTCCCAGCATCAGGGTCTTTTTAAATGAGTCAATCCTTTGCATCAGGTGGCCAGAATATTGGAGTTTCAGCTTCAGCATCAGTTCTTCCAATGAATATTCAGGCCTCACTAAACAGTCCACGGAATTCTCTAGGCCAGAATACTGGAGTGGGTAGCTTTTCCCTTCTCCAGGGGATCTTCCCAACCCAGGGATGGAACCCAGGTCTCCCACAGTGCAGGCGGATTCTTTATCAGATAAACCACAAAGGAAACCCAGGAGCCAGTTTTAGGCTCTGTATCAACTGTGAAAACATTTACAGTCTGCACAACTGGATTCTATTTTCTGTCCTTGGTCAGCCTTTCCATTCTGATTTAAAACTCCTTGGTCCTGTTTTATCACGCTTATTTGTGCCCTGTCATTATACTGTATATTTTCTGTATAAGACACTTCTAAATCCTTAGTAAAACAAGATAAAGGCAGCAGGCAGAGAAGAGAATGAGAAAGCAGACCAGGGAAAACGTGAATCTGGTAGAGAAAACCATGACCATATGTTCCGGCATGGCTTCTCTGAGCAGCAAATCTTGGTGGGCAAATCAAATTTCCTTTCTTAATAATAAAGATTTAGATTGAACAAATAGATAAGGAAGGTATCATGGAAGTCTGAACAAGAGTTGGAAAAGAAATTCCAGACACAGAGCATTTCAGAAGGGAGAGAGTTTATTAAGAACAAAGAGCAGAGACAACAAGGGCGCTGCCTCCTGGCAGGCCAGTGAGAGTCCACTATAGAAGAGCAGGTGGCTCAAAGGACACCTGATCATTTGATGGGTTAGTAGCCAATTTTTATAGCCTCAAGACAAAGAAAATTCCTGCTGGAAGGATGGCATTAGGTGATTGGTTAGGGCACTATTGGGTGAGCAAAACTGGGCAATTTTGCAAATTTGGGGTCAGGAAGCTCGCTGGTAGGGACCGGGGATTTGGGCAGCAGTTGCAATGGGGCTCAGTCAGTTCCAGAGATGACCTTGGTTCTGGGCTCTGCCTCATGACCTTGGTGCAAGGACTTGCACCTGTGAGCCTGGGAAAGGACTCCACAGAAGGTAGGGAGCACAGGCCTCACCTGAGGTGTCACGAGACCCTTCTGGTCGGCAGGGAGAATGCTAATAACAGCAAAGCTCCTGGGAAACTTAGAATGTTTGCCTGTAAGTCAAGAAGGTGATGGAGAAGGCAATGGCACCCCCACTCCAGTACTCCTGCCTGGAGAATCCCAGGGATAGGAGAGCCTGGTGGGCTGCCGTCTATGGGGTCACACAGAGTCGGACACGACTGAAGCAACTTAGCAGCAGCAGCAGCAAGAAGGTGACCCAGAGAGAATTTGAGAGTGGTCGGGCTTATGCATGGACCCAGGCCGTGGCCACAGGCTCAGTATATTCACCAGTGACTTGTGTAAAGACCTTAATGGCATCCTCATCAAAGTTGCTAATGCAGTAGATTATAACCAGACAAGGTATGGAACACAGTACATCAAAACCGAACAAGGCACAGACTGGGATGAAAAAATGCTGGCTTCAAATTCTCCTCTGCCCACATTTTAGAGTGTCATCATGGGCAAGTCACTGAGGAGCCTTCATTTCACAAGCTTTAAGTCAATAATACTTACCCTTAGGCTTGTTATAAACATTAAAGTCAATATATACAGCACCTGGCATAAAGTAGCTACTCAATAAATGTCGAATATATTTGATTGCATAATTAAGATCAGAAAACATTAGGCAGGCTGGAGAGATGAATCATGTCTAATAAAATAAGATGGCTTTATTTTATAGTTCAGATTGGGTTAAAAAGAATAAATAAGTAAATACACCAAAACAACTTGCCAAATTTCAGGGACAAGAAGCCATGGGCATAGCTCTCTCTACAAACCTCTCTGCAGTGGGTTCTAACCAGTGCACTTTGTGCAAACCTTTTAGCCAAAGCAGATCTTGTAAAGAAACTGGTAGTTTCCAGTCAAAAAGCAAACATCTCATATGTCCGTTCAGTGATCTGGCACTGCCCCAGCAACACAAGCTGGTGGTCATCCTCCCCTAGGAGTCTCTGCCTGGCAGCCTCCCAGCTGTGGACCCCATGGATCCCACCGCAGTAAATACAGCCCCCAAGGCAGCACCTGGAAAGGATTCGCCTCACTGCCTCTCCCTCATTCTCATTTTCCTCAGTTCTTCTCATCACTGCTTTCAGCACATCCCAGGAAAGCTCTGGTTCGCCTCAGAATTCAGAGGTAGAACTTATTCTTGGTGAGGGCCACAGAGATACTGGGTCAATATTTTACCTGAAAGTTTTATGATGGCTCTCAATCCATAGAAAGAGAAAAGAGCCTCCTGAACTCCTATGCCTAAAGAGGCAGGAGAGTGAAGCATTCCCCACAAACCCACTTCCCTGGCTCTGAGGAGAAATGAAAATTTGGCCTCTATTTTTGGCCCCATTTGTTCAGCAGAATTTGGTGAGTAGCTACCATGTGTCAGGCACCACAGTAGCCATGTAAAAGTTGTTGATGGAAATAATAAACAGTCTGTAATAAGAACTGAAAATGGTTTTATTTGATCCCAACTGAAGAATGTGGCCTTGGAGACACAGATTCAAGAAGCAATTGAATTGTGTTCCACCAGACTAAAAAATAGGGGAGGCTTATAGAGGCAGAACCCACAAAATGACACAAGTTGTCAGGAATTAGGGCTGAGGCTGGTGAGAAGTAAGGGAGCCTGTCAAACAAGGATTGAGTGGGGTCCAAAATGGCTGCACGGTTCAAGCAGAGGCCTTGAAACCATAAGGTTGCACTGGCATTTGCTAACAGATACAGCTTTGACAATGGCATTCTTGAGTCCGACATAGTTCAAAAAAATTCATGTTCTCAATGATGCAGGAATGTGTCTGAAACTATGACCACCTAGCTCCATTTTAAACGCCTGAACCACAGTTACTCCATTTTTATTTTGCAAATGCATTCTACTCTTTAATGGTTAAAGCAGATGTACAGTATATATTTAATGGGCCACAGACAGACTGTTCTGGTTGGCCTAAAGTTCAAGTTAAATCAAGTATAAGCCAGAACGATTTCCCCATAATTCAATATGTGAATGCTTTTTCCATCAAAATGAATAATGCTCTCTCCCATTGGTCCCGTAACTGGCCATGCCGGATCATGCCAGTGGTCACAGACACCCCATCAAAAAGCAGCAAGCCCGTCCTGCAATCCTGGCTCAACTCCTCCCAGCTCACTGGACCTTTACCCCCTGTGACAGTCAGCTCTCTGAAATCCCCCACCTGCTTGCTTGTTTGTCATCTATGATGTGTATACTAGTCCTAGCCTCTGACTGCTGTCTTGACTCTGATCCAGGAGCCCACCCAAGGCTGCATTTAGTGACTGCCTCTGCGCCCCACACCCTGTCTCATAGGCAAGTGGAGCCCAGGGCTGGGCTGCTGCAGGCTAGCCAACAGCCTGCCCATGTCATCTCCACCTAGGAAGGGGGAAAGCACAAACCTCAGTGGGTCTATCAACCTGCACAGCCTCCCTGACAGCCTGCCCATCCCGCAGCCAGCACAGCTTGAAGATCCTCACAGACCCTCCAGTCCCCCATGTGCAGAGCAGGGGGCTCTCTGAATTCTCCTTGGGAAATAATCTAGGCAAATGCACAGGTATTTAATATTGCTGTTCACGATGCTCCCAGAACCTGGAAGGGATGGCAAACCCATTGGATCCCCTCTTGCCTTTAGCTATTGCCTGATAGATGACAAGCCAGCACCTGCTTCAAAGGCAGCCGGGCTTCGACTCTTGACATTCCACAGCTGGGCTGTGCAGTTAAGTAATGGTCCACGCAGCTGGGCTCCCGGCTTCCAGGTGGCTTCCACCTCGAGCAAGTCTCCGCAGCATATGCTCATGCTAGAATCAAGGAGCCTTTCATAGGAACTCAAACTGTGACTGCATTTTACAGCCAGGAACTTTCCTTTTCTGCCATTAATCTATATCATCAAAAATAAGAGTACTGGGAAGTCCCTGGCAGTCTAGTGTTCAGACTCTGCACTTCCATTGCAGGAGGTGCTGGTTTGATCCCTGGTAAGCTGTGTGGTGCAGCAAAAAAAAATAAAATTAAATAAAACTACACCTTTATAAAAATAGGAATGCTATTCTCCAGACTTAGAAGAGCTGGAATGTTTCTACTAAGGAAATTGCAGTGTGGCCAGAAGAACTCTGGGCTAAGCAGAGAAAATTAAAGTTTATTGAGTACCTATTATTTTCCAGTTCTCTAATCACCACAATTCAATTTGATAAATACTTTTATTTCCATTCTACTGATAAAGAAACTTCAAGACTCAGAAAAGCAAGACTTTGGATAACTTGCCAGTACCATAAGTGGCAAGATCGAGATTTGCGCCCAGGTCTATCTGAAAGCTCAGCCACCTTCCCCACCAGCCTCCTTCAAGCAGGATCACTGGGAGCACATCTTGGATGGTGGCTATCACACAGGACATGGACCAGCCCCCTCCACTCCCTTGCTGAGCTCGGTGTCTCCTCTCTCAAAGCGGAACAGCTGACCTCATAGTACTTGTGATAATCAAACATGAAGGCATCTTAACAACTCAAGCCCTCAGGTCTGGACTCCACCCATGAGCCCGGAGCCATTGTCACCTGAGAATCTGCAGGTGCCCCCAGTGGCTGGGACCTCAGGCCACAATTTAGAATAGAAAGGCGAGTTTCCCCTGGGGTAGGCAGTGAAGGGCACTCTCAGAAGCTGCAGGTGCCCAGGCCACCTGCCCCTGGACCTGTCTCTACCTGGGGACTGGAAGACTATGACTCAGAGGCCCTTTCATCTCAGCTCCTGGATTAAAACGCTGGGTGAAACCTAGTGGGATTCAGGTATGAGTATGAGCCTTAAGGACAAAGGATTTTCTTTTTTTTTTCTCTCTCTCTCTTTCTGAGTAAGAAGGAAAGAGGGTCCTGTCATCTTTGGAAGAGTGTGGTAGCAGCCGTGAAGGCCAGCAGTGCTGACGAAGACAGGGGCAAGACCAGGAAGAGCCTCCTGCTTCGGGAACAGGGATCACAGTCATTCCAGGAGAGGGCACACCAGGAAGAGGGCCTTCCAGGAGCAGCTAGAGAGGATGTGGGAGGAGGGAGCCTGAGGAACCCCGACAGGGACTCTCAGAAGATGGACCTTGAGGCAGTAGCACCTGGGGGAGGGCCCAGGAGAGACTATAGGTCATCTTTGCGTTGGACTGTCCAGATTAAAGACAGGAACGAAATTCACCTCGTGATGATTGGTTAGGATACAGTTGTATATTAAGGTTTTGGGGAAACAGTGGCTCTTTCTAACCTCGCCAAGATTCACATCGTCTGTATAATTCATGTTCTCTACATGAAAGGGATTAATCTGACTTTTCTTGTGAGGGTTCCAGCCAATTTACATAGAAGTGCATGACACCCAAATGAAACAGCACCTCCTATGTCAGTGCATATTCATAGAAGAAAATTAAAATATGCAGACTGTGAAAAGAAGGAAAAAAATACCCATCGTCCTATGACCCAGAGTTGACCCTTAGGGGAATCTCTTGGGGAATTACCCTTCCACATGTATTTCTACACATATATGCTCTAGAAATAAGGCTGTGCTATCTCTGCTGATTTGTTATGTGACTTTCATTCACTCAACTATAGCTTTTTAAAATATCAATAACTATTCATCTTCAATATTATTTTTGATGGTGGCATAGTATTCCATAGTATTGTATCCAATTGTAACTTGATAATTCTTCTATTGGTTGAATGTTTAGACAGTTGACGATTGAATTTTTAAATTCTGGGGGAGGTCACGTGTTTTAAAAAGATGTAAAATATATAAAATAGCACAAAAATATCTGTGTGAAAATTGCATTTTGACTACTACAAAACAGATAATGATAAAATTCCTGTAGTTAAATCTGTGTGCTTATATTTAATTTCATCACTAGGATAAATTCTTGGAAGTTAACTCAAGCTGTGTGCACATTTCCTCCCAATTTTTTACTTTTAAAATACTCAAATGTAGAGAAAAAGCAGAACAGTACAATAAACATAAATGGCAGTCTGTCAGGCTCCTCTGTCCATGGGATTTTCCAGGCAAGAATAATGGAGTGGTTTGCCACTTCCTACTCCAGGGGATCTTCCCAAACCAGGGATAGAACCCCAGTCCCTTATATCTTCTGCATGGACAGGAAGGTTCTTTACCACTAGCGTCACCTGGTATTAAACACATGACATTTCACCCTATCTAGTCCAGTTAGTATCTCTTAAGTACAATAGTCATTAACCCATTTAACCACAACACCACAATCACACCCCAAAGTTTTGACATTGATTCAGGAATGTTTTGGAGCTTCCCTGATGGCTCAGATGGTAAAGAATCTGCCTCCATTGCAGGAGACCCAGGTTCAATCCCTGGGTTGGGAAGATCCCCTGGAGAACAGAATGGCAACCCACTCCAGTATTCTTGCCTGGGAAATCCCATGCACAGAGGAGCCTGGCAGGCTACAGTCCATGGGGTTCCAAAGAATCAGACATGATGGAGCAACTAACACTTTCACTTTTTCATAGAAATGTTACCCCAAGTTTCCCCAGTTATCCTTCAAATATCTGTTAGCTGTCACCCACCACCCCCACAGCCTGGATTCAATGAAAACATAAGCATTACCTTTGGGTGTCATGTTCTTTTCAGCTCCTTTAATTCAGGATCATTCTTTTGCTTTTTATTTTCTTTCACAATGTATTAGTTATCTAATCTACCTCTTCAAACTTAGTGGCTTAACTCTAAACGGATGTTAACTCACATTTTTCTGTGGGGTAGGGACTGGAGAATGATTTAGCTGTGCAGTTCCAGCTTGGGGTGGGTCATAATGTTGCAGTCACAGGTCTCCTAAGGAAGCAGCCATCTGAAGGTTTGCTTGAGGCTGGGGGTCCCTTCCAAGGTGGCTTACTCATATGACAGACAAGATAGACCTTGGCTGTTGGGAAGAGGTCTCAGTTCCTCACCACATGGACTTCTCCATAGGACTCCTGATGTGTCCTTCTCATGACTTGGTGATTAGCTTCCTCCAGAGCAACTGAGCCAAGAAGATACAAGGCAGAAGCCAATGTCTTTGAAGACCCAGCTCTGGGAGCCATACACAGTAAATTCTGCAATACCTTATTATTTACACAAGCAAGCCCTCGCCAGTGTGGGAGGGGACTACCCAAAGGCATGAATACCTAATAGCTAGGATTATTAGAGGGACACCTTGGATGGTGGCTATCACAGATGACATTGTCATTTTGAAAAGTCCAGGCCAGCTCTCTTGTAGAATATTACACATTCTGGATTTCTCTGATTTTCTCCTAACTAAATAATGTATATGTCTTACAATATCACATCAGGAGGTACATAGTGAGGTGTGTTCTCTTACTGATCATGCTAAGTTTAGCTATGTAGTTAAGGTAGTGTGTGTGACGTGCACTCTACATTTTTGATTCACTAGTAGCTTCTTGACAAAGCATCTTCTCTTGGCAAAGCATCAAAATCACACATGCCAATGTCTGGGGTGATTCCTCTCCCAAAGAATTGAAAGTTCCCTTGTGCTTTGGTTACCAAACCAAACTTGGGTCTGCTTACCCAAGCAGCACAGCAAAGCCAACCTCTTGATGCCAGATTGTGGTGAAGGGAAGCATAAGATTAATACAAGACAACAACAAGAGTATGGGCAGCAAGTGCTCAAAAGACCTGAACTCCCAAGTAGTCTCTTCGGAAGAGTTCTTAAAGGTAAGGCGACGGAGAGGGTCACAAGTTGCCTGATCAGCTCATGGACAACGTTCTTCTAATTGGTTGGTGATGAGATCATCACGTGGTGTTTGGGGACTCTCAATCATCAACCTTCTGGTTCCAGCTGGTCTGGGATCTATGTGCTGGTGGGCAGCAGTTCACTTCTTCCACGTGATGGATGTTTTCAGTCTATGCTCAGGATATTATCTATAGCCCGTGAGGAGTAACTGAAAGTTCTTGACTTTGTTAGCGAAACAATTATCATTTTGTCTTGCTTGATGATTTTCCTTACTTTCTGCACTTTCTCACTTCTCTGATTCAATTTGCTCTTTGGAACTTTGCAACTTGGGGAAGGCCTAGCAGGCTAAAGTTTTTCTACAAACAAGAGGCAGGGTTCAGAGGTGGGGGAGGGAATGTCTATCCCCAGGAAGGCCCTACACGGTGCCTCTCTGTTTCATTTTATACTACCAATCTTTAAGTAGCAAACAGCTGTGTGTGTGTGCGTTTTGGGGGGGGTGGGGTGTTTGATATTAATATCGATGGACATTCTGAAGAATGCCATTTTGACAGGGAAGAGGTGAAGGGATACACCTCACCTCACACTTCACACAGGGAGTGAGGTCTGTCTTATTTTTCTTTGTGGTCTGTTTGCCTTACACAGTGTTAGACAAATATAGTATCATGCATTTAATAAACATGTGGTGAATAAATACAAAAACAAACAAAAATGGAAAGAAACTAGGAGAAGCAGAGACAGTTTCTAACTTACAAACATATGGAACCAAAATATTACTTTCCACCAAAATAAATGACTGAGTCTTTGGGTTCTCAGCCCCTCCATTCCTGTCGTAGGGTGGTTCTGGGGCTTCGTCCCCACTGTCCTCGGGCCCTGCCCCCACGAGGGGCCACGCTTCCTTAGAAAGCACACTGCATTCGAATCCCCCTTTCCCTTTTCTTTACCATGATGATAAAATGCTTGCCTGGCGTCTTCTGTCTTGCTAGACCTCTTAGTCACTCCAGGAAGGAAGTAAAGTACCAAGTAATGATGTCTTCCTAATGATGAGAGCCACGGTAAATGGAATTGCCTGAGCTAATCCAAATGCACTTCTGTGTTCAGAATTACCCTTTCACATTCGATTCCATTTTCAAGTCATTTTCTCTGTGCCATGTTGATCTATGAGACCTCCCCCTGAGCTGCATAAAACTGTGGTAAGGTGTCCCACAGTGAAGAGAATAATTAAAACAACAGGTCTCAGTTTGTAACTATCTTTTTTTCTATTATAGAAAAGAATGTGGAAAAGCACCAGGTACCATGGAGTTAAATGCCCCCTCTTCAAGCCTACCTCAGTCCATGCTCTCATACTCAGCTAAGCTGGATCAGTGGAAAATGACCTTCTCAAACATGTTCTTCCTCCGACCCATTCATATAAATGCAAGAAGTGAGAAGCCAGAACACAGCAGAAAGAAGAAAGGAAAGAGGAATGAAGGAGGGCAGGAGAGGGGTTGATCTTGCCTACCAGGGCCAGGCACTGTCACACAAACTGCCTCACATGAGAGATGTGAGCTAAAGGGCATTCATGAGTTGCTCGAGATCACAGGTAGGCAGGAAGTGTCAGGCGGAATTCCAAAGCTAAGGTCTCTCTGCTGCCAAGGCCAGAGCCCTGAACATCAACATCACACCACCACACTAGTATGCCCTTTTTCATAAATTAGGATAAAAAGCCCTTCACTTCCAACATTTTTTGGCTTATCTTTCATACTTCCACCCACCCAACAGTCATACTCACCCTAAATTCCAGTCTTATTAGACGATCCTGAAGCACATCATGTACTTTAAACTTATCAAAGGGTGAACATATCCAAAAGAAATGAAATGTGGCTCACAAAGAGATATCTGGATTCCCATGTTCATTACAGCATTATTCACAATAGTCAAGATATTCAAACACGCTAAACGTCCGTTGACAGATGAGTGGATAAAGAAAATGTGATATATATGCACAATGGAATATTATCTAGCATTTAAAAGAAGGAAGGCCTGCCATTTGCAACAGCAGGAATGAATCCAGAAGGCATTATATTAAATGAAATAAGCCAGACGTGGAAAAGCAATATTTCATGATTTTACTCACATGTGATTAACTTAAATGTCAGATTCATAGACCCAGAGAGCAAAATGGTGGTTACCAGGGACTGCAGGGAAGAAGGAATGGAGAGATGTTAGTCTAAGGGTGCAAAATTTCAGTTATGCAAGATGACTAAGTTCTGGAGATTTAAGGTATAGCATGGGACAATAGTTAACAATACTGTATTGTATACTTGAGATTTGCTAGGAGAGTACATTTTAAGTGTTCTCACTGCAAAAATAAAAATAGTAACTATGTGAGATGGCAGGTATGTTATTTAGGTGTGTGACTATTTATTATATTATACTTTATGTCAAAACATCAAGTTGTACACCTTAAATATATACAATTTTTCTGCCAATTACACTTCATTAAAACTAGAGAAATTTTATCTTATAATATTTGACAGCTAGTATGGTTACATTCAGAAAGTATATGGACTATGTGGGAGAAAGCGAGGGTGGGATGATAGGAGAGAATAGCACTGAAACATGTATCATGTAAAATAGATGACCAGTGTAAGCTCCATGCATGACGCAGGGCACTCAAAGCCAGTGCTCTGGGACCACCCAGAGGGCTGGGGTGGGGAGGGAGGTGGGGGCGCACATGTGCACCTGTGGCCGACTCATGTCGATGTATGGCAAAACCCACTACAATATTGTAAAATAAGTATCCCTCCAATTAAAATAAATAATTTTAAAAATTTATATGGACATCCCTGGTGATCCAGTGGTTAAGAATCTGCCTGCGTGCCAATGCAGGGGACATGGGTTCAATACCTGGTGGGGAGGATCCCACATGCCACAGGGCAGCTGAGCCTGTGCACTCTAGAACCTGTGCTCTGCAACAAAAGACGCTGCCACAGTGAGAGAGCAGCCCCACTCGCCATGACTAGAGAAAGCCCTCGCGCAGCAGTGATGACCCAGCGCAGCCAAAGCAAACAAGCAAACAACTTATTTTTTAAAAGCATGCGATGAACATCCTCCTATCCACTTCTGTATGATGCCTCCCAGTTTCCCTCCTCTCACTCAGTACATTCATGTGTCATATTCATTTTCAGAGATATCTTATGCATGACCGACAGATTAAGAAAGGTTGTTGCTGAGCCGTGAAAGATGCTGGGATTCTTGGCCTCTGAAGGAGAGGAATTCAATCCTGAGCCAGTGACGAGGCTTGATTGCTCAGAGATTTTGTGCAGTAAAGTTTTATTAAAGTATAAAAGAGATAAAAGCTTCTAATAGACATCAGAAGAGGGCAGAAACAGTGCCCCTGCTAGCCTTCAGCAGTATGTTATATTCCTATCAGCAGGCTGCTAATTAGGGAAAGGAAATGTCTCAAAACTCAGAGTGGCACCAGGCTCCTCACCCACAACATGCATTTTGAGATAACAATGGCACAAGGTGAGTCATCCCGGGCCATAAAATGATTGACATTGATCTTGAAGAAAGGCAAGTTTCAAGCAAATACATAGTCTCATTAACATAGCTTAAGAAAACATTTGCGTGAGTAAAACATATTGGTTTGTCAAGTCAGTTCTGAGTCTTAGGCAGACCGACTTAAAGAAAGAGTCTAGGGTAGTTCATTAACATAGCTTAAGAAAAACTGTATGAAAGAACTATACAAAAAGATCTTCTTGACCCAGATAACCATGATGGTGTGATCACTCACCTAGAGCCAGACATCCTGGAATTCGAAGTCAAGTGTGCCTTAGGAAGCATCACTAGAAACAAAGATAGTGGAGGTGATGGAATTCCAGTAGAGCTATTTCAAATCTTAAAAGATGATGCTGGCAAAGTGCTACACTCAATATGCCAGTAAATTTGGAAAATTCAGCAGTTTTCCACAGGACTCCATCTTGAAAATGAAGGAACTACCCTATGAATGAAAAGGAGATGAACTACCCTAGACTCTTTCTTCAAGTCATTCTGCCTAAGACTCAGAACTGACTTGACAAACCAATGTTTTACTCACGCAAATGTTTTCTTAAGCTATGTTAATGAGACTATGTATTTGCTTGAAACTTGCCTTTCTTCAATATACAGTACGCCTGCATATTGCCACCAAGCTTATTTACCTTCTAATCAGAGTACATCATGCGAAATTCTGGGCTGGATGAAGCACTGTTGTAGCCACGCACTCTGGGGAAACAAACTCACTCAGAAGGACAATGCAGATAGCGGAGGGCAGTTTATTGCACCATTGGGCCCAAGGCAGAGTCTCCTCTTAGCCAAGGACCCTGACCGGTTTTTGTGAAAACCTTATATGTTCTAAGTATATGTGCCACCTCCCTAATTCCCTGAAACTAGTCTGAACAAAGGAAAAGAAAGATACACTCAAAGTGAACCGTGATTCATATGCCTTAAGCCTAGGTAGTTAACAGTGGACAATTGTCAATAGGCCTGTGGTCATACCCCAATAAGCGTAATAGAATTTATGATTATATTCGGTTACACAGGTATTTAGGGTATTCTTTTAGGCAGGGAGTCTAGGTGCAAGCCCTGGGGCTCATCCATCAGAGGGGTCTGGTTTTCCAGTTGGTATGTTGTTTCCATAGATACTGGGCATGTAGCTCAAAGTCCACAGTCTGGCCCAAGCTGGAGTCCTGCTTTCGAGTTCTGTTCTGTCTGTTTCCTCCTCAGCACAAGCTGGAACCAAGATTGCCAGGAGAAATATCAATAACCTCAGTTATGCAGATGACACCACCCTTATGGCAGAAAGTGAAGAGGAACTAAAGAGCCTCTTGATGAAAGTGAAAGAGAGAGTGAAAAAGTTGGTTTAAAACTCAACATTCAGAAAACGAAGATCATGGCATCTGGTCCCATCACTTCATGGCAAACAGATGGGGAAACAATGGAAACAGTGACAGACTATTTTGGGGGCTCCAAAATCACTGCAGATGGTGACTGCAGCCATGAAATTAAAAGACGCTTAGTCCTTGGAAGAAAAGTTATGACCAACCTAGACAGCATACTAAAAAGCAGAGACATTACTTTGCCAACAAAGGTCTGTCTAGTCAAAACTATGGTTTTTCCAGTAGTCATGTATGGATATGAGAGTTGGACAATAAAGAAAGCTGAGCACCGAAGAATTGATGCTTTGAACTGTAGTTTTGGAGAAGACTCTTGAGAGTCCCTTGGACTGCAAGGAGATCCAACCTAAAGGAAATCAGTCCTGAAAGTTCACTGGAAGTACTGATGCTGAAACTGAAACTCCAATACTTTGGCCACTTGATGCGAAGAACTGACTCATTGAAAAGACTCTAATGTTGGGAAGAATTGAAGGCAGGATGAAAAGTGGATGATAGGAGATGAGATGATTGGATAACATCACTGATTCGATGGACATCTGAGTAAGCGCCAGGAGTTGGTGATGGACAGGGAAGCCTGCTGTGCTGCAGTCCATGGGGTTGCAGAGTCGGACACGGCTGAGCGACTGAACTGAACTGAACTGAAGAAAAATGCATTGGTTAACTCAAGGTTTGAGAAAAGTTAAGGTTAGGTGGAACCAGGCGTCATCATGGCAACACAGAATTTTAAAAGAAACCTCCTTTTAAACTTGTATAGAGAAGGGGAAAAAATCTGACACCTGCAGTTTGTTTCTTCATGTTGCTTAAGAGAGAGATAAAAGTGTCTGACACTTGTAGCCTATTTCCTCAGTTTGGAGACCCCTAGCCTTCCTACCTGTTACCCCCTCAATTATTTCTATTTATTCTTTATTTTAATTCTGTCCACTTTATTCACACAAATAGTCCTCTTCCTTACCTGCTATTCTCTACCTTGTACTTTTTTCTTTGTAAAATGTCTTGGAGATCGTTCTTTTTTTTAATGGCACCATACTATCGCACTGATGTTTCTTTTCCCAGCACCCTGTGACATACATTTAAGGTGTTCCCAATCTTTGACTACCCCAAGGTATGTTGCAACAATTAACCTAGTGTGTTGTGCACAAGGATGAATGTATCTCTAGCACAACTTCGTAAAAGAGGATTGCTAGATTACATGGAGGTACATCTGCAATCAGGAGGGATCTGCCAGGTTGTCCTCAGTAGGGCTCAGGCAAGTTTACACTCCAACGGCACACGACAGGGCTTGTTTCCTGCCCACACGGGATCACATACATTCTCAGCCTTTGACCATCTGACAAGTAAAAAAAAATCAGACTATACGTTTCGGGGCATCCATGCCTTTGCCTTTACTTTTGAACCTTCCTCTGCCTCTCACCCTGATCTCTCTGACCTGTGACCTGTCTACTCTGAGCACTGCCAGTCTCTATAATTCCCACAAGCATGTAACTCCTATAGCTCGTCGTCCTTTCTGTTATTGAACCTCCCACATTACTTGGTTAGACATCTATCTCCCTATTAATTTCTCCAAGGCAGGTACTTTGACTTAATCACCTTGATGTCCTCAGCACCTGACACCAGGCCTAGAAGATATATAGTTGTTTAATGAATATTAAAAATACTTCAATTGCATATGAGCTGGTGACACCATTATTAACAGCACACTAGGTTTTTGTAGTTTGAGATAACTTCTCCTCTCTCATACACGTGATACTCTGTCCCTGGAGCCACTCTGCATCAGGAGCCTCCCCTGCTTTGCCCCTGAGTACCCATTCTGTGTAGGCGTCCCTGGTAGCTTGACTGGTTAAGAAACCTCCTGCAATGCAGGAGACCCTGGTTCAATTCTTGGGCTGGGAAGATCCCCTGGAGAATGGGTAGGCTACCCTCTCTGTTATTCTTGGGCTTCCCTGGTGGATCAGATGGTAAAGAATCTGCCTGCAATGCACGAGTTCTGGGTTGGGAAGATCCACTGAAAAAGGGCATGGCAAACCTCTCCAGTATTCCTACCTGGAGAATCCCCAAGGACAGAGAAGCCTGGTGGGCTACAGTCCATGAGGTCACAAAGAGTCAGACACCACTGAGTGACTCAGCACACACAGCACTTTCTGTGCAGAGATCAAGGAGATAGTGACTGGGAAAGAACTGTAGACTCCGTCATCAGATCTGACGCCATCCTTCCAGGAAAAGGTCTGGGTTTGGCTTCTGAAAGCAAAGTTGGAAAAATGACAAATGTTTTCTGCTGCCATGTGTGCCAGACTTAAAGGGAATACATCTGATCCAAGGGGGCTTCCCAGGTGGCACTAGTGGTAAAGAACCCGCCCGCCAGTGCAGGAGACATAAGAATTGCAGGTTCGATCCCTGGGTTGGGAAGATCCCCTGGAGGAGGGCACGGCAACCCACTCCAGTGTTCTTGCCTGGAGAATCCCATGGACAGAGGAGCCTGGCAGGCTGCAGTCCATGGGGTCACACAGATTTGGGCACAACTGAAATGACTTAGCATGCATGCACACATCTTACCCATGACTTAACTAGAAAGGGGTTAGCTTTACTATTTCAGCCATGGAAACTTTCTCCCAACTTTCCTTGCAAATAGTCACTGCTTAAATAAAAGGTTATATTATTGCCAAGTAAAACAAGCCAGATATCTTTGAAATGAAAGCATGGAGCTAGTTTGTACATTAAATATGTATTTGAGCTTCATGAGAACCACTCCTGACTACTTTGAAAAGGAAATGAATGTGACTTTATCATCAGCTCTGCCCATTTTTCTCATGTATGCAATGTGTCATCCTCCTAGTCTACCTCTGTGCTGGTTAAATGAAGAGAAATGATGATGCATCAGATCTACTTACCTTAATTTCATTGTTTCTCATCATGAGCAATTTATATGAGAACTGACATTAATTAATTCCACCTTCATCTGTCATTTAGTTCAACATTTAATCTAGTCCCGTGCATCAGATAAAAATGTAGTGTTCTAAATGCTGAAGTTTTACCTTGAGTGTAAAAGGAGGTCATAAATCTAAGACAGCACTGGCGTCTTGTCCTTTGCCTGCCACTCCATCAACCGTAAGTAGATACTGGATTCAGGAAAGTTCAGGAAACAGAGCTGTCGAGAAGGATGGGCTTAATGTGGAGGTGTGTGTTGCCATGACCAGACTCTCAGTTCTTAATGACCCTCACAATAAGAAGTCTATTCTGAGGAATGCTAGCAGAAATTCTAGCAACCTTCACATTGAGTCAATACTATTTCTAGCATTCCACCATTGTCTTGGGTTCCTTTTTAGAGCCACAACAAAGACCAGACACATTCTGATGTGCCTCTTTGCAGAGCCAACCTCGAGGCTGAGGCCCGCAGCGCTTTCCCATTGCCGCGATCCCTCTCTCCAGTCTTCCTGTCTGGAGCTCAGCACACCTGGCACCCCGTGTGGGCTTGCTTCTCCCCCTCCCACCACTGCTCAGTGGCCATGCTCTAAGTGAGCAGATCACTCCTCTCTGTTCTGAAGCTGGGTTCTGCCTCTTCCTTCACAGGTCCAGGGCTGTGGCCCTGTCATTCACCCTGACTCAAGTCTGTGTGTCCTTCGAAGGTCCTCATTTTCTCTTGTCGTCTCGCTTCACTCCACCCTAAGGGCTGAGGCCCATCCTCACACCCCTGAGGCTTGTGGTTAAGCCTCTGATTCTGCTGCCAAGCACATTCCGGTCCACACTGCTAGCCAGAAACCTGGGGGTGAGGATACCCTGCACCTCTATGGGGACCACGGACAGTGGTTGCTCGCTCGAATTGTCACCGTTCACTGTTCTCCCTGAACACCTGACTCTAGGTGTTGGATGCAGTGACGCTTCTGCCCAGCCCTATCAGTGCAACAACACCCCCTCAGCCCAGCCCTTGCTTAGCAAAGGTCTCGAGAGAGCTCTCCAGACCCTGCTCTCCGTCCTCTTTGCTGTGGCTAAGCCATCCTCACCCACTGAGCTCATGACGGATGGCAAGAGTCCTAGTGATGTAGAACACTTAAAACCATGCTTTAATCTTTAATTGTCACTAAATAAGACATCTTCCCATGAACGAAAACAATATAAGGGGGCTTCCCTGGTGGTCCAGCGGCTGGGACTCCTTCCTCCCATTGCAGAGGGCCCAGCTGGACCCTCGGGCAGGAAACCAGATCCCACACGATGCCATGAGGAGTCCGCAGACTGCAACTGGAGAGAGATCCCGCGGGCCACAGCTAGGACGCGGTGCAGCCAAGAAAGAAGAAACGATAAAGAAACACAGCGAAAAACAAGAGACTCTCTCCTTCAACCACAGTCCATCCCTTTTCCCAAAGGTGAAAATTTGGAAAACTCACCTCCAGACTTCTACTGTGTATATACATCTCACTGAAACGGAGCAGCTCCACATCGTCCTTGCTCCCCACCGCGTCCTCCACATGCCTCTTGCCTGGGGAAAACTTCAGTCAAAGAATAAGCTTGATCAGAGAAGTGAGAAATGCGGAAACAAAGGACAACAGCCAAGGAGACTAAATAACAATAACGCAGTCATCAAGCACAGTCAAGGACTTCAGTTCTTTCTCAAGGGTTATAGATAATACTCTGAGCCGCGTCCTGTGAGCTGTCTTATAGATACCAAAACACCACGTGAAAAAGTTAACTACCTGATGATCAGACTGTACCCAGGACGTGAGCTGCCACGATTCTGAGAATGGACCCCAAAGAAATGGGAACAAGTGCACCCCGGAACTGAAGATGAACTGTACCAAAGCAACAAGATGATGCTGGTCAGCCCACCGACACCAGGTGAAGATGACTGTTAGGGATGCAGGTGCTATTTCTGCATGTAACCTCCTGCCCCCAACTCTGCCTGTGAAACCTCTCACCCCTGCTTGTCGAGGGTGGGGAGTCAGCCTTGGGACAGATATCTGCCACCCACCCCCAGTTGCCAGCATCTGAAATAAAGCAAACATTCTTTTCTACCAACCTGGCCTGCTTGTGGGCTTTTGAGCAGCAAGCAGCCAGAACCCCGACATGTGCCTTTTGGTAACATTATAAGGAGATGAACACACACAAAGAAGATTTAATTTAAGGGGAGATGACACCATACTATACACTATTATCTTCAATTTGATGGTTTTTTTCATTAAGTTTGATATTGGTATAACAGATTCAATTCCCTGTTGATATACACACCTGCCTTTGCAGGACAGCATAGTATTCCATAGTTTATATGAACTGTTGTCTATTTAACCATAATTCTGTTGATACATAATTAAACTGAATACAGTTTTTCAGCACTACAAATAACGAGGTGAGCTACATTCTCATACATAATATTATAAACAGTTCAACAAGTTACACAGCTAGGTGTACATTTAAGTGACAAAGAGCTGATGCAGCAGCTGGCGAGGCAGCTGGAGAGAACGGCGAGGGAAAGAATGATGTGGAGCTTGTGATCTTCATAACCGTGGAGAGACCAAGAGTGATATCCATAGAAGAATGAAACAACCACTGTACATTTTGGAAAATCACTTTGGTTGGCTTATAGAAGAGAGATGAGAAGAGAGCAAGAATAGGGCCACAGCAGCATTTAGAAGGTTATTAACATCCAGGCTACTGTGGTAAGTGTATACACAGGGGAGGGGGTTGTTCATCCACGCGATAGGTTACACAGCTCTTCAAGCTACATTAATATAAAAGAGTCATCATTTTAAAACACAGACTAGGGCTTCCCTAGTGGCTCAGTGGTAAAGAATCCGCCTGCCAGTGCAGGAGACACGGGTTCCGTCCCGGATTCAGGGAGATCCCCCAAGCTGTGTACCTGAACCCCTGCGCCTCCAGCGTTGCGCCTGTGCTCTAGGAGCCACCTATACTGAGCCCTCCTGTTGCGACTACCGAAGCTCGGGTTCCCTACAGCCCCTGCTCTGCAACAAAAGGGGCCACCACAATGAGAAACCCACATACCCCAGCTGGAGAGTGGGCCCCGCTCCCCACAACCAGAGAAAAGTCCTTGCAACAAGGAAGACCCAGCACAGCCAAAAAAAACTTTAAAAAAGGCAGAATAACTCACATAGACACTGCTAGCATATCGATTTTTGTTGGTAATGAAATAAAGCAGTCAACAGAGTATGCACATAAAAGGAAACTGGGCAATAAAAGTTGCCTACAAATAAATTGTAACGATTTTTCTGAGTCACCAAAATAAAGGAGATTTAATCCCAGGCTACATTTTAAATTCCAACAACCTAATCTGGGAGACCTGGCTGAAATTATGAGAGGAGACATCACCTTTTGTGGTCTAAAATACAACTGTAGGCCCAGCCAGTTCTAAACAATTACCTTGGCTATGGTACAGGAATAATTGGTGGGGTAGGCAGTACCCATCAAGGGCACTTGAAAAAGACTCAATCAGGTGGGCATGGGAGGTGGTCCCCACTTAAGTAACAAGGGTCTGGAAGCAAATATGCTTAGAAAATAGTTCATTTCCACTTGGCCTCCAGGGTACAGCCCATTGTCTGCATTTTCCTACAGACTGAGAAAGAACAAATGCATTTCCTTTTGTCTTAGAAATGTTCACCTTTGTCTTTACCCAAATTTGTATTTCATATTCATTTACTATCATTCACCAGTTAATATTTGGAGAGAATGAAAGAAGCACTCCTGAACTGGTCCTTCCCTCTGGCTGGAGAGTTCGATGACTCACAAGTAGGTGTCATCTCAAGAGACTGAAGGCTGGCAGGAAGAGGATTCACCTGGGAAGCTGAGGCTGAGCCGGTGCGAGCCACTGGGCAGGCGTGCTGCTTCTCTCTCTCTTGATGCCAGCACTGCCCCTTGCCATAGGATGTGGTTGCTATGGTGACAGTGTAGAGAGGAGAAGGAGTAGAGGGCACCCTCAGACAGCAGTGAAATGTCTGCCTCTACGCCTCTAACCTGGCTCCAGTCCTGAGATGCCCACAGCCTGCCGAGGAAAGACGAGGCCAAGAAGGCTGGGCAGCGGCTCCTTTGTGTCCCCGTCGCCAGCGTGCAGGCCCCACGCTGTCAGACTCCTCCCATGCACTTTTGGTGATTTTTCTCTCAGGGTTTCGACACCCCCTTATGCTATCTTGCTTCCATCACGACTGTGTCAGCTCCATCAGTCCTCAGCCGTTTAGCCCAATCCTCCCTTGGATACAGGGGAGGTATGCGCAGCAAGAGCCATGTCCAGAGGCCAGTGCTGTGCCGCCACCTGTTCCCTCCAGCAGCTCATCCCAGGCTGAGCTCTGCTCAGGTAGGACCCCCACCCCATCCATAGGCGCCCAAGTGCCAGGCCACATTTCCAGGTGATTTATAATAGGGGAGTGAAAAGTGAAAGTGAAAGTGAAACTGTCAGTCCCTAAGTCACGTCCGACTCTTTGTGACCCCATGGACTGTAGCCCGCCAGGCTCCTCTGTCCATGGGGATTCTCCAGGCAAGAATATTGGAGTGGGTTTCCATGACCTTTTCCAGCAGACCTTCCTGACCCAGGGACTGAAACTAGGTCCCCCGAGTTGCAGGCAGATTCTTGACCATCTCAGGCATAATAAGGGGAAGAGATAGATAAATATCTCAACACGCCAAACAAAAGGTACTAAAGACAGAGATAAGAAGGACAGCTAACAACAGGAAAGAACAACCCTAGAACACCTAAGCTGATATGTTTCGATGTGTACACCTCAAGCGTGTATTTGTGTGTAAAGATTACAAAAGAGACTACAAAAGAATCAATGACTTTGAAAAGAACCAGAAAAAGTCTATTTTGTAAAGCCAAATGCAATTCGAACTTTAACAGAGATCTGACTTTTAGACTTTTGCCTAAAGTGAAAAAAAAAAAAGGGTTTTATATTCCCTTTGACTTGTTCTCCTTAAAACTTTTGGAAATCTTTAAAAACATTTTTAGAATGAGGTTGTCGTGCCCTGGTCACGTGCCAGGCCCAGTGCTGGCATCTTCAACTAAGTGGCACCAAAAACAGCACTAAATCAAATTCTGATGCTTTACTACTTTTACATAATGATTCAGTATAAATTATTTTATTTCCTTTGTGATTTTTCTTTGACCCATGGATTTTAAGAAATATGTAGCTAATTCACCATTAAGGAATATGTAAAAAGGGTTAATATACCGGGTCTGAGACCACTATCCTTTGAAAGGTCTGTGAGGTTGGTCCTTGGCTCCCGTATGGACACTTGGGTTTTTCTCACCATTTGATAACAGAAAGAGGGACTCATTGTACCAAAATTATTTATACAAATAGTGTTTCTCGTGATGAACACCAGCTTCCTTTGTGGAATCCAGAATTTTGACCCATGCCAAGTACAAGGTGCCTATATGTCTGAGCTCCAGTAAAAACCCTGAACACCTAGGTTCAGGCATATTTCCCTGGGAGACATCTCATGAATCTCATAATCATTTGCTGCTGGAGTGATTGCTGCCTGTGTGGCTCCACTAGAAGAGGACTCTTTGGAGATGGCACTTGTCTTTCTCCAGATTTCCTCCACAACCCCCTTCCCTGTGACAATTTTGTTCTGTTTCCTTTACTCCACTCTGTCCAGGTACCTGTTGAGACTTTCAAATAAACTTTTCATTTCTCTTATCACATTTTTATTTCAACATAAACATAATTTTCATTTATGTGCTAAAATTCCCTTTTCACATACACTGGCCACCTTTTCTGCCACATCCTGACCCATGTTTTTCAGTTATTTTATTTTTTGTTGGGATATAGTTGCTTTACAATGTCATGTTAATTTCTGCTGTACAACAACAAAGTGAATCAGTCACACATATACATAAATCTCCTCTTCCTTGCATTTCCTTCCCATTTAGGTCACCACAGAGCATTAAGCAGAGTTCCCCGTCCTATACCGTCAGTGCTCTTTAGCCTCCTATTTTTTACATATTATGTATAGTTTCCATTTTATACATAGCCTATAGTATATATAGGCTTCCAGGGTAGTGCTAGTGGTAAAGAACCTGCCTGCCAATCCAGGAGACATAAGAGACACAGGTTCGATCCCTGGGTCAGGAAGATTCCCTGGCAACCCACTCCAGCATTCTCGCCTGGAGAATCTCCATGGACAGAGGAGCCTGGAGGGCTACAGCTCATAGGATCGCAAAGAGTCAGACAACACTGAAGCGACTTAGCACACATGTGTGCACATAGTGTATATATGCCAGTCCCAATCTTGCAGTTCATTGCACCTCACTTCCCCACGTGGTAGCCATACATTTGCCTGTGTCTCTATTCCTGCTCTGCAATAAATTCATCTTTACCACTTTTCTAGATTCCACATCTATGCATTAATATATATATTTGTTTTTCTCTTTCTGACTTACTTACCTCTACATGACACCTGTATTTTTTCAATTAAAGTCCTTACTTTCTAGTTCCAACAGGTGCATCTTCTCTAGTTCTCCTTCTATGATGACTCTGTTCTTGTCCAGGGGTTGCATCTCCTTTCCTTTTGAGCGTCTCATATTTTTTTATTTTTTGGTATGCTAGCTATTTTGCGAAAAGAGTAGTTAAAACAGAAATAAAAACCACTGATGCTCAGATAAGGGCCCACTGTTCTGTCAGGCTTCTAGTGCACATGCGCAGGTGTGGGTGATGGGCACGGGAGTGGTCTGCCTCAATCGAACCTCTAGTTCCCCAAGTCTAGTCTTGCGTCTTTCCTTAGATTCCATTTAACGCTAGCCTCAAACATTTTGAAGGTAGCACCAGAGTTTTCTTGGGATTAAGACACCTACTCTGTGGTACCTTCTCATGCCCCAGCAAACTAACACAGATAGGAACGCAGGTATCAAAGTGGTATCTTTGACTGGGTTGTCCAGCATCAAAAACACAGAGGGTAAACAAAGTTCCCACACTACTGCAGCAAAATCATAATAATCTTTATTTAAAATCAGAGTCCACAGTGAGAAGCCATCCCATGTAAGTATGTACATGCCCGATGCACTGGGTTTCCCCATATCTTTCCATTCTCTCAGCTCCTGGATCATCACCAAAACCTGTGGGGGAAAAAAAAAAGGTCCCAGTTAGTGGACTGTCAGCACTGAACTCCGGCAAGCCAGGTGACATCTGTGGGTCCAGCAAGCTGAAGTGACCTTCTACTCCTTCAACCATAGTTATTGAGCCAGCGCTGTGTCACACACTCAACCCAGAGCGGAAGATACAGGGTAAGAGGAGAAGCTGGGAAACACCCCATGTCTTCATATGAGGAGTGGTCAGCCAACCCCTGTAGTTGGTGCCTGGGGGCAGGAGGCAAGGGGAGCAGAACTGCCCAGACTGGGAAAAGTGGCTGCAGCCCCGGGAGAGGCTGGAGAGGCCTTAGAATTCCTGTGTGTCTCTGTCTGAGGTCTAGACTGGGAGGCCTCCTGGGCGGGACTCTCCAGGCTGGGCAGTTGAATCCCAACCTTTCAGTCACAAAACTTGGAACATCTACTTTCTGAGCAGTCTGGTTAAAGACCACCAGGCTCAGAATCAGATTCCAAGACCCTTCCCAAGATCTGCACAGTCAAAATCTCCTGTTTGATAACCTCCCAGGTCAAACAAACAAACCAGCAACAACAAGTAAAAAGAGCCCCAGGCTCCACACCTAGCTTTGAATTCAATAAGCCCTGTGAGCTTGGGAAATCACATCACTTCTTAAAGTCTCTTTAAGTTTCTTCCTACAAGCATGGGTAATATCTTTTCCAGGAGTTTTAAGAATTAAACAAGATAACACATATCCAGCACTTGGAGTCCCCAGGTTTCAGGTGGCACAGTGTGTTGGTGGCTCAGTCGTGTCCGACTCTTTGTGACCCCATGGACCGTAGCCCTCCAGGCTCCTCTGTCCACGGGATTCTCCAGACAAGACTCCTGGAGTGGGCTGCGATGCCTTCCTCCAACGGATCTTTCCGACCCAGGGATCAAACCCACGTCTCCTGTGTCTCCTGCGTTGGCAGCTGGTCCTTTACCACCAGCACCACCAGGGAAGCCCTCCCTCAGCAACAGTGACAATTAAATGTCCCTAAACATTAGAAATGTCAAGTGTTTAAACATGATTACCAAATGTTCAGTAATAAAATTCCAATGCTACTAAGTTTTGGGGGAAACCCTGAGAATACACAGGCTGAGGAAGGCCCTGGGGCAGAGGTGCCCCCACTGCCACACACCTTCCCATCCCCTTCCCTCACCCCCGTCTTTTCGGGTCCCTGCTTCTCTCCTCCGGGTCACCCTTCACTCTCTGTAGGTAGAATAATGTCCAGGGAACGGTGACGAGTGCCAGCCACACCCTCATTCTTGGGCCATGTCATCCCAGCAACTCCTCACACAGCCCTCAGGGGGCAGGCGGTGGCATGGCTCCGTTTAAAGGGGGAGCAACTGAGGAAAACAGAGGGGAGGCGTCTGCCAATCACACAAGCAAGTCACACAGCTTGAACGGGGTGGGACCAGGAAAGGAAGCTGGGCAGCCTCTACTCCAGACGCCTGAGGGTGTGTGTGTGTGTGTGTGTGTGTGTGTGCACAGTACGCCTGCAGTGTGGTGTGAGTGGGGTGTATATAGGGCTGTGTGTGTGTGGTATATCTGTAGTGTGATGTGAGTGGTGTGCACAGTGTATACAAGGGGTGTGTATCTGATGTGGTATGTGTGTGTAGTATGCCTGTAGTGTGGTGTGAGTGGGGTGTATATAGGGGTGTCTGTGTGATGTGGTATATAGTGTGTCTATAGTGTGGTGTGAATGGTGTATACAGTTTATATAGGGCTGTGTGTGTGGTATATCTGTCGTTTGATGTGAGTGGTATGTACAGTGTATATAGGGCTGTGTGTGTCTGTAGTATGGCTGTAGTGTGGTGTGAGTGGTGTGCACAGTGTATACAGGGGTGTGTGTGTGTGTGTGTGGTATGTCTGTAGTGTGCTATGAGTGGTGTACACAGTGTATATAGGGCTGTGTGTGTGTGTGGTATGTCTGTAGTATGGTGTGAGTGGGCTGTACAGTGTATATAGGGGGTTTGTGTGATGGGGTGTGTGTGTGTAGTGTGTCTGTAGTGTGATGTGAGTGGTGTGCACAGTGTATACAGGGTGTGTATGTGTGTGTGTGATGTGGTGTGTGTGGATTTGCACACACGCAAACACACGTGTGTAGGGAAGATCCTGGTGGCTGTGGGGTGCAGGCCGCTGTCCTCTGAGCGGCGCCTGCAGAGCGCCCCTCCTCTAACCCTGCAGAGCGTACCCTTCCAGCCTAGCTCACAGAGCAGCCCTGGACTCCTGCAGCCCCTCAGGGGAAGGGGCGAAAGCAGCAGGAAGCCCAGGCAGGAGGGCAGCAGCGGGGAGGAGGCCGCCTCTTGCACCCCAGGCCCCTCTGCCTTCTGCTCCTTCCTTCCCCGTGCGGGACCGGCCCGGCACAGCCAGATTGTGGGCGGGCTGCACCCGATGTTCTCGCCAGTACGCGGCCTCCAGGACCTGCAGGGGTCCCTGACTGCCTGACCCCAGCGTGCTGAGGGGCTTCTCGTCCACAGGGGGAAAGGCCCCCAGCTGAGCACTGTCCTCTGACTGGCTGGCACAGCCCGGGCGGCTGACCTCTCCCCGAGGAGTGGGTTCTCTCCCATCATTTCCTGAGTGCGTCGCCCGGCCAGGCATCAGGTGGGAGATTATCTGCCTGCACAGGGTCCCGGGCGCTATCAGCGGGGGTAGGCTGGCTGCCCGGGCTCCTCAGCCTGGCTGCCCTTGGAAGAGTTCTGCAGGCAGCGCCGCGGGTTCCAGAGGGCAGAGACGATCCTCTTGTATTCCCTGCGGAAGTTCTTGTTCAGGAGCCCATAGACGATGGCGTTCAGGCAGCTGTTGAAATAGGCCAGGAAGTAGCTAGAGACAAACAGCCCCTCTGGGATCCGGGGAGCCACCTCTTCGGGGTCAATGGCCACGGCGAGGCCGATGCAGTTCAGCGGCGCCCAGCAGATGGCGAAGATCACGAAGACCACAAACATGCTCAGAAAGCTCCGCACGCGACCGGCCCAGGGGCGCGGCTTGCTCTCCGCCTTGACCTTCCTGCGGGCGCGCAGCACCAGCACCCAGATGTGCAGGTAGCAGAAGCACACGACGGCCACGGGCAGCAGGAAGTGCACGAGCACCACGGCCGCCGTGTACCCGGGGCGCTGGCCGTCTGCGCGAAGGTGCAGGAGTAGACGCGCGGGTCGTACTCCAGGGACCCCACGAAGAAGTTGGGCAGCAGGACCAGCAGGGTGAGCAGCCAGACGAGGCCGACGTAGAGGGTGGCGTGCCGGCTGCGGCAGAGGCGGTGGTAGGTCACGCTGCGGCAGACGCAGCAGTAGCGGTCGACGGCGATGGCGGTGATGTTGAAGACGGAGCCGACCACGCTCAGGCCCATCACGAAGGCGCTGGCCTTGCAGTGCGCCTCCCCCAGGGCCCAGCCGTTGTGGAAGATGGCCGCAAGGGTCAGCGGGTAGGGGGTACAAGGCTACGGCCAGGTCAGCAAACGCCAGACTCACCAAGAACAGGTTACCTGGAGCAGGAAACAGGCAGAGAGAGTCAGGAGGAGAGCTTGCGATCTCTAGCCTCTAGAATATTCTAGAATATTCTAGCTTCTGTCCCTCCCAGGAGGGACTCTCCCAGGACACCGATGTGCCACCATCACCGTGCATCTGGGGGCCCTTGCAGAGGCTGCAGGGACCACCTCAGGGGTTCACAGCACCTGGCCAATGGAAAGGACCCAAAAGGCACAGCGATCAGAAAAGCCAGGTCTGATCCCAAGGGGGCTTGGGGAAAGGGGGCTCAGAGCCATTCAGTTGGGAGTGCCCCAAGTCAGACCCTCAGGAAAAGCACATGCTATGTCTGTAGCTACAAACAGACCTACAAGGTAGAACAAGTCCTCCCTGTCCCCATACACATTGTCACCCCACCTCAGAGAAGACTCCTGGGGAAGCTGGAAGACCCACAAGCAGGCTTCTTAAAATGTCTGTTTTAGCCTCAGATGATTGAGGTCACCTCACTCAGAAACAACTGAAAAGACATTTGTTAGTTCCCTGGGAGTTCTCAGGACCCAACTGTTCCTGAGTCCAGAGCTAAGTCAGGATCTGAGGGAAAAGTGTTAGTCACTCACTTGTGTCTGACTCTCTGCGACCCTACGGACTAGTAGCCCTCAAGGCTCCTCCGAACACAGAATTCTCCAGGCAAGGATACTGGAGTGGGTTGCCAAGCCCTGCTCCAGGGGATTTTCCTAACCCAGAAATCAAACCCAGGTCTCCTGCATCGCAGGCAGACTCTTTACCATCTGAGCCAGCAGCGAAGGGTCTGAAGGAAACAGGGTGTACCTGAATAGAAAGGAGCTCATTTGAACATGTGGAAGTGCTTTCCAAGCAGTGAGCTTCCCTGTCTCTTGAGACTTTCAAAGACAGGTTGGATGGTAGAGGAGAACCCTACCTTAGGGTAAACTGTGAGATTCCTTCCTATTCTACAATCTCGGGACTCTGTTTAGTTAATGGGAGAAAATCCCCCTCAAATTATTTCATGCTGGTACTACAGGCAAGAAATGCACATCTCAGGACCTGCTTGGGATGTAGGGGAATCTCCTGCTTTTTCATTTACTTCTCAGCCATGTTCTGTCTCCACTGGTAGATTTCAGTTTCTGATTCCACTGTGCATATATGCATGCTAAGTTGCCTCAGTTGTGTCCGACTCTGTGTGACCCCAGAGGCCTCCTTTATCCATGGGATTCTCCAGGCAAGGATTCTGGAATGGGTTGCCATGCCCTCCCCCAGGGGATCTTCCTGACTCAGGGACTGAACCAGTGTCTCTTATGTCTCTTGCACTGGCAGGCAGCTTCTTTACATCTAGCACCACTTGAGAAGCCCTTCTGACTCCACTACTTAGACCTTACTTGGTGTCAGAGAGTGAGGGATTACCTCTTTCAAATTTGTTGTCAGATGACTCAGGAATAATTATAGTTGATTTACAATATTGTATTAGTTTCAGGAGTATAACATAGTGATTCAGTATTTTTATAGATTATACTCCATTTAAGGTTATTATTGGAGAAGGCAATGGCACCCTACTCCAGTACTCTTGCCTGGAAAATCCCACGGATGGAGGAGCCTGGTGGGCTGCAATCCATGGGGTTGCCAAGAGTCGGACACGACTGAGTGACTTCATTTTCACTAAGGTTATTATACAATATTATCTGTGCAATTCTTAAAGTTTATTTTGCACATAGTATTTTTCTCTCTGAATCCCTTATTGCTATGCTCCCCTCCCCCATACCCTCACCCCACGGATAACCATGAGTTTGCCTCTGTATCTGTGACCCTGCTTCTTTTTGTTATAGTCACTATTTGTTCTATTTTTAGATTCCACATAGAAATGGAAACACGCAGTGTTTGTTATTCTCTGTCTGACTTATTCTACCAAATAGAATGGCATCCAGTTCCATCCAAGTGGCTGCACGTGGCAAAACTTCACTCATTGTTATGGCTGAGTAATATTCCATTGTGTATGTGTATTCACCACATCTTCTTTTATCCAGTCATCTGTCGATTGCCTCCATACCTCGATAATTGTAAATAATGCTGCTATGAACATTGGGGTACATATGTATTTTTTGAATTAGTATTTTCTTTTTCTTTCAGACATATAACCAGCAGTGGAATTGATGGATCATATGGACAGTCTATTGAATGTGATAAAATATTTGCAAACGGTATGTCCAATAAGGGGTTAATATCCAAAATGTAAATAGCTCATAAACTCAATATTAAAAAAAAACAAATAAACTGATCAAAAAATTAGTGGAAGACCTAAATAGATGTTTTTTCAAGGAAGACACACAGATGGGCAACAGGCTTATGAAAAGATGCTCAGCATCACTAATCATCAGAGAAACGCAAATCAAAACCACAGTAAGAGATCACCTGACACTCATCAGAATGGCTATGACCAAAAAGAACACAAATAACAAATGCTGGTGAGGATGTAGCGAAAAGGGAACAGAACCTTAATACACTGTTGGTGGGAATGTAAACTGATGCTGCCATTGTGGAACAGTTTAGAGACTCCTCAAAAAAATGAAATTAACTGTTGTTTTGACATTTGGAAGTGGGCGCTGGAAGTTGGAGTGACCTGGGGTAATCTCAGTGCTGTTACTTTTTAACTTGACTAAGTCCCTGAACTTCTTTTCTCTGTGATGATTGCTTTGTCAGTTCTGTTCTTTATTTTTGGAGCAATCTATTCCCCTCCTCAGACACACGTGGCCTGGCTATTTCTGTGACAAAAATCCCTTCTTTCCAACGTGGGGATGCTGGCCTCTACAGGGCCCACGGCCTCCTGGTGGGGTGGCAGAGGAGCTTCCAGCCCTTGCAAGCACGGGCGGACAAAGGCTGGAGCGGCTGGGAGCAGGTGCGGCTCAGCCCGCTGTTCCTTGGGAAGCAAGTCAAGCTCTGCAGTAGTAATGAGGCCCAGCCTGGAATAACACCCCAGAGGCGCAAACAGCCTGTAAACAGTGGGTAGAGCACATTCAGCTCCACGTGGAAAGTGATTCAGTTACTCTTTCCCATTACTCCGGCTGTTCCTGGAAGGCTGAAATCAACCGGTTTCTGCTGTAGATCCATCTGCCCAGACGTCCTATCGTCTCCAGCCTTTCTTGACAAAATTCCAAATTAGAGGAATAAAATTCTTGCCGTGTTTCCCATCTCTTAAGAAGCCAGGCCCTGTCTAGAGGAGAGTCAAGGGGAGGCTGAGTTCTCCGGTCCCATTTTCTACAGACACGTGAGAAATCGAGCAGGACACACAGTGCTGCCCATCACCCTGGGCACAGGCCTCTAATGAGCACTTATCTCACAAGCCTTGGCGTGACTGACTTCCATTGGTCTCCATCAGACAGGGCATGTTAGTGGAGACAGACCTTCACAACAGGGTTTTGTATTAATATGGATGGAACTCCTCCCAATATTCATACCCAAAGCACATCCTTCCACATACACAGCCACCACGGTCCCCTCCCTCTCGGCCCACTTTTCCTTTTGCAGGAAATCTAGTCCTCAGTGGGGATGTGTTAATCTGGAAGAGAGCCAGCAGATGTTGAGCTATCTGGTCTTCATAAGAATTCCGCATCCCTTTTCCCTGTGCCCACTCTATTTTCTAAGAAGAATGTGTTGGTTTTACATTGTCTCTGCTCTTTGAGCTAAAAGTAGCAATGCAGAAATAGATAGTCATGGACTCATTTGCTCAACAAATACTGCTGAGTATTTACTGGGTACTGGCTCTGACTGTGGGCCTCCCGGGTGGCTCAGCCGGATGCTCTGACTATGCTGGGGCTGAGGATAGTGTGGTAAGCAAGAACGACGCATCCTTCTTCTCTTACAAACCTCATGGTCTCACACGGGACAATGATGAAAGTGAGATGTAATGGGACTTCTCTGGTATCTAGTGGTCACCATGCAGAGCGGCCAGGTTTGATCCTGGTCAGGGAACTAGATCTTGCATGCTGTAAATAAAAAATATCCTGCATGCAGCAACTAATGAACCCCCATGCCTCAACGAAGACAGGAGGCATGCTGCAACTAAGACCCAGTGCAGCCATGTAAATTAATGAAATACAGTCTTTAGTGAGATGCTGTGAGTGTTATGATGGGGAAGTTAACACTATCATCTCTATAATCCTTTCCAACGAGGTTAAACTTCCTATCCCTTGAGGTCTTCCTCCATCTTTCACTTCCTCAAAAATGTGTGCTATGTCCGCTGAGCACCTATCATGCTTGGGTAGGGCCCAGTGATGGCTGAAAGACATGCCCCTGCCACTGAGATGCCCACAGTGCTGTTGGGGAAAGAGACACAGAAACTGTCTTTTTGTGTAGGGAGAGCTGGGTGGGAGACAAGCATGAGGGGATGAGAATACTGGGGAAAAGTCGAGTCATCCTGGGGCTGAGGGCAGTGGGCAGTGGGGTGAGGATGAAGCTGGTCAAGCACGACCAGCCAAGGGATCAGCTACAAATCACAAAGGCCCTTCTTACAGGCCTGCCTCCATCCCAGGATGGCTATTTACCTCAATGGGATCTTGCATGGGAAAGGATTTAAGAAATAATAATAATCTTTAAACAAATGTGAGATATTCTTATTAGTTATATTCAGGGATAGGCATTTGAAATAACTGAATAGGTAATTTACTAAAAATGTGACTTCTTCACAAATACTAAAACAATGTCCTTTCATATTAACATAAGCTCCTAATTGGGCTTCCCTGGTGGCTCAGTGTTAGAGAATCTGCCTACCGGTGCAGGACACCCAGCTTCGATCCCTGGGCTGGGAAGATTCCCTCAAAGAGGGCATGGCAACCCACTCTACTATTCTTGCCTGGGAAAATCCCATGGACAGAGAAGCCTGGCAGGCTACAGTCCATGGGGTCGAAAAAAAGTCAGACACAACTTAGAGGCTGAACAACAGAGTTCCTAATTAATCCCCAAATTCTTTGAGGGTGGACATTGTTTTCTTCCAAAATCACATTATTTATGAAAACCCTGGATCATGTGGGTAAAATCATATAAGGGCTCAGCTGAAATCTAACGTAATTTTAACTTACACTTAGCAAGCAAATAGCATATGCAAAAATAAGATGGATATATTTTAACCACTTAAAAAGAATACATTTAAGAGCACAAGCATCAACTTAATTAGTAACTGAAGTGATTATTGCTTTGCTGTGCTCAGTGGCACAGTCGGGTCTGACTCTTTGTGACCCCATGGACTGTAGCCCACCAGCCTCCTCTATCCATGGAATTCTCCAGGCAAGAATACTGGAGCGAGTTGCCATTTCTTTCTTCAGGGGATCTTCCTAACCCAGGGATCAGGGTCAAACCTGCGTCTCCTGCTTGGCAGGTGGATTCTTTACCACTCGGCCACCTGGGAAGCTCTATACGATGCTTACCACACAATCTTATCCCATAGCCATCAAAGCACTGCTTGGAAACTCTTAGGGAAACATTTTATACTTTAATTAGACTTAGTTATAACAAGAAGGCTTCCCTGGTGGCTCAGATGGTAAAGAATATAGGAGACCCGGGTTCAGTCCCTGAGTCGGGAAGATCCCCTGGAGAAGGGAATGGCAACCTGCTCCAGTATGCTTGCCTGGAGAATCCCATGGAGGGAGGAACCTGGTGGGCTACGGTCTATGGGGCCACAAAGAGTCGGATGTTACTGAGCCACTAACACACATAACAAGAAAACAATCGGTATAGCACCTTAATGTTTACAATATGCTCTCACACTAACTGACTCAATTGTTGTTCACAGGACTCCTTTAAGGCTGATTTTATGATGGATCAGCTGATTCCATTTTACAGATCAAGACATTAGCACCCAGAATATGTGAACAGAGAAAGAGGGGAGGAATTAAAAAAAGAGAAATGAGGAAATCAGGAAAACCAAACGTTAAAGGGATTAAGGGTGTACAGTTTTCGGTCATCACAAAAGTGAGAAAGTGCAAAACAGTGGCCTCTCACCTGCCAGCTAGGAGACCAGCAGGGCCACGAGCAAGGGCAAGCCTGGTGAGTGCTGAGGACACGTTTTGCGCTGGAGGCCCTCCCAATCTGCTTTGCCTTCAAGAGAAGGAGGGAAACGAACTGGTGCTTGGAAAGGGCTATCCTTTGACAGAGAGACTGTGTTAAGATTTTTTCTTTTTCTCTCTTTTAAATGAGAGGAGCTTCTATCTGACACATAATAAGCACATAGTAGTCTTTTTTTTTTAATTTACAATGATGTGCTGATTTACAACGTTGTGTTGATTTCTGCTATACAGCAAAGTGATTCAGTTATACGTGTATACACTTACTTTTCTTATATTCCTTTTCATTATGGTTTAATCGTAGGATATTGAACATAGTTCTCTGTGTTACACAGGAAGGCCTTGTTTATCCATTCTATATATAATAGTTTGCATCTGCTAAGCCTATGTATAACAATCTTAGCTATTACCTATTATTGGGATTTTTATATTACTATCACCTGCATTATTATTTATATTATCAGTCTTCTTATAATTACATAAAATTATGACAACTTGATATTATTATTACAAAGAACAAGGAAGAGGCCCATAATGTTGGTCTAGGGCCCCTGGGAGATAAGATGTGAGAAGTCCTCTAGGATGAGAATGGTGACGTTAGGACATTGCTTCTAAAATGTAAACTTCCTCAGAACCGGGACTTAACACCCTAAGTTTTCCTCTTTCAGCCATCAGTATCTTACACTGTAAGACCTAATGGGGCACAGGATTCTCTGAGTTTTGCAGCATATCATGCTAAATACAGACACCGAACTTTGTGGGGAGGGAAAAAGGCAGTCTAACATGAAAATGTTCACACTCGGGGATACTGAGGACTCCAAGGGGGCAATTAACAAGGATTATGAGCTTTCTGGCTATTTGGCTAAAAGACATAATTAAGAGATTTAAAATGCTTCTATTTTTACTTAGCAAAGAGAAAATACTTAGAGCTAAAATGTGAAGTTGGAAGGCTCAGGAAACATCAGAGAAGGAGTCTAATGCAACGCAGTTTGGTTTTCAGCTGATAAGAAGCCCTCCAAAGCCTGAAGATTCAGCAGCTCAGAAGATGCTTGCCACCAAGGGATGTCTCCAGGAGTGCTTGATGGTGGATAAAGCCTGGCTGAGGCGGGACCGCATACCTGGCAACGCCTGGAGGGCGGGGACTGTGGGCCCATTAAACATTTCCTCCAGGCCCTTCAGAAGCTTTAGCTCAGGGTCAGCCTGTGACGTGTAGATAAGTCACCATTCCCTCCTCAGCTCAGGATCTGCTCTAGTCTAACTGGGGATGCCAACAGGGCCAGGCTGAAGCCCCCCGGGAGTCTGCAGTGCAGCCAGTGGTTCTGGGTGAGAGATGAGGCCGACTCTGCTCACTGCTGGGCGTCCAGGCGACAGCGGACTCCAAACAAGGACCTGGGTGTTCAGCAAGCGCTCCACGCCTCTCCGGGTAATCCCAATCTCAGATATTCCACATCCTTCTTCCTTACAAATCACAGGAAATGCCCTAGGTATGGCCATACCTCCACTCACTAACAACACCTCCCCGACAGCCTCTTAATCCACCTGCGGAATAAGAATCCATTGTCAGGCAGTGGCTCCTGATGATTACCTGGGAAACTAGGGTCCCTGTGCCGGTGGGCCAGGAACCATGGATGCCGCGGTGGCTTCCGCTAGCTGATGGAGACTATCTCTGCATTACAGTAAGGACACGTTTCTTTCAGCTCTGTTCTGTGTGGCTGACAGTCTGGATGGTGCAGGAGGCTCCATTTAATAGGCAGTTTACAGTGGGTAGCCTCAAGCCAGAATGGGCAAGAGGCACATACACATTACTATATATAAAACAGCTAACTGGTAGGAACCTGCTGTAGAGCACAGGGGACTCTACTCAGTACTCTGTAATGGCGTAGATGGGAAAGAATCTCAAAAAGAGTGAATGCATGCATATGTCTAACTGACTCACTTTGCTCTCCCCCTGCAACTAACACAACGTTGTAAATTAACTATACTCAAATAGTTGGGGAAGACTCCTGAGAGTCCCTTGGACTGCAAGGACATCAAACCAGTCCATTCCAAAAGAAATCAGTCCTGAATATTCACTGGAAGGACTGATGCTGAGGCTGAAACAATACTTTGGCCACGTGGTGTGAAGAGCTGACTTTGGGGAAGACCTGACTTTGGGGAAGACCCTGATGCTGGGAAAGATTGAAGGCGGGAGAGAAGGGGACAACAGAGGATGAGATGGTTGGAAGGCATCACCAACACAATGGACATGGGTTTGAACACACTGAGGGAGGTAGTGAAGGACAGAGAAGCCTGGAGTGTTGCAGTCCATGGGGTCACAAAGAGCCGGACACACCTTAGTGACTGAACAACCACATACACCAATAAAAATGTAAAAAACAAACTCCCTAAGGAGTCACTGGGGCACAATTTTAGGAAGCCAGCCTGCCACAGAGGAACAACAGGGGTCAGTACACTCTAGAGAAGGTGCCAGTCAGCTTTTGGGGACAAGAATGAGATATACTTTGGGCTTTTAGTGCTCATGACAATTCAGTTCCCTGAGATTTGTACGGATGGTGTGAGTGGTGCCCAGTATACCTCACCTCATGCAGCAAAATTAATACCTTCTGTCTCACTGCTTTCTTGATATTTTGTCCATTTCAATTTGTTTCAGTAGACCTAGATTAAGTTTCAGAAATGGAATAAAAGTCTCTGCTTTCAATGATTTCACAGTCCTGTGGGGACAGAAAAAACTCAGAGAGGTACTGCAAGGGAAGCGCTGTGTGGACTGGGCAGGGTCGTGGGGGGAGACAGTAACCAGGCCTTTTATGATATTAACTATAAAGCCAACCAGCAGGAGGGCTGAGGAAGGGGGCTGAGCTAGTGTCTTGGGAGAAGACAGTCTACTTCTCTGTTGGCTACTTCTTTTCCTAGTCAAATTTGATTTTGAGGTCTGCAAAAAGAGAGTGAAAGTGGCTCAGTTGAGTCCGACTCTTTTGACCCCAGGGACTATACAGTCCACAGAATTCTCCAGGCCAGAATCCTGGAGTGGGTAGCCTTTCCCTTCTCCATGGCATCTTCCCAACCAAGGGATGGAACCTAGGTCTCCTGCATTGCAGGATTCTTTACCAGCTGAGCCACTAGGGAAGCCCAAGAATACTGGAATGGGGAGCCTCTCCTTCGCCAGTGGATCTTCCCGACCCAGGAATTGAACCTGGGTCTCCTGCATTGCAGGCGGATTCTTTACCAGCTGAGCGACCAGGGAAGCCCTTGAGGTCTGCAGCTGGTGTACAATTCTTAGAACCTGAAGGAGCCTCCATTTTTTGGCTGAGCCTTACAGCATATGGGATCTTCCCTGAGCAGGGATCGAACCCGAGCTCAGGGTTTTAACTACTTACCACCATGGTAGTAAGGGATTTGAGGGAGATATTCTCTAGCCAAAAAGAGGCAAGGGAGCTTTCCGAAATGAAGAGAGAGCATCAGAGAACACAGGCCGGGAGCAGGTGGCAGCAGCTTCCGTCTCTGGAGCTGGATCAGAAAGCCGGGGCTGTGACCCTGGGGAGTCCCGCCGGCCCCACAGGCTTGTGCCAGGGGCGCCGGGGCTGGGCCCCATTCTGTAGATGCAGGAAGTGGTCCCTGGACGCGGGGGTGCGCCTGGTCATGGTGACAGGGAGGGCAGAGGGGCGGGGAAAGCTGGAAAGCTGTCTGGGGACCAAGGACATGGCTTGTTTAGGGCAGGATAAGAGTGTAAACTGGGG
This sequence comes from Nanger dama, assembly GCA_917880005.1. Lineage (NCBI taxonomy): Eukaryota > Metazoa > Chordata > Mammalia > Artiodactyla > Bovidae > Nanger > Nanger dama. The sequence continues at coordinate 1,339,901 of CAKJTW010000107.1, forward strand.
TATGTAGAGATACTATGAGACCAAAATCAGGAGGACTTGGGGAACAAAGGAACCAGTGATGACTCTCAGGAATCGGGTGTCTCAAAGATGACAAGAGGAAGGAGGTTCAAGATCTAGCATCGGTGAGGCGAGGGAATGGAAGGTCCCAAGAGGGAGTGGCCCCCAGTGGCACACAGCACAGGGCATCTCCCAGGAGGGCAGACCCAGGGGGCTCGGGGGAAATGGGGAGCAATGAGTGATTAATGGGTATAAACCGTTAGTCAGACGTCTGCTGAAAAGGAGAAAGGAGTCATGAAGCTAGAAGGGCACATAAGACCAAGGAAAGATTACTCTTTATTTTAATCAAAGGATCCCCAGTGTGTGGAGGTGGGGAGAGGGGCTAAAGGGAAAGAGAAATTGAAAATACAGCGAGAAAGAAGGAAGGAGATGGCGGACGGATCTGTAAAAGCAGGAGAGGAAAACAGAAAATACAGGGGTGGATGTTGGCGAGGCCTGGACAGGGGACGGACAGCAGGGGCGGGCACAGGGAGAAGTCCCCAGACGCTCCGGGAGAGCCTAGGGTGCGGAGGGTCCCCAGGGAGCGCTCGGGGAAGCAGAGACGCTGCCGCACCACCCAAGGAGTAAGGCTCAGGGAGCGCGGCAGAGAGGGAAACACTCCTGGCCTTACCTTCTAAGTGGCGCAGTGCTCTGCATCGGCCTCCCTCCCTTCCTGTCTGCCATGCTCTAGCTCCATCTCTGAGAAAGTTAGCCCAAGGCATGAGCACAGAAGTTGCAGACAGAGGAGTCTCCCGTGCCCACAAAAGGACAGTCAATGTAACCATATACGCTGCTATGGAACATCCCTGTTATTAACAATAAGAATCTGCCAGACAGAGAAACTGAGTTCAGATTAGTCAAGTAGAGGATAATGACACCTGCTAAGAAAGCGGCTGTGAGTTTAATGTGTGCTGTGTGCCTGAGTTATTGTAAATATACATGTTCTCATTATTACAGCCCTATTTTCTTAATACGGATGAATTAAAGAACTAGACTCAATTACAGAAGGGTCCAAGATGTTTCTTAACGTAACTCCAAACTCTTCAGTAAGAGGAAAAACTGACGAATAGTAGTGAAAGTCGCTCAGTCGTGTCGACTGTGTTAAATTATATATAAATTATATATATGTGTGTGTGCATGTTAGTTGCTCAGTGACGTCTGACTCTTTGTGATCCCATGGACTCTAACCTGCCAGGCTCCTCTGTCTATGAATTCTGCAGGCAAGAATACTGGAATGGGTGGCCATTCCCTTCTCCAGGGGATATTCCCAAGCCAGGGATCAAACCCAGGTCTCCCACACTGCAGGTGAATTCTTTACCAGCTGAGCTGCCAGAGAAGCTGATGAATAGGAGAAGGGGTGCTAACTATTCAAAGTGCTGTAGGTGTTCGGGCATCTTGTGAAATCTCAGTCTGCCAAATGATTTTTCATGACCATTATTGATAAAGCCAAGGGTCAAATAAAAACTGCTTAAGTTGCATGACTGGGGCAGGAAACTGTCAGAACTAGGAAGATCCCCTGAAGGGAACAGCTACCCACTCCAGTATTCTGGCCTGGAGAATTCCATGGACTGCACAGTCTGTAGGGTCGCAAAGAGTCGGACACGACTGAGCTCCTGTCACTTTCACGCACAGATACGGTATTAAATTCTTTCTTCTGGTGCTGGGCTGTAGCAGATTCTCCAAGACACAGCAAGGATGAACACAGGGAGTGCCAGTGTTTTAACACGCTCATTACCCACCCCAGCCATACTCTCAAATCAATAAGGTCTTTGTGAACTTCACTAGGAGAGAAGACGAGGCCAGCCTGCCTGTGGATGGAGGAGAGGAGAAGAAGCTTGCCTCCTTCAGTTAAAGGAAACAGCACCTGGCCCCAGCCACCCCCCCCACCCCAAGGGAGGGAAGCCCACAAAGCTCCTCTAAACACCTGGTTAATCTGGGAGAGAAGCCCTGCTCCCCTGAGCAGGAAGTGAATCCTTGTGGCTGCTACAAAAGACAATATGATCAAAATGATTTTAACCCTCTCTTTCCTAAAAGATAAGCCTCTATTCCAAGGACACAGTAATATCTTGAAAAAGTTATTGCAGATAATAAAAGTCACCACCACTGAAACGACTGAGTTAGAAAGTTTAACTTTTCCTTTCCTTCTAGTTTAACTGAGATGTAACTGAGACCCAGCACTGTATATTTAAGGAGCAAAGCAAGATGATTTGATTTACATACACCATGAAAAGATTACCACAGTTAAGTTTAGTGAACATCCATCATCTCAAATAGATGCAAAAAGAAACAGAAAAAAAAATTTCCTTGTGATGAGAACTCTCAGGATTTACTCTCAACAATTTTCACATGACATACAGCAGAGTTATATCTACCCTGCTGTACACTGCATCCCGAGTACTTATTTATCTTAGAAGTGGTCATCTGTGCCTTTCGATTGCCTTCATTCAGTTCCCTCTGCCCTCAACTCTTGCCTCTGGCTCTACAAATCTGACCTCTTTTTCTGAGTTTGATTTTGAAGTATAACTAACCTATAACAATATGTTAGCTCCTAGTGCACAACACAGGGATTCAATACTTCTATACATTTCAAATGATCCCTATAAATAGTTACCATCTGTCACCATACAATTACTTCAAATGTGGTTTCCAATATTACAGACAGAAGCTCACATTTTGTTTGTTCTTTAGATTAAAAATCTTGGGAGTCACTGGGTCACATAAAGTGTTTATAACAATGTACTAGAAATAGCCTTTCTGAATGGTCTGCCTCCTTAGAAAAGCATGATTAAGTTATCTGATTGGTTTTCTGCTATCTTTTTCATTTTAATTCACTCTAACATTTGAGTTGCCCCTAAGGCCCAAAGAGGGAAACGACAAATGGACAAACGGGTCACTGAGCTTCTCCAAAAGCTAGAATGGTCAGCATGCTCCGATGACCCTCGGGGTCAGAGTTCAGAGACTCCCTCCCTATGGTTTTGTTCCCTGGCACACCTAACATATGAGAAAGTTGAAATGAGAAATAGTCGGGATTGCAACACTATTTTGCCAAATTATTATTTTAATCTTCATTTAGTCCTACGAATTCCCTGTCTTCATTAAAGATGGGGGTTATTTGAAAACAATGCAGTTCCGACCAAGTAGAAGCTGTCGATGGCTGCCTTTGCACTCTTGTTTGGAACCAAGCTAAGTATCCGGACCAAAACTCTCTAGAGCGTTTCCACTAATTTACTCATTGTCTCAGTAAATATTTTCTAAGCACGTGCTGCGTGAACCACAGTGCTTGGCAGGGGAGAGAGGTGTTGAAGATGAGATTCCTGTGGCCACAGAGGAGCACCGTCCAAATCTGCAAAAATTGGAGCGCCTTGGAGAGCTTTGACTTTCAGACGCTCCTATTTTCACAGCTCCCTGCTCTGCCAAGAAGTGCGCGAGAAAAACTTTACCCGATTCACGCCGGCACTGATGCAGCCAAGTGCTTCCCGGTGCGTTTGCAAGAGCCACACGTCGGGGAAAGGCAGCAAACTCAACCTAATTTTGAGCTCAAGACCAAACCTGGGGGACTGGTTGAGAGAAGGGAAGGCGGCGCGGGGAGCGGAGGACAGACCGGGCGGCCGACTGCGCGGTCAAGGTCGGACCAGAGACCCGGCCCCCGGGAGCGGCCGGCGCGGCGGCGGGCGCCGCGCTCACCCGCGTTCCGGAGCTTGCGGTTGCCGAGCACCGAGAGGATGACCAGGAGGTTGCCCACGATGTCCACGGCGGTGGTGACGACGAGCACCGCGGCCAGCGCGGGCGCCACCCAGGGAGCCCGGGGCGCCCCGGAGGGCCGCGCGCCGCCCGCGCCAGTCCAGCGGGGCCCTCGGCCCGGCCGCCCGCCTCGCAGCAGTTGGCGAAGGAGCCGTTCCCCGGCATCCCGGACGCTCCGGCGCCGCGCCAGCCACGGCGCACCCCTCTCTCCGCAGGCGGGGCGCCCTTTTCCTGCCCAGCCCCGCGCACCAGCGAGGAGGCCAGTGCGGAGGCACCGGGACGAGCTGATTAATTAAGCGTGGGCAGGGGGCGGGGAAAGACGTAGGACTGAGAGGAGCATTTGGGGGCAGGCGCTGCTGAAAGAAGCGCGTCTCCTCTGGGCTCGCTCAGAGCAGGTGCGACGGCGCGCCGCCCGGAGCCCAGCACGTGCCTGGCCCGGTTCCGGCCTGAGCGCACCCCCAAGAAGCTGGGTGTCCAGGGACACCCAGATTTTCAGACTGGAAAAGGTGCTGCTCGTCAGGACCTGCTGATTGGCTGTCAGAAGGGCGCTGCCCCTCTAAAGCGAATCCATAACTCCAGGCATCTCGGAGAGATCAGGCAGGCAGCTGCAGGAGAAAGAAGACCCTGCGCTGTTTATTTGCTGTTTACCTGAGAAGTCTTGGCGATGCCTCAGCCCTGTCCTCTTTATAAAAACCGCGACAATACTTATGAACATCTTTTTAAACATAATAGTACTTAAAGAGATGTATGGTCAATAGTGGGGGTTATTATAAGGTGTTTTTTAAAGGGACTAGACCACAGAGAGGAGTGCAGTATGGTTATAGGAAAGAAGAAACGCAGATGCCCTTTATTTAAAGTGTTTGAGCACTTAATCTTATAATAACAATTGCTCGTCCCTCTCCAGGGTAATTTTATGCAAGTACTGTCCTACCCACTTTTGCATCACTAGAATCAAAAATGCTGATAACCTATTTGGCAAAGAAAGTACCTGCTTTGATGAGAATGAAAATGGTATAGTCACTGCTGTTTGGTAGTTTCTTATAGAATTAAACATATTCCATTTTTTGACCAGCAGTGAAATGAAGATGAAACATACGTCCACAGAAAATTCTGTGCAAGAATTGTCCAGAGCAGAGTTCGTTATAGTAGCCTAGACAGCTCAAAGGTCCCTCGAGAGAGGAGTGGGAAAAAACAATTGTTAATTATCAATATGACTCATCGGTAAAAGTTACGAATACACAACAACATGGGTTAATCTAAACAGTATTATGTCGAGGAAAAGAAGCAAGATATAAAAGCATACATTCTTTATTATTCCAATTGTATGATGTCCAAAAACAGGGAAATTCATCTATGGTGATAGTTACCAGAACAATGTAATCAGAACAAGATTGACTGGAACGGATCATGGAATAAATTTCTGGGATGTTATTGGTATGTGTGTTATTAATGTACATTTTACTCTCCCACTCTGCACACACACACACAAAAGCAGAAACAAAAGAACCAAGAGAGAGACTCTAACGGTGTGATGTTGCAGGAGAAGATGATAGTTAAAGCAATAAATGCCTTGAGAGTTGAGCGCATCTGAGCCCAAGGAAGGGAAATTATTGTTAGGAGAGAAGGGCTTTCCCCTACAGGGGAAATGAAGCATAAGCCAGTGCAAATTTGGACGTGTTTCTAAATCAGCATGAGATGGGGGAGTTCCTCTCTGTCTGCCATCTTCTCAGGGAGCTCCAGGCTACCTCATTAGCTGGGATTCAGGGGGAAAGAGTGTGGGAGACGAAGACAGGAGGCCTGAAATGTCATTGCAGAAAAGAGGAACTTTAAGAAAACGCAGCAGGTGTGCCAGGAGACAGCTTAAGATGACGGCTCAAAATGAAGCTCGTCAGCCTTGTTGGCGGCTCTGTAGCAGCAACTGGGAGCTGCTCGGGGTGGATGAAGAGAAGGCAGAGTGAAGCTCACCCAGAATGTCGATTTGCCAGTGAGGAGCAGCTCACAGAAGGAAGCTGGGGGCATGCTGGGAAGATGGACCCCAGGAAGACCTTAAATGGGAGAGGATGACAAAACAAAGGGGGCTGCTAGTCATCGGAAAGGGGCAGGAGTCAGGGATGGGAGGGGTTGGATTTAACGAGTTGCAGTGGGTGAATCTGAAAAAAAAATAGTTTGTGATATTGGGAAAGTGACTTGCTTGACACTGAGGTTTCTGAGAATTGTGAATTCTATCAATGTGACGGCTCTGAGAGTGATGATGGGGGTGGGTCGCCGGAGGAAGCTTGTTGAAACTGAGAAGGTCAAGGACTCTGAGAAGTTACAGGCTGAGTGTTATGGCGATGAGAGAAAAGGAAACCCATGATTTTGGTGTGAATCCCCAGTAAATGAGGAGTAGTGAGTGACAGGGATGAGGGCAAGACACAGCTGGATGGCAAGAGTGTCCAGGGGCATGAAATAAACTAAATTCTCTCTTTTTAAAAAATTGCTTATTTGGATGTTCCAGGTCTTAGTTTCAGCACACGGGATCTATGATCGTTGCGGTATGCGAACTTTTAAGTTGCAGCATGCGGGATCTGTTTCCTGACCAAGGGAACTCTCTGCATTGGGAGTTGCAGTCTTAGCCACTGGGCCGTCAGGAAGTCCCCAGGGGCGTTTTCATAGAAGGGACAGCCATGTTTTCCCTGTTCTTGCAAGTGCACATGTAACAAACAAAAAGTAACATTTCCTGACTGCCAGTGGCCCCCAGAGCAATTAGTTAAGTATAACATATGTCACTCCAGCTCAGAAACACTAATAACACACAATTGGTTGATTGTGTATGAGACGCACAGTATTTGCTCAGGGTTGCCCTAGACTGGGATCATGCACATATCCACAACAGTTATCTCAAGACCTTTGGACATTAAGAATTGGGGTGCATGCATGCATGCAAAATTGCTTCAGTCATGTCCTATTCTTTGCAACTCTCTGGACCGTAGCCCACCAGGCTCCTCTGTCCATGGGATTCTCCAGGTGAGAATACTAGAGTGGGTTGCCATGCCCTGCTCTAGGGATCTTCCTGCAGCCTGCTGTCTCCTGGCAAAACTGCCCAGGTTGTGCCTGAAAAGGTCAGAAAAATGTTATAGCCACTTTGAAAGACAGATTGGCTATTTCTTAAAAACTAAAAACATTCTTACCACATGATCCATCAATTGCACCCAGTATTTCTCCAAAGTTGAAAACTTATCTCCACACAAAACTTGAACATGGATGTTTATGGACTTTACTCATAATTTTCAAAAGTTGGAAACTACCAAGATGTCCTTCAATAGATAAATGGGTAAAATGTGGTATATTCATACAATGAAATACTGTTTAGCACTAAAGAGAAATGAGATATTAAGTCATGAAAAGACATGGAAGAAACTTAAATGCATATTACTAGATGAAAGAAGCCAGTCTGATAAGGCTATAGTGAAAGTGAAGTCGCTCAGTCATGTCCGACTCTTTTCGGACCCCATGGATTATAGCCTTCTCCGTCCATGGGATTTTCCAGGCAAGAATACTGGAGTGGGTTACCATTTCCTTCTCCAGGAGATGATAAGGCTATATATGATTCTAAGTATACTATATTCTAGAAAAGGCAAAACTATGGAGACAGTAAAAGAGCAGTGGTTGCCAGGGGTTAGGGGAGAAAGAGATGACTAGGCAGAGTACAGAGGACTTTTAGGGCAGCGAGTCTGCTCTGTGTGAGATAATGGTGGGTACACGTCATTACATTTGTTCAGACCCACGGAACATAACACCGAGAGTGCGCTCTAATGTAAACGATGGACTTTGGGTGATTCATACATCTTCAAGCGAAACAGAATCCACCCTACTATCAACAAGGCAAACTGAAGCAAACCTAGGGGGAGGTTATGGTGACAGGGAGGCTGGAGTCATGACATCCAAGGTGATGGGGATTTCAGAGAGCATCACATTCAAAGAATTGAGAAGACATTCTAGAAGGAAGCTCAGGCTGAGATACTGGGCAAGAGAAGTGGCAGGAACTGGACTTTAGAGTCATCTCGACTCTGGACTTGACGCCTTGAGTAGTGGAATCTGCTGAGCGGTTTGCAGACATCTGCATCCTGCCCCGCTTTTGCAGAGTTCCCTTCCATTGCAGAGAGGATGTCTGCCTGGAGAGCAGTTCCGCGTGGATAACCAAGTGTGGAAGAGCGGGGATTGCTGCTGGTGCCCCAGGTCAAGGCCTTTTAACAGAAGAGGTTCTTCCCCAAGAGGTGAGACTGATAGTGGCTGCCCACAGTGAGGAAAATTCAAACCCCGGAAACAGGAAGGAGAGACACAGAGGAAAGAGTTCAATGTTCTTGGCTGATTTCTTTAAAAGTAAATCGACATTTTGAATACCTACGGAGGATCCTAGGGTTCCAAAAGTGAGTGGAACTGGCATTCTTGTACACCAGCCCCCAAGTCCAAATGCAGATAGAAATGTGCTCACAGAAGGTCATCTTCCCACAGCCCAACAATAATACCTTACACTCTGGATAATACTTGAAACCTTTCCAAATCACTTTACCCAGGCCATCTCATACTTCCTTTCATCAGCTCTGTGAGGCCCGGGAGGCAGGTGTGCCTGGTCCAGCTGGAAAAGAAAGGAACAGACTCTCAGAGACAATTATATAACACACCAGGTTTTGTGGCTGATTAATGGCCAAGATGAGTTACAGACTCAGTCTGTAACCAGCTGTCTGACAAAATTCAATTGTTTTATTGAATGTATAATGGCTTTTTCCTTCCCTAGCATGAAATATGTAAAGCATATAATCAAAATTTCTTCAGGTAAACAGTTTACAACGTGGTTGAAAGAGCCACTTGCCCATTTACTGATAGTGCAAGAAATAATCGTAGCAGCCACAACTAATAGTGAGTGCTTTCTATGTGCTAGGAGACGTTTCATTTAATCCTCACATCTCTATGAGATGGATACGGTTACTATGTACTTAGAAGAAACAAATTCGTCTAGTGGATCTCAGAGCTAGGATGATTCCAAACTCTGACAGTTTGGCTCTTGCGTCAGGGAATGTTAAAACCTCTGGTTCTTCTCTGGTGGTCCAGGGGTAAAGAATTCGCCTGCCAATGCAGGGGGCACAGGTTCAATCCCTGGTCCAGGAAGATTCTATATGCCTAGAAGCAAGTAAGCCCATGCACCACAACTACTACAGAGCCAGCACTGTAGACCCTGCGTGCCCTAGAGTCTTGCTCTGCAGCAGGAGAACCCACTGCAGTGAGAAACCCACGCACTGCGTCTAGAGAGTAGCCCCTGCTCACTGCAACTGGAGAAAGCCTGCATGCAGCAAGGAAGACCCAGCAGAGCATAAATAAATAAATGCTTGTTGTTGTTTAGTTGCTAAGTTGTGTCCAACTCTTTTGGGACCCCATGGACTGCAGCCTGCCAGGCTCCTCTGTCCAAGGGATTTCCCAGGCAAGAATACTTAAGCGGGTTGTTGTTTCCTTCTTCAGAGGATCTTCCTGACCTAGGGCTTGAACCTGAATCTCTTGCACTGGCAGGCCGGTTCTTTACCACTGAGCCACCAGCTGCTAAGTTGCTTCAGTCATGTCCAACTCTGTGTGACCCCATAGACGGCAGCCCACCACCAGGCTTCCCCATCCCTGGGATTTTTGAGGCAAGAGTACTGGAGTGGGTTGCCATTGCCTTCTCTGAGCCACCAGGGAAGCCCAATAAATATATTTTTAAATCTTTAAAAATAAAATAAAGCTTCTGGACACTTAACCACCTCAAGATTGACAATGTTGGGCATGTTGAACCCTGGAAGAAGAAGGTTGTATGGGTTTTGAAAAAGATGGTTTTTATAAAGATCGCTTAGAGGGTATACCACAGCTTAGCATTGTGAAGCTGCCTTAATCTTTTCCTGAGTGAAGAATAGTCAGGGAAGAAGGATATTTTACAACAGAAGAGCGAAAACAAGACAAAACAACAACAGCAGCAGAAAACTCACATTTGGATAGTCTTCCTCCTCTTAGCCAGCACTGGCCCGGGGCGGAGGCCAGCACAGTGACCCGGGGACCCAGCTGGGCCGGGGCCGCCAGAAGGTGGATCCTCTCCGCTGCTGGTTGCGTGATCTTTACCTTCTCTGACTTTTTCTTTCCCTCAGGGAAACATCCACATGAGACTTTTGTCCTGGTTATTTCAGATTTGAATCAAATTAACAGCTCAGTGTTCAAGCAGAAGGGGCTAACCCTTGCCTCAGAGTCCAGTGAACTCCAGGTCAGTGTTTCTCTGTGATTCTACGCGTTATTTAGTGTGTGGAATGAGTTTTTTTAGTGGGTTATTTGGGCCTCCCTGATGGCTCAGATGGTAAAGAATTTGCCTGCAATGCGGGGGACCTGGGTTCAACCCCTGGGTTGGGAAGATCCTCTGGAGGAGGGAAAGGCAACCGATTCCATTATTCTTGTCTGGGAAATCCCATGGACAGAGGAGCCTGGCAAGTTACAGTCCATGAGATCACAAAGAGTCAGACATGACTGAGCAACTAATACACACACACAATTTATATATACAATTTAAATTGTTTAATTTTTTAGTTATTGGAAAAAATTTATAGTTTACAATTTACCAGAACAGTATATTTTCCTAGTAAAAATAAATTGAAGCAGAAAATCATAAGCAGAAAGATTCATGTGAAGGTGTTACACTATGGTTGGGATGATTTTTATTTCTACAGAAGGAAATTTATTTTGAAATCTTAATGCTTTGTTTTAAAATCTGGTGAAGGACTTCCTGGTGATCCAGTGGTTAAGAAATCAAGCTTTCAATGCAGAGGCACAGGTTCAGTCCCTGGTCGGGAAGTTCCTCATACCATGGGATGCAGTCAAAAAAATTCCCAAAGGTTATGAAAACTGGGGACAAGGGGACTCTTTCACAGGGAAATCAGTTAAGGGACAAGCTATTAGGGAATTGAGGTCCCCAAGCTGTGAGGGAAGATGGTCCAGGAGCCAATGTGGATTCCCTCTCTGGGGACAGAGGGCTGGAGCCTCAGCCTGGTGGGGGGGTATGTGGCCAGCATCCTGTCTCTCAGGGGCATAGCTATTTTAGGAGAACACCCAGTGTCTCTGCAGAGGTGCTGTCAGCAGGCCAGGCGTCTTCCCCAGAGGCTGGCTGTTAGCCCCTGAGGGCCTCAGTTCTGTGCCTTTGTCTCCAAGGCCAGAGAGTGGGACACTCAGCCTGGGGCAGAATTTTATTGTTATTACTCTTTAAATTACATACATTTTTATTCAAATATATCCTTCTAGGTACACAGAAGTACAGGTCTCCCAGTCCCTTTAAACATATTCAGAATACACATGCCAACTGTCTCATGAATGCCTCCCCCAAACTTTCTCAGGTATCTATATGCTACTTTGGAAATTTCTACCACTTACTGTCTGTCCATTAATACTCATCAACCAGTTTTGTTGGTTCCATTGGGACAGAATTTTGAACACCAGTGACTCATTCTAGGTTCTCTCTGTTGCAGCTTAATGACAGCTATTTTTTTGTCCAACCAAGTTAACTTGCCAAGGCCTGGCCTGTCCCCAAACTAATATCCACAGCCAGTTGAAGCCTTCTTGAATTTATAGAGATTTGAGTCTGCTCTTGTGCTTGCAGAAACAGCTCATAATGCGTGGGACCAACTGTATCTTTGGCCCAAAAGTCATCTAATCCAGACAAGCCTAGTGGGTTATTAAAGAAGACATGGATGACACATGGAAGGCTGGTTTGTTTGGAAGGGACTGTCATCACCTGCACTATTAGTCAGAGGGCAGAGAACTGCTGGCCACCACTTGCTTACTTGTTTCCCTGTCATCTGTTGCTGAGGGCAGGGATGGTTTGATCCGGAAAGTGGCCTGATATAAGAGGATACTGGATTCTTGATCCAGTGCCCAGGAGCATCGTGGGAATAAATGGGCACTTGACTGAAGCTCCTAAGAATTCACTATCCACTGTTCACCCAGCACATGCCAAGTTTGGTCCCCACTTCCACTCTTATACACAGAATCCTCTGGCATGCAAGATGTACTTTCATCACTGTTGTTGTTCAGTCACTAAGTCGTGTCTGACTTTTAATCCATGGACTGCAGCATACCAGGCTTCCCTGTCCTTCACTATCTCCCACAGTTAGCTCAACTCATGTCCACTGAGTGGGTGATGCCATCCAGCCATCTCATCCTCTGTTGTCCCCTTCTCCTTCTGCCTTCAATCTTTTCTGCATGAGGATCTTTCCAGTGAGTTGGCTCTTTGCATCAGGTGGCCAAAGTGTTGAATTTTCAACTTCCACATCAGTCCTTCCAATGAATATTCAGGACTGATTTCCTTTAGCATGGACTGGTTGGATCTCCTTGTTGTCCAAGGGACTCTTAAGAGTCATCTCTAGCATTGCATGTTTGAAAGCATCAGTTCTTCAGTGCTTAGCAAAATAAGGTTGATCCTCGTGTGGGGTCTGTATCTACAGACTCCTCACTGTCATCGTTTATTCTTACACTGCTTCTTTTCTTCTGAAGCCACATCCCTTGCCAGGGCTGCATCTAATGTTAACAGTCATTTACAGTAGCTGACTTTATTTTTTTGGGCTCCAAAATCACTGCAGATGGTGATTACAGCCATGAAATTAAATGACACTTACTCCTTGGAAGGAAAGTTTTGACCAACCTAGACAGCATATTAAAAAGCAGAAACATTACTTTGCCAACAAAGGTCTGTCTAGTTAAGGCTATGGTTTTCAGAGTGGTCATGTATGGATGTGAGAGTTGAACTGTAAAGAAAGCTGAGCACTGAAGAAGTGATGCTTTTCAACTGTGGTGCTGGAGAAGACTCTTGAGAGTCCCTTGGACTGCAAGGAGATCAAACCAGTCCATCCTAAAGGAGATCAGTCCTGGGTGTTCATTGAGGGATTGATGTTGAAGCTGAAACTCCAATACTTTGGCCACTTCATGCAAAGAGCTGACTCACTGGAAAAGACCCTGATGCTGGGAAATATCGAGGGCAGGAGGAGAAGGGGATGACAGAGGATGAGATGGTTGGATGGCATCACCAACTCAATGGACATGAGTTTGGGTGTACTCCGGGGTTGGTGATGGACAGAGAGGCCTGGCGTGCTGTGGTTCATGGGGTCGCAAAGAGTCGGACAGGACTGCATGACTGAACTGAACTGAACTGAGCATATTTAGATACTGAGCATATTTACCACGTCCGAGGCATTGAAAGTGGAAGTGTTAGTTGCTAGGTTGTGTCCGACTCTTGGCAACCCCATTCCTAGGCATTGCCAAACAACAACTCTCTGAAGCAGATACGTTTGCTGTTCATATTTTACAGATGAGGAAACTGAAGCACAGACATTAACTCATTTTTCCCAGGCCTTAGAGCTAAGAACTGACAGGTCCAGGTGTGTCTGATTCCAAAGCCTCTTGACATGAGGGTCTTCTTGGTCAGATAATACCTCTGAGATGTATGATGGGATAGCTAACCCTGGAGCCAGACCACTAGCTGTGTGACCCTGGACAAGCTGTTTAAACTCTCTGTGCCTCAGTTTCCTTGAGTATAAAATACAAAAATGTAAAGTATATAGAATGTAAAGTCTTAACACACAGACCCAGAAATGTCATCATTTCACCCTGAGGTCCTGGAAGTCAGCTGATCTCCCCAGGACTTAGTGGCCAGGGGGGGAAGCCAGGCCAGCAGCAACTTCCAGACCTCTCCTCTCTCACTCTGTAAGTGTGCTGAGGCAGGTGGCTCACTCTGGATGTGAAAATGTCTTTGGGAGTCCCAGGTGGCTCAGTTGGTAAAGAATCTGACTGCAATGCAGGACACTGCCCGCAGGAGACCTGGGTTCAGTTTCTGGGTCAGGAAGAACCCCTCTGGAGAAGGAAATGGCAACCCCCTCCAGTATTCTTTCCTGGAGAATCCTATGGACAGAAGAGCCTGGTGGGCTACAGTCCATGGGGGCCGTAGAAAGTCGGACACGACTAAAGACCCACACCCACCTCCTCGGGATCCAACCTGGTGAGTGTCCTGAGTGCCAGGCACACACAGACTCCACACATACACAGACTCAGTGGAATTGACTGGCTCTGGCTCTGAATGTCCAGACCCAGATTCTACAGGCAGAAACAATCAGAACCAGTGAAGTTACAAATGCCCACTGCACACATGTAAATGTTTCTAAATTCCAAACCCTGGAGTGATTATATCTGACCGTCTGGTCTCTAAGGAGGTGATAGTGAGCATCTTAGCTACAGTTCTTTGACACCCAGAGAGGGAGGGAGCAAGCTTGGAGATGTGACTGAAATAAAACCAACCCATTGCTTTTGATGACTCAGTTGCTCAGTCGTGTCCAACTCTTTGTGACCCCATGAATTGAAGCACGCCAGGCCTCCCTGTCCATCACCAACTCCCGGAGTTTACCCAAAGCCATGTCCATTGAGTCGGTGATGCCATCCAGCCATCTCATCCTGTTGTCCCTTCTCTTCCTACCTTCAATCTTTCCCTGCATCAGGGTCTTTTCCAATGAGTCAACTCTTCGCATGAGGTGGTCAAAGTACTGGAGTTTCAGCTTCAACATCAGTCCTTCCAATGAACACCCAGGACTGATCTCCTTTAGGATGGACTGGTTAGATCTCCTTGCAGGCCCATTGCAAACCTAAAATGGACACATAGCCTCTGCATGAAGCCTCTGCTCACCCCTTCCTTCCTCACGAGGCCCCAGGCACCCTTTACCTTCTTTGCTCTCTGCCCTCACATCTCCTCTTCTCAATGGGCCTTCTTATTTGCTACACTAGCAGCAGCAGCAGCAGCCAGTCCTAGAACCTAGACTCTTCATGGCATTCCTCCATGGTCAGATACCTCTTTTTCTGTTTTTAAACCTTGGGTTCTTCCCATTCTTGGTTGAAAATGCAGGCAGCATGCTTCTGTCCCCTTTAGACATTACTATTCGTTGTGGCACAGTCTGAGATCACCCAAACTGGCTATCTCCTCATCTCAGAGAAAACACAAGTAGGGCTATGAACACAGTGAAAAGCACCATAGACTCTTTAAATCTTTTTAAAGTGGTTAATGCTTTAATTTCTGGCTGCACTGGGTCTTTGCCACTGTGTGCGGCTCTCTCTCATTGAGGCGAGTGGGGGCTGCTCTCCAGGGGGCCGCATGGCTTTTGCTGCGCTGGCTTCTCTGTCGCAGAGCACGCGCTCAAGATGTGGACTCAGGACTCATGGTACATCGGCTCAGTTGCCCCTTGGCACATGGAATCTTCCCGGAGTAGGGATCAAACTCGTGTCCCCCAGCCACTGGCAGGCAGATTCTTAACCACTGGGCTTCCAGGGAAGTCCCGTAGATTACTGTTTAATTGTCTCAGGTATGCAAGGGATTATATCTATAACATGTGGCAAACTATGTTAAGGCCCCTTTAAGCTGTGCTCTCTTTTTTTTTTTTAATTTATTTTATTTATTATTATTATTACTATTTTTTTTTACTTTACAATAGTGTATTGGTTTTGCCATACATTGACATGAATCCGCGCTCCCAATCCTGAACCCCTCTCCCACCACCCTCCGCATATCATCTCTCTGGGTCATCCCCGTGCACCAGCCCCAAGCATCCTGTATCCTGTATCAAACCTAGACTGGCAATTCGTTTCTTACATGATAGTATACATGTTTCAATGCCATTCTTCAAAATCATCCCACCCTCTCCTTCTCCCTCAGAGTTCAAAAGTCTGTTCTATACATCTGTGTCTCTTTTGCTGTCTCATATAGAGGGTTATCATTACCATCTTTATAAATTTCATATATATGTTTAGTATACTGTATTGGTGTTTTTTCTTTCTGGCTTACTTCACTCTGTATAATCGCCTCCAGTTTCAGCCACCTCATTAGAACTGATTCAAATGTATTCTTTTTAAGGGCTGAGTAATACTCCATTGTGTATATGTACCACGGCTTTCTTATCCATTCATCTGCTGATGGACATCTAGGTTGTTTCCATGTCCTGGCAATTATAAACAGTGCTGCAATGAACATTGGGGTACACGTGTCTCTTTCAATTCTAGTTTCCTTGGTGTGTATGCCCAGCAGTGGGATTGCTGGGTCATACGGCAGTTCTATTTGCAATTTTTAAGGAATCTCCACACTATTCTCCATAGTGGCTGTACTAGTTTGCATTCCCACCAACAGTGTAAGAGGGTTCCCCTTTCTCCACACTCTCTCCAGCATTTATTGCTTGTAGACTTTTGGACTGCAGCCATTCTGACTGGTGTGAAATGGTACCTCACTGTGGTCTTGATTTGCATTTCTCTGATAATGAGTGATGTTGAGCATCTTTTCATGTGTTTGTTAGCCATCCATATGTCTTCTTTGGAGAAATACCTATTTAGTTCTTTGGCCTGTTTTTTGATTGGGTCATTTATTTTTGTGGAATTGAGCTGCATAAGTTGCTTGTATATTTTTGAGATTAGTTGTTTGTCAGTTGCTTCATTTGCTATTATTTTCTCCCATTCTGAAGGCTGTCTTTTCGCCTTGCTTATAGTTTCCTTTGTTGGGCAGAAACTTTTAATTTTAATTAGATCCCATTTTGTTTATTTTTGCTTTTATTTTCTTTTCTTGAAGTTGTTTTCCTTCACTGACTGGCTCTCTGCAGCTGCTTCCCACTTGGCCTAGCCTCTCTTCTCCTCTCCAGAACCTCTGGCCATGAGTTCATTTTAAAGCAGAGAAGTGAAACCCTCTACTAACCTTACCTGTCACCATCATTAACGAAACAGCCTCTCGGTGTTTGTCTTCCTGCCCGCTTTGATTCTCCAACTGGAGTAAGGGAATTCATCCTTCTTCGGAAGGAGTAGGAAAAACATGGAAAAAATACCATCATAATGAGATAAAGAGGAAGAAGCTGAACATACACCACATAGCCATTATATGCCGGAGAGACTGTCATTTCTTCAGGGAGTGAAACCAGTTTGGCTTGGCCACAGAATTATGGCTCTGAAGGTACTTTGTAAATATTTTAATTAGGTGTCAACAGTTGTAAATAATAAGGTCTCACATAAAAATACTGACATCTGGTTTCTCTTGATTGGAGACTTGTACTGCCTGGCCTGACTGTAGGCAGAACTTAATTGAGGCTCCCACTCTCACCTGCCCTAAATGGGGCTTGCTTTCTACCGTGTCCCCTTTGTGAATCACAGCCTCGTTGTGGTGAAGAGGTTTTTGTAACTCGATGAAGCTATGAGCCGTGCTGTGCAGGGCCACCCAGGACAGATGGGTCAGAGTGAAAAGTTCGACTAAACGTGGTCCACCGGAGGAGGAGATGGCCCCCCATCCCAGTATTCTTGCTGCAAGAACCTCATGAACAGTATGAAAAGGCAAAAAGATGGGACACCTGACGATGAGCCCTCCAGGTCAGAAAGGGTCCAATGTGCTGCTGGGAAGAGCAGAGGGCATGACTAATAGCTCCAGAAAGACCTGAATTTGGGCAAACTCTGGGAGACAGCAGAATGCAGGGGAGAGTTGGGTGCTGCAGTCCATGGGGTTGCAGAGTCAGACACGACTTCGCGAGTGACCGCAGCAACTGCTGCAGGGCGCCACATGCCCACCACTCGCTGTATATTCCTCACAGCAGAGTCGACGAGCTGCCAGCCTTCATCATGCTTGCACTGCTTCCTTACGGTCAGAGAACTAAATTCAAGCAAAGGTAAACAGAAGGCCTTGTGTGCTGCGTGCTCCTGCTCTTACACACCAGTTCACCAATCTCACCTGCCTAGTTCCCATGAGCACTGAAGTTGCTGGTTTAGTTGCTAAGTGTCGTCCAACTCTTTTGCAACCCCATGGACCATAGCCCCCAAGCTCCTCTGTTTATGGGATTCTCCAGGCAAGAATACTGGAGTGGGTAGCCATTTCCTTCTCTAGGGAATCTTCCTGACCCAGGGTTTGAACCCAGGTCTCTTGCATTGCAGGCAGATTCTCCACTGTCTGAGCCACCAGGGAAGTCAATGTGGGGCAGCCATTCCACAATTCCCAGTGACTGGATGACAAGGTGAAATCCGGCAGGAAGCCTCGCCTAACGGCTGCTCTCCCGCTTTCTCCCTCCTTTACTGCTGCCACTCAGCAGAGGTAGGCCTGCCTCAGTCCTTCAACGAAATGTCGAGTGCCCTTTAGAGCCAGTTAGTCCAACATCTTTTGAAGCACTCCTGACTATACAAACAGGAGAATATCTCAAAAATATCTTAGCAGCACTATATCAGCAGACCACCATAGAGAGTTTCCAGTTGCTAAGCTGTTATAAGCCAAGTCTAAGTTAGCTATAACTAGCTCACAGTTTTGTGGGCCAGCCAATTTAGTCCAGAAGCCATTTAATAATCCTTTAAACCACTCAGCTAAAAATTCCCTTTTCTCAAGGAGAATTGGCTGGCAGGGTGGGGGCAGGGAGGAGCAAAGAAGACACTGGGGAAAAAAAACAAATAATATTATAGGATACTTGCCCTAGTTTTTTCAGTACGCCTAATGGTACACTTTCAATAAAGATAATTTATTAATTGAATGAGATGGTTGGATAGCATCCCTGACTCAATGAACATGAGTGTGGGCAAACCCAAGAGGCAGTAAAGGACAGAGAAGCCTGGTTTACTGCAGTCCATGGGGTCACAGAGTCAGACATGACTTAGCGACTAACCAACAACATTAATTGAATAGTCAAATGTGATCTAGTACTTACGCCTTTATAAATTTTCATTGAAATAATTTCAAGCATTAGGGAGAAAATTCATTGTCATACCATCAGTCCAAATTCCCTATGATAGTTAAAAATATATAATTTCTTTCCCAATAAAATTGGTACTTCTCGGGAAAAGCCAAAGAATCCTGAGGCTAAGGTGATGGGGTGATGTTAGGACTGGGGAAATAAGGTTTGTATTCTTCAAGTATCCTCAGGAAAATGTTGATTTTATTTCTTACTTATGCCACCTCTCTCTCTAGTCAACTTCACCTTTATTTTATACCCCATTTGGCTCCCTACTGGTTTCTAATAAATGTCCACCCTCTCCTTCATTCGATCAGAACAGTTTGAGGACAGAGTGTACCTTCTTTTTCCGTTTTTAGCCTCATTAGTTCCTTACATGGTATCCAACATGCAATAAGCCGAAAATTGTTTCTTGAATGAACGAAAATACCTTTTTTGTTGTTGTTCAGTTGTGTAATCATGTCTGACTCTTTCCAACCCCATGGACTGCAGCACTCCAGGCTTCCCTGTCCTTCACCATCTACCAGAGCTTGCTCAAATTCATATCCACTGAGTCAGCGATGCCATTCAGCTATCTCATCCTCTGTGGTTCCCTTCTCCTCCTGCCTTCAATCTTTCCCAGCATTAGGGTCTCTCCCAGTGGGTTGGCTCTTTGCATCAGGTGGCCAAAGTGTTGGATTTTCAACTTCCACATCAGTCCTTCCAATGAATATTCAGGACTGATTTCCTTTAGGATGGACTGGTTGGATCTCCTTGCAGTCCACGGGACTCTCAAGAGTCTTCTCCAACACCACGGTTCAAAAACATCAGTTCTTTGGTGCTCATCTTTCTTTATACTCCATACGTGACTACTGGAAAGACCATAGCTTTGACTAGATGGACGTTTGTAGCCAAAGTAATGTCTCTGCTTTTTAATACATTGTCTAGGTTTGTCATAACTTTTCTTCCAAAGAACAAGCATCTTAATTTCATGGCTGCAGTTACCATCTGCAGTGATTTTTTTGGAGCCCAAGAAAATAAAGTCTCTCGCTGTTTCCATTGTTTCCCCATCTATTTGCCATGAAGTGATGGGACCAGATGCCATGATCTTAGTTGTCTGAATGTTGAGTTTAAAGCCAGTTTTTTCACTCTCTGCTTTCGCTTTCATAATACTTAGCATAAAAGTTGACAAACTCCTCCCCTCTCTGCTATGCCTCACTGCTCCCTCCTCAACATGGAGAGAGACTCTGAGTAGGCTGTAGACATTGGGAGTAAGAAGCCAGAACCAAACCCACCTCCAGTTTTTCCCACTTTTGAAGAAAGTGAGACATGGATGAGCATGATTCCACCATGACTGTGATGCTGGTGTGAACCGGGAGTGTGGGCTCCCAGGACGGGTGGCCAGCTGGACACCAGGGCTCTCACTGCAGTGTGTCCACCCTTTAGGAGCAACCCAACTGTTTTAATGTGTACACACATGCATGCTCAGTCACTCAGTCATGTCTGACTCTTTGCAACCTCGTGGACTGTAACCCGCCAAGCTCCTCTGTTCATGGGATTTTCCTGGCAAGAATACTAGCGTGGATTGCCATTTCGTCTTCCAGGGGATCACCCTGACCCAGGGACTGAACCCACATCTCCTTCGTCTCCTGCACTGCAGGCAAATGCTTTACTTCTGAGCCACCTGGAAAGACTAGCTATTTTAATGGATGCCATCAAATATCCCCACACCTTCCTCAAGCCAGTCCACTGGTACCTTATCCTTAATGCTTTAAAATGAAGTTAGCACAGCCGTCCCCAAACCTGCTGGTTCTCTTTCATCTCCTTGAAAAAGACCTCCTATATCTATCCCATTATTTTCATTCACTGCCACCATCCTATAAGGTATTACTGAACTGAGAGAGAAGTGTTGGGTAAAAGGAAAGATAGCTTATTGAGGAAGCTGGCAATCTTGGGTTTCCCTTGTGGCTCAGCTGGTAAAGAATCTGCCTGCAATATGGGAGACCTGGGTTTGATCCCTGGGTTGCGCAGATCCTCTGGAGAAGGGAAATGCTACCTACTCCAGTATCCTGGCCTGGAAAATTCCATGGACTGTATAGTCCATGGGGTCGCAAAGACTCAGACATGACTGAACGACTTTTGGGGAAAAGATAGACTCATGTCCCAAAGAATCAACTCTCACTTCCAGGTTTTGCTCAGAGATAATGTAGGGGAAAGGAAAAAGGGCCACTTACTGAGGAGAGGGTTGAGGGGTATGTGACTGGGTCATGGACATTCTTCTGATTAGTTGGTGATGAGGTAACGAAGTTAACATCATCAACTCTTTGGTTCTAACTGGTCTGGGGTCTGCTGGCTTGTGGTCAGCATACAGTAAACTTTTTTCCACTTGGTGAGAGTTTTGTATCTGCAAAACAGCTCAAAGGATATGGCTCAGAATATTATCTTGAGTAACCAAAGGTCCTTGACTTTACTGAATGGTTAAACTATTATTATTTTCCTTTATTTTGCATTTTCTCCCTTCTCTGACGAAATTTATTCTTTGGCACTCGGGAAAGGCCTAGGAGGATAAAGTCTTTCTGCAAGCAAAGGAGACAGAGTATATGGAGGCAGTCTGTGCAGGGGAAGCCCCGGTGGGTCCTGCTTGGTGACACAAGGGTAGGACGGCAACTGCAGGAGCCCAGATGAGTCAGCCTGTCTGCTCCTACCTTGCCTGCCTCCGACACTTTTCCTGTACAGCAGACAAGACTAGTTTTTTAAAT
Source organism: Nanger dama (assembly GCA_917880005.1). Classification (NCBI taxonomy): domain Eukaryota; kingdom Metazoa; phylum Chordata; class Mammalia; order Artiodactyla; family Bovidae; genus Nanger; species Nanger dama. The sequence goes on from CAKJTW010000107.1 coordinate 1,361,169, forward strand.
GTAAATCAATTAATTCCCCAGCTCAGAACCCTCCGATGATTTCCTTTCACACTTGGAATAAACACTCCGGGCTCCTTCCTAGGTTGCAAGATTGGATCTCATTTGCTGCCAGAGTCCCCTTCTCCTCCTTTATCCCAGCCTCCTGGCCTCCTGGTCTCTGCTCTGTCTGCAGCCTCTCTCTGTGAAACAATTCACTTTCACTCTGCCTTTGAAGAAGCCCCCCACCACCCCAACCCCCCCCACACACCACCCTGCTTCATTTTCCTCCTGGCACTTAGGATTAACTGCAGTGATCTACTTCACTTATTTCTCTACTTGTTTATTATCTGCTTTCTCCATGTGGTAAGATATAAACAGCGTGTGTGTGCTTAGTCTCTCAGTCATGTCCAGCTCTTTGCAACCCCATGGTCTATATTCCTGCCCAACTCCTCTGTCCATGGGGATTCTCCAGGTAGGAATACTGCCCTCCCTCTACGGGATCTTCCCAGCCCAGGGACTGAACCCAGGTTTACCGCTTTGAGCCTCCAGTATACAGATTTCCAAATACATTGTTTGAGTCTTTTCTCTCCTTTGGTGAGAAGATCCCTAAAACTGTAGTTACATCCATAAGCTCTTTAATGACGAAATCAGCAACCTCAGACTAGTTCATTTTAGTAAGCAAAAAGGCTAAAGAATTATTGCTCACCTTTTAAATGAATCACAATGGTATTGTGGTTATATATCTAAAAGGTCTTGATCTTTTAGAGATACATAAGAGATGCAGGTTTGATTCCTGTGTTGGGCAGATCCCTTGGAGAAGGGAATGGCACCTCACTCCAGTATTCTTACCTGGAAAATTACATGGACATGGGAACTTGGTGGGCTAGAGTCCAAGGTGCCTCAAAGAGTCAGACACAGCTCAGCACACAGGTGATGAGTTCGGCCTAAGTTGATACTTATGCTTATGAATAATGCATACATGGGTATTCATTATACTAGTCTTTCTATTTTTTTTTGTATGTTTAGGATTTTTCATAATAAAAAGTAGCAAAAGAAAAATTCTTACAAAATTTTCAGAGACCTGTTTCAGACATAAAATCTCTTTTATTAAGACAGAGACACACTGTCTGCCTTTCAGGTCATGCCAGCTCAAGCTCGCCCTTGGATTGGGCTATGCCTATCTCATTTTAGCAGCTGGCAGAGATCCACAGTGCCTTTCCAGGATGTAAGCCATGAGCACAGAGAACTTATGTGGTGCTCCTGAAAGTACTCCAAGCCTCAAGACCCATGTCCTGGGAAAAACATGTACTCACTAAACCTTATTAAACACATAAAGTACCTGTTTCAGATCATGTCATCCTTATCTTTCCAGTCACTCAGACTGCAACTTCAAGGTCACCAGTGCCCTCCTTCTCTACACCCCATCTCTCACAGGGGGCCCTTTACTCCATGCCCAATGTCAATGTCCTTTATTACTGCTCATGTCCACCGTTGAAACAACACAAACTGGTTTCTTTATTCTAACCCTTCTCTTCCCTGGAGCAAACTTTATTTATTCTTTTAAAATCAATTTATTTCTTTTAATTGGAGGCTAATTACTTTACAATATTGTAGTGGTTTTTGCCATACATTGACATGAATCAGCCATGGGTGTACATTGTTCCCCATCCTGAAATCCCCTCCCACCTCCCTCCCCATTGCATCCCTCAGGGTCATCCCAGTGCACCAGCCCTGAGCACCCTGTCTCATGCATCAGATCTGGACTGGCGATTCATTTCACATATGATAATATACATGTTTCAATGCTATCCTCTCAAATCATCCTACCCTCACCTTCTCCCACAGAGTCCAGAAGACTGTTCTTTACATCTGTGTCTCTTTTTTTGTCTCACATATAGGGTTATCATTACCATCTTTCTAAATCCCATATATATGCATTAATATACTGCATTGGTAGTTTTCTTTCTGACTTACTTCACTCTGTATAATAGGCTCTGGTTTCATCCACCTCGTTAGAATTGATTCAAATGTATTATTTTTGATGGCTGAGTAATACTCCATTGTGTATAGGTACCACATCTTTCTTATCCATTCATCTGCTGATTGACATCTAGGTTGCATCCATGTCCTGGCTATTGTAAACAGTGCTGCGATGAACATTGGGGTCCATGTGTCTCTTTCAATTTTGGTTGCTTTGGTGTGTATGCCAGCAGTGGGATTGCTGGGTCATAAGGCAGTTCTGTTTCCAGTTTTTAAGGAATCTCCACATTGTTCTCCATAGTGGTTGTGCTAGTTTGCATTCCCACCAACAGTGTAAGAGGGTTCCCTTTTCTCCACACCCTTTCCAGCATTTATTGCTTGTAGACTTTTTCATTCTGGCCAGCATGAGATGGTATCTCACTGTGGTTTTAATTTGCATTTCTCCGCTAATAAGTAATGTTGAGCATCTTTTCATATGTTTGTTAGCCATCTGTATGTCTTCGTTGGAGAAATGTCTGTTTAATTCTTTGGCCCATTTTTTTGATTGGGTCGTTTATTTTTCTGGAATTGAGCTGCATGAGCTGCTTGTATATTTTTGAGATTAATTCTTTGTCAGTTGCTTCATTTGCTATTAGTTTCTCCCATTCTGAAGGCTGTCTTTCCACCTTGCTTATAGTTTCTTTCATTGTGAATAAGCTTTTAAGTTTAATTAGGTCCCATTTGTTTATTTTGGTTTAATTTCTATTAGTCTGGGAGGTGGGTCATAGAGGATCCTGCTGTGATTTATGTCGGAGAGTGTTTTGTCTATGTTTCCTCTAGGAGTGTTATAGTTCCTGGTGTTATGTTTAGATCTTTAATCCATTTTGAGTTTATTTTTGTGTATGGTTTTAGGTGTTCTAGTTTCATTCTTTTACAAGTGGTTGACCAGTTTTCCCAGAACCACTTGCTAAAGAGATTGTCTTTTTCCATTATATATTCTTGCTTCTTTTGTCGAAGATAAGGTGTCCATAGGTGGGTGGGTTTATCTCTGGGCTTTCTATTTTGTTCCATTGATCTATATTTCTGTCTTTGTGCCAATACCATACTGTCTTAATGACTGTGGCTTTGTAGTATAGTCTGAGGTCAAGCAGGTTGATTCCTCCAGTTCCATTCTTCTTTCTCAAGATTGCTTTGGCTAGTCAAGGTTTTTTGTATTTTCTTACAAACTGTGAAATTATTTGTTCTAGTTCTCTGAAAAATAGCATTGGTAGCTTGATAGGAATTGGATTGAATCTATACATTGCTTTGGGTAGTATACTCATTTTCATTATATTGATTGTTCCAATACATGAACATGGTATATTTCTCTATCTATTTGTGTCATCTTTCATTTCTTTCATCAGTGTTTTATAGTTTTCTATATATAGGTCTTTTGTTTCTTTAGGTAAATTTATTCCTAAGTATTTTATTCTTTTTGTTGTAATGGTGAATGAAATTATTTCCTTAATTTCTCTTTCTGTTTTCTCATTGCTAGTGTATAGGAATGCAAGAGATTTCTGTGTGTTAATTTTATATCCTGCAACTTTACTGTATTCATTAATTAGCGTTAGTAATTTTATGATGGTTTCTTTAGGGTTTTCTATGTAGAGGATCATATCATCTGCAAACAGTGAGGGTTTTACTTCTTATTTTCCAACCTAGGTTCCTTTTATTTCTTTTTCTTCTCTGATTTCTGTGGCTAAAACTTCAAAAACTATGTTGAATAGTAGTGGTAACAGTGGGCACCCTTGTCTTGTTCCTGACTTTAGGTGAAATGCTTTCAATTTTTCCCCATTGAGGATAATGTTTACTGTGGTTTTATCATATGTGGCTTTATTATGTTGAGGTATGTTCCTTCTATTCCTGCTTTCTGGAGGGTTTTTTTTTTTTTTTTAATCATATATGGATGTTGAATTTTGTCAAAGGCTTTCTCTGCATCTACTGAGATAATCATATGGTTTTTATCTTTCAATTTGTTAATGTGGTGTATTACATTGATTGATTTGCAGATGTTGAAGAATCCTTGCATCCCTGGGATAAAACCCACTTGGTCATGGTGTATAATCTTTTAATGGGTTGTTGGATTCTGTTTGCTAGAATTTTGTTAAGGATTTTTGCATCTATGTTCATCAGTGATATTGGCCTGTAGTTTTCTTTTTTTGTGGCATCTTTGTCTGGCTTTGGTATTAGGGTGATGGTGGCCTCATAGAATGAGTTTGAAAGTTTACCTTCCTCTGCAATTTTCTGGAAGAGTTTGAGTTAGCTCTTCTCTAAATTTTTGGTAGAATTCAGCTGTGAAGCCATCTGGTCCTGAGCTTTTGTTTGCTGGAAGATTTCTGATTACAGTTTCGATTTCCATGCTTGTGATGGGTCTGTTCAGATTTTCTATTTTTTCCTGGTTCAGTTTTGGAAAGTTATACTTTTCTAAGAATTTGTCCATTTCTTCCAAACTGTCCATTTTATTGGCATACAATTGCTGATAGTAGTCTCTTATGATCCTTTGTATTTCTGTTATCTGTAGTGATTTCTCCATTTTCATTTTTAATTTTGTTGATTTGGTTCTTCTCCCTTGTTTTCTTGATGAGTCTGGCTAATGCTTGTCTATTTTACTTATCTTCTCAAAGAATCATCTTTTAGTTTTGTTGATTTTTGCTATTGTCTCCTTTGTTTCTTTTGCATTTATTTCGGCCCTAATTTTTATGATTTCTTTCTTTCTTCTAACCTTGGGGTTTTTCATTTCTTCCTTTTCTAGTTGCTTTAGATGTAGAGTTAGGTTATTTATTTGATTCTCTTGTTTCTTGAGGTAAGCTTGTATTATTATGAACCTTCCCCTTAGCACTGCTTTTACTGAGTCCTATAAGTTTTAGGTTGTTTGTGTTTTCATTTTTATTCGTTCCTGTGCATATTTTGATTTCTTCTGTGATTTGTTGGTTATTCAGAAGTCTGTTGTTTAGCCACCATATGCTTGTATTCTTAATAATTTTTCCCTTTAGTTGACATCTAATCTTACTGCATTGTGATCAGAAAAGATGCTTGGAATGATTTCAATTTTTTTGAATGTACCAAGGCTATATTTATGGCCCCAGGATGTGATCTATCCTGGATAAGGTTCTGTGTGTGCTTGAGAAAAAGGTGAAATTCATTGTTTGGGGGTGAAATGTTTGGGGGTGAAATGATATCCTTTAGATATCAGTTAGGTCTAACTGGTCCATTGTATCATTTAAAGTTTCTGTTTCCTTGCTAACTTTCTGTTTAGTTGATCTATCTATAGGTGTGAGTGGCGTATTAAAATCTCCCACTAAGTGTTACTGTTAATTTTCCCTTTCATACTTGTTAGAATTTCCCTTACATATTGTGGTGGAGTACACTTTTTAAATGTTATCAGACAGTTCTTTCAGAAGCAAGTTGAAAACTCTACTTGGAAAGAGTCAGTGGTTCCCCAACCTGGCCCCTTATTACTAAAAGCATATCTATATTTTCCACAGAAGGCAATGGCAACCCACTACAGTACTCTTGCCTGGAAAATCCCATGGATGAAGGAGCCTGGTAGGCTGCAATCCATGGGGTTGTGAAGAGTTGAACACGACTGGTCAACTTCACTTTCATGCATTGGAGAAAGAAATGCCAACCAACTCCAGTGTTCTTGCCTGGAGAATCCCAGGAACTGGGGAGCCTGGTGGGCTGCTCTCTATGAGGGTTGCACAGAGTTGGACATGACTGAAGTGACTTAGGAGCATTTATATTTTCATAATGTAAAACAAGCATTGACAGGAGAATGTTGGATCCCACCAAAAAAAGATACCCCACATCCAAGGGCAAAGAAGAAGCCCCAGCAAGACAGCAGTAGGGGTAAAATTGCATTTAGAATCAAACCCCATACCCACCAGAGGCGCTTGGAGAGCTCAAACAAAGCTTGTGCACACCAGGACCCAGAGACCCTCACAGAGACTGAGCCAGAACTGTGTTTGAGTGTCTCCTATGGAGGTACAGGTCAGCAGGAGACTTCTGCAGGGGCAGGGGCTCTGGGTGCAGTAGACCTCGGTGTGGCATAAGCCCTCTTGGAGGAGGTCGCCATTAACCCCACCATGGAGCCACCAGAACTTACACAGGACTGGGGAAACAGGCTCTTGGAGGTCACAAAGAATACCTTGTGTGCATGAGGACCCAGGAGCCAGGGGCAGTGACCCCACGAGAGACTGACCCAGACTTGCCCGTGAGTGTCCAGGAGTCTGGTGGAGGCATGGGTCGGCAGTGGCCTGCTGCAGGGTTGGTGGCACTGTGTGCAGCAGTGCCTACTTAGGACCTTTTGAAGGAAATCACCATTTTCTTCATTACTTCCACCATAGTTTGGCCTCAGGTGAAACAATAGGGAGGGAACACAGCCCTTTCCATCAACAGAAAATTGAATTAAAGAAAATCACTGCAGATGGTGACTGCAGCCATGAAATTAGAAGAGATTTACTCCTTGGAAGAAAAGTTATGACCAACCTAGATAGTATATTCAAAAGCAGAGACATTACTTTGCCAACTAAGGTCCATCAGGTCAAGGCTATGGTTTTTCCTATGGTCATGTATGGATGTGAGAGGTGGACTGTGAAGAAGGCTGAGCACCGAAGAATTGATGCTTTTGAACTGTGGTGTTGGAGAAGACTCTTGAGAGTCCCTTGGACTGCAAGGAGATCCAACCAGTCCATTCTGAAGGAGATCAGCCCTGGGATTTCTTTGGCAGGAATGATGCTAAAGCTAAAACTCCAGTACTTTGGCCACCTCATGCGAAGAGTTGACTCATTGGAAAAGACTCTGATGCTGGGAGGGATTGGGGGCAGGAGGAGAAGGGGACGACCGATGATGAGATGGCTAGATGGCATCATGGACTCAATGGACGTGAGTCTGAGTGAACTCCGAGAGATAGTAATGAACAGGGAGGCCTGGCGTGCTGCGATTCATGGGGTCGCAAAGAGTCGGACACGACTGAGCGACTGAACTGGACTGAGCATGGCCCTGCCCATCAAACAAGACCCTGTTTCCCCTTCAGTCAGTCTCTCCCAACAGGAAGCGTCCATAAGCTGCTTATCCTCCTCCATCAGAGGGAAGACACACTGAAAACCACAACCACAGAAAACTAACCAATCTGATCACATGGACCACAGTACTTGTCTAACTCAATGAAACCATGAGCCATGCCGTGTAGAGCCATTCAAGATGGACAGGTTATGGTGGAGAGTTCTGACAAAACGTGGTCCACTGGAGAAGGGAATGGTAAACCACTTCAGTATTCTTTCTTGAGAACCCCATGAACAGTATGAAAAGGCAAAAAGGTTACGACACCAAAAGATGAACTCCCCAGGTCAGTAGGTGTCCAATATGCTACTAAAGAAGAGTGGAGAAATAACTCCAGAAAGAATGAAGAGATGGAGCCAAAGCAAAAACAACACCCACTTGTGGATGTGACAGGTGGTGGAAATAAAGTCCGATTCTGTAAAGAGCAATATTGCATAGGAACCTGGAATGTTAGGGCCATGAATCAAGGCAAATTGGAAGTGGTCAAACAGGAGATGGCAAGTGTGAATGTTGACATTCTAGGAATCAGCTAACTAAAATGGACTGGAATGGGTGAATTTAACTCAGATGACCATTATATCTACTACTGTGGGCAAGAATCCCTTAGAAGAAGTGGAGTAGCCATGATAGTCAACAAAAGAGTCCAAAATGCAGTACTTGGATGCAACCTCAAAAACAACAGAATGATCTCTGTTCGTTTCCAAGGCAAACCATTCAATATCATGGTAATCCAAGTCTATGCCCCAACCAGTAACGCTGAAGAAGCTGAAATTGAATGGTTCTATGAAGACCTACAAGACGTTCTAGAACTAACAGCCAAAAAAAAGATGTCCTTTTCATTATAGGGTACTGGAATACAAAAGTAGGAAGCAAAGAGATACCTGGAGTAACAGGCAAACTTGGTCTTGGAGTAAAAAATGAGGCAGGTCAAAGATTTTTTCCAAGAGAATGCATTGGTCATAGTAAACACCCTCTTCCAACAACACGAGAGAAGTCTCTACACATGGACGTCACCAGATGGTCAATACCTAAATCAAATTGATTATATTCATTGAAGCCAAAGATGGAGATGCTCTATACAGTCAGCAGAACAAGACTGGGAGCTGACTGTGGCTCAGATCATAAACTCCTTATATCCAAATTCAGACTTAAATTGAAGTAAGTAGGGAAAACCACTAGACCATTCACGTATGACCTAAATCAAATCACTTATGATTATACAGTGGAAGTGAGAAATAGATTCAAGGGATTAGATCTGATAGAGTGTCAGAAGAACTATGGACGGAGGTTCATGACATTGAATAGGAGGCAGTGACCAAGACCATCCCCAAGAGAGACAAATGCAAAAAGGCAAAATGGTTGTCTGAGGAGGCCTTACAAATAGTTGAGAAGAGAAGCAAAAGACAAAGGAGAAAAGAAAATATATATCCACTTGAATGCAGAGTTCCAAAGAATAGCAAGGAGAGATAAGAAAGACTATCTCAACGATCAATGCAAAGAAAGAGAAGAAACAATAGAATGGGAAAAAGTCTCTTAGAGATCTCTTCAAGAAAATCAGAGATACCAAGGGGACATTTCATGCAAAGATGGACACACAATAAAGGACAGAAATGTTAGGGACCTAACAGAAGCAGAAGAGATTAAGAAGAGGTGGCAAGAATATACAGAAGAACTATACAAAAAGATCTTCACGGCCCACATAATCATGATGGTGTGATCACTCACTTAGAGCCAGACATCCTGGAATGCAAAGTCAAGTAGGCCTTAGGAAGCATCACTATGAACAAAGCTAGGGAGGTGATAGAATTCCAGTTGAGCTATTTCAAATCCTGAAAGATGATGCTGTGAAAGTGCTGCACTCAATATCCCAGCACATTTAGAAAACTCAGCAATGGCCACAAGACTGGAAAGGTCAGTTTTTATTCCAATCCCAAAGAAAAGCAATGCCAAAGAATGCTCAAACTACCACACAATTGCACTCATCTCACACGCTAGCAAAGTAATGCTCAAAATTCTCCAAGCCAGGCTTCAACAGTACATGAACCATGAACTTCCACGTGTTCAAGCTGCATTTAGAAGAGGCAGAGGAACCAGAGATTAAATTGCCAACATCTGTTGGATCATCAAAAAAGCAAGAGAGCTCCAGAAAAATATCAACTTATGCTTTATTGACTATACTAAAATCTTTAACTGTGTAGATCACATCAAACTGTGGAAAATTCTTCAAGAGATGGGAATACCAGACCACCTGACCTGCCTCCTGAGAAGCCTGTATGCAGGTCAGGAAGCAACAGTTAGAACTGGACATGGAACAACAGACTGGTTCCAAATCGGGAAGGGGGTACGCCAAGGTCATATATTGTCACCCTGCTTATTTAACTTATATGCAGAGTACATCATGTGAAATGTCAGGCTGAATGAAGCACAAGCTGGAGTCATGATTGCCGGGAGAAATATCAATAACCTCACATATGCAGATGACACCACCACTATGGCAGAAAGTGAAGAACTGAAGAACCTCTTGATGAAAGTGAAGGAGAAGAGTGAAAAAGTTGGCTTAAAACTCAACATTCAGAAAAGATTGACTCAACATTCAGTCTAAGATTATGGTATCTGGTCTCATTACTTCATGGCAAATAGATGGGAAAACAATGGAAACAGTGAGAGACTTTATTTTTGGGGTCTCCAAAATGGTGACTGCAGCCATGAAATTAAAAGATTCTTGCTCCTTGGAAGAAAGGCTATTACCAACATAAACAGCATATTAAAAATCAAAGACACGACTTTGCCAACAGAGGTCTGTCTAGTCAAAGGTATGGTTTTTCCAGTAGTCATGTATGGATGTGAGAGTTGGACTATAAAGAGAAAGCTGAGCTCCAAAGAATTAATGCTTTCGAACTGTGGTGTTGGAGAGACTTTTGAGAGTCACCACACAATTGCACTCATCTCACATGCTAGTAAAGTAATGCTCAAAATTCTCCAAGCCAGGCTTCAGCAATACGTGAACCGTGAACTCCCTGATGTTCAAGCTGGTTTTAGAAAAGGCAGAGGAACCAGAGATCAAATTGCCAACATCCGCTGGATCATGGAAAAAGCAAGAGAGTTCCAGAAAAACATCTATTTCTGCTTTATTGACTATGCCAAAGCCTTTGACTGTGTGGATCACAATAAACTGTGGAAAATTCTGAAAGAGATGGGAATACCAGACCACCTGACCTGCCTCTTGAGAAATCTGTATGCAGGTCAGGAAGCAACAGTTAGAACTGGACATGGAACAACAGACTGCTTCCAAATAGGAAAAAGAGTGCATCAAGGCTGTATATTGTCACCCTGCTTATTTAACTTCTATGCAGAGTACATCATGAGAAACGCTGGACTGGAAGAAACACAAGCTGGAATCAAGATTGCCGGAAGAAATATCAATAACCTCAGATATGCAGGTGACCCCAGCCTTATGGCAGAAAGTGAAGAGGAACTAAAAAGCCTCTTGATGAAAGTGAAAGAGGAGAGTGAAAGAGTTGGCTTAAAGCTCAACATTCAGAAAATGAAGATCATGGCATCCGGTCCCATCACTTCATGGGAAATAGATGAGGAAACAGTGGAAACAGTGTCAGATTTTATTTTTGGGGGCTCCAGAATCACTGCAGATGGTGACTGCAGCCATGAAATTAGAAGAAACTTACTCCTTGGAAGAAAAGTTATGACTAACCTAGATAGCATATTCAACAGCAGAGACATTACTTTGCCGACGAAGGTCTGTCTAGTCAAGGCTATGGTTTTTCCTGTGGTCATGTATGGATGTGAGAGTTGGACTGTGAAGAAGGCTGAGCACCGAAGAATTGATGTTTTTGAACTGTAGTGTTGGAGAAGATTCTTGAGAGTCCCTTGGACTGCAAGAGGATCCAACCAGTCCATTCTGTAGGAGATCAACCCTGGGATTTCTTTGGAAGGAATGATGCTAAAGCTGAAACTCCAGTACTTTGGCCACCTTATGGGAAGAGTTGACTCATCGGAAAAGACTCTGATGCTGGGAGGGATTGGGGGCAGGAGGAGAAGGGGACGAGCGAGGATGAGATGACTGGATGGCATCACAGACTCGATGGACATGAGTCTGAGTGAACTCGGAGAGATGGTAATGAACAGGGAGGCCTGGCGTCCTGCGATTCATGGTGTTGCAAAGAGTCGGACACGACTGAGCGACTGAACTGAACTGAACTGAACTTGGACTGAAGGAGATCCAACCAGTCCATCCTAAAGGAAATAAGTCCTGAATATTCATTGGAAGCACTGATGCTGCAGCTGAAATTCCAATACTTTGGCCACCTGGTGCCAAGAACAGACTCATTGGAAAAGAGCCTAATGCCGGAAAAGATTGAAAGCAGGAGAAGAAGGGGACGACAGAGGATGAGATGGTTGGATGGCATCACCGCCGTGCTGGACATGAGTTTGGGTAAACTCCGAGAGTTGGTGACGGACAAGGAAGCCTGACGTGCTGCAGTCCATGGGGTAGCAGAGTCGGACATGACTGAGCAACTGAACTGAACTGGACTTGCCTTCTTAGAAAGAGATGGGGCATTATCGTGGGCTCTTGTGCCCCCTCGTGGTAGCGAAGGAAAAATACAAGCAGTGGAGTCTAGGAGATTGGAAGGTATGCCCTGTCACTATGTCCTGGAGCCTACACCGACCCTGTGAGAGACGGTGTCCACAAAGGGCGAGAGCAACACACACACAGTGAAGACACACCCTGCCTGTCGCAGGAGACGCAAGAGACTCAGGCTCGGTCCTGGGTGGGGAAGATCCCCTAGAGAAGGAAGTAGCCCCCAGCTCCGGTGTCCTCGCCTGGAACGTTTCCTGGACAGACAAGCCTGGCCGGAATGGCCCAGGGGTGCAAAGAGTCGGACACAGCTGAGCGACCGAGTACACACTCACTCGTGTTAAACAGCTTTGTTCACCTAAGTGGTCAGCACTTCTGCTAGTGCGAGAATAGCCAGAAGATAGAAAGAATACTCCTATTGCATCTGCGTCTTTGTCACCAGCATTTTGTAATAAAATGCTGGAGGATCGTCTCAAACTCCCCATTACCCTACTGGCCAGGAGGACTGTCTATATCTCTGGGGCCTCCTGCGGGGGTGGCCGGGGGAGAGTGGTCCTAAGCTGCAGTAGCCAAAACAAAATTTTTTGACGTTTCATAATCTATTATAAAAACACATGTGACTGCTACATTCTAATGCACTAATATATCACTATGTTTAACATAAAAATGATATTTGCCTCAAATCTCTGAATAAAATGAATTCTGTAGGATTCACCATCTTTATTCAAAGCATCTTATCCCCCATGACCCAAGGGTGCCCAGTGTCAAGGGCAAAGAGGTCACGGTGACCTCATGGGGCCAGACTGTTCTGGTTCCAACCCCACCCCTCCTGTTTTCCATCCATCTCACATTGGCAGATTAACTCCCAGCTCTGAAACCCAGTTTTCTTATCTGTAAAAGCAACATGAAGCTCTGAGCTCTGGAGAGAGAGCCAGACCTGTCGAGAATGGTGAAAGCAATCTCTACACGGTATTTTCTAAGTTGCCAAATATTCCCGTGAGTTATTTTATGTGGGAACTCGGGCCCCTTGATGTGGAAGAGAGCTAGAAACCTCAGTTTGTGCCTGGAGGGGCTCCGTGCTTATAGGCAAGCGACTTAACCCCTGAGAGCATCCAAGAGCTCCCAAGGGGTAAGTTACGAGTGAAAGACCTGGGATGATGACATCGCAGGTGATTGGGATAACTAAGTGCAACTTAGCCCCTGCCCTTCCTGAGGGATCCCAGGTGGGGCTGGTGGTAAAGAACCCTCCTGCCCGTGCAGGAGGCAGGAGAGATGCGGGTCCCATCCCTGGATCGGGAAGGTCCCCTGGAGGAGGGCACGGCACCCACTCAAGCACTCTCGCCCGGAGAACCCCGTGGACAGAGCAGCCTGGCTGCAGTCCCTGGGGTAGTAAAGAGCCGGACAGGACTTAGAGACTAAACAAGGACAACAGCACACACAGTGGTGGCTGACTCGTGGGACGGGAAGGGCTCCTGCAGGTGTTTGTGGTTGACAGGCCACAGGGAAACAGGCTCAGAGAGGGTCCCCTCCGTCAGCATGCCTTCCTTTCCCCCAGTGGGATAGCCAGGATTTAAATCTGGGTTATGATTCCAGATCCAGCTGTATTTTCACTGTTCTCCAATAAGGTCTCCTGGGATTGGGGCTGTGCATTTTATATTAATTCCTCAAGTCCCTGGGGTGGGCCCATAGGGATCAGTGCTCACACAGTATTCCCAAATATAATCAGCAAAGCCTCTCAGGCTAATTACTTCCAATTCAAGAAATAACGCACTATTGTTTCCTAGAGAGGTTGGCGGATAGACAGAAGCCCCCCGTCTACTGGAACTTCACCCTGGGACTAGGCAGTCCTCTCAGTTGTCTTAAGCTATGCTAGGGGGCCAGCATCACTGTTCTGAAACCTAATACCTGCCCGGGCTCATTTCAGTTCAGTTCAGTCACTCAGTTGTGTCCGACTCTGCGACCCCATGAATCGCAGCATGCCAGGCCTCCCTGTCCATCACCAACTCCCAGAGTTCACTCACATTCACGTCCATCGAGTCAGTGATGCCATCCAGCCATCTCATCCTGTCATCCCCTCCTCCTCCAGTCCCCAATCCCTCCCAGCATCAGAGTCTTTTCCAATGAGTCAACTCTTTGCATCAGGTGGCCAAAGTACTGGAGTTTCAGCTTTAGCATCATTCCTTCCAAAGAAATCCCAGGGCTGATCTCCTTCAGAATGGACTGGTTGGATCTCCTTGCAGTCCAAGGGACTCTCAAGAGTCTTCTCCAACACCACAGTTCAAAAGCATCAATTCTTCGGCGCTCAGCCTTCTTCACAGTCCAACTCTCACATCCATACATGACCACAGGAAAAACCATAGCCTTCAGTAGACAGACCTTAGTCGGCAAAGTAATGTCTCTGCTGTTGAATATGCTATCTAGGTTGGTCATAACTTTTCTTCCAAGGAGTAAGTGTCTTCTAATTTCATGGCTGCAGTCACCATTTGCAGTGATTTTGGAGCCCCCAAAATAAAGTCTGACACTGTTTCCACTGTTTCCCCATCTATTTCCCATGAAGTGATGGGATCGGGTGCCATGATCTTCATTTTCTGAAAAAGATGGTAAATCGTTTTCTCAAATATAAAAGAAAACTGAGGCCCACGGAGCTTGGAGCCCTGACCCACACTCCTATGCCTATTGTGATCTATCTACATCATAACCAGAGCCTTCCTCATCAGGGCTCCACCAAGCCCACCAAGCCCAGCCGCTACCGCTGTCAGCAGCCTGCTCAGCCATTATATGTCCACATGTTAAGTGTGTGCCCCAGCCCCACCTATTCCCTAAGCTGAGGCAGAGAGAAGTTTCAAAAATGCAGATCTCATCAGATCATACCCCTGCTTAAAATCCTTAATGACTTCCCAAACAAAATCTTCACAAAGCAAAATTCCAGTCATACCCTGAAGTATCTCACCCTTTTCTACATCTCCAGTCTTGCCCCACACCCTCTCCATCTTTCTCTGCACTCCAGACATGTTAACCTTTTTCTCTTCTTCCCATCTCCAGGCCTTTCCACGTGATGTGTCTTTTGCCTGGAAGCGTCTCTGTCGCCCTCCACGTTCTATATCCTCTAGTTCTCAGCTTGTGTAGCTTCCCCAGGAAAACCTCCCACAAACCTATAGACCCTAAGTGATGTCAGACTGCTCTCTCCACCTCCGCACAATATCTTGGATTTTTCTTTCATGGTATCATCACAGTTGGAGGGAATCATTTAAGTAGCTGGTTAGCCTCAAGAATCCCAGGGACAGGGGAGCCTGGTGGGCTGCCATCTATGGGGTCGCACAGAGTCGGACACAACTGAAGCGACTTAGCAGCAGCAGAGCAGCGTTTGCTGACATGCTATGAGTGTGGATGACGCCACCGGAGTGGGCACCCCTAGGCCTGGGGTGGGTGGCACTGTACAATGCAGTTGGGACAGGCAAGCTAGAGCTGTGTTTCACAGGGTGCAGAAGTGATCCGGGGAGGGGAGAGAAGGTGTCAGATCATGGGGGCAGGGGCAAGCTCAGCAGTCACCGCGTATTTGGGCACAGAACTCTGAGAATTCCAAGAATTCTAAATTCAAACCAGGATTTCTGGGTTAACTTGAAAGCAAATGAACCATTTCATGTAATGACTTGTTACTTGATTTATAATCATTAAATGGACACAGGCCATTGGAAAAGACCCTGATGCTGGGAAAGGATGAAGTAAAAGGAGAAGAGGGCGGCACAGGATGAGATGGTTAGATAGCATCACTGACTCAATGGACACGAATTTGAGCAAGCTCTGGGGGATAGTGGAGGACAGGGAGGACTGGCATGCTGCAGCCCCTGGGGTCGCAAGGCATTGGACTGAGCACCAACAACAATTTGGATCTCAATTTGTATTCTAGCCCAAAGGCTGATGACAAGATTTGTTAAATGAGTAGATTTTATCCTCGGATCTCAGCATTTACCACATGGAATGATTGGATGAAAAAATGTATGTATGATTCATGCAAATCAATTCCCTCAATAGCAAATGCTTTTATTTATTTATTTAATATTTAAATAAAAGGAAGATCCAGCTGCCAACTGTCATCTGTCTACAGAGGGTGAGCCATTTTTCTCAGGGCAGCTCTGACTTGAATGTGTCCTTTCCATGATTCAATAAGAAATACAATTAGTCACAAAAACTAATATTTATTGGGCCCTTATGTTCAAGCTCTGTTTTAATCCCTTTACATGGATTGATCCTATGAAACAGGTATTGTTATAATCCTCACTTCACAGATGAAAAACTTGAGATTCAGGGAAGTCAAGTGACTTGCCTAAGGTCACACAGCTAGAAAACAGCAAAGCTAGAATTAAGTTCCCAGCATTCTGGGTTATATGTTTTGTAATGTGATTTGTGCAGAAGTCCAAGTCCTCCTGTGCTCCACCCCTACCCCCCTCCACCTCCCATAATAGCAATCTCTGGGAGCTCTTGGAGTCTTAAGTCTGAATGCCACACTCCCTAATGCTGAGTTGCCTTTGCAATGGGTGAGAAATAATAGGGGATTAAATCTGGAGTTTAGTTAGCCAGATGACTAATACCACTAATACCCCCATCCCTGGGAAGTATTCCATCTAATTTTTACATTTAGTCTCTTCCTGCTGCCTTATGGGAAGTCAGAGATAAGATAAAGAACATCTCATTTATTTTCAACAATGAAGGTTATTGGATTTTCACTTAATAATAAATGATATCCAGGGACCCAGATTGGGGGTGGGGATCAAAGTTCCCTAAAGGTGAAATTTTTACATGCTGTAAACTTTTATTAGCAAATATTTTGACTGTCTGAAAATGTTCTAGTCAGCCCGAGTAGAGCTTTATTGTTAGAATGGAAAACCCAAGTCCCAACGTGAAAGCAGAGAAGTCTTTCCTGGTCTCAGGCAGCAGGCTCACTGGTCGTAGCTCCAGGGACCCCCAGGGGACAGTCTAACCAATAGGGATGGAGCGGGGGAAGTAGGATGAGGGACAGGAGAGAGGAAAGCCTGGAGGTGGATGCAGAGTGTGGAGCCTCCAGAGTATTAACTCCCCAGCTACATAGATTCAAAAGATGCTCACGTTCTCTGTTGTGTGTGGGCGGGGTGAAAGGGAGACCGTTACTAAGGTCATGCTCAGTATCAAATTGCTATATGCCCTATCTCAGGAGACATTCAGAAGCCGCTGCTATAGGAAGGGTTCAGGTAGCAGCAATATTAATCAACAATTAATAAATGACAAAAATATTTTTATTTTAGTATTGTTCTCTGCAGCATTATTCATAACAGCAAAAAATGAAAACACCTTTTGCTGTAACTGGTGCTCAATGAATATCAATTCTCTTTTCCTCCTCCATTCTCATCCTGATCTTCCCTTCCAAACTTACAAACCTATATTTCACAGGGTCCTTATAGAATAAAATGAAACAAACACTTCTCTGCTCAACACAGTTGCCATTCACTGGTAACCACGATTTATTGAAATGAAGTACTGTTAACAGTTGCCAACACATGGTATACGTTTAACAGTTTGCTAAGCCAAACAAAAATGGTTGGAACATGGCTAAACGGAAAGGACAATGCTCCCCCTTCCCAAGCTTCTGGGGATGTGTCCCAAATCAGAGTGATGGAAAGAAACCAGACTGCAAACTTGGGGTAGTCCCAGTGCTTTCAAAGCAGAAAACAAAATCCAGGCTTTGCCATCAGTATTCCTGAAATAAAGTCCACACAGTTCTCAGAGGAGAGTCACTTCTGGACCAGAAATTGGCTGCCTTCTCAAATGGTAGTTCAGAAGGCACTTTGTTCTTCACTGCAAGCCCTGGTTGTCCCGTGACTGAATCTTACCTGCTCCCTGAGACAGCCGCCTCGTGTATCCCCTCTGCTTGCCCTCCCACCCTACCACACAGTTGCCTTTTTCTTTGCTCTCACATAGCCTTCTTTGGTAGGTGGTAGGTCACTTGGGAAGCCTGAAAGTAGATGCTGGCCTTGTAATGATCCAGCTTATGCACCTGACCCTCAGCAAGCTATTGGCCTCTCTGTGCTCTTTCTATCTGCAAAACAGTAATGATCTGGGGTTTTCCTGGCCATCCAGTGGTTAAGACTCCATTCTTCCACTGCAAAGGGCATGCATGGGTTTGATCCCTGGTCAGAGAAGTGCAAACAAACAGTAATAGTCTGGTCATTGTGTGATTGTTATGTTTGAGATCCTTTTTCCTGAAATGTTCACTGAGCCCTCCTGTTTCCTCACCTCCAGTTAGCATTGCCCTAGTTGTGTGTTATCTCTCTGTTAAAGCACTGTGGATGCCTTGGTTTCGTCTTTTCTTCCCACATTCCTGGATCTCAGTCTCTTTATTGGCTGTGATGCTCAAAAAAGTTTGATGAATGAATGAATGGGAAAACAGTAAAAAGTATGATGCTCGAAAGCAGTCAAACTTATCTATAAAAGTCCAGATAGTTAATAGCTCAATATTTGTGGGCCTGTTGCAACCACAAGAACTAAAAAGCCTCTTGATGAAAGTGAAAGAGGAGAATGAAAAAGTTGGCTTTAAACTCAACATTCAGAAAACTAATATCGTGGCATCTGGTCCCATCACCTCATGGCAAACAGATGGGGAAACAATGGAAACAGTGAGAGACTTTATTTTGTGAAGTCACACAGTCATGTCCAACTCTTTGTGACGCCATGGACTGTAGCCTACCGGGCTCCTCCATCCATGGGATTTTCCAGGCAAGAATACTGGAGTGGGTTGCCATTTCCTTCTCCAAGAGATCTTCCTGACCCAGGGATTAAACTCAGGTCTCCCGCATTGTAGGCAGATGCTTTACCATCTGAGCCACCAGGGACTTTATTTGGGGAGGCTCCAAAATCACTGCAGATGGTGACTGCAGCCATGAAATTAAAAGACACTTGCTCCTTGGAAGAAAGACAACATATTAAAAAGCAGAGACATTACTTTGCCAACAAAGATCCGTTTAGTCAAAGCTTTGGTTTTTACAGTAGTCATGTATGGATATAAGAGTTGGACTATAAAGAAAGCTGAGTGCCAAGGAATTGATGCTTTTGAACTATGGTGTTGGAGAAGACTCTTGAGAGTCCCTTGGACTGCAAGGAGATCCAACCAATCCATCCTAAAGGAAATCAGTCCTGAATATTCATTGGAAGGACTGATGCTGAAGATGAAGCTCCAATACTTGGGCCACCTCATGCGAAGAGCTGACTTAGTGGAAAAGACCCTCATGCTAGGCAAGATTGAAGGCAGGAGGAGAAGGGGACGACAGAGGATGAGATGGTTGGATGGCATCACCAACCGACTCGATGGATGTGAGTTTGAGTAGACGCCGGGAGTTGGTGATGGACAGGGAAGCCTGGCGTGCTGCAGTCCATGGGGTCGCAGAGTCGGACACGACTGAGTGACTGAACTGAATTGACTGAACTGCAGCCACTCACTCAGCTGGTGTGTCCCAAAGCAGCCACTGACACAGGCAAATGAGTGGATGTGGCTGTGTGCCAATTAAATTTTATTTATGGACATGAGGTTGAATGTCATCTGATTTTCACATACCATGAGTTATCGTTTTTTCTTTCATTTTTTCTTAACCATTTTAAAATGTAAAAGTCGTTCTTTGCACGTGGGCACACAGAAAGTTGCTGCAGGCCAGATTTGGCTCACAGGCCCTAGTTTGCCAGACTCTGCTCTAAAGCAATAGCAGTTGTGTGCTCAGTTGCTAAGTCGTTTCCCACTCTTTGTGACCCCATGGACTGTAGCCTGCCAGGCTCCTCTGTCCAAGATTTCCCAGGCAAAAATACTGGAGTGGGTTGCCATTCCTTCTCCAGGGGATCTTCCTGACCCAGAGATTGAACCTGGGTCTCCTGCATTGCAGACAGCTGTAACGCTGGGCCACCAGGGAGCCCAAAGCAATAGCAGATATGATTTTTTTACAGGTGGTGCTGGGACTGCTCACGGTGCCTCTCCTTTCATGTGAATAGGTACTTAGATGCACCAAGTATGTGACACCAGGCTGTGTTTCCCCACCATCAGCAGGGAGGCTCCTCCTGTCACCTGCTGCCCTGTCAACCTGAAGGTCTCACCAGCTGCCTTCTCTTCACTCTGTCCCCTCAAAGGATCTATGATTCTCCTACTCCTGGAGTGCCTGGACTGGTTTTCAGTACACAGGTCATCTTCCCAGCAGCGGGTCACATGTGAGCTCTGCCCACATCTGCAGAGCAAGGATTATTCTTTGGACATGCAATTTGGCTAAGAATCGGGGTGAATTGGCCTCTGTCCTTTCTTATTCATTGTGTAATCACACTGATTTATGTCATAACACCTTTTGTTCATTGAACACCTTGTTGTTGCTGTTGAGTCACTAAGTCGTGTGGGACCCCATGGAATGAAGTATGTTACTGTGTCCTCAATCAGCACTGCACTATGGGACTTTTCAAGTCTACCTCATTTATAAAATGATCTGAAAGTAGCATGGATGTCTCCATCACCAAAATGGGCTTCTTTTCTTTCAAGACCTGTTTAACCAAGGGAGGTTGGTAGGAACCAACTTTGGAAGCATAAAAGATTTGTTGAGAAGGGAAATATAATAAAACCATTAGTTATTGAGAGTTTAATGCACATCAGGTGCCATTCTACAAATTCTCCCATGAAAGGATCAAAGCAAATGTAAGAGGGCAGATAATATCGTTATTTCAATTTTATGTAGCAAACCGAGGCTTAAGAAAGTTTAACTGGCTGAAAGTCATTTATCTAAGAAGTAGCAGAGTGAGGTTTGCCCAAGTGATCTAACTCCCGAGCCTCTTCCTTTTAACAATTTTGTCCCAGAATTGTTAAAGTCATAAGTGTATTTCATCATTTTCCACCATCAGTATAAAGTTTTGGCTAAGTCTCCTCTTATTCCTTTAGGGTATTTTTATATTGTTAAATCACTCCATATTCTTTTATGAATTCCTTTTTCTTCCATCATCACCATCATTTCCCCCCTTTTTTTTTAATATTTTTTTGACCAGAATGAATGTGGGATCTTAGGCTTCCCAGGTGGCTCAGAGACTCAAGGAGATGCAAGTTTGATGCCTCGGTTGGAAAGATCCCTTGGAGTGGGAAATAGAAACCCACTCCAATATTCTTGCCTGAGAAATTCCATGGACAGAGGAGCTTGGTGAGCTCCATGGAACCGCTTTGAAGGGGTCATTTCAATGTCCCAGTTTCAGTCATACTATATTATATCCCATACGTACATAGTTTAATAATAAGCATATGTCTTATATATACATATGTTATATGGAGTATTCAGAAGTCTGAGGATTTAAGGCTTGGGGTCGTCTCTTGTGATTGTTAAGTGCAAAGATAGAAAAGAATGTGATTTGTTTCTTTATAAGAAATATGACCTCCATGGGAACTGATCTTTTACCCTATTTTTCTGTGCTCTAAACCATTATTTTCCAAACTATATTCCTCGGTACATTAGTTAATAGTGTACCTCTTAAAAGGATTCCCCAATCAAGTACCTGCAGTGAACTCCATCGCGAGTTTTTGCTCTCATAGGAAACAGGGCTCCCATAGAATCTAAGGCATGGACCGCTCTGTTCTCACTTCGAATGAGGCTGCCGCCTCATCCTATGCTAATGAGGACACCATTCTCCCGAGATTACAATGTTATCGGCTTCTCAGGTACTTAAAATGTACAGATTATTGTTCAGCTGGGGATACTTCTCCAGGACATTAACTTCACCAATTACGAATGCATTTTCTCATTGTTTCTTCTTTCTCAGTTTCATTGTCTGAGGGTTAGAAAAATAGCTTTCCTCCACATTCAGACAATAGCCTCCACTCACCTGCCTAAAGCTTACCCTCCGTCCTTGAGTTTTCATTCCTCTGTTCTTGCCAAGTCTCTTGACTACTTCAGGACTTCACCAGAGGTGGTAACCTTGCCCTTTTAATGACCATCCCCCTCCACACTCTCATTCTCTGCATGAAGCCTACAGAGGCTTATGGTGAAAACAGTTCCTCATTCATTCATTCAGTTGTTAAAAATTAAGGACCTATTATGGGCTGGACGTTGTTGTAGGATCTGGTTGACAGGGTCAGTAAATGAATGGATTTCCTCTGGGATTTGGGAAGCTCTGTTAAGTAATGCATGGCTAGGTAGGTATATTTATCTTTTAGGAAGAAAAGTGCTCTATAAATCAGGGAACTATTATAATATTTACATATTGGTCCCATGAAAAATGATTTAAGCAGTTTTCACTGTATTAAGACTCCTGATAATTTGCATTTATATAAGCACATTATTGGCACAAATTTGTCCCTCTGAGTAGCTCCACTTAAAGTGGTTTTGCTTTAATTATCTCTCACAGAGAAACTATATAGTGATTGTAAAACAATTTGTGAGTATGTGTGTTATCCATAAATGCTAAATAACAGTTAAATTATAAACGCTATGCAATGGAATCTGACATTTCTCAGGATAATATTTCAGTCGCTCACCTAATGTACTGTCAACTCTGGAGCAGTAACATCTGGATCAGCAGAGATGTGTATCTGGAGAGGTAAGGAACAGTGTGCACTTGCCTTAGGAGCATCCCAAAGGAAGGAGAACCTTCTTTTACCCTCGATTTTTCTTTTTTTCTGTATCTTACCCTCAGTGGACCACGTGAAATGATTTCCAAAGCAAACCAAAGTAGTCATGAAACGTATGTATTCAAGGGCTAACACCATGACTTCAGTTGCCTTAGGAGCATCCCAAAGGAAGGATAACCTTCTTTTACTCTCTAATTATTTTTTTCTGTATCTTACCCTCAGCAGACCATGTGAAATGATTTCCAAAGCAAACCAAAGTAGTCATGAAGCATGTATGTAGTCAAGGGCTAACACCATGAGTTCAGATATATAAGATGTTTTAAATATTAACTGATGAATGGATGCAATAGACATCTGAACACTTCCTTTGATCCTTCATTAATGGACTCAATGCGAGTCACTGTGAATGACATCTTGGGGACAGCTCCTGATGATATGCACATAGTCACTATCCTCCTCTAGTGCTTTGAAGGTAACATTTATTTTTGCCAGCAGTGCAGAAGTAAGTTTAAAGTTCTCAGTCTCTACTCGCTCTGAGCATAGTTACTCTGTGGGTCCTTTCTGGAGCTTACAGTTTCATTTCCAACCCATTATCTGATTCTCCTAAGGACCAGTGAAGGGAAAGGACAGAATGGTCATCAGTCCTCTTCCACAGGTGAAGAAACTGTGATTCAGTGTGTCAGTGGTTTATGCAAATTCCCACAGGGATAAACGAGAGACAGAACCTGAACTTAGATTCTGAAATCAAGGGAGGGAAGGGTGCTACAAATACGGGCCATCCACAAAACAGTTTCCTCTGTATCACATGCTTCATGGGCTGCCCCAGTGGCTCGGCAGTAAGGAACCTGCCTGCAACTCCAGAGACTGGGTTTGAAGATCCCCTGGAGAAGGAAATGGCAACCCACTCCAGTATTCTTGCCTGGGAAATCTCATGGACAGGGGAACCTGGGGGCCAAAGGTCCATGAAGCTGCAAGATAGTCAGACAGGATTTAGGGGCTAAATAACAACAACACAAGCTTCACAGTGAAAGAGTGACAACTGGAAATACGCACTTCCGCTTTGCTACTTGAGTGTATGAATGCGTCAGCAGTTCTATGCTGGCTTCCTGCGCTTACTTCTCAGACTTGCTGTCTTCAAAAAGAAACCCTTTGGGATGTTTAACTTTGTGCCGTTTGCATCCTTCTTCCAACCACCACCCCAGCACCGCCTATCACATCAGCCTATTTCCTTCTCTGTCCCTGAAGAACCACAATGAAAAAGCCCCTCCTGTGCCCCAGTTATTTCTCTGGGACACTTCTCTGAGCTGGATGTGGGCCTGGAGAAGGAGCACCCTTGACAGTTTCATTCTCCATCCTGTGCTCTTTATTTTTTTAATTTTTTATATTTATTTATTTATTTTTAATTTTAATTGGAAGCTAATTACTTTACAATATTGTGGTGGTTTTGCAATACATTGACATGAATTAGCCATGGGTGTACATGTGTTCCCCATCCTGAACCTCCCACCCTCCTCCCTCCCCATTCCATCCTTCAGGGTCATCCCAGTGCACCGGCCCTGAGTACCCTGTCTCATGCATCGAGTCTCAATGGTGATCTCTTTCACAAATGGTAATATACATGTTTCAATGCTATTCTCTCAAATCATCCCACCCTTGCCTTCTCCCACAGAGTCCAAAAGACTGTTCTTTACTTCTGTGTCTCTTTTGCTGTCTCACATATAGGGTCATCGTTACCATCTTTCTAAATTCCATATATATGCATTAGTATACTGTATGGTGTTTTCCTTTCTGACTTACTTCGCTCTGTAGAATAGGCTCCAATTTCATCCACCTCATTAGAACTAATTCAAATATATTCTTTTTAATGGCTGAGTAATACTCCATTGTGTATATGTACCACACCTCTCTTATCCATTCATCTGCTGATAAACATCTAGGTTGCTTCCATGTCCTGGCTATTGTAAACAGTGCTGTGATGAACACTGGGGTCCATGTGCCTCTTTCAATTCTGGTTTCCTTGGTGTGTATGCTCAGCAGTGGGATCGCTGGGTCGTATGGTAGTTTTACTTCCAGATTTTTAAGGAATCTCCACACTGTTCTCCATCTTGTGCTCTTTAAATTCTTACAGACATCTAAAGTAGAACACAACATGTAAAGTAGAATAAAGTATTAAAAAAATTAAAAAAATAAATTCTTACAGACATGGGGATATCAGACCACCTTACCTGCCTCCTGAGAAACCTGCATGCAAGTCAAGAGCAACAGTTAGAACAAAACATGGAACAACAGACTGGTTCCAAATAGGAAAAGGACTATGTCGAGGCTGTATATTGTCACCCTGCTTATTTAACTTCTATGCAGAGTACATCATGAGAAATGCCAGGCTGGATGAAGCACAAGCTGGAATCAAGATTGCTGGGAGAAATATCAATAACCTCAGCTATGTAGGCAGAAAGTGAAGAAGAACTAAAAATCCTCTTGATGAAAGTGAAAGAGGAGAGTGAAAAAGTTGGCTTAAAACTCAACATTCAGAAAACTAAGATCAAGGAATACAGTCCCATGACTTCATGGCAAATAGATGGGGAAACAGTGGAAACAGTGAGAGACTTTATTTTCTTGGGGCTCCAAAATCACTGCAGACAGTGACCGCAGCCATGAAGTGAAGAGACACTTGTTACTTGGAAGAAAAGTTATGATAAACCTAGACAGCATATTAAAAAGCAGAGACGTTACTTCATCGATAAAGGTCTGTCTAGTCAAAGCTATGGTTTTTCCAGTGGTCATGTATAGATGTAAGAGTTGGAGTATAAAGAAAGCTGAGCACTGAAGAATTGATGCTTTTGAACTGTGGTGTTCAAAAGAGAAGACTCTTGAGAGTCCTTTGGACTGCAAAGAGATCAAACCAGTCCATTCTAAAGGAAATCAATCCTGAATAATCATTGGAAGGGCTGATGCTGAAGCTGAAGCTCCAATACTTTGGCCACCTGTTGTGAAGAGCTGACTTATCTGAAAAGATCCTGATGCTGGGCAAGATTGAAGACAGGAGGAAAAGGGGGCCTCAGAGGATGAGATGGTTGGATGGCAACACTGACTCAATGGACATGAGTTTGAGTATGCTCTGGGAGTTGGTGACGGACAGGGAGGCCTGGTGTGCTGCAGTCCATGGGGTCACAAAGAGTTGGACACGACTGAGCCACTGAGCAACGGTGACAGTCCTGTGCCCTGTCCTGACTCTGGGCTGGCGTTTAGAGGTCACATGTATTTGTATTTATACTACTATCTGCCTTATGATCCAAAGTGAGGAGAGATTGGGAGCCTTCAAATTAACTGCAGTCTTGGCAGAGAGATGTCACCCCTAGAGTACTGGGAAAGAAAAGCAATTACGTAAATAAATATTACTGGGGTCTTCCTTTGTTGGACAAATATTCAGTAGAGGCACCTGTGATCAAGTCAGTCAGCAAGATCTACTGAAGGCTTGTGCTTCCACTGCTTGTGCACAGATCTCTGTACTGTGAAAGCCTAACTGTGTGTGGGTGTGAGTGTGCCATTTTTGCCACCCGAGACTGGGAATGTGTCAAATCAGCTGGCCTGGGAATTCCTAGAGGTGCAGGTCCTTCTTGAACCATGTCTGACACGTAAATGTTTATGGTTTCAAATCAGACAGAAAAGGACTTGCCTGAGACTCAGTTTCCACATCTAAGATGAGAAACAGCGCCAGAATGATGCTCAGAGGACTTCCAGGAGATAACATGTCTTGGCTATCATAAGTATGTTGTTTTTAGAAAGGAACTCATTTGGGGGCTTCCCTGGTGCTTCAGTACTTAAGAATCTGTCTGCCAAAGTAAGGGACACAGGTTTGATCCCTGGTTTGGAAAGATGACACAGAGCAACTAATCCCTTGACACAACTTCTAAGCCTCTGTGCTGCAACTCCGAAAGCCAGTGCAGCTGGAACGTGCGCTCTGAACGAGGGGAGCCGCCATGAGGAGAAGCCCGCTTGCTGAAACTGGAGAAGGTCCGCGGTAGTGAAGACCCAGTGCGGTGAAAACTAAATGAATAAAAAGAAATAAGTCCTAGAAAAGAGAAAGGAACATGTCTGGATTAAAATTCCACCCCTGCTCCTGCCTACACATTGGTTGTGTGGTTTGGACAAATCAGTTTTCCTCTCTCAGCCATCTGTGAAATGGGAGTTAGGCAAAAGCAGCTTTGAGGTGGAGATGCAGTAACACAACGTGCTCCAGAAATATTTGTTGAATGAACGATGCTCAGAGTTCAGAGGGAAAGTTTTCCGTGTTAATAGGACATGACCAGAGCTTCCTCCACTGTCCTTTTCCCCTAAAGTTGTCAAGCTCTGGAACATAAAGAAAAGGACCTTCTCCCCTTGTCTCCATTTCCCACCTAAGCAAGAATTATTTGAGTGGAAAATCACTAACCTAGAGTCTCTCCAATCTCTCCAACATTCGGTGTTTTGTCTCCTCCAGGGCAGGATTCTAGATCCTGGGGTGTCAGGTGGGTGAGTCTGGTGTTGCCTCCCCCTTGTGCTGTTGAGGTGGGGACAGCAGACACCCCAGTCTGCCACATGCTTCAAGACCACCACAGAAAAGGTGCTCTATAAGCACCTGTGCAAGAAATAACTCCGTCCTACTTAGGATTTGATTTCCAATGTTTGCAGGTCTGCAAACTGGATATCTCCTTATTGAGGTGATCAGATGCTGGGAAACCAGGTTTCCTGCTTCTCATGTACATGCTTCTCATGTACATGCTAAACTAAGTCAAAACAATTCTTTTTTCAATTTTTAAAAATTTTAATGAGAGTACAGTTTGGCTTTCAGTGCTGTGTGAATTTCTGCCTTATGGCAGAGTGAGTCAGTTATGTGCATGCGTGCATTCTCTTTTGTCTTCCTTTTCACTATGGTTTATCACAGGGTATTGTATATAGCTCCTTGCACTGCAGCTGAGGACCATGTAGCTTACCCATCCTACATATGCTAGTCTGCATCTGCCAACCCCACACTCCCCCTTCATCCCCCCCACTCCTCCTCCAGCTCAGCAGCCTCAAGTGTGTTCTCTCCATCCGTGTGTCTGCTTTTGTTTTGTAGATAAATGCATCTGTATCATATTTCAGACTCCACATTTAAGTGATCTCATATATGTCTTTCTCTGTGTGACTAAATTTAAGGTGTTGAAACTTTACCTTCAAAGTTCCCCATCACTAACTCCAGTTTGTTTCATTTTGTGGCTTTCTTCTAAAGTGTACTGATAATAACAGAGAACAGATAAACAAAAGTTCCTACTGTATAGCACAGGGGATTATATTCATTATCCTGTGATAAACTATAATGGAAAAGAACATGAAAAAGAATGTGTATACAGGCATTTCTGAATCAGTTTGCTGTACAGGTAGAAATTAACACAACATTGTAAATCAACTTTGCTGTTGTTCAATCACTAAGCCCTGTCTGACTCTTTGTAATCCCATGGACTATAACATGCCAGGCTCCTCTGTTCTCCACTATTTCTGAGAATTTGCTCAAATTCATGTCCATTGAGTCGGTGATGCTATCTAAACATCTCATCCTCTGCCAACCACTTATCCTTTTGCCTTCCATCTTTCCCAGCATCAGGATCTTTCCACTGAGTTGGCTCTTTGCCTCAGGTGGCCAAAGTACTAAATTTCAATAAAACAAATGAAAAATATATATATGTATATACTGATACTGTTGTGCAGACTCAGTTTATGTCTGCGATGGAGTCTGTCTCTAGAAACTTGAATTAAATGGGGGTGATCTCATAGCTGTACCTCTGCTCACTAACTATAAAGACCAAGGGGTTTTGGTTAATAGGTAAATTAATTAATAGACATATTTAGTTCATATGCCAACATTGGCCACATAGTCTAGCTTTTTGAAGGAATAAACCCTCCCTGGAGTAACTTTTCACTACAAAGTCACCTCTTCTTGTATTTATGCAGTTGCCCAACAAGCACATCTTGACCATATAACTTCATTTGTCTCATTGCATTGAGCTTGTCATTCTAAATGATTTTATTTCGTCCTAACTCATCTGAAGCCTGCATTACAGTCACTGTAGATTCATTCTAATTCTTAACCATCTCATTCCAGAAACCCTGATGACTTTATGGTTATACATTGTAAATACTATTTCTAATAAAATGATAATGAATTGCCAGGGCCCTTCAAATTTGTAAATAATGGGAATATTTTTCTAGCAACAGCCAATTACACTAGCTGGGGAAGACATTCTATCAGGAGCACTTACCCTTCAGCTGATTTCAATGTCAGAAAACCTCTTCATTCTGATTATTCCTTCAGTTCGGAGTCAGCCAAGACTACAGAGGTACTATGTAAATGGCTTAAATGGAAGAAGTATAACAATAATAATTCTTAATGAGGAGACAGTCTGGCTCAGCAGAAGCCTGGAAACCTGGAGATGGAGGAGTATCCTCTTATTTCTTCACTAATATGTTCTGTGACCTTGGACAAGTTGTTTGGTCTGTATGTAAGTGCTTGGCTCTCAGCGAGTGGCGTCTGGCAATGCAAGGCAGGGGGAGGAAGGCAGGGCCAGAGGAGATGCAGGTTATGGATCACTTGCCACACGCCAGGCACTGCACAGGACACCTGAGTCCACTGCCCAAGAAAGCAGGAGGTGAGAATTACCCCCATGTCACAGATGAGGAGACGGAAGCTCAGAGACAGTCAGTTCCCACAGCTAGGGAGTAGAGGAGGCAGAATGTAGACTCAGGTCTACCCGATCCTGAGGTCAAATTCCTTTACGTGCCTGATTTGCCTTTGTGCTATTTCAAAGAGGCTCACACAAGACAGATTATCTCATCGTAACTAGTAAGACTCATAGCAAGACTCATAGTAAAACTAGGGATCCAGATCAGGGAGTGAGCTCAATTGCTCTGGATGGAAGGGCTGGAGACTGAGGAAGGGGTCTAGACTCTGACCCTTGCAGTGGTCCCTAACCTTTTGGCACCAGGGACTGGCCTGGTGGAAGGCAGTTTTTCTACGGATGGAACTGGGGGTGTCATGGGGGATGGTTTGGGCGGCATTGCGAGGGGCAAGGAGCAACAGGCCCTGAGGAGCGGTGTGCAGCCCGATTCCTGTCAGACTGAGGACTGCCACTGGTCTATGGCCCAGGGGCTGGGACCCCTCCATTAGAGTTAACTGTAGGGTCCTCTGGCGCTGTATCAAAGGCTTGAGCTTGACTTTGGGATGAGAGAGAAGATGCTGACAAAGGCATGTGTTCCCCGTCTTGATGGCAAGTGCTTCTGTTGGCACTTTTGGTCCCCCCCAACTTCTGAATCCCCCTCTATTTAGGTGGAACATGCATCAGCTGCACCCCTGGCTGAGACGTATTCCCTTCTTCCAGGACTCCTGCAGTGGCCTCCTAAGGGGTTTCCTGACTCCAGCCTCAGGCTCTTGGAGCCTCTCCTCACTGAAGAAACAGTAATTTTCCCTCTGAGGACAATAAAGAGTAATCAAGAGATTCAAGCCAGGGGATTACATAATTAGACTTACAATTTAGGAAAATTAAACTCTGAGCAATTAATGCATGATGAACTTCCCCTGTTATCTCTTTAGCCATTGTTTCCTTCCACCCATTCCTTCCAGGCAAACTGAGTCCAGAACTGTCCTTAACAATAACAGATTATTCTGCCTGACAAGCCCCTCTGCCTGATGCCCATGCCCGTGGTCTTGCTGAAACATTTCTATGAAGCAGTCCTCCTCACCCCACATATTTGGGAAGCCCCCCAAAGACCGTCACTCACAGCCCTCACAACTCACTCGTTACTTTGAAATGGCTTCTTTGTCTCCCTTCCAGAGTGTGAGCCCCTGAGAGACAGGGGCTGCAGCACTCCGCCGCAGCCACGGCTCCCAGGGCCCCACTAGATGTTAGCGGAGTAAGTGGCTCTGTCTCTCCTCTTCCGAAAGGGGACTGGGTGAAGGAAATACACTAATGGTGGGGAGCAAGGCACTGCAGAGCCTTGGGACAGTCCTTGGACCATCTTGGGCTTCCCTCGTGGCTCAGACGGTAAAGAATCTGCCTGCAGTGCAGGAGATGTGGGTCTGATCCTGTGGGTCAGGAAGATCTCCTGGAGAAGGGAACGGCCAGCACTCCAGAATTCCTGCCCAGAGAATTCTATGGACAGAGGATCCTGGTGGGCTGCAGTTCATGGGGTCACAAAGAGTTGGACATGACTGAGCGACTGACCCTTTCAGTTTCACTTTAACCATCTTAGACCTTGATTCTTCTATAAAATCAGGAGAGAAAAGAGGCAGACATTTTCTGAGGATCCATCTTCTCTGACATTCCAGCTTTTTGATTCCTTAGGCACAAAGGTGAAAATGGTGATTTAAGAACAAGAAGTGGGGAATTTTCCTGGTGGTCCAGTGGCTAAGACTCCATACTCCCAATGCAAGGGATCTGGGTTCGATCCCTGGTTGGGGAACTAGATCCCACAGGCCACAACTAAAGACCCTGCATGCCGCACTAAGACCTGGCACAGCCAGACATATAAAGAGAATAAATATTAAACAAAAGAACAAGAAACAGGCAGTGCTCAAGGAGGTGGGCCTCAATGGGATGGGGAGCCTCAAAGTCTAGAGTTGGCCTCTTGGGCCCAGGCTAGGACTATGGAGAGCAACTGGAGGCCATCAGCCTTGGCCGAGTGACTAAGTGCTGCCAAGAGCCTTCCTGCGGAGGAAGGAGGACATATTCAGCCTCAGAGAAAACCCCAAGTAGCCACAGTCCAGCCTCGAAGCAAGTGCCTCTCCCCACCCCGCAGCAGTCCTGGACTGCTGACTGTCCCCCAGAAGGACCACTGACGCTCAGGGAGCCCGCGAGCTCTTCCCAGCGAAGTCTCGCCGTGACCACTTCCTGATTCCGAGTCCTCAGCCCCTGGCGGCATCGAACACTCTACTTCCCAGTGCCCTGCACGAACGGGTGAAAGGCCACAGCTATTAAAGCACCTTAGTCTTGGGAAGTCACATGCAAAGTCTGATGCCATGCAGAATTCACTCTTATCTTTCTTCTTATTTTTTTCTTATTTCCCAAATCTTCCCTTCCCTGACTTCACCCACACACTCACTTACCCATGCTTTCTTCATCCGAATATCCAATCAGTCAGAGAAGAATTCTGCAGAATTGGGTTTGGGGGTAGGCAGTGGCATTTCCTGCCCAGCTCTGGTGTCAGATTTGGTGGAACCAGAGGCAGGCCCAGGGCTGGGCTTACAAAGGCAGCAGGCAAGACAGCCCCCCACTGCTGCCACAGGTGCTGCAGCCCCGGCTGGACTGCCTTTGTTCCCTCTTCTCTGAAGGTAGGCGCTGGCAAGGGGCAGAGGACCACCTTCAGGCTATGGGATGGCAGGGTTTCTTGTATATGGGGTGTGCTTGTGGGGGGTGTTGCTTGGGGAATTGGAAGGATGGGGAAGTGTAGGGCAATGGCTGAGCCTCCACATGTTCTAGGGAAGGCCCACATAGGACAAAGGAGGGAGGGGCCAGGACCGCTTGGAAATCCAAGCTATAGCCCTGGGATTATCACCCTTGCCAGGGTGCCAGCCTGGCAAGTCCTTTACTTTTCAGCTGGTGCCACTGTGTCCCAAGCTCTGAGCTAGGTCACGACATGGGGAGGGGATGCTGGGGCAGACCAGGAGGAGACGAGGAGTAGCAAGAGGCAGCCCGCCTGCCGGGACCTGCGGACCTCACCCTCTCCCCACCTTCCCCTCCCGTGCTCCAGTGGAGCAGTGACTGAAGGAAGCAACCACCGCAATGGGCAAAGAGAAGACACACATCAATATTGTGGTCATCGGCCATGTGGACTCTGGCAAGTCCACCACCACCGGGCACATCTACAAGTATGGGGACATTGACTAGAGGACCACTGAGAAGTTTGAGAAGGAGGCAGCTGAGGTGAGGCACCCACCCGTGGGGTTGGCTCTAGGAGTGGCGGGGGCTGGGGATGGCAGTTGGCTCCTGGCTGGGTCTGGTGGCAGAGCGTGGAAGCAGGGCACGCTGTGAGGTCTTGGAGCAGCGGCTGAATCCCCTGGGAGAGATCCGGCTGCTCACCATCAATGCACTCCTCACTCCTCATCCCTCCCCAGATGGGTAAGGGCTCCTTCAAGTATGCCTGAGTGCTGGACAAACTGAAGGCAGAGAGAGAGTGTGGCATCACCATCGACATCTCCCTGTGGAAGTTTGAGATCAGCAAGTACTACATCACCATCATTGATGCCCCGGGCCACAGGGACTTCATCAAAAACATGATCACCGGCACCTCCCAGGTAAAGCAGCCCTTGTTGCCAGGTCCCTCCCTTTCGAATTAGGGCGTACTGTAAAGGAGGTGGCTGACAGAGAGAGGGGAGGAAACTCGGGCTTTATTTCCTGGGGAGGAAGGGCATCATAAGCCTTAGAAGGTTTTCCTTATCCAACCTTCAGTTCTGACCAATCAGAAGATAGACTCCAGTGTGGTCCAGACGCCATCCTCCTTTCAGGCTGGGGCAGGGACTAGGTTTTCTGACACCTAGACAAGTAAATCACCTTGTGGGGCTCCTGAGGAAGGAACCAGAAGCTCGCGTATGGGGCTGAGTAACAGCTGAAGTGGGAGGCAGGACCTCTGTGCACAGCAGCAGCCGGGGATGAAGGCATTTGTCAGTTTCTGGGGAGTGTCCAGCCTGCAAGGGGCCCGAAGCTCTAGCCAGCCTCCCAGCACATCCGGCGCCCCCTCCCCTAACCAACCTCTTGCCCCCACGTTGTCTGCCTCCCACAGGCCGACTGTGCTGTGCTCACTGTGGCTGGTGGTGTGGGTGCATTTGAGGCAGGCATCTCTAAGAACGGGCAGACTCGTGAGCACTCGCTGCTCGCCTACCCCTTGGGTGTGAAGCAGCTGATCGTGCAGTCAACAAGATGGACTCAACTGAGCTGGCCTACAGCGCCGCACGCTTCCAGGAGATCACCCAGGAAGTGAGCGCCTACATCAGGAAGATCGGCTACAACCCCGTGACTGTGGCCTTTGTGCCCATCTCGGGCTGGCACGGAGACAACATGCTGGAGCCCAGCACCAACGTGAGTGCAGGTGGGGTCCATGGCGGCCAGGTGGGGTGCAGAATGGGTCTTGGTCCTGGGGTGGGCATGCCAGGAGCCATGCCCCTGCCTCGCCTCCCCCTTCACCACATTCCTGTCCCCGCAGATGCCCTGGTTCAAGGGCTGGAAGGTTGAGCGGAAGGAGGGAAACGCCACCGGGGTGACCCTGCTGGAAGCTCTGGACTCCATCCTTCCCTCAACTCGCCCAGTCAACAAGCCCCTGAGGCTGCCGCTACAAGACGTGTACAAGATAGGAGGTGAGGAGCCCGGGCTGGGCAGGCTGAGGGCAGATGCCAGTGGAGGATGAGGTCCACTGTCTGACTTGCTGGGCTTCAGATCCTGACTTGTGAGCAGTGTCAAAGCCCCAGCATTTCCAGTTAATCTGATATGCAGAGGAAACCGCCAGCCGTTGAGTTTGGCACTCCCTACCAGCTCCGTGGGTGACCTTGGCCCTTGATCCCCGGGAAGCCCGCTCTTACCGGGTGAGGCTGGAGTGGTTCTGACACCCTGCCCTTCTCCTGCGCAGGCATTGGCACCATGCCCGTGGGCCGAGTGGAGACCGGCTTCCTGAAGGCCGGCACGGTGGTCACCTTGCCCCCAGTGGCCTCACCTCTGAGGTCAAGTCTGTGGAGATGCACCATGAGGCCCTGTCGGAGGCCCTGCCCGGGGACAACGTGGGCTTCCACGTGAAGAACGTGTCTGTGAAGGACATCCGTCGTGGCAGCGTGGCTGGAGACAGCAAGAACGACCCCCCCGATGGAAACCAGCAGCTTTGCGGCCCACGTGAGCCGCCTGGGAGGCCAGAGCCCTTGGCGCGTGGTGGTGGTGGAGACTGCCTCTGAGAAACCAGTCCCGGTTTCGGGGGAGGCCCCAGTGGGCTCGAGGCTAGGCCCTGGATCACAGGCCAGCAGTGAGCCTCCTCCTCCCCCCTCCAGCTGATCGTCCTGAATCATCCAGGACGGATCCAAGCTGGCATTCTCCGCTGCTGGACTGTCACACAGCCCACATCTCCTGCAGGTTTGCTGAACTGAGGGAAAAGATTGACCGCCGCTCAGGCAAGAAGCTGGAAGACAACCCCAAGGCCCCGAAGTGGGGTGATGCTGCCGTCCTGCAGATGGTCCTGGCAAGGCCATGTGTGTGGACACCTTCTCCGAGTACCCGCCTCTAGGTGAGCCGGGGCAGATGGCTGGGGGGAAAAGCACCTCTGACTGAGGCCATGGAGCCGTGTCTTCTGTGTCTCTTTTCAGAAATCTCACTCTTTTCCTTTTTATCCTCCAGGCCGTTTTGCCGTGCGGGACATGAGGCAAACCGTGGCCGTCGGCGTCATCAAGGCTCTGGGGAAGAAGACAGCGGCCGCGGCTAAGGTCACCAAGTCAGCGGGGAAGGCCAGCAAGAAATGAAGCACGTCCTTCTCCTGCACCATTTTCTCAGCAGCCCCCACTGTATGAGATACTTCTGTGACTGAATAAAATTAGTAGTAAAACTTTCTAGCTGTTTCAGTTTCCTCCAAGAAGGAAAGCATGAGGTCAGTGAGGAGATTCTGGGTAAAGAACCAATTTAAGGACCATAGGCTTGAAACTTTTACACGCTGGGTGGTGAACACACCATTCAGGCCTTAACAGCCTTCTTCAGTTTCCCGCAAGGAAGAACTGTTTGGGGATGTGATGAAGTAGAGTCACAATGGCATAGGGCGAGATCCCAGGGCTAATAGGTGAGTCCAACACCCATGTCCAAAGGCTGAGTTTTGCCAAGAGAATGCACTGGTCATAGCAAACACCAAAAACACAAGAGAAGACTCTATACACGGGCATCACCAGATGTTCAATACTGAGATCAGATTGATTATTTGTAGCCAAAGATGGAGAAGCTCTATACATTCAGTAAAAAACAAGACTGGGAGCTGACTGTGGCTCAGATCATGAACACCTTACTGCCATTATCAGATTTAATTGAAAAAAGTAGGGAAAACCACTAGACCATTCAGGTATGACCTGAATCAAATCACTTGCGGTTACAGTGGAATGAGAAATAGATTCAAGAGATTAGATCTGATAAACAGACTATGGACAGAGGTGCCTGACATTGTACAAGAGGAAGCGATTAAGAACATCTCCAAGAAAAAGAAATGCAAAAGGCAAAATGATTGTCCGAGAAGGCCCTACAAATGGCTGAGAAAAGAGAAGCTAAAGGCAAAGCAGAAATGGAAAGATACACCCATTTGAATGCAGAGTTCCAAAGAACAGAAAGGAGAGATAAAGCCTACCTCAGTGATCAATGCAAAGAAATAGAGGAAAAAAATATAAAGGGAAAGACTAGAGATTTCTTCAAGAAAATTAGAGATACTAAGGGAATATTTCATGCAAAGATGGGCACAATAAAGGACAGAAATGGTATGGATCTAACAGAAGCAGAAGAGATTAAGAAGAGGTGGCAAGAATACACAGAGTTCAGTTCAGTTCAGTTCAGGTCAGTTCAGTTGCTCAGTCATGTCCGACTCCTTGCGACCCATGAATCACAGCATGCCAGGCCTCCATGTCCATCACCACACCCAGAGTTCACTCAGACTCATGTCCATTGAGTTGGTGATGCCATCCACCCATCCCATCCTCTGCCATCCCCTTCTTCTCCTGCCTCCAATCCCTCCCAGCATCAGAGTCTTTTCCAATGAGTCAACTCTTCACATGAGGTGGCCACAGTACTGGAGTTTCAGCTTTAGCATCATTCCTTCCAAAGAAATCCCAGGGCTGATCTCCTTCAGAATGGACTGGTTGGATCACCTTGCAGTCCAAGGGACTCTCAAGAGTCTTCTCCAACACCACAGCTCAAAAGCATCAATTCTTCAGTGCTCAGCTTTCTTCACAGTCCAACTCTCACATCCATACATGACCACTGGAAAATCCATAGCCTTGACTAG
This sequence comes from Nanger dama, assembly GCA_917880005.1. NCBI lineage: Eukaryota > Metazoa > Chordata > Mammalia > Artiodactyla > Bovidae > Nanger > Nanger dama. The sequence goes on from CAKJTW010000107.1 coordinate 1,397,426, forward strand.
ACAGACCTTAGTCGGCAAAGAAATGTCTCTGCTTTTGAATATGCTATCTAGGTTGGTCATAACTTTTCTTCCAAGGAGTAAGCATCTTTTAATTTCATGGCTGCAGTCACCATCTGCAGTGATTTTGGAGCCCCCAAAATAAAATCTGACACTGTTTCCACTGTTTCTCCATCTATTTCCCATGAAGTGATGGGACCGGATGCCATAATCTTCGTTTTCTGAATGTTCAGCTTTAAGCCAATTTTTTTCATTTTCCTCTTTCACTTTCATCAAGAGGCTTTTAGTTCCTCTTCACTTTCTGCCATAAGGGTGGTATCATCTGCACATCTGAGGTAATTGATATTTCTCCCGGGAATCTTGATTCCAGCTGGTGTTTCTTCCAGTCCAGCATTTCTCATGATGTACTCTGCATATAAGTTAAATAAGCAGGGTGACAATATACAGCCTTGATGGACTCCTTTTCCTCTTTGGAACCAGTGTGTTGTTCCATGTCCACTTCTAACTGTTGCTTCCTGACCTGCATACAGATTTCTCAAGAGGCAGGTCAGGTGATCTGGTATTCCCATCTCTCAGAATTTTCCACAATTTGTTGTGATCCACACAAAAGCTTTGGCATAGTCAATAAAGCAGAAATGGATGTTTTTCTGAAACTCTCTTGCTTTCTACATGATCCAACGGATGTTGGCAATTTGATCTCTGGTTCCTCTGCCTTTTTAAAACCAGCTTGAGTATCAGGAAGTTCACGGTTCACATATTGCTGAAGCCTGGCTTGCAGAATTTTGAGCAATACCTTACTAGCCTGTGAGATGAGTGCAATTGTGCAGTAGTTTGAGCATTCTTTGGCATTGCTTTTCTTTGGGATTGGAATGAGAACTGACCTTTTCCAGTCCTGTGGCCACTGCTGAGTTTTCCAAATTTGCTGGCATGTTGAGTGCAGCACTTTGACAGCATCATCTTTCAGGATTTGAAATAGCTCAACTGGAATTCCATCACCTCCACTAGCTTTGTTCGTAGTGATGCTTTCTAAGGCCCACTTGACTTCACATTCCAGGATGTCTGGCTCTAGATGAGTGATCACATCCTCATGATTATCTGGGTCATGAAGATATTTTTTGTACAGTTCTTCTGTGTATTCTTGCCACCTCTTCTTAATATCTTCTTCTCCTGTTAGGTCCATACCATTTCTGTCTTTTATCGAGCCTATCTTTGCATAAAATATTCCCTTGGTAGTTCTAATTTTCTTGAAGAGATCTCTAGTCTTTCCCATTCTGTTCTTTTCCTTTATTTCTTTGCATTGATTGCTGAAGAAGGCTTTCTTATCTCTTCTTGCTATTCTTTGGAACTCTGCATTCAGATGCTTAAATCTTTCCTTTTCTCCTTTGATTTTCACTTCTCTTCTTTTCACAGCTATTTGTAAGGCCTCTTCAGAGAGCCATTTTGCTTTTTTGCATTTCTTTTCCTGGGATGGTCTTGATCCCTGTTTCCTGTACAATGTCACAAACCTCCGTCCATAGTTCATCAAGCACTCTGTCTATCAGATCTAGGCCCTTAAATCTATTTCTCACTTCCACTGTATAATCATAAGGGATTTGATTTAGGTCATATCTGAATGGTCTAGTGGTTTTCCCTACTTTCTTCAATTTAAGTCTGAATTTGGTAATAAGGAGTTCATGATCTGAGCCACAGTCAGCTCCTGGTGTTGTTTTTGTTGACTGCATAGAGCTTCTCCATCTTTGTCTGCAAAGAATATAATCAATCTGATTTTGGTGTTGACCATCTGGTGATGTCCATGTGTAGAGTCTTGTCTTGTGTTGTTGGAAGAGGGTGTTTGCTATGACCAGTGCATTTTCTTGGCAAAACTCTATTAGTCTTTGCCCTGCTTCATTCTGCATTCCAAGGCCAAATTTTCTTGTTACTCTAGGTGTTTCTTGACCTCCTACTTTTGCATTCCAGTCCCCTATAATGAAAAAGACATCTTTTTGGGTATTAGTTCTAAAAGGGCAAAATGATAGGATACTGAAAGAGAAACTCCCCAGGTCAGTAGGTGCCCAATATGCTACTGGAGGTCAGTGGAGAAATAACTCCAGAAAGAATGAAGGGATGGAGCCAAAGCAAAAACTATACACAGCTGTGGATGTGACTGGCAATAGAAGCAAGGTCCGATGCTGTAAAGAGCAGTATTGTATAGGAACCTGGAATGTCAGGTCCATGAATCAAGGCAAATTGGAAGTGGTCAAACAAGAGATGGAAAGAGTGAACATCAACATTCTAGGAATCAGTGAACTAAAATGGACTGGAATGGGTGAATTTAACTCAGATGACCATTATATCTACTACTGCGGGCAGCAATCCCTCAGAAGAAATGGAGTAGCCATCATGGTCAACAAAAGAGTCTGAAATGCAGTGCTTGGAAGCAATCTCAAAAACAACAGAATGATTTCTGTTTGTTTCCAAGGCAAACCTTTCAATATCAGTTATCCAAGTCTATGCCCCAAACAGTAATGCTGAAGAAGCTGAAGTTGAACGGTTCTATGAAGAATACACAGAAGAACTATACAACAAAGATCTTCATGACCCACATAATCATGATGGTGTTATCATTCACCTAGAGCCAGACATCTTGGAATGCAAAGTCAAGTGGGTCTTAGGAAGCATCACTACAAACAAAACTAGTGGATGTGATGGAATTCCAGTGGAGCTATTTCAAATCCTAAAAGATGATGCTGTGAAAGTGCTGCACTCAATATGTCAGAACATTTGGGAAACTCAGCAATGGCCACAGGACTGGAAAAAGTCAGTTTTCATTTCAGTCCCATAGAAAGGCAATGCCAAAGAATGTTCAAACTACCACACAATTGCACTCATCTCACACACTAGCAAAATAATGCTCAAAATTCTCCAAGCCAAGCTTCAACAGTTTGTGAACCATGAACTTCCAGCTTTTCAAGCCGGATTTAGAAAAGACAGTGGAACCAGAGATCAAAATGCCAACATCCGTTGGATCATCAAAAAAGCACAAGAAGTTCCAGAAAATATCTACTTCTGCTTTATTGACTATGCCAAAGTCTTTGACTGTGTGGATCACATCAAACTGTGGAAAATTCTTAGAGATATGGGAATACCAGATCACCTGACCTGCCTCCTGAGAAATCTGTATGCAGATCAAGAAGCAACAGTTAGAACTGGACATGGAACAACAGACTGGTTTCAAATAGGAAAAGGAGTATGTCAAGGCTGTATATTGTCACACTTCTTATTTAACTTATATGCATAGTACATCATGTGAAATACCAGGCTGGATGAAGTTTGGATGAAGCACAAGCTGGAATCAAAATTGCCTGGAGAAATATCAATAACCTCAGATATGCAGATGACACCATCCTTATGGCAGAAAGTGAAAAAGACCTAAAACTCTTGATGAAAGTGAAAGAGGAGAGTAAAAGAGTTGGCTTAAAATTCAACATTCAGAAAAATAAGATTATGGCATCTGATCTTATCACTTCATGTTAAATAAATGGGGAAACAATGGAAACAGTGACAGATTCTATTTTCTTGGGCTCCAAAAATCATTGCAGATGGTGACTGCAGCCAAGAAATTAAAAGATGCTTGCTCTTTGGGAAAAAAGTTAGGACCAAGCTAGACAGCATATTTAAAAGCAGAGACATTACTTTGCCAACAAAGGTCCATCCAGTCAAGGCTATGGTTTTTCCAGTAGTCGTGTATGGATGTGAGAGTTGGACTATAAAGAGAGCTGAGCACTAAAAACTGATGCTTTTGAACTGTGGTGTTGAAGAAGACTCTTTGAGAATTTCTTGGACTGCAAGGAGATACAACCAGTCCATCCTAAAGGAAATCAGTCCTGAATGTTCACTGGAAGAACTGATGTTGAAGCTAAAACTACAATACTTTGGCCACCTGATGCGAAGGGCTGACTCATTTGACCCTGATGCTGAGAAAGGTTGAAGGCAGGAGGAGAAGGGGATGACAGAGGATGAGATGGTTGGATGGCATCACTGACTCGATGCATATGAGTTTCAGTAAGCTCCGGGAGTTGGTGATGGACAGGCAGGCCTGCCGTGCTGCAGTTCATGGGTCTCAAAGAGTCGGGCATGACTGAGCGACTGAACAGAACTGAACTGAACCATGTCCTCGGAATACTGGTGCTAGGTTCTTTAGCATTCAGAGCCCTGAAACAGGAAATGCCAAATTCTCTTAGGCAGAAGGGGTACTATAAATGGATGTTTGAGCTTGACCTGTCCAATTAAGTTAGGTTACTATGCCTAGATGGTGAGGAATGAACAGAACTTTGTAGCCTTTGTTTCCTAATTTTTGTTTTCCATTTTTTGGGATGCAGCAGTATATCTTATGGAATTTTATAAGCTATATCACATATCATCATGTGCTGGGAGTCAAGTCTTCCAGGTCTGCCTGTGGCATATTCATTCATCCATCAGTTTGGCAGATAATTTGTGCCAGATGGTGGTCTGGTCCGTTAGATTTTACCTAAAGTGTAGAGACATCAGGTGATAAGTGCATAAAAGCGAGTGAGCAGTAACAGGGTAGAGCTGGAAAGTAGACCATGAAAATTGTAAAGCAGTAAAAATTTCCAGTCATCCCAGCACGATGGCAACTTGGACCAGGTGGATAGTCATGATGGAGATAAGTGGTGAGAAATTCTGAATATATTTAGAAACTGATAAATATTTTAAAATTGCATATGAGATATGAAAGGGAGTTGAAAGTGAGATATAGTTTCTTGGCCTGTGGAGTTAGAAAGACTGGATTTCTATCATGAGAGGTGGGAGTGGATTGCTAACTAAAAGAGATGCTAGTCTGGAGTGGAGAGAGGTCCAGGCTGAGATATTCAGGGAAGTAATTAAAACATGGGAAGTGGATCCCTTCACCTGAAGCATCTGCTTGGAGCTACTAAGACATGCACATACACCTACCCTTCCTGGAAGTAAATTAATCAGTTGGATAACCATTGCAATCCGTTCTGTACTGGAAAAGTCATTACTCTTCAAACACTGAGAGTGCTATTAAAATGAATCAAAGCCCAACAGGACTGTGGGAGCTCTTTCAGAAGTCAGGTTGGGAATCAGCAGGAAGTGATCACTATGGAAATTTGATGTTCAAGATTTAGACCAGGTTGGCAGAGACCTCCCCCCGCCCCCGACTCCCACTGATCAGTAACATTACCTATTCCTGCCTGTCAAGTTGGCTTTCTTTCATGTACAAATCCCCAGGGAAACCCCATACCTAGCACAGACCTAGAAATAATAACAGGATGACACGTCAGAGCTGTCACCATGCCAGGTATCAAGAAGCTCACCCATCTCCAGTGCTGGGAAGCTCATCAAATTTCAGCTGCTGTCAACATGAAGCGGCCTAAAGGAACCTGGACCAACCTTGGAGCATCTCAAGGCTGTAAATGTCAAAGGCTACCCAAACTGAGACCAGGGCAGGGGCTGTGGTTGGTATGGAATGCAAATTGCTCACCTGTTGGATTCCTCATGCCTCCTGGGGCCTGTGCAGAACGGCTAGTCCTTTTTGCCCTCAGAACACTTTATTTAAAAATTCTCTAAATCATAACCACAGCTCTGCTTATAATGATTGGGGAATTAAACTTCCACCTAGGTATGTCCTTAATATGTACTTAATAAACATTTGTTGACTTGTGAATGAATGTCAACCTGGTTTTATTGAGAGAAGTGAATGTTTGATGCTAATTTATTGCTTTTGGAAGGTTTTTTTTTTTTTTTTTGGTGTATACTAGTTGGAGAAGGTAATGGCACCCCACTCCAGTACTCTTGCCTGGAAAATCCCATGGATGGAGGAGCCTGGTAGGCTGCAGTCCATGGGGTCACTAAGAGTCGGACACGACTGAGTGACTTCACTTTCACTTTTCACTTTCATGCATTGGAGAAGGAAATGGCAACCTGCTCCAGTGATCTTGCCTGGAGAATCTCAGGGACGGTGGAGCCCGATGGGCTGCTGTCTATGGGGTCACATAGAGTTGGACATGACTGACGCGACTTAGCAGCAGCAGTTTTAAAGTCTTTATTGGATTTGCTACGACATTGTTTCTGTTTTATGTGTTTGATTTTTTGGCAGCAAGACACATGGGATCATAGTTCCCCAACCAGGAATAATAAAACTCAGACCCCCTGCACTGGAAGGCAAATTGTTAATCACTGGACCATCAGGGAAGTCCTCCTAATTTACTCTTAATTTTTAAGAACAATCATGGGTTTGATCCATGTTTTGTAAAGATGCATTTTTAATTTGAAAAAAAAAGTATCATGGTTAATGCTCTAAGTACCATATTCTCTACTCAGTAATTCCACAGTGGATGGGAGCAAACACTGCTCGTAAGCAACAGAACCTCATCTCATTAGAAACTCCAAGAATCTTTCTATATAGCACTGCAAAGAGCCACTAGAACTGGCCAAAATTTGCCACCAAACTATGGCTATAGCAGTTCAGACTAGTAGTGAGAGCTCTGACATTTAACCTAAGAAGTAGTTTCTGCTGGCCAGCCCCCTCCTTTAGCCCTTAGCATAATGTTGTAAGTGGACCTAAGGCACCTTAGAGTATGTGAGTCACTCAGTCATGTCCAACTCTTTACAACCCCATGGACTATAGCCTGCCAAGCTCCTCTGTCCATGAAATTCTCCAGGTAAGAATACCGGAGAGCCATTTTTGGGTATCCATTGGGTAGAGCCACTCCTTTCTCAAGGGGGTCTTCCAGACCTAGGGACTGAGCCCAGGTCTCCTGCCTTGTAGGTGAATTTTTTGCCATCTGAGCCACCAGGGAAGCCCAAGGCACCTTGGTTGGTCACAGCGATTAGGTTCTTGACTGGCAGGTATTAGAGGCCTCCACTAGTTACATATCACCATCAGTTGATATAATGAACCATTCTCAGATAGTTTCTTCACATATACCTCTCTTAGCACGCATAAAACGATCACACGTCTATTGTAGAGTCTGATGAAGTTTCTGAGCGTCTGTAGATCTTTCAGTCTCTGCTGCATGTAAGTGAGAGCATTCTGGCAGTAGATTTCAGCTAGCCTTTTCACGGGGGACAGAACCCCCAAAATGACTCAAGATAAGATGGAGTCCTTAGGCGCTGACTGCCACCTCGGAGGCTGCTGGGTCCAATTGTTCATCCAGGGAGATGACTATGCAAGAGTCTCAGCCAGCTCGTGTGTCATCTCTGCTCGCTTCACCTGTGAGACACTTTACTATTACCCGTTAAAGCAAGCAGCGGGCCCTCTTGTGCTGACTGGAGATCAACATGGATGAGACTCACAACGCTATGCTCCCCCACCGAATCCATCAGGAGGGCTTCTGATTACTCTTTCCAATGCTATCTTAACCAAAAGCTCTATGTTAACTAAGAAGAAACTTCTTCTTAGTTTCTGTTGGTTAAAATACTTCTTAACTATCTCTAGAGTGTGCTGTCCCAGGTTACTTTGAATATTAGCCCATCACCCGTACTGACCCTGCAGACTGCATCTCACATTAGAGCACTCCACCTGGAGCCCACTCTTTCCTGAGAGAACATGTTGCCCCATCCCAGCCTCCTTGGCCCCTTCTCAGGAAACCTGGCTTGCTTTCCTGGCAGCTGCTTTCCTTCCAGAAGTGGCGCTAGTAGTAAAGAATCCACCTGTCGGAGCTGGAGACACACATCCGGGTTCGATTCCTGAGTTGGGAGGATCCCTCGGAGAAGGAAAGGGCAACTCACTCAAGTGTTGTTGCCTGGGGAATTGCACGGAAAGAGGAGCCTGGCGGGCCCCAGTCTGCAGGTCACAATGAGTTAGACAGGATGGAGTGCATGTGCATGTGCACGCACGCACACACACACACACACACACACACACACCACACACAATCAGTGGTGGAATCGTCCAACAGCCTCAAACCCCAAAGGAAGCACCCTGGCTTCAGGATGTCAGTCTGCCCTCTGTCAGCATCCAGGGCTCTAACACACTTCCTGCCGGGGCACCTGTGAGCCCATCTTCCCAGGCAGACAAGGAGGCTCTGCTGCTCCGCACGCCCTCCTTGGGGTGGTCTGCGCTTTCGTGAAGGGAGCTTGTTCTGAGCTGCCACGCAGCTCTCACCAGTTCCCAGCCACTCCGCTCTCCAGGCTGAGGCTGGAAACCCCCGATTCTGAAGACTCTCTGTGGACACCCGGCCTCCTTCATGGAGTGAGGCCAGGAGGACACGAGGTCACTTATTGCTTTATTTATCCATCCCCTCTTTCACCAGGTGTTCGCTGACGCCTCATGGGATGGAGCTGGAGTAAACATTTCATCCTGCTCGCCTTGATCTCACCCGTCTGGCAAGGGTGACAAACAAGTAACTAGAAAATTCTAAAAGGTGTAAGAAAGGCTGTGACAGGGCACATCTCAGGAGGCTGTGGAGAGCGCAGGCGGGCCAACAACAGAGCTTGAGGAATCAGAGAAAACTTGTTGGAAATAGTGGCCTCTTAAAAAAACACGTGTGTAACACAAGGGACTTCCTTGGAGACTAGGGGACTTTGCCTTTCCATGTAGGGGATGTGGGTTCGATCTCTGGGGAGGCGCTTAAGGTCCCCCATGCCTCGCCAAAAAACCAAAACATGAAAAGCAGAAGCAATATTGTAACAAATTCAATAAAGATTTTAGAAATGGCCCACGTCAAAAAAAAAAAAAAAAAAAAGGCACAAAAGCCCAGAGGGGAGTGGAAGCCGGGAGAGCAGAATGGTGGGTCTGTGGCCTGGGAATGCCAGGCCTTTGAAAAGCCTTAATGTCAAGCTGGGGTGTCTGGACTGGGTGGTGAGCAGCCAAGCTCAGGGGCATAGTTTTCTCTGAATGAGAGGTTCAGGCTTCAGGCTGCCTCAGAAACTTATTTTGAGCCCTAGTGCAAGAGAACACGTGGAATAGATGTGACCTTATACTCCCCTCTGCTGCTGGGCGGTCAGGGTACCCCTGCCCACTTTCATCAAGCCTGAGAGGCCCCAATAGTGAGAACAACCAGCTCGTTGGCACGGAAATAAAGAAATACTACTACCAGACCGAGACGGTCCCTTCTCAGGGTGGAAGTGAAATTGGAATTCTGAAAAGACTCTAGTCATTTGTCTCAATATAGTGGATTTCTTCTTGTTATATTAAACCAAGGCCCAGACTCCAGGAGCAGAAACCCAAGCTGCCATTGCCCATTCACATGCACGACTGGTATTTTGGCCTCGTCGGAAGGCACACCAGCTCATGTTTACATAGCTGCTTGCATTTAATGACGATAACATAACACAACTGAGAAAGTCACCCTATGGAAAAATCTGTTTTCCTTCTGTTCTGAAAAGAAAAATCCCACCACATCGGAGAGAACAGGCATGTCCGGCATTCACAAATAGATGAAGACCCTCAAAGAGAAATCTACCCCCTCCTGTTCACCTATAGGTCAACTGGGCACTGGGAGTATTCCCAGAGAAAAACTTCATACCTTACTCACTCACTTCCCCCTGTCCCATAATTAGCTGAGTTCTAATTATTCCCTGTATTGTCTCTGGCACATTCCTTTTGTGAGACGATGGTGGGTAAGACAATGGTGCATAATTCAAACACAGGGCCAATCTAAATGAGAAACTGGCAGAGGGCTCACAGGAAGATTGCATTATTCATGAAAAGACATTGGAACAATTGGAGGATAACATTAGATTTTAAATCACAGCGGCAATTACAAGACAATTATCCCAAACGGTGTAATTGCCACAGCTACAGGGTGAGTGGCAGAACCTACACAGCGTTCGTGCCACTTTCTTTTAATACCATGATGAAGACTGGTTTGCTTATTGTAAGAGGAAATTCTCCAGAAGGAAACATTTGTATTCCCTCCTTTTGTGCCCTGCAGAGCTGGCAACCAGAACCTGGGTGAGAAAAGGAACCAGAGGCCACCCTTGAGTCTTTCAGGCACTCTGCCTTGCCTCCTCCAAGACGTGCAGTGCCCAGCTCCTCTACCTCGTCCTTGAACTTCAACCCAAGTACAGAACCTGGGTTCTACTCCTTCTAGATGATGCTCCTCAGCCAAGGACTCCTCATGTGTGGCAGTGGGGAGTCACTTGCTTTTAGGCAGCAAACTGGGGTTTACTCCCTGTCCTAATTTTTACTGACAGCACAGTTTAGTTGGCTCAGATGGTAAAGAATTTGTCTGCAGTGCAGGAGACCCAGGTTCAGTCCCTGGGTCTAGAAGTCTCACTCCAGTATTCTTGCCAAAAAATCCCATGGACAGGAGAGCCTGGTGGGCTACACTCCAAGGGTGGCCAAAGTCAGACATGACTGAATGATTAACACTTTGCCTTTCACTGTAAAGGCAGCAATCATGTACTGAGTACACACAATGAGCAACATGCTTCTCACATCTTTTATTTATTTATACTGAGGCAAAGCTGATTTACAATGTTGTGTACAGTTCAGTTATGCAACAAAGTGATTCACTTATATATGTATATAAATACATACGCACACATGCAAATATGTTCTTTTTCAGATTCTTTTTCATTATAGGTTATTATAAGATATAGAATATAGTTTTCTGTGTTACGGAGTAGGTCATTGTTATTTATCTGTAGCAGCACTATATACAATAGCCAAGCTGTGGAAGCTATCCAAGTGTCCATCGATGGGTGAATGGAATATTACTCAGCCATGTAAAAGGATGAAATAAAGCCATTTGCAGCAACATGGACCTAGAGATTATCATACTAAATGACGGAAAACAGAGAATCACAAATATGGTATGACATGGCTTATATGTAGAATATAAAAAAAATTACAAATGAACTTATTTATAAAACAGACAGACACACAGACATAGAAAACAAACTTATGGTTACCAAAGGGAGAAGAAGGGGTAAATTAGGAATTTGGGGTTAACAGATATATACTGTCACGTATCTTTTCTTATTTAACTTAACCTCAGAGGTTCTTGGTTTTCTTTGTATTATTTACTCAACAAGCATTTCTCTATCTAGTCTCTCTTTTTAACTGAGGTATGTTTCAAGAGTAGAAACATTCGCTGGGTTGCACCGAGGGAACAGAATCCTGTCTTCTTGGAGCTTACCTCGTGGGAGGTGTTTTGAACAACCTTGGGGACTCGATGTACTATCTGAAGCACAGTTCAGTTCAGTTCAGTCACTCAGTCATGTCTGACTCTTCCTGACCCCATGAATCGCAGCACGCCAGGCCTCCCTGTCCATCACCATCTCCCGTGTTCACTCAGACCATGTTCATCAAGTCAGTGATGCCATTCAGCCATCTCATCCTCTGTCGTCCCCTTCTCCTGCCCCAAATCCTTCCCAGCATCAGAGTCTTTTCCAGTGAGTCAACTCTTCCCATGAGGTGGCCAAAATACTGGAGTTTCAGCTTTAGCATCATTCCTTCCAAAGAAATTCCAGGGCTGATCTCCTTCAGAATGGACTGGTTGGATCTCCTTGCAGTCCAAGGGACTATCAAGAGTCTTCTCCAGCACCATAGTTTAAAAGCATCAATTCTTCGGAGCTCAGCCTTCTTCACAGTCCAACTCTCACATCCATACATGACCACAGGAAAAACCATAGCCTTGACTAGATGGACCTTAGTCAGCAAAGTAATGTCTCTGCTTTTGAATATACTATCTAGGTTGGTCATAACTTTTCTTCCAAGGAGTAAGCGTCTTTTAATTTCATGGCTGCAGTCACCATCTGCAGTGATTTTGGAGCCCCCCAAAATAAAGTCTGACACTGTTTCCACTGTTTCTCCATCTATTTCCCATGAAGTGATGGGACCGGATGCCATGATCTTTGTTTTCTGAATGTTGAGCTTTAAACCAATTTTTCGTTTTCCTCTTTCACTTTCATCAAGAGGCTCTTTAGTTCTTCTTCACTTTCTGCCATAAGGGTAGTATCATCTGCATATCTGAGGTTATTGATATTTCTCCTGGCAATCTTGATTCCAGCTTGTGTTTCTTTTAGTCCAGCATTTCTCATGATGTACTCTGCATATAAGTTAAATAAGCAGGGTGACAGTATACAGCCTTGATGTACTCCTTTTCCTATTTGGAACCAGTCTGTTGTTCCATGTCCAGTTCTAACTGTTGCTTCCTGACCTGCATACAGATTTCTCAAGAGGCAGGTTAGTTGGTCTGGTATTCCCATCTCTTTCAGAATTTTCCACAGTTTATTGTGATCCACACAGTCAAAGGCTTTGGCATAGTCAATAAAGCAGAAGTAGATATTTTTCTGGAACTCTCTTGCTTTCTACATAATCCAACGGATGTTGGCAATTTGATCTTTGGTTCCTCTGCCTTTTTTAAAACCAGCTTGAATATCAGGAAGTTCACGGTTCACATATTGCTGAAGCCTGGCTTGCAGAATTTTGAGCAATACTTTACTAGCCTGTGAGATGAGTGCAATTGTGCAGTAGTTTGAGCATTCTTTGGCATTGCCTTTCTTTGGAATTGGAATGAGAACTGACCTTGTCCAGCCCTGTGGCCACTGCTGAGTTTTCCAAATTTGCTGGCATATTGAGTGCAGCACTTTGACAGCATCATCTTTCAGGATTTGAAATAGCTCAACTGGAATTCCATCACCTCCACTAGCTTTGTTCGTAGTGATGCTTTCTAAGGCCCACTTGACTTCACATTCCAAGATGTCTGGCTCTAGATGAGTGATCACATCCTCATGATTATCTGGGTCATGAAGATCTTTTTGTACAGTTCTTCCATGTATTCTTGCCACCTCTTCTTAATATCTTCTGTTTCTGTTAGGTCCAGACCATTTCTGTCCTTTATTGAGCCCATCTTTGCATGAAATGTTCCCATGGTATCTCTAATTTTCTAGCGATTTTCCCTACTTTCTTCAATTTGAGTCTGAATTTGGTAATAAGGAGTTCATGATCTGAGCCACAGTCAGCTCCTGGTGTTGTTTTTGTTGACTGTATAGAGCTTCTCCATCTTTGTCTGCAAAGAATATAATCAATCTGATTTTCGGTGTTGACCATCTGGTGATGTCCATGTGTAGAGTCTTCTCTTGTGTTGTTGGAAGAGTGTGTTTGCTATGACCAGTGCATTTTCTTGGCAAAACTCTATTAGTCTTTGCCTTGCTTCATTCCGCATTCCAAGGCCAAATTTGCCTGTTACTGCAGGTGTTTCTTGACTTCCTACTTTAGCATTCCAGTCCCCTGTAATGAAAAGGACATCTTTTTGGGTGTTAGTTCTAAAAGGTTTTGTAGGTCTTCATAAAACTGTTCAACTTCAGCTTCTTCAGCATTACTAGTTGGAGCATAGACTTGGATAACTGTGATATTGAATGGTTTGCCTTGGAGATGAACAGAGATCATTCTGTCGTTTTTGAGGTTGCATCCAAGTATAGCATTTCGGACTCTTGTTGACCATGATGGCTATTCCGTTTCTTCTGAGGGATTCCTGCCCACAGTAGTAGAGATAATGGTCATCTGAGTTAAATTCACCCATTCCAGTCCATTTTAGTTCGCCGATCCCTAGAATGTTGACATTAACCCTTGCCATCTCTTGTTTCACCACTTCCAATTTGCCTTGATTCATGGACCTGACATTCCAGGTTCCTCTGCAATATTGCTCTTTACAGCATTGGATCTTGCTTCTATCACAGTCACAGCCACAGCTGGGTGCTGTTTTTGCTTTGGCTCCATCCCTTCGTTTTTTTCTGGAGTTATTTCTCCACTCATCTCCAGTAGCATATTCGGCACCTACTGACCTGGGGAGTTCCTCTTTTGGTATCCTATCATTTGCCTTTTTATACTGTTCATGGGGTTCTCAAGGCAAGAATAATGAAGTGGCTTGCCATTCCCTTCTCCAGTGGACCACATTCTGTCAGACCTCTCCACCGTGACCCGCCCATCTTGGGGTTGCCCCACAGGCATGGTTTGGTTTCACTGAGTTAGACAAGTCTGTGGTCCTAATATGATTAGATTGACTAGTTTTCTGTGAGTATGGTTTCAGTGTGTCTGCCCTCTGATGCCCTCCTGCAACACCTACCATTCTACTTGGGTTTCTCTTACCTTGGGCATGGGGTATCTCTTTACGGCTGCTCCAGCAAAGCACAGCCGCTGCTCCTTACCTTGGATGAGGGGTATCTCCTTACAGGCAGAACCAAATGTAGGTTGTTTGTCAAACACTCTCCACATCTTTCCTGGCCTTGTTTCTTTCCTTTCCCTTCATTTTCTCTGTCCTTTCCTTCTAGGCTGAATTTGCTACAGAACTCTGATTCTTTTCAAACCAACTCAACAAACACTATCTGTTAATTTGATAAGATCTACCCACTCCAATGTTCTTGCCTGGAGAATCACAGGACGGGGAAGCCTGTTGGGCTGCTGTCTGTGGGGTCGCACAGAGTTGGACACAATTGAAGTGACTTAGCAGCAGCAGCAGCAGCAGCAGCAGCAGCAGCAGCAGCAATGTTTAACGGAGAAGGTGATGGTACCCCCCACTCCAGTACTCTTGCCTGGAACATTCCATGACCAGGGAAGCCTGGTAGGCTGCAGTCCATGGGGTTGCTAAGAGTTGGATACAACTGAGCGACTTCACTTTCACTTTTTCACTTTCATGCATTGGAGAAGGAAATGGCAGCCCACTCCAGTGTTCTTGCCTGGAGAATCCCAGGGACGGGGGGAGCCTGGTGGGCTTCTGTCTATGGGGTCACACAGAGTCGGACACTGCTGAAGTGACCTAGCAGTAGCAGCAATGTTTAAAATGAATTTATCTTTTGATCTCATAATTTCACTATTAGATCTTTATCATATAATATTCTTGCATAAGAGTGCTAAAATATATTCAGTGGTACACATTGCTGTGTTGTTTGTGACGGTTCCAAACTGGAAACAATGAAAAATATCCATCAATAAGGGAACTGTTAAATAAATTATGGTGTATCGATGTAGCAGGATATTATGCAGCTGCTAAAAGAATGTACTGATTATAGGAAGATGTCCAGGGACTCCCTTGAAGTGAAAAGGGCATGTTTCAGAACAGTGTGTACAGTTGGGTCCCGAATTTGTAAAACAAATTTCACACATTTACATTTCATTATTTAAAAAGACCAGAAGGATATGAATCAAATTATTATACGGAGGTGCCTCTAGGGAGTAAGTTGAAAGTAGGAAAGATTTTACCTTTCTTCTTCACTTGTTTTCTGATTTAAAATCTGTGTAGATTACTTTTTAGTTAAAATAAAAACACATGAAGAATGTGGATTATCTTCCCAGCTCTGAGCACTGGATAATCAGAGATGACTAAGAGGGTATGGATTTCTGCCCTGGAGGAGGTTAGCCTTACGTGTCAACTTGGCTGGGCTATGGTGCCCAAATATTTGGTCAAATATCATTTATTATGTTTGGTTAAACATTATTTTGGTCAAAGGGTATTCTCTGAAGTTGTGTGTGTGTTTTTTTTTAATGAGATTAACATTTAAATCACTTTGAGTGATGTAGGGGCTTCCCTGGTGGCTCAGAGGTTAAAGCATCTGCCTCCAATGCAGGAGACCTGGGTTCAATACCTGGGTCGGGAAGATCCCCTGGAGAAGGAAATGGTAACCCACTCCAGTATTCTTGCCTGGAGAATCCCATGGACGGAGAAGCCTGGTGGGCTACAGTCCACGGGGTCACAAAGAGTCAGACAGGACTTCACTTTCACTTTCACTTTGAGTGATTTAAGACTTTGAGTTAAGCAGATTATCCTCCATAATATCGGTGGGTCGAATCATTTGAAGACATTAAGAGACAAAGACTGATCTTCCCAGGTGGCCTAGTGATAAAGAACCCACCCATCAACACAGGAGATGTAAGATATGTGGGTTTGATCCCTGGATTAGGAAGATTCCCTGGAGAAGGAAGTGGTGACCCATTCCAATATTCTTCCCTGGAGACACCCATGGACAGAAGACCCTGTCAGGCTACTCCATCCATGGATTCTCAAGGTGAAGGTGAAGGTGAAGTCGCTCAGTTGTGTCTGACTCTTTGCGACCCTGTGGACTGTAACCTACTAGGCTTCTCTGTCCATGGGATTTTCCAGGCAAGAATACTGGAGTGGATTGCCATTCCTTCTCCAGGGGATCTTCCCAACTCAGGGATCGAACCCAGGTCTCCCGCATTGGAGGCAGACGCTACAACTGAAGGGACTTAGCACACCCAACCAGGTGAAGATGTTAACAGAACAAAGACTGACCACCCCAGAGCAAGAAGGAATTCTGCCAGCAGACTGCCTCTGGACTTGAACTTTAGCCCTTGAGCCTCCAAACTGCTTGTCTACCCCATCACATTTTGGACCCACTAAATCACCATGATCACATGAGTCAGTTCCTTAAAATAAATCTCTCTATACCTCCTGTGTTGTTTTCTGGATAACCCTAATACAAGGGAATGCCATTTAGTGACTTAATGACTCTCCCAGGGGAGGGTTAGTTCCTCCAGGCAGTCACTGAGGCTAAACATGCAGTCAGCCTGAATACCAAGAGATAACTTGGGTTGGGGGTTGCTGCTGCTGCTGCTGCTGCTGCTAAGTCGCTTCAGTTATATTAGAGCTCCGTAATTGTCAGTCACCCCAAATAAATGTGAAATCTATGAGTGTGCTTGGCCTATAAAAGGAGCTTTTAGAACTGTAGTGATTTCTTCTGGAAAACAAGGCATGGAGCTTTAGAGAGCACCCACACCCATCCCTTATGCCCATAAGGGCCCTGGGCTTTGGTCTCGAGGTCTCCACGGCCTCGTGGAAGCATCAGTGTAACCAAGGGGGCTCATTCTCAACACAAGGCTCTCCCCACCCCAGCGGACGATCCCCGCGTCCAGAGGGAAGAGGGCTTCCTCCTTTCTGATACCAGCCTCAGAAGATTTGAGACGCTTCTCATTGCCCTCTCTCCTTAGTTTTCCCAGCTTGGAAGCTCCATCTTCCATGAATTCATCCATGAACCTCAAATACAAAGAAGGGAAATTATTACCACTTAATTATGATTAAGTAGAAGCAAGAAAAATGCTTAAATATACAGAGTGAAAAAAATAGAATCTGAAATGATGTCTATATTGTGATTACAATTATGAAAGATTTATGCAAATGAATGAAAGGCTGTAAAGTAATCATAGAAAATACAAACAGAAACTGTTAAGGAAGTGGAACTGTGGTGAGTCCTCCTCTCCTGTAACAAAAGCTTGCATATTGCTATTGTTGCTTGTCAGTCAAAATGAAATAAGGGCTGTTTTGCCTGAGGAAAACAGGGTTGGTTATCTATGCTGGGCTTGTTTCTTACCTCCAGATCTCCTGGAACCAGAAACTAGAATCTCAGCATGTGCCAAACATCTGTCATGTTTGTGCCTATAAGCAGCATCTCATTTAACCACTGCCCTAATCTGTGTGGAGAAGGAAACGGCAGCCCACTCCAGGATTCTTGCCCGGAAAATCCCATGGACAGAGGAGTTCAGCAGGCTACAGTGCACAGGCTCACAAAGCATCAGGCCTGACTGATCGACGGAGCACGCATTCTAATTCTGTAAGGCAGATATCATTTTGTAACACCAGATTTCACAGTCCACTTGTCAGCTGGGCTGGTTCCTTCTGGAGTTTCTGAGGGCAAATCTACTCTGAGTCTCCCTCCTAGTTTCTAGTGGTTGACAACACGCCTTGGCGTCCGCTGGCTTGTAGTCATGCCACTTCAATCGCTGTCCTTGTATTTTTATGGCATTCTCCATGTGTGAGTCTTCATGTATCTTACCTTCTTATGAGGAATATAGCCATACTGGCTTAGAGGCCACCCTAATCCAGTGAGACCTCATTTTAACTTGCTCACAGCTACAATGACCCTATTTCCCAATAAGCTCATGTTCACAGGCACCAAGGGCTAGGACTTCAGTATCTTTCCAGGAGACAAAATTCAACCGCCAACCATGGATGTCAAACCCAGGTCTCTGTGCAACCAAAGCTGTGTGCTGGGGTGGGACACTCGGAAATCTTGATAGTACAATAGAGATTTTTACTGGTACAAAATGAGGCAAAACATAAGAGAATATCATTGTAATTGTCTTGAAAACACATGCTGGATAAATGGTGTATTAATAAAAAGCATCACAAACACCCCAGGAAATATTTAAATAGGCGGTGACCAAAGTAATGTAAAAAATGGACAATTTAAACAGAGTAGGTTGTAGCACATCTTCTGTGAATGCTGGGTTCATAAAAAGTGAATTTTTTAAAAACTGAATTTAATTTTTAACTGGTACTAAACTAATGACTAAAAGCTGTTGACAACCTCTTCCTGTTAAGGAAAGCAAGTTTAATTTGGTGGTAAGTAAACATAGCCTCCATTATATATAAGAATAATTTATTCATCCCTTTTGTCCCAGGGCAAATCATGAAATAGACTTACACACACACAGTAATTACAAAGAGAACCACATGGGCGACTTAGTGTTAGAGAAGATGAGAGTCAATTGTAATTTGTACATTTTTCTCTCAAGTATTTTTCAGCTCTGACAATCATTTCCATGATTTAGATTTAATCACTTGATCCTAATTTTTGCTGCAAAAATCAAAATCAAAATAAATAATTTAATTTACTGACTGTACTGTATGAACATTGCTCTTTATATTATCTGAATTCAAAATCTCTGCCACAAGACAAGAAAATTAAATTTTCTCATTGTTAAAAATGACCAGAATAATTCAGCAGAATGCCTCCAGGTTATGGTTTCTCTAATTACCTTGTATCCTGAATTCTTAATTAATTATATTCTGAGACAAGAAAAAGTCCCATTGTGCTCAAAGCCCACCCTGAGCCTTTTTCCATGCTAGGTGAATTATTTACACTATAAATCTTATCACTGCATTTCAGTTTTGTGCCTGAAGTTGCTGCCCTTTTGGTCATTTTAATATCATTCTTCTCAGAGTCGATTTCCTACCGTTTAGAGCAAGCATCCAGACCTTTAGCCCCCACTACACACAAGACCTCATCGCCTGGCACTGAATTCCTTTGTGACCTAGTTAAATGACATTTTTTTCCTGGGTCACAGGAATGATACAGCCTTAAATCTCTGTCTGGAGAAGGAGCTCCTGAAATTGGCCAGGGCCTCGGCTTCATCAGAAAATGACTGGCCAAGATAGAGGACGAGCCTCCACATAGATGGGCAACCACATCAAAGCCCTGTGCCTCCTATCTGTGCAAAACACATTTACTTAAATAAGATGATGGATCACACTCCAAAGAGTTTTCCTGCAAAGCTAGACTCCAGAGAACACCTGCGCTTTAAACTCAAAAGGATTTTTCTTTTGTTATTAATAGCTTTAATCATTATGAACTGAACTGTTCCTCCAGCTGCCACTAGTTGGAGCTCTTGGAAATGATGAAAGCTGCTTCTATACAAAAGGATCTGGATGAAAATTAGAAAAAATCATCTGTGGCTACAATTTGAGTACTTCGTATTTGTCTCTCTTTGTATGCATTCTATCATTGTCTTCCCATAACCTGCCTGTCTTACAGATGGAGCAACTGAAGCGCAGAGTGACTAAGTAACTCACCCAAGTTCACATAGCTGGTTATGTATCAGAGTCTGAATGAAAAGTCCAGCCAAGCTTCCCAGACATCCATGTACAGATGCACGTATCACCTGGTGAACTTGTTAACAAGTAGATTCTGATTCAGTGGGGCCAGGATTCTGTGTTTCTAGCAGGCTCCCTGCTGAGATCAATCCTGCTGGTCCCTGGACCACCGTCTGAGGAGCAGGATGCATGCATGCTAAGTCGCATCAGTCGTGACCCCATGGGCTGTAGCCCGCCAGGCTCCTCTGTCCATAGGGATTCTCCAGGCAGGAAGACTGGAATGAGTTGCCGTGCCCTCCTGCAGGGGATCTCCCAGCCCCAGGGATCAAACCCACATCTTCGGTATTGCCAGCAGATTCTTTACTGCTGAGCCACTGGGGAAGCCCAAGGAGCAGGGTAGTAGAGCCTAACTTCACAGTCTCTAAGGCAATTATCAGAGTTTCTGTCAATGGTACTTCTTTGTTTCCAACTGGTGAAAGCCCATATGAAAATCCACGTTTTAAGACTTCCTTTGAGCTTTTCTACATTGCAGATATAAACAATCTGAAAGTTAAATTTTGTGGAATCACAATGGCTCAGATGTGGCCTGATGTTATGAGAACCTCAGCATTCAAACTCTATAGAGCCTGCTTACATTTTTCTTGCTAACATCTGTCTTGCCGGGACACTCCTGTTGGAACGCAAGGCCTGGGAGCCGGGCATTTGGCATTTCAGTGAGAAGGAGCTCTTGGTGGTTCTGCTAGTCAGTTGTCTGGCCTCCTCAGAGGGCCCTGCCCTGAACAGGCCAAGAAGCGCGGCACACGAGACAGTATTTACAGATGATATTGAGACCCGGTGGGTCGGTGCTCATGCTGAGCAAGTTTGTTTGCTCAGTCGCCAAGTCGTGTCTGACTCTTCACAGCCCCATGGACTGCACGCCAGACTTGCCTGTCCCTCGCCATCTCCCAGTTTGACCAAGTTGGTGTCCATTGCGTCAGTGATGCCATCCAACCATCTCCTCTGTCGTCCCCTTCTCCTTCTGCCTTCAGTCTTTCCCAGCGTCAGGGTCTTTTCCAATGACTTGGCTGTTTGCCTCAGGTGCCCAGAGTATTAGGGCTCCAGCTTCAGCATCAGCAGTTGCCATGGCAGTGCCTAACCTGGATCTCCTGAGAATCTGGAGTAGGAGTATGGCTTCCAGAACAGAGGCCAGCTCTGTGCACCTGCTGGAGAGAGCAAGTTATAAGTTGCTGCCTGTTGGGTGTTACTGTTGGTGGAATGGGGCTTCCCAGGCGGTGCTAATGGTAATGAACCCACCTGCCAGTGCAGGGGACATAGGAGACATAGGCTTAGTCCCTGGGTTGGGAAGATCCCATGGCAACCCACTCCAGTATTCCTGCCTGGAGAATCCCATGGACAGAGGAGTCTGGCAGGCTACAGTCCATAGGGTCTCAAAGAGTTGGACATGACTGAAGCGACTTAGCATGCATGCATTGGTGGAATTATTATTTGATGAAACCATTTTGAAAGCAATTAAAATGGGAGAAAGGTTCAGACTTAAACGTGGAGGTCTTCTTTGACTTAAAAATTCTGCTTGCAGAAATCCATCCTTCAGGAATCCTAACATGTGTGCACATTTATACAAGAATATTCATGGGAGTCTTGTCTATAATATCCAAACATTAAAGCAGTCAGTCTAGAAGGGCATGATTGATTTATATGTGGAATCTAAGAAACACAAGGAATGAATGAATATAGCAAAATAGGAACACATTCACAGATATAGAGAACAAACTAGAAGGGAGAGGGAGGGAGAAAGGGCCAAGGTAGGGGGTGGAATTAAGAGATTAAAAACTACTATGTTTAAAATAGGTGAGCAACAAGGATATATTGTATGCTGCTGCTGCTGCTGCTAAGCTGCATCAGTCATGTCCAACTCTTAGCGACCCCATGGACTGTAGCCTACCAGGCTCCTCCATCCACGGGATTTTCCAGGCAAGAGTACTGGAGTGGGTTGCCATTGCCTTCTCCGATATTGTATAGCACAGGGAAATATAGCCATTATTTTGTAAGTAACTTTAAATGGAGTATAATCATTGAAAGTATTGAGTCATTATGTTGCACACCTGAAACTAATATAATTTTATAAATCAATCATATTTCAATGAAAAAAGGGCATGATTACATAAAATTATGGAATAATCATGACATGGAAAGCAAGCAGAATACAGCATGGACCTGTGAAGATGTCTAAGACAGAGGGCTAAGAGAACACAGTAAGTTTCAGAGCAATTCAGAATCCCATTATGTGGCTCTCTCTCATCTGCATCTGTGTTTGTGCTGTGTGTGCCAAGTTGCTTCAGTCGCGTCCGACAGTTTGCAACGCTACGGCTGTAGCCTGCCAGCCTCTTCTGTCCGTGGGATGCTCCAGGCAAGAATACTGGAGTGGGCTGCCATGCCCTCCAGGGTGTCTTCCCCACCCAGGGCTCGGACTTGTGTCTCTTCTGTCTCTTGCACTGGCAGGCAGGTTCTTGCCCACTGGCGCCACCTATCCAGAAAGCCGCCATTATCTGAACCCCTCACTGTTAGGAGGTTGAATGGGGAAGCATAAGTATTCACACTAAGAAAATATTCACTAATGAACTGAAAATTTGTAAAAATAGTATCTGCTCCAACATCTCTTCCTGCTTTCTCCTGGTCTGTGCCGGCCTGGCTCTAGCTGATCAAGGGCTCTGCATACTAAGTGCCAATTCAATGCAACTTGCTACCAAATGAAAGGGCCCATCTGGGAAAATGGACGGAAGGAAGGATTTCAGAAAGCCTGTGAAAGTGACATGGAAGGAGAAATATTTGAATCTTGTGGAACCCGGTAGACCAACGAGGGACTTGTAGATCAGAAAACATCTAAAAGGGAAATCATTGCAAAAGGTCACCAAAAAAGCACTTAATAGAGAATAATTTGAACACAAAAAGCTTAAAAAATTTCCCCTACATTTTTAAAGAAATGATTCTGTTTGTTTTTGAGGGAACATCAGTTGAAAAGTGCAGGGGAGAGAGAGGTCCAAGAACAGGAGGATATGTGTATATCGACAGCTGATTCATGCTGATGCATGGCAGAGACCAACACAATATTGTAAAGCAATTGTCCTTCAATTAAAAGTAAATACATTTAAAAAAATAAAAAGTGTTCAGGGGACCATTCATGCTTTGTTTTGGATGTCTTTATGTTATATCTGTCTTTTGTGGAAAGCACTTATCTTCTACTTGGGGCAATATTCCTTAAAATTCCAAAAAGTATATTCATAAAGATTCTCCTTTAAAAATATTAATCTGTGTAGACAATGTCCTAAAATCATATACTCTGAAAAACAAATGACCAGTTTTAGAGACGTATGCAAGCATTCTATAAGCCCTTCTTTTGCCTGGCTTCCTTTTTCTCATTTTTGTGATGAACCTGCACTGGTTTGGAAGTAAGAAAAAGGAAAAGATAAAGAGAAGAATACAGGGAGCAAGAAAGGAAGAAGAAAAGGCAGTACAAAAATGAAAGGACCGTGAAAAAATGTTTTAGAGAGAGTTTTCTATTTTTAATCCCCTATTCTTGCTTGATCTGTTAGGCTGCTTTAATTTTGAGGCCAATTAGTTCCAAATTATCATTCTTGTTAATTATTTAGGTTGTTCCAAATCTTTATTAAGAACAGTTCAGAACAAGCATAAGTGGCTGGAAAGTAAGTGGAAAGTAAAAGAATGGAGAGAAAAATGGAAGAATTTTGAGAAACGAGCCAAAGTGCTTCAAGGTGAATATCTGGGCTGGGAAACTGCCCTGCTGTGCAGCAAAAGAGAACTAGTGACCACAGACGAGAACTTTTACAGAAATCACAATCGAACAGTATCATCTGTTGACCAGCTTGATCTCATCCAGATGTTTTGGCAGAAGTGTTTTGTTTGGATCTTCTGTTCACACAGGGAGAAGGCAATGGCACCCCACTCCAGTACTCTCGCCTGGAAAATCCCATGGGCAGAGGAGCCTGGTGGGCTGCAGTCCATGTGGTCGCTAAGAGTCGGACACGACTGAGCGACTTCACTTTCACTTTTCATTTTCCTGCATTGGAGAAGGAAATGGCAACCCACTCCAGTGTTCTTGCCTGGAGAATCCCAGGGACAGGGGAGCCTGGTGGGCTGCCGTCTATGGGGTCGCACAGAGTCGGACACGACTGAAGCTACTTAGCAGCAGCAGCAGCAGCAGTTCACACAGAGAAGGGCAGGTCAAGTGTGAAGAGCTGCAGGCCACATGGAGGGGCCTGTGGAAACTCGAAGCTGCTAACTGGTAGGAGCTTGGACAAAGACGAGAGCATCAGTCTGATAGAAACTTCAGAGGGTCTGTGCAGAGACTCACAGGCCTGACGCTGTCCTCTGAAAGCCCTGCTCACGTCAGTGTTTGATGTATGTTTGGAAAAGTGAATTTAAGGGTGAGTTCTCACCATTTTAGCATCATTTATGCTGAACTCTTACATTTCTTCTGGGAGTCTGGAATTTTGGTACATTCCAGGCAGAGGTGCTGACAAGACCAGCCTTCAGTGAAACCCTGGATGTTGAATGTCTGTTGAGTTCCCTTCTGGTTGACTATTTTAGAGCCATGAGTAGAACTCTGTGCTGAGTCTCCAGTTATCTTGGGGAATCACTGAACTCAGGTGTGCCTTGGAGACCCCTGACCCAGAGAAATAAAGTGGCCTTTCCACAGAGATCTGTTTCCAAGCTAAGAACCAGTCCATTATTTCAAAGGAACAGCAGAGAATGGAGATTGACACACAAAAATTCTCTTTCTTTTCCTCTTTCCCCAGCCAGACCAATGTTATTCCTTAACTGACATCTCTGGAGGCGATGTCAATTACCTTACCATCCTTACCTACCATTTTGGAGTTAAGGATGGAGATTTAAACACATTCTCTTTCTGTTAAGGGTGGACATAGGAGAGTCATGAACACGAATATTTTCTTGGTGCTCAATTCGTGAGCACATCCCTGTGTTGTTGGATTGAAAGGCAGGAGACTTCGAGCATTCTCAATGTTTCCCTCTCTTGACATCTTTCTTATTGCAGCTACTAGATTCACCAAATGAGGAAGGATTTATAAGACCAAGGGAACTGAGTTGGAGATGTCACTGATTAATTTTTCAACCAGGAATGTCTAGTGAGGGTCACCACCGTGCATGCGTGCTAAGTTGCTTCAGTCGCGTCTGACTCTTCGCGACCCCATGGCTCCTCTGTCCATGGGATTCTCCAGGCAAGAATACTGCAGTGCGTCCCCCACTTCCTCCTCCAGGGGTCGAACCCTCATCTATTATGTCTTCTGCATTGGCAGGCAGCTGCTTTACCACTGGCACCATCTGGGAAGCCCGGTATTGTCCTGGGAACCCAGGAAATAAAGACAGTAAAGACTCAACTCTGCCCTTCAGGTAGCTTCTGATCCAGTGGGGGTGGGGGGGCAGGGCTCTGACATTGGCTCAGACTGGGTTTCCAGAGCCCAGCAGTTTGTGAGCTGGTTCACATTATCCTGGTGGTCTGAAGCCAGCCGTGACACAAGTGTTCATACTGAACTAAGCAGGACCCTGCGGGGCTCCTGGCATGGAAGCCTCTCTGTGTCCCCTGTTCCTAGCTTGTAGGGAATAGATTTTAGCCCCATGCCCTCTCCTGAGTTCCAAAGGGCAGTTCAGTGATTAATCTGGCAAGGGAAGGGATGCAGAAACAGGGGAGTAGCAGTCAAGAAATAATAGTGTGGCCCTGGGGCAGGATCCTGGTTCCACCTGGAGGGAAGAACACACTGTCTCTGAGCTCTTCTGTAGAACTAAAACCCCCACGGAATGGAAGATGCTAACTATTGATGAAGCATTCTTCATTCCAGAGAGAAGGTCACAGACTGATAACTTGGGGATCACAGAAGCTCATCAACAGACCACCTGAGACCAGATTAAAGGATGGCAGGCCCTGAACACACTCTGATCCTTATCAGCAACCCTGTCCTTGAACCATTGCTGTAAAACTCCTCACCAAACCCCAGTCATACAGTTTGGAAGGCATAAGCCCATGCGACCTCCTTTGCCTGGCAAGGCAATAAAGCTATTGTTTTCTACTTCACCCAAAGCTGTGTCTCTGATTCACCACCAGTGCCCAGAGGCTAAGTTTTGGGCATCAATACCATGGAAGTGGGCAAAGCTAGCAAACTGGTGTGCCCCCTCTTTCATCTGATTGTTTATCTGCCTACCAATGCATGGATGCGTCAGGGAAAGCGCACTGACTGAAACCGCCCACTCTGGCCGGCACCATGGTAACTATTTGCAGGAGTCGCTTTACGACAGGAGGTTCTGGTAAGGAACACGGAACTAGTAAGTCACCACCAAACAGAAGAGTTCAGGAAAGGTCAGAAGGAGGCACCATGTGTCCAACCACCTCCCAGAATCCTCACTGGCATCAACCTTGTCTGAGTGATGCCTGCACCACCAGAAAGGACTCTGAGTCAGAACGATGGGCTAAATAGAACCCAGAAACGAGTAACAATACCCTAGACTGCAAGCCACGGGGCAGAGCAGTCCTCCCCGGTTCCCTCAACCCTCCTGCTCTCTTCTCCTCCGGGTGCCCTTTCCCAGTAAAAGCTCTTGCTTCACCAGCACGTGTGTCTCCTCGGACAATTTGTTTCTGAGTGTTAGACAAGACCCACTTTCGGGCCCTGGAAGGGGTCCCCCTTCCTGCAACACATGGACAGGTAACCGGAGGATCGCAGCCCACTCGGTCAAGAGAGACGGAGAGCCCAGCCAGGGGAGCGCAGCGCTGGCGCTCCAGCGTCCCGGGCGGCAGGGGCCGGCGGAGCTGGGCTGCCTTCAGACAGAGCCAGCCCCAGGCAGAGCCAGCCCCAGGCAGAGCCAGCCCCAGGAAGAGCCAGCCCCAGGCAGAGCCAGCCCCAGGCAGAGCCAGCCTCGGGGCGCTTAGTGCCCGAGGAGGGGCCTCTGTGCCGCTGCTCAGACAGGGATGCTCTCACAGAGGCCTGGCCCTCCCGCACCCAGGCGGGGTAGGGACTGTGCCGCCCCGTATGTAGTTCCTTCTGGTCTCAAGTTAACTTCCTGTAATGCCACTTCTTCAGAAGATCAGTTTGGCACTCCTCAACTTCTCTTGTATATATTTTGACTTTTAGTCTGTATACAAAATTGTCTAGAGCTCTGCTTTTTGGAGGAAAATTCAGGTGCTAATTGCGCCCCCAATATTTGGATTTATTTATTTAGCAAGAGGCTTGCTGGTAAAGCTGCCTAGAATGCATTTACAAAATATTTCTGCAGTGATGAGGCTCAATGATCCAGCACTGCTTTCATCCGCATCAGGAAAAAAACCTACAAGCGATGGCACCCAGTAAGAAGCTACATCAGATTTCAATGTAGGCGTGCACTAGAGCCTGTGGAAGTCTTTATGGC
Source organism: Nanger dama (assembly GCA_917880005.1). NCBI lineage: Eukaryota > Metazoa > Chordata > Mammalia > Artiodactyla > Bovidae > Nanger > Nanger dama. Next base: position 1,424,434 of record CAKJTW010000107.1, read on the forward strand.
AGAAAGAAGTTTCTGAGAAAACTACTGTCCCTACAAATATAATTGCCATGTGAACAATTAACTGAAGAAAAATGAAAGGCAACACTTAAAAAAAGTCAACACTATTGACAGTTTCATTTTTTTCTTTTTACTTGAAAATTTGTTTAACCATCAAATTTTGGCAGTTACAAACCTGTACACTGTTCATTTTTTTGGTGGTTTTTTTTTGTCATCTTTTTTGTTTTTCTTTCATTTTTTAGAAAAAGAACACAAGACTGAATACTGCCAACAGCAATGTGCGCAGAAACAATTCATTCCCTAAGGGCCGGGGCTCACGGCAAGTGTTAGCTTTCCCTTCGCAGAAGGTTTGCTGTGTGATGTGTGTGCACGCTGAGGTGAGTGTATGTGAGTGTGAAGAAATGATGTGCTTTATTCTGAATCTGAAATGGCATACAAATCAGGTACTTAGTGACTGGGCAAAACACACTTGATTTTTAAAATGTCAATAAAAACATTTTCTTGGAAACAGAGAAGGTTAAATGAAAACAGTAGAACCAAAGAAAGGCTACAGAACATTTGGAAATGACTCGAAAACGCCATTTTCAAATCTAAAATGCTTTATGTGTGTGTAGTTACCTCAATAGTTTGCAGACCAACAGCATGGGTGACTGAGAATTATATTCAACCCCCTCCAAATTAAAGTATCCTGATAGGCATCAAATACAGTATATCTACAAAAGCCTTGAAAATTGAAACCATTATATACAATTTTATAAACATTTTAACACTGAAACATACATCTTTTACAAACCAGCCTGTTTGTAACAGGTAAATTTACATGACAATCTCTCTGATACAGTGCTTAAAAAGAACTGCTTCCGTTTCTGAACACATCTGAACACATTTGTCATTTCCCGAAATGCAGTAGTATGGGCTCGTAAAATTGTTCAATAGTAGCAATTCAGGTATTTGTTTGCCAGAAGGGTACTACAGTACATACTGATGGGTCCAAACACACTCCAAACGACTCTACGATTCTCGAGAGCATTCTAAACACTGGAAGAGACTAATTATGGCCTTTGTGTAATATTACATACTTGTAATTATTGCTTTTCATTATTACATAAGGAAAGAAAATCTTATTCTTTTCCTATCTCTTAGCCAGCTGGCTAAATATTAACTGATGCCAAATCCACATATGGCAACTTTAAACCCTAGAATTATACAACCAGAAGCTTAAAGACATTGTGGATTTCCACCAGAATAATGTGCAGTTGAACGCTGCAGGACAAACCCCAGCAAAAACACAGAACCCGCCTTCTCACAGACCACACAAAATGATGACGCTAAAGAAATGCCTCTTCACATCTCCATTTCTCATGATTGGAAGCTAAAAACAAAAAACGTAAAACCTAACCACTTTAACAATATCTGTGCACTGGGAGGGCAGCAGAGAGGAGAGACCAGACGATTATCTGGACAACCCATGCCAAAGGAACACCAGAGCTCCCAGATTCTCCCATGGAAGTGTCCTTGGGTCCTAAATGATCTCATTTGCTTACCTCTTGTCTCCCTGATGCTGATCATGTAGACTCAGGCATCGGCAGGGCAGCGGGTGGGTGGGGGTGGGAAGTAAACAGGAGTTGGCCGACTGTTTTCCTTGCTTTCTTTCCCCAGGCTCTGCTATGATTCCCAAGAGTGGCTCCAGGTAAGTTCCAGGAATGCATCAATCCCCTCTCTAGGTTTTCACCCCCATTGTCTGATAGGATAAATCTTAAATGCGTGGACTTGGCTTGTTCATATCACTAAGTCTTCTACAATGGTATTTCATGAACTGGCAGGATAGGAGTACATGGAAAGTTGGCATGGAATGAAACTCAGTAACAAAATCATCATAGAAGAAAGCAAATAAATTAAACACCTATCTTCTTTATCTTTTACAGCCCCAGAGCTTCTGCTGACTGTATGACAAGCATAGCTATTTCAGCTACTCTCAACCTAATCAGAATGTGTGCGATACAAGTAAAGTGCCTACAATGGGCTATGGAAAATGGCTTCCAGAGGTAGCACATACAGGTTAGGAAAACATGTATGGGAAAGACACTAATTGGCTTAAATCTTTCCCATGTGGTTCATCAGGGTGAATGGAGTAGGAATAAATAACAGGGCTGGGAGGAAAGAAAAAAAAAGGGACCCAGTAGGTAACATAATCAGAGCTTTACTGTACTTACTGATCAGTTTGAGTTCCATTTTATAACTATCATTCCATCCTATTTTAGAAAACATTCATTTAGTGAAAGCAGTTTTGATAGATGTCCAAAGAAATGTATGAATTCTGACACTGCACCTTTCCTATGGGGGCTGCAAAAAAAAAAATCTAAGATCACGAGGCTTCCAGAGACATACTCTCCATGAGTTCCCTCTTCTAGTATATTCCAAAGCAGGAATGGGGTGAAATAAAAGCTCCAGCAGAAGCAGGCAGATACCATGCCCCACGCAGGTTAGTGGTGAATAAGAGTAATAGAAAGAATACTGGTCAAACGGATGAGTTCTAGTTCTTGTGCAGCTACTCAACTTCCTGTGCGAGCTTGGGTGAGTCCCTTCCCCTCTCTGGGTATGTTTCCTCTTGATAAAATAAGGGCATTGGATAAGCAGATCTTAAGGACCCTTCCAGCTCTTGAATCATTGGTCACCCCACCTAGTTCCATCTTGGCCTGGCTGCAAACCATTTCAGAATCTACAGGAAAAGCTAATTATCCAGAAAGTGAAAAGATATCATGTGTTTAAAGGTAATTGATCAAAACATAACACATACTTGTCTGGGATACATTTAGCTGCAGTTACTCTGCAGAAAACCAGGGGAAGATATCCTGAAGAAACAGGTATTTTATCCAGGTCAGAGCCAAGAGTGGGCACAGTTTTCTTGGGTGACTTCACAGCAGTATTTGGATCTATTCATTACTTCATTACTGGGTTCGAGGGCACTCTGCCTGGAGGGTATGCTGTGCAAACTGGAATGGCTTGTCGGCATTAATCTCCTTCTAATATTTCCTGGGGCAAGAAATGAATTGTTGGTTTTACTTTGATTGTTTTTTATGCCACTGCATTATAGAAAGTGTAGCAGCGATTCTATTCTAGACCATTAGTTTGTCATTTTCTCTGTGATTCTTGCAAATGGGTTTCTTACATAAGAAAAATCCCAAAGATTTCATTCTTCCAAGCAGCCTTAGTGAAATTCATTTATTTCAAGACCACGGTGCAGATAATATTTCCATGAGTAGGTCTGACTAAGAGATAAGAAGAGGAGAAAAGCTGAAAAATCTGTGAAGTGTATGAGTATACAGTTTACTCAGGAAGCTTACGAATGAAAAGGATTTTTTGTTTGTTTGTTTTAACCACAAACTTTTGGAAACACTGACTTCTATAAAGAAGTGGATTGAACATGACTGAAACAACTGAAAAATACGTCTGAGTGGGTGATACACAGACTCAGGACAGTACAGTGGACACAGCAACACCATACGTCACCGGAAACTGGACACAGACTCGCTCATATGCAGAGAGTGCAAATACGCATTCATTTAGCCATGGCCTCTGTGCACGTGCCCGTGAGCCGACTGAAGCAAAAGAGTAAAGTTACTCAGCTCATCACCTTTAAGCTTCGAGTTACTGTATTTCCAGTCAGATGATTCTCCTGGCAATTTTGGAAACTCAAGGTCAAAGCCCGCATGTCGGAAGAGAGGAGAACCAAAAGGCAAGGTGTACTGAAACTTTATACATTTTTCAAATAAGAGTTTAGTTCTGAAAAATTATAACAAAATACTGTTTTGTCTTCTTCCTTAAAAAGCTCAGTTTTGCTTCAAGTTAATATAAACGGCAATACCAAAATAAAGTGAACTGAATCGGAAAAAAATATGGCATTTGGTGTTTCTCTAGTATCCTCAAGATCAGAGAAACTGGAAGGTTGGCCTTGCTGGCAGGATTTTTAACACAGGTTGTATCCTAAAACCTTCCTGTCACTTTTCCTCAAGAGCAGCCTTACTGAGTGCAAGCTCATATCTGTACATAGGCCCAGACACACACACTGTTATAATTTATACACAATAACTAGTCTTCTCCTTAAAAAAAACAAAAAACAAAATTGTACCTATAGTGATGATGCTACCAATTTAAAACACACATCTTTTATCTGCATTATCAAGAACTGTGATTATCTAGCTGAAAACTTTGCAAGTATTAACTTTTTTTTTTCCTTGGATTTGTGAATTCTGCTTAAACTTCTCAATATCTCTCATTCTAGGGAACAATGTACTAAAATATTCCTTTTTTGTCTCTTTATTTCCTGATTCTCAGAACAAAGGCCAATTTCTGCCTCAATGTTAAAACTGTAGTTACAGTCAAGAATATTTACTGGAAAACACAAAGACAGATAATCACATTCTTTCCAATGTTTCCACAATGTTAACTTTTCCCCTCAACCTACAAAATGGGACCCAGATATCTCAAGTATTCCTCTTCATTGATATCTTTCTCAGTGATCATAAAATATAACTATATTATTTCAGATGCTTAACACAAACAAACAAACTTAACTGAGCATACTAAATATGTTACCCAAACCTAACTTTATAGCTGAAAATTGGGTAGCTTATTAAAAAAAAAAAAGTTGATTTGAAAGGCTTCAGCCCATTTTCTTATTTAATAATGGCCGTTTCCTCTTTTCTTTTGCCTAAGAGACTAACTTTTCCAACAGTCATAACTACTATTTTCACTTCCCCCGATTGGCTCAAAATTATATGCAACAAAGCCTCTTGGCTTGCTGCCAGTTATTAATACTGCAAGGACCGGACCGACGCTGTAACGCTTCCCAGGGCACAAGACTGCACAAAGCAGACAGACGGGCCGTCTAAAGGTCACAGCGGAGCTTGATTTCTCCTTGAAAAACTCGGTGCACCTGGGTCATGTAGGCAGGCACACGCTGCCCGGGCGATGGGTCACCTCTCAGAAACAATTTGTGAGCCTTTCGTTTTCACCCAAGCGGAGTCGAGCTTGCTCGTGACAGTGCTGGGAAGGAGTTTCCAGCTGAAAATACCGCGTTGCCTGCTGCGCGGAGCGGCGAGCCGCGCCGTCTCTGCGCCTGGTGCCAGCCTGCGGGCTCCGTGCCGCCTCTACACCTGGGTCTGCTGCTGGGTCTCCAGAAAGGGAATGTGGAGGCTGGCGAGGCTGAGCTCCCGACGCTCTCATAGTCACTCACGGCCGCCTCGGAGTCGTCAAAGCCGCAGCTGGCCGACGCGTCGGAGGACGAGGGGCCCCGGGAGTTGTGCACGGCGAGGGCCACGCCGTCTGCGGGCCCCGCCGCCGCCTCCGCGCCCGGGCTCACGCTCGCGGCGAAAGTACTGAAGGCGGCGGCGGCGGGCGGGGCCCCCGCGTCCGTCTCGTGGGGGAAGGCGTGGGGAGGGAGGTACTGGCTGGGGTGGAACTGCGGCCGCCTCCGGCAGCCCGGGCTCAGCGTGCCCGCCAGCGAGCCGGGCCGCGCAGGCGGCAGGCCGTCGTACTGGTCCGCGAAGTCCTCGGGCAGCGGCGGCGGCAGCGGGTCCTGCCCCCAGGAAGTCGTCGTCGTGCGGCGGCGGGTACTCGCTGTCCACGTCGCACCCCCCAGGTAGTAGTCGCTGTCCAGCCCGCGCGCGCTGCCCCGGCGGCGCCGCGCCCTCCTGGTTCTCGTAGGTGGGCACCTCTTCGATGTCAGACAGGCGGGCCCCGGGCATCCAGTCGGACGTGTCCCAGTGGTAGGCTGTGAGAGGGAAGCCGGGGCAGTTAGTTTCCTCCAGGGCAGCGCTGGGCACAGGGCGCAGAAAGCCGCGGGCAGGGCACCTGGCATGCAACTCTCGATGCCCAGGAGACAGCTAAGAAGCCAGGAGCAGCAGCAGCCTCATGCTTTTTACAGGGCCCTTCTCAGGCCCAGCCGTGCTCTTGCCCGAGGGGGTACAGGCAGCGGCAGCTCTGAGGAGGACGCCTGATTGCTGCGGCGTCTCCCACTCAGCCATGGCAGAAGCCTTGGTGAGCAAGGGCACGCTGTGGAGACACAGTTCTAGAAGGCTCTCCCCTCCACTCCCTTTCTAGCTGCAGGCTAAGTGCAGAGCCAGACTGGCAACATGCTCTAAGAGACAAGATGCGCCAGCCTTCCTGTGGACCGCAGGAGGGCGGGGGATACCCGTGCAAATGAATGAATGACTGGGGCAAGGGAGAGGCTTGGGGAGGGAGACGTGGGCGGAGCTTTCACCCCTAGTGCCGAGCACGCAAGACACCTGGAACATGCAAGTCAGGGCACACAAGACACCTGGAACGTGCAAAAGTCAGGGCACACAAGACACCTGGAACGGCAGTCAGGGCACACAAGACACCTGGAACGTGCAAAAGTCAGGGCACACAAGACACCTGGAACGTGCAAAAGTCAGGTCAAAGACACTCAGAAACGATGGAGGGAGACGGACAGGTAAGAGCAAACTCAGAAATTTCTAATGCATAAGGAACATCTGGTGCTGGGGGCGTGGCAGTGTCACCTCGGTTGAAGCTCTGTCCTTGATCCATGACAGACACTGTTTAAATACAAAGTGAGAAGTGAAACTGACAGTCCAAGGCATGTGAAGAGGGTACAGCAGGACATTTTAGATGACTTTTAACAATGCTCCTATTTCTCCCTGTTGTTATTCACAAAACAAAACAAAAACCCATCTAAAGCAGGCCCTAATAGTTTTAAATCACTAATCAAAGTTACTTGATTGAAATCAATCCCCATAATATTGTAGCTTTGAATGATTTTTAAATACCCTTAGCTCATGATAGGTGCTCAATCATGTTGAATGTGAGAATGAACTTAGTATTAATCTGGACTTCAACTAAGTGGCTATTCTTCTCTGGGAAGGGATTTTGTAAAAAGAGTATCTCATTTATTGGAAAAATTATGAACTGGATTTTTTTTTTCAAAACTGTAAAATTCACTCTAATTCAGACAGAGACATTCAGTGTCTCATTTGAATCCACCTTTTCACTGTTTGTTGCCAGCTGATTAAAATCACTTCTTCATAAAATAAGCTACAAGGATGTATTGTACAGCCCAGGGAATATAGCCAATATTGTATAATAACTATAAATGGAGTATAACTTTCAAAAAGTATTAATCACTATGTTGTACATCTGAAACATATATAATACTGTACAACTATACTTGAAAAAAATAAAATAAAATCATCCCTTTTTCAAAGTAACAAGGAAGCAGTATTTCCTAAAAGGTAGTTGCCCAAAGAAATGCTATGGAAGAAAACAGTAAATACCTTCATTCTCTATAGTGTCAACCACATTGTTGACAAGCTGAATGACAGTCACTATGGATGCTTGTGGCCAGGAAAGACGACAGGAGGGAGGAGAAGGACAGTCTCAGGTTAGTAATGTCTTCTGAACACACACTCTTAACAACAGCAGAGCAACAACCAAGGTACAGCACGCAAATACCCAGAGTTTCCCACAGTCCATCTACTGGGCTACAGTGGATACTCTTATCTCCTGGGATTCTCGGAGGAAGGGAAACAGCAGCAAATCCAGGGCCAGTCCTCCTGAAAGGCGTGGTCGGCCGGAATTGCCACACCATAAATTCACCTCGTGGCCCAGGGTAATCAATCTAGGAAGGCAGAGGCTCATAAGCTCATGCTAATTTTCCATTAGTAACTTCCAAAGGCTCCGAGGAAGATCACACTATTCCCAGGGATAATTACTTGCTGGTCAGCCATGCTACTCCAAGCCAGATGCCAGTGACGGACGATGACCTTTGCAGGACTGATGGTTTCGCCCTCAGATGGCGCCACCGGCAGCCTGGGATGACCTGAGGTCCGGCTCCCACCCGCAAAGTGTAGATGGGAGCTTGGCCTCTGAAATAGTCAGAAAATGGGGAGGAGATTTCTGTGCCCACCTGGGTTGCCTTAGCATCTGATACCAGAAGCTTTTGGAGAGGTGATCAGGCTTAAACCAATCGGTACATATGGGTTATCTTCAAATATCTTTTGATACTGATTTCTAACATAATTCCACAGTGATTAAGAGAACAGACTCTGTATGATTTCAATACCTTTAGACCATCAAATTTTTGCACCTTGTTTTATGTCCCTGGATATATTTCAGTGTCTCCTAGTTTATAGTCCATGGGAACTTGGATAGAATTTGTATCCTACTATTGTGTGAAAATTGTATAAATCTTAATTATGTTGAACTGGTTCATGGTGCTTTTCAGGCCTACTTTGTGTGTGTGTGTGTTAGGTGCTCAGTGGTGTCTGACTCTTTGAGACTCTGTGGATGGTGGCCCGCCAGGCTCCTTTGTCCATGGGGATTCTCCAGGCAAGAATACTGGAGTGGGTTGCCGTCACCTACTCCAGGGGTTCTTCCCAACCCAGGGATCCAACGCAGGTCTCCTTTACTGCAGGCAGATTCTTTACCATCCAAGCTAGCAAGGAAGCCCTCAGGGCCACTGTATCCTCCTGCTTTTCAGTATATTCTTTCTATTAACTTTTGAGAGTTTGATATTGAAACTCCAACTAGAAATCTTAATTTACTTAAAAAATTGTAATATATAGTGAAATTATCTGTAATTTTGTTCTGTCTTTTCCAAGTCTCCTATAAATGTGTTATCATACTTTCATAATTTAAAAAACAAGGATGAGGAAAAACAATACTAATTGGAAGAAAATTCCTAACACTTGAGGAAGCCTGCTAGAATGGACCAGCCTAGAATGCTAAGCATGAAAACCCAAGTGTGTCACGAAGAAGAGACTGTGAAAGTAGTCAACCAGACATCGTCCCTGGAGTTGCTGTCCGGAGGTGGAAACACTATGTTCTTGGGTGCCTCTAGATGAAACACAAACCAGAGACAGCTCTTCTTCTGGTAGGGCTGAAGAAGGGGGTAAACACCAAGGCAAGCAGATCTAGAGACCTGCCTCTGGCCTTCTGAGATAGCCTGGAAGAAGTCTGTTGTCAGCGCGGCTTGTTGCCCAAAGGTTTCTGCACCTCTCAGGAGGGCCAGGGATTTGGGAAGGAAGTGGGAGGGGCTGGGGGAGTGGTGGGGAAAGCAGACTGTTTTACTTCCGTGACTGATCCCCTGTTTCTATCTTTATCTGTGGGATGGGAGTGGGGGACAGCAAAGACTGTGTTGTTTTCATTTTGTTCTTTATGGTACCGAACACCCAGTGTTGGAGTCAGCGCTCAAGAGAGACTCTGCAAGGGTTTAGGGTTGAATGATGACATACATTAATACATATTCCATTTTTACCAGTTGTTGACAAATGGGAAAATGGCATAAGGTATAGACTAAGATAAGGTTGCCTGTCTGTTGATGACTACTGAAAATTATTCTTGGTTCACCACCATGTAAATTCTCACTGTTTCATGACCATTTCTACTCCTGTCCCCTTCCTGGGGGAATCAACCCAGTCTCCAAGCCTGGTTCCTCAGGTCAGAAGACCGAGTCCAGAATTAACGCCCTCTCTGTAAACAGGGGCTCATAAGCAGTGGAGGCGGCGGCTGTGGAGTCAGTGGGGCTCATGAGCCACATGGAACTGGATGCACCATTTTGGGTCTATTTGCAAGTTTCAAAGGGGTGGATGTATCATGTCTATTAGAGTCTCCAAAAGCTCATGATCCCACGTGATCATAAGGCGTTCTCAACTGAATGAAGGCATCGCCTCTCTTGGAAGCAGGTTCTACTGGAAGGAGGTCTTCCCTCTGAACGAATTTCTAATGATGTGGAGGTTGGATGTAGAGTGAACAGTGAAGACATCATCACGAGTTAAAACAGGAAATAAATCACAGCTTGCTAGAGAGTATTCTTTGGTATAAGGTAGTTCCATCATGACCCAAATCAAAGAGGATGCATTACTGGAGGTCTGGGGGAACCTCGTCTCCTCCTGCGCCTGCTCACAGCTGGGGAAGCTCAATGAAAGCTTTGCTTTTTCTGTGAAAACACCCAAGAGTGGACTTCACCAAAAAGCTGTGAGCATGGGCAGAAGTCCAAGATCAGGTCAGGAAACAAAACAGGTCCCATCACCCTCCCCTCAACCAGCGGCTGCCAGCCCAGGAAACACAGTCCTCCAGGGGAAACAAATCCCGGGACTTCTTACCATTGTCGTCGCCCGAATCGGACTGGAAGGAACTCAGGGACTGAACTTCCGAGTTGCTGCCTTTATTACTGCCTGCAAAGCAGGTCACTTCTCCTGGGTCATCAACCCCTTTGTCTTCGCGGACAGCCAGAGAGAAAGCAGAAATGATACTGGTTACCTGGTGCATATTTCCAGCCCCGTCCCCTGCCACAGTTCACTTCTTGGGGCGCTTTCATCTGCCTAGAGAAAAGAATTTAGCCACACAATAGAAAATTGATTGTGCCATCAGGGGCAAAGGTCTGTCAATCAAGAGATTTACATTATGGATTCGAAACCCTTAACCCGTGGCAAATGAGCTTCCAAATAGCTGACAGCCAAAAGTCAAAAGTCACTGTTCTGTCTTCAAAGGGGAGCGACTGAGTGAGGAGTGAGGGAGGATGGAGTGGGCTGGGTTTTGCCATTCAGAGTTAATTTAAATCATTTGCATGGACCGATGTGGTGTCAACACCAGGTTAAGTGAGATTATTTTTAAAATAGGGGTATAAATATTTTATAGGCAAGAATATCATTACAGGTCTCCAAACTTCATCTCTGGGGAGTGGGTGAAGTTTCCGCGTCGCCTTCTAGAGGGCAGTGTCACACCACTTTTTGGGAATGACAGCACGCGGCACTCTGGCAGGAGGGCAGTCCGTGGTGTGGACGTGCTGTTAGCCACACACTTTCCCTTTCTTTGCCGCACAAAGACAGCCTGCACACACACACACCAACAGACACCCACACAGCCACACACACACTACAGGGCTACTGTCTTATTTGATGGACTAAGGAAGCAATGGAAAACAACCCGTATCTCCAAGTGGTCAAGTGAAAAATGGATTAGTCGCCCAGAGACTCTCTCGCCAGCTAGTGCTGCCTTGCTTAACAAAGGAGGAAATGTATTCCATAAAAACTCAACAATACTTTAGGGGGCCGCGTGAGTTTTGGCCTGAGGTGGAGTCTGGAAATAAAGCTGTCACATTCTGAAGTAGGGGGAGGGGACTGGTCAGCAGGAAAACCTCCAATCATTACAGAGTGTGACGGCACCAAGAGAGGGGCCTTGTGCTTCAGGAACGGTTGTTCTCCTCTGTGACTAGAGGGATCATCGTTTCTTCCACACGGGGTGGTAGTGGGAGCGGGCACTGCGGTGTGGCCTCTGCCACCAGAGGCTAGAGCCACAGCAAAACAATCAGCTGATAAACAGCTGATCTAAGTGGAGAGACGCCAGGGAGAAATTCACCTGTCAGCAGCCACACCACAGAAAACAAGACTTGCCTTGAAAAAGCACAAAGTGGGCCCAGGCTCAGCCATGAACACAGCTGATGGGAGGGAGGAGATGCCAGGTGACCCACCCTGGTGAGCACAGTGCCGGGCAGAAACTCCTCTCTGCACTCCTCCATTTATTTAAGCCCCCCACTTTTCACTGCTAAGTAAAAGAGAGGCTTTCCATTAACCAGAGGGTTTAGCAAGGCTGCAGTGAAGTCTAACTCTACAGATAATTTGAGAGAGAATATATTTATCGGTAAAACCCAAGGGCGACTGACTGCTGCTGCTGCTAAGTCACGTCTGTCGTGTCCAACTCTGTGCGACCCAATAGATGGCAGCCCACCAGGCTACCCCAACCCTGGGATTCTCCAGGCAAGAACACTGGAGTGGGTTGCCATTTAAAGTGAAGTTGCTCAGTTGTGTCCGACTCTTAGCGACCCCATGGACTGCAGCCTACCAGACTCCTCTGTCCATGGGATTCTCCAGGCAAGAGTACTGGAGTGGGGTGCCACTGCCTTCTCTGAAGGGTGGCTACTTGAAGTGTAAGTGTGTCTCCTTAACGGTGGACTCAGCAGTGGGGGCGCACTAGAATGGCATGTGTATAGAGGCTCTCTGCCATCATCAGCAGACCCTCCCTCTCCTGTGCCTCTTCCTCCTCCCTGTAAAAGTCCCAGGAGTAGTCTTGGTCAAAGAACCTGATGGCACCAGGTTCGAATCCTATCCCTCCCTTTCCTAGTTACTGCTCGTGAAGTGAAGTGAAAGTTGCTCAGTTGTGTCTGACTCTTTGCGACCCCATGGACTATACAGTCCATGGAATTCTCCAGGCCAGAATACTGCGGTGGGTAGCCTTTCCCTTCTCCAGGGGATCTTCCCGACCCAGGAATCGAACCCAGGTCTCCCGCATTACAGGTGGATTCTTTACCAGCTGAGCCACCAGGGAAGCCCAAGAATACTGGAGTGGGTACCTATCCCTTCTCTAGAGGATCTTCCCAACCCAGGAATCAAACGTAGGCAAGTTATTTCACTCATCCCTCCTCCACTGGTGCCCATGTGGGGCAGCGTGGGACTTAAGGAAACGATTCAGCACACAGCAGTGCTGGCTTTGCTGCCTCTGTTTTCTCACCAGATCTCTTCAGCCTTAACGCTTGCACACTGGACTCTGCCTTGAAGACTCACTGAAGCATTCTTGAGATCACTAAGAAACGTCCAGGTGGTAAGCATAGTATATCTATATTTTTCTGTGTAAGACTGTATCCTCCTGGATGGTTTTATGAGACTGAACCCTGCTAACCTTATTGATACCCTTAACTTCTGCTCGCCGCCCTTTCTGCTTTTCCAGCTGTCTCTTTGTGGGCGGTGTGTGTTTCCCTTCCTGGCCCTCGCCCCTGCCTACCTCGCACATGCAGGCATTTGCAAGTGGCCCAGATTGAGCATATTCTTTGCTCCTGCTCCTCTGGTGAACTCACACTCTCAGAGATTCAATTATCTTGAGTGTAGTTGGCATCCAAACTTTTACTTCTAGTCTTGCCTTCCTCCTAAACAACAGAGCCAGACACTCCTCAGGAGACCCTTTCTGTGTCTCCTACATTAACTGAGCTGCTTTCTGTTTCTAGAAGGCCCTCTCAGACAGTTTTCTCTCAAATCTTCAGTTCATTCGCTCAGTCGTGTCCAACTCTTTGCGACCCCATGAATCGCAGCATGCCAGGCCTCCCTGTCCATCACGAACTCCCGGAGTTCACTCAGACTCACGTCCATTGAGTCGGTGATGCCATCCAGCCATCTCATCCTCTGTCGTCCCCCTTCTCATCCTGCCCCCAATCCCTCCCAGCATCAGGGTCTTTTCCAGTGAGTCAACTCTTCGCATGAGGTGGCCAAAGCTTAAAGACACCAGGAGGCATGCTCCCTTCCTCCATGGAGGAACCCTTTATCTCCTTGACTACAGGTGCTTTCTAGCCTCATTTAAAACCAGCAACCCCATCCCCCACCCCCACCCCCCTGCTTGCTGCTTCTGCTCCAACATGTACCAGAGTTCTGTATCCCCAGCCTTCGGAAACTCCAGCCACCCAGGGTGTTATTGCTGCTTGAACATAAAGCCACCAGGCCTGATGAAAAGTCACAGGATACAACAGTGCTTGCCTGCCTGATACTAGAGCAGGGAAAACAACCACCACCTCTCGCCTAGATGTCTGCAGAGGCCAACTAACTGCTTCCCTCTCGCTTACTTTCTGCTTAGTCTCTCTTCCACAGATTAGTCACCATCTTTTAAAAATGGAAATTATATTGCCCTACTTTCCTGCTTAAAATTCTGCATTAGTGTTGCTCACCAAGCTCAAACTACATTGGCCTTGTCTATGTTCTTCAATATACTAAAGTTTTTCCCACCCCAGGGCCTTTGCACTTGTGGGTCTTCCTTTTGCCTACAATTCTGCTCCAGGAGGCCAAGAGGAGAAGGAAACACTAGCATCTGGCCTGGACCACATTTCCTGCTTGTTTCCTGGACCCTGCATTCCAGCCAAACAGAAGGACCTGCTCTCCTGAATTTGTGGGTGCTTCTATGTGGAACACTCTTCTTTTACTGGACTTTTAATCCACCATGGTCCAGCTCCAGTGTCCCTCTGCTCCTCTCAAGTCTTCTCCCGAAGACTGGAAATACTCCTTCCAGAGCACACTTCCTGTATATTGCATATGTGGCTCCCCTGCTTGGTTTACTGCCAAGAGTATGTTGTTATGAGAAGAGCATGGGTTTTAGAGGCTGGCAGCCCCAGGCTGGAATACCAACAGCCTCTCACCAACTCGGAGATGGTGGGCACCTTGTGTATGTTCTCTAAGCCTCATTTTCCCCATCTGTAAATGGGGATAGGAACCAGAGTAAGATTTCAGAGCTGGTGTGAACCTTCAGTGTCAGGGAGAGCTCTCCTAAGGAGAGCTCTGTGCCTCTGGGGTCGCTCTCCCTTCCCAAAGTTCCACTAAACACTAGCGGAAGCAATGCTGCTGAATCCCTCCTGGGACTCACTCTCAGTGCCCGCATCCCAGCTGTTCTTGCGGATGGAGTCGCAGTCGGAGCGGCAGGGGGACACGGCAGGCAGGTTGGGGGCCACGCTGCACACCACCACGCCCCGCCGGGCCGTCAGGATGCGTGGGGACTCGGGGTGGAAGGTGGTCATCTCCTGGGGCTCGCCGCCCAGCCCGTCCCGATCTTGTCCAGGTTGCTCCTGGAGTCGCCCTGGAAGCATGGGGTGTAGGCCATGGGGGCGCACGGGCACCTGCGGGGGCCCGGCCTCCTGGTACGCGTGGCGGCCGTCCCCGGCGCGCAGGCTCCGGAAGGGCACGCCGTTGCTCTTGCGGAGCAGGGCGGCCGTGGCGGGGTCCTGCACCAGCGTGATGTTGTTGCGGGAGTAGCTCTTGCGGAAGACCTTCTTGCGGAAGATGACAAAGAGGACGATGAGGGCGACGATGACCAGAAGCACTGCGGCGATGCCGATCAGCTCCTCCCCTGCCCACGTAGGCGTGCCCGGCCTGGATGTTGGGCACCACCACTGGCCGCAGCCCGCAGTACTGGCCCACATAGCCCGGCGTGCAGTTGCACACGAAGGAGCCGAACACATTGACGCAGGCGCCGCCGTTCTCCACACTCCTCCCGCTCGCACTCGTTGACGTCCTCCTCACACCTTTGCGACAGAACACAAAAGCCCCCTCTTAAACAGCAGGGCCGGTGGGCATCCGCTCTTACACGGACATCTTTCAGAACGGCAAAACGCCCCTGTAGGGGCCCCTGAAGCAACACAGAAATGACGTGATGCGGGGTACACGGGAGATGCGCGGGCTCTATGTGCCCACCCAGGACGTCCTCATCATGCGAAGGGCTTCCTACCAACCAGCCAGCGCCATCTCTCCCATGCTCTGAACCTGCCCGGCCGGGTGGGGAGGAAAGGGCTGTACTGGGGGAGAAGAGACGGCATGGAAAAGAAAAAGAGAGATGCTGCTGAAGACATGCTGGTCTTCAGACGCTCAGGGCCAGCTGGATCTCAGAATGCAAAATTTTGCAATTTTAGAAATGACATACACTACGTGTCTTTCACATTATGTAAAATACCCACCCAATCCCACAAACTGGCATAGGACCTATCACCAAATATACCAGTGTTTCTACAGTGAAACATATGGATAGTCACACTAAATGAGGGAAATAAAAACTAGAATAGCCTCGGAATGGTTTGCTTGGTTTTGCCAGCAAATGTGTGCCACGATTATATTCTCAGTCTTTTTACTTCTTGGAGCTTTGGGGATTGTAGAATTGCAGATGAAGAGCTGTGAACCTAGATACCCTATACAGAGTTTCCCAGGAGGAGAGAGTTTTTGATTCTGACATTTCTCTCTAATGAACACAGTCATTTTTGGTCTCTCTGGGAAGTGAGGGTAATGGGGCATATGTAGGCAGTGGGTGGAGGGCTACATAGCAATATTTATCTTCCAGATTCTATGCTTAGGTTTTTAAATTTTATTTTCATTTATTTTATGTGGGATCTAGTTAACTCACCAGAGATGGAACCTGGGGCCCCTGCATGGGGAGTGTGGTCTCTCAGTCACTGGACCAGCAGGAAAGTCCCTGTGTTTCTGTTAAAGGTTAATGCTAACTCAGATTACCAGGGGGAAAATGATTAAAGCATTCTAAGGAAAATAAATCAACTTTATTCTCTTTAAAGCAATCCATGACTTGCTTTGAGTATAGTTAAAATAGGCAAACATGTAAGTCTTCCTCTGGGTTTAACGTTATTTAAGAATAATATAGTCTTTCCTCTTCCTTGTCCTCTGCTTCTGCAGTTGTTCCGACATGTTCATTTTAAAAGGTCTGATCACATATATCTTTGGTAATCCACCTTTTAAAATGTAGTCAAACGTCCCTAATGTGAACAGATTGAGGCCAGGTCAGCTGGAAATTAGTCAGAATCACAGAGTAGTTAAAAATAAATGCAGCTTTATTACTTTAAATTACATCCAACGATTCAAAGTCAGCTAAGTATTTCCTGGTAAAGTCCTCAGGAGATTTGCTTTAATGAATACATAAGACTGATCTGTAATTAGAATATCACTTTGCTTGAGATTTTTTATATATATATATATATATATATATATATATATATATAATTCTAAAACCATCAAGGATGGTTAAAGTGGTATTTTACTCAGAACTGAAAACATTCCCTTTCCATTTGGCTAACACTTTAATTTCCCTCATTCTTGGGGGTATAAAAGATTTTCAAAGGAAAGGTAAGTCTTTAGTTTCTTAGGATGATCGTAAAACCCTAGGCAGTAAAGTCCAGTTGATGAGTTCTGGGGAAATGCATAGCTTATCTGTCTCAGAATTATACTGGAAGCATTAGGGTCATAGATGACTTTCTTCAAAAGAATTGTTTACAGATTATATAACACATAATACTTATATAACTTTTTGAAAATATAGAGAATAAAGTGAAAATGTAATTTACCAATAATCCCACTCCCCAGAGATAATCCCTGATAACATTTTAGCCATTGGTGAGCACTCTTCATGTACAGGTATTAGCCCTTTGCCCATCCTATCAGTAGTGGATATTTTGCCCCAGTTAGTTTTGTTTTCTTAGCACGAAGAGGCAGTGTAGAAAAAGACCAACTGCACCATCGAACTTACGTGACTCCAGTGAGCCCAGCTCTGCAGTTGCAGATGAAAGTGTTTCCTATGGGGTCGCAGGAGCCTCCATTCCGGCAGGGGTTTGGGAAGCAGGCGGTGATCTCAGATTCACAGTTTCTCCCGGTGAACTGGGAGAGACAAGTACACTGATAACCTGGAGAAACAGAGGAGCTCGTGAGCCATGGATGCTGCTGCTGATGCTCAGCATGCACAGACTGCCATAATGTGGCCTCCTAATTCCTCTGAACAGGGTCCAAATTCCAAAGATGATTAGCAAATTGGTTATTTTGAACTTGGAACACATCTTGCCACAAAATGCCACGTAATGGTTTGTAGCGCATGCTAGTCCAGAAAAATTCATCTAATTAACCACATACATGAATGATAGTAAGAACAGTAAAAGACACTCAGGGAACAGATCCCAAGAATAGAGATCAGGGTGTGAAGGAAGATGCTTTCCTCCACCACACTGCTACTGTAAAAGATAGGATGTCTCTACGTAGGATTTTATCTAGGTACTGTGCTCATGTCATTAGATCTCTTCCACAACAGCTTCCTGGGAAGGGGTGTGCATGAGGTCAAGCTATGTCACACAGCTGAACGTATTTTTACTCCATTATTATACCTTTTTAAATAATTAAGTTGTGTATGGAATTCTAAGCAATTCCCTCTGTGTTACTTTTGAGAAATCCAAAGTCATTTTGGTTCCTGTGTGTGACCCGGTTTCTTTTCCACCCTTAACAATTTGGAAGGCCTTCTCTTGTGCCCAGTTTTCTGAGCTTTCACAATGATGTACACTTTCACGTGGGTTTACTTCAACTGGTCCTGGGTACTCAGTGGGATCTCACAAGCTGTAAATCGTAACAACTTTGGGAAATTTTCTTTATTTCACTGATGATTTCCTTTCCTTTATTTTCTCTATTCTGTCTTCATGGAAGTTTTATGGTTTGGATGTCAGATCATTTGGATTTTCTTTAATTTTTATTTTTCTCTCTTATATTACACCTCTGTAGGGTTTTACCTTACTTTCTGAGTTTACCATCTTTTGAAACTTTTATTGACATTTTCATATATGCTGAATTTTCCCAAAGGCTCTTACTTTGTTCGTTGAGCTTTTATTTTCTTAAAACACATATTGTCTGGCTCCTGTTTTGTGGTTATATCTCCTCTTGTTTCTCTAAAGATATTAATAATATGTTAATGAAGCACTCTCCCTGTATAGTTTCTTCCAAGTCGCTTTTACCTGTTTCTGAGGTTTGGTCTCTGTGAAGGCAGACTTCCTATGTCCAGGGACTAAGCTCTAGTGCCCAGTTACTGGACAAACACTAGTCTAGATGTTGCTTTGAAGGTATCTGTGGATGTGATTAATATTTACAATGAGTTGGCTTTAAGTAGAACAGATTGGGCTTCCCAGGTGGCGCTAGCGGTGAAGAACTACCTGCCAATCCAGGAAACATAATGAGACTTGGGTTTGATCCCTGGATCATGAAGATCCCCTGGAGGAGGGCATAGCAACCCACTCCAGTATTCTTGCTTGGACAATCCCATGGACAGAGGAGCCTGGTGGACTGCAGTTTATAGGGTCACACAGAGTCAGACATGACCGAAGCAACTTAGCATGCATGCACAAAGCAGATTATCTTATATAATGTGGGTTCAGCTCAGTTCAGTTCAGGTGCTCAGTCGTGACTCTGTGTGACCCCATGGACTGCAGCACACCAGGCCTCCCTGTCCATCACCAATTCCTGGAGCTTACTCAAACTCATATCCATTGAGTCAGTGATGCCATCCAACCATCTCATCCTCTGTCGTCCCCTTCTCCTCCCACTTTCAATCTTTCCCAGCATCAGGGTCTTTTCCAGTGAGTCAGCTCTTCACATCAGGTGGCCAAAGTACTGGAGCTTCAGCTCCAACATCAGTCCTTCCAATGAATATTCAAGACTGATTTCCTTTAGGTTTGACTGGTTGGATCTCCTTGCAGTCCAAGGGACTCTCAAGAGTCTTCTCCAATACCACAGTTCAAAAGCATCAATTCTTCAGTGCTGAGCTTTCTTTATAGCCCAACTTTCACATCCATACATGACTATTGGAAAAATAATGTGGGTGGATCTTACCTATTGAAAAGAAAGCCTTAAGAAGAAGGAATTCTACCTCATGATTGTAACACAGAAATCTTGGCTGAATTTCCAGCTCTGAGGATTTCAAATCAAAGACTGAAAAATCAACTCTTCATGAATTTCTAGCCTGCTGTCCTGCCCTATAAATTTCAGACTTGCCAGTCCCACAATCCTATGAGCAAATTTCTTAAAAATCAGTCTCTCTTTTTCTCTGTTTGTTTCTCTCCCTCTATACCTATCTATAATCTATATATCTACCCATCAATCATCTATCTATTCATATATCCTATAGTTTCTGTTTTTCTGGGGAAACTTAAGACAGTCCTTATCTTCCAAATGAGAGGATTTCATTCCTTGTCTGATAATCCTGGCTTATCAGTTCATACTGAAGAATGGGGTGGAAGAAAAGTAGCAATCTGATAGGAAGCTCTGAGAACGTCAGTGGGGCTTGTCAACTATGATACTGTGTCAGTATCCTTGGACGGGTCAATTTCCATAGTAATGACCCTTATCCCCTGTTCAGAGGGGGAGGGTGAACACCTGGTTTCTAACACATGGGGGACTGGGCAGTAGTAGAAGTGTGCGTCTCAGCATGTGATGAGCACATCATATTTACTGTAGTCCACAAATAATCATCCTCACTGTTATTAGAAGGGCTCTTGGGTTAATCTCTGCTTCCCCCAGTGGTCAGTGATTGATATTGGAATATTGTAGATTGATCTCTGCAGGTGTAAGATAATTAATAATCTGTAGATTGAAATAGTGTATGCTCTCCGTAATGACTCCACACTCCAGAGAACTCTCACGTACAGGAGGACATCATGACTGTATGCAGTGAAACATCAGAGAACTAATTTATAAAGAAAGATCACTGCTGATGCGAGCTATGACAAGAGACAGCTGGCCTGAAGTCTATGGGCAGGATGCTCGCTTTAAATTATGCTGCTGACTTGGGGCAATTTTCTCTCCAGTTTGGGAAATTGTTCACCTAAAGGGAAGTGGGGATTGCTGAAAGCAGTTGTAACTGGAGAAAAATGCTTCTTTATGTCACCTGGCTAGTCTTTGGTGAGGGTGGCATGCTATTTAGAGGGAGAGTGATTTGTGAGAAGGAACTCAGTTCCTTTTAGACTAAAGGGAGGGGCGGGAGAACTAGGAATCTGCAAAGCACAGCGATGATGAGGACGGAGAGGGCCTTCAGCCCAGGCAAGACTCCTCCTCTCCAGCTCCTATTTGACAAGCTTCTGGCTGTTTCTCAAACTATAGCAGAAGTAAGTGGGGGGTCAGGGAGGGGCAAGGAGGGACTGTCTGAAAATAAGGGAATTTGACTATCATGGAAACTGATTCTATGGAGGGTCACGGAGTTTGATTTCTTTGATTTGGCGTCTCTCGCCTTGGGCAATCGGAATGTAAAGTGAGCCCCGCCCTCCAGGCACCGCTGTACTCCCACACATTTCCTCCTGCTTTTTCGTCATTTGGCGCTATTGATGTGGCCGCCCGCCTGACTGGTTAACCTTCTCACTGCCACTGCGTGTCTAAGCCATCAGCAGTGGTGTGCTGGAGCTGGCTCATCTAAGGTTGGGGGTACTGACTTTAAGTGTTCAGGAAGTTGGCAGACAGTTATTAAATCACTGGTAGCCTGATGCCAGCCAGGCTGGGAATAATTATACCACCGAAATCAGCAAACACTCAGATCAGGGCTGTTATTTTTAGAGAACTGGTTTACCAGCACAGCTGCGGATATGGATACAAGGACAGAAAAACACCGCCTAGGAGCACAGAGATCACTACAAATCCTGCACAAGGAGAAGCCCTGTTCTATACCTGAGAAAACTAGATGTCTATTTTGAAGGTGATGATGATGATGGTAGCTAACAGTGACATCTATTATGTATCAAGGACAGTTGCTTTCAAACTGTGGTGCTGGAGAAGACTCTTGAGAATCCTTGGACAGTAAGGAGATCAAACCAGTTAATCCTAAAGGAAATCAACCCCGAATGTCCATTGGAAGGACTGGTGCTGAAGTTGAAGCTCCGATACTTTGGCCAACTCATTGGGAAAGATCCTGATGCTGGGAGAGATTGAAGGCAGGAGGAGAAGAAGAGGGCAGAGGATGAGATGGTTGGATGGAATCAGAAGCTCACTGGACGTGAGTTTGAGCAAACCCTGGGAGATAGTGAAGGACAGGGAAGCCTGGCCTGCTGCAGTCCATGGGGTTGCAAAGAGTCCGACGTGACTGAGTGACTAAACAACAGCAAAGGACAGTTCTAAGCACTTTACTTGTATTAACTCATTTAGGTCTCAAGACAAGTCTACGATAAAGGGACTATTATTATTATTCCAATTTTATAGATGGGGTACAGAGAAGCAGATATACAGTCATGAAACCAGAGTGGACTTGAACCCCAGCAGTCTGGCTCCAGAGTCCGGAGTTGTTCAGTTTTCTCCTGAATTGTATATTTAACAGTCACACTTCATCACACTCTCTATCTGAATTTCTGTTTATTAAAGACAGAAGCAAACTCTCCAGGATCTGCTCTCCTGATCTCAAACCCGTGGGACAAGAGAGGCAGAGCCCTTTGCAAGACATCTTGCTTTTGTGAGTGTGAGTCACGCAGTCACCCCAGTCTCTCTTGCGACCCTGTGGACTATAGCCCACTAGGCTCCTCTGTCCATGAGACTTTCCCAGCAAGAATAATGGAGTGGGTAGTCAGTCCCTTCTCCAGGGGATCTGATTGACCCAGGGATGGAACCTGGGTCTCCTGCCTTGCAGGCAGATTCTTTACCATCTGAGCCACCAGGGACGATTTCAGAACTTTAAATTTGGAGATATTTTTACATTAACATGCTGAAAGGGAAAAGCAATTGGATTTTAAAAAGTAGTCAGGTTTTTTTTTTTTTTAATGAAAGAAAAGTTATATTTGCTATTAAGCCTTTGAGAAAGTGGCTTGTTAATAAAATTAACTCATTCTAACAAAGTATTATTTATGATCTCATTATCATTTATAACTATTAATAATAATTTTTATAATATCAGCAACTTTGCCATAATGATATTAAGTGATATAATGTTTTAATGGCTTAAAATCACTTTGTCATTCTATGAAGGATCACAATAATTCCATGAAAGAAAATAAGAGACTCTATTAATGTCTTAACTCCCTGGGAGTGTTGGAGAGATGAGTGGTTTATTCAAGTATGTACAGCTAGTAAGTGATGAATTTGAACTTGAATCCAGACTTTCAGATTCTCAAATATTTCTGCAAGACTGTATTGGCATTGAAACTTGTCACTAAGCTAGAACTTGCCACTTACTAGGCTCCCCACAACTCTCCAGGGAGCCAACGAGATGCAGGGAGATGGACAGCATCAGGCACCCTTCATGGAGCCAAATAATCATAATAAAGATAACAGCATATTAAAGCTTCTGTTTTTCCAAAGCATTACCATATAAAAATACAAATAAAGGGAAGAAAATTCAAGAGATGGCTAGACACTATTTGATCACAAATAATATTTTAACACTTTTGTGTACATGAAAGAAAAAATTCAGAGGATAATCTCAAAGTTTTATTCAAAAGAGTGGATTCTTTTTTCTTGGGTTGGAAAATATCAAATAAGGAAACTATTAGCAAAAACAACAGCTTCTTACATGCTAGGAAAAATGCTAAGAGCTTTCCATACATTATCTCACTTAATACTTGATAAGAACCCTATACTGAAAGTACTATTATTTTAAAAAATGGGAACTGAATCTTACATAGGATTATTTGCCCAAAGTTACATAGTCAACAAGTGGGAGATGCCACTTTATACCATTTTCCAGATTTACAAAAGATAATTGAGTCTGTTTCTGTTTTGTAAGTAAATTCATTGTATCTAAAAGAATGAACTTCTGGTTGTAAGGAGGGATGGGAGGAAGGGATAGGTAGGGAGTTTAGGAGGAGCATGTACTCTGCTGTATTTAAAATAGATAAACAACAAGGGGCTTCCCAGGTGGTGCTAGTGGTAAAGAACCCACCACCCAGTGCAGGAGACTTGAGAAATGTGGCTCCAATCCTTGGATCAGGAGGATCCCTGGAGAAGGAAACAGCAACCCACTCCAGTATTTTTGCCTGGGAAATCCCATGGACAGAGGAGCTTGGCAGGTGACGGTCCATGGGGTCGCAAAGAGTTGAACATGACTGAGCAACTAAATAATAACAACAAGAACCAACAAAGACCTACTGCTGTATAGCACAGGGAGCTCTGCTCAGTGTTATGTGGCAGCCTGGATGGCAGGGGAGTGTGGGGAGAATGGATACATGTATATGTATGGCTGAGTCCCTCTGCTGTTCACCTGAAGCTATCGCATTGTTTGTTAACTGGCTACACGTCAGTACAAAATAAAAGGTTAAAAAAAAATAAGATAACTGTCTTGCTAGCACTGAGATACACATGTAAAAAAAAAAAGAACACACAATTATCACTTGACAAATCCTTATGAAAGGAGAAGTGTATTTGAAAGCCTTGGCTCAAAGCTATGCTCTCGCTTGCAATACTAGTTACAGCTGATGCAGATGATTTTGAAATCTGCACCCAGAAATACTTAAAATGCCCTCTCTCCTTTCCTTGCTCAAATAAGAACATGGAAAAACCTATTACATGCAATAAATAGAAATGGTTTGAGCAATTACAGAGTGAATTTGGACCGTGTAGGCAAATAATCAAGATCATTTCTATCTTACTCCTTTGACTCTAGGAGTTGTTTTCCGACCTTATTCATTCAAGTGACGACTTCCACCTTCTGCCCCACTCGCTTGGTGGAGGTGAACATTATCCTGATTCAGTTTTGCCTCCTTGAGAAGGAAATAGCTGCCTTCTGCACAAAGAGGGAAATAATGGCAAATGTGCAAGTAGCACTTGGGATCTGGAGTCGCATCAGCCACGATGCTCGCTCAGTTATGGGCTGCATTTAGACACTGCAGGAACTTTATGATTTGGGGAGAGGGCTGTGATGTGGTGGGCACACATCTAAGTTCTGGCTGTTTCCCATCAGCTGAGCTGCCTGACCTCTAGGAACCTCCGTTTTTATCTGATAATTAAGCCTCACTCATACCCACTCATAGGGGATAATGAGGTTTCTGGATTCATCAACCACAATGCAGCCCACAAACATTAGGTGCTTTATTGCTGTAATTCCTGTAATTAGAATGGATTCAGAAATCAGCTTCGTTTCTCTTGCTCATAACCAAACAATGGAAAGCCATGTTTGTTTATTTTTTTAACTCTGACTTGTAGGCAGTATCTGGAGAAGGGAATGGCTACCCACTCCAGTATTCTTGCCTGGAGAATCCCATGGACAGAGGAGCCTGACGGGCTATAATCCATGGGGTGACAAAGAGTCAGACACGACTGAAGTGACTTAACACGCACGTAGGCTATTTATTGGGAAATATTGAAACTTCTGTCCATGTGAGTCTCAGTGAGCTTGAGAAAACTGCTGACTACATTATTACGTGGGATGCCACCCAAAAGTGGAGTGTGCTTAGCTGTGGCTTATGGCCTCTGTCACTACTTCACCCCCTCAACTTGAAGTCACTCAGACTTTCCTCTTTCACCAAGCAGGGCCCATGCAATACCTTCAGACCTCATGAGATGAAAACTTTTGAAAGAGAACTCTCTGACTTTCCAAAGGAAAGCTGGCTCACAATTCCCACGCTGTACACTGGGCTGAGCCTCTAATACTTTCCTTGAAGATCCAGAAACACTTACTGTGTTAACATGAAGCACACTGTAACGTTTCACTTTCTAGCATGTTCTTTTGTGTCTGCACAAAATTTGACTACTTTAGGGTTTTCAGTTTTTCTATTAGGATCAATAAAATATTATTAATGCTATTACCATGAGGTTTTTCTAAAGTAATCCCCATAAAGTTAATTCAGTATTTAGAAGAAAGACACCCAGAAAAAGAAAAAAAAACTTTTCCCCCTCAAAAGCTTCAAATCTCAGTCAAATTTGTCCACAGTATATTATCTGGGAGCCTGGCTTTTTGTCTCCCGGTGCTAAGTGGGCCAGTGGACTGAGCACACACAGGAAACCTGCCCAATTCCTTTAAGCCAGCCATGAAGGGAGGGAGGCCGCATAAGTGGATCCACTGGTCACAGAAACATCAACACGACCCTACAACTTAACACAGAGCCTTGCAGAAGTCAGGCAATTGATTAGAGCTTGATAGACTGAATTAATCTAGACACTTACAAGTTAGGGGCCCAAAACATCACCTAAAGTAGCACAGGTCACTCTGTGACTGAAGATGCTTCTGTGCCCAGCTATTTACAACATCTGGGAACTTGCTGCCTCATGCACGTTGCTTAAAGGGGGAAGGTACACACTATTACTTTTGCCTTTGAAAGGGAGCTCAGGGTGACCCCAAACTTCTGAGGAACAAAGTTCAATCTTTACACTAAAGCAATTATTACAAAATGAAGGCTGTGCACCTGACATTCAATTTCTGAATGTTCTATGTCTCCTGGAATTCACTGATTCACATTCTAGCAAATACAGAATTTATTGGGATTCTCAAATGTCAGTGTTCTCAAGTTCAGAACTGCATAGGCTTTGGAGGGCTTGTTATAAACAGAGATGCCTGAATTCTACTCTTGCAGATTCTGAGATTCTGATTTGTAGGTTTGGATCTTTTCTTTCTCCAAACTTTTCACTGATAACTTTTTTTTTTTGGTAGTAACTTCAGGAATTTGCAAAATACAACTCAGTGACCTAGCAGAAGTTTCCTCTGATGTGGACAGAGAATGACCAAGGCAAGCCAACATATTTTCCTTTCTCCTTAACAAGCACGAGAGTCTTCTAGAACAAGGTCTCATTTTAATCAGGTTCTCAGGTGGCGCAGAGGCACCTTGGAGTTTGAGAAATACTATATTTAACACACAAAAACAGAATAGAACTTGTTTTTTTCAGGGGGAGGTTCAGGGCAGTTCAGAGAGAGAGATAAAGCAGCATATCACCGGGGGATCTTGTTAAAAACACAGATTCAGACTTATTCTCAGATGGCGCATTTGTAACATTTCCAGTGATGCTGCCGCTCCTGTTGCTTGGAACACAGTTTGAGTAACAAAGGTTAAGAGTGAAGGCTGGAGGCAGGGAGCAGGAGTTCCACAAACCGACATCAAGTCCTGGTTTCCTGACCTTACTAGCTGTGAGACAGCGGGCGGGTTACTTCTTTATCAGAAAAATGGCAGTTGAGGGGAGCAAAGAATAGCACTGATCCCTGTACAGGTGTGAGAGCTGGACCGTAAAGAAGGCTGAGCACCAAACAACTGATGCTTTCAAACTGGTGCTGAAGAAGACTTTTGAGAGTCCCCTGGACAGTAAGGAGATCAAACCAGTCCATCCCAAAGGAAATCAACCCTGGATATTCATTGGAAGGACTGATACTGAAGCTGAAGCTCCAATACTTTGACCACCTGATGCAAAGAGCTGACTCATTGGGAAAGACCCCGATGATGGGAAAGACTGGAGGTGGGAGGAGAAGATGAGGACAGAGGATGAGATGGCTGGCTGGCATCACCTACTCAATGGGCATGAGCTTGAGCAAACTCTGGGAGATGGTGAAGGACAGGGAAGCCTGGTGTGCTGCAATCTATGGGGTCGCAAAGAGTCAGACACAGCGACTGAACAATAGCAAGAGTATTTGGGTGAGAACTGTATCTCAGCGCAGAAGCACTTACAAGGGGCTTACCACAGCATCAAGGACATAGTAACAAACTGACATGCTAACAAATGGGACTCTATCATGGAAAGTTATCAACTTCTCATTTTAAGATTAAGCTGTAATAACCTAGAGGGGTGGGAAAAGGTGGGAGGTGGGAGAGAGATTCGAGAATGAGGGGACATATGTACACCTATGGTTAATTCATGTTGATGTACGACAGAAATCAAACCAACATTGTAAAACAATAATCAATCAATTAAAAATAGATCAATTTTTTTTTTAAGTTAAGTTTTTAGTCTCATGAAAGCCGCCTGAATGAGTGTTTCTGCCTGGCAGTCTTGGTTGCCACACTGCTTTGCCAAATTATATACAAGTTTAGCTGCAACTGTGTTTTCTGGTCACGGGGTTTGGCTGAGCAGGATGAGACTCCGAGGACTGAGACCCACATATTCAGACCGTGGGTGCTCCCTGGGCTGCTGCCGACCCACTGGGTTTGGAAGCACAGGGTCACAGTGGGACTAGGCTAGTTCTTTTGCACGGTGGTTGCTATTCCCAGCTCATGTTTATGAAATACATATCATTTTAGGGCTTTACCAAGAGAGAGCCTTCCCTCTGTGGTTGATGTTCAGAGTCATAATTACCCTATTCCAAGTCAGTGTTCTGGGCTCTGACTCCCCTGGGTTCTCATGGCCGGCTCGTGGGACAGCCAGAGGTATACTGCTGGTCAAATCTGCTGATCATGCCATTCCGAGGCAGCAGACTCGGCAGCCTTTTCAAGCGTTTGAGTGGGTTTGGAAGTGGCTTGAGCAGAATCCTGCTTCTCTGAAAGAAATCTGCTTCATGGTCTGAGTTGTCCACTTTTAAAACTCTGAATGCTCTGAACAAGAGCCTGGTGCTAAGACTGTCACGATTTGAGAGTAGAAGATTACCAGGATACCCAGTGACCAATAAATATCCTCCAGCATCCTCTAAGGTCCAAGAGCATGACTGTAGAGACATAGGTGTCGTGGAATTTCAGAGTGACACATAACTCAGGGTTGCAACAACAGCAAGATGCTCAGATAACTGTGTTATCAACATTCTCATGTGCAAGGAGTCATTTAAGCACCTTGCTCTGCTTTCTCCAGCTCAAATTTCCTCTTTGACTGCAGCCTGCATTCTAGCCTTTGATCGGGGGAAGTAAGACTCTTTTCCTGTGATTAGATACCCTGGTAGCCAGAGGGAATTCTTCCAGGCATGAATATTCTTTCATTAATGACAGTCTCCTTTTTTTTCTTTTTCTTTCTTTTTAAATGTTCACTCACAACTGAGATGATTTCTCCCTTATTTTTAAATAACCTTATAATTAGCTAAATAGTTCACAGATATGAGTTAAAGCCAAACTGTTGGTTCTGCCTTTTCTTGCTCCCCCACACCTCTCTACTATTTAGCACCAATTTAGGGCTTGCATGCATGCATGCTAAGTTGCTTCAGTCGTGTCCAACTCTGTGTGACTCTGTGGACAGCAGCCCTCTGGGCTCCTCTGTCCACAGGATTCTCCAGGCAAGAATGCTGGAGTGGGTTGCCATATACTTCTCAATTTAGGGCAGCAGTTCCCAAACCTTTTTGGCACTCAGGGGCAGGTTTGGTGGAAGACGAGTTTTACATGGACCAGGGGTGGTTTGGGGATGATTCAAGCACATTACATTAATTGTGCCCTTTATTTCTATTACTATTTCATCAGCTTCAGGTCAGATCATCAGGCAATAGACCCTGGAGGTTGGGTGCACCTCATTAAGGGAATTTGCAGATGGGATAGGGGGACCCAGCAAAAGTCCTCACATGTGAACAGACAGTGGGGCAAGAAAATGGGTTCTCTCTCCTCTTTTCTAGAAGCCAAGACCCCAATCCCGATAGCCAGGCAGCAAATGGGTACCTCCTCAGAAGAGGGCTCTGCAGTCCCCATGGAAGCAAGTCCTCTTGGATTTCCTGGTGAGTTACCAGGAGTCTGCTGGCCCAGGTTCAGCACTGCTGTGCACAGTACTGCCCTTTCTGGACCATGCGTGGTGGGGTGGGTCCTGGCATAAGGACCACCGGGTTCTCTCAACTACCTCTTTCATAAGAGGTACTACGTTTGGGAGAAGGGAGATGGAGATGAGGAAAGATACTTTGTTTTAGGAAAACATGAGCTCCCAGTATAAAGGAAAGACTTGAGCTGATAAAAGAAAGACTTTACTCCCTTGGAAGAAGGAATACCTGCCACAGAATCCCAATCCCAAATCCAAGTATAGGGGGAAGCTGGAAAGCAAGGGACAATGAGGTGTTTGACAGCAGATGCAACCCATGGGCAAAGCTGGGTCCCTGGGGAAGGAAAAACACGTTCTTTAGACCATGTGAAAAAGTATCAATGTATGGCAGGTGGGTCCTCAGTCCTGAACTTTGGTTAAGCCAAATGAGCTTTTAAAAACAAAGGAAAACTGCTGTTTCTGATGGGGGTCATAGATATTTAATGAACATACCTGCATTGAAGACTTAGCTCAGGGATTTTTATGGTAATTAGAGAAGGATGAGCCCTGAGGAATTGATGCTTTCGAACTGTGGTGCTGGAGAAAAGTCTTGAGAGTCCCTTGGACTACAAGAAAATCCAAGCAGTCAACTCTAAAGGAAATCAGTCCTGAATATTCATTGGAAGGACTGATGCTGAAGCTGGAGCTCCAATACTTTGGGCACCTGATGTGAAAAACTGACTCGTTTGAAAAGACCCTGATGCTGGGAAAGATTGAAGGTGGGAGGAGAGGGGGGTGGCAGAGGATGAGATGGTTGGATGGCATCACCAACTCAATGGACATGAGTTTGAGCAAACTCTGGGAGATAGTGAAGGATAGGGGAGCTTGGCATACTGCAGTCCATGGGCTGGCAAAGAGTCCGACATGACTTAGCAACTGAACAACAAAAAATTAAAATATACACTGAAGAAAAAACAAGCTCCCTTAGTCTTTTCCTTAACACAGTGATTATTATTATTTTCATGCTAACCCATTGTGGAAACCCATAGCTTTGCCAGCAAAACAACATCCTGCCACCGTTAAAAGTATGTTACAATTTGTGGCTGTGGACCCAGTATTTGACATGGAGTGGTGTTCTATTTCCACCCAATTTAATTATACGCTCCCTTTATATATCGTGGATAGCTCACACTAGCAGAATTGTTTTGGCTGGTGAAAAACTGGCCATGACTTGTTGTAATAGGCTGGTTTATAGAACCACTGAGGTATAGCTACTGCCCATCATTTGAGAATTATGGCACCATAACAACCCTTTATTTACATATACTGCTGAGACGGTAAAAAAGCAAATAGATTTCTTAAGTCGAGACAGCAGAAATCTCCCCCAGGGCATGTGGCCCTCAGTGCGGCAGTAACATAGGCAAGCCTAAATAATTTCAGTGTTTGGTGTCTGTTTCAGCAGCGCATCATTTCATGGGCAGTTCGCAACATTCTAATAATAAAATGGAGTCTAAATCTGGAGTTGGGCTTCACCAGCAGTAGATGGTAATGTACACAGCGGAATCCCTATGTGATTTGTGAGGAAGGTTTAAATTTGCTAATCACACTCCCACTGAGAAATTCTACAGCAGGCCTGAAGTGGAATCAGATGGCAAAGCCTTCAGCCAGGAGAGCCTGACCTAGTTTATGTTAACTCAGATCCTGCATCTGAGTAAAGGGATTCTTTCATCTTCAGACTGACTGAAAGAGTCTTAGCTTTCCCCCTCATACAACAGAAACTCTCTATAAATCTACCCCATCCCTGCCTCTCCCCTTTTGCCTACTCCATTCTGTCCTCTTCATGACCCCTGGGGGAAAATTTTACTGGGCTAAAGCATCATTGCTGTCCTTGACCGTCTTGATAGTTCATGTAAGTTGCCTTCTGCTTGTTCTTTTGGAGTTGCACTAGACTTATTTGTAATACACACATTTTAAAAGCTTCCTCTAAAACATCTCCTCTACACTTCTGTTTCTAGGGTGGTGTATTCACCCTCAGGTGCCCTTTAGCTTCTAGTAAAGTCCCATGTCTGTCTGTAAAAGGGTAGTGCGTGGTCATTACGACTCAGATTGTTACCAGTCTTTCTGCAGCGACATGCAAGTGGTCCAAAGGGGGCAGATACTTCAAAGGACATCCTGTTCCTTTGGGCTGCTGAGACCTGGGAAGGTGTGGAGAGGATAGGGGAGGGCGCCAGACAGCACCTTGCAGGGCCCTGCAGCTGGCCTGCTGAGTGAGCCCTTGGGATTCTGCAAAGCGACTGGCTCCTGTAATTGCCAACTTCCATCAGGGGGTTAAGAGGCTGAGCCAGCACGGTCGGAATCCACCTCTCTGGGAGAGCACTCGGGTTGGTGATGCTTGAGAGAGTGGTCTGGCAGGTCTGCCTTCCCCCACCATCCCATCCCCTATCCCCTCCACCCCCACTTCCCCCCCCTCCCCGGTGGCGGGGGCCCAGGGCGCTCACCTCCAGAGGCCAGGCCGGCACAGCTGCCTCCATGCTGGCAGGGCCCGCGCTCGCAGGCATCAGGGTAGAGCACGCAGCCCAGCTTCAGCTCCGTCAGGCCCACCACCTCGGCGAAGCTGCTGCGCTTGTTCTGCAGCGGCAGCTCGTTGTTGTTCAGCACCACGGAGTCCAGGCAGCCCTGGAAGCCGCTCAGCACCTGCGTGACCCGCGCGTCGGTCAGGCTGCGGATGCTGTCCGCCTGCACCAGGGCCCCGAAGTAGATGGCGCTCTCGGTGCCCAGCGTCTGGAAGTACAGGGGCGCCCGGCGGCGCTCCACGTAGCTGTCGTCCAGGGCCAGGCTGGTGAAGTTGCGGTTGAGCTCCAGGAAGACTGAGTGCCAGCTCCCGTCGTTGACCGCGCGGCCTGAGATGCCCAGGATGCCAGGGCCGCTGCCGCAGTCCAGCTGAAACCACAGCCTGCCATCCACGATCTGCGCGGAACCAACACCGGGGCGTTTTTCAACGTGCCTCTGGCCATGTGCTCTTGGGCACCCCGTTCCCAACCCCCGTTCCCAACTGGGCTTTTGATCCACTTACAAATCTGCTACGGTTTGGTTTTTAATAATCACGCTTTCTCCTCATTATATGCCATGCAGATGCATACCTGAGATTTCACAAACTGTCTTATAATTAGCAATAGGAGTGCAGGCTCAGAAATCCACACTAATATTTCAGAATATTCTTATTGTGTCCATCTTCATCCTTTAAAAGTTCACTGCAGTTTTCTGTTTAGGGGAGTCATTTATTCCATGTGCCCTTCCAAACTACGACCAGCACAGAGTGAGTCCTGTAAACTCATTAATATTCATTTACAAATATTTATTGAATGTCTACCGTGTGCCAAGCAGAGTGGCAGTGCCTGTGAGGACCACTGGGCAGAGCTGCCAACCCTGTCCTCCCGGAGCTTCTGCTTGAGCGAGGACACGGCCATGAGTCAAATAAGCCCAAAACCACGTGTATACACCCCAAGAAAGTCTGTGTGACTGTGCTGTAGGGGGTGAAGGGAGGCCACGTAGATGTCTTACTTTCCAGCTTCATGCATGTGTAAGGTTTATAAACTCTCTTATTAAATGCTAGCCATCTCCTTACAACAGTTCTTCAGGGTTGCTATTCATCATTTAGGTTAAGATTATCTTATAAAGTCCTCAGGGCTTGACCAGTACTAGGAACATATGTATATTCACTGCTGCATTAAAAGGGATTACCAAGGACCTACTGAACAGCACAGGGAACTCTGCTCAGTGTTATGTGGCAGCCTGGATGGGAGGGGCTTTGGGGGAGACTATATGGCTGAGTCTCTTTGCTGTTCACCTGAAACTATAACGACACCATTAATCAGCTATATCTCAATACAAAATAAAAAACTTAAGGAAAAAAGAATGGATGTGTATTTCATGACCTCAGGAGCTCCAGAAGGATCTGGCTAACTGTGCACACCTATATTCCCAGCCCCTGATCTGGGGTCAGCTACAGAGAACGGCCTGCTGTTTCTGTTGCCCTGGTGAGGGAAGGCACCCAGGTCTCCCCCCGCCCCGAGCAGGCTAACTCCAAAAGGACAGCAAACTCAGGGACACGTGCTACCGGAGGATGCCAGTGGGCCGAATGCTGCTGGGCCGGTCCTGGTCCTCCAGGGAGAGCCAGGATCAGCTGCTATGGAGGAGACAGGCTGGCCTTTCCTGTTGCCCAGCCTCGTGTGCTTTTCTCAGAGATGGAGATGGTGTGAGGATCTGGGGAATGAAGGCCAGAGCACTGTCTCATCAGCAGGTCAGTATTGGGCCATGAAGGGATTCACGGCCAGAAAGCATGAAACAGAAGCTATAGTTCTGTCCTTTGTGAACCAGCAGAAGAAGCCGGTGGAGGCCAGCCTCTGAGTCACGCCAGGGCAGCCAGCCTTCACCTAGGATCTGCTGACATGCACAGTCTTGTGCCAGGACCTGGGGAGAGAGCAGGAGCTTGTAGAGAGAGAAAGGGAAATGGGCAGAGGGGAAGGCACGGGGGCGCTCAGGGCACTGGGGCCAGGGAGGTACCAGTGTCGCAGAAATAACCTGAATCCATCTTTCCAAGATGCATTTGGCTCCTGACAGGCCTGTTAAGGACGGGTACACCACTCACCCTCACAAATGGGATACTTTTCTATGCCTCAGCATTTTTGCAGGCAACTAATTCCTAGGGACTCTCACTTCTGCCACTGAGACTCCATGAACTTACTGGCACCCTCTCTTCCTACATATAAAGTTTATGCCACATAATATGTGTATATGAAAGGCAGGAGGCTCTGTGAACCAGGCAGAGCCTTGGGATTTAGGAACGAGAAATCAAATTCCAGCTTTGTCATGTATCACACAGGTTCCCTAGAGAGAACTCGTTGGCGTCTGGGTTTGAAAAGTCAAAGTGTTAGTTTTTCAGTCCTGTCTGACTCTTTGCAACCCCATGCACTGTAGCCCACCAGGCTCCTCTGTCCATGGGATTCTCCAGGCCAGAATAGTGGAGGGGTTGGCATTCCCCTTGCCGGGGATCTTCCCAACCCAGGGATTAAACCCAGGTGTCCCACATTGTAGGCAGATTCTTTACTGTCTGAACCACCAGGGATGCTCTGGGTTTAAGACCCCTTATAGAGAAAGCAAAGAGAACTGCCGTGGCTTATTTTACAAGGAGAATGAGTCCACTAACAGAATTGTCAGCCACCTTGTACATGGTACATACATCCTGTGCTTGGAAACACAAATGTATGCAGGCAAAAAGACTGGAGACAAATTTTTATTTTCAGAGATCATTCATGTGTAATCTATGCTGTTGTTTTTGTCATTTTTTTGGTTGTTGTTCAACAAAATGTACTGAATGAATATTGTAAATCATTCCAGAATACTTGCTCAGTGACAACTCCTGGATAATATCCATATTTTTATTTCAATGTCAGTAATAAAACGATCAAATGTGACTTTGGGGACTACCTGCCTCTGGCATAGTCCATCTGCTGTAGTGTTCAGTGGCTGTAGAGTCTATAGGGGTACCCAGTTTATCAAGGAAAACCTTGGAGTGAGGGTGCACGTCATCTAAGCTTTTGTAAAAGGATGTATTTAATTAATATATTACTTGGTACATTCCCCTCCCCTAACCCTACCCCCATCTCTTGAGATAATAATCAAGTTATAAATTCATCCAAGAGAACTTATGTGGCTCTGATATAGTCACATACATAGATGTTCTATCACTAAGGAAGACAAAATTATCCCATGGTAATACAGTGTATGGTTAAGCTTACTATTTTGTTTTTCCTGTTGAAAAAAAAAAAAAAGCAACAACACAGCTGAGTGAACAGAAAGCCAGACACCTAAACGACCCTCAGCTTTTGAAAACAAAGGTGACTCATACCTTCTAAATTCTAGGAGTTTGAAATTTTAAGCCTTGTCTAGATGACAAACTAGAATGCTGATACCAAAAGCTACCTTGTAAAAAGTCAATATCTGGCTATTTTACAAGTATATTATGTCAGGAGGAAAAGAGAATGGTTTCATATCTGAGTCCTCTCAACTTGGAAAATTATACTCTGATCATATTTAGTTTTTCTGTCTTCAGAATGGGGTTTATCCGGTTTTAAAGAATCTCTCTTTTAAGAGGACAAAGCTTCTTCAAAAAGAGGGCAAGTTAGTTTAATAGAAACTGAAGTGTACTTGAAACTATAAGAAAGGTCTACAGCAAGGATCTGAAATGCTGTGTTTGCTGGGGTGGAGAAGAGGAGACAGGCAGGCAACGTGTTCAATTAAAGCATAATGTCACAAAAGGTGCAGGTATTCAGGGTTGTCAGAAATCAGCGATGTGCTTTAACCTGGATCTTCAGTGGCTTGGGGTTAGGGAGACAAATTATCAGAGCTCTAAGCCACCTTGTAAGAAAGCAGGATTTTGTGTAAGAAAGCATGAATTACAGTGCAAAGTCTGCTTCAGACTATGTGTGGCTCTGGAAGTGCACATCATTATGAACTTGTAAGAAGGTTACAAATACTCTTTGAAAGGGAATGTTTCGAAAACCTATTTTTAAGATGGCCATTAATAGCTACCTGGTATACAGTAGGGTGGACACAATAAAGGTAGGGTCCTAGCAGAGGCAGAAGGGACTAAAGAGAGGTGGCAAGAGCACACAGACCTGCACAAAAGGCCTTAATGGCGTGGATCACCACGATGGGGTGATCACTCACCAAGAGCCAGACATCCTGGGTGCGAAGTCAAGTGGGCCTTAGGAAGCATCACTGCGGACAAAGCCACTGGAGCTGATGGAATTCCAGCTAAGCTATTTCAAATCCTAAAAGATGAGGCTGTTCAAGTGCTGTATTCAATATGTCAGCAAATCTGGGAAACTCAGCAGTGCCCAGACGACGGGAAAATGTCAGTTTTCATTCCGATCTCAAAGAAGAGCAGTTCCAAAGAACGTTCAAAGTACTGAACAACTGCACTCATTTCACATGTTAGTTGGTTATGTTCAAAATCCTCCAAGCTACGTGAACTGAGAATTTCCAGATGTACATGCTGGGTTTAGAAAAGGGAGAGGAATCAAAGGTCAAACTGTCAACATTTGTTGGATCACAAAGAAAGCAAGAGAGTTCCAGAAAAACATCTGCTTCATTGACTATGCAAAAGCCTTTGACTCTGTGGATCACAACAAACTGTGGGAAATTCTTAAAGAGAAGGAAACACCAGACCAGCTTACTTGTCTCCTTAGAAGCTTGTATGCAGGTCAAGAAGCAACTCTTAGAAACTTATGTGGAACAACAGACTGGTTCAAAATTGTCACCCTGTTATACGCAGAGTACATCATGTGAAATGCCAGGCTGGATGAAGCACCAGCTGGAATCAAGGTTGTTGGGAGAAATATCAACAACCTCAGATATGTAGGTGATACTACTTTAGGGGCAGAAAGTGAAGAGGAACTAAAGAGCCTCTTGATGAGGGTGAAAGAGTAAGTGAAAAAGTTGGCTTAAAACTCAACATTCAAACAACTAAGATCATGGCATCTGGGCCCATCACTTCACGGCAAATAGAAGTGGAAAATGTGGAAACAGTGACAGATTTTTTATCTTCTTGGGCTCCAAAATCACTGTGAACAGTGACTTCAGCCATGAGCTTAAAAGACGTTTGTTCCCTGGAAGAAAAGCTATAAAAAACTAGACAGAGTGTTAAAAAGCAGAGACATCACTTTGCTGACAAACATCTGTATAGTCAAAGCTATGGTTTTTCCAGTAGTCATGTATGGATGTAAGAGTTGGACCATAAAGAAGGCTGAGTGCTGGAGAATTAATGCTTTCAAATTGTTTTGCCTGAGAAGATTCTTGAGAGTCCCTTGGACTGCAAGGAGATTACACCAGTCAATCCTAAAGGATATCAACCCTGCATACTCATTGGAAGGACCGATGCTGAAGCTGAAGCGCCAATCTTTGGCCACGTGATGCAAACAGCCAACTCATTGGAAAAGACTGTGGTACTGGGAAAGACTGGAGACAAAAGAAGAGGGCGACAGAGGATGGGATGGTTCAATGGCATCACTGACTCAATGGATATGAACTTGAGCAAACGCCAGGAGACAGTGAAGGACAGGGAAGCCTGGAGTGCTGCAGTCCATGGAGTTGCAAAAGTTGGACATCACTTAGTGACTGAACAACAACATACAGTAGATGCTCAAAAATATAGTTTTAATGAATACACAATGAATAAATCTCAGTCCTCTGAATCTCTTCTTTTGATAAACACTGTAGTACTCCTGATCGGCCTGCCACTGCCAGAGGCCAGGTCCACTATTGATTAGTTAAGGCAAGTCATTGATGCTCTCTGAACCTCAGTTTTCTTAGAGGTGAAAAAGTAGGCACTCACACGTGTGCACAAGAGAGTGAGACTAAAAATACGTGGAAGCTGCTGTAAAGCACAGGGAGCTTAGCCTGGTGCTCTGTAGTGACCTAGAGGGATGGCGGGATGGGAGGGAGGTTCACGAGTGAGGATGCAGGTATACACACACTCTTCACGTTGCACAGCAGAAGTGACACAACAGCTTCCCTGGCAGCTCAGATGGTGAAGGAGCTTCTTCACACACAAGGTCACACAGTATACTAACGCATGCATATGGAATTTAGAAAGATGGCAACGATAAGCCTGTATGCGAGACAGCAAAAGAGACACAGTTGTATAGAACAGTCTTTTGGACTCTGTGGGAGAGGGCGAGGGTGGGATGATTTGGGAGAATGACATTGAAACATGTATAATATCATATATGAAACGAATCGCCAGTCCAGGTTCGATGCATGATACTGGATGCTTGGGGCTGGTGCACTGAGATGACCCAGAGGGATGGTACAGGGAGGGAGGGGGAAGGGGGGTTCAGGATGGGGAACACGTGTATACCTGTGGCAGATTCATGTTGATGTATGGCAAAACCAATACAATATTGTAAAGTAATTAACCTCCAATTAAATAAATTTATATTAAAAAAAAAAAGAATCTTCGTGCAGTACAGGAGATTCAGGTTCGATCCCTGGGTAGGGAAGATCCCCTGGAGAAGGAAATGGAAACTCACTCCAGTATTCTTGCCTGGAGAATTCCATGCACAGAGAGTTCCAGAATTGCAAAAATCAGACATGACTGAGTGAAAAGCAGTTAAACTGGGCTTCCCAGGCAGTGCTAGTGGTAAAGAACCTGTCTGCCAATGCAGGAGACTTAAAGAGACTCGAGTTGGATCCCTGGGTTAGGAAGATCCTTTGGAGAAGGAAACGGCAACACACTCCAGTATTTTTGCCTGGAGAATTCCATGGACAGAGGAGCCTGGAGGGCTGCGGTCCACAGGGTCACAGAGCTGGACACAGTGGAAGAGACTCAGCACACACACCAACGAGCAAGTACTTCTTGTACTTTTGCTATAATATTGGACCCGAAAGACCAACATAGGGAAAAATATTGCCTGTGTCTTGGGACTCTCTCCTACTGATCCAACATGTTTCTTTTATAGGTTTGAGGAGAGCCACGGAACCTATCCCACCATTTTGATCATGACTTTGGCTGCCAGGAAATTCAGAGCTATGGTCTGTGTTCAATGAATCCCTGGTCTAGATTTTTCAATGGTCAGTTCATCCCTATTTTACTAGTTGAGTGTTAGCCTTTTCTTTTATATCTTTTCAAAAGTTCAAGTATAATTAACTTATTATATTAGTTTCAGGTGTGCCACATGGTGAATCAATATTTTTATACATCACAAAATGATCATCACTGTTGAGTCTAGCTACTATCTGTTGTTGTACAAAGTTATTACAGTATTATTGACCACATTCCCTATGCCATATATTACATCCTCATGGCTTATTTATAACTGGAAGTCTGTCCCTCCTGATCCCCTTCCCTAATTCACCTATCCCTGTTTTCATCTTAATGGTGCTTTGATTTGATCACTTTTGAGTTTTTACAGTGAGCCTGAAATCTCTTTTGGAAGTGACAAAATATCAATCGTAAACAGAAGGATGAGTGCCTCCTTGTCCATGAGCATGTTCATTTCCTGAGGTCTCCATGCAATTCTTCAACTGTCTTTGAGGGGTACCCTCTACCTTGCAGGTCATCTTAAGTACTTTTTAGAGAATGCGCTTCAGCTGGGAAAATATAAACAACCAAGAGGTGCAATTTAAACAAGCACTGCAGCGTAGTCATTAAACCAAAGTACAATGCACACATTGAACCTGGAGCCAATGAAATTAAATCTTGCATGAGGCTGAAAATGTTAAGCAAACAGATTCAAATCCCCTAAGTGGATATTCCTGGTGACTGCAGGGGAGTATCTGCAGTAGTTTAGTACAGCTGTGTCCTGTTTTGGGCAAAGCCAACATATGAAAAGCAAACTTACCCAACAGACAGATTGGGGCAGGGGTGATTATTCATATCACAAAGGGATTAATGGAAGGGTTCCTTCAAATAGCAAGCATCCCTGGTTTATTAGAATTCCATTTGTAGAGATTCAATTTACACAACTCTCAGAAACACACTTGGTTCATGAAATACAATATACCTTAGAAGCTAGAGCTGCATAAAAGGTTGAATTATTCTTCTTTCCCATCCCTAGGGTTCTGCACATTTTAGATGTTTGTCAAATGACACGTTCCATTTTAGGATCAAGCCATTCATATTCCCATATTTTTGTTCTCTCTCAAATTTAACGCTATTTAAAAGAACTGCTAATAGAAAGTATTTGCTTCCTAAGGATGTTCAGCAGCTGCCAGTCCTGTTAAAGCTGGAAGGAGAGAGGGGAAGGTCAGAGACACCTGGGCCACGTCCCTGGAACTGCAACCTCTACATGAGCAGACTGCCTTCCTAGCAATCATACAAACCTGCCTCTCAGGGCTGTTTAGGATGGAGGGGACACATGCATACCTATGGCCGACTCATATCGATGTATGGAGGAAACCATCACAATATTGTAAAGTAACTATCCTCCCATGAAAATGAATAAATAAATTTAAAAAATAAAAAAAAAAAAAGAAAGTGAGCTAGGGATGCTAGGAGGCTTGCTTCAGTAGCCAGGAGGTTGAAAAGGCAGGACTTAGGTTTTTGAATTTATCATCTTCCATCATGAAGGTCTGATTTGAATTCACTGTTTTCTAAAACTTTGCATCCCGAGTGTTTCTCTCTCTCTCTTTTTTAATGAATCTTTCCAAAACTTTTCTAAGTGGTATACTTTCTTTTTTAAATTTTTTGGCCCTGAGGCATGCAAGATCTTTGTCCCCAGCTAAGGACTGAACCCTAACACTACACTGTAAGCATGGGGAGCCTGGCCACCGGGCCACCAGGGAAGTCCCTTGTTTTCTTTTGAAAACACTGTTTTCCTCACGGGGCTGAAATGATTCTCTGATTTGAGTGAGTCAGGCTAGTGGGAGATTCCTCATGAAAGTGGCCAACTTTAAACTCCAGCTCGCAGCTCACTCCCTCCGCACAGAGCCTGGAGTTCCAGAGGCAGGTGTGTGCAGTCTATGTGGCAGGAGGGGCCGTCGCATCCCCTCCCTCCAGGATTAAAGCCTGAGTCATCTAACCTAACAGACAGCCAAAGCACAGGAGCTAACACAGCCCACCACGATCCCCCTTAAGTTGAGTGACAGAGTAGCAGGAAGGAGAAAACCGCCCACCATTTCCCCGTGGATGAGTGGGTCCTGTTGGACAGATGCCACCCACCTCTGAAGGCACATCCAGAGGAAAACGGTGTTCCATTAAACATGGCTCCCTCCTAGGCCCCCTTCTGCTCCCATCTGGAAGGCTTAGTCTTGTCTACAGAAGCCCACTTGGTTTTGGATGGAATGAGTTGTATTACCAACCTAGATAGCATATTCAAAAGCAGAGACATTACTTTGCTGACTAAGGTCCGTCTAGTCAAGGCTATGGTTTTTCCTGTGGTCATGTATGGATGTGAGAGTTGGACTATGAAGAAGGCTGAGTGCCAAAGAATTGATGCTTTTGAATGGTGGTGTTGGAGAAGACTCTTGAGAGTCCCTTGGACTGCAAGGAGATCCAACCAGTCCATTCTGAAGGAGATCAGCCCTGGGATTTCTTTGGAAGGAATGATGCTAAAGCTGAAACTCCAGTACTTTGGCCACCTCATGAGAAGAGTTGACTTATTGGAAAAGACTCTGATGCTGGGAGGGATTGGGGGCAGGAGGAGAAGGGGACGACAGAGGATGAGATGGCTGGATGGCATCACAGACTCGATGGACGTGAGTCTGAGTGAACTCCGGGAGATGGTGATGGACAGGGAGGCCTGGCGTGCTGCGATTCATCAGGTTGGGAAGAGTCGGACACGACTGAGCGACTTGAACTGAACTGAACTGAACTGAACAACACTGAAAGCTGGAGACAGCGAGGGGATGGAAAGTGTGGTGTGAGCGAGACTGGAGGCGGGGCCAGGCTTGGCATGCTGTAGCCGTACAACCTTGTAAGTAATCCAACCTCTCTGAACCTCTCATGTCCCACTCTTAGTGACCCCACAGACTGTAGCCCACAAAGCTCCTCTGTCCAGGGATTTCCCAGGCAAGAATGCTGGAGTGGGTTTCCAGGCCCTCCTCCAGGGGATCTTCCCGACCCAAAGATTGAACTTGGGTCTCTTGTGTCTCCATATGGGATCCCAGGTGGCACTAGTGGTAAAGAACCTGCCTGCCAACGCAGGAGACCCAAGAGACTCGGGTTCAATCCCTGGGTCAGGACGACCCCTATAAGTGGCAACCCACTCCAATGTTCTCACCTGGAGAATCCCATGGACAGAGGAGCCTGGTGGGCTATACAGTCTCTGGGGTTGCAAAGAATTGTACATGACTGAGTACATAGAGATATAAATAAATCACATTTATTATATTAACTTCATAACACAAACCAAATGAGGCATGAAAAGCTGTTAGTATTATTGCTGTGGTTGTTTTTATGGAGGCATCAGAGGCTCTGATGTGCATACAAATGCAAGACTTGCTCTAAAGGAAATCTGGTCCTCTTGGAGAGTTTCTGAGGCTGGGAATGATTTAAAAATTAGGCTACTTGGGCCAGAAGAGGGCATATGGAATCTTCTATACCCCAGATTTCCAATGTCCTTCCAGGGCAAGAATAGAAGTGACCTTCAGGGGTCACTGGGGATAGAGCCATGTGGTATAAGAGGATACAGTCAGCCTTCTGAAAGGACCAGCCCTGCCGCGGAGTTGATTAGGAAACACTCTGATGAACTGTTGAGTGATTACAGCTCAGAGGAGGCCAGCCCTTGAACCCACTCTAGAGAGAGGTACCCCAGTCTCCAAGAGGCAATTCGGAAGCTGAATGTACAAAAGGAAATGGGGCATTGGCACACTTCCCAGTTTTGCTGCTGCCCCCTGGCCCTAAACTCAGCTTCTGGTTTCTGAACTTCAAAGACAAAATGATTTCAGACTCCAATCCAAGAGCCAAAATGCTAACATGAGAACTGACTGCAGGAAAAGATAACCCATTTTAATTACCTTCAGTATGATGCAGGGGTTTGCTCTGGTGTACATTATAATCCCGTTGCTTTGCAGGGTCCGCAGACGCAGGGCTAGTTTAAAGTCTTCTTCCTTGCTGTTTTCAGAAAGCCTGTATTTGATGTAACTGTTTCCGGCAAAGCTGAGAGAAGTGTGCCCTGAAAAGACCATGATGAGGAGACACAGATACTTTGAACATCCAGACACCAGAAGGGACCGATGGAATCACCAAACAACTACCAATCAAGTTGATTAAAGACTGTGGGAAGTTGGCAAAAGCATTGAGGACCAATGATTTTGGATTAAAAACTGATTCTCCATTTTGGGTCACATTCCAATTTCAAAGTAAAAAAAAAAAAATATTTAACTAGTCAGATGCCCCAAATCTGAGTTCTCTCATTTCAAGGGCAACTTGGCATGTTCTCTAACCTGAATTTTCCTAGAGTCACTAAACTCCCAATTCCTGCTTTCTAAAATTAGCATTTTAAAAAATATTCTTTCAGGCCCACCCACACCACTTAGACACTTGCAAACTTTCACTTCCACGAAACAAGGGAAAGATAAACCATTTTCAAAGAATATCCACATTTCCCAAGTATCCTGATGCTGAACAGCCAACTCAGGTCATTTGCACAAATGTTGAAAAGGCAAGGATACAAAGGGAGTTCAAGTTTTGTGCAGTCACAGCTCTACCTTTGACCATGAGTTTCAGGCTCCCCTGCCTAGAATGTTTAGTAGCCACCTCCATCAACCAATTCTGAGTTCGTTCTCTCTCTCTCTTTTTTTCTTTACTGCCTTTCACTTTATGTTTTAAGAAGCAAAGTAATGGCTGAAAAGCTGTCTTACTGGGATGAAAGTATGGAAATACACCAAAATGGATGATAATCATGGACAATGAAGAATTTTCCATATAGAAAGGAGAAGGGAGATGGGCAAAAAGGGACATCTGAAGTTAGGAAAAGTACCCTGTCGTCACCCTGCAGACCCACCTGTGGTGCATACAGCAGGCGTGCTGGGGGTGGGGCAGCATAAGCATCTTAGAGCCTTAGAAGACTTCAAAAGCAAGTATGTGGATTCAGGGACAGCTGTGTTCTTGAAGTCAACTCTGAAAGAGCTTTGGCTTCCATTTTTAAGAACAGTGCTTGTCTTTGCAAAGCCTGAGTTTTTAGAACCCAGTGCTTTGTAAGTGCCTTGCACATACTAGAGGTAATAATTTTTATTCCCATTGTAATTGCTATTATGATCATCACTCAATAAATATTTCTTGGATTCTAAAACTGGTATCAGTGTGCTTCTGTCTGCAATACATCCTCTACTAAAAGGGTTCTATTGGTAACAAAAGTGAATATTACTCTTTTAGAGGAAAAAAATGGTAGAACATATATGAATCAAGAGAAGTATTGAAACTGAATGATGATCAGAAATGGAGGGTCATCTGGATTGGAATAACACAAATACTGATTTTTTTTTTCTTTAAGACACAGAGGTGATCACCTTGCCTTTCAGGAACATGCAGTTAGCTATACATTTGCAGTGGGGAGTCTTACCTGGTCTAGGCTGGGCTTACCCTACAAAAGTCAACTGAACTGGCTCAGCTTCACTTTCTGTTGAGAGGTATAGGCTCAGAACATGAAAGGCCATGCCACAGATACTCCAACTCCTCTGCCTAACCAACAGCCTTTTATTTATTTTCTATAATTTCACAGTCTCAGCATGCACATGACGCAACTGAAACACAGGCTACGGTCTCCCATTATGCAAGGAACCCTCAGGCACTGCAAGTTCCCTGAGCAGAGGCTGCAGCTGCAACAAATTCCAAGTATTTGAGGGGATGCTAGCTGGGGTTCACTCTGAAGGAAAATGTCACATGCAGACAGAATGTCTTCTGGAAGGGCTAGGGCAGTGTAATTTACTCAAGGGCAAGGGAGTCCAGA
The DNA here is from genome assembly GCA_917880005.1 of Nanger dama. Taxonomy (NCBI): domain Eukaryota; kingdom Metazoa; phylum Chordata; class Mammalia; order Artiodactyla; family Bovidae; genus Nanger; species Nanger dama. The sequence goes on from CAKJTW010000107.1 coordinate 1,468,784, forward strand.
ATATGAAGCTGGACCCTCATCGTTCCACCACGCTCTGCACCTGAGCACTCTCCAAGCTTCCCCGGTGGACACTGGCAGAGGAACGGTCTCCTGCTGGCTTCATAACCAACGCACTGCATGTCCCCTGGACACGGCTTCTCCACACAAGGATCGTTGGCCCCTGGACACAGTCCTCCTGTGACAGAGGGGAACACACATGATCAGTAGAAAGGCAATCACTCTACCCTCTGTAAAGTCCAGGAAGCACAGGATGGTTTGAGAGCTGGGCTCAACAGGCTCTGAGCTGAGAGACAAAGTGCTGCCCAGAAGCAGGAAGGCCTGAGTGGGCTTCACCTGCTGCAGGCGCCCATCGGGGGTCTCTGCACCTCCCAAAGCTCACTGCCGGACTGAGGCAGGACGAGGGCAGAGCCAGTGGAGCTCCTCTTTTTAGGTAGATCAAATGTCAGATGTACGAAGGTTGCGAGGTTACTGCTGTAACTTCAGCTGAAGAAAGACCACATGACACAGGCTCTGACAGCCTTTATCAGCTGGGACTCCTGCCTGTTGCTGCTGTTTAGTTGCTCAGTCGGGTCTGATGCTTTTGCCACCCCATGGACTGTAGCCCACCAGGCTCCTCTGTCCGTGGGATGTTTCAGGCAAGAAAACTGGAGTGGGTTGCCATTTCCTACTCCAGGGGACCTTTCAGACCCTTGGATTGAACCCACAACTCCTGTGTTGGCAGATGAATTCTCTACCACTGAGCCACTAGGGAAGACCTGGGGCTTGTGCATATTGGGGGCCACGTGAATTTAGATTTTTTCTGCAACTCCAGGAGATGTTAGCTGTTGCTTTCAGAGGGAGGAAAAAAAAAGACTTTTATAAAGAAAAGTGACTCATTCTAAATCGTGCAAGCACAACTCCCATTGTTTCCGAATCCCTTCTGCTCCCTGCTATTGTATCGATTGGTCGTAAATGTATCCAACATGGTAGAATTATCTTTGGCAAAGGAAGGCTTCCTTTTCACCTGTTCGATGTTCATAGCACAGTGAGATGAAAGGTTAATTCTTTAGAAAGGAAATTCTGGAAAGCAGATTAGCTAATTAAAGTAGAATTCAGGACCCAAGGGAGATTTTCAGAACTGTGAGGATGGCAAACATGGGTTCCCTGAAGGAAATGCACTTCCCAAAGGTCTTGGGTATTTCAAATGTAATTAGGTGAGAGTTTAAATGGTAAAATACTGTAGAAAAAAAGACACAAATTGAAAGCAACCTACAGCTGGGTTAGGCAGTGGCCTAAAGAAGCCCCTCTTCTCTGTGGGGCTTCCATTGTTCACTCATTTCTTTGTCCAGGAGAAAGTAGACACTTAATTCCAGTAACAGATAAACATTTTAGGAACTTTAATCCTGGAGGGGGTGATGTAAGAAGCACCAGCAGGCTCAGAATTCATAAATCCTGTTTTCCACCAGTTGAGAGCTCAGCCATAAAAGATACTCCTGGCAAGGATCCAGCTTACAAAGTCTTAGAAGATGAAGGGATTTTTAACTGAAAATTTGAAGTGATCTTCACAAATGGTTCTGAAAGACCTAAGTGCCCTGAAATATATCTTCCTCTGTTCGTTTCAAGAAAATCTTTATTCCTGCTGCGTTTTTATCAATATTTATGGAATTTAAGAGAGGTGTTCAACCACCTTATGATCTGTTTCAAGGCGCTTTTGATAAGCAGTTTTGGAATTTTTGATGCATTCATCCAACAAGAAAAAAATTTTCAAGCCACTTAGGTGATGGACCTGGGCATATAAAGATGAAAACAAAAATTATCCCATCTCTTCCTCTCCCTAGGAAACAACGCACAAACACATGGTTAGAATATAGTAAGGTAACTGCTTTGCTAGGGATTTGTGAGCACAAGGGAAGCCCTAGAGAAGGAACAATTGTGCTTCCTGGGAGAATGTCAAAAGCCTTTGCAAAGGAAGAAAGCATTTTAAACTCAGGTTTGAAGGATGAGATCTTTTGAGTAGTAAGGGTCTGTGCTTCTTGGGAATGAATCAACCATGTGTGCATGTGCGCTAACTCACTTTAGATGTGCCCAAATCTTTGTGACCCTACGGACTGTAACCCACCAGGCTCCTCTCTCCATGGAGTTCTCCAGGCAGGAACACTGGAGTGGGCTGCATGCCCTCCTCCAGCGGATCTTCCCAACCCAGGATCAAACCCATGTCTCTTAAGTCTCCTGCATTGGCGAGCAGGACTTTTACTACTAGTGGCACCCAGGAAGCCCTTAATCAACCATAGTTAGTGGTTTAACTGCAAGCATGTTTACTCATGGTACGTTCACAACTCTGTGCTGTCTCCACGAGTGGCTTCCCTGCCGTTTCTGAGGCCTGCACACCTCCAGGCAGCTCCCCCTTGTTGGCTAGGTAGCATACGCTCAAAAGTGCCAACTGAGCCCAGTGCCGATGTCAGCAACATGGAGGTGGTAATGAGCATCACTGAATCCCAGAGTGCATCCCACCAAATAGACCTAACTCCCAAGTCACTGGACAGTAACTTCCAATTAGACATAGAAACAATAATTTACGTATTTAAGAAATCTGTTCCCCTGTTCCATGGACGTGTCTTTTTCTATGTCTTATTTTAGCCAGCCAAAAGATGTCCTTTCTATAAAAGTCTGTGTTTCAGAGACATAGCGACATATACCACATTCACAGTCTTTTCTACACTAATGTAATAGCTTCACTGCTTAGCAAACTTGCATTATCAAAAATGCAGTTTAAAAACCTCTGTTTCAAAGGGGGAAAAGAGGACTAGATAATTTCCAGACCCATGATAGCAAAGCTATTTTCTTCTCCCAGGAGTTATGGTAACGTTAAAAAAAAAAAAAAAAGCTGTAAGGGCATATAATATATGCTGCTGCTGCTGCTGCTGGGAGTCGCTTCAGTCGAGTCGACTCTGCGGACCCACGGATGGCAGCCCACCAGGCTCCCCCTGTCCCTGGGATTCTCCAGGCAAGAACACTGGAGTGGGGTGCCATTTCCTTCTCCAATGCAGGAAAGTGAAAGTGAAAGTGAAGTCACTCAGTCGTATCCTACTCTTAGCGACCCCATGGACTGCAGCCTACTAGGCTCCTCCATCCATGGGAGTTTGCAGGCAAGAGTACTGGAGTGGGGTGCCATTGCCTTCTCTGATAATAAAGGCTAGACACTATATTTCAGAATAAACACAGTGTTTGAATACTTCTCCCTTTTATTCACATATTTTGACATTTTCTTTTGCCACAAGTCCTGCCCTGCTAATTAGCATTGGGCTTCTCACTTTATCAACCATATCACTTATATTGGGTTACAGCAGAGTCACTTAGACCAGCAACTGGAGTTCAAATTTACAGTTCTTTCTTTCTTCTTTCCTTATATTATAACCATGTGTGTGTTCAGCTGCTCAGTAGGGTCGGACTCTTTGTGACCTCATGGACTGTAGCCCACCAGTCTCCTCTGTGCATGGGATTTCCCAGGCAAGAAGAATGGAGTGGATGGCCATTTCCTTCTCCAGGGGATCTTCCCAACCCAGGGATCAAACGTGTGTCTCCTGCTTTTTCTGCTCTTTACCACTGCACCACCTGGGAAGCCCATGTCATAACAATAGAACCTAGATAATTAAATTGATCAAATTAATGAATTATGTTAGATCCAGTCCCCCTTATAAATACTCCAGCTGGTGGACAGATAGAAACTATATTAAAACATTATAAATAAGTGCATTCTAAGATGAGTATAAATGTAAATATTAGACATATAATGATACATATTTCTATTCATTCCAGCAGCCACTGACTTTGATAGGTTAGTGTTCCTTCTTTTTCTTTTTAATACATTTCTTAAGGCAGAAGGGACAGTTCTGGCAAGTGGTCAGTTTCTTGATGCTTTAAAAATCCCAGGGGGCCTCCTCCCTGCCTCCCAGCCCAGGACGGGAAGAGCCATAAACCTTTGCTCCCCAGCTGCTGCTGCCAGTCCGCTCTGCTCGCAGTCTGCTCTCTTGCGGCTCAAGGAAGTACGAAGGCAGATTAGGGTCTGCTGGTTAGTGTTAACATAACATCCTCCTTAGCTGGGGACACATGTGAGCAAGTGTATAAAACGTAGTCTCTTTCAAGCAGAGAAAGAGTTCGGATTACTGAGAAACAGCTTTCCCCAAACCAATTACTCACCATATACAATACTGTATTTCTTTCCTCTCTATCAGCTATGATAAGGAGTTAGATCCTTTCTGAAATATTTATGTGAGAGGGACTTGACCTTCGTACACCAACCCTGAACAATGCCACATGTCCTTTGACAGCAGATGGATGTCAGATCTTCCCAACCCAGGGACTGAACCTGTGTCTCTAGGTCTGGGTCCTGGGGACACAAACCTTCTTCCCAGCCAAAGCCCTAAAATCTCTAGCAACATAAAATGCAGCATGATTTCAATGGATGAGGAGGGATTAACTTGTTTTGCAAAGCTTATGGTTGTTTGGTTCAGTTCAGTCGCTCAGTCGTGTCTGACTCTTTGCAACCCCATGGACTGCAGCACTCCAGGCCTCCCTGTCCATCTCCAACTCCCAGAGTCCACCCAGACCCATGTCTATCGAGTCGGTGATGCCATCCAACCATCTCATCCTCTGCCGTCCCCTTCTCCTCTCTGAACAAAGGTCCACCGGGGGTGCAGGGTCTAGCTTACATGCTCTGTATCTCCAGGCATCCATCAGTTTGGGGCCAGGGTGAGCATGAAGGGAGAAGCATCCCTTTATCAAAGCGACTGACGCCATTTGTGGCGAGTCAGGGCAGGACAGAAGGATCAGGTGCTTTTAGCAACTGTCAGAGCAGGAAGTAGGCAGAGAAGTCTCTGTCCCCACTCCTAGGTCCCCTCTGGATGGCAGGGCAGTGTAATAGGGAGCAGTGTGACGCTGACAAGTGGCAGTCCCGAATGTTGTTCCTGACTAGTTATTCAAAGCACTTCCTGTGTGGGACCTATCAAAGGTAATGGCTGCTGGAAGGAATAGAGGTATACATTATTATATGTCTAATATTTACATTAACATTAATTTTAATGTTATTAAAATATATTATGCATTAATATATTTTTGGGAAATAGATGGAGAAACAGTGGAAACAGTGTCAGACTTTATTTTGGGGGCTCCAAAATCACTGCAGATGGTGACTGCAGCCATGAAATAAAAAGACGCTTACTCCTTGGAAGAAAAGTTATGACCAACCTAGATAGCATATTGAAAAGCAGAAACATTACTTTGCCAACTTAGGTCCGTCTAGTCAAGGCTATGGTTTTTCCAGTGGCCATGTATGGATGTGAGAGTTGGACTGTGAAGGCTGAGCGCCGAAGAATTGATGCTTTTGAACCGTGGTGTTGGAGAAGACTCTTGAGAGTCCCTTGGACTGCAAGGAGATCCAACCAGTCCATTCTGAAGGAGATCAGCCCTGGGATTTCTTTGGAAGGAATGATGCTAAAGCTGAAACTCCAGTACTTTGGCCACCTCATGTGAAGAGTTGACTCATTGGAAGACTCTGATGCTGGGAGGGATTGGGGGCAGGAGGAGAAGGGGACGACCGAGGATGAGATGGCTGGATGGCATCACTGACATGATGGATGCGAGTCTGAGAGAACTCTGGGAGCTGGTGATGGACAGGGAGGCCTGGCGTGCTGCGATTCATGGGGTCGCAAAGAGTCAGACACGACTGAGCAACTGAACTGAACTGAACTGAATATATTTTCTATATGTCCTTCAGTTAGAGTTTTTAAGGGGTCACTTCACTTCTCTGGGTCTTGCTTCCTTTGATGAAAAATGAGGATAATTACTCTTGGAAACTTGTGAGCATTAGATGGTTTAATGCATGTGAAAGCAACTTGTAAAGAAAAAATAATTGAGGGTAAAAACAAATTACTACAGGGTCCCCAAACTGGAAACGCTCGCCTGACTGGGAAACATGGCAGAGCTCTGAGCTCCAGTATAACCCCTTCTCTGCTGTCCTTTCTGGGTCAGATTCATGACTTGTAAACTGACAGATGATATGAAATACCGTGTGCCTGGGAGAACTTTGTGTTATCAGTGTCACAGGCAACGTGCAGCGGGGCCAGCCCCTTCATAACTGTCCCGGGCAGAGGGATTCTTTTCACAGGGACTCTCCACCAGGAGGGGGTGTGCACACAGTGTGGCTACTCGTCACAAGGCTCCTCACCTCCCGAAGCTTCGCTCGGCTGGACATTTCAGTCACTCTTCACAGAGCTGAAAACGTAATTCCCTCGAGCAGAAGCTCAGGGCTTTGGAACCTGCAGGGAGGAGAGAGGCAGTCCTCTCGTGGTTTTAGAAGGGTCTCACTGCCCCACGTATGTCTCTCTTCACCTTAGTGAAAGTCGCTCAGTCATGTCTGACTCTCTGCGACCCCATGGACTGTCCATGGAATTCTCCAGGCTAGAATACTGGAGTGGGTAGGCTTTCCCTTCTCCAGGGGATCTTCCCAACCCAGGAATCGAACTGGGGTCTCCTGCATTGTAGGTGGATTCTTTACCTACTGAGCTACACGCCTTATCTCCCCAGAATTCCCTCGGCTCCTGGATTAAGTCTGTACCTTTGGCTAATGCATCAGTATCCAGCTATGATTATTACTGCTGCCATTCTGAGCTTATTCAACCTCTTGATTTATATCTCTGCCTTATTATACTAAGAATCTAATAACTAATGGTAAACATTCTACACTCTGAATTCACATGCTTTGCCATGGTGCCATGTCTCAGCCAATGCCACATACATCAGTAAGCTCCCTTCATAATTTCTGGCCTGCATGAAATTTTAAAACATATTTTCCTAAGGTCCCTTGGCTTTGAAATAGTTTCCTGTGGTTCTCCCCAAAGCACAGAATCATCTTGATTGGTGTTTGCTTTGTTCAGCCCTATTTTCTGGGATGATCTTGCTAAAGGCTGAGTGCCATCTCATTCAGGACATCCTCTCTGGGGCCACTGTGTGTGCTTGGATAACTAAGGGATTATCTACATGGTAAGAAGTTGTTATCTCCTCCATAGTGGACATGTCTAGACCTCGCCTGGCCCTTCAGGATTCCATGCATGCTAAAGATAAGGGATCTGCAGACAGACATCTAACATGAATGAGAAATAGAAACTTCCAGTTTGTAGGAAATCCGGTTAAGGTTCAGAGACACTGAATTATTCAGAATTCCTGGGGGTGGGACTATGGGCTCTGTCCTCAGAGAATTGGAACGAACACTCCTGGGCTAAGTGTAAACCCAATCTCAGATTCCCTGTGCTTTTTAAATACTCGTTAGGCTGAGTTTCACGTATCATCCTACGTCATGGAAGCCTTCATCGTTTTACTTTACTGTGCATGTAAGAAGTGCGTCACCGTGGCTGCCTATCACAGGCCCGTTGGCCTGTCCCAGCACGATCCTTTCGGGACCATCTTTCCACCAGCCAGTCCAGCTGAGCTCCTTGCCATTCGCCCAGCGCACGATGCGGCTTCATGCGCCGTGAGGATGGGGCCATGTCAGCCTCACTCACTGCTCTAACTCACTCCAGCAGCCCCTCCAGGGCTCGGAAAAGTATTTGCTTCACTGATGACTGAATGAGAAAATAAAAGTAGCAAAGAAACGATCCTTTACTACTTTCTCTGCTCAGAAATTCCTTCCCAGGACAATTCACAGCTTCCAGTGCCTTTCACGGACTCCTCCAAGACAGACAGAAAACTCCTTCCTTTACTCTTGCTCTCTATTCCAACTACATCACCTACGACTCTTTCTAACTCTTATTCTTGATGGCCAAGGAACAGAGGACCTTCTGCTGTTTGTCTCGAAAAAGAGGATTCAAGGGGTCCTAGTAACTATCCTTAGCTGTCTGGAGGGTGGTTTGTACAGGAGGATCAGACAGGTCAGGCTCCGTGGGGCTTTAAAGGGTGCAGCGGGTGACTTCACAGGACGGAGAGTCGGTGCCCACAAAGCCAGCTATCTCAGGTCCATCTTGAGAGGTAGCAAGTGCTAGGACTGGGCTCAAACCTCGGCTGCATTGCTGTGGCAGGAGGGTAGTAAATAGGATGTCCGAGGCGCATGGGAAGTTGGAGTCAGTTAATCCCAAGGTTTCTCAAACCTGTGCGGAGGTAGGGGAGCACAGGGGCTGGGGCGGCCAGGTGTGAACCCTGGCTTGACCTGCGCTAGTCCTGCGGGACCCTGAGCAAGTCAGCTGGCGGTTCTGAGTTGTAGCTTCCTTAACTTCTAAGGAAAGTTAATGACCCCTATCCTTTAGGGTGATTGTGAGGATTAACTACAATTACACGCGTGAAAGACAAAGCAGCAACAGGTACACTAACAGTAACCGCACAGCTCGGTGAGTGTGAGGTGCTCCGCTGGTCCCCGCCTCCACGTGAGCACGCTTGTGCAGGGCGTCTCACCTCCATTGCTCGGCTCTAAAGCTCCCAGCCTGGACTGGCTCCCTCCCTGTGCCCTGTCTGATTCTAGGCATCCTTTCAGACCCAGGGCAGTGGCCTCAGCCTCAGGCCTTCTCCTACCACCCTGCACAGCCTTCCAACAGCGGGCTGCCCCCCGGCTGCAGGCCCGGCGCTGACACCTCACCCCCACAGCACCGAGCTCGCCTGTGACAGACGCTCCATGCATGTGACTGGAGCTTCAGTTTCAAGTCGGGGTTCCATGTCTGAACCAAGACTGGACAAATCAGGTGCCCACTTCCACCAACACTCATAAACACACCAATCTTAAATGCTAATGGTCTCAGGCAAGCCCATTCTCTTGGACAAGTGTCTCCTTTTTGATATGTATCTAGATCAGATTTTTGAAAAATCAATGAAAATCTTCCCAAATGGACCATCACTCCTGCCCCACAGCTTGCCCCAGTGCTCTGTCCTCCTGACCTCCTCACTGCAGCTCAAGGGTGTTTATCATTGCCCAGGCTTTCTTACTCAAGTGCCAACATCCCCTAAACACCCAAGGTTTACCCGGAGCCACCTCAGGACAGCAGAACCCTTAAACTTCTGTTCAGACATGCCGCTCCATGGGGGCTGGAATGTAATAAACCTCTTTGGCACTAAATTTCAAGCCTGCTTTCACTGTGTCAAAGCAACCCAGCATTTTAGTTCAAGATGCTTAATGATGTTAATTCAACCCCAAAAAAGTCTCCATGAGAGAAAGATGATGTGGTAGCTGGGAGGAAGGTAGACTACTGACGCCAAATTTGTATGAATATCTCTACACAGCCCAGAAAGGACCGCTACCCCTGTTTATCTCCTAATTATTCCACCAAGTGGTGGGAAAGTCCATTTACTGTACCTGCCAGCCTTCCAGGCTGAACAGCAGCCGTCACTACAAGTGTGTGGGGGAGTGGGCTAGGAGCATTTGCTGACTTCAGTTATATGAGTATATATCTCCTTTCCGATATATGAGAAAATGCCTAAGATGCTTAATGCTCTCCTTAACAATTGTTCACTGTAATTTCATTTGAGATGGTACTTTTGGAAAAGTGAGAGAACTATTACTATTATAACGAGGAGCTCACCCCTGAACCCACAGAAATTTTTTTATTTTATCTTGCTGTGAGATTTATTAGAGTTTGGTTTCCTAAACACCAGAATTAGGGTCACCAGGCTACATGCATACTGACTCAGGGCTCCACTCAAAGCCTCCCGTTATATGTGAGTGCAGGGCTCAGTCGTGGGCCTCTCCAGTAAGTCACAGGCCTGCTGGAGTCTGAGACCCTCTGCCATCCTGCCGTGCGTCTGTGAGATTGGTGATCAGTCTGTCAGGAACAATGGGGTTATCTGAATATTCTCATAGTGTACACAGCATTGGGGCTATAAGTCAGATACAAAATGCAAGAGCTCTTGTTCTTAAGATGCAATAAAACAAGGACCCAAGAATAAACTATGGAAGAGCTCTTGTTCTTAAGATGAAAGGAGTAAAACAAGGACCCAGCATGAACCTACACTGAATCAGTATGCCATTCTCACCAGCTGTATGCCCTGGGCAAGGCAAAGAGATGATCACATAAAGCTTTTGAACATGGGGACTGGACCCGATGGCGTTTTGAGGTTCTTTTACCACTAAAATTCAGTATTTTATTTTACAGCTTAATTACATGAGTGACTTAAAGGTGGCAAGAGGCTGAGAGGTGGGCCTGAGTCTGCAGAGTTACCGCTCAGGAAATGTTCCCTTCTAGACTGAGAAAGCCTCCTCCTGGGATGTCTGGGACTGAATCACAAAAACTTCCAGAATTCTGGGTTTCCTGTGGAGTAGAAGGGTTTATGGGGACTTGAGAACAAGAGTCCTGGGCAAGACTACCACCTTGAAACTCACTGTATTTAAAACATCAGTGTCTCTTTAAGGAGCGTCTTAAGGATGAGAGTGGTGGTGGTTTAGTCACTCAGTCATGTCCGACTCTTTGTGATCCCATGGACCGTAGCCCACCAGGCTCCTCTGTCCATGGGTCCCAGGCAAGAATACTGGAGGGGCTTGCCAGTTCTTTCTCCAGGGGATCTTCCCAACCAACAGATCAAACCTGAATCTCCTGCAAATACAGGCGGATTCTTTTACTGCTGAGCCACGAGGGAGAGGTCCCCACTAATAGCAGACTAACAGTATCCTTAACCCTACAACCAGAAGGAACTGAATTCTGCCAACTCTGAAGTTAGCTTGGAAAAAGATTCTTCCCCTGAGCCTCTGGCTGGAAAGCCCCAGATGTCTGACAGCTTGACTTCATCTTTGTGAATGCTTGAGCAGAGGAACCAGAGGACGAGCTGCACCCACCTGCACTTCTGACCTACAGAACTGTGAGATAATAAGATCTTATTGCTTTAAACCAAAAAATAAAGTGAAATAAACCATCAGTGTCTCTGGGGACTTCCCTGGCGGTCCAGTGGTTAAGACTGTTTCAACTGCAGGGCTTACGGGTTCAATCCTGGTTGGGGGAACTAAGATCCCACATACCATGCATGGTGTGGCCAAAAGATAAAAATAAAAAAATAAAATATAACATCAGTGTCTCATGAGAATGCAGAGGAAGATCCCTCTCTCCAACAAAATCACCCCTCTAAATCCCTGCTGTAAAGAAAATCTGCCAAGCCTGCCCTCTGCCTGTCTCTGCTTGATGAACTCATACTCATCCTTCAAAACCCAGAACACAAGTGGTCTCTGGCATCTAAATGTCACCGAAAGCTTTCCTCTGGCTGTGACAGGGACTCTGTGCCCTTTTCCTCCCCAGCATTTCTTATAACACTATTAAGGCAAACGGGGACTTGCAAAAGCTGAGCTCGCAGCAGCCAGCTCCTGAGAGAAGGGACTGTGTCTTTTATTCACTTCGAATTTGCAGCACCTAGGACATTGCTGATGGGCTTCCCTGGTGGCTCAGATGATAAAGAAACTGCCTGCAATGCGGGAGACCTGGGTTTGATCCCTGGGTTGGGAAGATCCTCAGGAGGAGGGCATGGCTACCCAGTGCAGTACTCTTACCTGGAGAATTCCATGGACAGAGGAGCCTGGCGAGCTGCAGTCCAGGGGGTCGCAAAGAGTCGGATATGACTGAGTGACTAACACAAAACATTGCTGCCACCGCAGATTTTTACTGAACGAAACAAGCTTTCAGAGAACAAGGATTAATGAGCTGGTTTAGCTTCTCCCTGCAGGGTCTGCCCTGTCCTGTCTTGAACCTCTTTTGAACTGTGCTGTGAATCCCCGCAGGAAGGCTCTAGCAGGCCTTTGGTGCATAAATCAGTTTGCCTACAAAGGGAACCTAGGTGAGGTCTGGACAGCTGGCATTCATAAATCCTGCATGTTGGTGGCATCTGCCAGGAACACATTTCCCCTAGCATGCATGCATGCTTGGAGTTACTTTGGAGCTAACTTACATACGCAACAGTTTGGACATCACTGCATCTCTACCTGATGGAAACACAAACAGAACTCACTGGGGGCCACAGAGGGAATAGCTCACACGCTTCTAGGCTGTGTGGGGGTCACGGAAAGGTCTCCCGGAGGGAGCTGTGATTTCCGGGGCTTTTTTCCGATGCACTCATTCTCCAAAGGGCAACTCGAAACTCTCTGCAAAGGGAGAGGGCGAGGGCCCTGCCTGTCCTCAGTGATCTAAAGGGGTGTTTTATGAATGGCTTCTCTTCTGGCCACAGTCCCTTTGGGCCAAGTTCATACTGGCTAGGAAAATGCCAGTGTGATTTTCTTTGATGAGGGCAGTGAATTCATAGCGCCACATGTCAGAGAAAAGAGGGAACGAGCAGTGCTTCTCGCTGGCCGCCATGGTCGGCTGTGCAGCTATGGCCTCTGAGCCGGGAAGGCCGAAGTTCAGTGGCTCCAGGTACATCGGCAGACAGGGACCATTCCATCTCTGCCACTCTGTGGGCCTAGCCCACCCCCAATTGTGCTCCCCAACATCTGGCCCTCGGGTTTCACTCAAGCAAACCCAGCTGCCGTTACGCACCCTGGTAGCTTCTGACCTTGCTTCCCTGCCTCTGGCCCGGCCCATCTAACCCATCCCCTTAGCAGCCAGCAAGCGCTCCGTGAAAGACAGACCTGATTCTGTGACTTCTCCACCTCAAGTCAGCTGATGGCTCACACTGCTTTGGGCTGATTTCTAGGACTTCATCCTAACGGCTCTTGTGTGATCGCTGCTCATAAGTCTCCTCTGTCATCACCAGAAAGCTCTTTCAACCCCCTTGGTGTAGGCTACTATCTTGCCCTTAAGCCTCATACAAACACCTTCTCCCCTGGAATGCTGTCCCTCTGCCACCTTTTTCACACATCTAATTCCTACTTTTCCTTTTTTTAAAAAATGGAAATATAGTTAACAATGATGTGTTAGCTTCTGGGTATACAGCAAAGTGATTCAGTTTTATATACGTAATATATATTCTTTTTCAGGTTCCTTTCCATTGTAGGCTATTGTAAGACATTGAATACAATTCCCTGTGCTACACAGTAGCTTTTGTTGTTTATCTGTTTTATATGCAACAGTGTGTATCTGTTCATCCCAGACTCCTGATTTATCTCCCCTGCCTTTCCCCTTTTGTAACCATAAGTTTGTTTCCTCTGTCTGTGAGTCTATTTCTGTTTTGCAAGTTCACTTCTGTCATTTTTTTAGATTCCACATGTAAGTGATATCATATGACATATGATACAGCCACAGTGGAGAACAATATGGAGAGTCTGCAAAGAATCTAAAAACAGAATCTGAAGAATCTAAATATCTAAAACTAAAAACAGCCACCATATGATCCAATAATTCCACTTCTGGGCATACATATGGAAAAGGTGAAAACTCTACTTTGAAAAAAAATACATACAGTGTTCAGAGAAGCACTATTTACAGTAGCTAAGACATAGAAGCAATCTATGATCAACAGATGAATGGATAAAGAAGATGTGGGGTGTGTGTGTGTGTATAACGGAACACTACTCAGGCATAAAAATGAAATAACGCCCTCTGCAGAACACAGACAGACCTAGAAGCTATCATACTAAGCAAAGTCAGTCAGACAGAGAAAGACTAATTCCTGCTTATCTTTCATCTCAACCTAGAGAACAGTCCCTTCAGGAAAACTTCCCCTTGATTGGGTCCCCTAAGGATGCTCATCGCAGGGACAATGCCCACCCACTTGTATGTCTGGCTGCCCATAAGCTCCATGCTCCACTGGGGCGGGGGGTGGGGGTGGGCTGAGCCTGTCTCGATCACCCTGCAGCCCTGGCATCTCTCATGGTGAGAAGGCACATCGTGGGTGGTCCAGTGAGTGAATAACTAAGACGGGCGTGTGGGGATGATATCCCAAGCCACCTCACACAGCCTAGGCAGCGGAGGGGAGACTCCAAACCGCACTCACCATCGCAGGTGCAGCGCACGTTCCGGTAGAAACGCGGGCACACAAAGCTGATGCGGGCCGTGCTGTAGGTCATGAGCGCATGTGAGTCCAGCGACAAGCCCTGCTCGCAGTGCTGCTCCTGACAGTCCAGCCCAGAGCAGTTCTTCTCCAGGATGGCCGAGATGCGCATGGCGTTCTCCAGGTGTCTCCTGGCATTGGACAGCTTCTGGATGAGGTAGGCTGGCTTGTAGAACTCGCTGCTGTGTGTCTCCACCGCGAACAGCATGTCCAGCTCGCTGGTGCCTGCCACGGGCTGGATGCTAATGATGTGCAGGCTGTCCTGCTTCTGGGTCAGGGACCGCGTTGCGCAGGGTGCGCCGGAACCCATGCATGTGGAGCCCCACAAAGTCCTCGGGGGACACATTCTCGAAGCGGATGGTGACGGTGTTCTGCAGCATCTCCTGCACCAGCTGCTCCACGTGCACGACCACATCAACGGGCACCTGGAAGCGGCCGTCGCTCACCGACACGTTCAGGACATACTTGCCGCTGTCCAAGCTCCCCCAGGGCGATGATCTTCCCATCATGACTGTTCACCTTGAACAAGCTCTTCTGCTCCGATTTCAGCGCAAATGTGAGGACGTCATACACGCCCTGGTCTGTGGCGTGGATCTTCCCGATGACCCCACCAGGAAAGTCGTCCTCCATGGTGACAATGAAAATCTCCAGGGGGATGGCTGTGGGCTTGTGGACACTCTCCTCAATGACCCGCACTCGGATGTAGGAGTGAGACACTTGCTGAGGTTTGCCAGAGTCTTTCGCCTAAAATCACCCAGCAGGGAGGGAAGACGAGGAAGTAAGGTAAAAGCCCACGGTAATTTTTTAAAAAGCAACTAAACCCAGATAGAAAGTGTCTGCTCCTTAAACCAATTGCTGCTCCCTCCATCCCTTGTCATTATTCTACAAAATTTGAGCATGTACATATAAGTAAGAGGAGTGATTTACCACTTTTGGTGCCCATAAGTGCACTCTGCTATGAGAATAAAATGTGTCAATGTAATAAAGCCAGTGGGGTGAACTGGGATGGATGACGCAGGGTGCTGTGAGAGCCACAGTGCCCCAAAAAGGCTGGCTGTGTTTTAATTTTGGACAGAAGCCACAGAGGAGCTTCGTAAAGTGGCATTCCCACTTAGAAGAGAAATCTTGGTTGTCTTTGGCTTCTTTGCTTTGCATGGGACCAGACAGCACTTTTCTGTACATTTAAGAAACAACATTATTTCAAGTGAGAAGGACACAATATCGAGGCTTAGAATAAAAGGTGGTACAATGAGAAAAACCTGAAAAAAGCCATTTGTCTTCCTTCTATCTGTAAGGACTGACAGAACCACCACTCTAACAGATGGTAACTGAGGACCTCCACATACAATGTGAAGGTGGTCAGTGCTGGAAGACTTCTGAGAAGGGCAGATTCTCAGCGACTGGGGCCCCAGGGTGTGCATCTCAGGATGGGGGCGGCCAGGTGACACCTCAGGAGGTATGTCCTTGTATGTGGAAGGGAGCGTGAAAGCAGGAGCTTGGTCATCACATGGACCTGAGTTCAAATCTTTGCTCTGCCTCTTACTATGTGTCTGGCCTGGAATAAGTCACTTAACTTCGAGCTTCAAGTTTTGTGTATTATTTGAGTGAAATAGTCCTGTCTTCCTCACAGGATTCTTGTACTGTGAGGACTATGACTCACGTGATTGCAACATATTCGACACAGACCTGACCCATAGAAGTACTTGGTGCATGAGAGTTAATGTGATTGTTGTTTCCATAACCACATGCTTTTTAAAATGGACTATGTAAACCAGAGATGCTAGAATGGAAAATTCAGTTAGGGGGAGATCAATTTAGCAAATAGGACTGAACTTGAAGTCAAATTGTTTAGAGCCTTGAAGGACAATGATGAGTTCAGATCCCATAGGTCAGAGGTTGCCCACTCAAAGATCAGAGGCCAGAAAGGCAAGAAGCCACTGGGTGTAAGGTAACAGACCCACGGGCCTGTGGGCTAAGAAGAACTGGACAGTCATGTCTGCCTAAAAACCCTAAAATTCAGCGTCTGAACAAGCCAGAATTCACAAGGTTTCTGGCAATATGGAGCTCAGACATTTTTAGTTTAGGGGTTAGCACCCATTTTCTGTAAAGGTTGAGACAAGAAATACTTTAAGTTTTGGGGTTATATGATCTGTATCAGCTACTCAGCTTCTAGCAGGAAGGCAGCCCAGAGCATATGTAAATGAACTGGAGAGGCTGAGTTTCCATAAAACTTTATAAAAACAGGTTGAAGACAGGATGTGGTTCAGGGGTTATAATCTATTGACTTCTGGTTTAGTGGAATGAGATAATCAAAGTGGAATAATTAGCCTGGAAAGGGTACAGAGATAGATCAGAAAGAATAAAGCTAAAGCCAGAGGAACACCCAGGAGGTTTTGCAATAGTCTCAGTATGGAACAATTTAGAATAACGAGGGGAGACTGCAAACGATATATACCTGATGCACGCTAAGCCATTTTGGAGACAGAACATGGGCCTTGGCGGTAAGTTTAATGTAAGGGACCAGGAGCAGAAAGCTCTCCCTGGTGTTTACAAAGTCTGGAGATGTGAACTATGCTCTCTAAAAGTCAGAGAAGGTAGGCAAAGAACTGTACTGGCTTCTGTGACTGGCTTCAAGTCACTCAGTCTCGTCCAACTCTGTGACCCCATGGACTACAGCTCTCTAGGCTCCTCTGTCCATGGGATTTTCCAGGTAAGAATATTGGAGTGGACTGTCATTTCCTCCTCCAGGGGATCTTGGAACACAAGTCTCTTGCATCTGCTGCATTGGCAGGCAGGTTCTTTACCATTAGTGCCAGCTGGGAAGCAGTAGCTTCTGTGAGAAGGTACTAAAATTCTCTCCTTGCCCTTGAGGACCTCTAACTGTAATATAAAGTCATTCACATAATATTGTTGGAGGAGTGGGTGTCAACTGAAGAGTTTATCAATGTGCTTCAAGCCAAAAGTCATGAATATGAAAGGTTTCATGGGGGTAGGTAAGCCATAACTTATCCAAAGTGATAAGGTACACAATTAAACTCTATGTAAAGACTATTCTCAGCATTGCCACTATTAATAATAGGTTGCTCTCTGTGCCAACTGTGCTTAAAAACAGTCACTCAGTCTCACTGATGGGACCCATGTCTTGGGACTGGCAAAATTTGCAACCAGGGGCTTTTGGTGCGCTCTCGTTTCCTGCTCTGTTCACGCCCTTCCCGTAACTGCCACTTCTGCCTCTTGGTCTCCCTTCATTCGAGTACATGACCTGGAGGAAGCTGAAATGTTGGGAGGTCACTGCCACACGAGGCCCTGTTCCTGCTTCCCCTCTCTGGGGAAACTTACCAAGAAGTGTGGCGTGCCAAGTCTCTTCAGTCATGTCCGACTCTGTTATCCTATGGACTGTAGCCCTCCAGGCATCTCTGTCCATGGGATTCTCCAGGCAAGAACCCTGGAGTGGGTTGCCATGCCCTCCTCCAGGGGATCTTCCCAACCCAGGGATCAGCCCATGTCTCTTACGTCTCCTGCACTGGCAGGCAGGTTCTTTACCACTAGTGCCATCTGCAAAGCTCAAGCTGAGGGCTCTTAAAAAGCAGAGGCCATGAAATGTTAATATGAGAATATTAATCTTAATATGAAAAATTAATAGCTTCATCACACCAGGACAAGGACTGGCCATTTCCCAATTGGGGTGATCCAGGAAATACTTCTCAGTACCAAGGAGTAATGGAGAAGGAAATGGCAACCCCCTCCTCTATGCTTGCCTGGAAAATCCCATAGACAGAGTAGCCTGGCAGGCCATACAGTCCATAGGGTTGCAAAGAGTGGGACATGACTTGGCAACTAAACAACAACCACCCCCAAGCAGTAAATCTTGGCCAGTGAGTTGTCTTTGGGGCTCATATGGAGCCCTAGGAGTGTTCAGAATACAGATTTAAGCCAGAGACTGACACTCTACAGGAAAGTTCCTTTTCAACAATGATGCTTCCTTTCCTTCCTGTTCAATTTCACACACAGAGGCTGTTTTCATTGGTGTGAAATTGAATTTGAGATTAAAAGGGGAACACTTCTACACGGTAATGAATTATGTTGACTTGCTCAACAGAAAACAAAAACAAAAACAAAAACAAAAAAAAAAAACAACCAAGGAGCAGAGCCCATAGTAGGAGAGAAAGCTGGCCAGCAACAGTCAGAGGATGAGGCCATACCTGTACACACAGCACGTACTCTGGAGACTCTGTGTGCTGGAAGACCACGGCTGACCTCAGGATCCCGTCCGAGTCCAACACGAACGCCTCCTCTTCATTTCCCGACAAAATAGAGAAGGAGAAGGGAGGCCCATTGTGAAAGGAGTCTTTGTCTGTCACCATGAGCTGTAGAACACTGGTGCCTACTGGCTTATTTTCCTGCATAAAAGAGTATATTAAAAGGGAAGATAAAATTACACCTCTTTGCACATTAAAAAAAAAAAAACAACCCATCATTACTGGCTGAGAGTGCTAGGCTAGAAAACAGAGCTTTTAATGGAAGGGATTCCCTGTGATATTATCTCGTCTTCTGAAAAATGCTGGTGTCTGTAAGCATCATCCCATCATTGGGTGCCTCCCCGGCTGCCTCCTTGGACTTCCCCGTGAGACAATGAGCTGCAGGTGAGAACACGAGAACTTGGCCTTGAACTGCTTTGAATGCTGCCTGGCTCCATCTGTCCTTGAAAGGCCGGAATTGCCCTGAGTTCACAAAGATGGCTCTGGAAATCCATGGTGCTCATCAGCCTTTACGATGGCATCAGAAATCCTCTAGGGCCAAGAAAACATCAACCTTTGGGATGGAAAATCCACTGAGGTCCAACACAGTGACACAGTGTCACGATACTGGACTTTTAGGGAGACATACTGGCAACTTCCTGGTAGAAATACAAAGGCATGTGTTGGGTGGAAAATAAGGCTTTAAATCCCACCCATCAGAACACAGTTCCTCTGTTTCTTGAGGGAAGAGAAAGGGGATGGGATATTCCTCAATCAGAGAATGAAGAGAAAAGATATCTACAACTTCATCAGAAGTTTAGGAAGCCCAGATGTCCTTATGCCAATGTTATGTTGCAGAAACTCTGCCTTCTATCTCAGATGGAAACAGAGACTCTTAGTCACTCCTTCTTGGGTCCAAGGTTGTCCTCTGAACACACGAAATTAAATTCCTCAGTGGCTTGGGCACCGGTTTCCTTGCTCTGCCTTGTCTGGACTTCAGCATTGCCAGAGTACAGGCCTGCTTCATTAGTTCAGGCCATCTGATGAGACTGACTTCAGATTAACTGAATCTGGGTCACAGAGATGGAGACAGTGACATCCTGCATGATAGGAGTCACCTACAGGGAGGGTGTACTCATGGTTTAGGTGCTGAATTTGTCTTATAAGAACCATGTGTTGGAAAAAGAAAATTACTCTGGCGTGAACGATGGGAGGAGCATTATTTCTTTTGCAAGAGAATGCGGTGGGGAGAACCTCGGAGACCTCTCATTCGCTTCTCCTCTCAAATGGCCGTTGGGTCACCGGGAACCAGACACTGGCTCTCTCTGGGATCAGTCGTGGAAATGCCCAGCCATGCACAGATTTACCGGTGCACATCAACAGCAGCCTCAGCACCACACCATACAGATTTATGGATTTGTTTGCTCTCTCTCTAAAAGCCATTTCCTCCGCGGAAGAGAGAGGGAGAGAGGATGTGTGCCCGAGGGGTCGCAAGTGAGGAAGGCGGGTGAAATACAGCACAGTGGGCCACGCTGCAGATAGGAGCCATGGTCGCTGCTCAAGGGCTGAGTCTCTGTTCCTCCCTGGCTGACTTCCTGGAGCGCGGGTGAGGACAGGCCATCAGGCTGATCGATCGTGTCATGAAAGCACAGGTTGCCGTGGCAGAGCCCGTTTTGTGTGGGGCTAGCGTGGAGTGGGGAAGTGGGAGACAGTGGCTCTGAGGGGACGGGGATTGGGCGGGGGAGCCAAACCATCGAGGGGATAGGGCGCTGGGTTGAGGGGGGAGGGTGTCAGGAGCCTGGGCGAGCTCTGTGGAGTCGTGGAGGGGCAGGCACGCACAGCTGCTGGAAAAGGCATCAGAGAGGAGAGGAAAAACAAACACCCCCAGGGAAGGGGTCTGGTTCTCCTGAGGAAGCACTAACAAGGGAGCAGAGATGCTCGGCCTGATCCTGGGGGGCCCAGTGGGGCAGGGCGAGGGGTGGGGAGGACGGGGCAGGGGGGAGTGCTATGGATGGCCAGACTCAAAGTCTTGAATGTTGCTCCACAGCGGGTCTCTCGAGACCTGGCTCACTCTCATCTCCCCTTCCCACAAAGGCCTGGGAATGTGTGGGCATGATTCTGAGGCTGATTTCCTAGAATATCTGCAGCCATCACAGTACACATCTGTCCATCCCTGTCTCCTATAAATCCTTCAGTACACATCTGTCCATCCTTGTCTCCTATAAACCCTTCACGCTGACAGTGTTCCTGGACTGGGTTTCCTGATCCTCCTGAAGTTGGGCTTCCAGCTTCTAGAAATGCTAGGAAATGGAAGTAGCTCAGTGCTTAGGACTTGTGTTCATGAGATATATTTTAAATAAAAATTTAAAAGGTAGGATGAAAAGTTGTTCTCTCTGAGAGCAGAATACCAGCAGGAAGTCACTGTCTCCTGCAGTCTAATTTTAGAGAGCAGGTGGGCTTAAAGTGCTAAGCAAACTGCTTATGGAAGACTGATTTTAATGAGGAGCAGTTATAGCCTGATGGCCAATCCCTCTTTGACAAACGAGATGGCTCTTATTAATCACCCTTCCCTGCTAGAACAGCACAAAGTGCTTAAAGGAAGCCCATTATTGTGGGCAGAGAATACTCTCTTCTGAAGACAGACTTGAATTCAAATGCTAACTCCAGTACTTTACAGCTGCCTGACCTTGGGTGAGCTACTGAACCTCCCAGATCCTAACCTCCTTCACTTTAAACCAGGGGCTGGGCTACAGTGGGGATAGATGTACAGAAAACACTTGACACTTGAGAGAACCCCACTGGTGAAATTTTTCTTATCAATATTTATTAATCAGTTGCAGTGAAAGAATCAGGCTTTTTTCATACCAGCTGGGAGAAATACCAACAACCTCAGATATGCAGATGACACCACCCTAATGGCAGAAATTGAAGAGAAACTAAAGAGCCTTTTGAGGAAGGTGAAAGAGGACAGTGAAAAAGCTGGCTTAAAACTCAACATTCTAGCCATAGAAGGAACATACCTCAACATAATAAAAGCCATATATGATAAACCCACAGCAAACATTATCCTCAATGGGGAAAAATTGAAAGCATTTCCCCTAAAGTCAGGAACAAGACAAGGGTGCCCACTCTCAACACTACTATTCAACATAGTTTTGGAAGTTTTAGCCACAGCAATCAGAGAAGAAAAAGAAATAAAAAGAATCCAGATTGAAATATATCCAGAAGAAATAAAACTCTCACTGTTTGCAGATGACATGATCCTCTACATAGAAAACCCTACAGACACGACCAGAAAATTACTAGAGCTAATCAATGAATATAGTAAAGTTGCAAGATATAAAATTAACACACAGAAATCTCTTGCATTCCTATAAAGTAACAATGAGAAAACAGAAAGAGAAATTAAGGAAACAATTCCATTCACCATTGCAATGAAAAGAATAAAATACTTAGGAATAAATCTACCTAGGAGGGAAAAAAGATGGCGGAGGAATAGGATGGGGAAAACACTTTCTCCCTCTCTACCTCATCCAAAGAACATTTCAACGCTGAGCAAATTCCACAGAATAACTACTGACTGCTGGCAGAGGACATCAGGCATCCAGCAAAGCAGATCATTGGCTTCAAAACCAGGTAGGAATTATTTTATTTTAAAGATAGAAGATAGAGACAAAGGAGGTAGGGAGGGAGCCCCCGACCCGGGAAGGGAATCCCGTCCCAGGAAGAGACTCTTAAAGAGAGAGGTTCCCTAAAATTGGGGAACTTTCTCACAGCTGTGCATGGGGCGAGCCCTGGAAGCACAGAGGGCAACATAACAGGAAGGAAGAATAAATAAATAATTAAAACCAACAGATTATGAATTCAACAGTATAACCCCCAGCGGATAGCAGCGCAAATGCCTGTGTCCGACAGCAGTGGGGGCTGGGCAGGGAGGAGCGCGCCCGCGACAGTGCTCTCTAAGAATTGGGCCGCGGGAGACGCAGGCTGCAGGGCTTTTCTCGAGAATCGGGGCGTAACGGGGCCAGAATCGGGTCCGTGCGTGGATAGAACGAATTATCCCGGACTAGCAAACCAGACTGGGGGATAACTAACACGCGAAACGCCCAAACATAAGACACTGACAGGCCCACGCACAGAACAAAGGACGGATCGGAAATAGCCGGCTGCAGACCATCCCCCACCGGCAACAGGCAGCCAGAGCCTTAAGCGCTGGAAGAGGGCAGTCGCAGCTCAAGAGATACATTGCCTACCAAATTGCAAGCAAGCTTCTTTATTGAGACTTCTGGGGTCTCTGAATAGTCATCATCTGCCTGAGAAAGAGCCCCGGCGGAGATCCCAGAAAACTGAGCGACCCGGAAAGCCCAGAAGACGCAACAATAGTGCGCCAAACTCCCTAGCCACTCGGACTTGGAACCAAACCCGGCACCCAGAGGGGACTTCCTGAGCACCAATCCTGAGCGGCTTAAACCGGGGAATTGCATGAAAAATAAGGCAGGCCCCACACGGTTATCCCGCGGATTGGGAAGGGGCAAGCCCAGTGCAGAGCTCACCACCACCCGCCCTGTGGCAAGACAGAAATCAGACATGAAAGAGACCAGCAAACAGAGGAAGTCAAACAGAGGGAACTGCCTTGGTAGCGACCCCACACAGCCCTCAACGACAGAGAAAGCGCCAGATACACCGTTACTACTTTTATGATCAAAAAAATTTTTTTGGGGGATGATGTGGAAGCATGATTTTTTTTTTAAGAATTTTTTCTTTCTTTAAAAATTATTTTTTTTCCTTTTTAAATTTATTTATCATTTTCTTTTCATCTTTTTTCCCTAAACTTGCTTAAATTTTTAAGTCTTCTATATTTCTAGTTATTATTTTTATAACCTAATATTACTTTTCAAAAAAAACAAAACCCTATAGTTTAAGCAAACGCCATATATAGTCTTATTGGTGGAGGAAGTTGTCTCTTAATAATTCTGGAGTCTTTTATTATATTTTACTTTTTTAAAATTTTTCTCTATTTTTTAAAAAATTTCTCTCTCCTTCTTCTTCTTCTCTTCAATAATCTATCTTTGAAAATCCAATCTATACTCCAGAATTTTAATCTTGGCATTTTGGTATTGCCAATTTTGTACTTTTAAAAACCTAGTTTTACATGAGTGCAAGACTACTGGCTAGACCACTCTCTCCACCTTTGGAATCTCTCTTTTCTCCACCAGGTGGCTTTTTCTCCTCCCTCCCCCTCCCCCTCTCTGCCCAACTCTATGAATCTCTGTGCGTTCCAGAAGGAGGAGAACTCTAAGAGAACTGGTCACTGACCGGATCTGTATCCCTCCCTTCCCATCTCCCTCTTTTATCCTCCTGTCCACCTCTATCTACTTCCTTCCTCTCTTCCATGTATAACTCTGTGACCACCTCTGAGCGGTCCAGACTTTGGAGCGCACACAAGAAAGTGGTTACGGGCTAACTTGCTTTTCCCTCTTTTGATTCCACCTCATCCCATTCCACTCACCTCTAACTACTCCCTCCCTCTTCTCCCCTCCAAGTAACTCACCGATCCTCTAGGGACGACCCTCAAGGTGGAGAAACCTATCATCATTAACCTAGATGTTTTAACATTAGTGCTGAATAGATGGAGAAATCATGAGGCTATTGTAAAAATAAATCTGAAAACCAGAATCAGGAGGCGTAATTCCAAATCCTGAGATCATCAAAGAATTCCTGAATACAGGGAACATTATCCAATTAGAGCTCATCAAACGCCTTCATACCTATACTGAAATTGAGCACTGCCCAAGGGCCAACAAGGTCCAGAGCAAGACATACCACGCAAATTCTCCAGCAACACAAGAACAAGCCCCTGAGCTTCAATACACAGGCAACTCAAAATACTCCAAAACCACTGATGTCTCATAACCCATTACTTCACATGTCACAGCACTCCAGAGAGAGGAAATCCAGATCCACCCACCAGAACTCCAACACAAGCCTCCCTGATCAAGAAACTTTGACAAGCCACTGATATAACCCCAATCACAGAGAGGAAGCTCTATAATAAAGAGAACTCCACAAATTCCCAGAATATAGAAAAGCCACCACAAACGCAGCAATATAACCAGGATGAAGAGACAGAGGAATACCCAGCAGGTAAAGGAACAGGAGACATGCCCACCAAACCAAACAAAAGAGGAAGAGATAGGGAATCTACCTGAGAAATAATTCCGAATACTGATAGTGAAAATGATCCAAAATCTTGAAATCAAAATGGAATCACAGATAAATAGCCTGGGGTCAAGGATTGAGAAGATGCAAGAAAGGTTTAACAAGGACCTAGAAGAAATAAAAAAGAGTCAACATATAATGAATAATGCAATAAATGAGATCAGAAACACTCTGGAGGCTACAAGTAGTAGAATATCGGAGGCAGAAGATAGGATTAGTGAAATAGAAGATAGAATGGTAGAAATAAATGAATCAGAGAGGGAAAAAGAAAGACGAATTAAAAGAAATGAGGACAACCTCAGAGACCTCCAAGACAATATGAAACGCTCCAACATTTGAATTATAGGAGTCCCAGAAGAAGAAGACAAAAAGAAAGACCATGAGAAAATACTTGAGGAGGTAATAGTTGAAAACTTCCCTAAAATGGGGAAGGAAATAATCACCCAAGTCCAAGAAACCCAGAGAGTGCCAAACAGGATAAACCCAAGGCGGAACACCCCAAGACATATTTTAATCAAACTAACA
Source organism: Nanger dama (assembly GCA_917880005.1). Classification (NCBI taxonomy): domain Eukaryota; kingdom Metazoa; phylum Chordata; class Mammalia; order Artiodactyla; family Bovidae; genus Nanger; species Nanger dama. Next base: position 1,493,683 of record CAKJTW010000107.1, read on the forward strand.
AAGACCAAACACAAAGAACAATTATTAAAAGCAGCAAGGGAAAAACAACAAATAACACACAAGGGGATCCCCATAAGAATAACTGCAGATCTTTCAATAGAAACTCTTCAGGCCAGGAGGGAATGGCAAGACATACTTAAAGTGATGAAAGATAACAACCTTCAGCCAAGACTACTGTACCCAGCAAGGATTTCATTCAAATATGAAGGAGAAATCAAAAGCTTTACAGACAAGCAAAAGCTGAGAGAATTCAGCACCACCAAACCAGCTCTCCAACAAATACTAAAGGATAGACTTTAGAAAGGAAACACAAAAAGGACGTATAAACCCAAACCCAAAACAATAAAGTAAATGGCAACAGGAGCATACTTATCAATAATTACCTTAAATGTAAATGGGTTGAATGCCCCAACCAAAAGACAAAGACTGGCTGAATGGATACAAAAACAAGATCCCTATATATGCTGCCTACAAGAGACCCACCTCAAAACAACGGACACATACAGACTGAAAGTGAAGGGCTGGAAAAAGATATTCCATGCAAATAAAGACCAAAAGAAAGCAGGAGTAGCAATACTCATATCCGATAAAATAGACTTTAAAACAAAGGCTGTGAAAAGGGACAAAGAAGGCCACTACATAATGATTAAAGGATCAATCCAAGAAGAAGATATAACAATTATAAATATATATGCACCCAACATAGGAGCACCGCAATATGTAAGACAATTGCTAACAAGAATGAAAGGGGAAATTAACAATAACACAATAACAGTGGGAGACTTTAATACCCCACTCACACCTATGGACAGATCAACTAAGCAGAAAATTAACAAAGAAACGCAAACGTTAAACGATACAATTGACCAGTTAGACCTAATTGATATCTATAGGACATTTCACCCCAAAACAATGAATTTCACCTTTTACTCAAGTGCACATGGAACCTTTTCCAGGATAGATCACATTCTGGGTCATAAATCTAACCTTGATAAATTCAAAAAAATCGAAATTATTCCAAGCATCTTCTCTGACCATAATGCACTAAGGTTAGATCTCAATTATAGGAGAAAAACCATTAAAAATTCCAACATTTGGAGGCTGAACAACACCCTTCTGAATAATCAACTAATCACAGAAGAAATCAAAAAGAAATCAAAATATGCATTGAAACGAATGAAAATGAAAACACAACTACACAGAACCTTTGGGACACTATAAAAGCAGTCCTAAGAGGAAAGTTCATAGCAATACAGGCATACCTCAAGAAACAAGAAAAAAGTCAAATAAATAACCTAACTCTACACCTAAAGCAACTAGAAAAGGAAGAAATAGAGAACCCCAGAGTTAGTAGAATGAAAGAAATCCTAAAAATTAGGGCAGAAATAAATGCAAAAGAAACAAAAGAGACCACAGCAAAAATCAACAAAGCAAAAAGCTGGTTCTTTGAAAGGATAAATAAAATTGACAAACCATTAGCCAGACTCATCAAGAAACAAAGAGAAAAAAAATCAAATCAACAAAATTAGAAATGAAAATGGAGAGATCACGACAGACAACTCAGAAATACAAAGAATCATAAGAGACTACTATCAGCAATTATATGCCAATAAAATGGACAACTTGGAAGAAATGGACAAATTCTTAGAAAAGTACAATTTTCCAAAACTGAACCAGGAAGAAAGAAAATCTTAACAGACCCATCACAAGCATGGAAATTGAAACTGTAATCAGAAATCTTCCAGCAAACAAAAGCCCAGGTCCAGACGGCTTCACAGCTGAATTCTACCAAAAATTCCAAGAAGAGCTAACACCTATCTTACTGAAGCTATTCCAGAAAATTGCAGAGGAAGGTAAACTTCCAAACTCATTCTATGAGGCCACCATCACCCTAATACCAAAACCGGACAAAGACACCACAAAAAAGAAAACTACAGGCCAATATCACTGATGAACATAGATGCAAAAATCCTCAACAAAATCCTAGCAATCAGAATCCAGCAATACATTAAAAAGATCATACACCATGACCAAGTGGGCTTTATCCCAGGGATGCAAGGATTCTTCAATATCCGCAAGTCAATCAATGTAATTCACCACATTAACAAACTGAGAAATAAAAATCATACGATTATCTCAATAGATGCAGAAAAAGCCTTTGACAAAATTCAACATCCATTTATGATAAAAACTCTTCAGAAAGCAGGAATAGAAGGAACATACCTCAACATAATAAAAGCTATATATGACAAACCCACAGCTAACATTATCCTCAATGGTGAAAAATTGAAACCATTTCCCCTAAAGTCAGGAACAAGACAAGGGTGTCCACTTTCACCACTACTCTTCAACATCATACTGGAAGTTTTGGCCACAGCAATCAGAGCAGAAAAAGAAATACAAGGAATCCAAATTGGAAAAGAAGAAGTAAAACTCTCACTGTTTGCAGATGACATGATCCTCTACATAGAAAATCCTAAAGACTCGACCAGAAAACTACTAGAGCTAATCAATGAATATAGTAAAGTTGCAGGATATAAAATCAACACTCAGAAATCCCTTGCATTCCTATACACTAATAATGAGAAAGTAGAAAAAGAAGTTAAGGAAACAATTCCATTCACCATTGCAATGAAAAGAATAAAATACTTAGGAATATTCCTACCTAAAGAAACTAAAGACCTATATATCGAAAACTATAAAACACTGATGAAAGAAATCAAAGAGGACACTAATAGATGGAGAAATATGCCATGCTCATGGGTCGGAAGAGTCAATATAGTGAAAATGAGTATACTACCTAAAGCAATCTACAGATTCAATGCAATTTCCATCAAGCTACCAGCAGTATTTTTCACAGAACTAGATCAAATAATCTCAAGATTTGTATGGAAATACAAAAAACCTTGAATAGCCAAAGCAATCTTGAGAAAGAAAAATGGAACTGGAGGAATCAACTTGCCTGACTTCAGGCTCTACTACAAAGCCACAGTCATTAAGACAGTATGGTACTGGCACAAAGACAGAAATATAGATCAATGGAACAAAATAGAAAGCCCTGAGATTAACCCACACACCTATGGACACCTTATCTTCGACAAAGGAGGCAAGAATATACAATGGAGTAAAGACAGTCTCTTTAACAGGTGGTGCTGGGAAAACTGGTCAACCACTTGTAAAAGAATGAAACTAGACCCCTTTCTAACACCATACACAAAAATAAACTCAAAATGGATTAAAGATCTAAATGTAAGACCAGAAACTATAAAACTCCTAGAGGAGAACATAGGCAAAACACTCTCTGACATAAATCACAGCAGGATCCTCTATGATCCAACTCCCAGTATACTGGAAATAAAAGCAAAGATAAACAAATGGGATCTAATTAAAATTAAAAGCTTCTGCACAACAAAGGAAACTATAAGCAAGGTGAAAAGACAGCCTTCTGAATGGGAGAAAACAATAGCAAATGAAACAACTGACAAACAACTAATCTCAAAGATATACAAGCAACTTATGCAGCTCAACTCCAGAAAAATAAATGATCCAATAAAAAAATGGGCCAAAGAACTAAATAGGCATTTCTCCAAAGAAGACATACGGATGGCTAACAAACACATGAAAAGATGTTCAACATCACTCATTATCAGAGAAATGCAAATCAAGACCACAATGAGGTACCATTTCACACCAGTCAGAATGGCTGTGATCCAAAAGTCTACAAGCAATAAATGCTGGAGAGGATGTGGAGAAAAGGGAACCCTCTTACACTGCTGGTGGGAATGCAAACTAGTACAGCCATTATGGAAAACAGTGTGGAGATTCCTTAAAAATTGCAAATAGAACTGCCTTATGACCCAGCAATCCCACTGCTGGGCATACACACCGAGGAAACCAGAATTGAAAGAGACACATGTACCCCAATGTTCATTGCAGCACTGTTTATAATAGCCAGGACATGGAAGCAACCTAGATGTCCATCAGCAGATGAATGGATAAGAAAGCTGTGGTACATATACACAATGGAGTATTACTCAGCCCTTAAAAAGAATAAATTTGACTCAGTTCTAATGAGATGGATGAAACTGGAACCGATTATACAGAGTGAAGTAAGCCAGAAAGAAAAACACCAATACAGTATACTGACACATACATATGGAATTTAGAAGACAGTAATGATGACCCTGTATGTGAGACAACAAAGAGACACAGAGGTGTAGAGTGGACTTTTGGACTCTGAGGGAGAGGGAAAGGGTGGGATGGTTTGGGAGAGTGGCAATGAAACATGTATATTTTCTTGTAAGAAACGAAGCACCAATCTATGTTCAATGTAGGATGCAGGATGCATGGGGCTGATGCACAGGATGATTCAAGTAGAGGATGTGGGGTGGGAGGTGGGAGGGGCTTTGGCATTGGGAGATTGTGTTCACCTATGGCTAATTTGTGTCAATGTATGGCAAAACAAATACAGTATTGTAATTAAAAAAATAAATAAATTTAATAATAAAAAAATCTACCTAAAGAAACAAAAGACCTATATATAGAAAACTATAAAACACTGATGAAAGAAAGCAAAGAGGACACACAAATAGATGGAGAAATATACCATGTTCATGGATTGGAAGAATCAATATAGTAAAAATGAGTATACTACCCAAAGCAATTTATAGATTCAGTGCAGTCCCTATCAAGCTACCAACGGTATTTTTCACAGAACTAGAACAAATAATTACACAATTTGTATGGAAATACAAAAAAACCTTGAATAGCCAAAGCAATCTTGAGAAAGAAGAATGGAACTGGAGGAATCAATGTACCTGATTTCAGACTATACTACAGAGCTACAGTCATTAAGACAGTATGGTACTGGCACAAAGACAGAAAAACTGACCAGTGGAACAAAATAGAAAGCCTAGAATTAAAACCATGCACCTACAGGTGCCTTATTTTTGATAAAGGAGGCAAGAATATACAATGGGGCAAAGACAGCCTATTCAATAAATGGTGCTGGGAAAACTGGTCAGCTACATGTAAAAGAATGAAACTAGAACACTTTCTAACACCATACACAAAGATAAACTCAAAATGGTTTAAAGACCTAAATGTAAGTCCCCAAACTATAAAACTCCTAGAGGAAAACACAGGCAAAACACTCTCTGACATAAGTCACAGAAAGATCCTCTATGCCCCACCTCCCAGAGTAATGGAAATAAAATCAAAAATAAACAAATGGGACCTAATTAAACTTAAAATATTTTGCACAATGAAGGGAACTATAAGGTGAAAAGACAGCCCTCAGAATGGGAGAAAATAATAGCAGCTCCTGCAGCTCAATTCCAGAAAAATAAATGACCCAATCAAAAAATGGATCAAAGAACTAAATAGACATTTCTCCAAAGGAGACATACAGACGGCTAACAAACACATGGAAAGATGCTCAACACCACTCAACATCAGAGAAATGTAAGTCAAAACCACAATGCTGGTCAGAATGGCTGCTATCAAAGTCTACAAACAATAAATGCTGGAGAGGGTGTGGAGAAAAGGGAAACTTTTACACTGTTGGTGGGAATGCAAACTAACAGCCACTATGGAGAACAGTGTAGAGATTCCATAAAAACTGGAAACAGACCTCCCATACAACCCAGCAATCACACTGCTGGGCATACATACTGAAGAAACCAGAAGTGAAAGAGACACGTGGACCCCGATGTTCACCGCAGCACTGTTTATAATAGCTAGGGCATGGAAGCAACCTAGATGTCCACCGGCAGATGAATGGATAAGAAAGCTATAGTACAAAAGGAATGCATTTGAGTCAGTTCTAATAAGGTGGAAGAAACTGGAGCCTATTATACAGAGCGAAGTAAGTCAGAAAGAAAACTACAGTATATTAACGCATATATATGGAATTTAGATAGATGGTAACAATGACCCTGTATGTGAGACAGCAAAAGAGACACAGATGTAAAAATAGACTTTTGGACTCTGTGGGAGAGGGCGAGGGTGGGATGCTTCGAGAGAGTAGCATTGAAACATGCATAATATCAAATGTGAAACAGACTGCCAGTCCAGGTTCTGTGCATGACAGGGAGCTCGGGGCTGGCGCACTGGGATGACTCTGAGGGATGGGGGGGTGGGAGGGGGGCTCAGGATGAGGGCACATGTACACCCGTGGCTGATTCATGTCGATGTATGGCAGAAACCACCACAATATTGTAAAGTAATTAGCCTCCAGTTAAAATAAATTAATTTTTTTAAAACCTCAACATTAAGAAACCTAAGATCATGGCATCTGGTCCCATCACTTCATGGCAAATAGATGGGTAAACAATTCAAACAGTGAGAGACTTGATTTTCTTGGGCTCTAAAATCACTCTGCTGATAACGGTTTGCATAAAGCTATGGTTTTTCCAGTAGTCATGTGTGGATCTGAGAGCTGGACTATAAAGAAAGTTGAGCGCTGGAGAACTGATGCTTTCAAACTGTGGCTCTGAAGGAAACTCTTGAGAGTTCCTTGGACAGAAAGGAGATCAAACCAGTCAATACTAAACGATATCAACTCTACGTATCATTGGAAGGACTGATGCTGAAGCTGAAACTCCAATACTTTGGCCACCGGGTGTGAAGAGTCGACTCTGGGAAAGACTCTGATGCTGGGAAAGATTGAAGGCAGGAGGAGAACAGGATGACAGAGGATGAGATGGTTGGACTGAGTCACTGACTCAATGGATATGAGTTTGAGCAAACTCTGGGAGACGGCGAAGGACAGGAAAGCCTGGCACGCTGCCCTCCATGGGGTCACAAAGAGTCGGACACGACTTAGCGACCAAACAAGAACAACAAATGATGCAATGAGTTGATATTAGGCAGAAATAAGAGTAAGCCATGACAAAGAAACTACAGCAGAGGAGGGAGGCTGAGTGCTAAGCACAGGTGCCTGGCAGGCCAGATTTGCTTACCTGAATCACAGCGGTAGCATTGGCAGGTGTAAAGACCGGGCTGTTGTCATTCACATCGGAAATATCGATGTTGATGGTGGCAGTTGAGGACATCGGAGGCATGCCGCTGTCTACCGCCTGGATGAGCAGGGAGTATCCAGACACCTACCAAAGCACAAAGGGCCCACAGTAAAGATCACGGCGCCTGCTTCCTTCTGGGCCCACACAGAGGTGCTGTGGGCTTCCTCTGCTCTGCTAAAGATGAGCTGTCTTCGCTTTGAGTCTTGGGACCAGGTTTCTCCAACCTGTGCACCAGCTGGCATTTGGAGCCAGATCATTCTTTGTTGCCAGGGGATGATCTGTGCATTGTAGAATGTTTAGCAGAACCCCTGGTGTCTACCCACTAGAAGTCAATATTGCCTCTGACCATTTGTCAGAAACAAAAATGTCTCCAGATGTTGCCAGATGTCCCCTGGAGGTACATCACCCCCGTTTAGAAGCATGGCTCTTGGCCTTTGTTTAAGTCACGACGTTGTCACTGCTGATCTGTCTCATGTATCAGTTTTGATACTCTGGGAGTGCCTTATGGGGCTCTAACACACAGTGAGATCTTTCTGTTTCTAAGCCTCATGTCTATGGCATCTTTTCCCCATATTTTAACTTCACTTTGAAGACACATTTTGGTCAAAAAGACAATGTTTAGAAACCTGGTTTCACCTTGACAGAGGAATCTTCTGGATCATTCTTTCTGACCTAGATACTTCAGGTAGTCCTTTTGTGTCTGTTCGCTTAGGGCCAATGCTGCTCATGAAATCAGGACCACAGGATCCCAATGCTGAATGTACTTTTCTGCCTTCTTGCTTTGGAAGGACAGAAATTCAAACCATTCAGAAATACACACTTTGCTTTTTCTTTAAAACCTCCCTAAATAAGAAACCATCAGTATCTATTGGCACCAAGTTCTTTCAAAGGTTTTAATGCAAATATTCCCTGCTGCATTTCGGCCCATTTCTATTTACTCCCATTGTTCAGGATGGAGAATGCTCACATGCTCAGTTGCTCAGCTTTGTCCCTGGACTGCAGCAGTCCTGAGTCCTGTGTAGCCTGCCAAGCTCCTCCATCCATGGGATTCTCCAGGCAAGAATACTGGAGTGGGCTGCCATTTCCTTCTCCAGGGGATCGTCCCAACCCAGGTATCAAAATCGTGTCTCTGCAGCTCCTGCATTGACAGGTAGATTCTTTACCACTGAGCCACCTGGGAAGCCCATTTAGAATGGAGAACCTTCCTACTGATACTCACAGAATCCATGCCTGATTTCAGTGAAGGGAGTGGGGGTTGTGGATGTGAAGGGAGCAGGCCTGAAATAGCTTACCCGTTCCCGGTCCAATTTCTTCCTAACTTTCACAAGTCCCAAGACAGGATCCACAGCAAATTCATTATCCCGATCTCCATTCACAATGGAAAAACGAATCTGTCCATTGGGCTGGCTGTCTGCATCTTCTGCTATTAGCTTCACAGGACACAAACAAAACAAAGATATGACAGGGAAGACCGAGAAAAGCTTTATTCTTAGGGTCCAGGTCTATACAGATGGGCACTGCTCTGGCAGGTTTCCTAGGTGCTTTGCTTACCAGTGCCAGCAATCAGGCCCCAGAGGGAGAGACTTGGGCTTAGCCTAAGAAGGAAAGCACCAGTACTGGAACTGTTGTTTTATTTCTCTTCATTTTCATCTGAATGCAGCCTAACGCTTGTTAGGCCTGATTTCCCCTCAGGCCTTGAGCCAGTTGGAGACAGACTCCAAACTTCGGTAATTCTTTCCCAATTCTGCAAAACAATGATCTCTGCCACTGAGCTGGATGTTTTGTAAACCTATGCACTTCCATGTTAAGGAAGTCCAAGAGAACTTCCTTTCCCACGCGGCTAACATGCAGACCCACTGTCTCCTGCTCTGCGTTGCTGATCTGGCATTTGTATGTGCAGAAATAGTCTCATATAGTTCCAGGCCCCAGGAGAGAGGGCCTGCGGGGGTCTACCTGGGAGTGTAAAGAAGGGGCATCCCCAACCTGGTGCTGCAGGAGCCAGAAAGGCACCTCTCCAGCCTAGGGGTGGTGAGGGTCCTGAGGACAGGCTCCCTGTTTCTCGATGTAACTTCCATCTCTAAGGGAACCTGTGTTCTCCTAACACATGTTCTTATTGCTATTAGAAAAAAGTTCCTTCCAGAAAGAGCTCTTCTAAGAGTGGCCAATCGATCTTAAGCTTGATCCTATTTGTAGCTGCCTTACCGTCTGTGTGTGTGTGTGTGTGTGTGTGTGTGTGTTTGGTGTGGGGGAGGTGGAAATAATTTTGTTCTGTCCTTAGACCTGTCATTTAATTTACAAACTAATAGCAGCTATTAGGAATCAATTCCATGGTCTGTTTTGTTTCCTTGAAAAACATCCACTCCTGGGAGGAAAGTGGTTAAAGATCGCCTACCCCTTGCTGTAAATGAACTTATCAGACCCTCTCTAACAGACAAAATGGGGGAGGAGCAGCTGAAAGACTGGTGTCTGAGTAGAGTTCTTGGGGACCAAAGGGAGCCTGAAAGGAGAAAGTGTGAAGAGAATCCAAGATGGACTTTGCTCACTTTTTCACTCTCTTGAAGATCATTCCTCTGAAATACCTAGACCTCCCATTGGCACCTACCAAAATGACTGAGTCCCCGACCAAGGCGTCTTCACTTATGACAGCACTGTACACGTCCTGGCTGAACTCGGGAGGGTTGTCATTCACGTCCGTGAGGTTGATGCCGACAGTGGTCACAGCGCTGAGGGCAGGCGTCCCGCCATCTCTCGCTTCCACCACCAGGTAAAACTTTCTGCACGATTCATAGTCCAGGGCCTCGGATACAGAAATACCCCCTTCGAAGAAAAATGGGGAGTTTTAGATTTAATTAGGAAAGAAAGAAACACTCTGGTCAGGAGCTCCACAATCATGGTAATATCTGTGATATCGTCTCCAACCAAGAGTCTGGGATATTCAGGAAATTGCTTACTTAATGCCTGCTGAAAGCACCACAGAGTCTGATTAATGCTGTCAGTTAAAACACAGCTATCCACCAGACACAACACTGAAGAAATCGAGTCTTTGTTTATTTCTGCAACAGTGTCAGAACCCCTCAAGCAACTGGAAATGTCTGGCATTATTCACCCTTAAGGGAAGAGGGGCGGGAGTAAGCGGCCCCCGGAAATGTCTCCCCAGGATTCCTCCAGAAGACCCAGGCATACTGAGACTGAGCCAAAGTGCATCAGTGTGATTCTATGACCTCAGCCTTCATCAGTTAGTGTACGTGTGTGCCTGCTAAGTCACTTCTGTCGTGTCCAACTCTGTACGACACTATGGACTGTAACCCACCAGGCTCCTCTGTCCATGGGATTCCCCAGGAAAGCATTCTGGAGTGGGTTGCCATTTCCCCACCCAGGGATTGAACCTGTGTCTCTCTATCTCCTGCATTCACAGACAGGTTCTTTATCAGTAGCACTACCTGGGAAGGACCAGTTAGTAAATACTTGTGAACTTCACCTAAGCCTTAAATTGAATTACCCACTAAGGTGCTTACCCACTTACAATGTGCTTATCTGAAACTTTTAGGTTACAAAGAGGACAAAGAAAGTTGAGGATGCTGTAACATGCTAGAGAAGGAAACACCTGGGAATCTGTAACCAGAAGAGCTAACACTCATGAAAGTGGAAGTCGCTCAGTCGTGTCAGACTCTTTGCGATCCCATGGCCCATACAGTCCATGGAGTTCTCCAGGCCAGAATACTGGAGTGGGGAGCCTTTCCCTTCCCCAGGGGATCTTCCCCACCCAGGTCTCCTGCATTGCAGGTGGATTCTTTACCAGCTGAGCCACAAGGGAAGCCCACGAATACTGGAGTAGGTAGCCTTTCCTTTTTCCAGAGGATCTTCCCAACCCAGGTCTCCTGCATTGCAGGTGGATTCTTTACCAGCAGAGCCACAGAGGAAGCCCAAGAATACTGGAGTGGGTAGCCTATCCCTTCTCCAGTTGATCTTCCCAACCCAGGAATGGAACCGGAGTCTCTTACACTGCAGGTGGATTCTTTACCAACTGAACTATCAGGGAAGCCCAACATTCATGGTACAGAGTTATCTAAGCAGATAATATAAAAAAGGTGAAAGCAGCTAGCTGGGTGGCACCCCCACAACAGGCTCCCTTGAGTTCTCTTTCCCACTCATCCTAGTCCTTTCTGGTGGGCAACCTAGTCCTGAGTTCAGCAGTTGGTAGTTGATCACTGTGCCATTTGCAGGAAAGTTCTCAAGGGCATTTCCCTGGTGACTCAGATGGTAAAGAACCCGCCTGCAGTGCGGGAGACCCAGGTTCAACCCCTGGGTAGGGAAGATCCCCCAGAGAAGGGAACGGCTACTCTCCCCGGTATTCTTGCCTGGAGAATCCCATGGACAGAGGAGCTTGGTGGGCTATAGCCCATGGGGTCGCAGAGTTGGACACGGCTGAACAACTAACACTTTCACCTGGAAAACATTCACTGAGATCAAGGTGAGTACATTTCTTTCGTTCTCTTTCCAGACAGGCAGCGTCTCTAGCAGCTGCTAAGGCTGCATCTACTTAAGGTGAAAAGCAGAAGTCATACTCATAACAAGGGCCTCTTTCTTGCTATAATTAAGTTTTCTTAGCAATTACCTCCTCTACTGCTTTATTTTACATCCCAGTCTCGTTATCCAGAGCCATATTTAAACAGTACTTAACCACTTCCTCATGGTATTCATATACAATGGCCATAACTAGACAAGCTAAGGCTAACACATATTTAAATGAGGAAAACTCCCATACATTTTAATTTGAAGTAATGACCTTAATAAACAGGGTTACTGCTGGAGGAAGCAGCTACTGCAATCCTTTCTTAGTTTTCACCCTCCCATTCTAAGGGCGAGGACTATATCTCCTCCAGTTTTTTCACTCTCACGGCATAGCTGTGTTATATAGAAGTTAGAGAATGTATCCCAGAGTCAGGAAGCTCTGAATTCAAATCCTGGATTCCCCACTCCCATCCCCACTCACTCTCACTGGAGGAATTATTTAACCTCTCTGAAGCTGATTTTCTCATATGGAAAAAGGGGGAGATAACTAGCCGGAATCAGTAAATAACAGGAGTCTGGCATATTTGCCATGTTAGATGACAGTGCTAATTATGATAGTTTCTTGTCCATATTTACTGGATTATCCAACAGAAAATGGACCTTCTTTACCCTCTGGCTCAAGAAGCTCATATTCCTTGAGTGACAAGGGGATTATGTCCAATGGCCAGAAGGTGTCAGAGACTCACTTCTCTTATCTGTGAATAAGGGACTGCCTTGCTCATTCATGCGGGAGAGGTAAACAAATGAGAATAGCCATGAAAGAGCTTGGAGAACACTGATATAAACACTGAAAATATAAGGATGAGCATGTTTACTTTTCAAAGATCAGCCAAATTTTTTTTCTGAATTACCATCTTCATTATTTACTCAAAGTAGCTTTAATGCATATTAACTCCCTCAGGAAAAGAGAGCCCTGGGGCTCTATTTTTGTTCTCTTGGTTTCTCTCTAGACATCTTTTCCCCAGGGGACGCTGCATCACACCCCGAGTTTGCAAAGGGTGTGGTGAGAAATGGAAGTGCTCTGGCCAGGAGGAGTGAAAGTGAACATGTTAGTCGCTCAGTCATGTTCAACTCTTTGTGACCCCATGGACCAGCTTCCTCCATTCATGGGATGTTCTGGGCAAGAATACTGGAGTGGGTTGTACCCAGGAATCGAACCCGGGTCTCCTGCATTGCAGGCAGACTCCTTACTGGCTGAGCCATGAGGGAATTTCTAAGGATGCCCCCTGCCAAATTTCAGCTCCAGGCTGTGGGCTCACAGGGGCAAATCCTTGACCTACAGGTTTGCTCTAGGATTTTTCAGATAGGAAAGCTCAGGGAGGAGTAGTGTGGTTCAAGATGGGGAGATAGTATTTGCAGACGGAGCCTAAGGGTTTGATTGGGTATTTCTCTTTCCTGTTGGCTTGCTGTGTTAACCTGGGTTGTATGTCTCTCTGTGTGAAGTGCTCCTGGAGATCTGCCTCCACTTGACCTGTCCGCACTCAGGCTGTGGGTCTCCAGTCACCTCTCAAGGCAGGTGTTAAAGAGTCATCAGCATGGTCACCTTGAGACCTCAACTCAGCACCTAGCCGGCTGGAATGGCCACTGTGTTTGATTCTAGCCCCTGGCGAGGGAAATGGCAACCCACTCCAGTATTCTTGCCTGGAGAATCCCATGGACAGAGGAGCCTGACAGGTTCAAGGGGTTGCAAAGAGTCGGACATGACTGAGCAACCTCACTTTATCCTTAGAACAGAACATCCGAGGGCACTCTGGAGTCTGGGTGTAGGTCGTGTTAGGAGATTTGTTGGTCCACTAAGAAGGGTGATTGATTAGAGAGGGCTAGGAGGAGAAGCCTGGAGAATCCCAGGGACGGCGGAGCCTGGTGGGCTGCCGTCTATGGGGTCGCACAGAGTCGGACACGACTGAAGCGACTTAGCAGCAGCAGCAGCAGGAGGAGAAGCAGGGTATAGCAAAGCCTTGCATTCTAAGTAGGTTGCTGTTTACCCACCTGTCTTTGGATTGATCCTAAATTTCCCCTGCTCATTTCCAGACCGGATGAGATAGGTAATCTCAGCATTTGTGCCTATATCTTTGCTGGTGGCAAACACAGCGAGAACTTGAGTGCCAGGGGAGGTGTCCTCAGGCACCGACACCAGGTAGTCCCTCCTCTCAAATACAGGGGGTTGTCGTTGACGTCCAGGACGGTGATGCTGACGGTGGCCAGAGAGGACAGCGCCCGGCCTGGGCTCTGGTCGGTGGCCCGCACGCGGAGGGTGTAGGAGGGCTGCTGCTCTCGGTCCAGCGGGCGCTCCAGGATGATGATGCCGGATGAGCTGTCCACGGAGAAGAACCCATCGGCAGAGTCGGCCAGGGAGTACACGACCTTCCTGTTGACGCCTGCAGGAGACAGAGGGCGGGCGTGAACAGGGGCGCGGCCGGACGCTCTCCACGGAGGAGGACGGCTCTGCCGAGCGTCTAAGGGCCACACAAAAGAGTGCGGGGGCTGTGGCGTGGTTCCCACAGCTTCGGTCCCACGGCAACTTCAGTTTATAAAATATATACACCCAGACCAAACGGTGAAGAAATGGAAAATACTGGCCACGAATATCAGAAAGAGCTAGATCTAAAGCAGAATACCTTGCAGGCGTCACATTGCTATAAGTCTTTAACTGTTTTCAAATACCTGAGTAGCTGTCTTGATCATGTTAGAGAGACTGACTTCAATTCTTTTGGCTCATGTGGTTTGCAGAAGTCACAATCTTTCTTACCTGCCTATGCCAAATAAGATGAAAATGATTTGGAAAGAGGAAAGAATATATAGGCTATAATTATTCAGACCCTCGACCAATTTCTTTATATATTTATAATCCTCGCCTGAAACTATCCTATTGAGGATTACCACATATCTTCTAATGAAGAAGCCAGAGCCTAAAAAAAAGAAAGAAAAAGAAACAGTTGAATCTTCTTAATATATTAAAGAATCCCATGAATTTAAACTCTAAGATAGCAATAAGTATAAGGGTCAAGATGTGCCACAGAAAGAGAAGTATAAATTAATGAATTAATTACTTTGACACATTTTTATCTAGATTCTATCAGACATTCTAGGGGCTAGAGAGTCCCATAATGGTAAGGGTCTAACATTTCATGAAGGAAAATATTACATTCTGGTGAGTGTAAATAAGACATGAACAAGAACAATGAATCTGTAAAATATATGGAATGTGAGGGAGGAAAAGGGAGAAAAATGAAGCCGTGATTGGGGGCTCATGAGTGCTGGGGGAGAGGGAGCTTGGGAGCTGGAGGGAAGGGGGGGTGGTTATTTCACTACAGTGGTGGGAAGTTTGCACTTGAGTGAAGATGCGAAGGAGGGATGAGGGGGCAGCGCAGACTTCTGGGGAAGCAGACGGCAGGTAGGGACCCCGGGAGCAGGGGCGTTTGTGAGTCAGGCTGGTGTGACGGAGGAGATGCGGTAGCAAATCGATGTAACCAGAGCTGAGGAGAGACACGCGGAGGGAGAGAGACGCGGGAGGAGGGAGAGGTGAGACGAGGAAGATGCGGGAGGAGAGAGAGGTGGGAGGAGGGAGACGGGAGGAGGGGGGAGGAGGGGGACGGGGGGAGGAGGGGGGGGGCGGGAGGAGGGGGGATGCGGGAGGAGGGGGAGGCGGGAGGAGGGGAGACGGGGGAGGAGGGAGACGTGGGGGAGGGAGCCGGGAGGAGGAAAGGTAGGGAGGAAGGGAGAACAAGGGAGGATGAAGAGGCAGGGGGAGGGAGACACGGGAGGAAGGAGACGTGGGGGAGAGAGGAGGGAGAGGGAGGGGGAGGAAGAGGGGAGAAGGAGGGACGCGGGAGGAGGGAGACGGAGACGAGGGAGAGCGGGAGAGAGGTGGGAGGAGGGAGACGGGGGAGGAGGGGGCGGAGGAGGGGAGGGCGGGAGGAGGGAGGGGGGGGGGAAGGGGGACGCGGGAGGAGGGAGGGAGGAGGGGAGGCGGGAGGAGGGAGAGGCGGGGGGAGGGAGACGGGAGGAGGGGGACGCGGGGAGGGGGACGGGGGGGGGGATGCGGGAGAAGGGAGAGGCGGGAGGAGGGAGATGTGGGAGGAGGGAGGGGAGGAGAAAGGAGAGGAGGAAGGGAGGAACGGAGGATGAAGACGCAGGGAGAGGAGGACACGGGAGGAAGGAGAGGGGGAGGAGAGAGGAGGGAGGAGGGGGGGGGGAGGAGGAGGGGGAAGCGGGGAGAAGGAAGAGAGACGCGGGGAGGGAGATGGGAGGAGGAGGGAAACGCGGGGGGCGGTGGAGGGAGACGAGGGAGGAGGAGATGTGGGGTGGGGGTAGGGAGACTGGGGAGGAAGAGGGGGGGGGAGGAGGGAGACCGGGGGGGGGGGGCGAGGAGGAGAATGAAGACCTGGGGAGGAGGGAGGAGGCAGGGGGCGGAGGAGGGAAACGCGGGAGGAGGAGGGAGACGCAGGGGGGCAGGAGGGAGACGCGGGGGAGGAGGGAGACGCAGGGGGAGGAGGGGACACGGGAGGGAGGAGACGCGGGAGGAGGGAGACGCGGGAGGAGGAAGGAGACGTGGGGGGAGGGAGACAAGTGGGGAGGAGGAGAGACGCGAGGGGAGGAGGGAGAGTGGGGAGGCGAGAGTAGGGCGCTGACAGCGTGAGGCAGATTTCCTGGGCAGCGGTCCCGGCGGTGAGGTGGGGGGCGTGGTGGCTCCGATGAGGGGGCACGTGATGTGACTCAGCTATTCACAGGCGCTCAGGCGGCTGGTGGTGAACAGAACCAGACAGGAGGCAGAGGAGACACAGGCCTGCCAGTGTCCAGAGCAGCGCTATGTACAACAGCCGGAACACACAGGCAACTGAAGTCGGCATCAAGAGACGAATGGATAAAACAGATACAGCACATATATACAATGGGATATTACTCAGTTGTGTTGCTAAGATGCTTCAGTCGTGTCCGACTCTGTGCAACCCCAGAGACAGCAGCCCACCAGGCTCCCTGTCCCCAGGATTCTCCAAGCAAGAACACTGGAGTGGGCTGCCATTTCCTTCTCCAATGCATGAAAGTGAAAAGTAAAAGTGAAGTCGCTCAGTCGTGTCCAACTCCTAGTAACCGCATGCACTGCAGCCCACCAGGCTCCTCTGTCCATGGGATTTTCCAGGCAAGAGTACTGGAGTGGGGTGCCACTGCCTTCTCCATTACTCAGCCATGAAAGGAATGAAAGTGGGTCATTTGTAGGGGTGTGGATGGACCTAGAGTGAAGTGAGTCAGAAAGAGAAAAAGAAATATTGCTTATTAATGCATATATGTGAAATCTAGAAATACGGTACAGATGATTTTATCTGCAATAGAGAAACAGAGCTGCAGACATAGAAAACAAATATATGGATGCTAAGGGGACAAACGGGGTGTGGGGTGGGATAAATTGGGACTAGGATGGACATATACACGCTGTTGATGCTAGGTACAAAATAGATAACTAACGAGAACCTACTGGATAGCTTGGGGAACCCTACTCGGTGCTCTGTGGTAACCTGAATGGGAAGGAAATCCAAAAACGAGGGGCTATATGTTTATATATAGCTGATTCACCTTGCTGAAGAGTAGAAGCTATTAATATTAATTATTAAATAGTACAACATTGTGAAGCAACTATGCCCCAATAAAATGTAGAAACAAGCAAAAAGTCGGGAAGTGGAGACCTGCTGGCAGTCCCTGCAGGAAGACCGGCAGCGATAAGGGTAGCTGGGACAGACGGTGGAGCTGAGGGCTGAGAGGCAGTCAGGTTCCAGGTGTACTCTAAACAGGCAGGAGTGAGAAGTGAGGGGCCAAATGAATGCAGAATTTGGAGATGGGGAGAATAGATGGCCTCATTATGGAGCTGGCAGGGCATGGATGTAAATGTCAGAGAAGATCCCAGAATGACTCTTGGGTTTTCGTCTGAGCCACTGAAAAGACGGAGTTTTCATCAGCTGCCATGAAGGGCTTCCCAGGTGGCACCAGTGGTGAAGAATCGGCTTGCCGGTGCAGGAGACATGAGGGACTTGGGTTTGATCCCTGGGTTGGAAAGATTCCCCTGGAGGAGGAAATGGTAACCCACTCCAGTGTTCTTGCCTGGAGAATCTTATGGACAGAGGAGCCTGCTGGGGTCTATAGGACTGCAGAGTTGGACACAACTGAAGTGACTTAGCACACACACATGCCATGAGAGGCTGTGGAGGACTAAAATCTGATCAAAAGATCATGGGCCCTATTGGGATAGGCTGAGTGTGAGATGGGCATTTTATATTTAAGTGGAGATTCAAGTAGAAAGTTTGTACAGGAGGCTGGAAATCAGAGGAGAGGTCCAAACTGGAGTTATATTTTGAAAGGTCATCAGCATTCAGAGAGCCAGCAGAGCCATAAATGGATGTGGTCGTAAGGGAATATAAAGAAAAAAAAAAGAAATCCAATGGCCAGTAAGCCTAGAATATCCCATCAAAGAAGGGAGAGATTTCATCAGAGGAGGGGGTTTCCAGTTCTATGACCCAAAGAAAAGCACTTCATTATCAAAATGTCATTTTACCTTAATACATACTAAAGCTAAAACATACAAACCAGGAAATGTCCATTAACAACCAATAAATCAGTGAATGATGATTGGATCAACTTTCGGTTCTGAAGATTGATTATACTAGGAAAATTTTTGATAAATCAAATTTTGTGCCCTTTGAGAGGTGTCCCAAGGCCATCAGATCGGTCAGGGCAGCTGACTGATTTTTAGGATTCTCCAAAAAATTGATAAATCAATTTTATCCTAGGATCTCAGCACTTCAAAATGGTTTATTATAAGCCTCCAAGTCTCTAGGAGTTATAGATTATAAGCAAAATAGAACAACTTAATGGGTGGAAAAGCATCATGGTGTCCTAAATGCTCTTAATGAAGACAGTATGACAGCTACCTGAAAATGTGTTTTGTGAATCACAGATCCTTAGAATATAAGCTCTTAGAGGGAGGACCTGCTGCTGCTGCTAAGTCGCTTCAGTTGTGTCCGACTCTGTGCGACCCCATAGATGGCGGCCCACCAGGATCCCTTGTCCCTGGGATTCTCCAGGCAAGAACACTGGAGTGGGTTGCCATTTCCTTCTCCTACATATGTGCTATTTTCTATTATAGCATCTCACCATGGGGTCAAGCCTTTGGCATTAGTAAGACGTAAACACTTCTTTCCCTCAGTGTACAATTTCCCTTAAGCCAAAATTCCCAGCAAACCAATAAAATCATGTATCTGGAGGGAATGACATAAACTGCATTATGTGGCTTTAACCAAAAGGTCAGCATTGAGAGTCTGTACTTGGTTCCAATCCAGAGAGCCCATTTTTCCCAAAGTTTCATCATTTACTTTTATTTCTCTTTCAAAACCATCACCCTGTGATATATAAACACCAACCTCTGATTTTATTGGTACTGGGATTAAAAACAAGAAGTCATTCCTATTTCCTTGCTGCCCCTTGAAATAAGGCCCCAAAGCAAAGCTTTAGGGATGCTTTCTGGCTATTTTTAGAAGTGGCTGCAAGACTGAATTTTCCATCAGACACTCCTGGGGTGAATACATGGAGGACTGCAGAGGTGGTCAAGCTCGCAGCTGAAAGACAATAACCCTGCCTGGGTGTCTGAGTGACTGTGTGTCCTGGAAGCTTCCCTAACTGATCTGATGGTCTTGGGACACCTCTCAAAGGGCACAAAGATGCATTTATGGACACACACCAGCAACTGACGTAAATATACCACTTCCTCCCTTGTTAGTTGCTTAGTTGTGTCTGACTTTGTGCACACCCGTGGACTGTAGCCTGCCACGCTCCACTGTCCAGGGCATTTTCCAGGGAAGAATACTGGAATGGGTTGTCATTCTCTACTCCAGAAGATCTTTCTGACCCAGGGATAGAACCCAGGACTCTCGAACTGCAGGCAGATTCTTGACTGTCTGAGCCGCCAGGGAAGACCAAGAATACTGGAGTGGGTTGCCATTTCTTTCTCCAGGGGATCTTCCCCACCCAGGAATCAAACCTGGGTTTCCTGCAGTATAGGTAGATTCTTTACCAACTGAGCCACGAGGGAAGCCCAAATATACCACATGGGCTTTCAAATCACATATTCTCTGGGAATTTGACTCCCCGACAGCATATGGAACACCACTATCAGCAACAATAAGGCGTGGCAGGATATTCACGCAGGACCTTTCATCTGAGCATCGGTCGACAAGATCACCCCCTTCAGAGATGCACAAGCTGAGGACTGGGCGATCTGCCCGCTGCCGCAAGCATTTTTAGGTAAGCATGAGGGACAATGTCCTCTTTCCAGGAGATCTGCTTCTGGATAAGCTTCCTCTTCAGGCTTGAAGACCACGCAGGAAGAAAGCAATTTCTGACTCTGTTCTAAAAGCCAGCATGCTCTGACCTGCTGAGCTGGGAGAGGCAGGGGCTGGGTTTGTGCCCTGGCACTCTGCAGCAGCAAGACCTGAAGGCGAGGTGCTTCTCGTGGCTGCCTGTGTGTCCTTCACTAGGACCGAGAGCTGAAATATAAAAATATTCCTGTGTTCCCAGCCTGCATATTTCTCTCCCAGCCTTCGGCTCTGCACAGACACCCATGCAGGAGAGGCGGTGTTCTCTGAGTGTCCAGCCCTGTGGCGGAAGCCCTGCGTTTACAAGGCTGACATCAATCAGCAACGCAAAGACCACGGCTCCCCTTTGGGCAGGTTCTGTTAATTTAAAACTTGGTGACAGGGTTTTTTTTTCTGCTTTAGCACAGCAGAAAACCACCCCTGTCCCACAAGTTGCTGACCCCAAGTCCCTGCCCCCCATACACTGTTTCTGAGGGTATCCTGGGCATGCACACCAGGAGGAGCAGGGAGAGTTCTGGTTGCCCTCACCTTCCTGCACCAGTCAGACTGACATGAAAGAAGCGCTAGAAAAGGTGGGGGCAGGGCACCCAAGCCACACACCTGCTCAGAGGTGTCACTTAGGATCTGGTAACTGAAGAAAAGAGCAGGATATATTTTTGGAATGTATTAAAACCCCAGTTTAGACACAATTGAAACAGATTTCAGTAGTTTCTAGCAATGACTTCAGATGCATAAATGCCAATGTGCAGGCAATAATTTTGGAGGAGCCCTTGGATCTCATGCGATGGGGGTGGTCTTTGTTAAATGAACGCATGTCCTATCACTAAAATGGAAACTTTCTATCCAAGAGTGTCTGATAAATGCCATACTTCAAGTCTCGATCCTTTCCCTGCGTACCTGGCAGAAAATCTGAACCCGAGCAGAAGGCTTGCTTGCTAATTGGCCTCATGCTCTCACTGCATGTCACGACATGTTATATTAAGGTATAACATTAACCCATCGTTTTGCGTCTATGTTTTTCAGTATGTAATTCTCTCCTCCAATTTGTACCTAATTTAATGAGGATGGAGCTATTTAGCTTCTTAAGATGCTGAAATGCCAGACTACCAAGTATGATTTTCATTGCATGTGAAGTTTCTGTACGTTAACTGTAGCAAATGGAGCAGGCAGGCCTTCAGAGGATTAAAATCAAGTAAAAGAGAATGACTAAAATCCCAATCTGTTTGAGGAAGTAATAGGTAGTGGCATTTTGTGGAGTGGGCTGGGAGGAAAGAAATAGCACATACAAG
Source organism: Nanger dama (assembly GCA_917880005.1). Taxonomy (NCBI): domain Eukaryota; kingdom Metazoa; phylum Chordata; class Mammalia; order Artiodactyla; family Bovidae; genus Nanger; species Nanger dama. The sequence goes on from CAKJTW010000107.1 coordinate 1,514,926, forward strand.
TTCCCAGGAGGGAAGTCTGTGAAATCCAGAGGTGCGGGGTTGCCAAGGGCTTCTATATTCACTTCTTTTGAAGGTTTCTAAGTGGAGGTTAGGTTCCTCTCATTTGGGCCAAAGGGAAAGGGATTATTTGGATGGCGGGCATGGATTGTATGGAGAAGGAAACGACAACCCACTCCAGTATTCTTGCCTGGAAAATTCCATGGACAGAGGAACCTGGCAGACTGCATGCAATCCATGGGGTCACAAAAGAGTCGTATATGACTTAGTGACTAAAAAATAAACAACTAGACTGTATATAAAAGTCAAAGTTTAAAATGAGAGCAATGTGGACCAATCCTGAAAGACAGGAGACCTTGCTTGTAACCCAAGTACACTTGAGTAGCTTAACCTTGTTGGGTCTCAGGTGTCATTTTTTTAAATTTAAATTTATTTATTTTAATTGGAAGCTAATTACTTTACAATATTGTATTGGTTTACTATATAAAATGATAGAACCTAGGTCCACTGAGATCTAAAATGATCTTCCAGCACTGTTTTTTATTTGGAAATTAAATTAATTGGTGTTGGTTTCATTTCTGTTTTCAAAGGGATCATCCTCTCCTCCAGCTGGCCATTAAATCGCTGGACCTCGGCATCCCTGGGCAGAGTTAGCAAAGGCAAAGTCCACATTAAACCTGATGATGACGAGCTACTGGAATCTTCTGGATGGGATGAAAACTTAACACAGCAGATTCATGCCATTCAGCTACGTGTTGAGAATTCACACATATACTTTACAGCAAGGCTTTTACATCTCAACGAGAAATAATGTCCACTGCCAGGATCATCTGCAAGGATCTCACCTAGTGTCAGAATAACTCAGCTTGATAGTTGAGATTGTTAAAGGTGTTAGAATCAGCACCAAAACCAAATGGCCAGAGCAGTCAACACAGCAAGATTGCTGAGATTTTTTTTTTTAATCTGGCCTTTAAAAACATTGTCTCCTCTCCTTGTAAGAGCAAGCTCCCTGAGCTTTGCGAACCTACAAGAGCCCTGCTCTTACTTTGGGGTCTCACGTGGCAGCTGCGCTGACCCTGTCAGGGCAGGGCCTTGTCTGTGACATGCACCTTCCACCCTCCAGCGGCTGCACAAGATTTGGTCTGCCCGCAGCACACAGAAAATGTCGACTGTACTAAATTGCTATAAACTGGCTTTTATAAACAGACATGAATTTATACAGAATAGATATCTGGAGGAAGATAATTTGCAATAATCTCAGCAATCAGACTCTAGTAACACTTTACATTTCGGTTCTAATCACTTTTTTTCTATTAGCTTGATATACAGACGTGTCATAATTTATATACAATAATAGGAATGCATTTATGTGACCAATATAACACCTTCATGGAACCAGTGTCCTCAGAGCATTTCAGTTGCCCCCTAATGTTCCCTTATGTCCCGTGGCTGTCTGCCCCCAAATTCCATGACCTAGGCAAGCTAATAACTTGTTTTTGAACCAACACTTTCTCTCGCCTGCATGAGTGCCTATTCATCAGTGCTTGAAATCCCACAAGTACATTTAGATTTCAGTCTTTATGACCCAGGCTTGGTGATTAAGGCACATTCTTATTTAAGCTATAAGGATTATCTTTCGAAGAAAAATGCTAAACAAAGCTTTGGTTCTTGAATATGTCATTACATTCCTTTGCGACAGCCTTATCCTTAAAATATAGCACTTTTGAGAGGCGCAAGAGTTCTGTCTCTCACTGGAGACTCCGGTTATGACCCTCCCATTTAATAAAGATTTGTCAAGAGCCACTTGTCTGACTATCACGGGCACCATGTTGAGAGAAGTACAGCCCAGAAGACACCTCCTTAAATCTAGGAGCTTAGCAACTTGACAAGGAATTACTCATACTACTAACTATGTATTTAAGTAATACCTAAACTATTTGCTTAGGGTTAGAATACCCAGTTCTTTTGATTCTACCTCTGAGAGCTGTCCTGAATGTTTGTGGGCAGGGCTTAGAGTCAGGTAAGTCTCCACCCTCTCTCACCTATCTGGCTGCAAGAGACTCCAAATTGCAAACTCAGACTCCATCCTCTCCTGACTAAACTTAACCAGAGTTAAGCTCCTAAAACTCTGGGTCCAGTCCTGCCCCAGCTGCTCAAGGTTGTCACTGCCTTATCACTTCTTACAGCAAGAAGTAAAAATGAGGCACTTCCTAGCGGTCCAGTGGTTAAGATTCCATGCTCCCAATGCAGGGGTCCCAGGTTCCATCCTTGGTTAGGGAACTAGCTTCCACATGCCATACCACAACTAAGAGTTTGTGTGTCTCAGCTGATTTTGCATGCTGCAACTAAAATCCAGAGCGGCACAAAGGAAGATGGAAGACCCTGCATACTGCAACCTGAGACCTGGCACAGCCGCATAAATACAAACAGATCATTAAAAAAATAAATAAAAGATTGAGAATGGCTTTCCAGTCCTTTGCAGTCTGGTCCCAGCTCACACTCTCCATGTCATTCCCAGCTCCAGTTCCACAGTGGATGGTCTAGTCGAGTCTCTCCTGAGAACACACGCGCATTCACTACTGCAGTTTTCTGCTCACACTCTCGCTTCTACTCTGTCTTCCCCTCCTTGTCAAAACCCTGCAAGTTCTTTGCAGGTTCTCCTCTGGGACAGCCTCCTTAATTTCCCTTCTTTCTGCTTCCTTAACATCATTTTCACATTCTCAGTAGCTATATTTATGTCCTCTCTCCCACTAGATTAACATATAATTTAGGCAGAGGGATTGGGTCTTTTCTCCTTTACATTTTATTTTTTACCCAGTTTTATTGAGATATAACTGACATACAGCCTGTATAAGTTTAAGGTATAAAACATAATGATTTGATTTAACGTAAATCATGAACGATTACCACAGTAGGTTTAGTGAACATCCATCATCTCATATAGACGTAAAATTTTTAAAAAAGAAAAAAAATTTTCTTTGTGATGAGAACTCACATAAGATTTACTTTTAACAGATTTTACATAAGACATGGTATTGCATGCCTGCTCAGTTGTGTCCAACTCTTTGCAACACTTTGATCTATGGCCCGCTACGCTCCTCTGTCCACGGGACTCTTCAGGCAAGAATATTGGAGTGGGTAGTCATTCCCAACTCCAGATCTTCCAACTCAGAGATTGAACCCATGTCTCCTGCATTGCAGATAGATTCTTTACCGGGTAAACCATCAGGGAAACCCATATATTACATACAGTAATGTTAATTATATATGTCATATACATTCTGTCCTTAGTACTTAATCTTCTTATAACTAAGAGCTTCTATCTTTCTGCTGCCTTCATCAAATTTTCCCATGTCCACCCACGACCAAAGGACTGTATCTTATCTTTGTACCCCGGTACTGAAGCCAGGGCCTGGCACATAATAGGAGAGGATGAATGCTGAATTGCAGAAGAAACAGCCAAGGGACCGCAGCAAGTGCATGATGACCTACTAACATGACAAAGGCAGGGGTGGTGTACGTATGACTCTCGCACGTCCACCGCAAATGCATCTGCCAAAGAACTGAAGGGCCTCACACAAGTGCCGAATGGAGAAGTCAGGGATAGTTAATAGTAAAAACGAACATAAAATACTCATAGATATATACAAGGTTGTTGCTAAATAGATATCTACGTTTGTGAAAACAAAAACAAAACCGGTAACTACTCAATTTTCCAAGAATAAAAACTGGTTGAATAAATTATATGCATTCAGCTACTGAAAAAAGTGAGTTATAAGACAATATTGAGTTTAGGAGCACTTGTGTAAAGGAAAGGGCAGAAGAGACTTTTATCAAAATGGCAACAGTGATTAGAATTCACTTATTTTTTCTTTCTGCCTATCTTTCCAGACTTTACATAGTGGTCACAGACCATGCTTGCAATAAGTAAAAGAACTACTATAAAACTCATGTACATAGAAAACAGTTCTTTATATCAATCTTAGAGAGTAGTCACATTTTCATGTTATTTTCAAACCTGTTTAATCCTCAATATACACATTATGTGAAATAATTGTAGAAAAAGATGCCCATCTATTCTATAAGATTCTTTTCCTGGGTATTTCCATTCCTCACTTTAGCTTTTATAGAAAAAAGATTTTTTGGTCAAGGTTCTCATTATAAAGTTACTTGAAGGTATACATTTTTAAAACTCTTTTTATGCTTAATTAAGCAGTTGAATGAAATTGCTTGCCTAAAATCCTTCTCTCATTTGTGGGAGGCAAATAAAATTCCATCACAGTGAAGGAACTCAGGCGGACCATTCTTTTCTGTCTTTAAAATATGCCTTCGGATGATAGGAAATAAAACAGAAAGTTGCCATGAGGAGGTCCATGGAACTGCAACTGCTTCTGAAGTCAGAAATGACTTTTAAATAGACTCTCTAATTAGGTCTGTTTTAAGTGCCTTTTAAAAGTTTTTCATGGGGTGATAACTAATCCTGGCACATTCCCACAGGCAAAATACCAACTCTGGGGGTCAGTAGCCCGCTTTCACTGTCGTTTTGAATAATCTAAAAAAAAAAAAAGACAGAAGGCAGCACCAGATGCAGAATCAGGGAAATCTTGACTGCACCATAAACCTCTTGGGGACTTGTCACTTGGGCTGGCACTGGCTCTGCTGGGCAAGACTGGCACACCTTGTGAGGTCTCAGAACATGAAGATGCGGGCACCCTTGTTTAACAGATGCTAACAAATGAGCTCATTTATGAAACAGAAACAGGCTCACAGACATTGAAAACAAACACGGTTATCAAAGGGAGAATGAGGGGGAAGGATAAACAGGGAGTTTGGGATTAACAGATACACACACTGTATGAAATAGATAAACAACAAGGGCCTACTGCTTTTACAGCACAGGAAACTGTATTCAATATCTCCCAGTAATCAATAATGGAAAAGAATCTGAAAAAGAATATGTATACACACATATGTGTATCTCTCTCTCTATGTTATATATATATATATATATATATATATATATATATATATGTATATATGCATGTTTGCTCAGCTGTGTCCAACTCTTTGAGACCATATGAACCGTAGCCTGCCAGGCTCCTCTGTACATGGGATTTCCCAGGCAAGAACACTGGAGTGGGTTGCCCTTTCCTACTCCAGGAGATCTTCCTGACCTAGGGACTGAAACCACATCTCCTGGATTGGCAGGTGGATTCTTTACTACTGAGCCACCTGGGAAGCCCTTACATACTCAGACACACACACAAATACACATGTCAGTATCTTTATATATATATCTCTGAGTAACTTTTTTGTACACACCTGAAACTAATGCAATATCGTAAATCAACTATACTTCAATTGCAAATAATCTCAAGGCATCAAGACAGCCAGAGCAGGGCATTAAACCAACATGGGGCCTTTCTAAGCAGGAGGCCCTGCACAGTTGCAAAGTTGCACACTGATAAAGCTGGCCTCATTCTGAGACTGCTTTCCATGGTCCCTCAAAAGCTGCAGCTCGTTAGGCTAAACTCAAGCATCTATGCATCTGTGGTTTGGTAGTTTGCTAACTGGTATAGCCAATAAATAAATAAAATTAACCCATCAACCAAGTACTCAAAACTTCATCCCTGCTGGGCATAGAACTTCTAAACTGAACAGCTCCTCAACAATAAAACTGTTTCCTGAGTGAGTCACTGACTATGGCCATTTATCCATTCAATAAATATTCATAGGACTTTCCTGTAAGGTAGGCAATGGGGATGTGAAGCAGACTGGGTCACAGCATCTCGACCCTCAAATGTCTCCTATTTCTAAAGAGACAAACATGCATACAGTAGATTATTGGAGATGTGTGGCCAAGGGAAGTTTCCCAGAAAAGGAAACAATTGAATTGATCCATGAAGGACATTCAGGAGTTGAAAGGAGTACCAAAGTGGGAAATTGACAAGCACAAAGGGCATTTTGGGTGTGTGAACATATGTGAAGTTAAGAAAGATGTAATAGTAAGCGGAGCACTCAGAGAAGGGTTAAGGGATCAGTATTTCAAAATTCTAAGTTTAGAAGGGCAGGTTTTAAAGCTTTTTTGTTTTTGGAGCCACTAGGAAATTACCAGGGCTGCTATTAATAATTATCGCTAGAGTAAATAAAAATATGGGCACAAGTTAATGGATATATCAGCAAAAAGCGAAGAAGGAAGATTGAAGGAGTGAGCTGGAGTGAGTGTGCAGGTGGGAAGCAGTATGTAATACAGGGGAAGTTCTTCCAAAAGCTCCTCACAGGCGATAGACAGCATAATTGCGCCTGTCAAGGAGGCTTTACAAGGTGAAATGATACCACGTATCCTGAGGCAAAGCTGATAAGCACACCCCACTGAGCTTCAGTATATCCTGCAGAGGCACCAAGCCAAAGCTGGGGTCCTCAGATTCTGCATAAATTACTCAGAGACAGATAAAAATTCTGACACTCTCGCACTCCCTTGGTCCTGTCCTGCGTGCTGCTGCGTGTTGGAGCAGGGCTGACCCACACAGCTCAGAAGCCGGTCCCTGGCGTGAGGCGTCTAGGGATGAGGCAGCACGTGGATGGGGGAGTGCGCAGGGAATGTACCACTGAGATCAGTTCTTAGAAATCAGAATTCCCCGCCCGTGGGTGCTGCTGGGACTCTTCACTAAGATACTCCTCTCTGAAAGGAATGTGCTACTTCATTTGATAAGGACTGTTTTCACCCCCTGCTTGAGAGATGTTAAAAGAGTAATAATAATAGCTTGCATGTGTCCAGTGCAAAGACTCCTAAACCAGGCAAGATATCCCAGTCAACTCCAGAAAAAAACACATGCTTAGCCCCATCCCAGACTTTCCCGAACAGACTCTGGAGATATAGCCCTGCCTGTCTGTTTTTAAAGGCTCCCACGGGGATTCTGATATGGATCCAGAGCTGACAGCCAGTTTGTCTTGCTTTTATGCATTATTTTATCTCTGCTGCTGGATCCTGGATTTGGGACAGGTGGTCCCTTAAGGCCCTCATCAACTGAAAGCATCCTATTTTCTTGGGCATATCACACTATTCTCCTGTGTGACTAGCCAAAATGTTTGTTGGGGGTTTCCTATAATATCTTATGGAAAAACCTGAATGGACTTTTGACCAACCCAATATTATCTCCGATGGAACTGGAGAGGGAATTTCCAGCTTCTGAGATTCCTGCACAAGGCAGCCCGGGCTGTATGTGTGAGAAGCCCTAAGGACGGAGTCCACCTATGTTCTAGACATGACATTCGGGAATTTAGCTGGAATGTCACAGTTCTCTCACTGGGAAAGGACTTGGCAGCCCAGTCCAGTAGTCTTGCCTGGAAAATCCTGTGACAGAGGCACCTGGTGGGCTATAGTCCATGGGGGCTCACAGAACAGTCGGGCAGGACGAAAGTGCCTGAGCGCATCTTGCTTCTCTGCACCCCGGCAGCTCAGCAGACCTACACTGAGCGTGTCCTGGGTGGCGGGGGCCTGGGCCCTGCTGGGCCACAGAGGCGGAGAGGACGGCACATCCGCCCCCCTGGAGCTTGCAGTCTGGAGAGAACACAAGGAGCTCTTAGCTTGTTTTTTCCGGTGAGGAAGGTGAATTCAGAGGGGCGGGGAGACTTGTTTAAGGCTAGAGAGTTAGCAGGGATTGGAACCGGGATATTTAATCTGGTCTCATCCCAAAGCGTCAGTTTTCAAAGTGCCAGGACACGTGACCCAGAGACGGGGGGGTGTCACAGCGTGCGATGGCGCCGGATGTCCTGCGGAAGATGTGCTGATGCTGCTGGTGGGTAGAGAGGTCAGGGAGCGATTTACGGGCCGAGAGTCATTTACTCAGGACGACTACTCATCTCACAGATGCTTGAGAGGGGCCACCACGCCTTTTGAACCACACTTTCTCCATTGCTGGCAGGAACGTCAAGGTCTATTAGAGCTGTAGCAAGATGTCAGGTGTGAGGGTTTGGGTCTCTGCGGACCAAGGCTAAGATTATCTGTTTTGATATCTGTATGACAGGCTAAGGCTTTTGCCCACAAAGTGCTCCCGAGAATGGCTCATGTCTCTGTCTTTAGGGGCAATTATTTAGCCTTTACAAACATTTTAATAGTCTCTCAGCTGCCTTCAAAGATTTAAGACTTCAGAAAATAACAGAGCTTTGGGGAAGGAAAAAAACATATTAAATCACTTGACTTGTATAGCTTAGAGGTAATAATTTCTAAGGTGTTAAAGGAACGACATAGAATATATGATACTTAAGAGCAGGCAGGTTGACATCAGACTTGAATCCTTCTCATAACATCTTTCAGTTCAGTTCAGTTCAGTACAGTCACTCAGTCGTGTCTGACTCTTTGCAACCCCATGAATCGCAGCACACCAGGCCTCCCTGTCCACCATCAGCTCCCGGAGTTCACTCAAACTCACCTCCATCGAGTCAGTGATGCCATCCAGCCATCTCATCCTCTGTCGTCTCCTTCTCCTCCTGCCCCCCAATCCCTCCCAGCATCAGAGACTTTTCCAATGAGTCAACTCTTCGCAGGAGGTGGCCAAAGTACTGGAGTTTCAGCTTTAGCATCATTCCTTCCAAAGAAATTCCAGGGCTGATCTCCTTCAGAATGGACTGGTTGGATCTCCTTGCAGTCCAAGGGACTCTCAAGAGTCTTCTCCAACACCACAGTTCAAAAGCATCAATTCTTCAGCACTCAGCCTTCTTCACAGTCCACCTCTCACATCCATACATGACTACTGGAAAAACCATAGCCTTGACTAGATGAACCTTAGTTGGCAAAGTAATGTCTCTGCTTTTGAATATGTTATCTAGGTTGGTCATAACTTTTCTTCCAAGGAGTGGGTGTCTTTTAATTTCATGGCTTCAGTCACCATTTGCAGTGATTTTGGAGTCCTAAAAGATAAAGTCTGACAATGTTTCCACTGTTTCCCCATCTATGTATATTTATATGGATATATATACAACTGAGAGGCTTCCCAGATGGCTCAGGGATAAAGAATCCACCTGCCAACAAGGAGACATGGGTTTGATCCCTGGGTTGGGAAAATCCTCTGGAGAAGGAAATGGCAACCCACTCCATATTCTTGCCTGGAGAATCACATGGACAGAGGAGCCTGGTGGGCTACACTCCATGGGGTCACACAGTTGAATGACTGAATACACATGTATAACTGAACCACTTTGCTGCACACCTGAAATTAATACAACATTGTAAATCAACTATATTTCAATTAAAAATTTTTAAATAAAAATAAAATTCTCACTTCTGTCAGAAAAATGATGATTGTATTAAAAGCTATTAAAATAGAAAACAAAACAACTCCAGTATTTTCTGGTAGAAATTACTAGAAAATAGAAAAGCACTTTGTACTGAGGTGTCAGGGACCCTTCTTTTAGATCCAGCTTTGATTGCAGCCATGAAATTAAAAGATGCTTACTCCTTGGAAGGAAAGTTGTGACTAACTGAGATAGCATATTGAAAAGCAGAGACATTACTTTGCCAACAAAGGTCCGTCTAGTCAAGGCTATGGTTTTCCGGTAGTCATGTATGGATGTGAGAGATGGACTGTGAAGAAAGCTGAGCACCAAAAATTGATGTTTTTGAACTGTAGTGTTGGAGAAGACTCTTGAGAGTCCCTTGGACTGCAAGGAGATTCAACCAGTCCATTTTGGAGGAGATCAGCCCTGGGATTTATTTGGAAGGAATGATGCTGAAGTGGAAACTCCAGTACTTTGGCCACCTCATGCGAAGAGTTGACTCACTGGAAAAGACTCTGATGCTGGGAGGGATTGGGGGCAGGAGGAGAAGGGGACGACAGAGGATGAGATGGCTGGATGGCATCACAGACTCAATGGACATGAGTTTGAGTGAACTCTGGGAGCTGGTGATGGACAGGGATGGCTGGTGTGCTGCAATTCGTGGGGTTGCAAAGAGTCGGACATGACTGAGCAACTGAACTGAACGGAACTTGCCACTAAAGAAGTCTCTTGATCTTTGAGCCCCAGCTTCCTTCTCAGAGAAAGAAGGGATTGACCGGATCTAGCCTTCCATGCATAGCACCCCAAGATTTGCAGGGGCTTGACTCACAAGGGGACTGGCTCAGGTGCCCCAGCGGGGAGGCGTGGGTCTGTGAGAAGAGCTGCAAAGAGCAGCCAGCAGCTGTTCTGTCATCTCTCCCACAGTCTGTGTCACTCCAGCTGTGCGCAGTCTGGCTCAGACGCTCTGTCTGGAGGGAAGGCCCTGAGCCGATTCACCAGCCCACATCATGCAGGGGCCCACCTTCCTTCAGGGCAAAGCCCTTGGAAGAGAATGGCCATGGGAGAATTCTTGGACTCTGTGGGCAGCATTCAGAACGCCCATGAACTTGCGCTAGTCTGTTAGTTCTCTACTGCTCCACGCCAAACAAGCCCAGAACTTACGGCATAAACAATAAATATCTAGTATCCTGTGGTTTCCATGGGGCAGGGAAGAGCTTAGCTGGCTGTCTGTGGCTCAAGGCTTCTCACGAGGCTTGAGTCAAGCTGCTGGGCTGGGCTGTGGTTTCATCTGAAGGCCCCAAAGGAGGTTGCATTCTCTCGAGCTCACCCCGTGCAGTTGTTGGCAGGCCTCAGGCCCTTGAGCTGTAGGCCCCTCACAGGCCCCTGCCTTCCCATGTCCTAGCTCTCTCCCCAGGGGAGCGATCCAAGCCAGAGTCAGAGGGCCTGCTCTGCCCTGAACTGCATCCTTCTCAGATAGACCTGGGACCTGGGGTTCCTGGCTGAAATGCTGCAAAGCTTGTACCTGGACACACCTCTGTTTGAGTTAATAATACAAAGAAACCATATGTAACAAAAAATAACTGTGTGCATGTGTAATTGGGGCAAGTTCTGGACCAGAAATATTCAAAAAGACAAAAAAACAAACAAGAACAACCCGATTGCCATTTCTGAGAAGCTGGGAGCAGGCGTGTTAGAGGGTGCTGTGCCTGCTCCCTGCACTCCAGCACCATAAAGGGGGTGGGCAAGCTATGCAAGCTGCCCATCTGGCCCAACCCTTGGACACACCTCTTCCCTCACTCCATGTAATGCACCAGTCCCCAACCATTTTGGCCCCAGGGACGGGTTTCGTGGAAGCCAATTTTCCATGGATGGGGTGGGGATGGTTCAAATGGGGTCATGTTAGCAATGAGAGTGATGAGGAGCAACAGACGAAGCTCCAGCCAGCCCACCTGCTGCTCATCTTCTGCCTGGGGGCTGAGGACCCCAATATAAGGGGAATGATGCTCGCCCCTCCTCGGGAAGCAAGCAAGGGAGGATATTGCTTGTTTTTATTCCCTCTTGCAGCAGGCACAGGAGCCCCAGTAAAATTTTGCCTGAATTTCTTGTTTGGCTTCCAGTCAACTTCCTCCAGGGAGAGCCAAGAATCCTAGTTGGTATCACCCCAACCCATACATCCATATGTTGAAGAGTTAACCCCCTATGTGACTATATTTAGAGCTAGGGCTCTTCAGGCATTAAGGTTAAAGAAGTCATAGGGTAGGGTCCTAACCCAAGAAGATTGGTGGTCTAGAAGAAGAGGGGGACAAACAGCACTCTTTTCCTCCCTGCACACACCAAGGAAAGGTCACATGAGCTCCCAGTGAGAAGGCGGCCACCTGCAGGCCAGGAGCTGACTGCTCCGGCACCCTGAGCTGATATTCCGCCTCCAGAACCGAGAGAGTGCATTTCCGCTGGGTAAGCCACTCAGTCTGGGGTATTTTGTTATGGCAGCGCGAGCAGACTAAGACAGAGAGCATGACCAAGAGGGAAGGAACAGTCTTTCTGTAACCTGATCTCAGGGGGGGATGCCAGCCATCTGACGTGCTGGTATATTTCCATATACATGAACACCATATGCTATTCATCAGATGTGAGCCAGGAGACTTTCCTGGTGGCCCAGTGGTTAAGACTCTGTGCTTCCAGTGCAGGGGGTGTGGGCTCAGGCTCTAGCTGGGAAACTAAGATCCCACATGCTGAATGGCTTGGCGTAAAAAAATTTATTTAAAAGATTTAAAAAATATTTTCAAGAGGTGAGTCTGGAGTCAGTTTAAGTCCATTCAACTTTCAAGGAGAGACATGGAACTACCAAGAGGTGAGGGGTCATAGAGGGTCATCCTTGGAAGCTGCCTACAACACTGGGAATGACTTACATCTTTACTTTGATTAACCTCTAAGTGGACTTAGCATCACATTCAATTGTAAATGCAGGCAACCAGTCACTACAGGATGAGAGGCACCTGCGATCTGGTAACCAGTCACTGCTATTTTCATGTTGCTTTACAGTTGTGGCACATATCCCTGTTTACCACCACTCCAAAATATCAAAATTATGAGATCTCCCATGTTCAATCGTGTTTAATTTACTAAAGCAGACATTCATTTTACTATACACTAAGCAGCAGCAAGACCAATAAACACTTGGATGCACCATTTCATTTCTGACCTTTTGCATTTTACTTTATGAAAGGTAAAACACTGTTCTGAGAAACAATCTGTAGGTGTCACCAAACTGACAAAGTATTGGTGGCACAAAAAGGTTAGGAATCCTTAAGCAAGTGGCTCTGCAAGTATGGTCCTGGGAACAGCAGCATTAGCTTGCCCTGGGGATTACTCTGATACACAGATGATCAGACCTCCTCCCAGACCTGATTAGAAACGCTGGGGGCGGGGCAGGCGATCCCCAGGTTACAGGCCCTCTAGATGACTGGTGCGCACTGCAGGCTGAGACCCACTGGTCTAGAGCCTTTCATTCAGAGTTTGCATTTCCAATAAGCTCCCTGATGAAATTAGTCTGGGGACCACTTTTTGAGAGCAGTGCTCTTGACTAAAATATAAACCTTCTTGACCATTAGCTGGATATCTGTTAACCAAGTCTCCTCTGGTGCCACTAACTATCGTTCATGACAAGTTAACCCTTCAGAGTTTATTCATATGTTAACTAGAACAATAACAAAAATATCTGCCAACTTTCAGAAGTTGCTGTGAGAACTGGAAATAATGTATCTGCAGTACTTGGCATGGTGCCTGGAATGTAATAGAAGCTCAAAAAGCAAATGTCATTAGTCACATTATGTTTATTACCATTTAAAATTCTTACTAAACCCCAGTTTTGCCTAGCAGGGTTTAACAGTAGGAGAGAAGAGGTATGTGAGCAGTTCCACATAAGGAAAATCTCGAGATGCTGCTGGAGGTCCAGCTGCAAAGAGGGCTGGGTTGGCCAAGCAAACATTTTTCCTGTGCTCCTAACATTACAGAAGAGCAAAAAGTCTGAGGGAGACCAGTGACGCCCAAAGCACACAGCCTGCATAGCGCAGGGTACTAATCATCCAAGGCTTCCCTCCAGCCACATGGCCTCTTGACCTCTGGTTATGAGATGTGTCCCTTAAGGACATTGCGGGGATATGCAGGGTCCAGAGGAGTCAAGGGTTGCTGGCTCGGCTAGGATATATGATGTCACCAAGAAGATGTCTCCTTGGGAAGTCCTAAAAGAGAAAAATGAGGGTCCACCTGCACACCTCCATTGTGGGGTACATGGGCACACCTAACCTCCTTCACAGCCTCCACACCCTGGCCCTTCTCTCTCACACAGCCAGGTGAAAAAGAGGTGCTTTTTACCTGTTTAGTCAAGTGTAACATTTTTCTTTGCTTTTGAGGTGGGACTGGTGCAAAGGTAAGCTAAGTCTTTCCAAGAGTACACGTTGAGTGAATACTTGTTTTCCTCCATGAGACTAAAAGGTGGTGATGAAAGATTTCAAATCAAACCCCATTACGGGGACTCCATGAGATCAGAAAGGTGATGAGGGAATACTGAAGATCTAACTTCATCCCAGGGACTGAAACTTTGGCCACCACACTGAAGGTAAGGAAGAGCTCCAAATGGAGACAAATGTTTCTGACTCTGGACTGGGTGGCATGCATGCACGACCCTCCCTCAGACTTCTCCCCAGGATAGGAGACAGCCAGCCTGGAGCACTGGACTGACGTGCATTTCCGCCAGCCTCCCAGCACTTCATGGGGCACATCACTCGTCTCTTAGCTGTTCCTCCTGAGTCTTCTCATGGTTCTAACGAGTGAGGGACACACGGCGAGGACACGTCAGAAGAGGCAAGAGATGGTGGGAGAGATTCATTTAAAGCGGCCCAGTGAGGAAGACCTCTCTTTAATAGCTCTCAGCAGCTACTTTTGTGAACATTCCTCTCAGGTAAACAAGTTTCCTGCTCCTTCATGGAGCACAACATACTCCGGTCTAATGATGCTCTCAGACACTGGGCCAGCCTTTTTGTCTGACAAGATCTGCGCTCTGGAAAACCAAGTTCATTCCAGCTTTTGCCCCATGAGAGCCCGTGTGGGGTCAGGATGCCATCTGTCTCCCTCATGAAATATGCAGAAAACGAATCCCCAGCAAGAACTGCAAGCTTACATCACTACAGTGAATGGCAGTGCAAAATTAAGGATGCTGAGGGCTGCTAGAAAACAAACTCTTGGGTAAAAATGGAAAAGTTCTGTCAAGAGATACGTTTTCTCTGTTTCTTTCCTGTTCTCTGCTAATTAGAGGATCTATTGACATTAGAGGGAAAGGCATCATTCTGGAAAGCTCTGAGAGAGAACGTCTATCTTTTCTGTTCACGAAATTCACTCTACTGGTTGGGTCTGTTCACTTCTGTAACCCCGCGCCTACAGAGCCCTCAGCGGGGGAGGAACTTTCCTTCCCCATTTTTCAGTGACTCCCTCTCAGGCTGCCTTTAGCCCCTGAAACTAACTCCCTGCGCTCGCCTCATGGCCGCTGCCATGCCAGTCTCTTTAGCTGACAGACTCTCTTGCCACATGGAGATGTCTGAAGGCAGATGTGCGCCTCCCAGCTGGGTTATCCTCAGCCTCTCCCTCTTAGTTTCTTTTTCTTCCTTTGAAAGTCAGTCTTTTCTTCTTTCTGCTTCTCTCCTTCCTTTCACATCAAGGATTAAGTGGTTGCGGGTTCTCCTTGCTGCTGAAGCTCACCCTCCCTAACCACATGAGGAACGCCATCTTTTCCCACTTCTTTGAAATGTGATGGGGCAGTTTCTCTCTCTTGCTTTCATTACTGTAGCAGAGACATGCTGCTGCTAAGTTATGAGTGCTCACCGAATGCCCTGTGGCCTCTCCTATACTTCCCAGCACCATCTGACTAGTTCTAGTCAACGGACAGTGAAGTGATGTGGGTCTCTCCCAGGCTGAGGCAGCAAAGAGCTGGCATGCCTTTTTCATCCCTCTCTTCTTTTGCTGCAGTGGCCTTGTGAAGCAAAGGTCACGAAGGTGGTATCGACACCCAATGGAGGGACCAGATTTCCACATTGCTGAACGGACTTGCACTAACCTGCTCCCCACAGGAGTACGAATTAAACGTTTGCTGCACTAAGCCACTGAGACTTTTTGAAAAGTTACCTCAGTCTAGTCAAGTCTATCTTAGCTAATACAATCCTCTTTTGCTACTAGATCTTTCCCCTCTTCTTGCCCCAGCATCAAGCCCCAACTCTTAAAACCTGACTTGAATGCAAATACCATTTTGTGAATACTTTCTGAGTTGTCCCACTTGAAAATTCACTGCTCATGTTTTCCTGTTTCCACAGAGACCTGAGCTAGCATTTCACATGTGTCGGACTAATCCTTAAAAATCCCTACTTTTACAGATGAAGTGACTCTGTTATAACATTGATCCCATTTTCTTGGAATGTTCATTTGTGCTTGTCTATTTCCCATACTGACTGGAAGCCCCTTGACGGCAAAGCCTTCCTACTCTGTCATGATTAGCAAACTTATCTTCACTCCTGAAGGAGTGTAATTTAATTCCTGATGTGTCTCCAGTTTTTTATCTTTTTACACGAGATCCTGCCTCAGGCCACCTAGGCTGCCTCTGTCGTCCTTGTACCCGAATTTGAGTTCTTGCCTGGCCTGTCCATTGTGCCTTCAGTCCATCCAGTTGCCAAAACTGGCAGATTTCACATGTAAAATCTCTCTCATCTACTTCTTCCTTTTAAATCCCAAGCTACCACTTGAATTTTAGTCTTTGTGGTCTTTCTTGATAATCTCCTAGAAGCTTTCTTCACAACCATGTTAGAGGCTTCCATCAGATCAGCAGTTCCCAAACCCAGAGCTGATGAATTTCTTTTGTCCTATGTGTGCAGTGGTTCTTTTCCATCTTTTGGTTTAAGCACAATTCCTGGCTTTTGTGAACACCCACCATTGGGCCCAGATGCCTTCTCTCGTCTCACTGTCCAGCTTTCTGTCCTGTCCATGTGATGCTCTCCCAACTATTTAGTTGAGTCTAAAGGGATGCAAAGAGTTGACTAGGGGCAGGAGGAAAAGGGAATGACAGAGGATGGGATGGCTGGATGGCATCACTGACTTGATGGATGTGACTTTGAGTGAACTCTGGGAGTTGGTAATGGACAGGGAGGCCTGGCGTGCTGCGATTCATGGGGTCACAAAGAGTCAGACATGACTGAGTGACTGAACTGAACTGAACTGAAAGAGATGGGAATACCAGACCACCTTATCTGCCCCTTTAGAAGCCTGTATGCAGGACAAGAATCAACAGTTAGAACTGGACATGGAACAACGGACTGGTTCAAAATTGGGAAAGGAATACATCAAAGCTGTATATTGTCACTCTGCTTATTTAAGTTATATGCAGAGTACATAATGTGAAATGTCAGGCTGGATGAAGCTCAAGGTAGAATCAAGATTGCCAGGAGAAATATCAATAACCTCAGATATATAGATGAAACCACCCTAATGGCAGAAAGCGAAGAGGAACTAAAGAATTTCTTGATGATGGTGAACTAGGAGAATGTAAAAACTCCCTTAGAACTCAACATTCAAAAAAACTAAGATCATGGCATCCAGTCTCATCACTTCTCGGCAAATAGATGGGGAAACTATGGAAACAGTGACAGACTTTATTTTCTTGGGCTCCAAAATCGTTGTGAATGGTGACTGCAGCCATGAAAGATGTTTGCCCCTTGGAAGAAAAGTTATGACAAACCTAGACTGTTTTAATACTACAAAGCAGAGACATCACTTTGCAGACAAAGGCCCACATAGTCAAACAAAGGTTTTTTCAGTAGTCATGTATGGATATGAGAGCTGGACATAAAGAAGGTTGAGAATTGAAGAATTGATGGTTTTGAATTGGGGTGCTGTAGAAAATAAATCAAAGAAGACACTAATAGATGGAGAAATATACCAGGTTCATGGATTGGAAGAATCAATATAGTGAAAATGAGTATACTACCTAAAGCAATCTACAGATTCAATGCAATCCCTATCAAGCTACCAGCGGTATTTTTCACAGAGCTAGAACAAATAATTTCACAATTTGTATGGAAATACAAAAAACCACAAATAGCCAAAGCAATCTTGAGAAAGAAGAATAGAATTGGTGGAATCAACCTGCTTGACTTCAGGATCTACTACAAAGCCACAGTCATCAGGACAGTATGGTACTGGCACAAAGAAATATAGATCAATGGAACAAAATAGAAAGCCCAGAGATAAATCCACACACATATGGACACCTTATCTTCAACAAAGGAGGCAAGAATATACAATGGATTAAAGACAATCTCTTTAACAAGTGGTGCTGGGAAAAATGGTCAACCACTTGGAAAAGAATGAAACTAGATCACTTTCTAATACCATACACAAAAATAAACTCAAAATGGATTAAAGATCTAAACGTAAGACCAGAAACTATAAAACTCCTAGAGAAGAACACAGGCAAAACACTCTCTGACATGAATCACAGCAGCATCCTCTATGATCCACCTCCCAGAATACTGGAAATAAAAGCAAAAGTAAACAAATGGGATCTAATTAAAATCAAAAGCTTCTGCACAACAAAGGAAACTATAAGCAAGGTGAAAAGACAGCCTTCTGAATGGGAGAAAATAATAGCAAATGAAGCAACTGACAAACAACTAATCTCAAAAATATACAAGCAAATTATGCAGCTCAAGTCCAGAAAAATAAATGACCCAGTCAAAAATGGGCCAAAGAACTAAACAGACATCTCTCCAAAGAAGACATACGGATGGCTAACAAACACATTAAAAGATGCTCACCCTCACTCATTATCATGGAAATGCAAATCAAGACCACAGTGAGGTACCATTTCACACCAGTCAGAATGGCTGCGATCCAAAAGTCTACAAGCAATAAATGCTGGAGAGGGTGTGGAGAAAAGGGAACCCTCTTATACTGTTAGTGGGAATGCAAACTAGTACAGCCACTATGGAGAACAGTGTGGAGATTCCTTAAAAAACTGGAAATAGAACTGCCTTATGACCCAGCAATCCCACTGCTGGGCATACACACCGAGGAAACCAGAATTGAAAGAGACACATGTACCCCAATGTTCATAGCAGCACTGTTTATAATAGGCAGAACATGGAAACAACCTAGATGTCCATCAGCAGAAGAATGGATAAGAAAGCTGTGGTACATATACACAATGGAGTATTATTGAGCCATTAAAAATAATATATTTGAATCAGTTCTAATGAGGTGGATGAAACTGGAGCCTATTATATAGAGTGAAGTAAGCCAGAAAGAAAAACACCAATACAGTATACTAACACATATATGTGGAATTTAGAAAGATGGTAATGATAACCCTCTATGCAAGACAGCAAAGAGGCACAGATGTACAGAACAGACTTTTAGACTCTGTGGGAGAGGGAGAGGGTGGAATGAGTTGGGAGAATGACATTGAAACATGTATACTATCATGTTCGTAAGAAATGAATTGCCAGTCTATGTTTGTTTGGTACAGGAAACAGGATGCTTGGGGCTGGTGCACAGGGATGATCCAGAGAGATGATATGGAGTGGAAGGTGGGAGAGGGGGTTCAAGATTGGGAACTCATGTGCACCCATGGCTGATTCATGTCAATGTATGGCAAAACCAATACAGTATATAAACCAATACAGTTTTATAAAGTAAAAATAAAAATTAAAAAAAAAGAGCCCTGTGGACAGCAAGGAGATCAAACCAGTCAATTCGAAAAGAAATCACCCCTGAATACTCACTGGAGAAACAGATTCTGAACCTGAAACTCCAATACTTTGGCCATCTGACATAAAGAGTCAACTCACTGGAAAAGACCCTGATTCTGGGACAGACTGAGGGCAGGAGGAGAAGGGGCAACAGAGGATGAGATGGTTTGTTGGCATTACAGACTCAATGGACATGAGGTTAGGCAAACTCAGGGAGACTGTGAAGACGGGGGGAGCCTGGAATGCTACAGTCCATGGCGTCAGAAAGAGTCAGACACAACTGAGCGACTCAACAAAAACAGCACGTTCCCAACTTTGCAAATGTATCCCCCTGGCTCCTGTCTTCCCGAAGGCCTTCCTCCCTCTGCCTATTGAATCTCATTCACTCTGGATTCTGGAAGTTCTTCCTTTTATGCCAGGTTTGTGTGTTCCAGATTTATGCCCTTCACTACTGCATAGACCCTGGGCCTGTCACTGCATATTCCTCGTATAGCTCCTTCTATAATAGCTGCTATGTACCTACTCATTAAATATCAGCTATATTGAATGGAAAATAATTTTAAGGTGTGTTACAAGCTTCCAAGTTTCTCCAAAATCCTTGAAAACAGGTCTAAACTGTGTAGGAAATATTTTACAGGAAAGGAGTGAACATGTTCATTAGAACATTTCCTTGCTTTATGTCCCTGATGCATAAGAGGAAAAATATGTCCTCTTAAATCTCAAACATCTGGACATTGGCCTCTCAATAAATCATGGACTCTGACACATTTTCCAGTGCAAGTTTACATCTGATTTTCATGTCACTTTGCCTAAAATGGTCACAGATTTTAGCTCTGATTTTTATCACTGCATATTTCCTTTGTTAGTTTAAAAAACCCTCAATACTGAGAACCTGGACACCTAACCTTGCCTTAAGAGGTAGAGTAAATAGCAAAATATGAACCTCAAAGAGGTGGTGCAACAAAAAGGTCTCCTAATGTTTAAGAAAAGGATTAAATTTTTATAAATATTAGGTCATAAAGTCATATCATTAGTTCATGGGATGGAGGATGTTTCCATTTTATAGGAAAATGAAAAATTTAATGCTAAAATCTAGATAGTTGCCATGCTATTGCTTAGAACTCATGAAATGGGTGCTAAAGTTGTCTTGTCTTCCTGGTTTTTTTTTTTTTTTCCCCTGATCTAGGCAGTTACTCTAACATTAGCATTGGTTCATTACAAATAATGAATTTGGCATAGCAAAGAGTTGTTAGGCTAAAAATAATCATATAGATACATACTTATATATTATATATATATATATATATATACACACACACACACTAATTAGAAAACTAGGATATGAAAGGTTAGCAAGAGATTGTAAGAATTTTGAATTTATGAAGTAATGGAATTGGACTTCAGGTTAATATATCTTTGTCTTTTTTTCTGCAGTTTATAGTGGCTTAGTATATACTGTAGCCAAATACTGACGAAATCATTTGTAACTTTAGGTAAAGGAATATGCTTGACAAAAGAAGTTTCATAAACCAAATAGCCCTGTCATTTATACAAATGGAGACAATGTTCTTCACTAGGATCAAACACCAATTAGAAAACTTGGATGGATCTCAAGGGAATGATGCTGAGTGAAAAAGGACATTTGGAAAAGGTTATAAGCTACACTATTCCATTTAAATAACATTTTTGAAATAACTATAGATATGGAGATTAGTGGCTGCCAGGGATTAGAGCCTGGGAAGGAAGTGTGGGGGAGGTGGGTGTTGTACTGAAGGGGCAGCGAGTAGATGAACGGGGTAGTGGTTACATGAAGTTACACGGGTGATAAAACTGCACAGAACTACATGCGCGCATGTGCACACACACACACCTGTGTCAAAATCTAAGTTTACTATAGTTACGCAAGATGGTATCACTGGGAGAAAAGGTTGTGTGAAAGGTACATGCCACTTCTTATACATTTTTGGGGCAAATTCCTGTGAACTTAGGATTATTTCAAAGTTAAAAGTTCTTAAACATCAGAATTTCCTTGTCACTTTAGAGAAGGGCCTATGCAGGCCAGGAGGAAACCTAAGTGAGATGGCTGCAAAGGTGAAAACTGGCTGATGGCAGCTTCCAGCCATGGTGAGACTCTGTGCCTGGAATTGCTGAGTCTTCTGAGTGCTGTTTTTAGAAAATGCCAGAAATTGAAAATTCAAATAAATATCTCTTGACTCTTATTGACAATTAATCCAAACTGTTTGGAACACTCTATATAAGCCAGACTAAAGACACTTTTGAACAGTGGTGTTGGAGAAGACTCTTGAGAGTCCCTTGGACTGCAAGGAGATTCAACCAGTCCATTTTGGAGGAGATCAGCCCTGGGATTTCTTTGGAAGGAATGATGCTGAAGTGGAAACTCCAGTACTTTGGCCACCTCATGCGAAGAGTTGACTCATTGGAAAAGACTCTGATGCTGGGAGGGATTGGGGGCAGGAGGAGAAGGGGACAACAGAGGATGAGATGGCTGGATGGCATCACCGATTCAATGGACGTGAGTTTGAGTGAACTCCGGGAGTTGGTGATGGACAGGGAGGCCTGGCGTGCTGCAATTCATGGGGTCACAAAGAGTCGGACACGACTGAGTGACTGGATTCAGTAGGGTTGGATTCAGTCTTAATTATTCAGGAGCAAACTCAGCTTTAGGCCAGAGGTTAGGTTTGGCCTCCAGGTGATTCACCCAGCCCTGCCCACCCCACACTGCTCATCTCAGTATGTGACTCAAGCATCTCTGTGCTGGCTTACAGCAGACTGAGAAGTGGGGTTAGGCCACTGATGGAAACGGCACAAGCACCCCCAGTCAGTGATACTTGGGACTCTGGAGAATACGGGTTTGACTGCGGTTCTCCCTGCAGGCTCTGAGCAAGAGCTCCACCCCCACCTCCTGAGCACGGGGCCTAGAAAACAGCAGGTGCTCAGTTTGCCTTTTAGAGGAGCTCATGTGTTCCTCCCCAGCTGTCTCAGTTTTTATTTTTAAAGCTAAATGAGATCTAAAAAAACACTGAGAATATGACCTAGAATCGGGTATCCTGTGCTATAGTTTTCTGGAAGTGAATACAACGGCCTGATGAACATACAATACGGACAGCACCCATCATCTCCATGTTGGTCTGAAACCATGAATGTAAGCCCTCTGCTAATCATTGTGAAGAGCAGAGAGAGGTGCTGATAGGTTATGCTGGGTCTAGTGTCTGAGAGGCTTCATCATCTCTGCCCCTGCTAATGCACAGAGTCCAATCAACCCTTCTTCCCCAACTGCCAACCCGGAGAGCTGACTCGGTAGAACTGAGCAGCACAAAGCTAGCTGCCTGCCCTCTACGGCAATCACATCTGTCAGTGGATAACCTCCCGCTTCCTGCCTGAAACATAACATACTGATCAGACTTTCTCCATGTTCATTCTCTAGTAGACAGAGCACACCCAGTTCCTTTAGGAAGGAGGTGAATAGAAAAACTCCAACTTTTTAAAATTAAAATTTTAATTTAAAAACTTTCAATCTTAAAATTTCACCTCTGGCCCAATTATTCATTCTCAAATTTAAATTATTAATGATTCATCTGTACAATTTCTGTCCTCTTTTCTCCAAAAGCTTGCTATCAAGAGTCCAGGGAATGTTTTCTAATCCTCCTTTAAAAAGGAGTATTTGTAAATAATTCATGATTATAGGTCAATAAAAGAATCTTTTCCAGAATTCCCTGGTGGTCCAGTGTTTTGGACTCTGCTTTCACTAAGGGCCTGGGTTCAATCCCTGTCAGAGAACTAAGATTCCATAAGCTGCATAGTGCAGCTGAAAAAGAAGTCTTTTCCTATTTATTATATTTTTACCAAGCTTTAAAATATGCAGATTTTTAAAGGGTTGGTTCTCAGCCTCAAAATTATGCTAATAAGGTAAGAACAATAATTCATAGTACAGTCACTAATTTCTCTAAGGGGAAATATGCAGAGACCCTGGGCTTCACGTTTGTTTTCAACTAATTATCATGTATTTACTTTTCCATTAGTCCAATAATTTTTCTTTCAATTCCAGAATTAAGCAATAAGACTCTGAATTACATAAAGGCCTGTTTATCATAACAGACACACCCCATCATTCCCCAGTCCTCTGATTTACAGCTCTTAAAATGCACAGTCAAGAGGCTGTCTGTATGCCCTTTTTGTATTTAGACTCCATCATGCAGTCACCTCAATAACTTATGCATTCTCAGAAAGGCTACCTAGCAATTAACTCCAGTCTTTTCTAACTCACCATCTCATTATGTAAAGTGGATCTGAACACAAACTTTATTAGCAACTTTCAATTCTAATTCCTTATTCCCCCTGCCACTCCCACCCCTCCAAGTAATGTCAGTTTATGTGACCGAAATACTCGGGAAAATGGCAGTTAGAGAAAATCCACATTGGGCTGGCAGCACAGTTAGTAATTGGTCTTTCCACGATGGAGCACCACCATAAATTGAGACTGTCATATTTCAGCTAAAGCATGGGTTGCAATTCTTTATAGAAATAGAAATGAATTCTCC
This sequence comes from Nanger dama, assembly GCA_917880005.1. Lineage (NCBI taxonomy): Eukaryota > Metazoa > Chordata > Mammalia > Artiodactyla > Bovidae > Nanger > Nanger dama. The sequence continues at coordinate 1,538,546 of CAKJTW010000107.1, forward strand.
TCACCACACAACATTTAACTCTGTTTGAGAGGAATGAGTAAGTAGGAAAGCTATTGTTTTTATTCTAAAGGTTAAAAAAACCCCACAAACTCAAAAACCTTTGTTAAAAGTGAAAGGAATTTACAGTATCCTTCTTTAAACCCTACAAAAAGGTAGGAAGATGTCTTGCAGATTTCTTTCAAGGGTGTGAAGTACATCAGCCAAAGAGTCGAAATGTGGGTTACTGTACTTGTCCTGACGGGAAGGAGCCCAGGTGGGCTGATGCAGCTAGAGGACAGGCAGCACCTGAATGTGTGAAACACACAGACAGGCAGGCCCCCCCATGGGGGTGGCTGACTTACCAACATCCGGATCCACCGCTTGAACTCTGGTCAACAGAGCTTTGGTGGCCGTGTTCTCATAGACACAGGCGTTATAGTGGTCGGACGAAAACACCGGGGGTTATCATTCACATCCTCCAGGGTCAGACGGACGTCGGATTGGCAGAATCGGCCGCCCCCATCAGTGGCCCTGGCAATGAGGCTGTACGCAGGGACCCTCTCCCGGTCCAACGGAGCCAAAGTTTTTAACTCACCTGTGAAAATAAATGGCCTAGCTTTTCAAAACTGTCTTTCTTCAAAGAGCAAAGAATCGATTACATACAGAACCCGAGTGTAGGAAGGACTGCTGATATTTGGCTCAAGAGCTTCATACATTGAAAAATAGAGCAAGTTCCAATTTTTTAAGCATCAGAGAAAAATATATGGAATTCTGGATACAACAAGAAACCAACAGCATGACCTTCAAAGGAATTAACTCCACCGTGAAGTCTCTTGGAGTCAGGGATTCCTTCTTTTGGCAGGATGGGGAAGCTCCACACCTCCTTAAACCTCACAAGAACTGCTCAGCTCTCTGATGGTCAGCCAGGCCAATGTTTAGACCCAGAAGGGCCAGTCTCTCTGCTTCCAGACACGTAATCTTTTTTTACCCCGTCTTCTAGAGGAAAACAAACAGTCCAAACAGGCGGGCTCCAGCAGAAAGAGGTTACAGAGGAGTCCTATTGTGCCAGGCAAATCCCACTTGCTGGGAGAGTGGAGGGCCAGCAGGCGCTGGGGGGAGGTCCCAGTGGGGGTAACCAAGGAGCCCAGAGCAGACATGCAGGAAGGGGTTTCATAACCATGGAGGGATTAGCACTTTAATCACTGGAGTAGCTATACTGGTCCTGGGTGTCCAGTCCCTGTGGGGATTTCATTGCTGCTTCAATTTCAATGGATACTGACGATGAGCACAGTGACAGACCTGAATAAATGCTGTTTGGTGACAAGTCAGAGTCATGAAATATTATTATGCACTCTCAGTAAAATTAGCAGATATCGCTGGGAGCAAGTCCTCAGTACTTACAAAGCTGTTCTTCCTACAGCTTCCTGAAGGCAGGCAGTTCTCAAATACAGGCTGGATCATTTCCGCCTCCTCAGAAACATCCAGGAGTTTTCAGTTGGGCATTCAGGACCCTCCAAGATCCGACCTAAAGTTATTTTCCCACCACTTTTCTGGTGAGTCATCCTGTGGCTCCTCTGGCCAGTGACAGTGCTGTACACGGCATTTCCTGGAGGCGCCGTGCTCTCTGCCCACGCCACGCCCGTGGCCGGCAGTGACCCACTTTAGCCCCTAGAATCCTGGCTCAGTTCAATTGCTGGTTCTTCTTTACAAGCTTCCTCTTCCCTCTCATCAGAACATTAGCTGCTTTTTCTTCTGTGCTCAGATATAACTCTCCTGATATCTCTCGCAGGCACTCATGTCATTCTGTCTTTCATAACTATTATTATTTCTATTATTATTATTACTGACTCACTGCTCTGTCTTCTCCACTGGGTTACAGTATTGCTTAGAGATGCTTTGAGGGGTTCATGTCAGAGTCTATCACAAATACTCCATAAAGTGTTTTTAGGTCTAGTAGTTAATAAATGCTAGCTATTCAATAAAAAAGTGCCAGGCCTCTATATCCAAGTAGTATATTGCTATGCAACTAAGCCCTTCCCAGTAAGATATAGCTGACATGGGAGTAGGTTATTGAGAAGCCAGTACCTTCTGGAAACTCAGTAGTTAGTGATTATTCACTGCAACCAATACAATTCTGGAAATATGCAAATTTTTAAATCATTACACTTCAATTAAAAATTGTCACTGGATGGGCCAGTCTAGTACACAGCACTGTAATAATTTACCTCCAAAGAAAATGTTTTTTCCTTAAGCTTTGGCCTTCAATGCGGGCAGCTGCCTTCAGTGTACATAACCTTTCACCTTATGAACTTTACCTTAACATGGAAGCAAATCTGAGGTCTTGCAACTAAGCAGAAATGATGAATAAAAACCAGACAAGTGTGTTAATAAGCATAGGAACCAAAAAAGGGTTTCAGCAAGGTGAAACTCTCCTTACTGTGCACTGCTGTCTGGTTTGCATGGAAACCTGCATTTATGATATAATTCTATACATACACCTAATAGGGCAGCGGCTTTAACTCATGGATATGAGAAAGAGGAGACACAGACAGACACAGCTGATTCCCTGGGGCTACTACACGTAGGTCAAGTCAGGGCAAGTTTATAAGTCAAATGAGGTTTGTGTCTTCCAGACACAATGTGCCACTAGTATTTCTTAAGAGTCCAAGACAACAGAGTGCCATATTAAGGCTCTTAGACACCAACTACCCCCTAGTGATAAGACCTATGAAAATTTAATTTCTCTTGTGGATTAACAATGTCATTTCAGAGAATAAATTTTGGCTTACCACTTTCTGGATCTAGAAAAAAATTCGCTGTTTCCAGGCCCATAGAGCGAGTATCGTATATCTCCATTGGGTCCAATGTCAGCATCCTGGGCACTGACCTTCAGGATGATTTTGTTTGATGGAATGTCTTCAGGAAGTAACGCTGTATATGTAACCTGGGCAAAGGCAAAATCATTATTATGTGTGGGGCGATTGCCATATTAGCCTTATAAATGATTTCTTTAAAAGGCAGTCGCATAATTATTCTTCAGTTATGTTTTTCCTTTACTGCAGAATCATCTTACACCATCGGATGAAACATAAACTATCTCTTGCCCTGCCCCTCCCATGCTCATTCATTCAACAAATGCTAATTGAGCCGCTACTATGGGCGAGGTACTATTGAGGTGCTAGGCGTACAATGCAGAAGAAAACAGACAAAAATCCCTGCCCCTGTGGAACTGTGATGCACATCAGATAATGATCAGATCAGATAGTGATCAAGCACCAGGGAGTCCTTGGGACCCTTCAACTTTGAAGAGCCACTACTAACATCTGGCATTAATAAGATTTGCAAAAATTTTCTAAGCTAAAGAACACCAGTATTGTCTCACAGTCCACATGTAAGGAAAAGGTAAATGAAGGGTGATTTAATTTTGGTAAGAAAGAATATAAAGTCAATAACTGACACCTTGGCTCTCATGGTTTGAACTATGGGGAAATGCCACCTCATGAGAAGCCTGGAGACCCAGCTTCATCACCAACATTGCTGCCAGCCAGCTGTATAAACTTACACAACAAAAGTAATTCATACTTTTGAGTGGCCCATTTTTCTTTTATGAAATCAGTAGTTTAGATATGAAAAAAATCACAATATTCTTTATGATTCCTTAGAGAGCTTTTTATTTTAAGAGCCCTGATTTTACCTTCTGTGGGTATTTTTAATGGGCAGAATTAAGTACTGATGGTGCTACCTATACTCTTTCCATGCATATAGTATTTCGTCCTCTTCATGCGTCTATAAAATTGGACTGCACTAATCAAGGAGAAAGGAACAGAATGGAGCCAGGTTTTAAGGAGAAAAACGAAATGGGTTTTGACTTAATTTTAGAGAAGCAGAGTGAAAAGCAGCAATGCAGCATGGCCACAGTCTCACCTGATCACACACAGGGCTGTTGTCATTCACATCACTGACAGTCACTTCCACCACGGCCTGAGTGACAAAGAGCCCATCGGTGGCAGTAATGTTGAGGAAGTAAATGTCTTGTTCTTCTCTATCCAGATGTCTCTTCACGTAGACCTTCCATTCGCTCTGCACCAGGCCCAGGGCAAACCTTCCTCGGGGTTCCCTCCTGCAGTGAAAAGAGAGTTTCTGAAGATGAGCAGTGAAAAGCGTTGATCTCCCCTACAGTGAGAGGTCTGTGCGAGGTCAACCAGGTGCCTCTCAAACTGCATCATTTACGAGGCTGGAAAACCCTGACACTTCCTTTTGATTCTCCTGCAACAGAGCACGATATTTATATGCTTTGCTTGTGTGGAAAGTAAAACAGTAACTTTCCAAGAGAAGAAAATGCACTTAGAGAAGCCGGAGATGATCTCTTGTTTAGCTCCCCTTAAGGACAATCAAATTCAAACTGTGAACAATCAATCTTCTTCTCAGATGATACAATTGTCTTTCCACTCCGTCTCAAGAGAGGATGTAATACTGTATAGCTCTTGTTACCCAGACAATTTCATTAGCCGTTGATTATGCAATCAAGGAAAGGCAGTCAGCTCTATTAAGGAATGGTTTAATGAAGAATGTTTTACTGTGGCTCTTCTTCTAAGGACTAAAATCTGGGGGAGAAAAGTGTGTGTGACAGAGGAAGACCCATTTGGAGTAAAGAGCCCCAGTGAGGGGTTATGAAGGAGGCGCTCAAAGATAAGCACTGCTACTGGGTCAAATTTATCAGAGGGAAGCTGGTGAAAATGGAAGAAAAGGAGAAGAGCTGGAGCGGAACCACTTTTGATGAAGCTGAAGCAATGAAAGTAGTCCCAGCAATATTCCTTTCCCACATCACTGAACTACACGGAGACAAAAGCAGCTTGGAGGAAGGAAGAAGAAAACCATCTTGACCTTCCAAACGTGAAGAAGGAGATAACGTCACTTCAAACATGGAGGAAGACTGGACGAGACAACTGGCCTGAAGCCCAGACTCCAGTCAGATCCTCACCATTTCTTTGGCTTGGGGGCATTCAGCATGTATTTGTCATCTGTTTTGGACCATGTGCTGTGCCACGCAGTGGGGTTACAGCAGGGAACAAAAGTGACAAAAATCCCTGCTTTTGTGGTGGAGTTCACTTTCTGGTGGGAAAGACTGACAATAAACAAATAAGGAAAGCCTACTGCCTGTTGGCTGCTGCTGCCCTGAAAAAGTGGAGCCTTCTCACCTTCTTACAACGAATCTTTAAAAGAGTGCAAGCTGAGATTCAGTTGTGCCTGCCTCTTTGTGACCCCTCCAGGCTCCTCTGTTCATGGGATTCCCCAGGCAAGAATACTGGAGTGGGTTGCCGTGCCCTCTTTTAGAGGATCTTCCCGACCCAGGAATCGAACTTGTGCCTTTTTATGTCTCCTGCGCTGGCAGGCAGGTTCTTCATCACTAGCACCACCTGGGAAGCCCCGGCTTGGACATGACTGTAACCAAGCAGGGTCCCACGAGGCCTTTCCAGAATAGACCACATCCATGTTCTGTCCTCTGCCTGCTTTTTTTAAATTTATTTTTTTATTGAAGGATGATTTGCTTTAAGAATTTTGTTGTTTTCTGTCAATCTCAATATTAATCCGCCATAGGTATACATATATCCCCTCCCTTTTGAAACTCCCTCCCATCTCCCACCCCACTCCACCTTTCTAGGTTGGTACAAAGCCCCTCTTTGAGCTTCCTGAGCTATATAGCAAATTAGCTATCTATTTTACATACGGTAACAAAGCTAGTGGATGTGATGGAATTCCAGTTGAGCTGTTTCAAATCCTGAAAGATGATGCTGTGAAAGTGCTGCACTCAATATGCCAGCAAATTTGGAAAACTTAGCAGTGGCCACAGGACTGGACAAGGTCAGTTTTCCTTCCAATCCCAAAGAAAGGCAATGCCAAAGAATGCTCAAACTGCCACACAATTGCACTCATCTCACATGCTAGTAAAGTAATGCTCAAAATTCTCCAAGCCAGGCTTCAGCAATACATGAACCGTGAACTTCCTGATGTTCAAGCTGGTTTTAGAAAAGGCAGAGGAACCAGAGATCAAATTGCCAACATCTGCTGGATCATGGAAAAAGCAAGAGTTCCAGAAAAACATCTATTTCTGTTTTATTGACTATGCCAAAGCCTTTGTGTGGATCACAATAAACTGTGGAAAATTCTGAGAGAGATGGGAATACCAGACCACCTGACCTGCCTCTTGAGAAATCTGTATGCAGGTCAGGAAGCAACAGTTAGAACTGGACATGGCACAACAGACTGGTTCCAAATAGGAAAAGGAGTACGTCAAGGCTGTATATTGTCACTCTGTTTATTTAGCTTATAAGCAGAGTATATCATGAGAAAAGCTGGGCTGGAAGAAACACAAGCTGGAATCAAGATTTCTGGGAGAAATATCAATAACCTCAGATATGCAGATGACACCACCCTTATGGCAGAAAGTGAAGAGGAGCTAAAGGGCCTCTTGATGAAGGTGAAAGAGGAGAGTGAAAAAGTTGGCTTAAAGCTCAACATTCAGAAAATGAAGATCATGGCATCTGGTCTCATCACTTCATGGGAAATAGATGGGGAAGCAGTGAAAACAGTGTCAGACTTTATTTTTTTGGGCTCCAAAATCACTGCAGATGGTGATTGCAGCCATGAAATTAAAAGACGCTTACTCCTTGGAAGAAAACTTACGACCAACCTAGATAGCATATTCAAAAACAGAGACATTACTTTGCCGACTAAGGTCCGTCTAATTAAGGCTATGGTTTTTCCAGTGATCATGTATGGATGTGAGAGTTGGACTGTGAAGAAGGCTGAGCGCCGAAGAACTGATGCTTTTGAACTGTGGTGTTGGAGAAGACTCTTGAGAGTCCCTTGGACTGCAAGGAGATCCAACCAGTCCATTCTGAAGATCAACCCTGGGATTTCTTTGGAAGGAATGATGCTAAAGCTGGAACTCCTGTACTTTGGCTACCTCATGTGAAGAGGTGACTCATTGGAAAAGACTCTGATGCTGGGAGGGATTGGGGGCAGGAGGAGAAGGGGACGACAGAGGATGAGATGGCTGGATGGCATCACAGACTCGATGGACGTGAGTCTGAATGAACTCTGGGAGATGGTGATGGACAGGGGAGGCCTGGCGTGCTGCAATTCATGGGGTCACAAAGAGTCGGACACGACTGAGCCACTGAACTGAACTGACTGACTGAATGTAAGTTTCCATGTTATTCTTTCCATACATGTCACCCTCTCCCCCTGTCCATAAGTCTATTCTCTATGTCTGTTTCTCCATTGCTCTCCTATAAATCTACCTGCCTTTTCTCTGTAGGAGTACTTTAGTCAAAGAATAAATTTAATCCAAGAAGTGAGAAAATGCAGAAAGGAAAACAAGCAAGAAAAAATGATAAATGTTTTAGCCATTAATCAAAATAAAGGACCTTTAGTTCCTCCTTGGGGACTATAGATAACATTCTGAGCCATGTCCTTTGAGTTGTTTTGCAGATACTGAACCTTCCAGGTCAAAGAAGTTAACTATGCTACCCACAAGCACGTAGACTCTAAACTAGTTGAAACCAGAAGGTTGATGATGCTGACTCATCATCACCATCTCAACCAACTGGAAGAATTTCCACGGCTGATCATGCCCTGCTCCTTAAACACTGCCCACTCCCCAGGGTGGAATACACAGTCCTGGGGGCATGAGCCCACTGTGGCCCCCTTTGCCTGGCAATGCAATAAAGCTATTTCTTTCTACATTGCCCCAAACTGGCTTTTTGAGATTTAATATGGCACCGGTGCATAGTTCAGTTCAGTGCAGTCACTCAGTCATGTCCAACTCTTTGCGACCCCATGAACCACAGCAAGCCAGGCCTCCTGTCCATCACCAGCTCCCAGAGTCCACCCAAACCCATGACCATTGAGTTGGTGATGCCATCCAGCCATCTCATACTCTGTCATCCCCTTCTCCTCTTGCCCTCAATCTTTCCCAGCATCAGGGTCTTTTCAAATGAGTCAGCTCTCTGCATCAGATGGCCAAAGTACTGGAGCTTCAGCTTCAGCATCAGTTCTTCCAATGAATATTCAACTGATTTCCTTTAGGATGGACTTGTTGGATCTCCTTGCAGTCCAAGGGACTCTCAAGAGTCTTCTCCAACACCACAGTTCAAAAGCATAAACTCTTTGGTGCTCAGCTTTCTTTATAGTCCAACTCTCACATCCATACATGACCACAGGAAAAACCATAGCCTTGACTGGATGGACCTTTGTTGACAAAGTAATGTCTCTGCTTTTGAATATGATATCTAGGTTGGTCATAACTTTCCTTCCAAGGAGTAAACATCTTTTAATTTCATGGCTGCAATCACCATCTGCAGTGATTTTGGAGCCCAGAAAAATAAAGTCAGCAACTGCTTCCACTGTTTCCCCATCTATTTCCCATGAAGTGATGGGACCAGATGCCATGATCTAGTTTTCTGAATGTTGAGCTTTAAGCCAACTTTTTTACCTCCTCTGTAACACTGGTGCACAGAGGCTGGATTCTGGCGATTCAACCATGGGCTAAATGAACCATAGTGGACAGATAGTGCAGAGAAGCTGAGGGCTGCACATTCCTCCAGGGCAGTGATTCTCAACTGAGAGTGGCTAGTCCTATTATCCCCAGGACACTTGTCAATGCCAAGAGACATTTCTGAATGTCCCATTAGGGGTGATGCTAATGGCCAGGCTACTGGAATCTACTGAGTAGAAGCCAGTGGTGCTGGTAACCATCCCACACTGGCACCTGCAGCAAGGAATGGCCGCCCACACCAGAGACTTATCGGCCCTCAAGGCCAATCTGCTGAGGTTGAGAAAAATGCTTTGGTGAGGCATGGGTTCTCCCTGGGATATCACTTTTCTCTACCACTGACTAGGATTCAATTAGGCTTCAGTCGAATATGATTTCAGCATGCACAAATGTAACCTCTCCACTAAATGCTTTCAGTGCAGGCCCACACTGTTCTTTTGTGAAATAAAATGATTAATGGTCCTTTGTTCATCTGTGGCAGCACAGCCAAGTTGTGTTACATCAAGAGCAAAAGTTAAATCTAATTAAAATCAGTTGGTGGTTGGCACGGCTAATAGTAACAGTAGCTTGAAGCTATTCTGTTCTCATTACTTTGGTAAAGTCGATGGGATAGTCCCTTAAAGAATCCACTGAGAATTCAGAGACAACGTGTAAATAATTAAAGTTGAGTATTTAACTGTTCTTCCAAATAGAAAAGTATCCCTTCCAATGCCTAAGAAGCAGCTTTTTGTCTGAAACTGAATGCAAATAAATCAAAGTGATACTGTACTCACGTTTCTTTCCTCACCATGATCGTTCATGTCTTTACTGCAGAAATATACATTTTAATGTAAAACAACAACAACACACACACACAATGGAAGGCATCAGAAAAAGCATAAATGCATTAAGACCTTTAAACAGAAAACAGCCTTAAGAAAGCAGTTGCGTAAAGAAGAGGAGTCTGCAGGGAGATGTGAAGGTCCTGGGCACAAGCACAGATGCTCTCCTGTGGGTCTTATTCTGTGGTGATTAATTAACTTTCTCACTAAAGTACTTAAGAAGATTTTGCATCCTAAGGGCATTCTAATTAATTCATTTTTCACTTTGAATAATGTTGTTTTTCTAAAGGGAAGCCACCTGACTACAAGTATGGATGGATTCTTTGAAATTTTTGGCACTTGGCTTATGTTCTGCCTTTGAATGGCACAACATCAAAATATTAGCTTTAGAACCCCCAAACAGGAAGACTGCTCCCACAACACCAACCTCTCCTCTTAGAAGTTGAAGGCCTTCACCCCTGGAAAGTGACCCCTGATCAGTGATACTCCATTTTCACTCTGACACAAGATGCTCAGAGCAGTGGTGACATGTGTGTGTGTGTGTGTGTGTGTGTGTGTGTGTGTGTGCATTCTGTGTGACCTCACTAGTCTATCTTGGCTTTCCTATTGAACTGTTATTTACTATTTGGAAAGACAGAAAAGGGATCCAAAAAATTTGCCATGTCAGGACACATACCCTTTGACTTGGAGTTATAATTTAAGATTTTTCAACAAAAACAAAAATCACACCCTCTGATATGTGTTTGTGTGTGTGTGTGTGCATGCATCTGAGTTTTTATTACCAGGAAAAACTTGTAAATAAAGCTATTTATTTTCTTACCATTACAAAAAGTAGGAAAAAGGAATATACTTAAAAATAAATTACTCTATCAAAGCACAAATGCATTAAGACCATTAAACAGAAAACAACATTAAGAAAACAGCTCCATAAAGAAAAAGAGTAGTAGTGTGGAAAGGAAGTGTTGGTTTTTTTTCCATTAAAATGTATATTTCTCCAGTAAAGACATGAGTGATAATGGTAAGGAAAGAAAGGTGAGTAAAGCATCACTTTTATTTATTTATATTCATTTCAGACAAAAAGCTTCTTAGGTGTTCTGCTATTTTTATTTCTTCAACTGAGATATTTGTCTGGACTCCTTTTAAATTTTATTTCTTTATTCTGGCTACTCTGTGTAGCATGTGGGATCTTAGTTCCCTGACTGGGGACCAAACTTGTGTCCCTTACGTGGAAGCAAGGAGTCTGAGTCTCAGCCACTGGACTGCCAGCAAAGTTGGACTTTTTTTCAAATGATAAAAATTGACTGAGTATCAATCTGGGTCATCTGGCACAAGCAAACTAATGAACTTTAAAATAAGGCTGAGTTAGTAACAAGTAAAGAACTGAGTTGTCTCAGCCCCAGAGAGGTAAGATAACTCCTCAAACCCTCATCTCATGTCTTTATCCCCTACTCTTACCCCTCTTCCATGCATGTGTGGGTGCTAAGTCGCTTCAGTGATGTCTGACTCTGAGACCCCATGGACTATAGCCCACCAGACTCCTCTGTCCATGGAATTCTCCAAGCAAGAACACTGGCGTGGGTTGCCATGCCCTCCTCCAGTGGATCTTCCCGACCCAGGGATCGAATCTGTGTCTCCTGTGGCTCCTGCACTGCAGGTGGATTCTCTACCACTGAGCCACTGGGGAAGCCTGCCCCCTGTCACCTTCCATCTTTCTTTAGGAAGTGAAGCATAGAATGAACACCAAGGGCAGCAGACTTACCTGTAATATGGTAGCTCACTTGGCGATTGACATCAGACGTGTCTCTGTCCCACGTGCTGAGGACAGCTACCACCTCGCCTGGAGGGTCGCTCTCCTTCACATTCCCTCGGTACACCTCGTGGGCAAAGACTGGAGCATTGTCATTTATATCTGTCACCGTGACAGACACCAGTGCCGTGGAAGAAAGAGAGAAGGCTTCCCCAAGGTCGGAGGCCACCACGGAGAAGGTGAACATGGGGTCTGTCTCGTGATCCAGGTCCTTCAGGGTACTGATCCAGCCTGTGTTGCTGTCAATGCTGAAGGCTTCCATCACCTTCTCGGGCTGGGCATCTGAGTGGAGGGAGTAGGTGACCTGCCCGTTGGCTCCCCAGTCCACATCCATGGCTCTCACCTGTGTTAGTTTGGTGCCCACGGGCATCCCTTCCATGATGACTGTCTCGTAGTTTGAAGTTTCAAAGACTGGCTTGTTGTCATTCAGATCCAGTACCTTGATGTCTACATCCACTGTGAACACCACGTCTACTTTGTCCAGAGGTACAGTGGCTGCCACTTTGAAGTGAAAAGCTGGGCTGACCTCATGGTCAAGACGCTTGTCCAGCTTGATGGTGCCTGTTTCCTGTTCTATGATGAAGACATTGCCTTTGTTATTTTCCAGCCGCTCCCCATTAACTGTGCTGAACTTGACCTTCTGAGTGGGCAAAACCCTCAGGGTATCCACTGTGCTCCCAATGGTTGCATCTTCTGACACGGTGAAGACATACTGAGACTGGGTAAAGGAGGGCACGGACGTTTCAGGGGTAAGACGTGGATGTAGACAGGAATGAGGGAGTGCTTCACTGGGATGCCCCCGTCCACTGCTTTGACAAAGAAGGACAGCACTGTGTTCTTCAGCTGGTTAAAGTGGCCCTTGGTGACCATCCAGCCATTGTCAGGGTCGATTTCCAGGAGGTCAGCCACTGAGACCGAGGCCTCACTATAGAGGGAATAAGTAATCCTTGCATTTGCTCCATCATCTGGGTCCATGGCTTGGACCTGTGTGACCAGGTGGCCCCGCCCGACATCTGCCCTGACGCTGGCTCTGTATTCCACTGTCAAGAACTGGGGGGCATTGTCATTTTCATCTACCACAATCACCCTCACCGTACAGAAAGTTGTTCTTCCTCCACCATCGAGGGCCCTCAAAAAATACTGATGTCTCCCTTCCAGAGGGTTTTCCCTGTCAAGCCTTTCTGTTGTGGTGACCTGTCCATTGCCATCTATGAGGAATCTATCCTTAGCAAAGTCATTGATGATGGCATAGCTGATCTGCCCATACATCCCTGGATCCCCATCCGTGGCCCGAACGTGGATTACCTTCGTCCCAGCAGCTGCGTTCTCTCTCACCTCAGCTACATAGGTGCTCTGTGAAAAGGCAGGGCTGTACAGGTTGGCTCCAAGGACCCTGATATGCACTTGGGCGGTGCTCGTGAACAACCCATCAGAGACTGACACGTTGAGACTATACAGAGGTTCCATCCGCTGCTTGCGGTGGTTGGACAGTGTAATGATGCCACTCTTGCTGTCCATCAGAAAGCTCGTCCGGTCATTCCCAGATAAAATGCTGTATTCCAACCGGTCAAAGTCAGAGCTGTCTGCATCGGAGGCTTGCACACAGGTTACAAAATGGCCCCGGGGGGCTAATTCACTCACGTATGACTCATAAATGAGCTGATTAAAGACTGGAGGGTTGTCGTTTACGTCTGAGATATAGATATGAACCAGGACCTCGCTGCTCAGTGATGGGAAGCCATTATCTGTGGCTCTGACTTTCAAAGTGCAGTGTTGCACGGACTCGTGGTCCAGCATCCGCGCGGTCAGGATCAAGCCACTTGCACTGTCTATGTGGAAATAATCCGTGCTGTTGTAAGTATCCTGGACAATCTGATAATGGACCATTTGATTGTTCCCTGAGTCTGCATCAGTAGACACAACTTGTAAAACAGGTGTCCCAATGAGAGACGCTTCTGATAAAGTTATATTGTATGTGGGTTGACCGAAAATAGGGGGTTGTCATTCACATCATTAACAAGCAGGTCAATGGTAACTTCAGCCCTGGCCCCAGTAAGCGCATCACTGGCTCTTACTGTCAACTTGTAAACTGATGTCATTTCATAATCCAAAGGGCTAATGACTTTCAGGACCCCAGTGTCAAAGTCAATGTTAAATTGTTTATACAGATCCCCATCAATAATGATATATATGATGCCTTGCCCTTCTGGACTGGTGGCGTTGATGCTTAGAATGGGGGGTGTCCATGTCAATGTCTTCATTGACAGATGCTGTATAAAAGGGCTTATCAAACACAGGCATCGCTTTGTTGACAATAGTGATGGGAAGTTCCACGGATGTGGACAAAGAGGGCTTCCCACCATCTCTGGCTAGGATGGTGACTCCATACTCAATGTTGGACAAGTCTGAGTTGAATGCTTCTTTTAAAATAACATTCCCTGAATTAGGGTTAATTTCGAAGTGGCCATAGTCGTCCTGTAGGACGTAGGTCACTTCTCCATTTGCACCTTTGTCTTTGTCGATGGCTGTCACTCGGTAAATCAGAGTGCCAGGCTCAGCATCAACCTGTACGGCAGCGTAGTAAGGGAGACCCACGAAGACTGGGGAGTTGTCATTTATGTCTTTGATGCTAACCCTGACCACCACCCTCGCCACCCGTAGATGGTCAAGCTCTCGGCTGGCTTCCACCACCAGCTCATATAATTCCTGCTCCTCACGGTCAAAGGGGACTCCGGTGGTCTGAATGACCCCTGAGGTAGATTTTATCTTGAACTTGTTTCCTGGGTTTAAGATGCTATATTTTAAGGGCTCATTAAGGCGATTGCCAACTGCGTTGACAACAGCAACTTTGGTTATGTTAGTGTTGTTCTCTGAAATGGAGGTGGAGTAAAAGTTTTGAGTAAAGTGGAGGCCACTGTCCATGGCTTCTTTAACCAAGATGGTGACCATGGATGTGCTGTAGAACTTTCCATCAGACACCTTCACTATCAGCATGTAGTGATCTTTGGAGAGGTTGTTGTTTTTCACGGTGAGCACTCCACTATTTGAGTCAATTAAAAAATGATCCAAGCTGCCTTCCATTAGGCTGTATGTCAGTTCAGGAGGTACCTCGGAGTCAGGATCTGTGGCACTAACCTTCAGAACCTCCACTCCGACATAGGTCGGTAGAAGTAAGACAGTCTCAAACACAGCCTGAGTGAACACAGGTGGGTTGTCATTCACATCCGTCACCTCTATGTTAACTTCAACGGGACTCTCCGCAGTCAGCTGGGGGCTGCCACTGTCTCTCACGTGCACATGGAAAAGGAAATGGGCGATGGCCTCATGGTCCAGGTTGGCAATTGTTCTGATTGCCCCTGTGCTGGAGTCCACTGTGAAGAACTTCTTGGCCGTGGACTCCACAATCTGATACACAAGCAGAGCGTTCCGGTTGCTGTCGGCATCAGTGGCTCGAATCACCAGTGGGCTGTTATCCAAACTCCTGACAATGCTATTGATGGGGGCTGCCTCGCTGAGGCTGCCTGAATATTGAGAAAAGAGAAAACTGGTACATTGTCGTTTTCATCAACAATCTGAATATTGACTGTGACGTTGGAAGCCATTCCTGCCATGTTGGTGGCCTGGACAATGAGCTGGTAAGAGGAAGTCCGCTCATAATCCAGCGCCTTCCGAGTGGTGATGACTCCAGAATAGGGGTTTATGGTGAAGATCCCATCAGCATTTCCATCTTTCACTTCATAAATGAGAGTGGATTGACTGATGGCAGAGATTAGAATGACAGATGTTCCAACATCAACATTTTCGTTCACTTCTGCTTGGTAGTCTTTGTGAGTGAACCTGGGGTTAGAATTATCAGACATGGTGACAGAAATCCGCACGATGGCGGTGGCAGACATAGGTGGGGAACCCTGATCCGTGACTTTGACTGACAGGACAAACTGACCCATTGTCGTCATGTCTGGCTCTTTGGAAACAGTGATGATGCCCAGGACCGGTTCAATCTTAAATGTGTTCCCAGTATTCCCTGCAATGGAGAAATCAACAAGAAAATGAGTTCAAGTGGGTCATTTTCTGAAGATTAACTCTTTATCTTGAGGCTACTTTACACAGCATGGCAAATAGAAGCAATTATTTGTTTTCACTCCACCTTATCCTGAAACAAAATGAGAGACTTCCTAAAAGGATATTTTAAAGACTTTGAAATGAATTTTCCAGTGCATTGTGAATTTCAGATTAGTAGCTTCTTAATCCAGGTTAACAAGAAAAACAGCCCAGCACTTATGTAGTTTCAAACTGGGAAATAAGAGTTTGCAGGAAAGACTTTTCTAATAAGAATGCTTAGGACTTTCTTATTCCCAGATTGGCCTGGCGCATGCCAGTGACCCTGGTAAAAAGGCATTTATCCCGAAATCAGTGACACAATTCCATGTTCTGTGCTGTAAGAAAAAAGGTTGTAGGAATCGCGTCAGAACAGTATCACATAATCATTTGGTTTAAGATAATCCCAAAGGTAAGTTTTGCTGCATGGAATTGGTATTGTTTCATATCATCAGGATCAACTTCATTCCCAACACTACTTGAGTGAGGGGGAGAGGTTTTGTTGCTCAGGCATGGAAAATTCTTCTCAAGTCATTATTTGCTTTGTAAGCTGTGAGAATTTTTTCCGAATCCCCTACACTTCAACACACACACACACATGCACACATGGAGGTAACAGTGGACATAAACAATGACAAGGCACTTGCTTCAATCAGTAGCCATTCTGTCTGCTAACCTTTTGAGAAGTTTCTGGTGAAGCACAGAACTGTTCGTCAGAAGGGGCACTGAAACCAAGAACTTGAGGCATAAACCTCAGGAGACTGAGAGGAGGCAGCCTCAGTGCACCCTGCGCACCCTGACGCTGCGGAAGCTGAGGCCTGCCTCTGAGACAGGCGGGGGTGATATCCGGGACTGTGGAGGGTAGGAAAGAGGAGGAGAGAATGGGGGCACAAAATGCGAAAGTGCCGAGAACGCGGCACACAGGTCACTAACACGGGGAGCAGCGTCCTCCACCATATGGCTTTTTGCTTCTTGAGGGGCTTTCTCCTACTTCTCAAACAACACACAGACTTCCGGGTCCTCATTTTTTTACATCACAAGTTAAAAATCTATGTTATTCAAATATATCTGAGTTTTTCTTAATTTTTGAAGTTCTATAGCATGGCAGCATACAGAGAGTTTAAATGTCATTATCATTACAATAGGCTCCAGGATTGAGAAGGCAGGTAAGTGCTTATTGAAATATGGAGCTTCCCCGGTGGCTCAGTGGTAAAGAATCTGCAGGCCAATGCAGGAGACATGGGTTTGATCCCTGACTCAGGAAGATCCCCTGGAGTAGGAAATGGCAACCCACTCCAGTGTTCCTGCTTGGGAAATCCCATGGACAGAGGAACCTGGTGGGCTACAGTCTCTGGGGTCACAAGAGTCAAAATATGCAATAAATACGGCTATTTACACACTTCTTACTATGTACTTCTTAATCAAACTTTTCCAAGTCTGAAAACAAAAATGTCATGTTCCCGTGAAGTCTATTTGTATGTTTGTTTATTTCTTGAGAGGGAGCAAATCTAACAGAGGTAAAGAATTTGATTCTGACCCCAAATGTGGACACGCCACCTGAACATGACCATTTCATGACAACAAGAAGGCGAAGGAGCTCAGGAAGAAGCATGCGAATTTTCAGTGAATGGTACTGTGGAATTGAGTGTGCTGTGAGTGTGCTGTGAGTGTGAGGGTCTGTGAATCAGACCCTCACAAGAAGGCAGGAATCATTTCACTTCAGCATCTCAGGGGAGGCAACTATAGAGATACCTGACATGCAGGCCTGAATGCTACATCCTCATTATGGGGCCCCACGTGGAGTTTTTAGGTGAGACCTTTCTTCCTTTATGTGAGACCTTTCTTCCTCCAGGCTCAGGACATAACAGCAAGATACACATGGCAGGGATGAAAGAGGCCCAGCCTTTGACCCTGAGTAGCGCCGTTCTACTCGGTGGTCCTGGGGCTGTTGATCTCCTTGTACCCCACCCCAGGATGCTGTCCAGCGGCTGCTTTGTCTCTCTCTCTCTTCAGCACACTGTCCTGCTTACTTGGAATCCATTTCCTGCTTACTCTCTTCTGCTCTACTTGAATCTTTGGAAGCTAATCTCTGCTTGTTTGCTTGGAATTTATGCCAATGCAGGAGATGTGGGTTCTATCTCTGGACTGGGGAGATCCCCTAGACAAGGAAATGGCAACCCACACCATTATTCCTCCTAGGAAAGCCCATGGCCAGAGGAACCTGGTGGGTGACATCATGGGGTTTCAAAGAGTCAGACATGATTTAGCGACTCAGCAATAACAACAGTATGGCTTCTTACAGACTTTTCGGCAGCTAGGCAAAAGCTGCTGATGTTGCCACCATTATGAATCTGGTACACAGCACACTGCCTGCACAAAAAAGGGAGCTCAATAAACATTTGCTGAATGACTGAGAGAGGTAGACCCAAAAAGAGTAACTTTCCATCTGTATCTATCTTGGCGTCTAATACGCACGCTCCCCCCGTCGTAACTTAGCTCTTTCCTAGTCTTGATCTCTCCTGTACTGCCCTCTCTCCAAGCCAACTGTGAACCACTGCTGGCACCAAATGTCACCCCTGAACCAAATATAAGACCTGAAGTTCTGCACTTGATTCTACTTCAGTCCTGTGGGTAAAAACAAAAAGCTTCAGGGACTTCTTTGGAGATCCTGCGGCTGGGACTCTGAGCTCCCAAGGCAGGGGCCCAGGTTTGATCCCTGGCTGGGGAACTAGATCCCACGTGCCCCAATGAAAGATCCCTCAGGATACAACCGAGACTTGGTGCAGCCAAAGTAATTAATTAATTAAAAAAAGAAAAGCTTCAGTAGTTACTCCAGGCCAGGCAGGGGATAGGAAATATATTGCTGTTGTTTAGTCAGTCATGTCTGACTCTTTGCGACCCCACTGAGTGTAGCCCACCAGGCTACTCTGTCCATGGCATCTTCCAGGCGAGACTACTGGAGTGGGCTGCCATTTCCTTCTC
The DNA here is from genome assembly GCA_917880005.1 of Nanger dama. Lineage (NCBI taxonomy): Eukaryota > Metazoa > Chordata > Mammalia > Artiodactyla > Bovidae > Nanger > Nanger dama. Next base: position 1,556,790 of record CAKJTW010000107.1, read on the forward strand.
CAGGGATCTTCCTGACCCAGGCGTGGAACCCGAGTCTCTGTGTCTCTTGCATTGGGCCACCAGTGTAGCCTTAAAAACAGACCCCCAGTAAACAGAGTGAAATCTTGCTCACTGAGCTTTGTGAGAGCACTTCAGTGAGTTGAGTTGGGCCTGACTTAGCGACTAAACAACAACAACACTTTACACCAAATCTGTTATTTGCTTCAAACTCCTGAACTAGCTGGGAGCTGCCTGTCTTCTACCATGATCTGCAAAGAAACTTGGCTTAACCAGAACCAGTCCAGGTCAAGCATAGGTCGATCTGTCCTGTAATTCTCATTAGCTTTTTACACATCTAATCAAAGTTTATTCTTTGAGATACGAAGCATGCCTTGCGTTTTCTGGAAATTCAAGTTTTTTGTATGAAATAAATTTTAAGGGCGGGGGGTACTTTCTGCCTAGCTTTAATTGAAGAAATGACTGAATTCTTTCTCTATGATTAGCACTCGGCTACAGTCTTTGGAAGCTGAAAGATAAACAACACAACTTTCAACTTTCTACCCTTAAATTACTCTTGGAGAACCCACAAATTGGTTTTGAAATTGTCTGGTTATCTGAGAGGAGAAGTAGTAACCCTAATGACAAATATAAAAAAACAAGTAGATACATGGACAAATGCCTGGAAGATGTTAAGCAAAGCTGAAATAAAACCATACACCTAAATGATTACAATGATATAAAAGAAGGTATATGCATAAACGAATGAGGAGAAAAGAAAAAACATACATGATTAGCGGAGAACTATACAATGAATATAAAGAGTTATTGAATTGCCATGTTTTCCCTATATTATTTGTGAAACTAAAGGAACAAGGACTGAATAACAAAATAATTAAAATGGCCTGTGATAAACAAGAAATGCAAAATAGCATTTTAAAAAAGTACTGTGAGGCTTGGCCTTCCCAGGTGGCACTAGTGGTAAAGAACCCGCCTGCCAAGGCAGGAGACCCAGGGGACATGGGCTTGATCCCTGGGTCAGGATGCTCCCCTGGAGGAGGGCACGGCTCCCCACTCCAGTGCTCTTGCTGGGGAATCCCATGGACAGAGGAGCCTGCTGGGCTACAGGGGCACAGGGCTGCACATGACTGAAGCAATTTAGCACACATCTATGCACACACGCACTGTCAGGCTTTAGGCTGAAAGGAAGCTCTATGGAAAACTGGAAAAGAAATGGACAAATTCTCTTGAGGCACCTGGCTGTTATGAACCCATGTCTTTTCTTGTTTTATTTATTTATTTATTTTTGGTATAGAGTTTACACGGACTCATGTAAAATGTCAGTGTCTAATACAGGAAATAGTTTTATAGTTTTATAGTGTCATTCAATAGAGGGGCTATTTTTAAAGAAGGTTGTTGGCTTTTTTTCCTAAAAATTTTTAGTCCAAAGTTGTCATTCTAGCATTCATATTTTAATTCAACCACTCTCAAAAATGCTCCTTATTTAAATCAAGAGAAAGAAGCCTTTCCAGCACTAGCATGAAAGGAGACCGCATTTGGCATTATGCACGACAGGCATAATGTTGCAGAACATTTTGGAAATATGTGGCTTGAATGTTCAAAAAAGACAGAACAGGGAAAGGAAAACTGAGCAGAAAAAGGATCTTTGTAATTTTTAGGCTTATGGTCCTCTCCTTGCTTGGACATTCATCTCTTCTGTCATAAGTGTTTTCTAAGTGTCCATCTGCGGACCATCAGTAAACTATAGTATTGCCTTCTAGATATTAAAATTGAATTTTTAAAATACTCTCAAGTTTTAACAACACAAGAGCCTGTATTTATTTATCTGTTAAGCAGGCTGTTGAGTACCTACCCACTACTATGCTACTCATATCACCTCCAATGAAGGGAGTTTGTGCTAACTAGGGTGTGAGGGGTGTAGGCATTTTGAAGCCCACAGCCCACAGCCCACCCACTGACAAGTAAACAATGATCTTTAAGATTCAATTCACAGAAATGTCTGGCAGCCCTCCTATGATGAGAGGCTTTGGTTATTTCAGTCTGAGGCCACGGGCTTGTTGACCCATCAGAAAAAGCCAGAGAGTTTATTATGCAGTCTTTTCTCTTCTCCATTCCAGAAAAATCTGAGATTGAACACAATAAAAGGAAACTTTCTTTGCTGTCAATGATGGAAAACATATTACTGAAATGCCAAGAACTTAATACACTATCACTGAGCAAACAGGGCAGTTGCTTGGCCAAAAATCCATTTGGAGACATGCCAATGGTAACTATGAGAATTTTACACAGTGATAAATACTACTGAGGGTCCGGTGCCATGCATGGCGCTGCCGTCCGCAGCAGCTCTCACCTGCTTCTATGGTATACATGAGTTCTGCATTTTCCCCTTTGTCTTTGTCCAGAGCCGTCACCTGCAGTACAGCTGATCCCAGAGCAGCCGATTCAAACACAGACGCTTCATAGAGTGGGTTGGTGAAATAAGGGCTGTGGTCGTTAGCGTCTTCCACATTCACAATGACTCGGGCCAAGTTTCTTCGATAAGGAAACTCCTGATCTCTGACCTTGAGGCAAAATACAAGAAGCAATAGGACTAAAATCTTTAAGTTTCAAAGAATTCACATGGCTGTGCCTACAGTGAAATCAAAATGAAACCATGCACGGAAGGTGCTTGACCCACTCCCAGGCCGAGGTGGTTCTCAGTAACTAACAGCGCTTCTAGCAAGCAAGGGCACCGATTGTGAACACGGTGAGAGCTGGGGCCACACTGTATTGCTCAGCATTACGCCCGGCCTCTGGCCTGTGTCCAGTTCATGCTTGTGGAACTGAAGCCTGACTATCACAAACGCAGCATTTCCCTCTGGTCTCCCTCACCCAGCCCTCTGTAATTTGCCTGAACAGTTGCTAATGGAATGGTGGATGGCGGCTCTAGGCACTGTCATTCATTCATTCATTCAACAAACATGTACTATCATCTATTATCTATTAAGCTCCAGGATGGCCCCAGTTGTTTCAGCACTCATTAGATACAGTTCCCACCCTCAGTAGTTGACTAGGGAATGCAAACAAGTAAGTAGTCAGATAAAAGGCAAAAAGATAAACGCCAAAATATGAGTAAGCAGTAAGAAGAATGTAGCCTAGCTTACAAAACCAAGTAGAAGTGGTAAAATGCTGGGGGAGGTGGTGTGTGGCATATATTTCAGGCAAGAGGAACCAACATAAATAAAGGTCCAGAGCTGAGAGAGAATCCTAACCACTGGGAAGATGAACCAAATCTTAATTTCTAAAATGTGACACCCCCACACGGTGAAATACCAAAGAACCTTGCCTGACTGCTTTAAAGTTCCCCCTGGTTTGCATATGGCAGGAGCTTAGTCCAGTTCAGTTCAGTTGCTCAGTCATGTTTGACTCTTTGCGATCTCATGGACTGCAGGACGCCAGGCTTCCCTGTCCATCACCAACTCCCAGAGCTTAGTAAAACTCATGTCCATTGAGTCAGTGATGCCACCCAATCATCTCATCTTCTGTCGTCCCCTTCTCCTCCTGCTCTCAATCTTTCCCAGCATCAGGGTCTTTTCCAGCAAGTCAGTTCTTCTCATCAGGGGGCCAAAGTATTGGAGTTTCAGCTTCAGCATCAGTCCTTCCAATGAATATTCAGGATTGATTTCCTGTAGGATGGACTGGTTGGATCTCCTTGCAGTCCAACGGACTCTTAAGTCTTCTCTAAAACCACAGTTCAAAAGCATCAGTTCTTCAGTGTTCAGCTTTCTTTATAGTCCAACTCTCACATCCATACATGACTATTGGAAAAAATATAGCTTTGACTAGATGGACCTTTATTGGAAAAATAATGTCTCTGCTTCTTAATATGCTGTCTAGGTTGGTCATAGCTTTTCCTCCAAGGAGCCAGTGCCTTTTAATATCATGGCTGCAGTCACCATCTGCAGTGATTTTGGAGCCCAAGAAAATAAAGTCTGACACTGTTTCCACTGTTTCCCCATCTATTTCCCATGAAGTGATGGGACCGGATGCCATGATCATCGTTTTCTGAATGTTGAGCTTTAAAGCAGCTTTTTCACTCTCCTCTTTCACTTGCATCAAGAGGCTCTTTAGTTCTTCTTCACTTTCTGCCATAAGGGTGGTGTCATCTGCATATCTGAGGTTACTGATATTTCTCCTGGCAATCTTGATTCCAGCTTATGCTTTATCCAGGCCAGCTTTTCACATGGATGTACTCTGCATAAAAGTTAAATAAGCAGAGTGACAATATACAGCCTTGACATACTCCTTTCCCAATTTTGAACCAGTCCTTTTTCCATGTTCAGTTCTAACTGTTGTTTCCTGACCTGCATACAGATTTCTCAGGAGGCAGGTCAGGTGGTCTGGTATTCCCATCTCTTGAAGAATTTTCCACAGTTTGTTGTGATCCACACAGTCAAACCAGTCTACTTTAGTGTAGTCAATAAAGCAGAAATAGATGTTTTTCTGGAACTCTCTTGCTTTTTTGATAGTCCAACGGATGTTGAGCTTGTGAGATGAGGGCACTTGTGTGGTAGTTTGAGCATTCTTTGGCATTGCCTTTTTTGGGATTGGAATGAAAACTGATTTTTTCCAGTCCTATGGCAGAAGCTTGCAACTAATCAATTCTATAACACATGATTTTGATATAATTATATGTAGCATTAATCCAATGTGTGCTTTTTTTCTTGTTCAGGTGTAGATCCCCCTAACTTCAGAGAGATTTGAAGAAATTAGAAAATCTACCAAAAGGCCCTATCCCTTACCCTACCTTTAGATATAAGGGGAAGGGGTTTTCAAAAATAGTACCTGAAAGGAGTTGAGCAAAATGACTAAAAGAGCTTAGTTTGGAGAAAGGCAACATAAAGGAGTTGTTTGCTCCGAACACTCAGTTACATAAATGATAAATGATACAGGGTGAGCACACTGAACTCTGAGTTACTTAAGGAAAGAACGAACAGACACAGCTTGAAGAATGGTAAGAATGGTGTTAGTTGCTGGGAGGGGATTTCTGTTCCTGAAGAGATACATGTAAATGCTAGCCAGTTAGCATGCTAAGTTCCCTGTCTATAGGCCAGCCTACCCCACCTAAGGACCAAGCTGGACTCTGTACTTTGGGGTTATTGAAATCCAGGCCTTTTCTAATCGAATGTCCAAGGATGCAAGGATTTTGTCTCTTTTATATCCTCAGTGCCTAGAACAGAATGTAATACACAGTGGGTGCTGGAGAAATATCTGTTCAATGAATGCATGAATGAGTAGCCAGAGGAATGCATCTGATGAACCTGAGTCCCTCCTCCATTCCCCACACTCTCAGCTGGCAACCACAGCCAACACCATGGCACTCAGCTTTCCTCTTGCCCAGAGAAGTTTCCAGACTTGGAAAGAAAGAGCAGCACTTACTGGAACATTACTTCAGCTGCTTGGGAACTGATAGCATCTTAGTGCATCTTGGAGTCAATCAGTACAGAAATTAAGTCTCTGCCCTTCTACCCAGTCTTAAGGAACTCAGGGGTCTCTGATAGGCAGTAGCTGTGAAATTGCCCAGGGATAGTTAAAGGGACAGGTTTTAGGTCATAAACAAGGGTGTTTTCTTACTAATCTTTATTTCTCATTTATGCAAACTCATCGAACTTTGCTTTATAATGAAAGCAACTTCTACATAATTTGGAGACCCTATGAACCCAAATTTAGACTTATTTCTCAAGGCTTTGGTGAGTTCTGAGATTTTTGTGAGCCAGTGTTTATCGCTAGGTCCAATGCCAGTGCAATAAGTAATAAATCAGTCCTCTAGATGCTTCTAAGGACTAAGAACTGTACAGGTCAAATAAAGGATTATCCTGTGATTATCTTCTCGAGGAACTTTTTAAAAAATTTCCACCAAATCTTCTGGACATGAGCCAATACCACAGCCTTGGAGATTTATGGAAACACGGTCTGTGACTTCCCTCTCAAGCCAGGCTGCCATGAGCCTTTACTGTACAATTCATTTAAATTCCAGTTTGGCAAAAATAGGAAGTCACTACCTAACAATAGGAATTCCTCGCTGAAGTAGAAAGGCAATAATGAAGGCAACCCTGCTGTGAAAAGATGCAGTTTACTACTACTTACAAAATTCAAGGGCCCTGCCTGCCTGGCAGCTAAGGCGTGTGCCTTAAGAAGGTGCTTCTGCTAGGAGAGCAGTAAGCAGTCTGTCCTACCATTACGTGCAGGATGTGCTTGTCTTGCGCCTCGTGGTCCAGCCTCTCAGCCGTGTAGAGGACACCCGTGCTGGGGTCTATGCGGAACTTCCTCATGCTGACAGAGTCGATGCTGCTGTGGACAGTGTAGCTCAGCTTGTGCTTCTCATCTCTGTCTGTGGCTTCTATCTGCAGGATTTCTGTATCGGGAAGCACATCCTCGGAAATGGTCACATCGTAATTTGGCTGAGAGAATTCTGGGCCGTTATCATTATTATCCAGCACTTTGATAAATACCTACAGTTAAAAGAAGACAAGAGTGATGACTGATGCCAATTTACTCACTGATAATAAAAGAGGCTCCTCCCTCTCTCTTCCCTCCATGTCCTTGGATCCTAGCTTCAAACAGCCGTTTTAATAGGTAGGGAGATTTTTACAAAAGTGCGCTGTAATTAGAGATTGACAATAAACCAGCAGTTCACAATAACAGGAATATAAACTGTGAGGATCAATATTCTCACTATTAACTGAACAGATGAGATGACCCCAGGAGGATGATAATTCTGGAAGATTATCTGAGGTGCAATGTAGGACATCCCAAGGTGACCTCAGTTTGTTAAGTTCCCATTATCTTACATTCTGGTTATGTGCTCTGACTGCTCTATAGTGGACTCAACGTGGAGGCAACGACATGACAAGCAACAAAGAAGAGGCAAAGGAAAAAGAGGAGAGAGCAGAGGCGCTTCTCCTTAGGACAGAGGGTCTACCGAAGAGCACGGTGCTAATGCTAATGGTAGCTAGAGCACGGTCCCAAGTAGTTTCTTTTTAGAAAGTATTTTGTTTCCAAACTTTTCAGGAGAATTTCATAAAAGCCATAGCTTGATGAACGCTTGAATAGTCATCACTCAGCTTTGGCAATGATCAGTTCATGACTAATCTTGCTTTATCTTTATGCCCATTCATTCCCATCTGCTCCCTTGTATTATTTTGAAGCACATCCTAGCCATCATGTAATTTCAGTGTACATCTCTAAAAGACAGGGAGTCAAAGTAAACACACACATATCACACACACTCACACACTCACAATATCACTACTGCATCTAAACAGAGAAAACAACAATTTAATGTCTTTACATGTTCAGTTGGTGTTCATACTTCTGTAATTGTTTAATGGCAACTCACTCAGGTGCTCTTGCCTGGAAAACTCCATGGACAGAGGAGCCTAGTAGGCTACAGCCTATAGGGTTGCAAAGAGTTGGACATGACTGAGCAATTTCACTTTCACTTATATGTTTGTGTACTTGTGAATATATAGTTTCTTTTAACCAAGCTGTGCAAATAAGGCATACGCACTGCACCTGACTGATGTCTCCTTCAGTCATCTCTTAATCTGTAGCTTCTCCCCTACTTCTCCCTTGCAATTTTCATGTTGCCATTGTTGTTAATCAAAAAGCTGAGCCATTTCTTATTTTGTTCCCACAGTCTGAATTTTGCTTATTGTATCCCTATAGTTTTGTTTTACATGTTCCTCTGTCCCCTGTATTTCTTATCTTGGCAGTTTTATGTAGAAGACTTAATAAAATTCCCATTCAATTTCCTTCTTCCTTTTCTTTCTTTTTTTTTTTTTGACAAAAGCCCATCATGGGTGAAACTGTATTTCCATCTGAAGATACATAATATCTGGTTCTCTATCTTATTCTGTGATATTGGCCATTGATGATCATGACCCAATGTTAATTCATTAAAGTGTAAAACAGCACCATTTTAATTCTATGATTTCTTCCTCAATTATTAGCTAGAATATTTCTAAAAGAAACTTCTCTTTAATTATTTGGTTACTTCATGAAAGGGCTTTCTCAGTAGCTCAGCAGTAAGGAATCTGCTTGCAATGCAAGAGATGCAGGTTTGATCCCTAGGTCAGGATGATCTCCTGGAGGATGGCACAGCAACCCACTTCAGCATTCTTGCTTGGATAATTCCATGGACAGAGGAGCCTGGTGGGCTATAGTCCGTGGGATTGCACAGAGTTAGGACATGACAGAAGTGACTTAGCATGCACACATGTATACACACTTCACGTAGACAAGGACTATATTTATTGATGTACACACGGTCCTTCTTTGGCCTTCTCAAGTTGGCTCTTGTGATGTTCTGACACAACCCAAGCAGTCTTTGATAGTTTTCTTGCTTTCCAGTAACTGCTACTGGTAACTTTTTCAGTCATCTTATACATATCCCTGCTCCATTCTTGATTTATCTATAACTTCAAGACGTGTTGGTTTCTTTTTAGTTAGAAGTGGCATTTAGAAACCATGATCTGGTGTTAGGAATGCTTATTGTTGTCAGCTTTGGTATTTTTAGCAGAGTCAGCAAAGCATTTTTAATAATTATATCATGAGTTCATACTGATACTACCAATTCAAAACTAAGTTGCTAACAACTCTGTCCATCAGTGGACTGGCAAGCCCGGGCCCATTCCCCCACCCCCGCCCTGAGCCATGTGGCCAACTACACTGGGGTCCGACCTTGTCCGCAGTGGGCACTGGCCACTGCGTGTGGCAGGGCCTGGCAGCTAACAGGGATGACAGCCAGCCTGCCCACCAGCACCTCCACAGTAGGTGACCGTCACAATGCAAGAGCCCAGGCAACCCACGAAGGAGGCATCACTAGAACATACAGCTCTGTGACAAGAGGCTAGCATGTTGCTGAGCTGCAAAGGCCGTCTCCTGCACAGTGTGACTTTTCCAAGAGTGAGAAACATAACTGAACTACCTGATACATGAAACAAATATAGAAAACGAGGGAGATGGAGAATATGCCCTAAATGAAAGGACAAGACCAAACCCCAGAAGAACTAAGCAAAGTGGAGATGAGCAATCTTCCACCATCGAGTTTAAGATGATGATCATGAAGATGTTTAATGAGCTTGGGAAAATAAAATGGATGAGCCGAGTGAGAAGTTTAACACAGATTTAGAAAATATAAAGAAGAACAGCTGAGGAATACAATAACTAAAGAAACAAATACTCCAGAAGGAATCAACAGTAGATTAGGTGATGCGGAGGAAAGGATCAGGGAACTGGAAGATAGAGCATTGGAAATTCCAAGCTGAACAGAAAAAACAAACAAAAAAAGAATTAAAAAAATAAGGATAGTTTAGCAGACCCCTGGGGCAACATAAAACACACTAATAAACACACTAAAGGTCCCAGAAAGAGTACAGAGAGAGAAAGGGAGAAGATAGTATATTTGAAAATATACTAGCTGAAATTTTTCCTAACCTTGGAAGGAAACAGACATCCATGTACAGAGCACAGAGAGTCCACAGCAAGACATTATAATTAAAATACCAAAATTAAATATAAAGAGGGAATCTTAAAAGCAGCAAGAGAAAAGCAACTAGTTATAAACAAGAAGACTCTAATAACACTATCAGCTGGCTTTTTAGCAGAAAATTTACAGGCCAGAAGTAGATGGCATGATATATTCAAGTGCTGAAATGGAGAAAAAAAAATCTATCACCCAAAATAACCTGTCTCGTAAGGTATCATTCAGAATTGAAGGAAAGTTTCAAAAGACAATCATAAGCTAAAGGTATTCATCACCACTAAGACAACTTTACAAGAAATGTTGAAAGGATTTCTCTAAGTGGAAAAGAAAAGGCCACAAATAGAAACTTTAAAAAAGGCTATGACTGGAAAAACCTCACTGGAAAAGGCAAAATATAGGAAAGGTAGTGGATCAAAACACTTAGAAAGCTCAGTAGGAAGGTGAAAAGACAAAAGTAATAAACCATCTTTATCTACAATTAGTAGATAAGTAATACACAGAATAAAATGATGTACAATGTGTTGTCAAAAATGTGGGAACAAAGGAGTAAAAAATGTAAGTCTGTTAAAATGCATTCAAGCTTAAGAAATAACAAACTTAAAATCAATACCCATACGTAAAGATGTTATATATAAATCTCATGGTCATGGTGTTATATATAAAGATGTTATATATAAATCACAAATCAAAAGCCTAAAATAAACACACACAAAAATAGTAATAAAGATAAAAGAATCCAAATAGACACTAAAGATAGTCATCAAATCACAAGGGAAGATTGCAAGGAAAGAAAAGGAATAAAGGAGAACTACAAAAACAATCAGAAAACCATTAACAAAATGGCAATAAGTACATGTTTATCAATAATTAAATAAAAATAGACTAAACACTTCTACAAAAGACATAGAGTGGCTGAATGGATAAAAGAAGACAAGACCTACACACATGCTGCCTACAAGAGATTCATTTCATGCCTAGAAATCCATACACACCGAAAGTGACAGAATGGAGAAAGGCGCACCACGCAAACGGAAAGCAAAAGAAAGCTGGAGTAGCAGTACTTAGGCAAAACAAACTTTAAAACAAAGACTGCAGCAATATACAAAGAAAGACATCACATAGTGTTAGGGGAATCAATCCAACAAAGAGATAATAAACGCAAATATGTATTTATCCGATATGATGTTGCTATCATTTAGTTGCTAAATTGTGACTGACTCTTTTGTAATCCCATGGACTATAGTCCCTCTGTCCATGGGATTTCCCAGCAAGAATATTGGAGTGGGTTGCCATTTCCTTCTCCAGGGAGTTTTCTCAATCCAGGGATTGAATCCACATCTCCTAAATTTTCAGGTGGATTCTTCACCACTGAGTCACCAGGGAAGCCAATTAAGCACATAAATACATATAGCAAATATTAACAAACATTAAAGGAGAGAATAGTAGGAGACTCTAACACTCCACTTATATCAATGGGTAGGTCATCCAAACAGAAAACCAGTAAAGGAAACATTAACCTTAAATGACACATTGACCAGATGAACTTTATATATATATATATATATATATATATATATATATAATATTATATGTATCAATCTCTCTCTATCTATATGTATATATATAGAACATTCCACTCAAAAGCAGCAGAATACACATTCTTTTCACATGCACATGCACATGCACATGGAATATTCTCCAGGACAGATCACATGCTAGGCTAGAAAATAAGTCTCAGCAAGTTTAAGAACATTGAAACCATATCAAGCATCCTTTACAACACTACAGTATGATACGAGAAATCAACCACAAACACACACACAAAAAACTGCAAAAACACAAATATGTGGAGTTGAAACAGTATGCTACTCAACAACCAACGGTCACTGAAGAAATCAAAGAAGAAATTAGAAAATGCCCAGAGACAAGTGAAAATGGAAATACAGTGATCTAGTGTCTATGGGACACAGCCAAAGCAATTCTAAGAGGGAAGTATATACGTCTTGAGGTAGATATACGTCTACCTCAAGAAACAGAAAATCCTTTGGCCAGACTTATCAAGAAAATAAGGGAGAGGGCCCAAATAAATAAAATTAAAAATGAGAGGGATGTTACAACTCATGCCACAGAAATACAAAGAATAATTCATAAGAGATTACTATGACAAATTTTGTGTCAGTAAAATGGACAACCTAGAGGAAATACATAAATTCCTAGAAACTTATAATCTTCTAAGACTGTATCAGGAAGATAGAAAATATGAACAGATCAATTATCAGCACTGAAACTGAGTCAGTATTAAAAAAACTGCCAACAAACGGAAGTGTAGGACCAGTGGCATCACAGAACCCTACAATACATTTCAAGAGTCAGTATCTATGCTTCTCAAAATATTCCAAAAATTGAAAAGGAAGGAATGCCACTGAATTCATTCTATGAGGCCGGCAGAACACTGGTACCAAAACCAGACAAAGACACCCGTCAAAAAGAAAATTAGAGGCCAATCACTGGCGAATAAGGATGCAAAAATCTTCATTAAAATATGAGCAAAATGAATTCAACAATAAATTAGAAAGATCATACACCATGATCAAGTTAGATTTATCCCAGAAATGGAAGGATGGGTGGTTCAATAACCACAAATCACTGTGATCCACCACATTAACAAACTGAAGAATAAAAATCATATGATCATCTCAGAAGATGCAGAAAAGGCTTCTGACAAAATTAAACATAAATTTACTATAAAAAAGTCAACAAAGTGAGAATAGGGGGAACACACCTCAAGAAAATAAAGACTATGTTGGACAAATCTACAGACAATATCATAATAAATGGTGAAAACGTGAAAACATTTCCTCTAAGATGAGAAGCAAGACAAGGATGCTCACTCTCGACACTTTCAAATTTGGAAATCCTTTTACATCTTGGAAATCCTAGCCACAGAAATCAGACAAGAAATTAAATACTTCAAATTGGAAAAGAAATATAAGTATCACTGTTTACACGTGATATGATACTAAATTCAGTAAAGTTTTGGGATACAAAATTAATGTAAATAAACCTGCATTTCTATAAACAATGAAGTATCAGAAAAAGAATGTAAGAAAACAATCCAAATTACAATGGTATCAAAAAGAATAAAATGCTTAGGAATAAATCTAACTAAGAGGTAAAAGGGCTGTGCTGAGAAGATTACAGGACACTGACAAACGAAGTTGAAGATGGCACAAAAGATGGCAGAAATCATCTTCTTGGATTGAAAGAATTAATATTCTCAAAATGACCATATTACTCAAGGCAACCTACAAATTCAAATACAATCCTTATATAAATGGCATTTTTCATAAACTAAAACAAATACTTCTAAAATTTGTACAGATAGCCAAGACAATCTTGAGAAGAAAGAACAAGTTTGCAGGCATCATATTCTCTGACTTCAAACTCTTCTACAAAGCTACACTAACCAATGAGGTATGGCACCTCATCAAAACAGAGACAGAGAGATCAATGAAACAAAACAGAGAATCCAGAAATAAACCTATGCTTATATGATCCATCAGTCTATGACTAAGGAGGCAAGACGGTACAATCGGAAAGGTCAACCTCTTCAGTAAATGGTGTTGGCTAAACTGGACAGCTATATGCAAAACAATCACACTGAATTATTGACACTTTCTTGTACCATATAAAAACTAAACTCAGAAGGATTAAAGACTTAAATGTAAGACCTGAAACCATAAAACTCTTAGTAGAAAACATAGGCAAAATACCCTTTGACACTGGACTTAGCAATATATTTTTGTATATGTTTCCTTAGACTACGGGAATGAAAGCCAAAAAAAGAAAAAGAAACTCTAAACAAAAAGAAATTGGACTGCACCAAACTGAAAAACATTTGTGTAGTGATGGAAACTATCAACAAAAGAAAAAGACAACCTACCGAATGGGAGAAGATATTTGCAAATGATATATCTGATAATGGATTAATATGCAAAATATACAAAGAACTCATACAACTCAACATCAAAAACCCAATCTGATTAGAAAATAAGCAGAGGACCTGAATAGACATGCTCCAAAAAGACTTACAGTTGGCCAGCAGACACCTGAAAAGGTGCTCAACATCACTAATCGTCAAGAAAATGAAAATTAACCACCTTGAGATATCACCTCAAACTTGTCAGAATGACTTATCAAAAAGGCCACAAATAACAAACATTGGTGAGGAAGCTGAGAAAATGAAACCCTCATGCACTATTAGCAGAAATTTAAATTGGCACAGCTGCTATGGAAAACAGTATGCAGGTTCCTAAAAAAATAAAATATAGAACAGATATATGATCCAACAATTCCACTTCTGGGTATTTTTCTGAAGAAAACAGGAACATTAATTTAAAAAGACATATGTTCTCTTATGCTCATTGCAGCATTATTTACTATCGCCAAGATATGGAAGCAACTCTCTCTCTCTCTCTCTCTCTCTCTACACACACACACACACACACATATATATACACAGATACAGATTGTTTTAATGGAATACTACTCAGCTGTAAAAAATAATGAAATCTTGTCCTTTGTGATAATATGGATAGCCATAAAGAATATTATGCTAAATGAAATAACTCAGACAAATACCATATAACTTCATTTTTATGTGTAATCTGAAAAACATAATCAAACAGAAAACAACAAACAGAACAAATATAAACACACACACACAAAACTAACAAAAACAATCATAACAAAACAGAAACAGACTCATGGAAACAGAGAATAAATTGCTGGTTGCCAGAGAGGAGAGAAGTGAGGATTTAAGGGAAATAAGTTACAGGGATTAAGAAGTATAAACTTCCAGTAACAAAATAAGTCACAAGGGTGAAATGTGATGTAATGCAAAGGGAATACAGTTAACAATATTATAGCAACTTTTCATGGTGAAAGTTGGAAGCAGACTTACTGTGGTGATCATTTTGTAATGTATAAAAATACTGAGATACTATGTGGTACACCTGAAGTTAACACAATATTGTAAGCCAATTATGCTTCAATGAAAAACAAAACAAAAACAATGTTAAGGTGCCCGTCAAGGTATTTACATAATCTCGCTCTTTTTACATGTGTATCTTCTTGCTCCCATGATGACATTCCTCATGCTCAACAACATCATTATACCTATTCACCTGTCTGAATATTTACTTATCCGAAATACATGCCACAAAGTGTCTGAAAAACACCAATATTGTTATTATAATTACAATTATGGTCATTCAAATTTATCTAATATTCTTTTGCGGTTCTTTTTGTCCTTTAGATTCCACTAGGAATATATAGTCAAATTAGTACGTGTAAAGTCATGTAGAATAGTTTACCCTGTGCATACATGCTTCCAACTAGATACACATATAAATTTGCTTGCTTCCATTTACTTTCAAATTTTTGACTTGCTTTTTTCACATTTAATTTCATTTTATATTATATGTAAAATTACCAGTGTTAAACTTACAGAAAAGTTATAGTCAAGCTTAGCTTCATTATTTTTCCTTTTCTTGTATCCCCTTCTCCTACAAGCAACCATTTTTTCCAGTAATGCTATATTTTATCCATCTACTTTATCAGTATAAACATATGGTATACACTTGCCCTCAACAAGCTATTTCACCTAACATTTCATCAGTAGTTCTCAACCAAGGAGGACCTTGTTTCCCAGGGTCAGTTCACAGTGTCTGGAGATGTTTTCGGTTGTCACAAGCTAGGGGAGTTTTCCTAGAACCTGGCGGGTAGAGGGCAGGGAAGCTGCTCAGCCTTCTGTAACGCACAGGCTAGCCCCGAGGCAGGAGGCAGATGGGCCCCTCCGCACCAGCGTGAAGGGAGTGGAGGTTGGTTCCCTGTGGACTGAAACCCCAAAACAGCAATAGCAGGACGGCTGAGAGAGGAGGCTGCCCAGACAGACTATAACGGCCCCCATACTTCTCATTCTCACAGTCAGGAAACCTCCCCAGCTACACAAGCACAGAAGGGCTCCTCGGAGGTCCCAGGGGAGTGATGCTAACGGATGCCGAGCTAGGCCTCTTTGGTGGAACCCACCCTGGCTAAGAGATGTGTGTGCACACACGGGAGGACCCTGAGACATACCAGATAGGTACTCTGGACCAGGCAAGTCAGAATGACAGGCCAGGGGAAACCTGGAAGAAACGCCCCATTCAGTCACTTAAACTGTCAGGAGGGCGTGAGTCTCTCTGAGTTCGCCCGCGTGCCTGTCCACAGGTACTGTACACTTTTTCCTCCTAAAAATACTTGCTCACCACTTTCTTTGTGGGAATTCTTTTCTGCAAAGCCAAAGGATGAGGGCCTTGTCACTGACCCTTGGTCTGGCGGCTAGGACGCAGCACTCTGACTGCCGCAGCCCGACCTCATGTGCCCAACCTCGTCTCTGGCTGGGGACCGAAGCCCTGCCTCAAGCTGCTGCAGGCTGCGGCCACCTGAAGTCAGCCGCTCGCAACAGAGAGCCATCTAACTCAAAAGGTCAATAACGTTGCTGCTTTATGTCATGAAGCCCATGCCACAACAGTGTAGAAATAATCTTCCAAGGGTAGATGTATTACAATTCATCCAACCAGTCCTCTACTGACGTTCATTTCAGATGTTTCCTATTTTTGCTCTTACAATGAGCATGCAATGAAGAGCCTTGTGCCTGTGTGTTTTCATAGTTTTGCTAACATATATTTGTGTCCCCAGAATTGGGATTGCTAGCTCAAAGGAGAAGGGCTTATGATTTTCTAAAACACTTCCTGTATTTCCGTGCCTATAAGTTTGATCATTTGGCATTTCTATGGTTATATACAAGAATGACTGCCCTCTCGCAGCCTTACCAAAAGCATGCACTAAAATTTTTGGCCAATCTAATAGATGAGAAATGGCAGCTCAGTGTTTAGAATTTTCCTTTCTCTTATTATGAGTGAGGTTGAGCGTCTTTTCACGTATTTAAGAACTGTTGGCTCCACCGCCTTCGAGAAAGGCCAGAGGCACAGTAGCACTTTCCTGCCTCAGTTCTCCATCCCGAGCTAAGGGGACATCCCTGATGGTGCCCTGGGGGAGGCCTGGGGAGGGCGGAGGTTTTCGCTCCTGGCTTGCAGGGCCCTGCCTCCAGCTGGATGCCCCCGCCCGCCACTGTTCTAGTGCCCTGTCCACAAGACCCCAACCTACCCCCAGGAGCACACATGCACTTCCTTTCCTGTTAAAGCTATCAGCTCCTTCTCCTGTGGGTTAGATAGTCCTTTTTTCTGTTTATTTTAGAAGCATGATATAAATTTCCAGTGTTGTCAACTTTGTCATTTATTTTTATTTTGTTCATGGAAACCTTTATTTTTTTGTCATGCAAAAGTTTTTATTTTCATGTAGTTGAATATGTCAATCTTTTCCCTGATTGCTTCTGGATGTTAAATCATAGTTTTACATTTCCAGGTTTTGGTGATTACATGTCTTTCAAAAATAGAATTTAAATGCTTCTTTTTCTTACATTTTTATCTCTAATCCATTTAGAATTTCTCCTAGTATATTATGTGAGGAATGAGTCCAGTGTTATTTTTTTTCCACATGGCTCTCCATTTATTTCAATGATAATTTTTAGAATCCCCAGGGATTTGAGCAGCCACTTTTACTCTATACTACATTCACATATGCAAGTGGTATATTTCTGGCTTTTCTATTTTGTTCCATTGGTTTATCTGTCTTCTTGCATCAGCATCAAAATGTTTTAATTATAGAGCCTTCATAGTATTTTTTTTCCTTCCAGTTTCTGGAGACATAACTGACATAAAGCACCATGTAAGTTTAAGATGTACAGCATAATGGTTCCACTTCATGTAAGTCATGCAGTGATTATCAGAAAGAGTTTAGTGAAATCTATCATCTCATATAGATATAAAGCTAAAGAAATGGGAAATACATTCTTCTCCATGATAAAAACTCTTAGGATTTACTCTCAACAAATTTCATGCATAACATAGAAGTATTAATTATATTTGTTGTATTGAACATTACCTTCCTAGTACTTATTTATCTTATAATTGGAAGTTGGTACCTTTTGCTTAGGCTTCCCCGATGGCTTAGTGGCAAAGAATCTGCCTGCTAATGCAGGAGGTGCAAGAGACGTAGGTTTGATCCCTGGGTTGGGAAGATTCCCTGGAGAAGGAAATGGCAACCCACGCCAGTATTCTTGCCTGGAGAATCCCATGGACAGAGGAGCCTGGTGGGCTACAGTCCATGGGGTCACAAAGAGTTGGACAAGACTGAAATGTCGTAGCGTGAATAAGTGACCAACAGCACTATGTTACTTCCTGGTGTGTAAATAGTGATTCAATATTTTCTTTATATACATTTTAATTATTTAGAAAAGCTATGCCCTCTCTAAGGTTTTTTTTTTTTTTCCCCCAGATTTTCTGGGCTATTCTTGCTTGCTGCTCTTCTAAATTAACTTATAATCAACTTATTGCATCTGACAAAACAACAGCATTTTAAATTTAGATCATATTAAAAGTACAGGATAATTAAGGGAGAACTAGTTTATTGATGATAGAGTCTTTCTATCCAAGAATATAGTTTGTCTTTTTTCCTTTGTTCAAATCTACTATTTTTTTCAGTAGTGTTTCAGTTTTCCACAAATAGGCTTTGGACACTTTTAAACTTTATATATATATATATATATATATGCTAACCTAAATGGGTTCTTTTTCATCACATTTTCACTGTTTTTTTTTGGTCAGGGGAGGTGAGCTATATATGTAGGCTATTAATGTTTGTTAAATTTATAACTTGTTACTTCACTAATTTTCCTATCTTTTAAAGTAGTTTCATTCACTCCTTAGAACTTTTCAGATATATAATTACACTATATACAAATAGAGATCAATTTCTTTTCTTTACAACTCTTATAATACAAATTGTTTTATCTTAGCTAATTGTATTGGTAGATACTTACAGCATACTGTTAAATAGCAGTGAAAGCAGTGATATTCTTGTGTTATCCCTAATAAGAAAGCCTTTAGTTGGTTCTCTATTAAATAATAGGCAGACTTTGGGCTGTAGTCTAAAAAATTACTTACTTTTAGAAATAAATTTAGTCGGACCATGGTTGTTCTTATAAATACCTGTACTATACACCACTTTGGTGGAGATAGTTTTTGAGTGAGAGGAAAAGGGTGGTACCATGACTTTCCATGGGAGTGAGCTTGACATGCAGACAATCTTTGCTTCTAGTTTATGGTAGAAAAATTTCAGAGAGGTGTGATGGAGGAATTTGGGGCATTGTTTTATCTCCACTGTATTTGGAAAGTCATACTAGATTCTTTGAATGCCATTTATTTCCTTTAAAAGTTCCAGTTAACTTAGCCAAGATGCTAAAATATTTGTGTTCACAGAAGCTGTTATATTAATGGGATAAAAGAGCCTTTCCAGCCAGCAAGCCTGCCCTGACCTTCCTGAAGTTTCAAAGTTGATGTGCTCTTGAAAAGCTTGCCTCTTTCTGCTTGCTTTGTCCTGAGCCTAATCTACAGTCAGAACAAGTGTTTCTCTGTAAAAGACTTCCTTTTCCTCATTTGCTTTTTATTTCCCACAGTTGGGGCCATTTGTGAGCTCCTGAACAACCAAACAAAGCAAAGTAACTTTCAAAGATGTTGTGTTCAAAATGGTAATTGAAAGGCCCAAAGAAGCACAGTGGACTCTGAGCAGGAGGGACCCTGAGTGTGGGAAGTCTCTTCGGTGCTGGTTCCAGTGCTGCCCACCACAAACACTCCGGGTTTTACAGGCTCGTCTGAGCCAAGTCTGGATAGATGCCGAGCCTCGCTTTACAAAGACTCAGGGCATGAAGGGTCCATGGGCTGAGCTGAAGGGTAAGGCCTCTGTCTTTTATTAGAACCAATTAAATCCTGAATTACTGAAAATTCTGCCTCTGTTTGCATTCAGAACAATATTTAAAACACTCCACAGTTGTAATTTTAAGGATGATGCCTCTGGTATCCCCTCCAAGCTTGCAAGACCTGTTTTTGAATGCATTAAGAAGAAAAATCACATCAGCATGTGCTTGTTTTCCAGTTTATCAACTTATATCATATTCATTTCTTCAACTTTACTATCTTTAGCTTATCAACATGACAAATGAGAATCAGAGATGTTAAGCAATTTGCCCAAGTCATAATGGCAAGGCCACACTCAAACCTGGGTCTCATGGAGCCAAATCCTGTAGCATTCCATTATATCATTTCCCTGTACATTTCAGTTCTTGTTTAGTTGCTTAGCCATGTCTAACTCTTTTACGAACTCATGGACTGTAGCCCGCCAGGCTTCTCTCTCCATGGGATTTCGCAGGCAAGAATACTGGAATGGGTTGCCATTCCACCCACCAGGGGATCTTCCTGACCCAGGGATCGAACCCCTGTTTCCTGCATTAACAGGCGGATTCTACCGCTGAGCCACCAGGGAAGCCTACACTTAAAGTTATACATGCATTAATTATAAATGCACACACATGATGTTCCGTTATACAAAAGTCCTAATTTACACAACAGCTAACTGACATGACCATTCTCATTTAAGGAACATTAATCTTGAGATTATTCTGAACAGAAAGTGTCCTGTTGCCTTTAAAGCTGGAATCCATTTTCAAGAATTGATTTGCTCATAAGTTGTCAGGCATGGATCTATGACATACAGTGAGGTTTTTACCATTATGATTTTAGCATAGAGTCTCACAGTAGAGTTGGCTTGCTGCCTTCTTTCATCTATTTAATTGTGCTTGTTCCAGCATTGTCCTAACCTAAATATACAAGGAAGCTTTGGGCCCCTGCCCTTTTCATCTACTAAGAAGGAGATGATGTTAAAGGAAACAAAAGATATACTCAGAAGAGAGCATCCCTCGATCCAGGGGCCATGGAGCACATTAGTTGTTGTCATTTTTGTTGTTTAGTTGCTCAGTTGTCTCTGACTCTTTGGGAACCCCATGGACTGTAGCCTATCAGGTTCCTCTGTCCATGGGATTTCCCAGGCAAGAATACTGGAGTGGGTAGCCATTCTCTTGGCGAGGGGATCTTCCCAACCCAAGGACGGAAACCAGATCTCCTGCATTGCAGGCAGATTCTTTACCATCTGAGCCATTCTTTTCAAGGGAGGCCAGTCAGGAACTCCCAGTATCACCTAGAGATAAAAAAGGAATGGAATCCCTGTGGTTGTCACGGGCAAGGCTAACCTAGGAATGCACATCATGGACCTCCCAGCCCCAGAGAGCACACACCTGCTGGCAGGAAGACTTAGCGGCCAATCTCAATTAACTACTTTGTGGGGCTTAAGAAATGTGGGGATGATCTGAAAGAGACTTTTAATCTCAGGTTTGGCTGTGGAGCAAACAAACACAAGCTGATTTTCATATCTTTATAAATCAAAGCAGGACTCAAATAAGGAAAGCATATTAAAACCACAAAAGTATATATCACGAGTCCCTGAATCAAATCAGTGTAATTTTGAGATTATTATTTGGGCATGCATATCTCTGCTGCCTTTCACAAATAACAGTAAAAGCCCCCACACATTTTATAGCTAGTAGGTATATTATTCAATTTTAAGTTGAGAAAAAATAATAATAATAAAACCTACATGTGTCTGGCAGGCCACAGATCTCAAGATATCTCCTATTATCTTATTTTATTCTTAACAACAACCCATGAAGTATGTAAGATCTTATTCCCATTATGCCAGAGAAACTGAGTCTCACAGAGATGAGGCTCCCTTCTGTGGTAAGAAACTGGCTTAGGGTGGACTTTGAACAAGGGTCACATGATTTAAGGTCAGTGCTCCTTCCACTAGACAAAATGCTTCCCCTAATGAATTACCCAGTATACTTTGCATATATAGATATGTAGGGGGAAGTTCCTGAGATGGTACCTGATTTTGAGTAGGAAGAAATGGGCTTGTATGCTATCTCTTTACCTGTGTCCACCTAGGGCAGCCGCCTAACCTGTCTGTGCCTCAGTTTCTCACTGGAAAATCAATGTCATGATAAAACTTGATTTAACTACTCCCAGGATGTCAGGCAAATGAAACTTAGAATGATGCTAATTAATTGTGCAAATGCTATGTATTACTATAAATTTTTATCCATTTGCCTTTTAGGAGAGGCAGGC
Organism: Nanger dama; assembly: GCA_917880005.1. Classification (NCBI taxonomy): domain Eukaryota; kingdom Metazoa; phylum Chordata; class Mammalia; order Artiodactyla; family Bovidae; genus Nanger; species Nanger dama. The sequence continues at coordinate 1,578,489 of CAKJTW010000107.1, forward strand.
TCTCAGTTCAGTTCAGTCCAGTCCCTCAGTCGTGTCTGACTCTCTGTGACCCTATGGACTGTAGCATGGCTGGCTTCTCTGTCCATCACCAACACAGTGGTTATTAGATCACAAGCTGCAGCAGGAGAGGGCAGGAAGAAGTGAGAGAAGCACTGACATACATGCACCACCACATGTGAAATGGATGGCTAATGGGAAGTCTCTGTATAACACAGAGAGCTCAACCTGGTGGTCTGCAACGACCTAGAGAGGGCAGGATGGGGTGGGAGGTAGGAGGGGGGCTCAAGAGGGAGGGAGCATATGTGTACCTGGGGCTGATTCATGTTGATATATGGCGGAACCCAAACAACACTGTAAAGCAAATCGTGTTGTTTGTTGCTGTTCAGTCACTCAATCGTGTCCAACTCTTTGTGACTCCATGTTCTGCAGCATGTCAGGCTTCCCTGTTCTTCACTATCTCCTGGAGTTTACTCAAATTCATGTCCACTGAGTTGGTGATGCCATCCAAGCATCTCATCCTCTGTCGCCCCCTTCTCCTTCTGCCATTAATCTTTCCCAGCATCAGAGTCTTTTCCAGTGAGTCAACTTTTTGCATCAGGTGGCCAAAGTATTGGAATTTCAGCTTCAGTATCATTCCTTCCAATGAGTATTCAAGGCTGATTTCCTTTAGGATTGACTGGTTGGATCTCCTTGCAGTCCAAGCGACTCTCAAGAGTCTTCTCCAACACCACAGTTCAAAAGCATCATTACTTTGCTGCTCAGCCTCTTTATGGTCCAACTCTCACATCCATATATAACTACTGGAAAAACATAGTTTTGACTAGACAGAACTTTGTCAGCAAAGTAATATCTGTTTCTTAATATACTGTCTAGGTTGGTCATAGCTTTTCTTCAAGGAGCAAATATTTTTAATCTCATGACTGCAGTCACCATCTGCAGTGATTCTGGAGCCCAAAATAGTCTCTCACTGTTTCCACTGTTTCCCCATCTATTTGCCATAAAGTAATGGGACTGGATGCCATGGTTTTAGTTTCATGAATGTTGAGTTTTAAGGCAGTTTTTTCACTCTCCTCTTTCACTTTCATCAAGAGGCTCTTTAGTTCCTCTTCACTTTCTGCTATAAGGGTGGTGTCATCTGCATATCTGAGGTTATTGATATTTTCCCCTGCAATCTTGACTCTAACTTGTGCTTCATCCATTCCCTGATGGGTCAGATGGTAAAGCATCTGCCTGCAATGCAGGAGACCTGGGTTCGATCCCTGGGTCAGGAAGATCCTCTGGAGAAGGAAATGGCAACCCACTCCAGTAATCTTGCCTGGAAAATTCCATGGACGGAGGAGCCTGGTAGGCTACAGTCCATGGGATCGCAAAGAGTCAGACACGACTGAGCGACTTCACTTCACTTCACTTCACTCTAGATATAAGTCACATAAGCAGGGTGACGATGTACAGCTGTGGCGCACTCCTTTCCTGATTGGGAACCAGTCTTTTTTTCATGTCCAGTTCTAACTGTTGCTCCTTGACCTGCATACAGACCTCTCAGGAGGCAGGTCAGGTGGTTTGGTATTCTTATCTCTTGAAGAATTTTCCACTTTGTTGTGATCCACACAGTCAAAGGCTTTAGCATGGTCAATGAAGCAGAAGTAGATGTTCTTCTGGATTTCTCTTGCTTTTTCTATGATCTAACATATGTTGGCAATTTGATTTCTGGTTCCTCTGCCTTTTGTAAATCCAGCTTGAACATCTGGGAGTTCTTGGTTCATGTACTGTTGAAGCCTGGCTTGGAGAATTTTGAGCATTATTTTGCTAGTGTATGAGATGAGTGCAATTGTGCGGTAGTTTGAGCATTCTTTGGCATTGCTTTTCTTTGCTACTTAATGAAAACTGACCTTTTCCAGTCCTTTGGTCACTGCTGAGGTTTCCAAATTTGCTGGCAGAGTGAGTGCAACACTTTAACAACATCATCCTTTAGGATTTTACATAGCTCAGCTGGAACTTCATCACCTCCACTAGCTTTGTTTGTAATGATGATACCTAAGGCCCCCTTGACTTCACATTCCAGGATGTCTGGCTCTAGGTGAGCGATCACACCATCATGGTTATTTGGGTCATTAAGATATTTTTTTGTACAGTTCTTCTGTGTATTGTTGCCACCTCTTCTTAATATCTTCTGCTTCTGTTAGGTCCATACCATTTCTGTTCTTTGTTGTGCCCCACAAGAGACTACGCCAGACTTGCCTGCAAGTGTCCAGGAATCTCTAGCAAAGGCATGGGTTGACAATGGCCTGTGGTAGGGTTGGGGCACTGAATACAACAGTCCTGGCATAAGTCCTTTTGAAGGAGGTCACTATTCCTGCCATTACCCCTCAGGCCAAACTATAGGTAGGGAACATAGCCCCACGTATCAACAGAAAATTGGATTAAAAATTTACTGAGCATGGGCCTGCCCATCAGAGCAAGACTCAGATTCTCCTACAGCCAGTCCCTCCCATCAGAAAGTTTCCACAAGCCTCTTATCCTTATCCACCAGAGGGCAGACAGAATGGAAACCACAGTTACAGAAAACTAAGCAAACAATACTTGGATCACAGCCTTTTCTAACTCAATGAAAACTATGAGCCAGGGCCACCCAAGATGCATGGGTCACGGTAGAGAGTTCTGACACACTGTGGTCCACTGGAGAAGAGAATGACAAACCACTTCAGTATTCTTGCTTTGAGAACACCATGAACAGTATGAAAAGGCAAAAGATGACACCAAAAGATGAACTCCCCAGGTCAGTAGGTGCCTGAAAAATTACTGGAGAAAAGTGGAGAAACAGCTCCAGAAAGAATAAAAAGGCTGAGCCAAAGAGAAAACAATGCCCAGTTGTGGATGTGACTTGTGATGGAAGTAAAGTCTGAGGCTGTAAAGAACAATATTGCATAGGAACCTGGAATGTTAGGTCCATGAATGAAGATAAATTGGAAGTGGTAAAACAGGAGATGTCAAGAGTGAACATTGACATTTTAGGAATCAGTGAACTAAAATGGACTGGAATGGGTGAATTTAACTCAGATGACCATTATATCTACTATTGTGGGCAAGAATCCCTTAGAAGAAATGGAGTAGCCCTCAGAGTCAACAAGAGTCTAAAATGCAGTACTTGGCTGCACTCTCAAAAACAACAGAATGATCTCTGTTTGTTTCCAAGGCAAACCATTCAATATCACAGTAATCCAAGTCTGTGCCCCAACCAGTAATGCCAAAGAAAGAAAGTGAAAGTGAAGTCGCTCAGTCGTGCAACCCCATGGACTGAAGCCCACCAGGCTCCTCCATCCATAGAGTTTTATAGGCAAGGGCACTGGAGTGGCTTGCCATTCCAGGACATCTTCCCAACCCAGGGATCAAATCCAGGTCTCCCGCATCACAGGCAAACACTTTACCGTTTGAGCCACCAGGGAATGCTGAAGAAGGTAAAGCTAAATGGTTCTATGAAGAACTATGAGACCTTCTAGAACTAACACCAAAAAGGGATGTCTGTTTCATCATAGGGGACTGGAATGCAAAAGTAGGAAGTCAAAAGATACCTGGAGTAATAGGCAAGTTTGGCCTTGGAGTACAGAATAAAGCAGGGCAAAGGCTAACAGACTTTTGCCAAGAGAACACACTGGCATAGTGAACATTCTCTTTCAACAACACAAGAGAAGACTCTACACATGGTCATCACCAGATCATTAATATTGAAATTAGATTGATTATATTCTTGGCAGCTGAGATGGAGAAGCTCTATACAGTCAGCAAAAACAAGACAAGGAGCTGCCTGTGGTTCAGATCATGAGCTCCTTATTGCAAAATTTAGACTTAAATTGAAGAAAGTAAGGAAAACCACTAGACCATTAAGGTATGACCTAAGTCAAATCCCTTATGACCGTACAGTGGAAGTAACAAATAGATTCAAGGGATGAGATCTGATAGAGAGAGTGCCTGGAGAATTACGGACAGAGGTTTGTAACACTGTACAGGAGGTGGTGATCAAAACCATCCCCAAGAAAAAGAAATCCAAAAGGCAAAATGGTTGCCTGAGGAGGTCTTAAAAATAGCTGAGAAAAGAAGAGAAGCAAAAGGCAAAGGAGAAAAGGAAAGATATGTCCCTTTGAATGTAGAGTTCCAAAGAATAGCAAGGAGAGATAAGAAAGCCTTCCTCAGTGATCAGTGCAAAGAAATAGAGGAAAACAATAGAATGGGAAAGACTAGAGATCTCAAGAAAACTGAAGATACCAAGGCAGGCTCTAGATATGTTTAAGCCTACTATGAAGATAGTGGCAATCCACTCCAGTGTTCTTGCCTGGAGAATCCCATGGACAGAGGAGCCTGGACTGCTATAGTCCATGGGGTTGCAGAGAATTGGACACCACTGTGCTACTACCACTTCCCTTCCCTTCCCTGTGAAGATACAGCAGTTCATATGTGTTTGGTAGATGCAAGGAAAAAACTGTTAAGAACTGCTCCTTTCTCTTCCTTGCTAATGTGTGTCTCTGTGGCCCGTAAGCTCAGTGTGTGGAAAGCAGGGCTATGAGGTGGTTGACATATTTTGCTCTCTTCCTAGCATATATGACTGGCTATAAGACAGTTTAATGGCCAAAGGTAGCGCCATGTTTACCAGGCAGTCATCTTTAAAAGTATCCCCCCTCATAACAGCAGAGCCAGTTGAGTGTCTCTTCCTGCCTTAGAATAATTAGCAAAGACATCATCTTCCTTTTGAGAGGCATCACAAGATAATGGTTGAGAACACAGAACAGGTTCTGGAATCCAACTACCTATATCTGAACCATCGTATACTGAAGTTACTTAAAGCTGTTTTGCTTCAGTTTCTTTATCTGTAAAATGGGGATAATAATAGGGGATTATATTCCTATCTCCAACATAAATCATCACAGTTTTATCAGTTTAAAACAACACTCATTTATTATTCCTAGTTCTTCAGGTCAGATGTTGGGGTGTGTTATGGCTTAGAGTCTCACAAGCCCCAAATCAAGGGGTCCTCAGAGCTGGGTCCCCTTCTGGAAGGTCTGAGGATGAACCAGTTCGAAGGTCACTCGGGTTGTTGGCTGCGCTCAGTTTCTTGAGGTTCAAGGCCTGCAGTCCCTGCCTCCTTGCTGGCTTTCAGCAGGATCCGAGAGGCTGTATCCCTTCCTGGCCTGCTGCATCTTCCATATTCAGACAGGGGCTTCCCTGGTGGCTCAGAGTTTAAAACGTCTGCCTACAATGCAGGAGACCTGGGTTCGATCCCTGGGTTGGGAAGATCCCCTGGAGAACCCACTCCAGTACTCTTGCCTGGAAAATTCCATGGATGGAGGAGCCTGGTAGGCTATAGTCCATGGGATCACAAAGAGTTGGACATGGTGGAGCAACTTTCTTCAGACGAGCAATGATATTTCAAATCCTCTCCCATTTGGACATCTCTGTTGTCTCATTTTGCTGCACTGCTTCCAGCTTCAGCTGGACAGGATTGTCTGCCTAAGGGCTCATGTGATTAGATGGGACCCATGGGAGTCATCTAGGCGAGTCTCACAAGCTAAGATCTGTAACCTTAATCACATCTGCAGCGCCCCCTTTGCCATGGAATGACATATTTACAAATTCTAACAGCTGGGAGGGCACAGGCACCTTGGGTGTGGGATGGTGGTACATTCTGCCCAATGCAAAGAGCACCTGCCTCATGGAAGGACTGTGAGAGTTAAATGAGTTTGTTTGGTTTTGATTATAGTATAAACACAGGTTTTATCTATTTCATATGCTTCAGTTCATTGTAATCATAATTCTTTTTGATGTTCAAACATTTCCATCTTTAACTAGTGGAATGCAGTCTGAACTGTCTCTTGTTACCATCAAACAACATTCCACTAGCCTTTCCTGGCAGGATAAGATGCCGAGGCTTCTGTCGGAGACCTGGAATCAGCTAGTTCTATGAGAAATTCTGGTTTCTTCCCATGGAAAATGGTGTGTAGAGACCACAGTCTGGGTGCTAGGAATAGAATCTCTCTTCATATGGATCTATAGTGCTCTCGTATGTATGGACAGTAACCTCATCCTTCTCAGCAGCTCATTATTTCTGCTCCTTATAAGCCTCTGGTTCCACCTGATGTTCTTCCTTCCCCTCTTACAACAGCCAGTGTTTCTGTGATGCCTCACCTTCCCACCAGCCAGGAGGACCCCCTTTTCCTAATCCTCTCATCATTCTCTGCCAGGCCAGACACCTCTGTTCACCTCTGGCCTGGCATGGCATCAAAGTGGGGGACACTTCCATAATGCTGAAGAATACCACACACCCCTCCCCTACCCTGCCTTTTTTTTTTTTTTTTTAAACAGAATGTTTCTATTTTTAAAAAAATTTCTTCAGGCGAGCTAACTTCCTATTTGCTACTAAGAAAGTCAATTCCTAGGCAGGCTGATAAGAAGTCTGGGGTCCCTGAGGAGGAGAGAGGGGTCTGGGGCTCTCCAGGAGGAGACAGGGGTCTGGGATTCTCAAGGGGGAGGGAAGGACAAATGTCTTTTTCCTCACTACATTTCTTAGTCTTAGTCACATAAAACGTTTTCATCTTTCAGCCCAGAACTGATGATTACACAACAAACAACTCAGTTTAAACTCTGTACTAAGGATTATATAACAACAATGTATCCTGCTTCAGGACAGTTTTTCCTTCCTGAAAACTTTCTGGCTAATCCTCTTATCTTAAAATGTAAATTATAAGAGTGGGTCTCAGTTCAGTTCACTGGCTCAGTCCTGTCCTACTCTTTGCGACCCCATGAATTGCAGCACATCAGGCCTCCTGTCTGTCACCAACTCCAGGAGTTCACTCAGATGCACATCCATCGAGTCCATGATGCCATCCAGCCATCTCATCCTCTGTCATCCCCTTCCCCTCTTGCCCCCAATCCCTCTCAGCATCAGAGTCTTTTCCAATGAGTCAACTCTTCGCATGAGGTGGCCAAAGTACTGGAGCTTCAGCTTTAGCATCATTCCCTCCAAAGAATACACAGGACTGATCTCCTTCAGAATGGACTGGTTGGATCTCCTTGCAGTCCAAGGGACTCTCAAGAGTCTTCTCCAACACCATAGTTCAAAAGCATCAATTCTTCGGCGCTCAGCTTTCTTCACAGTCCAATTCTCACATCCATACGTGACCACTGGAAAAAACACAGCCTTGACTAGATGGACCTTTGTTGGCAAAGTAAACTCTGCTTTTCAATATGCTATCTAGGTTGGTCATAACTTTTCTTCCAAGGAGTAAGTGTCTTTTAATTTCATGGCTGCAGTCACCATCTGCAGTGATTTTGGAGCCCAAAAAAATAAAGTCTGACACTACTGCCACTGTTTCCCCATCTATTTCCAATAAAGTGATGGGACCAGATGCCATGATCTTAGTTTTCTGAATGTTGAGCTTTAAGCCAACTTTTTCACTCTCCTCTTTCACTTTCATCAAGAAACTGTTTAGTTCCTCTTCATTTTCTGCCATAAGGGTGGTGTCATCTGCATATCTGAGGTTATTGATATTTCTCCCTGCAATCTTGATTCCATCTTGTGCTTCTTCCAGCCCAGCATTTCTCATGATGTACTCTGCATATAAGTTAAATAACAGGGTGACAAGATACAGCCTTGACTGATTCCTTTTCCTATTTGGTACCAGTCTGTTGTTCCATGTCCAGTCCTAACTGTTACTTCCTGACCTGCATACAGATTTCTCAAGAGGCAGGTTAGGTGGTCTGGTATTCCCATCTCTAGAAGAATTTTCCACAGTTTATTGTGATCCATACAGTCAAAGCCTTTGGCATAGTCAATAAAGCAGAAATAGATGTTTTCCTGGAACTCTCTTGCTTTTTCAATGATCCAGTGGATGTTGGCAATTTGATCTCTGGTTCTTCTGCCTTTTCTAAAAGCAGCTTGAACATCTGGAAGTGCACAGTTCACGTACTGCTGAAGCCTTGCTTGGAGAATTTTGTGCATTACTTTACTAGCATGTGAGATGAGTGCAATTATGTGGTAGTTTGAGCATTCTTTGGCATTGCCTTTCTTTGGGATTGGAATGAAAACTGACCTTTTCCAGTCCTGTGGCCACTGCTGAGTTTTCCAAATCTGCTGGCATGTTGAGTACAACACTTTGACAGCATCATCTTTCAGGATTTGAAATAGCTCAACTGGAATTCCATCACCTCCACTAGCATTGTTTGCAGTGATGCTTTCTAAGGCCCACTTGATTTCACATTTCAGGATGTCTGGCTCTAGATGAGGGAGCACACCATCATGATTATCTGGGTCGTGAAGATCTTTTTGTATAGTTCTTCTGTGTCTTCTTGCCACCTCTTCTTAATATCTTCTGCTTCTGTTAGGTCCATACCATTTCTGTCCTTTATCGAGCCCATCTTTGCATGAAATGTTCCCTTGGTATCCCTAATTTTCTTGAAGAGATCTCTAGTCTTTAAGATCTTTACAACCTTGAGGCCTCTTTTGATTTACTGTAATAACTAATTAAAAAGTATATAACTTCCTAGCATAGACTAGCGGGGGGCACTCTCCACCCCCGCTTACGGTATCTACATCAGAAGCTTTCTCTGTGCCATTTTATACTTTTTAAAACTCTACTACAGGTGTCAAGCCTGACCCTTGGTCCCAAAGCTGCATCTTAATTGAAGATCATAGACTATCACTATTAGACTGCTCACCATAGACTATCACTATTCAGAGCCTGATAAGCAAACAGATTCTCTTTCTTAACTCAGAATGACAGTGCTTTGAAATAGTATGGCAAGAGCCAGCCCCATCACCAGAGCAGGAAGGTGTTAAAAGCCAATAACTCCCTCAGGTATGTGTGCCCCCTGGTGGCTCAGTGGTGAAGAATCTGCCTGTCAATGCGGGAGACACAGGAGATGCAGTTTTGATCAGGAGGATCCCCTGGAGGAGGAAATGGCAAACCACTCCAGTATTTCCTGCCTAAAAATCCCTGAACAGAGGAGCCCAGTGTGCTATAGTCCATGGGGTTGCACACACACAATGTGTGTTTCCTAGGAAGTCTGGGTGGTTGCATGTTGAAATTTTTAACTAGAGTTTCCCAGTATTGAAAGTGTTGAGGAGTTAATTTACCTTAACCATTTTTAGGGCAACTACCCATCTAAAAACCCAATTAATACTGAGGAGCTACTCTCTGAAAATATGTACAAGCATACAAAAATTTATCAACACACTTTCATGAGTTTCAGGACCTGTTGGATAGTTTCCAACAAACTGTCTTGGAGAGTTTGGTTTGTTTGCACTAGATTCTTTTTTAATGTAGACCATTTAAAAAATTTTTATCTAATTTGTTATTATATTGATTCCTTTTTGTTTCTTTGCTTTTGTTTTTTGGCTGCAAGGCATGTAGGAGCTTAGCCCCCTGACTGGATATCTAACCTGCTCCTGTTGCATTGGAAGGCAAAGTCTTAGCCACTGGACCCCCAGAGATGTCCTGACAATTAAGTTCTGGCTTGCACTGGCTTGTTGGAGGCAGCTGGATGTGGAAGCTGGGAGGGGTGTGGACAGAAGGGAACACGGCTGGAACTAGGGTGAAGGTTTTAAATTTCTCCATTCATCATTACTCATGCTCTGGTCTATAGCAATGAAGGCTATTTCTGGTGCCAATCATGAATTATTTGCTACCATTCCACGATATTTTATCTGTAGAAATTGGAAGTCAGCTCTTAAAACTTGGGATAATTTTGGAATACAGACAGCACTAAAAATTGGAAGCTGGTAATAGGCAAAGAGAAGACTGTCAAAGAACCATCAAAGGTAGCCATCCCACAAGGGAAGGGAATGGCACCCCCACCCTAGTATTCTGGCCTGGAGGATCCCATGGACAGAGGAGCCTGGTGAGCTACAGTCCATGGAGTCACAAAGAGTCGGATACAACTGAGCTTCCGAGCACACATTATGTACAGCACAATAGTATCAGCACTTCTTAACACATAAAATCAACACCTCTTTTATACAGAGGGCCTTGTCCATCTTGGCAGGAGGTTTTTGTAAAGAGGATGCTTTGTTCTTTTGTTTAGTACATCTGAGTCTTTATAACTTGAAGTCCACAGCACCTTTTTACATTCTGTACTTGTGCTAGAGAACCTCAGAGAGAAAAAGATGTTTATTTGTCACCAGATATTGTAGCTCTGAGGCACAAGAATCCTGGGAGAACAGGACAAAACCACAGATGAAGGCAGGGCTTTCATGTAGACACAGAGGTCCCTGAGGCTCTGATTTATTTGACGTTTGTGAAGTGAAACTCAACAGGTTGTTGATGGCTGATTTGAAGCCCTTGTCATACCATGTTTTATGGTTCCAAAGGAACAAAGTAGAGAAAACTTCCTTAAAGAAAACTGAACAGGTGTTTTGGGACTACAGGACATTTTAGTTACAGGGTGAAGAATCTCCGTTTGATGGTAAGTCATTAAGTTGCCTTGGGTCATGGGTTGGAGTGTGCTTTAGCTGTTGCTAACAGAAATCTAGAATGCTTTTCTTTTCCCCGAATATCCTTCTTGTAAAAATGTCCTTGATATCGAGGGCTGTGACTAAGCCAGAAATTGTTCCTGTAGGCACCACCAGGAGCCATGGCTCAGGTGGGCAGAGGCCTGAACGGCAGAGGCTGGAGAGGTCTTCATCCCAGATACAGCCAGAGAGACAGAGGACTGGTTTTCTGATGCTAAGAATGATGGCACGCAAATCTGTATCTTGAACACTGTTCTCACTTCTTAAGAAGCCCACGGCTTCCCTGGAGGTCCAGTGGTTAAGATTCTAAGCTCCCAATGCAGGGGCCCCAGGTTCAATCCCCAGTCAGGGAACAAGATCTCACATGCCACAGATAAGAGTTCGTATGCCTCAAAAAAAAACAAAGAGTTTGTATGCCACGATTAAGACCTGGTGAGGCCAAATAAATAAATATATATATATTTTTAATAGAATAAGCTCACGGCCCTGGAGACACAGAATAACTTGGAAACTTTTGATAAGAAAATCTCTTGATACCCTTTAGTAACCTACTGAGCCTGGCCTTGCCAAGGGAACCACTAAGTTTGCCCCAAAGCTCTAATTTCTGAACTGCCCTAGTGAAAAGTGAAAGTGCAAGTCACTCAGCCATGTCCGACTCTTTGCAACCCCCATGGCCTGTAGCCTGCCAGGCTCCTCTGTCCATGGAATTCTCCAGGCCGGGATACTTGAGTGGGTTGCCCTCCCCTTCTCCAGGGTATTTTCCTGACTCAGGGATCGAACCCGGGTTTCCCGCATCACAGGTGGATCCTTTACCGTCTGAGCCACCAGGGAACTGCCCTAGAGACAAGTCTAACTGTACATTGGTCTGAAGTAAGATCGACAAAAGCAGGATGTGAACAATGTGCCCATTCAAAGGCTTGTGACACAGTCTCTCAGTTAATTTTTAAAAAACTAGGTGCACATCAGTCATCTGGATTTAAAACTCTGAACCACTCTGACTTCAGGCAGGTAGTAAGCTCCCTACACATGGCGTGAACTCAAGAAATATTCATGGAGTAGATGCTACTGGATGATATATCATTTGGTCCTACTGAAATTCTCTTTTTTTTTTTCTTTTTACTTTATTTTACTTTTACAGTATTGGTTTTGGCATACATTTGAAATTCTGAAACAAAAGTTTCTAGCTAACTTTTGTTTTAGGTCAACATGAATCAGTTGTGTTCTCTGGATATCCAGCATACCTGCCACTCAGACCCTTTTGAAAATGTAACATCTACTTTTCATTCATTCATTTTGAAATATTTAACATGTATCTATAACATCCTGGGCACAATGAATCACCATTTAATTCAATTGTTTCAAAACTCTAGAGACAAGTATGTAATGAATAGGGTTCCATACTTTATTTGCATTTTATTCAAATACATCTTATGTTTTTAAGTGGTGCTAAGGAGTTGAAGTTGGATATGCTAAGACACGGTTCAGTTCAGTTCAGTGGCTCAGTCGTGTCAGACTGTTTGCGACCCCATGAATCGCAGCACGCCAGGCCTCCCTGTCCGTCACCAACTCCAAGAGTTCACTCAGACTCACGTCCATCGAGTCAGTGATGCCATCCAGCCATCTCATTCTCTGTCGTCCCCTTCTCCTCCTGCCCCCAATCCCTCCCAGCATCAGAGTCTTTTCCAATGAGTCAACTCTTGGTTGCTGCTGCTGCTGCTAAATCATTTCAGTCGTGTCCGACTCTGTGCGACCCCAATGGCAGCCCACTAGGCTCCTCTGTCTCTGGGATTCTCCAGGCAAGAATACTGGAGGGGTTGCCATTTCCTTCTCCACAACTCTTGGTTATCCATGTCTAATTTAAAAACTCTAAATTCTCATTTAAAGTGAATTAGCACTAAAGACTTAGCAATACTACACATGGGTTGTTAATTAGTCTTTAGAGTGTGTGATTCATGCAGGATCTCAATCCTGGGCCCCTTTCAGTTCTCACTATCTTTTGAAGATACTCTGAAGCAGTCTGGTTTTAGGTAGGGTGACCACATAGGTTGTTATTCCAACTGGGGCCACTTTGAGTGTGAATGGTGTGCTGTTGATGATTGCATCAGTGCAGCAGGTATAAAGGGGATTCTCTTGGACAAATAGGGTCTTGGGTTTACCTTAGGAAAGAACATTGGTGGAAGGATTGGGAGTTGATACACACTGGCTGCCTTATCAGTGCCTGTCACGTCCCCTTTCATGGTTTCAGTTTATTGGAATGAAGGAAAGGAAAATCATTGTACTAAAACTGACCGGCAGAAGATGAGATGGTTAGACAGCATCACTGAATCATCAGACGTGAATTTGAGCAAACTCGGGAAGAGAGTGAAGGACAAGGGAGCCTGGAGTGCTGTGGTCCATGGGGTCGCAAAGAGCTGGACACAACTGAGCGACTGAAGAACAAAACCCACCCTACTGCTTCATTCAAACTTCACCACTTTACAATTACAAATAGACTCAAAGGAAAGAATCTCATCATGTTTTTGAAACAGCTTCAAATTCAGAGATAGCTGGCAAGCACATGAAATACTTTTTAAAAACTCATCCCTTTAAAAAAAACCACCAAAGCTTTTGGTTGTTACCAAAGCTTACATCATATTTTAAATAAATCAGCTTAAGAAATCAATAAGCTGACTTCAGGGTTGGCAAACATTTCATCCACACCACCTGAAGCATTGTGCTGAGAAGGATTCTGAGGCTGCACCTGGGCTCATGAGGAAAAAACAACAAACAAACCTCAATCAGTTAGGGATGATTTCTTGGGTCATGGGGACATGAGAGAGACGCAAAGAGGGTAGGAGGGGTTACGGGCTACGTGTGTGTGCCCATTCTCTGCCAGGGCTGGCCGAGGGTCTCTGGTACCAAGATACAAAACACAAGAAAAACCAAACCCAGGTTTAGGGTAAATCTGCTTTATACTGGTATCTAACACAGTGTGAGTCTCACCCAGGGATTCTTGTCCTTTTCCCTGCTCTCAACAGCCTTGCATAAGCACTCGGGTGGCAGAATATAAGTGATGGGCAGCCACCTTGGTGCAGGTCAGGATCACACAGGACTGCTGGGAATGGGCCAGGCTTCGCTGGGTTTAACAGCCCTGCCTCCTCAGCCCGAGCTTCCACCAGGCAGGGAGGACAAAGACCCGCTGGGAGAGGGGCTGGAATGGGGAGCAGGGTCAGGGCGGGCCTTCTGCCCTCAGTCCTCATTTTTGTAAAAGCCATGTGACCTTGGACATATTACTTTTCTTAGTTTGTAAAATGAATTTGGATTCAGGGATTTTCCAGCTTCAACTTTCCGTGACTAAAGCATGAAGAGGCGAAGAGTATCACAGTGTGTTAACTCCATGCTAGATGTCCTTCTCTTTGCAAATTCAAGGAAGGCTCCTTTTGTGGTCGAACAGATAAATCTTGCAGTAAATGATCAGGAAACAAACACACATAACTCTTTCATGCAGCTGTGTGTCACCAGCTCAGTCATGTCCTACTCTGTGCAGACCCACTGACTAGCCTGCCAGTCTCCTCTGTCCATGGGATTCTTCAGGCAGGAATACTGGAGTGGGTTGCCATTCGTTTCTCCAGGGGATCTTCCTGGCTTAGGGATCAAACCTGGGTAAGCAGGCAGATTCTTTACAGACAGAGCCGCCAGGAAAGCCCATTTATGTATAAATAGTCATGATTTTTTGAAAGAGGCAGCTCAGTTATATAACACAGTAAGCCCCCACATATGAATTTTCAAGTTGCAAACTTTTGAAGATGCAAATGTCCCCCTGTATGCCAACTGTTGTATTGTACTGCAAGGTCAAAAATGTCTTATTTTTTATGTTTGTTTTTACATATTATTTGTGTGAAAAGTATTACAAACAGTAGAGTACTATATGGGGATTTCCTGATGGCTCAGATAGTAGAGAATCTGCCTGCAATGAGAGAGATCCAGGTTCAATCCCTGGGTCAGGCAGTTCCCCTGGAGAAGGAATTGGCAACCAACTCCAGTATTTTTGCCTGGAGAATTCCACAGACAGAGGAGCCTGGCAGGCTACAGTTCATGGAGTTGCTGAGAGTTAGGTACGACTGAGTGACTAACACACACTATATAGCTGAGCGTGTTAGTTGGGTACCTAGGTTAACTTTGTTGAACTTACAGACATATTGGACTTGTGAACATGCTCTTGGAATGGAACTCATTTGTATGCAGGGGATTTAACTGTACTGTTGATAGACTCCTTGTCTAGGTTGTTCTTGCAAATTGTTGTTGTTTTTTAAGACACTAAACATCCATGGACATAATTTGCTACTTCAACATATATTTTAGTTGCTTGCATCTCTGCCTTTAGCAGGTTTCTCAGCATTCTCACTGTTCAGTAAGCTGGCGTCTTACCTGAGTGACAGCGACGTTCGTCCCATCGGTGACTTCCACGCTCATGTTATAGATGGACCTCTGCTCTGCATCCAGAGGTTTTGCAATGACAATGGTACCAACACTCTTCTCTGCATCAAAAGAGCTGTCAAAATTGCCCCCTGACGAGTTCACAGAAACAATATGAAATTAGCACATCTGAGAAGTTATTACACGTACTGAAGCATATAGTCTTAAAGGGAGCGCACATACAGAAACGCTTTCTCTGGACAGGCACCCCTGTGGCTCAATTTGTACATCTTAAATGAACCCTTTATTTTCTAACTTAACTCATATTTTAAAACATAGCCTCTACAGTGCATAACAAATATCACCAAGAAAATGTATTGCCCAAAATCCCCTCAGCACTAATGGTAGAGCAGTAAAACATAAATTGACCCCATAAAATATGGAGAAAGCTAAAGTCCCATTCAACCCCTTGTGGCTTCTGGGCTAGGAATTTGTAGACCTTTTACTTTTCCAAAGCAGATTACCTTCCAAGTAAACAAACAGTCCAATCATTATTAACAAAAATGAGTAGGCACTTTGAAATCTGTACCAGGATTGATGGTAAACATGTGGTTGTTAGAGTTCGGATTCCCTCAATTTGATGTCAGAAATGAAGTTATAAATACTAGAAAATAAGGAAAAGCAACAAAATTTGATTTCATATTAAAAATTCTCTATCTGTAAGTTGGGATATTTATAGGAAAAAATTTTTTTTTTTTTTTTTTGCTTTCTCGACAGTGTGAATTATCTTTCTCTGCCCAAAGTAGAAAGTTTGCAGGAGACTTACAAAATGAAATCTGGAAAGAATGAGAGGGAAACATCAGCTATGGAATAACTGATAAAATATTTCCTATGAAAGTTTAGGAAACTTTACTTTCTACCACTGGACCAGGTATAATCCATAAACTATGACTAATGTGCGTAAGACAATATAGACTTTGTTGAAATTACTGTAGATGTTTTCCTCTCTGTGAATCAAAGTGTGGTTTCTGATCTTTTCAAAATGAAAGATCTTTTTAAGGGGGAGAGAAGATACTGGTAGAAATGCTGGAACAATTTTAATTAAGTATCAGTCCATGTTCACAAGCTCTATTTACTCTAGCTTGAAATTTTACTTTGTCAATTATTTTCTTCCTGGGCAGTAATTTGATTTAACTATAACACATAGGACAATGTGTTTACTGAATTTCATATTTTAGAAAGGTAATCTTGGCTGCTGTTTTCTGCATTTCATTTTGCTGATCAATGAACAATGTTATATACAATTTCTATGATATTACTATTAGAAACGGGCAGATGAGTTAAGGGGATGAAGAATTTTATGTGAATTACTAGAATTTGATGTATAATGACATGAAATAAATACTGTGGTGTACTTACAAAAAAACTAGTCATATGTATTTCAAATACTTATTGCTTGCAGCTGCCATATACACTTAAGATTATTTAATTGCTGGAGAGAACATAATTGCCCTTGACATTTAATTAAAGCTATGAAGATATGGGGTACCAGAGAATTGCTTGGAGATGATATATTTTTGAAAATTTCATTTAAAAAGAGACTCATCTTTCAATTAATACCTTTAGATTGATTTACTGAGAAATACTAAATGTTAACTCCAGAAAAAAAAAATGTCTTTTGAAGAACAGGATAAAGAGAAAGGGGAGGAGATCTAGGCTGAAAGAGAAGCAAGCCTTAGGTCACCATGCCTTTTCAAAGGGAATGTTTCATGTAGATAATCACACGAAATGAAATGTATGGCTGATTCAAGTGTCTTGAATAACCATCCTAATGAGCAAAGAAAAGTCATTTGCTATCAAGTGGTACATTCTGAAAAAAAAAAAACTTTGCCATTGAAACTTTCAAAAGAAAGATGAAAAATCGCCTCAGACTGTGTAGAAGGAAAGATGAGAAAGCAACTTCTCAAGCTATTTCTGGTGGGTATTAAGTCATATTTTAAATCACAGTTAGAATGCCTCCTTACCAAGATTTTTACTTTTTTAAATCTGAGGACCATGATTTTGCAGGGTGGGGGTTAAGAGTGGGCCAGTTATTTTAGAAGGTGAAAATTTTTAGGTCAATGTAAAATGAAGCTCTGCAAATGATAAAACTTTGGTTTGCTCCAAAGGCAAATAAAAATGAAACTTAGAGGATATGCAAGCAATGATTCCCTTACTGTTTCAGTGGGACGATTATATGTCCTTTCCCTCACTGCCTGAGGCCCACATTTTCCTTGGGGCCCTCCCTATGCAAAAATACATCATCATTATGCTTAGTGGCATGACATTTACATATTTTACATATGCCATATAGACTGTGTGCATTATTAGTCTTTTTTTGTATCAAAAACCATTTTTGATTACTTTTATGGTAGTTTAAAAAACTTTATTTTATACTGGAGTGTAATTGATTAACAATGCTATATCAGTTTCAGGTGTACAGCAAAGTGATTCAGTTATACATACACATGTGTCTATTCTTTTTCAAATTCTTTTCCCATTTTGGTTGTTATCAAATACTGAGCAGCGCAAGGGAGTGCGGCTCACTGTGGGGTGACTGTTTGCAGGTCTCTCTCTTCCTGCGTGTGCGTGCATGTGTGTGTTGCATGTCCCCCATTCCCCTTTGTTGTTTCAAATACTCTAGATCAGAAACCTTGAAAGGATCAGGGGAGATGGACAAGGAGAAAGCAGATCACGGTGAGCTGGAGAAACTCTATGAGTACCTCTCCATCCATCAATAAGGATGCTCACTTCTAGGGCTTTTCTAGCGAAACCAAGATTTCATGTAAAACCAGGTCCCCCAAATCGTCCCTGTGCTTTACAATGAATTTCTGACAAGGGACACAGAATCTAGACCATCAGTTCACCATCAACCCTCCCTCAGTTTCATAACCTACCACTTAAGCCTCCCATTTCATGAATGACTCTGTCTCTCTCCCCCAGGCCTCATTTCTCAGGCTCCCTTCTAGCCTGAAAGGTGATTTCATTTCGTTGGATCCCACATCCAATTCACCTGGCGTGAGCCTATTAGATGGAATGAGTCTGCTTTCACTAGCAGTTTCCCGTTTAAAGAAGATGTGCTTCCTCAGAGCCAGTAACAACATGCAAAGCCAGAGTGTGCTGGGGTGGCAGCGCTGGGCTCAGCACAGGGTGGGAGGGGAGACACCGCCAGCTGGGCTGATCAACAACGTGGGGATTAAGAGAAGTCACAGCCTGAGCGTTGCTGCAGGGGCGTGCGGCAGAGATGGTCATAAGCGAGGTTGTGAACAGCCCACATAACAGAATTCATGTCGGGATGTTTCTCTTTGACCATTTTTGGTCAAGACAGGTGCAAAGGAGTAAACAGAGCCATGAGAGGTGTGTTGGATCTCTACTGGATTCTACAGTTAACATCAGAAGTCAGAGGGTCCCAAAATGCTTCAAACAATAGGATGGGAATGAAAATACTTGGAGCCAGCAGCTACTGCTGGAATGTGGGGGCAGAAGGGTGTTGGGCCATAATCCAGTTAAGTTTTCCTTTGAAGAATCACCCGTCTCTCTGGGTTATGAGACCCAGGGGTGACTATCTCACAGCTTTCCTTTTAGAAAAACTTCCAGACCCTTCCCTAGCTCTGATTCCAATCCACCCTACTCACAATGGTAAAACTACTAACCGAAATTTCTGAATCAATCAAGGGGGATGAGCTATGGGAGAAGCTTCTCAAAAACTGAGCAGCAGAATCTCAGTGAATTATGGGAGTCGTTTGCAAGCTGTTCATTCAAGTTCAGCGTGCACACCAAACTTGAGGGGAAAATACTACACACTATTTCTGCGGTTTGATCATGAATACCTGTCTGCCTTGGAAGGAAGAAAGCACAGTACAGGGCTAAAACAGATATTTACATGGGAGGCAGGAGCAGCAGGCTGGAGGTTAGAAACAGTGGCGGGAAGGAAAACCCCTTCTAGAATCTGGTTTAAAATTAATTTTCTTACAATAATATCTGAAGCAGTTTTAAGATTTTTATTATTGTCCTAAAGTTTCTTCAGGTGTTTTCCTATGGCCCACATGGCTGCTATGGAGAAAAGAGAGGCTTGTTGGGGATCCAGGGAGAAGAAACGATGTTGCTGATGACTCTGAGCAAGTGTCGCCCTAATGGAGGGAGAGCTGTATTAGAAATGGGACAGCCCTCTTGGGAGGGGTAGAGGAGAGTTCTGTGATTAAGAAATGTGGCCATTGAGTTAGAAAAGAACCAGAGAGCTTATTGCTAGTCAGGGTGCCATCAAAGAGTTTAACTTGCCTACTTGATGGAACCCTGGGGTTTCCTGGTGGCTGAGTAGTAAAGAATCCACCTGCCTATGCAGGAGACACAGGATGAATCCCTGGGTCAGGAAGATTCCCTGGAGGAGGAAATGGCACCCCACTCCAGTATTCTTGCCTGGGAAATCCCATGGGCAGTGGAGCCTGGTGGGCTATAGTCCATGGGTTTGCAGAGAGCCAGGACATGAGTGAGCACACACGCACTTGATGGAATCCTAATAGGGGATGGCCCCATAGGGGTGAGGTTCTAGAAGGACAGGTCTAAGCTTGCAAGACAGAAGCAGGCAAGAAACCAGATTCCTCAGGAAGCAATGCCAGACTAAGGGCCCAGGCTGTCTTCATGCTCATGCAACACAGAGATGTGTTTCAGCTGAGCTGGACCCACGTGCCACCTTATGCCACCAGGGGATTACTTTCAAAGAACACCTTTCCTCTTCTCTACGCATTAGGTGAGGCAAATAAACAGAGACAGGTTAAGTGCTTACTGCCTACCAGAAAAACAGTTTTCCTAGTCTAAGTCAGGGGAAAAGCTAGAAAAGTGGGTGGGAGTATCTCCCATCAGACTGGAAGTAAAGAGGAGCCGTTTGGAGTATGTAGTAATGGTGGTCTTTACAATACAAATGTTTGTCAGCGGGATAAAGAGACAGGGACTGTGAGCCAGATTGCGTGCACATCAGAGAGTATGTAGATCAAGATGGGCGAGTTGAAATCATAGTCTCCTGAGAAGCGTGAAGATAACGTGACAAAGCCACAAAGGATTGTGGGTTAGCTTTGTTCCTTCCGTCTTCTCTCGCTTTTAGCGCAGGGAAGGAACATGCTGTGCAATGGGCTGTTTAAACACAGAACAGCTGAACTCTGTAACGTTTCCTTTTAATTACAGCTTTCTTAACTTGGTGACAAGTGGGCTTCTGTTTCTGGAAGCTGAAGAGAGTCTAGCTCTGTGACACCGTAAGCCTTTGGAGGCACAAGGAAGTATCTGGCAGATCCCTTGATGCCGGGGTCCCGGCTTGGGAACAAAATCTTGCTCTCAGCATGGCTTTTGTGAATTCATGTGATGGTAGGAGGAAGAGAAATGCAGTTAAACAAGAGTCAGGGAGACTGGGAATATACAGAAATAAGGAGACAGTACTCTCAGGGGAAAAGGCGTGGTGGAACACTATTTCTGCTGATTTAATGTGAATTCATTAGTAAGAGCACCTGTAAGCTGAGTTAGGCCGGGAGGAGGTATGGTCTGTAACCATGAATGTGTATAGGTGTCTATCCAGCTGTGGCACACTGCTGTTTCTTAGGCATTGAGAAGCACTTTCCCTTATTTCCCCTCGATGTTAGCTTGGCCAAGAAAGATATTTGGGTAAGGAAGAAGGAAAGAGACAGAGGAGAGTGTTGGGGGCCAAGGACAAATGAGCAAGAAATCTTGAAAGAATGAAACATCTGAATATGATAAAGGAAACAATAGGTTTATAGAGAAGAGGAAAAGATGTTGTCAGCAGGTTGGAAAAATGTGGCTCTCTGAGATCAGAAAAAAAAATTTTCAAAGGGGGGATTTGGTGGAAGGGGGAACCATATCTATTCTGAACGCAGCCAGCACCTGGGGAAAAGTTTGTACTTTCTCCATGACTTAAAGAGTTGACATTTCAAGAGGCTGGCTGGATGCAGGGATGGAAATAAAATCAAGTTCTGTTTGGGCTTCTGGCCCAGTAAATTTAATTTGCCAGGAGAAGCTTGAATGGATGTCACCAGATACACAGTGACATCTGTGATGGAAGCATCTAGACTAGAGGGACAACCTAGAGGGTCTATATTAAGAGAAGCGCATGCATGCATGCTCAGTCACGTCTGACTCTTTGCGACCCCATGGACTGTAGCCTGCCAGGCTCCTCTGTCTATGGAATTCTTCAGACAACAATACTGGAGTGGCTTGCCATTTCCTGCTCCAGGGATCTTCCTGACCCAGGGATCAAACCTGTGTCTCCCAAGTCTCCTGCATTGGCAGACAGACTCTTAACCACTGAGCTACCTGGGAAGCCCATTAACAGAAGCATCTGAGCACTAAAACTGGAAAGATTCTATAAAAGGAACATAGATTTAGGAATAAAGATGGAAAAACATGAAAATGGATGCCATGTTTCTGATCATGATTCCTAGATATGATTTGGAGCAGCCTAAAGGGACTCCTTCCTGGGAGGACTCTGCTCTGTCAACCGCCTATCTCTTCTTGGACCAGTTCTCATTTGGCCAAAGGCGCTGTGGTGGCTGAGGCTGAGAACACAGTGGAAGGTCACAGTGATCTGGATGGGTCTCAGGAGGGATCAGTGGGGCTAACACATGGGCTGCCTGGGGCATCTCCATCAGCTGGCATCATTACCCCACTCACTCTGGGTGGAGATTAACAAAAGCAATGGCAGGAAGAAGGGGGAGGACACAAAGACCTTGACCTTAAGGGTTAAGGTTGAAGCCAGGATAAACACCATGAACATGTACGTCAGCACTAATACTGCTGAATGGAATACATGCGGCATCATTAGGTATGCTTTCCTATACACGATCATATACACACACAGGCATGCTAAGGAGTTGCAAAAACAACTTGGATAACTGGGCTCAGGTGGCCGGTCAGACTGAGCATCAGAGAAAGGTGTGCTTGCAAGATTTCTGAAGAGGAGTGCATGCAAGGGCATCCTGGGGTGGGTGGGATGTGCTGCATGTCAAGAGGCTGTATGCATGCATCATGCAAGGGAGAGAAACAGTGCTTTCAGGCCGTAGAGGCGCTTGCAAACTGGAGTATCGGAGAAGGATGGAGACGAAGTGATCATTGATGGCTGAGGGCAAGTCCTCCCATGGCTCAGGAGCAGGAGGAGCCTTGGCCTTTGGCTTTCCACTGCTCTTTCCGCGAATTATCGAAAAGAAGTCATGATTGCACGGGAGACACACTGAAACTGAGATGCATCTTCTGTGACCCTGACAGGGGGCAGTGGTGAAGGAATTACCAAAGGCGATGTGGCACCAACAGCCAGGCGATGCCTGGGGTGTGAGAACACGACTCAGAAGATGGAGGAGCAGAGAGACCTCTCATGGATCAGAAGAGGCGCCATTTCAAAGGCGTTAAGTGGAAATGAAGACGGAGTGGAAAGCTGGCAATGACGATGGTCATGCACAGGGATGGTGGGATCGACGCCCATTAAGTGAAAGACAGCCATTCTACCAGCATTCTAGAAAATGAAATAGGTAGAAAACAAGCCTTTTCTTTGGGGGAAGTTTAGGGCACACTCTACTGATGTTCCATCTGGGGGCCATGGGGCATTCATTACTTTCTGTGCTTCATTAAAACAGATGTGGAACATTCTAAATGCTTTCCCCAGACCCAGTCATTCCTGGGAAGAGAGGCAGGTTCCTGCCCATCCTGTCCAAGCAGTGACACATGAAGGAAATGATTCCCCAAGACCAGCTCTCTGGAGTCACCGCCCCCCCACAGACGACCGTGGGAAGTCAGCTTCAGCTGGACCCAGCGCCAGACCCAGGGCTGGCGCGCACTTCCCTTCGCTTAGATTCCTGGTCCTCAGCACTTATTTCCTCTCCGCCGCCTCTGCCTCTCCCTGCCGGGTGGGGAAGGGGCTGTTTTGCCCTCTCTTTTTGCAGCCTGGTGTGCTTGCTTGCTTTCTTTCAAGGAATTTAAAGGTTGGCTTTTAAGCTCTATCCTGCCTGCGTCCATCTGCTTTTTGTATTTGGCTTTCACAGGAAGCTCTCGCTGGCTATATATCTAGGCTCTGTTTCCTGTCCTTCCTATTGTGGACAACAGCCCAGGACTCTCCTGGGGGGGGGGGGGCTTTTGGGTCTATGAATGGCACGCCTTCAAAACTGAGGGGCTGGAATCTATTTGAATTTACTTTTCAACTGGAAAAGGCCCAGGTAAACTAACCTATGAAAAGATCAAAACAACAAAAAGCCCACATACCTCAAAAGCAGAGAAAAAAGTTTCTCTAAAGAAATCAGAACAATCCCCCCACCACCCCAAATCCAAACCCCATCGAACCTCAAACAAAGGAGTCACTGGATATGAGTAACGCAATCGCTGTTAGAGGCATGTATGAAATCTGTGGGCTGCACTTCAGCCTGTCACAGGCAGTTATGAAAGATGTAATTTAATTTGCTTAAAAGAAAAAAACCCGTAAAGGCAGATTGGATAGCTGTATTTTAGCAAATGTGTTTGCACTAAGGGTACCTTCTGTTGAACAGTTCTGCCCACAAGCTGTCTGTAGAATATAGAACATCTCTCGAGCATGCTTGCCACCTTGAAGCAGGGTAGTCGGGAGCAGAAAAAAAAAAAAAAAAGAACAGAATGCAGAAAAAAGGTGAAGAAAAAGAGAGAAATGAAGGACAGCAAGTCTAGTACCATCAATACATTTAGAAATGAGATTAGCCAAGTGTGACAATAGAATTTAAATGACACACAGAAAGACATTAAGATTGCAGTAAATAACGTACTATGGAAACTCCAGCCAGAGAGCACTTTCGGTTCAGCTTAGCTACAGAACTCAACGAAAGCACAGGTCGACTATTCATTTTACTGGCTCTTTTGCATTCCAGCACTATACATCTTTTAATCTTAGCATAGTCTTTAAGTGTTTTTGTGGTTATTGTCTTTTTCTTTTTGCTACTTGCTCTGAACAGTCAGTGATTACGTTGCCCAATACTGCCCTGGGGGACTCAAACTCACCGACGATGTCAAACCACAGAAGGGTGTTAGCTGCCTGCACAGACACTACCCCGACAATCTCGGAGACTCTGTCATTCTCCATGACTGTGAAGTTGTAAAATGGCTCCTCGAAGGTCAGTGGCACAGGTGAAGGAGGCGGTTTCTTAATCCATTCTATGTGGAGGCGGGCCGTGGAGGACTTCTGAGGGCGCCCGTTGTCCACGGCCTTGATCTACTCACACATGGAGAGGACAGAGAGCTGTTTCAGAGCCCGGGTCCTGGTGGAAGCCTGCATCTGTCACTCATATGTTGTGGGGCTCAGAGTCCATCCTCACGACGGGGTTGGCAAGGGGAAGACACGGGGAGCGATCTGAGGACTGTGGGCTCAGGGACTGTGGGAAGCAACTGGGGCACATGGGGGCCCTGAGCACATTGCCAGAAGCTGTTTTGAATCACTGCCAACCTTGCAGATGTGGGAAACTTGAAAAGCAAATGGTGCACTTGCGAATTTTAGTGTTGCATGGACATGAATGACAGCTACGAAAGTAAGAGCTAATCTGATTCTTACAGCTGTGGTGGTGGTGTCGAGAAGGGAACAGATGCATTGCCTCTGTCACGCAGAACTGTCTCATGGGATTCCAAGAGGGAGGTGGGAGGAGGCAGGAGAAAGGCATCAACCTTGCAAAATTCGTCTCAGAGGCCCTCTGGTTAAGCCAACCCTGAAGGAGTGAAGGAGACCTCTCTCAGTGGAAACGTGGGCCCCTCGAGGCAGTGGAGTAAGGAAGGGAGTGTTAATGGCTCTTCTCCATGGTCTGATATAGGGGCTGAGAAAAGCATGTTTCCTTGCCCAGATATGTAGGGTTAACTGCTATGCTGTCCTGGACTTAAATGTGTGTGTGGGGGTTGCGGTGGGGGTTCGGGGTGGTTGCAGTTAAGTCTAACAAGCAAACCATCAGTGACAGAAAATCTAAAAACCAAAATAAAAAGAATTGTAAACTATAACATTAATAACACCATTTCCAGATGCATTGCTAATAGTTGTAGCCTTTAAAAACAGTGACAGCTCATAGCTCCCTAGTGCTGTGTTCATGCGTGACCACTTTGCCCCAGTTTCTGTGAGAGGAAGGGCCCTTGAAGATAGATGTCTTAGGTCGGGTTTCCCAGGAGCAGAGTCTGAGACAGGGATGTGAGTACAAATGATTTCAAGAGGAAGTGTTCCCATGAGAAAGTAAGTGAAGAAAACAAGATAGAGGAGGATGCTAAACGAGGATATGGTCTCAACTGAAGTCTAACCTCAAACTGATCCCAAAGGGAGCTCTGAATCATTCACTGTACTACTGAGTTGGATCCACCTGGAGGCAACGAGGTTGGGCTTTATATCTGATGTCAGTTAGGAATTGGCTGTGGGCTGCTGGGTTAGCGTAGGCGTATAGATCATCTTGGCTGAGAAGTGTAGCTAAGGATGACTCTCTGAAGAAGGAATCAGCTTTGAGCCCTTAGCAGTCAACACTCACAGCAGTTGGGGGATGGCTAGACCAGCCTGATAAAGGGGATCTGGGCAGGGTACCAACAGTATCCACTGCAATCCACCTGGTCCTCAAAGATTTCCAGTGGCAAGTCTCAGACAACTGCAGCAGCACCTGTTACATCAGGGCTGCTGACGGTAGAAACAGGACTGGGTTTTAAGTTATTTTCTTTTCTTTATTCACTCTTCTGAATACACTACTGAGCAGGGAATGGAGCCCAAATCCAGGCTACAGGCAAAACAAATAAATGGACTCAGACCAAAAGACTGAGAAAAAGATGGCAGACAGAGGTAACTCTTGACAGTTGTTGGGACCCTGGAAAGTGCCCATCACCAGTGAGGCTGACCAGTCTCCTCTTAGGCATAAAGTGAGTGGGGGAGCAGGATGGTGCCTTAGGCATGATATTGATAGTTTAAGTCTTTATTTGAGATGGTGCTCATACTTGTTTTTATTTCTTATTTTCTAACAATGAAAAATGTTATGTTTTACTTAAGATTTTTCACTTGCAGAATAAGCCTAGCTATGATTCGTGTCCTTCATTTATACAGCTAAATTCATGTTCTATCCCACTGTCAACAATTACAAGAGCTGTTTTCACTGGGATGTCGTCAGGACATGTTGAGTTGTGGGCAGGTTATGTTATTCTGCTCCTCCCCTGCCCTCACCTTACATCTATGCTCAGTACCTCTCCACGATCTGGGGCTACAGGAAGTGTGGGTGAGTAAATGATGGAGCGGGCTGTGTACTGGAAATGGGGAGGTTATGTGTTAGGACACAACCAAGGAAAATGGCCTCATTATTCAGGAATGTCACTGCAACAGAAAGTAGACTTCCACTGTTGTGTGGCTGTAGTTTTTGGTCCAGAGATTTTTTTGTTTTTGCTTAAAACATATAAGAAAATAACTTTCTCCCCCTCGTTAATGCTACTGAGGTTCAGAAAACTCTTACCGTGAGAATGTCGTAACTCCCTGCTGTAAACTGCTTTCTGGAAGAGACCATGCCGGTTTTGGGGTCGATGAAGAACCTCCCATCATCATTCCCGTCCACGATACTGTAGGAGATCTCAGCGTTGGGGCCCTCGTCTCTGTCGAACGCAAATGCCCTGTAGATGGGCTCTCCCCGCTTCTTCCGGTCACGCTCTGGCAGCTTGATCTGGTAGACCTTCTCTGGGAACTGAGGCTTGTTGTCATTTTCATCCAGAACCTGAACCACCACCCAGATGGTCGACTGTTTCGGGGAGAAGCCACCATCTGTCACGGTCACCTGAGTTTTGAAAGAGTAAGTGTTTTACAATCAGAAAAGAGAAAAACTTTTCTCACCGCTCCTCCCTCTTGCCACCCCATGAAAGGTCCGTTCTGGGCAGCAGTGCATCTCAGCTTCTTTTTTTCTTGTAGTTCGTGTCAAATGCATAACTCTTCATCATCCATGCATAAGAGCAGGGAAGACCCTCACTCTGGTCATGGAAATCACTGATAAAAAGGTAGGAAGGAGGGAGGCTCTTGTCGTGGTGTGAAGAGGGGAGGCAGAAGAACTACGGTTGACTTCACAAAATGTACCAGGTTAGAGACGCAGCAGACTTCAAATGTGCCTCTCTCTGCTGAAATTCGCTCAGTGGCATCCGACTTTTTGCGGCCCCATGGACTGTAACTCTCTGGACTCCTCTGTCCGTGGAACTTTCCAGGCCAGAATATTGGAGTGGTTTGCCATTTCCTACTCCAATGCCCTTCTCAACAGACACCAAACACACAATAACCATTATTATGTGTTAACCCAAGGGTTTCATCTAATCCTTGGGCGATGCCATCACCATCCAAATTCTTTCAGTACGCATGCTCTTTTCTTTCTTTTCCATCTTCATGTAAAATTGGTGATTTTTTTTTTTACATTGTCACTGAACAAAAGGAAAACTCTGATTACAACTTACAATTTTGATGGCTGCTCATTAAGTATATTTGACAGTTACAATATATTTTTAACAGTCATAAAATATTTTTTCTTCCTCTCTGGGAAGTGGAAAGAATGGCCACCCTTTCCCATAACTCTGAGATGCTATTCTTATGCATGTCTGTGGAAATGGAGAGCGGAGAGAGAGAAGAAGAACTTGTAGATAAAGAATTTGCACGGCAGATGTAAACTGAGTCTTAGGATGAATAATCTTCTTGGTCATAGTGATGATAGTTATTATCTTATTAATACTTAACATCTGGATGGTGACATATAAAGTGCTCTCCTATCATTCCTCAGTAAGTGGAGCAGGTTTATTTATTCCTATTTTACAAATGAGAAAACAGAGGTCCCATCATTACTAAGTCTAAAGTCAGGTACTGAACTTTTGGTAATACTTGGTATTGTGTTTAATCACAAAACCTGGAGGAACCTCTATTCAATCTTTCAGTCATTATCTTGATTGAACTAACTTTAAGACTAACTATAAGATAGTTTATTATTTCAAAATACATAATTGGAGGCTGGAAGGGACATAAAGATGCACTCGGCATCAACAGGAGAAAAACCACAGTGAGTTACAGCCCCTCATCACCCAGTTTCCCACTTAGTGAAGCAACCTGACAGGAAAAGTGAAGAGAAAAGAGGCCCGACCTGTGAGAAAACAAATTAACGGCTTTTTGCAAAACGGGACCTCAGTCTAGTCCAGTTTCTCACACAAGCTGCTTTAAAGCGAGAGTGAAGTCACTCAGTCATGTCCGACTCTTTGCGACCCATGGACTGTAGCCCACCAAGCTCCCTGTCCATGGGATGCCACTGCCTTCTCCACCAAGCTGCTTTAGAGGATGGCTTTAATAGAGTTCAGGTAAATTTTCATAGGAGTTCTTGTTTCCTTTGAAAAATCAATCAAGTTTCCTTCCAAGGTTATTTCCCAATTGGCTGTTAAGTTTCACAAAAGAAACACCGTTAGGGGACTATGTGCCAAGGCTGGATTTTGACTCTTGAGTTCATTCTCGGACATGACGAGTTCTGAAGAGGCACATTCTGCTGCTGCTGCTAAACTAGACTGTAACACTCCCAGGTGAGCTGTGTTGACCAAAACACATTGATTTCTTTGCGCCCAACTCCTCCGCCTCTCTTTTCTGCTTGAATGGCCCCTTTCCAAATCCAGGTAACTCCCACTGTCCCTCCTGTGCCCAGAATCACCTCTTTATTGCTTGTCAGCACGTGCCCTGCAGAGGGCTCCAAGTGGAGCTCTGGGGCTACTTCAGGGCCAAGAGGCTGCCAAGGAAGGGACAGGCCCTCCTGGGGCCATTCACCGGAGGATCCTGCCACTCTGGAGGTGCCTCCTTCTGGAGTTTGCCTGGGTGTACGAACCCAAGTCTGCTTACAGGCGGGAAGGGCGGCAGCTGCACGGGCTCATAAACAACCTCCAGGCTCCCCTGCACCACCCCCCTCTCCCTGGGTAACAGCCCCCATGCTCCCCCAGGCACACGGGCATCCTTCGGGTCTTCCAGCATACTCGCTTCCATCTCAGGGCATTTGCCTACGCCATCCTCTGCCCCTCCCTTCCCTGACCTTGCCTACTCATCCTTTGGATCTAGCTGAAATGCCATTTCTTCAAGGATGCTCCCCAACTACACAGATCAAGTACCAGCTGCCCCCACCCCTCCCCCAGCTACTCTATCTCCCTCCTGAATTATACACTCTTGGAAATACCTTATACTCTTCTTTTGCAGCACTTCAGTTCAGTTCAGTTCAGTCGCTCAGTCGTGTCCGACTCTGTGACCCCATGAATCGCAGCATGCCAGGCCTCCCTGTCTATTACCATCTCCCAGAGTTCACTCAGACTCATGTCCATCGAGTCTGTGATGCCATCCAGCCATCTCATTCTCTGTCGTCCCCTTCTTCTCCTGCCCCCAATCCCTCCCAGCATCACAGTCTTTTCAAATGAATCAACTCTTTGCATGAGGTGGCCAAAGTAATGGAGTTTCAGCTTTAGCATCATTCCTTCCAAAGAAATCCCAGGGTTGATCTCCTTTAGAATGGACTGGTTGGATCTCCTTGCAGTCCAAGGGACTCTCAAGAGTCTTCTCCAACACCACAGTTCAAAAGCATCAGTTCTTCGGTGCTCAGCCTTCTTCACAGTCCAACTCTTACATTCATACATGACCACAGGAAAAACCATAGCCTTGACTAGACGGACCTTAGTTGGCAAAGTAATGTCTCTGCTTTTGAATATGCTATCTAGGCAGCACTTACTTTCATGGAAATTAATTAAGCACATCATTCTCCACCAAGCTGATAAGTTGGTTAAGGGCAAAAACTGATCTTGCCTGTTGTGTTCACTGCTCTTGTGCATGTCAAGTCACACAGGTATGATTTGAGTACGTAATAAATTAGACTCTAACTCAGGTCCTATTTGGACAACCTCTTTAGCCGAAGCAGTCTCACCTCATAAGACCTTTGTGGTTCATTCAAGGAGTAACCCTAAGCCGCCTCTCCACCCAAAATGCCGCCATTTCCTCATCCCCCACGTTAACCACCACTCCTATGCTGATCATTAGTGCTCAAACCTCGTTTCCCGTCTCCAAACTAACACGTTCAACTGTTTACTAGAAATCTACTCTCTGGACCTCACACATGCACCTCAACATCCCCAAAGCACCATCCTGAAAAAAATCATTATCCTTAAATCTTCTCCTTATCTCTTTTGCATTGTTTCACCCACTCACACACCGGTCTGCACCAGGACTCTGGGCGTCCACGCAGGGTCCCTGCTCTGTCTAACTATTCACATTCAAGCAAACGTGGAGGCCGGGAGGCATTTCTCATGTGCACCATTCACAGCTGCCTCTTCTGGGACAGGCCTCATCTGCATTTAACTTGGAGACCCTCAGTGGCTTTCTGGTCTCCCTGTCTTCAGCCTTCACCTTTGTTGTAAAGTGTTATTTCTTCCTCAGAAGAAATAGCTTCTTCCTTCCATCTGACCACATCACTGGCCTGCCTAGCATTTTTCAGGGGCTTCTGAGGCTGAGGGTCTGGCCTGCAGTGATTATCACGTGCTCTGCCTGCTCGTCTCCACTCTCCATGCTTAGCTGCACAGCGAGCCTGGGGTGGCGCTGACTGCACTGTGCCCTCACACCTCCATTCCGCTGCGTGTGTGTTGGCTTCCACGGAAGTCTTTCTCTTGCGAATACACTTGACTCATTCTATAAGCTTCTATTCAAGTACTGCTTTTTCTGCAAAGCCATTCCTGTCCCCTGAAGACAGCTCTACATGTCCTCACCATGTTCTCACTCCACTGGGTGTACCATCCCAGGACATTAATTGTCATTGTGCAGTTTTAAGTGTCTGTTGCCTTGTTGGTCTGTGCTCAATCCTTCCAGATTGTGAGCAAGTGGAGGTCAGGGACAGTCTCATTCATTGTTCTGTTCTGACACCCTGTACAGCTCTAAGTGCCAAATAAACGTTGTTAAATGAAACTAAGAAGTGATCCACTCCCACCTCTGCCCTGTGATAATGAATGGAGGAAACATTCAGACAGTGAAGGGGTCTGCTTCTTTATCTGTAGGAAATGAAGAGACTGGTAACATAAGCCCTCCCACGTGCTCTATGATTCTCTGAATGGGGTCAGGCAGAGGAAGACGGATTTTGTTGTTGTTGTTCTGCTTTGGCTGGCACAATATGGAGAAGCTCTATACTGTCAACAAAAACAAGACCAGGAGCTGACTGTGGCTCAGATCATGAACTCCTTATTACCAAATTCAGACTCAAATTGAAGAAAGTAGAGAAAATCGCTAGACCATTCAGGTATTACCTAAATCAAATCCCTTATGATTATACAGTGGAAGTTAGAAATAGAGTTAAGGGCCTAGATCTGATAGATAGAGTGCCTGATGAACTATGGAATGAGGTCCGTGACCTTGTACAGGAGACAGGGATCAAGACCATCCCCATGGAAAAGAAATGCAAAAAAGCAAAATGGCTGTCTGGGGAGGCCTTACAAATAGCTGTGAAAAGAAGAGAAGTGACAAGCAAAGGAGAAAAGGAAAGATTTAAGCATCTGAATGCAGAGTTCCAAAGAATAGCAAGAAGAGATAAGAAAGCCTTCTTTAGCAATCAATGCAAAGAAATAGAGGAAAACAACAGAACGGGAAAAACTAGAGATCTCTTCAAGAAAATTAGAGATACCAAGGGAACATTTCATGCAAAGATGGGCTCGATAAAGGACAGAAATGGTCTGGACCTAACAGAAGCAGAAGATATTAAGAAGAGGTGGCAAGAATACATGGAAGAATTGTACAAAAAAGATCTTCATGGCCCAGATAATCATGAGGATGTGATCACTCATCTAGAGCCAGACATCTTGGGATGTGAAGTCAGGCGGGCCTTAGAAAGCATCACTATGAACAACGCTAGTGGAGGTGATGGAATTCCAGTTGAGCTGTTTCAGATCCTGAAAGATGATGCTGTCAAAGTGCTGCACTCAATATGCCAGCAAATTTGGAAAATTCAGCAGTGGCCACAGGACTTGAAAAGGCCAGTTTTCATTCAATTCCAAAGAAAGGCAATGCAAAAGAATGCTCAAACTACCACACAATTGCACTCATCTCACACACTAGTAAAGTCATGCTCAAAATTCTGCAAGCCAGGCTTCAGCAAGATGTGAACTGTGAACTCTCTGATGTTCAAGCTGGTTTTAGAAAAGGCAGAGGCCAGAGATCAAATTGCCAACATCTGCTGGATCATGGAAAAAGCAAAAGAGTCCTAGAAAAACATCTATTTCTGCTTAATGACTATTCCAAAGCCTTTGACTGTGTGGATCACAATAAACTGTGGAAAATTCTGAAAGAAATGGGAATACTAGACCACCTTACCTGCCTCTTGAGAAATCTATATGCAGGTCAGGAAGAAACAGTTAGAACTGGACATGGAACAACAGACTGGTACCAAACAGGAAAAGGAGTCCATCAAGGCTGTATCTTGTCACCCTGCTTATTTAGCTTATATGCAGAGTACATCATGAGAAACGCTAATCTGGAAGAAACACAAGCTGGAATCAAGATTGCCCAGAGAAATATCAATAACCTCAGATATGCAGGTGACACCATCCTTATGGCAGAAAGTGAAGAGGAGCTAAAAATCCTCTTGAAGAAAGTGAAAGAGGAGAGTGAAAAAGTTGGCTTAAAGCTCAACATTCAGAAAACGAAGATCATGGCATCCGGTCCCATCACTTTATTGGAAATAGATGGGGAAACAGTGAAAACAGTGTCAGACTTTACTTTTTTGGGCTCCAAAATCACTGCAGATGGTGACTGCAGCCATAAAATTAGAAGATGCTTACTCCTTGGAAGAAAAGTTATGACCAACCTAGATAGTATAATCAAAAGCAGAGACATTACTTTGCCAACTAAGGTCCGTCTAGTCAAGGCTATGGTTTTTCCTGTGGTCATGTATGAATGTGAGAGTTGGACTGTGAAGAAGGCTGAGCACCAAAGAACTGATGCTTTTGAACTGTGGTGTTGGAGAAGACTCTTGAGAGTCCCTTGGACTGCAAGGAGATCCAACCAGTCCATTCTGAAGGAGATCAACCCTGGGATTTATTTGGAAGGAATGATGTTAAAGCTGAAACTCCAGTACTTTGGCCACCTCATTCGAAGAGTTGACTCATTGGAAAAGACTCTAATGCTGGGAGGGATTGGGGGCAGGAGGAGAAGGGGACGACAGAGGATGAGATGGCTGGATGGCATCACTGACTCAATGGACGTGAGTCTGAGTGAACTCTGGGAGATGGTGATGGACAGGGAGGCCTGGCGTGCTGCAATTCATGGGGTCGCAGAGTCTGACACAACTGAGCGACTGAACTGAACTGAACTGAATATGGCTTGTGGGATCTAAGTTCTCTGACCAGGGATCAAACCTCGGTCTCCTGCACTGAAAGTGTGGAGTCAACCAGTGCACCACCAGGGAAGTTGTAGGTAGACACAATTTTAACCATACACGAGTTCATTACATTGCTCACATTGCTGCTAAGCCCAAGATTACTTATAACAATTTCTAGCTACTTCCAAAACTGTGCTGATCAATGTGGACACTTGTCTACAATTTACTCCAAAGATCCTTTTGTGTGTTGGTTCCCTCAGGACAGTAGAGCTACTTGAAGGCAAGAACTTTGTCTTCTTCATCTCTTTCCTAGGTCCTAGCATACTCCCAATAAATGTTTGCTGACCCAAACTATATCCCCTATAACCTCAAAATCTTAATGTCTGTTATCGTTTCTTTAGACCCACTCACGTCTCCAGCCACATTGGTATCTGGAATATTGAAAGTGAAAGTGACGTCGATATCCCACTCTTTGTGGACCCATGGACTGTAGCCTATGAGGCTCCTCTGTCAATGGAATTTTCCAGGCAAGAATACTGGAGTGCCATTTCCTTCTCCAGGGGATCTTCCCAACCCAGGGATCAAATCCGGGTCTCTCGCACTGTAAGCAGACACTTTTACCGTCTGAGCTACCAGGGAAGGTGCTGCTGCTGCTGCTAAGTTGCTTCAGTCATGTCTGACTCTGTGCGACCCCATAGATGGCTGCCTGGGTTGGGAAGATCCCCAGAGAAGGAAATGGCACTCCAGTATTCTCACCTGGAAAATTCCATGGATGGAGGAGCCTCATAGGCTACAGTCCATGGGGTTGCAAAGAGTGGGATATGACTGACTGACTTCACTTTCACTTTCAATATTCCGGATACCAACGTGGCTAGAGACATGAGTGGGTCTAGAGAAGCAATCACTGACAATTCCATCAGATCCTCAAACTTCACAGTTCACGCTGCCCTAGACCTCAGTCCATGACTTGGAATTAGCCTACATGGAAGGAGCAACCCTGGAGACTGAGCCCAACTGAGATAAATCCTCATCACCTCCTCTGCTTTGTTTTTCATAAATGACGTGTAAGGAATTAGCCATTGTTTAGAAACTATCCACATGTCCTCTCTCTCTGCTACCGTAACCCAGATTTTCTACTCAGTCGATCAGCTATCAGTGGTTCGGCAATCAATCACAATCCTGAAAGTTTAATTTCTTTCATTGTTTACAGCTAACAAGGAATCAGAAATAATGTAGTGCCACTGAAGGACAGCAGAGCTCGTTTCAACTTTCTGTGCCCCCCATGTGATCTGTGAAGACCCGGCAGAGGCAGAAGGCCGGCAGCATGGCTGGTGCACAGTGATGACACAGGACACAGAGTGAGTTACGCCTCTCCACGGAAGAGGCAAGAGCTTCACAGGCTCAAAAGTGGGGCGAACGCCGCCGAGGGAAGGCCGTACTTCTCTCACTCTCCTTCTGTAGAATATTTCGTTTATTTATTTGGTCACGCTGGGCCTTAGTCGCAGCACATGCATCTGGGTCGCTGTGGCATATGAGCTCTTAGTTATGGCACGTGGGGTCCAGTTCCTTCACCAGGGGTCAAACCCAGGCCCTGCCTTGGGAGCACAGAATCTTAGCCACCAGACCACAGGAAACTCCCAGAAGGCCATGCTTCTCAGTCATTTAAACTGCATGATGTATTTCCTTTTCTCTCTTCACATGGCAGAAAATAAGTTAAGTACATTAGCTGCCTGAGAGCTGAGACGTTGTGTCTTGTCTGCAGTATTGTCCCAGGGATTATAAGAGTGTCTGAGAATATATTCAACATTTCCAAGATGAAGAGTTTAATTCTGTCATTCTCTTCAACCCTTGATTTATCAAAAATGACTACTTCCAGGTCACTAACCACTGAACTTCCAGGGAATTCCCCTATATTTAAAATTGTAAACCTGTCTTCAGAGACTACGCATCTCTCCTGCTCCACTTTACACTTGTCTTGGAAGCTTTATTTTCATCTGATGTATTATATACACTTCACATGGAAGCTTGTTTATTGCATGTCTGCTGCTTTAAGAATATAAGCCCCAGGAACCTCCCTGGTGGTCCAGTGGCTAAGACTCTGTGGTCCCAATGAAAGGGGCCTGGGTTCCATCCCCAGTCAGGACACTAGGCCCCACATTCTGCAATTAAGACCTGGTGCAGCCAAATCAATAATAAATGAATGTTTTTTTAAAAAAATAATATGAACTCTACAATACATGCATTTTCATCTTTTTTGTTCATAGATATATCCTGAGCACCTACAATGGTGGATGTAATAGGCATTAATAAATACTTATTAAGTTAATCAACAAAATACTCATCCAGTGCATTCTAGGTACAAAACTCTTTTCTTTTCAGGCAAATTGGGAAATCAATTAACCAACAAGCATGGGTTCCTATCAATTCACCTCTTCCCGATGCCCCAAATCCTTCTTGCTGTTCCTGACCTCTGGTCATCTGGCCTTATTCACATATTTTTAATAAGAACTAATGCCTTATGAAGCAGTCCACATGCTGTTTGATAGGTTCAGTCTTCCCAAAGTTCTTCTTCTTATTGAACCTGGATTATCCACCTATTCTTAGCCTAGACAGACAGTAGCTTCCTACAGACTGCCTTTGTTTCACTCTTTGTAACTATACAGAAAGACTCAAGTTCCTCTTCCACACTGTGCCAGTTATATACTGCTGAGTAACCCCAAACTAGGTGGCTTCAGATAACCAGAACTCTTTTATTAACTCGCCTCCTGCTAGAGCTTAAAGGGAGCACTTCTTCCTTGGAGTCTCTCCTGCAGCTGAAGTCATCAGTCACTCTGCTGGTGGGCACTGGTGGCATCTGCTGGTTGGTGGCAGTCGCTGGCTGGGACCCCAGCTGGGGCTGAGGTCAAAGGTCCAGGATCTACCAGTGGCTGCTTCAGGTGGCCTGGGCTTCCTTACAGCATGGTGGCTGGGTTCTATGAGCAAGGAGCCTGGAGGACAGCAGTCCCAGAGTCCAGATTCAAGCAGAGGGGTCATAAATCCCACCTCTAAATAAGGGGAGGTTAAGAAATGTGTGGAGGGGCCTTTTTAGAAAAATGTTCATGTAGTTGGCTGCATCAGGTCTTACATGGGATCTTCACTTCAAGACAGAGGCGCCAGAGAGGCGGGGTTGCCCGCAGCATGCGGGGTATCAGTCCCTGTGCTCAGTCCCTCAGTCCTGTCTGGCTCTTGTGACCCCATGGACTGTAGCCTACCAGGCTCCTCTGTCCATGGGATTATCGTGGAAAGAATACTGGAGGAGGTTGCCACTCCCCCTCCAGGGGATCTTCTCGACCCAGGCACTGAGCCCACATCTCCTGTGGCTCCTGCACTGGCAGAGGGATTCTTTATCACTGAGCCGCCTGGAAGGCCCAAGGATCAAACTCATGTCCCCTGTATTGCAAGGCAGGTTCTTAACCACTGCACCTCCCACGGTGGGGGAGGGGGCATTTTAAAACTACCATACTGTCATTATCAGAGGAATGCAAATCAAAACCACAACGAGGTACCATCTCATGCTGGTCAGAATGGCTGCTATCAAAAAGTGTACAAACAATAAATGCTGGAGAGGGTGCGGAGAAAAGGGAACCCTCTTACACTGTTGGTGGGAATGCAAACTAGTACAGCCACTATGGAAAACTGTGGAGAATCCTTAAAGAACTGGAAATAGAACTGCCGCATGACTCAGCAATCCCACTGCTGGGCATACACACCGAGGAAACCAGAATTGAAAGAGACACGTGCACCCCAATGTTCATTGCAGCACTCTTAGGACATGGAAGCAACCTAGATGTCCATCAGCAGATGAACGGATAAGAAAGCTATGATACATATACACAATGGAATATTACTCAGCCATTAAAAAGAATACATTTGAACCAGTTCTAATGAGGTGGATGAAACTGGAGCCAATTATACAGAGTGAAGTAAGTCAGAAAGAAAAACAAACACAATATATTAACGCATATATATGAAATTTAGAAAGATGGTAACTATGACCCTATATGCAAGACAGCAAAAGAGACACAGATGTAAAGAGCAGACTTTTGGACTCTGTGGGAGAAGGCGAGGGTGGGATGATTTGAGACAACGGCATTGAAACATGTATATTTCCATTTGTGAAATAGATCACCAGTCCAGGTTTGATACATGAGACAGCGCTCAGTGCTGGTGCACTGGGATGACCCAGAGGGATGGGATGGGGAGGGGAGGTGGGAGGGGGGTTCAGGATGGAGGACACATGTACACCCATGGCTGATTCATGTCAATGTATGGTAAAAACCACTACAATATTATTAGCTTCCAATTAAAATAAATAATTTTTAAAAACTACTGTACTGATAAAATTCTTAGGGATATTTGAGAATCCTCACCCCGGATTGAAAAAAATCAAATTCATCTAATCATCTCTCAGGTCATTCGTTATGTATAATGAATTTCTATTAATTATAGTGCTTGCCTTTGTCAGGATATTTTCTTATATATCAGCTTCATTCTTACAACATGATAGCCAAGGCAAAACAAGACAAAAAAGCACATCAAACTTACTCAGATCTGTGCAAATTGCTGTAGCCTTAGAGACAATCTCAAGTCTGTTTATTCAGCTCGCCATTCTACGCATGCTAAGTGGCAGTCCTGTCACGCAGCTCTGAGAAATGACTGAATTAAACCATCTAGGTCTTTTTCTTCAGAGAAGCAATCACTGTGTGGTTTCCTTATGAAGGCCAAAGCGCTGGATTTTACAGTCCTTCCGATTCAGCATCATCTTACTGAAGGTTTTAGCTCCATATTCTAGGCTGCTGGGATCCTCACGATGATGAAGTATCAAAGAGCAGGTATCAAAGGTTACTGTGCTCAGAGGGCTCACTCTGAGAGGCATAGTCCATGCTCCTTTAATTGTTCCTTTTGCTGTTAAAACAATCTCATGAGGACTTTCCTAGTGGTCCAGTGGATGAGAATTGGCATGCTGATATGGGAGATATGGGTTCGATCTCTGGTCCTAGAAGACTGCACATGCCACGGCGTGACTAAGCCTGTATGACACAAGTACCGAGCCTGCTGCAGGTACTGAAGCCCGGTTGCCTAGAGTCCATGCTTCACAATAAGAAAAGTCACCGCAACGAGGAGCCTGTGAGTGCAATGGAGAGGAGCCCCCGCTCCCCACAGCTACAACAAGCCCTGTAGCAACAAAGACCTAGCACAATCAAAAAGAAATAAATAAGTCAGTTAGTCAGTTCACTGAGTCATGTCTGACTCTTTGTGACCCCATGGACTGCAGCATGCCAGGCTTCCCTGTCCATTACCAACTCCTGGAGTTTACTCAAACTCATGTCCATCAAGTCAGTGATGCCATACAACCAAGAAGAAGGTTGTCCCCTTCTTCTCCTACCTTCAGTCTTTTCACGTATCACAGTCTTTTCCAGCAAGTCAGTTCTTTGCATCAGGTGGCCAAAGTATTCGAGTTTCAGCCTCAGCATCAGTCCTTCCAAGAATATTCAAGACTGATTTCCTCTAGGATGTACTGGTTGGGTCTCCTTGCTGTCCAAGAGACTCAAGTCTTCTCCAACACCACAGTTCAAAGGCATCAATTCTTCAGTGCTCAGCTTTCTTTATAGTCCAACTCTCACATACATACATGACTACTGGAAAAACTATATCTTTGACTAGATGGACCTTTGTTGGCAAAGTACTGTCTCTGCCTTTTAACATCCTGTCTGGTTTGGTCATAGCTTTTCTTCCAAGGAGCAACCTTTCATTTCATGGCTGCAATCATCATCTGCAGTGATTTTCAAGCCCCCAAAATAAAGTTTCTCACTGTTTCCATTGTTTCCCCATCCATTAGCCATAAAGTGATGGGACTGGATGCCATGATCTTAGTTTTCTGAATGTTGAGTTTTAAGCCAGCTTTTCACTCTCCTCTTTCACTTTCATCAAGAGACTCTTTAGCTCTTCTTTACTTTCTGTCATAAGGGTGATGTCATCTGCATATCTGAGGTTATTGATATTTCTCCTGGCAATCTTGATTCCAGCTTGTGCTTCATCCACACCAGCATTTCTCATCATGTACTCTGCATGTAAGTTAAATAAGCAGGGTGATAATATACAGCCTTGACATACTCCTTTCCCTATTTGAAACCAGTCTGTTGCTCCATGTCCAGTTCTAACTTTTGCTTCTTGCCCTGCATACAGATTTCTCAGGAGGCAGGTCAGGTGGTCTGGGACTCCCATCTCTTGAAGAATTTTCCACAGTTTGTTGTGATCCACACAGTCAAAGGCTTTGGCATAGTCAATAAAGCAGAAGTATATTTTTTTTCTGGCACTCTCTTGCCTTTTGATGATCCAACAAATGTTGGCAGCTTAATCTCTGATTCCTCTGCCTTTTCTAAATCCTGCCTGAACATCTGGAATTTCATGGTTCATGTACTGTTGAAGCCTTGCTTGGAGAATTTTGAGCATTACTTTGCTAGCCTGTGAGATGAGTGCAATTGTGTGGCAGTTTGAGCATTCTTTGGCATTGCCTTTCTTTGGGATTGGAGTGAAAACTGACATTTTTCAGTCCTGTGGCCACTGCTGACTTTTCCAAATTTGCTGGCGTATTGAATTCAGCACTTTCAAAGCGTCATCTTTTAGGATTTGAAATAGATCAATTGGAATTCCATCACCTCCACTAGCTTTGTTTGTAGTGATGCTTCCTCAGGCCCACTCAATTTCACATTCCAGGATGTCTGGCTCTAGGTGAGTGATCACACCATCATGGTCATCTGGGCCATGAAGATCTTTTTGTATAGCTCTTCTGTGTATTGTTGCCACCTCTTCTTAATATCTTCTGCTTCTGTTAGGTCCAGACCATTTCTGTCCTTTATTGTGCCCATCTTTGCGTGAAATGTTCCCTTAGTATCTCTAGTTTTCTTGAAGAGATCTCTAGTCTTTCCCACTCTATTGTTTTCCTCTATTTCTTTGCATTCATCACTGAGGAAGGCTTTCTTACCTCCCCTTGCTATTCTTTGGAGCTCTGCATTCAGATGGGTATATCTTTCTGTTTCTCCTTTGCTTTTAGCTTCTCTTTTCTCAGCCATTTGTAAGGCCTCCTCGAACAACCATTTTGCCTTTTTGCATTTCTTTTTCTTGGGGTTGGTCTTGATCACTGCCTGTTGTACAATGTCACAAACTTCAGTCCATAGTTCTTCAGGCACTCTGTCTATCAGATCTAATTCCTTGAATCTTCAGATCTAATTCCTTGAATCTATTTGCCACTTCCACTGGAGAAGGGAATGGCAAACCACTTCAGTATTCTTGCCTTGAGAACCCCATGAACAGCATGAGAAGGCAAATAAATAAAGGAATGAATAAATAAACAATTTTTAAAAGCCAGGATCTATCCATTATAAAAAAGAAAAAGAAAGAAACAAAATTTCAGGACAGACATACTACTATTATACTCATTTGATAGATAAAGGAGCTCAATGTATGACCTGGTCCAAGGCTACACTGCTCATGGTGGAAACGTTTTTATTTTAATCCTGGCTGTATGGTTTTTACAGCCTGGGATTAGTACATGACAGCCAAATCTGGCCACTTGTTTTTGTAAATAAAGTTTTATTGGAATGCAGCCATCCACACCATCTAAGACCATATTATCTACAACTGTTTTCCTGCTTTAAAGGCACAGTTGAGTACTTGAAGCAGAGATTATATAGGTCACAGAGCCTAAAGTATTTATTATTTTGTCCTTTACAGAAACATTTTGCCACTCTCTGTTCTCAGCCTTATATTCTGCTGCCACTTTGGTTCGTGGAAATCGCTGGCTGCGTGTTTGTTTTGCTCAGTCCTTGGCCTGATCATTTACCCTGTCACTGTCTTTCACGGGAACCCTGGAGACACTGCCATTTCTCTTCTACAGCTGGAGACAGTAAGACTCAGAAGTGATGTTAAGTTTTGCAAGGCCACTCAGCCAATAAGTGTCGGGACTTGGGTTTGCACCCAAGTCAGCTTGGCTTCCCAGCTCCTGCTCTTTGCTACCCTGCACAGCCCATGTAGAAGCATCTGTTAACCATCTGTTTAAGATTCTCTCCTCAAGCGTGGCTTTGGATCAGCATCAAGCTTGTAGCTGCACTTCTAGAATCAAGCTTTTCTCTCCTTTAATTATTGGGGCCATCCTCATCTCCAGCCTTGTGGCACCCTTCCTGTCATCCTCAATTGTTAAAAGACTGCCACCAGACCATGGGCCATAGCTGGAACTTGTTTCAGCTCTCTAAAATTTATTTAGTGGAGATCCAGCTTCTCCTCCTATTTCGCTGTGTGTCTACACTTTCAGCTCCCCTCTCACTGAATTCACCAGGCCCTTCTTCCTGGTAAAGGCGATGGGAGGAAGGAGGATGAAGCTGAGTCGTCCCCAGTTTCTGTTCTCTCCTATTCATCAGGCACTTAGTGCTTATTCTGTGCACACACTCTTCTAAATCTTTAATAAATATTAACTAATTTATCCTTACATCTGGTTTCCCAGGTGGCTCATGTGGTAAAGAATGTGCCTGCCAATGGAAGAGATGAAGGT
This sequence comes from Nanger dama, assembly GCA_917880005.1. NCBI lineage: Eukaryota > Metazoa > Chordata > Mammalia > Artiodactyla > Bovidae > Nanger > Nanger dama. The sequence continues at coordinate 1,620,352 of CAKJTW010000107.1, forward strand.
TCAATCAATCCCTGAGTCAGAAGATCCCCTGGAAGAGGAAATGGCAACCCTCCAGTATCCTTGCCTGGAGAATTCCATGGACAGAGGAGCCTGATGGGCTATAGTTCATGCTTGCATGCCCAGTTGCTTCGGTTGCGTCTGACTCTTTGCTCCTCTATGGACTGTAACAGTCCTGGCTCCTCTGTCCATTGGATTCTCCAGGCAAGAGTACAGGAGTGGGTTGCCATTTCCTCCTCTAGGTGATCATCCTGACCCAGGGATCAAACCTGTGTCTCCTGCATTGAAGGTAGATTCTTTATCCACTGAGCTACCTGTGGGAAGCTTGGGCTACATCCATGGGGTCACAAAGAGTCAGACACGATTGAGCACACACACACGTACACACACACACACACACACACACATCCACCCTTAAACAAGCCCCAGGGGCAGGTGGGATAGTCATCCCCAGGTGGGATAATCATCCCCACACTGCAGATTAGGAAAAGGCTTAGCGCGGTGAAGTAAAGTGGACTCAGCCTGCGCCAGGGTCTGTGCTCCTCACCTCTCTGCCCTATGCTGCATCTCACCAAAATGCTTGCTCCAACTCCTTCCTGTAAATGCGGTTGGCACATGCTGTCTCACAGCCCTTGGCACCACAGTGCAGCCTTGAGCAAAGCTGGCAAGCCTATGGCATGAGGGCTCTGCTTCTCCACTCTGGCAGCTGCAGCCTGGAGGCCACCATGGGTGTCAGCAGGTCGCTCTTCAGGCCGCCTGTGGGGCCTCGCGCGGCCAGGGTACAGCTCTCCAGAGCACTGTCCCATCAGCCCATGCGCCCCCATCCCGCTGAACACACCCCAGTCCCCACAGTCCCACCCACCAGTCCCCCACCAGTCCCCATCCACCCTGGTCCCCACATCCTGCCTTGGCTGCCTCACGCCTCCTGCCCGTCTGGCAACACCCTTTCTTCTTCCCAAGTACTCCGTGCCCTTTTTCTGAGTCTCCTGATTGCTCTGAGCTGTTTCAGCACCTGATACTCTTCTAAAGTGGAAGACAAAGCTTAAAAGAAATTTATTTTTTCCCTCCCCTTATTTCATCATCTAAAGTCTCAAGACCTGGCTAATAGATTCTATGCCAGGAAGAAATCTAAAGACAGAGCTATTTAAACGAAGGCAGTTTCCAACCTCATGTGGCAAGTCAGTGTCAGATGTACTGCAATATGGATTCTCCTAACTTTCTGATAGATGCGTGTGACCTCCTCTAGCTGAATCTAAGGGCTAGTCACCTCGAACCTTGGGTTAGCCTTGCCCTTTACCCAGAGGTATCCTACATATGTTATCATCTTCTTTGTGCACTATAAAGGGAAAAAGGTTACAGAGCCTTGTAGTAAATTACAAATACTAATAATGTCACCCTTCTTTGGATCTGATTATATTCCAACATAATATGTCTAGAGGTCCCTGGATTCAAAAAGACATGTGCTTCATGGGTAAGATATTAGATGCTGTTGACAATAAATTCTAGTGAGGATGCCTATCTGTTTTCACTGTTTCGCTCCAGGGGCCGTTGTGGATGGCACAATTTTCACCACTTACGTGTGCTGGGTATCTGTATTCATGGTCACCACACAGGTGGACAAATGGATGAAGAGACCCATTGCAGAGTATTTTCTTACCCCTGCCATGTTGCTTTACGGACTTCAGAACCTCAGGCTAAGGAAAGACTGGCTTTTCTCACTTCTATTATATTCAGGAAGGCATAGTCACTAGACATTAAGGCTCAAGTCCTTGGAGTTTAGGCACCATTCTGGTTCCATCTGCTCACTTTCCAGATGAGGAAACAGATGTAGACTGATGTGTTTCCTAACCCAACATCATATAACTGGCAATAACCTCAGTGTTTCCAAGAGATTAGTTCCATGACTCCAAGCTGCCCTTTGAGCTTCAAATGAAGCATGCACTCACAAATTCTCAGATACAGATATTTGCATGATTTCAGTATGGCAGAGGCTTTAATTTAGGTATTTTTTCAAAATGCTAGACTCTTTAAAAAAATAGAAGTGTGTGTAGAGTAGATGTCATGTTTATTTTTCATGTTTACTTATTATCTTCAGAATGTTCCACAACCATTAAATCCTTAATCCTTCAAAGACAGCAGAGAGGTTGAAAAACAGTTTCTCTCTTCCTCACAAGGGGAGCAACCTTCTCCAGAATACTCAGGGGCTAATAGGAAGGCAAGGGCTGGAATTCAGACCTGTCTGCCTATGTGTTCAGACTACTGCATTGCTGGGAAGACAAGGGCTTCCCACCATTTCTAGAAAGGAAACTACTAGCAAACAGTAAATTAAAGGCTACATCTCAAAGGAAGAGCAACCTGAAGATAAACTTTCTGGAACCTCCACAGTCACTCATACTTTCCATGGAAGAAAAAAAAAATAATTAAAAAGAATACCCTAAACCATCTGCCTTTGGATTTACTACATGCAATTTCTCTTATCTGACCTTTAACTTGGCATTATGGCATTAATAAGCCAAGTGGTGATGGGAAGGTGTCCTGGTCCCTTCCCACCCTGTCTTCCCCATCCCATGTTGCAGGAGACCTATTCTCGGGCATTTCAGGAGAAGTATACTCAGCAGTTTGCATACATTTACAGAGTGGTTTATTTTATATGGAAAAGTCTCTATCTGAAATTTTTAAAAAGGAAGGAATGAGGAATGAAAGGAAAGAAAGGGAGGAAGAGATAAAATGGAGGAGAAGGAGAGGAGGAAGAAAACATTAAAGTATGGTGTGAGGGAGGGAAGGAAAGAGGGGAAGGAAGGAACTAACAAGGCTGAGTGGGTATGTAACCTTTCAGAAGCGGTGAATCTGGAAGGAATAAGCAGGATATTTTTCTGAAGAGAATAGGGGTGTGTTACCTTCCATGGGCTTCCCTGATAGCTCAGTTGGTGGAGAATTTACCTGCAATGCAGGAGACCCTGGTTCAATTCCTGGGTTGGGAAGATTTGCTGGAGAAGGGATAGGTTACCTCCCCAGTATTCTTGGGCTTCCCTTGTAGCTCAGCTGGTAAAGAATCTGCCTGCAGTTCAGGAGACATGGGTTTGATCCCTGCACTGGGAAGATCCCCTGGAGAAGGGAAAGGCTACCCACTGCAGTGTTCTGGCCTGGAGAACCCCACACTGTCCATGGGGTCACAAAGAGTCGGATACCACTGAGCGACTTTCACTTTCACTTTACCTTCCATCCAGAGAAAGCCACTGAGAAAGGTATGGAAACAACAAAGTCCAATCACTTGGATACAGAAGATATGCTACACATATAGGATAGAATATTACTTAGTCATAAAAAATATTAAATGTTGCCATTTGCAACATGAACCTAGGGATTATCATACTAAGTGAAGTAACTCAGAGAAAGACAGATACCACATGATATCAATTATATATGGAATTTTTTAAAAAGGATACAAATTAATTTGTTTACAAAACAAACTTACAGACATAGAAAGCAAATTTATGGTTACCACAGAGGAAAAGGAGGGGCAGAAGGGATAAGTTATGAGTATGATGTAAACAGACGCAGGCTACTGTATATACAATAGATAAGCAACAAGGATTTACTATATAGCATGGGAACTATATATAATACTTTGTAACAACCTAAAGCGGAAAAGAATCTGAAAAAAAAAATATATATATGTGTGTATATATACACACTGGAGATGGCAATGGCAACCCGCTCCAGTACTCTTGCCTGGAAAATCCCACGGAGGGAGTAGCCTGGAAGGCTGCGGTCCATGGAGTAGCTGAGGGTCAGACATGACTGAGCGACTTCACTTTCACTTTTCACTTTCCTGCATTGGAGAAGGAAGTGTAACCCACTCCAGTGTTCTTGCCTGGAGAATCCCAGGGACGGGGGAGCCTGGTGGGCTGCCGTCTATGGGGTCGCACAGAGTTGGACACGACTGAAGTGACTTAGCAATATATATACACACATATAGCTACACTACTTTGCTGTACACTCAAACTAACACAGTATTGTAAATCAACTATACCTTAATTTAAAAAAAAAAATCCATTCACCAAATGCTGGGACTGCCAACTTTTGGGAAAAAGCTGATGAGTTTGCTCTGAACTTTCTTTCAGAAAGTTTCTTTTTCTAAAAATTGTTTTCCAAATGGCACAAACCAGAGGGGCTCCATGACCCACAGAACCATGGAACACAGGCTTGCAGGTCACTGAATCATACTCTTCATTTGTGCGCTATTTCTCTCTGCACGAAGATGCCCATTATCAGGGAGCCCCAGGACAGTCTGCTCACAGTCCGCCCAGAGAGTACAGCGTGTTGATTACCATGAGGCTGTGAGCTGCTTTGGGGCTGGTGCAATGCCACCACATTGCTGGTGCTCAGGAAATGTTTGTTGGCTGAATGCACCTTCGAAGCTTGTATCTCAGGACAAGGAGGCACTTTTCCCTCACCATGCTGAGACCCAGCAAAAGCTAAATGGCAGCTTTTTTTAGAAAGATCCTTGACCAATTCACTTTGGCAGTGGCTGCTAATATCACAGGCTTTGTCCAGATCTCTTCTTTGCACTTCAGGAAATAAAGCGTTTCTCAGCCTGACATCCCTTAGAGCTTTTTTTTTTTTTTCCCTGCAGAGAGGTATACATCAGCTACTAATCTCATCACATTTCCATTTCCTGCCAGGCTCATCTGCTCATCATTTTCTATTCATAAAACTTGCTTGATTCTAATCTTCCCTATCAGCAGGAACTAAACACCTCCTCAAAGTTTCTTTAGAGCAGTGGTGATTACCACACATGTGCTAACTCCCCTTTCAAACAGATGGGTCCAATCTGTGTGCTCATATGTGGGCCATTAAGAAAGTTCTGCCAGGAACCAAGAGGTGACATCATATTAGCCCCAGGACTAAATCCCCCTGCGCCACTTCACAATCTCCCTGACATCAAGGCCTTAGTCAGTCGGTTCATGATTCCACACTCCCCATTCTGTGAAACAGAATCCACGCGGTATGAATTACAATGGGAAGTGTGTATTAGTAGCCTCCCCCTCTGTTTCACAGCACCGGACATCACACTTTATATTACTTTTATCCTGGCAGACTCTCATGCCTTAGCACCACTGGTGATGCGATTTGAATGAAAGCTCTCTAACACTCTCCAGGCACCAGATTTCGGGACTTTCTTTCTATGGTAAAGACTTAAAGCAAAAGTAAGGACCTTGTTCTAATTATCAGTGCAGGAAATTTGGCTTTTCTCCTCCCAGCAATTCAACCTAGGTTTGCAGGGCAGCTTAGCAGGTCATCTAACACCTTGTCTACCTAAAAGTAGATCCCATTGACTGCAGCCTACCAGGCTCCTCCATCCATGGTATTTTCCAGGCAAAAGCAATGGAGTGGGTTGCCATTTCCTTCTCCAAGGGATCTTCCCGACCCAGGGATCGAACCCAGGTGTCCCACATTGCAGGCAGACGCTTCACCCTCTGAGCCACCAGGATTTAGCTCACCTAAAAGTATATGAATTTTAAATTTATCAACTTAAAAAAGGGAGTGCCCATGTATATGCGTACAAAGCACATATGGGCTAAGAGAGGTATCATGGACTGGTGGGGCCCAGAGATATGCTTTTACTTGGCCCATACAGACTATTGAAAGTTTTCTGTCTACATTAAAAACTAGAGAGATATCACACAAAAAGTCAAATACCCAGTCTCTCCTGAAAAATCACAATAACTGGCCCACTCTTCTCTATATTTCTTAACCACCACCATGTCAGGTGTCATTCATCATCAATACTGTGCAGACACTTTTCTTGGAGTAGAGAAACATTTCTCACTATCAACATTCCTGTCAAAAATGGTTATAAAATATAGATGGTGGAGACTGCATATTCAGAAGCAAAAGCGAAAGACAGCATGTCTTTTGGTAAGGGAAGGACGTTTCTGTAAGTTTAACATGCAGACACTCTGCTTGCTCTGTGCTTCACTCACTGAACATGCCCGAGTGGAGTTAGGAGACATTTGGGTTGGCAATCCTTGGTTTAAAGTGTTGGTAAGAATCTCTCTGCAATGATAGAATATTTAATTTTATGTGTGGTGGAGAGGAAAATGTAACTCCCGGGAGAGGCTGTTGAGAGCGAATAGAAATGCATCTTCATCATCATTCCTTCTCCAGGTACTGTGATTGCTGATATTACGGTGTTAGAAGTTTGCAGAAGACATCTTTGGCCACGCCACCATTTCAACAAGAAACACAGTCATCGTGAATGCTCTTCTTGCTTTCCCCCCACATCTCACCAGTCCTTAACTAGGGACCCCGCAGCTGAGACTCACACTGGCCTTCATCTAGACGGGCACAGCCCTGCTCCTGGAGGCTCAGCTCGGTAACAGAGTACAGACCAGATTCAGTGCCCGGGGACCTTGCCAGGAAGCCCGGGGCAGCGTACCACATGTCTGACCCCAGTGACAGCTCTGACAAGTTCTACCTCTGATATGTCCTTGGTGGCTCTTGGTTCTTTCTCCTTGCTTCTTGGGGTTCAGCTCTCATTATCTCCTGCTGAAACTATCACGTCTATCATCAAACTGCCTCCTCTCAGTCCATTCTTTAGAAGACCATTGCATGCTAAGTTGCTTCAGTCGTGTCTGACTCTGCGATCTCATGGACTGCAGCCACTAGGCTCCTCTGTCCAAGGGATTCTCCAGGCAAGAACACTGGAGTGGATTGCCATTTTCTTCTCCAGGGGATCTTCCTGACCCAGGGATCAAACCCACAGCTCTTATGTCTCCTGCACTGGCAGGCACGTTCTTCACCACTAGGGCTACTTGGGAAGCCCTGAGTTTTTAGAAGACCAGGAAATCTTCTAAAATGAAGTTCAGATCAGTCCATTGCTGAAAGGTCTTTAAGTCCCTCTGTTAGGACAGATTTCCATAAAATGTGCCATGGAGAACCCCAGTCCTGCAGGTTGGAGAGGGTCTAGGATCCTAGCAGTCTGAATTATATAGGTCTTCCCTGGAGCTTCACAATGCACATGAGCAGAGACACGGCTCAGAAGAAATCTAAGCTAAGAAGCTACTGTTTAAACCTTCCCAAGCTTATTTGACAACAGAAAGCTTTTGTTGAGAGATGCTTATTACTCTCCTTCAGATCTGACATTTTAAGGGACATACTTTGATAAGTACTGAATTACAGGGTAAAGTCCATACTCTTTAGTATTAAATTATAAGATTCTTTAGTACTGATACAGCCTATCTACTGGGCTCTTCTCAGCTTCTGGTTTCCACCCACTCTCTACCTAAAGTTTTAATCACACAATCAGATCACAGATTCAACAAATATATACAATGCTTACAACGTGCAGGGTTTTAGACACGGGGTAAACAGTGATGAGCAAGATGGACTCCTTCCCTGCAGGGGCTCCCTGTCAACCTGTCTTCTAATGTGGACTGTGTACTTCAACTTGCTCACAGCTTTACTGGGTTTCCCTCAGTATAGAATCCCCCCTTACTTCCCTGTTCTTGCAGTTCTTACAAAATCCTCCGAGGCCTCATGCAAATGTCTGTTCCTTTATGATTTCTTCTCAAGAGAGTATGTTCAGGTAGGATTACTTACTTCCGTGATTCACTTGACTTGATTCCATATACTAATACATTACTGATCACATATCTGATTATTATGTGTCTGTCTTCTTTTATTCCCTTGCCTTAAACTAGCTTTGCAAGTTCCCTGAAGATAGGGGCAATCAATCACTATATGGGTAGCATCCTGCATGATGTCTGGTACATAATAAAGGTTAAACTAACATCAATTTCTTTTGGTTTTCATTAGAGGCACAGGAAAAAGCCCCTGATTGGGGAAGAAATTATCCTGCTTTTTTCTGCTTCTAATGGATGTTATTTTTATTTTGAATCATAACAGATATCTTAGATTGCTAATAAATTAGGTAGATATCCTGTGGGTTAGAAACAAACATTATTCATTATCCCATTAGCACAGCTATTAAGAACCCTGTGTTCTCTTGAATTCATCACAGAACAGGTAGGGTTTGTTCTTTATATGTGATAAAATTAAAATCCCTGGGGAAACATGTCTTAGGATATAGCTACTAAAAGAGAAAGATGGTTCATCTTAGATACTTAAAGCATCTTAATTACTTTCACAAGATAAAAGGGAGTATATGCAAGTTTTAAATAAAGATCAATTCAGTAGACTAAAATAGATTCACAAAGTTAAATTCAAGGGTGAATATAATGATCAATATGCAATATTTAGGGCTTCCCAGGTGGCGCTAGTGGTAAAGAATTCACTTGCCAACGCAGGAGACGGACTCGAGTTTGATCCCTGGCTTGGGAAGATCCCCTGGAGTAGGCTCCAGGCAACCTGCTCCAGTATTTTTGCCCAGAAAACTCCAAGGACAGAGGAGAGTGCTGGGCTGTAGTCCCTGGGGCTGTGAAGAGGCATACAGGACTGAGTACAAGCACATGACATAGTATTTAGGAAGCATTTATCATGTATCAGGATTTAGCAAATTTATTAGGTGCATATTTGCACTCACCCAGCTTTAGCCTCCCAGGAGAATGTAAGACACAGATACTTAGTCCTAGGTTTAAACTACGTCCCATCTTCTGGGAGCTTTCAGAGTTTATGACCATTTTTATCAAGCCACCTAAAAGGCTGCATTAAAACTGTGAGTTCCTTGAAGGCAGGAAATGTGTCTTTCATTTTTCTATTTTCAGTACCTAAAGCAGAATGAAAGCAATGTACAGAAAAGTAAACTGCCAAAGTTATGAAACACAAGCTAGAATCAAGATTGCTGGGAGAAATATCAATAACCTCAGCTATGCAGATGACACCACCCTTATGGCAGAAAGCAAAGAAGAACTAAAGAGCCTCTTGATGAAAGTGAAAGAGGGGAGTGGAAAAGCTGGCTTATAACTCAACATTCAGAAAACTAAGATCATGGCATCCAGTCCAATCACTTCATGACAAATAGATGGGGAAACAATGAAAACAGTGAGAGACTTTAATTTGGGGGAGGGCTCAAAAATCACTGCAGATGATGATTGCAGCCATGAAATTTAAAGACGCTTGCTCCTTGGAAGAAACGCTATAACCAACCTGGACAGCATATTAAAAAGCAGAGACATTACTTGGCCAACAAAGGTCCATCTAGTCAAAGCTATGGTTTTTCCAGTAGTCATGTATGGATGTGAGAGTTGGACTATAAAGAAAGCTGAGTGCCAAAGACTTGATGCTTTTGAACTGTGGTGTTGGAGAAGACTCTTGAAAGTCCCTTGGACGGCAAGGATATCCAAACAGTCCATCCTAAAGGAAATCAGTCCAGAACATTCATTGGAAGGACTGATGCTGAAGCTGAAACTCCAGTACCTTGGCCACCTAATGCGAAGAAGTGACTTGCTGGAAAAGACCCAGATGCTGGGAAAGACTAAAGTCAGGAAGAGCAGGGGACGACAGAGGATGAGATGGTTGGATGGCATCACTGACTCAATGGAAGTGAGTTTGAACAAGCTCTGAGAGTTGGTGATGGACAGGGAAGCCTGGTATGCTGCAGTCCATGGGGTTGCAAAGAGTCCAATACAACTGAGTAACTGACCTAAACTGACTGAAAGTTATGAAAATTCAGCCATGAAAAATATTAGCAAAAAATAATTCCACACTGTATCAGGAAAATGAAGCCAATCAGAAATTTAAAAATATAAAATCTATCCACATAGTCAAAGCTATGTTGTTTTTCCTTTTTCAGTAGTCATGTATAGATGTGAGAGTTGGACCATAAAGAAGGCTGAGAAATCGAATAATTTAAGAAAGTGAACTTTTAAAAATAAATTGAAAAAAAAGTCTAAAATTTCCACATTGTTCCTAGTCAACACTACCTATTGAAATTCCATTTAAAGCTTAATTCTTTACTTTTCACATTTTCCAACAGTGGAGGCCAAGGGCTAAGTAAAAACATTCTCATCATTAGTGCCCCAGGCAGCCCTTACCACCAGGCCTAAGCAATGAAGAACAGTGGCTGGTGAACTTTCTGCCCATGTCAAAAGCAAAATAGATTAAATGTGTTAAATCATTGAAGATACATCAGTCACACTGCCCCAGGAGGCAACTAAAAATATATAACTCAGTTCTGCATCTGTAAACTTTAGATTCAGCCTTTTGCCTAGCCAAAACTATTACAAAGGCATTTGAAACAAAAGACTTCCAAGATGTACTCAGTTTCTCTAATATGGTAGCTTTCACAGATGATACTTCATAATCCTGAATTTTATTCTCAGAGTGAGCTTATGATGATCAGATATAACTCCCTACAGTGGGCCATAGATACATAGGCCACCGTCTGCTGTTTACAGCAACACCCATCCCACTTTACTTTGTGAACCAAGGCATGACATTGCCAGGGAAGTTGTCCTTTCTTGATTTCTATCCCAAACTTTCTTCTTAGGAGATCATGACCACAAATACCTACATGTGAAAACTTTTGAGATCCCTGGTGGGCAGCACTGGAGAAAAGTGAGTAATGAATAATGAATGCCTCTTTGCAAGAACTCTACTTAGCGGGAAGCTGAATCTATTTTTACTTTATGGCAAAAGCACTCAGAGAAATATTCCCAAACCATGTTCCAAAATGTGTGAGAGGCAGCAGAGATTGCCAAGCATTGGGTGAGATTTAACACCACAGTGCACACTCAGGAAAGATTGAATTGTTTCGCTCCAATTGTCCTGAAAAATCTTATTCTGGACATAAATATGGAACTTTGTGAAGGAGTATCTATCTTTTCCTTCTGGCTTTGTTGCTTTGTTAAAGAAGTGTTTCAGGAATCCCAATACTTGCCCAAGGTAAGAAGAAATAGTTCACTAAAAGTATGGAGAATGTTCTAGGAAGTCTTATAGCTTGACAGTGAGAAGAACTGGCTTATGATGAAACTCCCAAATGCATTAGACTTTTACTAGAATAAAAACTAACCAGAAACAGACACAAAGACATAGATGTGTGGTTGCCAAGGGGCAGGAAGATTGACTGGGAGTTTAGGGTTGATAGGTGCAAACTATTCCATTTAGAATGAATAAACAACAAGGCCTTACTGTATAGCATAGGGAACTATATTCAACATCCTTGGAAAAATCAAAATGAAAAAGAATATAAAGCATGTATATAACTCTGCTGTACAGCAGAAATTAACACAACTCTGTAAATCAACTACCCTTTAATTTAAAGAAAAAGCTCAGCAGAGAGCTTATGATAAAACTGACTCTTGAATAGACTTAAAAACCGTGGGAATATCTACTGATCATTAAATATTATCGGTCTCTGGGACTTCCTTTGTGGTCCGTGGCTAAGGCTCCATACTCTCAATGCACATGTCCCAAGTTCCTCTAGTGGGATCCCACATGCCCAACTAAGAGTTCCCACACCACAGCTAAAGATCCTGTGTCACCCCTAAGACCTGGCACAGCCAAAGAAGATAAAGAGATGAGTAAATAAATAAAGTAAACAAATAGAATATATATTTTTAAGTTATCAGTTTCCACGCTTTAATGAATAGGCCCACTGTGTGCTCAGTCATATCTGACCCTTCGCGACCGCATGGACTGTAGCCCGCCAGGCTCCTCTGTCCGTTGCCATAATATATAGGCTCACAGCCTTTCCTGAAAACCTCCAGAAATCATTCAAAGAGAAGGATGACACAAGGCATCAGGACACTGTGTCGGCAGCAGCTGAAGGCCACCTGAAGCCAATGAATGAGGAAGGCAATGAATGATGTATGGCACTTTGCCCAGTTCTGGGCCTTTTGGTTTTCAAATCTGACAGTCAGTGCCCACAACACACCACTGCAGCCCATGGCAGGGCTGAGCGGGAGACGACCTGTGCACTCACAAAGATACTGCCGTCACACATTTTGGATCTCTAGTCAGATCAGGTCTCAGGGCTCCCCGGTGCTTTTGAGTTTCGTGGGTCTGTTGTCAGGGTGATTTATTATTGAAAACTACAAGGTGACAGGGGCCCCTCATATTCTAGGTCCTGAAGCCACTATAATAACAACACTGAGGCCACCTCATTCATGCCACCCCTTTGGAGCACGTTCACATCTGTGACCACGTTTGTTTTCCCAATGAAATGACCAGGGAAGTGGGTCAAGCCATATTAATCCCACTTGACAGCAGGCAGGAGACCCAGCCCAGCATGGTGTGAAATCCAGGCTGATGCTACAACACCCTCACAGACTCACAGGATATCAGTTCAAGTTCACATATACTCCTAGGGAAAATCAGCTAAAAGTTGAGAAGTATCATATCTTCTGGCTTCCCAGGTGGCTCAGTGGTAAGCAATGTGCCTACCAATGCAGAAGATACAAGAGGTGTGGGTGCAATCCCCGGATCAGGAAAATCCCTTGGAGAAGGAAATGGCAACCCACTCCAGTATTCTTTCCTGGGAAATTCCATGAACAGAGGAGGCTGGTGGGCTACAGTCCATGGGGTCACAAAGACTTGGACACGACTGAGCACACATACATTCATCCATCCATCCACCATCATTTCTTTATATACGAATGTGTACTGTTTATATAAGAAGACTTTGTATTCACTATTATCAATCTGAAATATGTATCGTGTGTTCTATGATTACTTCTTGGGGACCTGCAATGAGAAAGCACTGTTTGGGAGACAGACCATGAAGATGAATAAGAACACACTCTCTGCCCTACATGAACTTACCATCTGGAAGAGACAACAGGTACGCTCACAAGTGAAGGGATGACAGAAGAGAGAAAAGCTCTGTGTGTAGGCTGCGCTTGGAACAGTCCATCTGAAACCTCCAAGAGGCACCGTCAATGCAATGGCACCTGGGGTATTCCTAGGGAACCCAATGTTTCAAAGGAACGCCCTTTATTTCTGGAAAATCAGATTCCCAGAAAAGAAATCTATATTATTGACGTCTCTTCTTCTAAGACTACTATGGAACTGTTCCTCATAAAGAGAGATGTTTTTAAGTATATCTGGAGTGATACAGTTGTGTTGTTTTGGAGAGCTGCCCAGAGGCTTCCTCAAGGTCCTGCTTGTCCTTTAGAGTTGTACTTCTCATGAAATGCTACAGAAGAAAAGATCATAGCCTGACGTATCCCTTTTGAATGGGTTTGTAGGATATCACGATCATTTACCACTGATTCTCAGCTCCTGTGCAAGAAAACAAGTAGTCCACCTGTTTCATAGCCTTCTTAGAACTGAGAGGGCCAAGAGCACCACCAACTTCTGGACAACCTGACACACAGGGAGCAGGGCCAGGGAACAAGGTTTCTCAGCATCTTTACACAACTGAGCAAATCCGCGCAGTGCGTGGCTTCCGGACTCCTGGGAGTTATGTGAGCAATACAGTTTTTAACTTAAAGCAGTTTATTCTTCCCAAATTTCAGTAACTAATTCCACTGAGTTAAACAAATAAAAAGTTTAAATAGCAAATATCTGAATTTTTATGTTTATATTTAATTGAAATATACTGAGAATTCTGACTGCTCATGTTTAGTAACTCTATTGGAAAATTAAACTAACCAAGTAAATTCTTATCTCATGGCTGGGTCATCAATTTCAGTTACTCACATGACTTTACCATGTGTCCTTTATGAATAAACAACTTTCATATACACATACACACTTGCACACACATATGCACAGTGATGCAGACACACACTCTCTTTACTGTGCTGTAGGAAGATGCTCTGGGTGAGGTCCTTAACATGCCTTTGGATGCTGCAGGCAGGGATCAGGATCAAATTACTTGCATCTGACATCACCAAATCATAATAGAACAAAATGCTCTTTGCTATTCTTTAGATTATAAGTACTGTGGCTACCCAGAGAGAAACCCTGTTCATAATGAAAGGACCCCAGATGAATGGAAATCAGAGACTGAAATCAAGGGCTGATATATCCTCTTTGTTGCAAAGTGTAATCAGGAGACCAGGCAGATTACTTGAAATTCCAGTTTCTTCCCCCTCTGCTGACAGTACACTTCCTCTTGTGCTTTTCCAAACATTTTGAATGGTGACTGAGAATTCTGTGAGGTATTACTGCTTCAGTCTTCCGAAAGTTGCAATTAAACATGCTCTAAGTAGATGTCATCTTGCCACCTTTTTGGAAAGGTATAAGTGAAAAAAATTAGGCATCAGAGGAAACGAATTCATAGTTAAGGCTCTTTCTTCTTCCTTAACCACATTCTGTTGTATCTTTACGGCAACAAAGGTCTGTAATCAGTCTGGTTCCAGCTTTCTGAAGGCATCAGTGAGATGAGCAGGGGGTGAAGTGGGAGGATCATATTGCCTTCTATACGTATGAAAGGAGAAAAAAAGAGACCACCTTGCAAGTGAGAGAAATTGCATCTGAGTAACAGATTTCTTAAATAAATGGATCAGATTCTGACTGAATAGCTCAAACACCAGGAATCATTCCTTTTCAACGGGGTATAAGTGTTGCTCTATGTATGACTTTCTTCCCAAAGACAAACTTTTTATAATCTCTGTAGCTAAATGAGGCCTGGGGACTTTCCGGAAATTTTGGCTGGACAATGCTAATGGCCTCTGGCAGCAGGGATTCAGAGAAAGTATAGGTATAGTCTTAAAATGAATTTGTTCTTTTAGCAATCTCACGTGGGTCTGCCCAAACATCTAAAGGGTAATTGGCATGATTTATTTCCTATCACTTAACAATTCTGCCTCCACATGCCGTTCTTCTTCTCCATTTCACTCTCTTGCAGTGTAATCAGGTTCTACTGACTCAACAGGAATCGTTTTCATGGTTATCTGAACACAGTCTGGTGGCCTGTGGGTGAGGAATTACAGCTGCATGTCTGGGCCTGGGGAGCACCCTGCAAGGCTAGGGTCATAAAAGTCGTCACTGCGTTCATTTCACAGAGCTGGGGGCTGGGGGCACCACAGCCCAGGGGCTCTGCTGGGGCTTCCCAAACAGCAGTTCCAGATGGAGATGCAAAATGTCTGAGTCAGCACAAACCAGCCAGCTGCCAACTGTGAGACTTCTCCACGACCTGGGAGAATTGCTCAGTTCCCAAGTAGGGCACTGTGCAGAAGCTTGAGGAGGGGCATGCGGTGCCTTCAAAGAGCCACCTTGATGACAGTGGAGAGCAGGAGGAAAACACTGCTTCTGGATCACAGAGGTTTGCGCTCGATTCCAGCATTTTCACTGCTTCTGAGCTTAACAACCTTTGGGAAATTATTTAAAACTTTCTACTTTTTTAGATTATTTTAATTAATTTATTTATGTTTGGCTATTCTGGACTTTCCTTGCTGCGTGCGGGCCTTCTCTAGTTGTGGCAAGGGGAGGCTCCGCTTGGTTGCGATGCACCGGCTTCTCATTGCGGCAGCTTCTCTCACTGCAGAGCACAGGCTCTAGAGTGCACGGGTTCAGGAGTGTAGCGCACAGGCTTAGTTTTGCTCCACGAATCTTCCCAGACCACGGATGGAACCCATGTCTCCTGCGCTGGTAGGCAGATTCTTAACCAATGGACCAGCAGGGAAGTCAGAAACTTATTTAAATTGTGCCTCAGTGCCCACGTCTGTTATGCGGGGACAACGATATTTACCTCATAGAGACTTTACTAGAATTAAACGAGATGTTATGTTAATTATTCCACAAACATTTTTACAGCACCAGCTTCCTGCTCTAGGAATACCAGCATTAAAGATCCTCTACCTCTGTCTCCCAAGAGCTTTCTCCCCACATTGCAACATGATTACTGCTGTAGCGAACCACTCTTATTGCCTCACGTAATTACCACTTCTTTTCGTGGTCAGAACATTTACAATCTGCTCTCTCAACAACTTTCAAGTATATAACACAGTATTTCCCAAGAAGTCATACAAATGTCCAATAGGCCCATGAAAAGGTACCCACTAATCATTAGAATCAAAGCCACACTAAACTATCAGCTTACACTGGTTAGAATGGCTGCCATCAAAAACACAAGAGATAAGAAGTATTGGTGAGGATGTGGAGGAAAGAGAATCTTTGTGCACTGTTACTGGGAATGTAAACTTAAAACAAACAGCTTTGAGTCTAGTGGTGTATGTAAGTATCCAAACTAGTGTCTTGCACGGAGCTGATGTTTGCCTTTTATGAAATCATTTTCTTTAAAAATTTTTAAAAGTTATTTTTAAATTGTTCAAAAATTTTATTATTTTTATAATTTTCTTTTAAAGTAGTTAGCATGCTCATATAAACAAGGCAGTAACTTCTGTCATTAATGTCTATTTGCCTATGTGTCTATTAATATTCATCTCTATCTATAGCTGTCTATTAGTCCTCCCAATCACCTGTGTGTATCAGTTTAACACACACGCACACACATATGCAACGAGCAGAGGATTCAGTGGACTTCTGGTAAGGTGCCTGAAAATTTGAGAGCAAAAGCTGCGTAAATAATGACCTTCATGACCCTAGCCTCATGGAATGGCCTTAATGCAAATGACTTTGTCCTAAGACAGTGAAATCTTCTAGGAAAGACCCCTGTGTGAACTGCTATGATTATTCTTTCTGAACGGCAATTCAGTTCTACAATCACAAAAAATGGCTATGATTAGCCCCCTAGTGACCTGAAAGTGTTAATGCTGCTTCCCAAAGTGCCAACCAAACAATCAGGGAGGAGCGCTTTGGTGCTGCAAAAATCAGACCCATCATTCAACACAAGGTGGGGTCAGATATGCAAGTTCCAAGTCCAACACAACTCCCTCAGGCTTGACTGGGAGTCTCACATGGTGGCGTTGAGAACCTTAGCCTGTTCAATCAACCACCAAGTTCCTTTAATTCTAGCAGCCAAATCTATTTATAATCCATCTCCTCTTCTCCATCTCTACTTTAGTTCAGATCTTATCCATTCTCCTCTTGACCAGGGCCATAATCTCCTGACTTGTCTCTTTTTTTCCAGTCTTGCTCTGACTGCAGCCATGCTCCCTGTTGCAGGCTCAGGGCTCATTTTGTACAGCACATCTGACCATTTGCTTGACAATATTTTCAGCATGACACACCTGAACACCTTGGCCACTCTTTCTTTTTCTATATTTTTGTACCGCATGCCTTAATCTTTCTTTCTGGGATAAACACACTTTGTTCCTTTATCTCCTTCCCTATCTGGCAAACATTTCTTTTATTATTTTTGAGCACTTATAATGTTCCACGGAAACAAGTGCATTGCTTTTTTTTTAAAATTAGGTCTGCAGAAAAGTGCCTCCTTTTCCAATTCTCCTATTATATGCAGTGCCTTTGTTATAACTGGTGAACCAATACTGATATGTTATTTTTAATGAATGTCCCTGGTTTACATTAGAGTTCATTCTTTGTGTTGTATATTCTCTGGGTTGACAAATGAATAATGACCTGTGTCCTCCAGTGTTACAGTATCATATAGGTTAGTTTTATTGCCCCCCAAGTCCCTTGTGTTCTATCTATTCATCCTTCTCTTACTCCATGAAACACCCTGGCAAGCACTGAACTTTTCTGGGAAGGTGGGGATATGAAAGGTTTTTATTTTCCTTTGCTTGTAGGTCATCTACTTTTTGAGTTTTTATTTACTGTATTTTTGAAAACTTTTAATTTTATATTGAAATACAGGCATGCTGCTGGTGCTGCTAAGTCGATTCAGTCGTGTCCAACTCTGTGCGATCCCATAGACGGCCGCCCACCAGGTTCCACCATTCCTGGGATTCTCTAGACAAGAACACTGGCGTGGGTTGCTATTTCCTTCTCCAATCCATGAAAGTGAAAGGTGCAAGTGAGGTCATGGGACAGTGCTAAATAATCTGCCTGCCAATGGAAAAGATGCACGAGATGAGGGTTCGATCCCTGGGTGGAAAGATCCCCTGGAGGAGGAAATAGCAACCCACTCCAGTATTCTTGCCTGGAAAATCCCATGGACAGAGAAGCCTGGTGGGGTATAGTCCATGGGGTCCCAAAGAATTGAACATGACTGAGCACATACAATAAGCATAGCCAATTAGCAATGCTGTGATAGTTTTAGGTGGACAACAAAGGGACTCAGCCATACATATATGTGTATCCAATCTTCCACATACTCCCCTCCCATCCAGGCTGCCACTTAACACTGAATAGAGTTCCCTGTGCTGCACAGTAGGTCCTTGCTAATCTATTATCTATTTTAAATATAGCAGAAGCACTGAACTTTTTACTGCTTCCAAAGTATGCCTTTTTCTATAATGTCATACTGTTGGAATCATTCATGAAGTGAAGTGAAGTGAAGTGAATTCACTCAGTCGTGTCTGACTCTTTGCAACCCCATGGACTGTAGCCCACCAGGCTCCTCCCTCCATGGGATTCTCCAGGCAAGAGTACCGGAGTGGGTTGCCATTTCCTTCTCCAGGGACTCTTCCCAACCCAGGGATCGAACCCAGGTCTCCTGCATTCCAGGCAAACGCTTTAACCTCTGAGCCACCAGGGAATCATTCATAGGCTTTTCAAACTGGCTTCTTTCACTTAGGAATGTACATTCAAGATTCCTCCATTTTGTTTAAAAACAAAAACAAACCAATGGAACCTAATTAAACTTAAAAGCTTTTACACAATGAAGGAAACTATAAGCAGGTGAAAAGACAGCCTTCAGAATGGAATAAAATAATAGCAAATGAAGCAACTGACAAAGAATTAATCTAAAAAATATACAAGCAGCTCATGCAAATCAATACCAGAAAAACGAACAACCCAATCAAAAAGTGGGCAAAAGACCTAAACAGACATTTTTCAAAAGAAGACATCTAATAAACGTCTAATAAACACATGAAAAGATGCTCAACATCACTCATTATTAGAGAAATGCAAATCAAAACCACAGTCAGGTATTATCTCACACTGGTCAGAATGGCCATCATCAAAATGTTTACCAAAAATCAAAGCTAAAGAGGGTGTGGAGAAAAGGGAACACTCTTACACTGTTGGTAGGAATGCAAACTAGTACAACCACTACAGAGAACAGTGTGGAGATTCCTTAAAAAACTGGGAATAGAATTGCCATATGACCCAGCAATCCCACTGCTGGGCACACACACCAAGGAAACCAGAATCGAAAGAGACACGTGCACCCCAGTGTTCACTGCAGCACTGTTTACGATAGCTAGGGCATGAAACAACCTAGATGTCCATCGGCAGATGAATGGAAAACAAAGCTGTGGTACACATACACAGTGGAGTATTACTCAGCCATAAACAGGTACACATCTGAGTCAGTTCTAATGAGGTGGATGAACCTGGAGGCTATTATACCGAGTGAAGTAAGTTAGAAAGAGAAAGACAAATACTGTAATATTAATGCACATGTATGGAATTTAGAAAGACAGTACCAATGTTCCTACATGCAGGTCAACAAAGGAGACAGATGTAAAGGACAGACTTTTGGGCTCAGCAGGGGAAGGCAAGGACGGGATGATTTGAGAGAATAGCATTGGAATGTGTACAGTACGTTATGTAAAATAGATGGCCAGTGCAAGTCTGATGCATGAAGCAGGGCACCCAAAGCAGGTGTGCTGGGACAACCCAGAGGGGTGAGGTGGGGGAAGGAGCTGGAGGAGGGGTTCAGGGTGAGGGGGACACATGAATACTTGTGGCCTACTTATGCTGAATTGCACTCATCTCACATGCTAGTAAAGTAATGCTCAAAATTCTCCAAGCCAGGCTTCAGCAATATGTGAACTGTGAACTTCCTGATATTCAAGCTAGTTTTAGAAAAGGCAGAGGAATCAGACATCAAATTGCCAACATCCACTGGTCATGGGAAAAGCAAGAGAGTTCCCGAAAAACATCCATTTCTGCATTATTGACTATCCCAAAGCCTTTGACTGTGTGGATCACAATAAACTGTGGGAAATTCAGAGAGAGATGGGAATACCAGACCACCTGACCTGCCTCTTGAGAAATCTGTATACAGGTCAGGAAGCAACAGTTAGAACTGGACATGGAACAACAGACTGGTTCCATATAGGAAAAGGAGTACGTCAAGGCTGTATATTGCCACCCTGCTTATTTAATTTCTATGCAGAGTACATCATGAGAAACGCTGGACTGGAAGAAACACAAACTGGAATCAAGATTGCTGGGAGAAATATCAATAAGCTCAGATATGCAGATGACACCACCCTTATGGCAGAAAGTGAGGAGTAACTAAAAAGCCTCTTGATGAAAGTGAAAGAAGAGAGTGAAAAAAGTTGGCTTAAAGCTCAACACTCAGAAAACAAAGATCATGGCATCTGGTCCCATCACTTCATGGGAAATAGATGGGGAAACAGTGGAAGCAGTGTCAGACTTTATTTTGGGGGCTCCAAAATCACTGCAGATGGTGACTGCAGCCATGAAATTAAAAGACGCTTACTCCTTGGAAGAAAACTTATAACCAACCTAGATAGCATATTCAAAAGCAGAAACATTACTTTGCTGACTAAGGTCCGTCTAGTCAGTGCTATGGTTTTTCCTGTGGTCATGTATGGATGTGAGAGTTGGACTGTGAAGAAGACTGAGTGCTGAAGAGCTGATGCTTTTGAACTGTGGTGTTGGAGAAGACTCTTGAGAGTCCCTTGGACTGCAAGGAGATCCAACCAGTCCATTCCGAAGGAGATCAACCCTGGGATTTCTTTGGAAGGAATGATGCTAAAGCTGAAACTCCAGTACTTTGGCCACCTCATGTGAAGAGTTGACTCATTGGAAAAGACTTTAATGCTGGGAGAGATTGGGGCAGGAGGAGAAGGGGACGACAGAGGATGAGATGGCTGGATGGCATCACTGACTCGATGGACGTGAATCTGAGTGAACTCCAGGAGCTGGTGATGGACAGGGAGGCCTGGCGTGCTGTGATTCATGGGGTTGCAAAAAGCTGGACATGACTCAGCAACTAAACTGAAACTGAAACTGATGCTGATGTATGGCAAAACCATCAAAATATTGCAGAGTAATTTCTCCACCTAAAATTAATTAATTGAAAAAGGATTCCTCCATATCTTTTTGTGTTGATAGCTCATTTCCTTTTTCATTATTGAGTAATATTCCATTGTATGAATATACTATAACTTGTTTATCCATTCAGCTATTGAAGGACATAATAATTACTTTTAAGTTTTGGCAATTATGAATAAAACTGTTATGAACATATGTGTGTGTAGGTTTTTTTGTAAACAGATTTTCATCGCATTTGGGGGAACACTAAGTTGCATGATTGCTAGATCCTATGTTTAGTTTTGTAAAAAACATCCAAACTACTTCTAAAGTGGTTGTACCATTTCACATTCCCAGCAGTAAATTAGAGTTCCTTTATCTCCAGCTTCCCTGGTGGCTCAGAGGTTAAAGCATCTGCCTGGAATGTGGGAGACCGGGGTTCAGTCCATGGGTTGGGAAGATCCCCTGGAGAAGGGAACGGTAACCCACTCCAGTACTCTTGCCTGGAGAATCCCATGGAGGGAGGAGCCTAGCAGGCTACAGTCCATGGGGTCGCAAAGAGTTGGACATGACTGAGAGACTTCACTTTCACTTTCTATCTCCACATCCTTATCAGCAAATTCTTCTGTGTTTTGAATTTTATCCATTCTGATATGTGTGTAGCATGTATCTCGTTGCTGTTTACCTCCTCTTTTTTTCTGAAAGTCAGGTCAAGTGGTTCTACCTTTGTAATGGACTCGATGCCTATAAGAGCTCTCATCTCAGGTGCTGATGTTTTTGAACTAGAACCTTTATGATGACTGTGATTTTCAGAAATCTGCATGCACACAGCTACCATTTATGTGCTTTATGAATATTTTGCTAGCTATAACACTGTCAACTACGTCAGATAAATAAGCATAAGCTTAGCTATGCTGTGTTCTGTGCTTAGTTACTCAGTCCTGTCTGACTCTTTGTGACCCCATAGACTGTAGCCCGTCAGGCTCTTCTGTTCATGGAATTTTCCAGGCAAGAAGACTGCAGCGGGTTGCCATGTCTTCCTCCAAGGAATCTTCCTGACCCAAGAGTTGTACCTGTGTCTCCTGCATTGGCAGGCGAATTCTTTACCACTGAACCACCTTGGAAGCCCGAACCTTAGTTATAGCTAGATATTATTTATAATGAATATACCCAAGATTTGATAATAGCCCTGAATCTCTCAGTTCAAACATAATCCTCTGTGATGTCATCTCCTACTCTTCCAGCTTGCCTCTTCTGGTTATTGTTGCTGTTTAGACACTAAGTCCTGTCTGGCTCTTTCACAAAAGCATGGACTATAGCCCACCAGGCGCCTCTGTCCATGGGATTTCCTAGACACAAATACTGGAGTGGGTTGCCATTTCCTTCTCCAGGGCATCTTCTGAATCAGGGCTCGAACCCATGTCTCCTGCATTGGCAGGAGGATTCTTTACCAGCGCCTTCTCCAGTACTCCTGTTCAAACAGCATTATTGCTTGTGAGACCCCAGATCCACTGACCTTCTCACAGGTTCACTAACTCCCGCGTCCTTCATTCATCCCTTTCTTACTCAGCTTGGATTCTACTCTAGCCTACTCAAGGGCTTTCCTCTTGTAATTTTCACTGCTTCTCCCTGCACCACCATCTACTTTTTTTGTTTTACTGAAATATAGTTGATTTACAATGTTGTATTAATTTCTGCTTACGGCAAAGTGACTCAGTTATACATATATATGAAATTTTTCATACTTTTCATTACGGTTAATCATATGATATTGAAAATGGTTCCCCACACTATAAATAGGACCTTGTTTTTGTTCATTCTGTGTATAATAGTTTGTATCTGCTCATCTCGAGCTTCCAATGCTTCCCTCCTCACTCTGCTCTCCCTTTGGTAACCATGAGTGTGCCTTCTGTGTCTAATGGACTTCTGTTTTGTAAATAAGTTCATTTGTGCCACATTCAGATTCCATGCAAGTGATATCATGTTTTTCTCTTTCTGACTTACTTCATTTAGTACACTAATCTCTACTTCCATTCATGTTGCTGCAAAAAGCATTTCTTTTCATTCTTTTATATGGTTGAGTAGTATTCCACTGGTTATCACATCTTTTTATCCATTCATCTATAAATTGACATTTAGGTTGCCTCCATGTTTTGGTGGCTGTAAACAGTGCTGCTATGAACACAGGCATGTACATACGTTTTTGAATTGTAGTTTTGTCAGGATATATGCCCAGGAGTGGGATTGCTGGGTCATACGGTAATTTTCTTTTTAGTTTTTGAGGAACTGCTTTCCATCCTGTCTGGACTGGTTTATATTCCCACCAATTTTGATTCCCGCAGTACTGGATCATATACTTAGGAACAAATAATAGCAATAATCATCTTCAAACAAAACAAAACCTTCCTTAACTCAAAGACTTATTATTGCTGCTACTGTTTCATTTCTTCACTCTCATTCATAGCAGAACCCCCAGGAGAGCTGGGTCTCCCTCTCTCCACTCCCTGGCCCCCTCTTCCAGTCAGCTGGGCTTGTGCCCCCATCAGTGGCACCAACACCCTACACCAGCCACAGCCGGTGGTGTGCTCCGTCTTCACCTAACACAGCTCCTCACCATTTCTGAACCCTCCAATTACAGCCATTTTGAAACCCTATCTTTTCTGAGCTCCCAAGCCACCCCCGCCTGCCAGCTTCCCTTCTGCCTTCACCGCCTCCCCCTTTGCAGCCTCACTAAGACGTTGGGCTGCCCAAAGCTTTTAGCATGCGCCTCTAGTCTCTCTGCTTTCTCTGTCTCATGGCTTCAAAACCTGTCCATATGCTGATGACCCCCAGGTGTGGCTCTCCAGACTTGTATCTTTGCCTAGAGCTCTAGTTCTCAGTGTAAAATACTTTAGAAGCTTCCCCTAACATTTGGAGTAACATACACTGTGTGTGTGTGTGTGAGAGAGAGAGAGAGAGAAAATGTCACTCAGTTGTATCCAACTCTATGATCCCATGGACTGCAGCACACCAGGCTTCCCTGTCCTTCACTGTCTCCTGCAGTTTGCTCAAATTCATGTTCATTGAGTCAGTGATGCCATCCAACCATCTCATCCTCTGTTGCCCCCCTCCCCTCCAGCCCTCAATCTCTCACAGCATCAGTGTCTTTTCCAATGAGTTGGCATCAGGTGGGCAAAGTATTGGAGCTTCAGCTTTAGCATCAGTCCTTCCAATGAATACTCAGGGCTGATTTCCTTTAGGATTGACTGGTTGGATCTCCTTGCAGTCCAAGAGACTCTCAAGAGTCTTCTCCAACACCACAGTTCAAAAGCATCAATTCTTTGGCGCTCAGCCTTCTCCATGGTCCAGATCTCACATCCATACACAACTATGGAAGAAACTATAGCTTTGACTAGATGGACCTTTGTTGGCAAAGAGATGTCTCTGCTTTTTAATGATGTCTAGGTTTATCATAGCTTTTCTTCCAAGGAGCAAGCAATTTTTAATTTCATGGCTGTAGTAACCATCTGCAGTGATTTTCTGTTACTGTTTCCATTTTTTCCCCATCTATTTGCCATGAAGGGATGGAATGGGATGCCTTGATATTAGTTTTTTGAATGTTGAGTTTTAAGCCATCAGGAACTTGCACAAGCCTCTTATCTTCATCCAGCAGAGGGCAGACAAAATGAAAACCACAAGCACAGAAAACTAACCAAAATGATCACATGGATCACAGTCTTGTATAAGTTAATGAAACTATGAGCCATGCCATGCAGGGCCACTCGAGATGGACGGGTCATGGTAGAGAGTTCTGACAAAATGTGGTCCACTGGAGAAGGGAATGGTAACCACTTCAGTATTCTTGCCTTGAGAACCCCCTGAACAGTATGAAAAGAGGCTCTCCACTTGCTGCTCTTTCAGCTTATAAATCTTTTCCTGTTCCCACCTCCTTCTTTTCATTTAGGTTTTAACTCAAATAGATATCCTCAGAGAGATCATGTGCTGACTATATATTTGCTACAGCAACTCCCCTGCTCACTCAACTATATTACTTTACTGATTAACATATTTCTTGTCCATCGCATCCAACTTCAACACCAGCTAAATGAGGACAGGCACTAAGATGGTCTCATCTCTGCTTTATCCTCAGTGCTAAACAGTGCCTGGAACAGACTAGATGCTTCGTATATACATTTGGTGGCAGATGAGATTGTCTCATTTAAATGCAAATATTACTTAGCCATTTGAGTTCAGTTCAAATGATCGATTTTTCTACCTGACTTCCCTGGGCAAGGAGACCTCTGCCTTTGGTACAGACCTCTGGTTGAGCCCTTATCCATGTTCACTGTGACTGTTTGCTTGACTTGCCCCCAAAAGAATTTGCTGTGCCCCCCAGTCCTGGTAGGCTGCAGTCCATGGGGTCACTAAGAGTTGGGCACGACTGAGCGACTTCACTTTCACTTTTCACTTTCATGCATTGGAGAAGGAACTAGAAACACACTCCAGTGTTCTTGCCTGGAGAATCCCAGGGACGGGGGGAGCCTGGTGGGCTGCCGTCTATGGAGTCGCACAGAGTCGGACACGACTGAAGTGACTTAGCAGCAGCAGCAGCAGCAGCAGCATTTGACCTAGTGTCCAATACGTAGTAGGCACTCAAATATGCGCGAGTCTTACTGACCTCTCTATCACCAAACTGAATTTCAACTTGCTTCTCTCTCTCTACCAGAGATTTTTTTTTTTTTTTTTTTTTAAGAAGAAGAAGTAGGTACACTGGGTCTGGTTATTAAAGAGCTCTCAACATAATTAAACTAGTGATGTTCCCCTATGTATTAAAACATTAGATACTCGGAGAGTGCTTCTGAGGCTGGAAAACCATGCAGCTTCCAAAAGTGCCAGTTTATCACAAGGGAGTTACTGAGGACCCAGAACATGCTGGCTTATTAAGTAGAAGCACTTATTAAACAGATGCTTTTCAGCAAAGAAAAGTTTACTTTTAAGTACCTCTCTGGTAATCAAATGTCAGACCAAAGCAACTAATTATCACTAAAGCAAATGAAAGTAAAGTGAAGTCATTCAGGCATGTCAGACTCTTTGCGACCCCATGGACTGTAGCCCACCAGGCTCCTCCATCCATGGGATTCTCCAGGCAAGAATATTGGAGTGGGTTGCCATTTCCTTCTCCAGGGGATCTTCCTGAACCAGGGATCAAACCTGGGTCTCCCACCTTGTAGCAGACCGTGTGAGCCACCAGGGAAGCCCAAAGCACATGAAGAAGCATCTACTTACTCTTGAACAATCATCTATGTTTTCATGATTCCCAAATCTGTTCCTCCAGCTTCAGTTTCTTGTTTCCCTCACAGATATCTGAGGTCCAAGCAGGAAGTTTCATTTTTTTGACTCTCTTGTGTCTAAAACACAATCAGTCAAACTCAACTTACTATTTTCTCTTTCAAACCACATTTGCCTACTTCATCCTGGAACCACCACGCCCTCATTTTCCTCAGCTAGAGGAAATAGCAGGCTATCCCCTCCCCCTGTCATACTGCTGATTTTTCCTTCCAGAAGCCTTCTATCCATCTCTTCATTTCTGTTTCTGTTGCTCTCCCATATACCTGGTCTAGAGTCCGATAACCAAATAACAGTTACATATCTGGCATCAAGCCTCAAGTCTCTTTCTCATCTAGGATACTGGATACTTGGTGCTAACGCATCATGTCTGTTGTGTCACTTGGCTGGTAAGAGACCACCGAGATGACCAAAGTCCATCATAGTCCTGCCTTACCCTACTTATTAAAATTGGTTTCCTGAACTTTCAAATATGAGCCCTGGGTGAGTAACCCCAGAATGTGCCACATTTCTTTGAGTCTGCACCCTGACCCTTCTAGAACATGACTATTTTATTCATCTATTACGTGCTTGCCAAGACTCTGTTTTTCCCAATGGCTGGCTCCTAGTTGTACCCAAACTCTCTAATAAGCCCAAAGCCCATTGACTTCCAGCTTTGCTTCTCAGTCTTTGCTCCTCAATCTATGTCCCTTTCTCCTCTCTCTCTCTTTTTAGAAAGCATTCATTTGCTCATTTTCGCTCACTTATCTGGCTGTGCCAGGCCTGAGCTGCGGCGTGTGGGGTCTCGGGCATTCGTGGTGGCATGCAGGGCCTTGGAGCTGTGGCGTGTGGGGTCTGGTGCCCTGGCAGGGGCTGCAGGAGCCCCCTCCACTGCAGTGCAGGGTCTCTGGCACTGAGCCATCAGGGAAGCCGTGGGTGTGTCTTGTTTTTGCTTCTCTCCCTTTCTTCTCTCTGCCTTCTGTCTCTTCTGGATTTCACTCAGCTACCTACCTCTAACAAACCTGCTGCCTTTATGTCTGGAACACCCTGTTCAGTTTCTTCCTGGGATTAACTTCTATTTTTTTAAAAAATATAAATTAATTTATTTTAATTGGAGGCTAATTACTTCACAATATTGTATTGGTTTTGCCATACATTGACTTGAACCCACCATGGGGGTACATGTGTTTCCCATCCTGAACCCCCTCCCATCCCATCCCTCTGGGTCATCCCGGTGTACCAGCCCCGAGCACCCTGTCTCATGCATTGAACTTGGACTGGCAATTCATTTCACATGTGATAATTTACATGTTTCAATGCCATTCTCCCACATTATCCCACCCTCGCCCTCTCCCTCAGAGTCCAAAAGACTGTTCTATACATCTGTGTCTCTTTTGCTGTCTCGCATACAGGGTTATCATTACCATCTTTATAAATTCTATATATATGTGTTAGTATATTGTATTGGTGTTTTTCTTTTTGGCTTACTTCACTCTGTATAATAGGCTCCAGTTTCATCCATCTCATTAGAACTGATTCAAGTGTGTTCTTTTTAATGGCTGAGTAATACTCCATTGTGTATATGTACCACAGCTTTCTTATCCATTCTTCTGCTGATGGACATCTAGGTTGTTTCCATGTCCTGGCTATTATAAACAGTGCTGCAATGAACATTGGGGTACACGTGTCTCTTTCAATTCTGGTTTCCTCGGTGTGTATGCCCAGCAGGGGATTGCTGGGTCTTAAGGCAGTTCTATTTGCAGTTTTTAAAGGAATCTCCACATTGTTCTCCATAGTGGCTGTACTAGTCTGCATTCCTACCAACAGTGTAAGAGGGTTCCCATTTCTCCACACTCTCTCCAGTATTTATTGCTTGTAGACTTTTGGATCGCAGCCATTCTGACTGGAGTGAAATGGTACTTCATTGGTTTTGACTTGCATTTCTCTGATAATGAGTGATGTTGAGCATCTTTTCATGTGTTTGTTAGCCATCCATATATCTTCTTTGGAGAAATGTCTGTTTAGTTCTTTGGCCCATTTATTGATTGGGTCATTTATCTTTCTGGAATTGAGCTGCAGGAGTTGCTTGTATATTTTTGAGATTAATTCTTTGTCAGTTGCTTCATTTGCTATTATTTTCTCCCATTCTGAAGGCTGTCTTTTCACCGTGCTCATAGTTTCCTTTGTTGTGCAAAAGCTGTTGATTTTAATTAGGTCCCATTTGTTTATTTTTGCTTTTATTTCCAGTATTCTGGGAGGTGGGTCATAGAGGATCCTGCTGTGATTTATGTCAGAGAGTGTTCTGCCTATGTTCTCCTCTAGGAGTTTTATAGTTTCTGGTCTTACATTTAGATCGTTAATCCATTTTGAGTTTATTTTTGTGTATGGTGTTAGAAAGTGATCTAGTTTCATTCTTTTACAAGTGGTTGACCAGTTTTCCCAGCGCCGCTTGTTAAAGAGATTATCTTTTCTCCATTGTATAGTCTTGCCTCCTTTGTCAAAGAAGATAAGGTGTCCATAGGTGCGTGGATTTGTCTCTGGGCTTTCTATTTTGTTCCACTGATCTATACTTCCGTCTTTGTGCCAGTACCATACTATCTTGATGACTGTGGCTTTGTAGTAGAGCCTGAAGTCAGGTAGGTTGATTCCTCCGGTTCCATTCTTCTTTCTCAAGATTGCTTTGCATATTCAAGGTTTTTTGTATTTCCATACAAATTGTGAAATTATTTGTTATAGTTCTGTGAAAAATACCGTTTGTAGCTTGATAGGAATTGCACTGAATCTACAGATTGCATCAAATTTGTGGTTTTCTCCTTAGGAAGCTGTCCTTTGTCATCTTTCCAGCAAAGCTGCTCAGTGACCGCGTGTATGGCATTTATCAAAGTATCCCGGAAGGTTTGCCTACTGTCTTTTTTTTTCACCAAATCATGACCTCTTTGAGGGAAGAAACAATATCTTACTGGTCTTTATAATCTCTAGACATAGAGCAGACACTCAGAATTATGCTTATTTAGTACATGACCGATAGACAAAAAGAATACCTGTCTGAATCTCTTCCTATTTTCAGGAAAAAGGTTTGACCAATTTACTTCCACAAGTTCCTCTACAGGTCAATTGTATTTCAATCTTTCTATAAATAGATTTCCAGAGCACTCAGTCGTTCTCTGTTTTATAACTGAGTTATATAATGCCATATTGTCTCTACTCAAGTCTTGATTCCTCATCACTGAAAGGCAGGCTTCTTACACCTTTATGGCCATGTTATAAGCACTTAGCATAAAAAATAATTAGTAAATTGATGAATGAATTAACTGGGTGAAAAACAGATCACCACCTGACAAAAATAAAGCCAATGGGGAAAAAAAAACAAACTGAAGTTGGAAGGTAGATTCATTCTGAGGAAGTTGATGGGAAACTACAGGCAACTGAAATTTATGATCTATAACTTGAATTCAAAAGTCTAAACAATACAATGAGAGTCATGCATTCAATAAATATTTATTATCCAGTTTTTATGTGTTAATGCCATTACCCTAGGTATTGGCATTATACTGTAATTTAATTTACTGAACTGATGAAAACAAAACATCACCTTTAAATTACAATCAAAACCCCAAACTTATTCTATTGGAGCTTTAAAGAGAGGATATAGACAAAGGAGCAACCATCTGTACTTGAGGGTCTTCGTATCGACCTAAATGCTTCCCCCACCAAAAGAAATTAATCTGAGGTCTCAAGGAATCCTCAAGTCACCAGACAGGAGGTCACTTTCATTCCATACATTTGAGCTGTGAGAGCCTTTTGCTATGCAAACCTTATGGAGAAGTAAGGGTGAATCTTGGGATCCTGAGTGTTGCTGGACCTCAGTTTAATGCATGTTTTATAAAGCCTGCATCTCTATGCCTTTCAGTCGGAAAAGAGCTGGGACCAACTATGAGATGAGCTGTTAATCTATGCCAGGGTTTGTGAACGTGGGTAGTACTCATAAAGTTCTGTGTTGTGGGGGGCTCCTCTGCATATTTGGGGATATTTAGCAGCATTCCTGGACTCAACCTACTAGTTGCCAGTCCCCTCCATTATGACAACCAAAAAAAAAAAAATGTCCCCAGACATTACTCAATGTTCCCCAGGTACAGAATTGTCCCTGGTTGAGAACCTGTGATGTATGCTATGCTTTGGAAGTATCTCTAGTTTTCAGAACCAAAAAGTAAACCATCAGTTAGCTTCCTCATATGCATTTCTATATTCGATAAAACACTTATCCTTTCTTGATGATTTTTATTATGAGATTTTTTGACAGTTATTTCTGTATTATATATAGATAGGTACATCTTAGTTACATTGCACATACAGTTTCATCTATAGTCTTTTGTTTACCTTCACTATGAAATTCTAAATATTTAAGATCTCTCTTAATACTATGGATAACTTGGGACTTCCCTGGTGGTCCAGTGGTTAAGACTGAATATCCACTGCAGGGGACCCAGGTTCTATCTGTGGCTGGGGAACTAAGATCATGCATGCCAAATGGCATGGCCAAACAATTTTTTAAAATATGAATAAACTGTCTTCTAGAATTAGTTATACACACTTAGTGTTCTCAGGAGAAGGCAATGGCACCCCACTCCAGTACTCTTGCCTGGAAAATCCCATGGAGGGAGTAGCCTGGAAGGCTGGGGTCCATGGGATCGCAAAGAGTCAGGCACGACTGAGCGACTTCACTTTCACTTTTCACTTTCATGCATTGGAGAAGGAAATGGCAACCCACTCCAGTGTTCTTGCCTGGAGATCCCAGGGACGGGGGAGCCTGGTGGGCTGCTGTCTATGGGGTCGCACAGAGTCAGACATGACTGAAGTGACTTAGCAGCAGCGTTCTCATATCTAGACTCTGCCAATCATTAGAGTTCTTAAAATACAGTCTTTCCAAGAATAAAAGTTCTACAGTACTGCAGCAGTACAAAAATACATCATCCTTTAGAAAGTGTCAGAGACCCAAAGGCCACTTTTAATGAATTTTAACTGTTCAGTTCTCTTGTGTAGAGGTCTGGGAATGCTGTGACCAGCCAGCATGTTCTCTCAAAGACTAAGATCTCTGAGAAGAGCAGAAGGCAGCAGACCCGCAAGCATAAAAGTGAAGAAAAGAAAAGGGGGCTAGGGAGACCGGCCTCGGTGAGGGCGATGGGCAGCAGTTACATACAGAACAGCAAGCAGAAGGCAGAATCTACGAGCCCTCGGGCGAGTGAGACAAAAGACATCAACATGTGGGGAGTTCAGGATGTCACGGCGATCACCTATATGGCATGTGAGGAAACAAGGAAGGGCCGGCACACAAGTGAGCGAGAGCCTGGAAAGCAGGCAGCCGCGCTCCATCGGGCGCCCGCGGGCCGGCAGCCGCGCAGCAGCGCAGCGGATGCTTGATGTTCACTCCCCTGGGCTGTTTTGATAGGCAGACTGCATTTTCCACTTCTGTTTCCGCTTTGGTCGTGCCATGTGGCTTGAGCGACCTTAGTTCCCCGACCCCCGGATCCAACCCATGCTCCCTAAACTGGGAGCGCGGGTGTCCTAACCACTGGAAGACCACGGAGTTCTGCATTTTCTATTTCTGGTCAATTAAAAACTTCCGCTACCAGGTCTTCCTCTCCAACTCTCTCCTTTCATACCATGCTTTTTTTTTTAAGCACTCATTAAAACTCAAGCTAAACAATGATTTGAGTAACTTTTGTTCAGTGTGTGTCTTCCCTGTTACAGACTGTAACTCCCAAGAGAGGCAATGTCTGTGTCAGCCGCCTCTATACCCTACTTTCCTAGCCAGTGACTTGTGGCACTCGGTATTTATTTTACAAAATGAGCCTTTGATGATCTAGTTTGTTCTCCGAGGGCACGAGATATCAGAAGAAAGTCAAATTGCTAAAAATCAATACACTGAAATAAACAATATAAACAATATACAGAATGGCCAGTTTGCCAAAGCAAATTTGCCAAAAATCAATGTGCTAAATTTACCAAAACATCTTATTTCTTCTAACTGTTTACAAAGTTAATGGAATTCTATTACATTGGGTGGTTTTACTAGCTTTTGACAGCCTTAAGGAAGTATTACGTGACTGTTTTTCCATTTTTAAGAGCTGCATTTTAGTGAATGCTCATTTTATTGAGAGTTAAGAATCACAGTGATTTAGATTTCCAGTGAGTAGATTTAATGGTAAGATAAATTTGATAGTTCCCCAATCTTTTGAGTTGTCCCATCCCATTTCCTTTCTACTGCTTTGGATAGTTCTCACTTTTCACACTGAATCTGTCTGCCCACTGCTGCCATGGTGACATAGCCCGTTTATCTTAGAGCTTAGCTGTTAGATAATAACAAGAGAGCTTATCATTTGAGATGGAATGGCTTTTGACAATCTAGATTTCATTAGTTGTTTTTCATACTTTCTACCAGAATTATTTATCAGCCTTCATTTGGTGCTTTTGACAACTCGTTAAATTTTAGTATATCATGTGTGTGAAAGAGTTGTTTTCGGCATATGAATATCCTCTACCCTTTGCCATTAAAAATATGTATAGAATGGACTTTTGGCCTTTGAGGGAGAGGGAGAGGGTGGGATGATTTGGGAGAATGGCATTGAAACATGTATACTATCATGTAAGAAACGAAGCGCCAGTTTATGTTCAATACAGGATACAGGATGCTTGGGGCTGGTACACGGGAATGATCCAGAGAGATGATATGGGGTGAGAAGTGGGAGGGGGCTTCAGGACTGGGAGCTTGTGTACACCTGTGGCTGATTCATGTCAATGTATGGCAAAACCAATATGGTATTGTAAAGTAGAATAAAGTAAAAATAAAATTAAAAAAAGAAAAAAAAAATCATTCTTTGACCGATGACACCAAGGGTGTTTCAGCTTAAGATTTGTATTCTAACAACAAGTAACCAAACTCATCATATCCTATTGACCTGGTCACTCTGGATATTTCCTCAGCAAATTCATATTTATGATGAATATATAGGAAATGAGTGCTATCCTGAAATTACAGTTGTTGGCAATAAAATATATTTTTTCTAAAATCGACTACCTGAGACCCTTAGTTTTAGAGAAATTAAGTACTTTTAAAGAGCTGCATATAGAACAGAAAAGCTTGGACTTTGTAGAAACTGTCAAAGCTGTTAAAGTAAATCTATTCAGTGTGAAGTTCTGTAACCCTTATTGCTGGTATTTTGATAAATTTGATGAAGTGGCTTAAAGCTTTAGATAGCATAAGTTTTTTGTAATTGATTAATGAAGTGGGTAGCCATTCCCTTCTCCAAGGGATCATCCCGACCCAGGGATTGAACCCAGGTGTCCTGCATTGCAGGCAGATTCTTTACCATTTGAGCCATCAGGGAAGCCCTAAATTTCAAAATATTCTTAAAACTAAAAAAAATAAACTGTCTACTTGAGAGAGATAATGGAGAGATACAGTATGTTTCTGGTGTGGCAGCCTGATACAGTTTTGCCACTATCTCACTCTTGAATCAATAGATATAAATGTTGAATAGGAGTCTCTATATAAAACCTCAGAATTAAAGCATAAAAAAGGGGTCATGTTTTGAAGAAAAAAATAAGAGCTTTTTATAATCCTAAACTAACATGCCATTAAGAAATTTGCCTAGTAATTTTATTAGGGAAGTCTCAAGCATATCTGAGGCAACAGATTATAGAAAGAAAATGGCCACTTAAGATTCCATTTAAGACACTAGTCTTCTATACCTACAGAATCAGCTGTCAAGAAGTCTAAAGTAAGAAGGCCCTCTTTTTTTTCCTTCCTCTTTTATCAGGTATTTTGGAAGCAGGCATTTAATTTGGTGCCATCACATGGAGGGCTGTGTTTATAGAGAATGAAGGCCTAGGGATAGGAAATCAAACTGAACACTCCCCTAGGTAGCTGGGGGATGGGTTTTTCTACTTGAGACACAAGCTTGAATCTCAAGAGGAAATTCAAAGTTGGACTGTATAACTTCTAATGACTGGACAAACGTTTTTGGTTCTCTTAGGTAAGGTCGCATCTGTGGAGTTGAGTGGTTTTCCTGGCTAGAGCCCGCAGGCTTCTCTCCACCTATTAAGGGGCCCTCTCTTAGGGACAGTTGACAGTGAGGTGATGATGGGACTGTTTTAACAAGGTTGTGACATCTTCGGCAATTTTAGACTACCTGCTGCTGATTTTCCTTTTGACGAGTAGTTTAAAAATGGTGGATTTCAACAATTTCTTTTCTTGTACCAGTCAGTAGGATCAGTTCAGTCTGTTCACTCACTCAGTTGTGTTCAACTCTTTATGACCCCATGGACTGCAGCACGCCAGACTTCCCTGTCCTTCACCACCTCCCTAAACTTAGTCAAACTCTTGTTCATTGAGTCTGTGATGCCATCCAATCATCTCATCTTCATCTCATCCTTTTCCTCCTGCTTCAATCTTTCCTGGCATCAGGGTCTTTTCCAATGAGTCAGCATCAGGTGGCCAAAGTATTGGAGCTTCATCTTCAGCATCAGTCCTTCCAATGAATATTCAGGACTGATTTCCTTTAGGATGGACTGGTTGGATCTCCTTGCAGTCCAAGGGACTCTCAAGAGTCTTCTCCAACACCTCAATTCAAAAGCATTAATTCTTTCATGCTCAGCTTTCTTTATGGTCCAACTCTCACATTCATATATGACTACTGGGAAAACCATGGCTTTGACCACTCTTGTCTTGATGTGTTTCTTGTTGCATTCTTGTGAATGCTTTGGTTTACTCTTGAGACCTGTTGCTGTGAGAGAAATTCTAACCAGTAAATAACCAGAATCAGAACATAAAGTAAAATGAAGTTGATTTTCAATTAGCCAATGTGTACTAATTATAGCATAATTTTAATCCCATCCTGGGTTCTTTGAATCCCATTCTGTGGCTTTTTTTTTTTTTTTTAATAGCAGCTCAAACTGACTAAGATATTTGGTGACTTACCTTGACCAACACTGTGCAAGCTCCAATCCAAAGTCTAAAGCTAAAGGATGAGAGACCACATGGAGGAGAAGCGAGATCTCTACGAGTGAATGAATCTGTCCCAGATCAACCAGCCTTCTCATCCGCTGAATGCAGTCTCTTGAAAAAGTCCAACCCTGGATCAGCCACACCAGCCAAGATAAGAACCACCTAGCAACCCATGAAAATGTGAGCTAAATGAAAAGATGGTTGTTTTAAGCCACTAAGTAACACGGCAATAGGCAACTGATGCAAATGTGCTTTATATTTTATACCTTTGACTCTCTGTAAGCAGCCCCATCACAGTGGGACTTAATAAATACCTGCTGGTTGGCAGGAGCATCAGGGATGCAGCATTTGTATCTCATGAGATGTAGCCATAGCCACAGACAAGATATAACTTTCAGGAAATTCCTTAGGCAGTTGACCTTTTCACCTTTCATGTTGCAGTTGCTAACTTGTTTCAACTCAAGGTTTGTTAGGATCACAGATGCCTTTATAAGTATATGTAAATGAAACCATTATTTCATTCCTGCACTAGGATACAGCTTTAAAAAACAAACAGTTTTATTGAGATTGTTAATACTTCACATACCATAAAACCTCCCTGTTTAAAGTATGCAATTAAATGGGTTTTAGTATATTTAGAGAGTTGTGCAATCATTATCAAAATCTAATTTTTAGGACATTTACATCACCCCAAAAGGCACACAGTTTCTTGCTTCATATTTTTCTACTACTGCTAGCTGAAAAGGACCTTTAGCATTCTAGTTAATTCATGATAACATGTTTCCTGCATCAGCCAATTAACTCGTATTGCAACACATGCAGTGTGCCTTGTTTCTAAAAATCAAAATTTAGAATCCTGGACCGTCAGGCAGGATCTGAAGGGCATAACAACCGTTGAGTTCAAATACTATTTGCATTAAAAGGGCTTATTCAGCAGAGTTTGAATTTGAAGCTGTTGTGTAGCTTAGCAAGCTTTTGTTTGTTTCTTTAAAATTTACTTATTTATTTTAACTGGAGGATAATTACAACATTGTCATGGTTTTTGCCACACAGCAACATGAATCAGCCAGAGGGAGACACGTGTGCTCTCCATCCTCAACCACCCCACCCCCGCCTCCCTCCCACCCTGTCCTTCCTGGTTGGCACAGGACACCCGGGTGCCCTGCTTCATACATCAAGCCTGTACTGGTAATCTACTTTATATATGGTAATGTGTATGTTTCAATCCTATAGTAAATTCTTTTTAGTGCAGAAAAATTAAACAAATTTAGATCGCACTTCAAATTGCTATTAACAAGGCAAAGAAGAGTTAAGTTCCAGAAGCTGGAGTGTGGAATCTAGAAATATGGGTGCAGAATAGAGTTGAGATATGTCGCACACTCCTAAAAGTGTTAGAAAACGTCAGACACTCCATTACCCAGTGTGCAATACTGCCTAATTAACGGTCTTCCTTCACCAAATATTTCACAGTTCAGAATTTCAAGACAGTTTTAATAAAAACATATCTCCATCTGCATGGTAAAAAAATGGCAGGAAAATAGATTCATTTTATAGAGTCAACTCCATAGCTCACCTTGGGTGTGCCTATCTATTTCCTAAAGAAAAATCAACCAGATTACATTTTTTAAAGCATTTTAAATTACAGGTTAAAACAGTTATCTTATCAGTGACTTCTTGATTCATTTGCAGTATATCAAGCTCTGGGTAAAAGAAGATAATCAATCCTAGAGTTTCAAAGATATTAAAGTGCTCCTGAAGATCAATTAGTAATTATTCACAACAGGTTTTAGGGTCTAAGAATCCGGTGCTATGGCAGTGGGAGGGTACAGACGGCAATCAACCTCTGAGTCTGCTCAAGAGCTGTCGCCAAGGGTCACTCCGTAAGGTGCATGGAGTTCAAAGTCTAGATCCCCATATTCTACAGGTTTTGGTCATAAATAAGAACATTAACTAAGCCCAGTGGCACAGAAGAAACCTCAAGAGAGACTCAGGCAACAACACTTATCAACAGGATGAAGAATAATCTGCCTCCCACGGAATAACCTGAAGGCATGACTCAGCTTCCCCTAAGGGCCAGATTTCTCTCAACAGAGGAGGGACAAGGGAAAGTCAAGTCCTCCTTGGACTGTTCTGTGTGTCTTGGGAGTAAGTATCCACTTACTAATTACCAATATGATACCTACTTCCAAAGAAAGTTTGAGAAGACTTAATAGGAAAAGCATGTGTATACATGTAATTGTTAAAATTATGTATATACATAACATATGAGCCAGTCATCCCACTCCTGGGCGTATATCCAGAAAAAGATGGGAGCTCTAATTCCAGAAGATACATGCACTCCAGTGTTCATAGTAGCATATTTATAATAGCAAAGATGTGGAAGGAACTGAAGGGTCCACTGACAGATGAAGGGATAAAGAAGATGTGGTGTGTATATACAATGAAACAATGCCATTTGCGCAACATAGAGAGGCCTGCTGCCGCTGCTGCTAAGTCGCTTCAGTCGTGTCCGACCCTGTGCGACCCCATAGCTGGCAGCCCACCAGGCTCCCCCGTCCCTGGGATTCTCCAGGCAAGAACACTGGAGTGGGTTGATAGACAGGCCTAGAGATTATTATCCCAAGTGAAGTAAGTCACAGGGAGAAAGGTAAATATATGATATTATTTATATGCAGAATCCCAAAAAATGATACAAATGAACTCATTTACAAAACAGAAACAGATTCAGGGACACAGAAAACAAACTTCTAGTCACCAAAACGGGAAGGAGGAGAGGGAGTAATTAGGACTTAGGGGCTAACAGATACACACTAACATATATGAAACAGATAAACAACAAAGACCTACTGTGCAGCACAGGGAACTGCAGTCAATATTTGGTAATACCCTAGGTGTGTGAGCTTAGTCACTTTAGTCGTGTCTGACTCTTTGCAACCCTATGGACTGTAGCCTACCAGGGTCCTCCGTCCATGACGTTCTCCAGGGAAGCCCTGTAATGGAAAAGAATCTGAAAAAGAGGTGGTGCTAGTGATGAGGAACTTGCCTGCCAAAACAGGAGACATAAGAGATGCAGGTTCAGTCCCTGGGTCAGGAAGACCCCCTGGAGGAGGTCATGGCAACCCAGCCCAGCGTTCTTGCCTGGAGAACACGACTAAAGCGACTGAGCACGCACATGCATGTATACACACATATATGTATATACATATTTAAAATCACTAACACAATATTGTAAATCAACTATAATAAAAATTTAAAAATGAAAAACAAAAGAATAAATTATATATACATATTTATAAAAAAGTAAAAGCAAAGAAAGGGCTG
Organism: Nanger dama; assembly: GCA_917880005.1. Lineage (NCBI taxonomy): Eukaryota > Metazoa > Chordata > Mammalia > Artiodactyla > Bovidae > Nanger > Nanger dama. The sequence continues at coordinate 1,658,924 of CAKJTW010000107.1, forward strand.
GGGGATAATAACATGAGAAAATCTAGAATAAGGGGAGCTACTACTGTTCAGCACAACAGTTCCTTCTGTAACAAAGGGCTAAACTTGTCATCTCAGAGAGAAGGAAATGTCTCTTAGCCCCCAATACAAACCTGAGATCCTCCTGTGTGGATCCTTCCTAGAAATAATGAAAAATACAGAACAGTGTTCTGAGCAGCACTTTAAAAAATATTCAGAGATGCTGGATATGGCTGTGTAGCATAGAAACATAAGAAGGAAAATCAAGAACAGAGTGCTGTGAAAATATCTCCATGAGAAGCCAGAATAACCCAATCCAGGTAGATGGTGTCCTGAAGATCTGCCTTGCTACAGGGTTTAGCTCAAAGCTTAGAGACAACCAGAGGCTAACATTTCTTAGCCATCCCTTTGGGAGTGTCAGTTTACAAGAGATGCAGAGCAAGTCACTCAAACTTCAGATCATTAGAATTACCTGCAGTGCGACTGCTCTATGCTGGGGCACCAAATATCACAGCTAAATACAGAGAAGCTAATGTTCAGTAGTAGGAGTTCATCTGTGTATTAACGGAGCACCTATTATGTATTAAACACTAATCTAAAGGCTGAGATTCAGGGGAGAACAATACAGACTTGGTCTCAGTCATTACTGAGTTTACGATCTACAGAAGGCAGAGAAGGTAGAGAAATAAAATGATAAGTAAATTTTTAAAAAGATAATTTCAAATGCTCAGGGCTTTGAAGACACTTGCAACAAAGAGTAACAGAGAGCCTGACTCCATGTTTCAGTTTGCTGATGGCTCTCAAGCTCTACCATATTATCTTGCTCTTACATTCTACATCTGGGTAAGCTGCTGAGAAAGCTCAAGTTTGCCTTTGGTTTTGGAAAGAAGTTCAAGCCATGGCAACCCTTCCTCAAGGGCAGGAACCCTCACCTTTATGCCACCCCAGGCTCATCTCCTTTCCCCACTTTCTCAAGCCATTTTTGGAACAGCTTAGGCATTCACCCTTCTCACCCCAGAAAGCACTTTATTCTAACAATGAACTTTTCATCCCCTCCTGGCCAATGCGTGACATCATGAGTCTTGACATTTGAAGCAAAGTTTGGATGGAGGGGCTGTCTTCCTCTGAGAAGTGATCATATCAGAAAACAGGCAAAGCCCTAGGATTACAAGAACAGTAAGAAAAGCAACCAGGTCTCTCAAAGGCAGGCTGGGAAGCTGCACAGTGTCACTTCAGCTAGATGGCCATTGGTCACAGCAAGTCCCCAAGCCAAGTCTTCACTCTTGCTAGCAGGAGCTGTGAAAATTTGACTCCATTTTTGCAATCCATCATGACTATCTAGATGAAAGCAATTTGGCCGCACCCAGTTTATCCATTTTGTTACACTGTGAGTAAAAATCTTTTGACCAATATCATTACTGATAATTGTGTCTCTTGATGGCCCAGCATGGCTTCTCCATGCTGCAAGAGGTGGGGCTGGGGTCCCAGTGGGCCAAGTCTTACCTCCTTATATTCCTAGGACACTGAGCACAGAACTTGCATATCCTAGACACTATTGTTCTATTTTATGTGTTGCAAGTTTTCACATGTATGTGTGTATACAGAATTATTACAGAAAGGAACGAAAGTCAGTCTTAAGCTAAGAACTCTGTAATAGCTAAAGCATAGGAGTAAAAGGGGGAAAAAGCCTGACATAAAACATTTGGAAAATCTTCCATATATGTTCATACATTATCTCATACATCGTTCACATTTTTCAGTCATTTTGAAATCAGCAGTGTCAAACTGAGGCCTCTTGTCAGGTGGGTGGCAAAGGCATTGGAGATAATTCTGACATTCTAATAGCTTAACGAGGCACGAGATCTGTAGGAGGGTGAGTCATGGTGAACCTCCCGACAGACCTGAGGGATGAGGAGAATGGCTCACCACCACGGGGGAGGGCAATGCGCACAGCCACAGTTCTATGGGTGCACACTAGCCGAAGGGCTGCATAAGCTTCCGCCACTGGAAGGCAGACGTGTGTATTTGACTGTGCATGCTGCTGCCTTCCCTGGTCCTCACAAAACCCTTTGACTTTAGTATCCACTGGGCAAAATACTGACTTTGCCAGGACTGTGCTGAGCCTTAGGAACAGTGAAGGCGACAGGGGTTCCTGCCTTAAAGAAGGAAACTAGTAGTGTTCTGTGCTAGCCTCTGCATACCCTTCCTACACACTTAGAGCAACCCAGAGAGGTTTTAATACAGATTAGGAATTTGCTGTAAGTCATTCATCAAGCATATCCAGACTCTTGATTCAAATCCTGGTCAGTTTCAGCCGATATACACAGGCTCTTTCCAGCCTATAACAACATGTTTCTTCCAGCTATGCAACACGGTTATTAAAGGAACACCTCCTTTCCTTCTCCCAGTGCATCTCTCTTTAGATTCTGACTGCACACAATTGTGACTCCACTGGGATGGTGGGTTCACCTGACAAAGTAACCCTGGCGAGTGGAGCGCCCACGCCTCAAGGACACACACAGTAAAGAAGGAAATTAAAATATGTGGACCCTCAAGTCAAATTCACCTCTGCTAGAAACAGTGCAGTTTCCAGAGTGGTTGCAACATGCAGAATCAAGAATTCTATGAAAAGAAGTAAAACTAGAATACACATTATCTTTATAATAAAAAGAAGGAAAATCATCTTTCATTTCCTTTCAGAAAATGCTTATGAAAGGCTTCTTTTCCTGCATAAGATTACACAAATCTTGAAACCATAGTCTGATGGTGATGCATACATTCTCAGGTGTTTAGTCGTGTCCAGCTCTTCTCGACCACATGGACTGCAGCCCACCAGATTCCTCTATCCATGGCATTTTCCAAGCAAGAAATGCTGGAGTGGCTGCCACTTCCTCCTCCAGGGAATCTTCTGGAGATTCAGGGATTGAACTCAAGTCTGTCACATTCCCTGTCGTCAGGAAGCCCTGATGGTCATGTGTGTGTGCATGCTAAGTCACTTTAGTCATGTCCAACTCTGCGACCCTATGGACTGTAGCCTGCCAGGCTCCTCTGTCCACGGGATTCTCCAGGCAAGAATCCTGGAGTGGGTTGCCATGCCCTCCTCCAGGGGATCTTCCCAACCCAGGGACTGAACCCACATCTCTTACATCTCTTCCACTGCAGGCAGGTTCTTTATCACTAGTGCCCGGGAAGACCCTGAAGGAGCTAATTAAGCAGGTAGCAGCCGTCGCAATGACCACATCACTTCAGCTACAGGGAAGCAACACAAATGAAGCCAACACAAAGGATGTCCACCCAGGTCTGCTACTGTTGCCAGCTTCTGAGAGCTGTGGGAAATAAGTGCCCGAGTCCTCCCGTAAGTCTCCCAGTTAATCCCCAAGTTTCGCCCGTATGCCCATGTGTCTTTAGCCCCGTAGCATTCCCGCGTGACTGATGGCCCTGCCTGGGACTAGGCAGCAGTCCCCCTACATCTGGACCTGCCTTCTCTGAACTGGCCAGCATACCCTCAGTCTCTTTCTCACCCCAAAGTCCCCCTTTACCAGATAAATTCTTTGTGTACAGCTTCCATCATGGCACTCTTCTGCTCAAAAACTTTTTCATTGCAGGGCTTCCCTGGTGGCTCAGTGTTTAAGAATCTGCCTGGCAATAAAGAGGACACAGGTTCAACCCCTGGTCTGGGAAGATCCCACCTGCTGCAGAGCAGTTAAGCCCGAGAGTCACAGCTGTTGATACTGCGCTCTGAGCCTGCGAGCCACAACCATTTAAGCCCGCTTACCCGAGTCCATGCACTGCAAAAGAGACGCCACTGCAATGAGAAACCCGCTCTCACCACAGCCAGAGAGGGGCCCCCACTCACCACAGCCAGAGAGGGGCCCCACTCACCACAGCCACCCCCAGCAGAGGGGCCCCCACTCACCACAGCCAGAGAGGAGCCCCACTCACCACAGCCAGAGAGGAGCCCCACTCACCACAGCCAGAGAGGAGCCCCCGCTCACCACAGCCGAGAGGAGCCCCACTCACCACAGCCAGAGAGGAGCCCCACTCACCACAGCCAGAGAGGGGCCCCCACTCACCACAGCCAGAGAGGGGCCCCACTCACCACAGCCAGAGAGGAGCCCCACTCACCACAGCCAGGCCCCCCCCCCAGAGAGGAGACCCCGCTCACCACAGCCAGAGGGGCCCCCGCTCACCACAGCCAGAGAGGGGCCCCACTCACCACAGCCAGAGAGGAGCCCCCGCTCAGCACAGCCAGAGAGGGGCCCCCACTCACCACAGCCAGAGGAGCCCCCCACCACAGCGAGAGCCCCGCTCACCACAGCCAGAGGAGGCCCCGCTCACCACAGCCAGAGAGGGGCCCCACTCACCACAGCCAGAGAGGAGACCCACTCACCACAGCCAGAGAGGGGACCCCGCTCACCACACCACAGCAGAGGAGCCCCACTCACCACAGCCAGAGAGGAGACCCACTCACCACAGCCAGAGAGGAGCCCCACTCACCACAGCCAGAGAGGGGACACCCGCTCACCACAGCCAGAGAGGGGCCCCGCTCACCACAGCCAGAGAGGGGCCCCACTCACCACAGCCAGAGAGGGGCCCCACTCACCACAGCCAGAGAGGGGCCCCACTCACCACAGCCAGAGAGGAGACCCCGCTCACCACAGCCAGAGAGGGGCCCCCGCTCACCACAGCCAGAGAGGAGACCCCGCTCACCACAGCCAGAGAGGAGACCCACTCACCACAGCCAGAGAGGGCCCCGCTCACCACAGCCAGAGAGGAGCCCCACTCACCACAGCCAGAGAGGGGCCCCACCACCAAGCCCCCCCCCAAGCCGAGGGCCCCCACTCACCACAGCCAGAGAGGAGCCCCCGCTCACCACAGCCAGAGAGGAGACCCCGCTCACCACAGCCAGGCCAGCCAGAGAGGGGCCCCACTCACCACAGCCGAGAGGAGACCCACTCACCACAGCCAGAGAGGGGACCCCGCTCACCACAGCCAGAGAGGGCCCCCACTCACCACAGCCAGAGAGGAGACCCACTCACCACAGCCAGAGAGGGACCCCACTCACCACAGCCAGAGAGGGGCCCCCACTCACCACAGCCAGAGAGGAGACCCACTCACCACAGCCAGAGAGGGGCCCCACTCACCACAGCCAGAGAGGAGACCCCGCTCACCACAGCCAGAGAGGAGACCCCGCTCACCACAGCCAGAGAGGGGCCCCCACTCACCACAGCCAGAGAGGAGACCCCGCCGGGGCCCCCCACTCACCACAGCCAGAGAGGGGCCCCACTCACCACAGCCAGAGAGGAGGGCCCCGCTCACCACAGCCAGAGAGGGGCCCCCGCTCACCACAGCCAGAGAGGGGCCCCCGCTCAGCACAGCCAGAGAGGGGCCCCACTCACCACAGCCAGAGGAGACCCACCACCACAGCCAGAGAGGGGGCCCCACTCACCACAGCCAGAGAGCCCCCCCCCCCCCCAGAGGGGCCCCGCTCACCACAGCCAGAGAGGAGACCCAGGGGGGCCTCACCACAGCCAGAGAGGGGCCCCACTCACCACAGCCAGAGAGGAGACCCCGCTCACCACAGCCAGAGAGGAGACCCCCCCACACCAGAGGGGGCCCGCTCACCACAGCCAGAGAGGAGCCCCACTCACCACAGCCAGAGAGGGGCCCCCTAACACAGCCAAGAGGGCCCCCACTCACCACAGCCAGAGAGAAGCCGTGCAGCAACAGAGACCCAGCACAGCCAAAAATAAATGAAAACAAATGAACAAAAATCTTTCACTGCTTTGTGTTTCCTCATGTTTCTAGTCAAACTAGTCTTTAGTTTCTCCATTCCATTGCTCTCCAAATGCTACTGCCCTTGGCAGACTCTTGGTACAGAAGTCTAAGGGTGCCCTCCCCATGTCTCTCTCTACCTGTTCTCAGAGTATGCCCATTCTCTTCTTTCACACTTCTCTGCTCCGCAGCCGGAGCTCAGGTTAAGCCTCCCGTCTTCCACCAAGCTGTCTGTGATAAGTCCAGCCCTTAACTCTTATAGGACATACAAACGTGTTCTCACAATTGTATAATTGTATTATACAATTATATACATAACTGTATATATGTATAATGTATAATTGTATAGTATAATTGTGCATAATTGCATTACATACTGTCCTACAGTTAATCATTGCTTCACCTGTGTTAGTCTGATGTCCTTAATTGTTTTAGGGTAAACTAATATGTAGTTACAGTTTATGTGGTGGAAATACTCACATTTATGTATATATGCGTGTGTTTACAAATATGTTAGTCTATTGTTATTTATTTACCGTATTAACCACTTATTGTTAACCTAATTTTATGCCAAATATTTGCATATTCTCATGAATGATAATTTACATAGATTCAATGTCAATTTAAATATTTCCAGAGTAATTTTGTCACACTTCTTGATAAAATAGATTTTTAAGAAGTTGGCTAGTTGCCCTAGAAATCTCAAATAAGATATGAAAACAGTTAAGGACTTTTTTTTAAAGGTAATCTCAACAGTTTTCTCCTTTTAAATGAGGTTTTAGAATAGTTGTGAATTTCCCTTCATAGATGACTCATTCATTCATTCATTCATTCACACAACTAAATAGTTTCAGAATGCTTACTGGATGCCAGGTACTGTGTCAGTTATCAAGGACATTATTCGTATCAGAACTATGTGAAGGTAGTTTCTATTAAGTCAAAAGAAAATGCAATTTCATAGGAAAACTATGTAGACACTGTCAAGATATCCCAAAGTTTTAGTTCAATCGCTCAGTCATGTCCAAGTCTTTGCAATCCCATGAATCGTAGAACGCCAGGCCTCCCTGTCCATCACCAACTCCTGGAGTCCACCCAAACTCATGTTCAACGAGTTGGTGATGCCATCCAGCCATCTCATTCTCTGTCGTCCCCTTCTCCTCCTGCCCCCAACCCCTCCTAGCATCAAGGCCTTTTCCAATGGGTCAACGCTTCGCATGAGGTGACCAAAGTATTGGAGTTTCAGCCTCAGCATCAGTGCTTCCAATGAACACCCAAGACTGATCTCCTTTCGGATAGATTGGTTGGATCTCCTTGCAGTACAAGGGACTCAGAAGAGTCTAATGGTAGCTAAATTAGGCCAATGGACAAACTTGGCAGTCCTGATTAAAAAAAAAAAAAAAAACCAACATATTCCAGCTCCATTTGATTTCTACTTTAACCTCTTCCATTGATACAGATTGGGGCTGGTCAGAGCTACTTAACTGTCACAGATCTATTAGAATTTTCTGTTTCTCCCCTTTTTTGTGTGTATGTTAGGGGTTTATGATGCAGATGGCTTGGAAGATACAGATTGGAAAAGCCAGGATATTGAGCCTCCAAATTTTACTGTGGGAAGTAAAGTTCTCCTGTGTTTAAATGAATTCTTGGACAACCCAATGGCTTTGTTCCACAAATGTCCTGCTGCAGTGGAGGATTATCTCACATGGGTCATTACACTTCTAAGCTTTAAGCCTCAAAATGAGCATTAAATTAAAATTCCCTAGTAGGCAGAACATGGTGACACTCAAAAGATGTGGAAGTGCTAACTGAATTCTGGGCAATAATATTATTGCCACTGCATATTTATTGAGTTCAGCAGGGTGCTAAGTACTGTACAGACAGATAATACAAGCCGCCTAGACAGAAAAATCAACAGAAGGAGTCTTATAACCATCTCCCATTCACCTGCTGAGGGACAGACAGTACAACTAGACTTTTTAGAAAGTCTCCTCTTTCAAAAGTGTCCTCAAGGTTTTCCATTCTTTTGTTTGATTGGAAAGTGGCCGATTTTCTACAGTTGCCATTTATGAATGTGGCCAAGTCTCCCAACTTCAAAATTACCATAAGAATGCTGCAGGCATTTAACTGAAGAACTTCATTCCGTTGCAACTGGTAATTATGAGTGAAGTTTTCAGGAAATCTTAAATAAATCAATTGTAAATTATGATATACATACCATTGTGTTTTTCATTCAACAGGGGAAATAGGGGCTTTCAGCATTAACAGTATTGCCCTTTTTAACTAGCCTTCAATTTTCTGAAAAGATGCATGCATTTGAATGTCAAAAGAATTTAAAAATTAATGAGTGAAAATACAGTTGAAGCATGAAGCAAATATCCTATTTTTTTAACAAATCTAGACACAAATAGAGTAAAAGTTCAAGTACAGTATACTCAATATGTATGTGCAAGAAGCAATATGCATGTGGATGAGCTACAAGAATAACTTTGCATACACAGAAACTAATTGAATTTCAGAAACCTAACTTTCTTTATTTAAATACCAGTCCATCAGGGTTAGAAGAAAAAAAACTTAAGCACTTTAGAGAAAATGGGTTATAAACTGTCATTGTTGAGTTTAATGTTCTGACAACTTTGAAAGTAACTATAATGTAATTTTTCAAGTTGGTAGCTAAAATAATGGAACATTTGGATGTCATTGAAATGTATGTCAGTCAAGGAGAGAACAGAAAAGCAGCGGGAACAATGCTTTTCTTTGCTTATGATTCTTTGCGGTTTTGAACTTTTGCTCCAAACCTTGGCAGTCAAGGGCAGCTCTCTGCTCAGTGGTTCTCCTGTCATTCCTGCTCATAGGAGCCACGTCTGGGCCTGCTTACCACTTTCAGCAGCTGTCTTTTCTGCTAACTTGTCTCCTTCATCTGCTGTCAGGCCAATACCTAAACCCCTATGCTAAGAAGTGAGTAATGTCTCATGTAAATGGGTCAGTGTTGGTTTCAACCTTGTAGGCTAGGTCTGGCCTTTGGAATTAGTATCTCCAGTTATTAACAAACATGGAGTCCAGTCCATCCTATCCTGGGATTGTTGTTGTTCAGTCATTAAGTCATGTCCAACTGTTTGTGATCCCATGAACTGCAGCACGCCAGGCTTCCCTGTCCTTCACCATCTTCCAGAATTTGCTCAAACTCATGTCCATTGAGTCACTGATGTGATCCAACCATCTCATCCTCTGTTGTTCCCTTCTCTTGCCTTCAATCTTTTCCAGCATCAGGGTCTTGTCCAATGAGTTGGCTCTTCACATTAGGTGGCCAAAGTACTGGAGATTCAGCTTCAGCCCTTCCAATAAATATTCAGAGTTGATTTCATTTAGGATTGACTGGTTTGATCTCCTTGCTGTCCAAGGGACTCTCAAGAGTATTCTCCATCACCACGATTTAAAAGCATTAATTCTTCTGCAGTCAGCCTTTTTTATGGTTCAGCTCTCACATTAGTACTTGACTACTGGAAAACCGTAACTTTGACTATTCCTGCCTTTGTTGGCAAAGTGATGTCTCTGCTTTTAATGTGCTTTCTAGGTTTGTCATAGCCTTTCTTCCAAGGAGCAAGCGTCTTTTAATTTCATGGCTGCAGTCACCATCTGCAGTCATTTTGGAGCCCAAATCTAAGTAACCCTAATGTGGACAACATGAAGTTGAACTATAGGAAACACGATTCAGATACATTTGTCTTACCAACAGGCAACCTCAGAGATGGCGCTTCCTTCTACGGTTTCTGGACTGGCCTTGTCATTTATCAAATGAGTACAATCACATATTCATGTCATTGGAAATATCTGGGCACTCACCTATGCAACTCAAATTCCTCCTGGATAAGAACTGACTGAGTTGGGATTCATTCCTTCCTCTGTCTAACCACAATAAAGAGGAGAGGGAAAACATTTTTTTCTCAATCCAATTCAGCCCATACTTACTTGGAGTCTAATAAGTATAACCTTAGTGCTAGGAGGAAAATAGAAATTGTCATTAAAGATTTTGTAATCTACAGTCTCATGCTGCTGCTGCTGCTAAGTCGCTTCAGTCGTGTCTGACTTCTGTGCAACCCCAGAGACGGCAGCCTACCAGGCTCCCCCGTCCCTGGGATTCTCCAGGCAAGAACACTGGAGTGAGTTGCCATTTCCTTCTCCAATGCATGAAAGTGAAAAGTGAAAGTGAAGTTGCTCAGTCGTGCCTGGACTCTTAGCGACCCCATGGACTGCAGCCCACCAGGCTCCTCCATCCATGGGAGTTTCAAGGCAAGAGTACTAGAGTGGGTGGCTATTGCTTTCTCCAAACTATGGTCTCATAATAGACACATATTCATGAATGATATATTCCTTTCCATTTTTACCTTAAGAAGGGATATTTCATAGAAGCATATTATTTTTCCTGCCCTCCCTCACTGAAAACCACACTTCAAGGTTGTCTGAAAGTGGAGTCTCTCTGGGTACAAAGATGACTTTTTCTTGGCATGCACACCAGCCTTTCCACAGTCCCTTTTACTTCCCAGTGCCAAGTTGGAGCTGATATGACATGTGTAAGGGAGTCAGGGCTGCCCTTGTTCCTACTGGTTCTCCTTGTGTCCTGCGATGGGATTTTGTTCTGAAGCACAGGAAGGCATATGCCCCCTCTAAATGACATGTCAAGCCTCAGACACTGTTTGGTTTGGATCCTTTCCCCCTTTTGACACCACAATTTGTCACCAGTAGAGAATGCAGATAGCCATGCCAAATGTGAATGTCGCCTGTGTGCACACATTTGGCACATGCTTACCCAGATCTTTACTTTGAGAGTTAAACAACTAATCATCTAGTTGTTGTTTAGTTGTTAAGTCCTGTCCAACTCTATTGCGACCCCATGGACTGTAGCCTGCCTGTCCTCTGTCAGTGGGATTTCCCAGGAAAGAATACTGGAGTGGGTTGTCATTTCCTTCTCCAGGGGATCCTCCCAACTCAGTGATTGAACCTACATCTCTCGCATTGGCAGGCAGGCAGGTTTGTTTCCACTGAGCCACCTAGGAAGCCCCCATCATCTAACAGACAATATCTAAGGTACCACTTAGCACTGAAATTTTGTAATTCTGTGGGATTTATTGGCACTTTTGTGAAAAGCTGCCAATGATATGCCATTTTGCTTTCACTGAGAAAATGTTATACAGGAGAACATTAATCTATAGTGGAAGAGATAAAGAGAGTTCATATTTGTGGGTAAAATATTCAGAAGTCTAATGTTACCTATTTAGGTTACATGTTCAAGTTTCTGATATAATTTTTCAAATTACATGAATAAATATACAGTATTCTTTTTTTTCAAGTGTTTTAGAGATACTGATGTAAAAATTTTCTTACACTTTATACTTCTTCCTTCAAAAAGTGAAGGAAGGCTTTCATCACTCCATCCGAGGGAATTCATTTTGCTTGATTTGCATGTAGTCTGCTCAAGTGCCTGAAACAGTCTGTTAAGTGATATTTGATTATGTCCAGGGTCTTGTTTTCAGTCGATCTACAAGAAAGAGGTTAAGAAAGAGACTGCTCTCAAGCAGGCACCAAACCAACAGTACAAATGTGTAAATAGAAGAGCTGGGAGTCTAGGCTGTATCCATTACAGTCTTCCAGAATAAGTAATGGATGGTCCACTTCTTAAGATCATTAAAAACCCTAACACAGATTGTCATGTATGCAACCCCAAAAAAGGGCCATATTGAATCTGAATGTTTTAACATAAAAATTTCCCACAGTAAACTGATAAATGCAAAAAGGAGGTTACAAAACTATACCTATAGTATGATTTCAATCTCTTTGATAAATTGGATTATATGTCATTTATGAGCTTATATACATAAATGCAAAATAAAAGTTCATACAGTTTATATTCCAAAATGTAAAAAGTAATCATTTCATTGGGAAATTATGAATATTACATTTTTCTTCTTTTTTGCTTTATCTCTTTTTTAAAACAACAAATACATATTATATAATATTATGCATTTCTGGTGCATCATAGTTACATGTGTTTTACCTATTCTGTAATTAGACATAACTGTATTAAAAGAAAAAGCTTACCATAGGCACCAAGTAAGAGTTTTGAAAATAAACCTGAATTTTCTCCCTTTCATTGAAGTATACAGATACACGCTTTAGATCATAAGAAATTGATTTCACTCTTTCCTACATATGGATGTCCTTGTGATATGACAGGAACTTTTAAATGAGTTGCTCCTGGAAGCATCATTTCTGAAGACGGGTAAATGGTTTTATGCATGTATCAAAGCACATATCATGGGTCTGTCATAGCCTTGCACAGAGAGATTTGTAATTCTTCATCCCGAAGTGGAGCATGTTCAGCTCCCACTGACAGAGAGAACAAGGTCTCCTATTGTCAACATGCTAAATAAAACCCGCCTTGTGCTCTTTAGCTGAAAGCACATCTCTAATTCCGAGACACCACAGGTCTGTCTGCCATAGCCCTGTCTCCCTGCTGGCAATGTTATAATGTGCTTTAAATTTAACTGCAGCCTTTTTGACTTCCTCATCTAATGAGAAGGGGTCCAAGGCCTTTGGATGATAATGATGGAGCGTGTAAAGGTGTGTGTGCGCTTGTTAAGTTGCATCAGTCGTGTCTGACTCTTTGTGACCCATGGACTGTATGAAGCCTGCCAGGCTCTTCTGTCCCTGGGATTCTCTAGGCAAGAATACTGGCGTGGGCTGTCATGCCCCTCTCCAGGGGATCTTCCTGACCCAGGGACTGAACCTCTGTCTCTTATGTCTCCTGCCTTGGCAGGTGGGTTCTTTACCATTAGCTCCACCTGGGAAGCCCCATGTAAATATGAGACTTAGCCAAATTTATTAACAATGGCAAAGAGGATGCCCTCACAATGTAAAGAGAAAAAAATTTAGTCATTTGGTATCTTTGTGATACCCAAAGTTGCTTATAAAATACTCAGTTTAAGAATAACACAAGAGAAAATCAAGTCCCCTCTAAATGGAAAAAGTTGGAAGACATTCTGCTTTTTTAGAACATGTAATTTGATTGGTCAGTGGCCGTTTGTTTCTTAGTTTAAAAATGTCTTTGTGAAGCTTCTTAAGAGGGCTATTAATGAGTACTTATACATTTTTTTTAAAAATGAGCTTTTCTTATTTTATTTGAAATAGTATCCCAAGTTATCTCAGCTACATATTAGCAAAGTATATCTTAGCATGGAACTGAGCCCCATGTCCAATTTCAAGATTTATCAGCATCTTTAAAAATGTATAGTGGCGTGCCAAGAGTTATAACAGGGTACCTCATGAAAAATCTACAATCTTCCTTCTGAATTATGTATTTATGACCTCCTGAGTATGATAGATTTCAGGGAGAGAAATGTGATTTAGGAACTGCTTTTAGGCTCCAAACATACACTGGGGTTTGCAAGAGGCCTCTGTACTGACTGGGGTACAGTGGGGTAAAGGCTTTCCCCTTTCTGAAGGTCAGCCAGCATCACAGGGATCATGCCAACCTTTGCTTAGGCACCTACTTTTGTGGATCTCTGGCAGTACAGATCACAGCAGCCTGGGAAATACGGATTGTCTGGTTTGTGGATTACCTGGAGCTCTAAACCTAAAGTTTAACCAGCGTTCAGTGTGTGCCCATGATGTCCCGGGTATCATCCCAGGTGCTGGGAGTATAAAGAGGAGCTCTCCTCACTTCTGGCCCCCATCCCACCACTGGCCTTCACCAAAGAGAGGGCCGGGAAGGGGGCATTGCTTAATCTCTGGGGGAAGCCCATCCTGCAACTTGCTAACAGATCTGAGACTGCCTGAAACCAGAGTGTAAGGAACTGTGAGTTAAGGTATCTGTCGTTGAGTATTAGCTATGCTGTGGATGACCTCCATCCACTGAGAATCTTTTGATTATTCACAATCAGTTTACTATTTCCACACAACTGAAGTGCTGACATCTGAATGAAACAGAAAAAAAAAAATTCCCATTATGTGTTTAAGTCTTAAATACACTGCATTAACAACCAAACATAATTTAAGGCATTAAAGTAGTTATAATTCTGGAGAAAACTTGGGAGTTAGTGATGAGACTGGGTAGGCCTAGAGATGGTTAACCTGGAGAAATTAACCATCTGTCCCAAGTTAGTCTCAAGAACAACTGAGTCCCTGGATTGTTGGGAAAGGTATAGCTCCAGCATTTGAGCCAGGATGCCTCTGTCTCCAGCTCAGATTCTGACTTAGAAAGTCAGGGGGACCACAGATCCTCCATTAGAGCCCCGGCACCTTCTTTATAACCAAGCCAGATCCATGGTTGACTCCTTCTTCTGCCTATCTTGGGAGAACGGGCTGCTGCAACTTAGACGGTCATAGTCCACTTAGTGGATGTTAGCAAAAGGAAGATCATAAATCTCTAAAACTTTGGGCTCATCTTCAGAAAAGGAAAGAAGAAATTAGTGCTCTTTTGAGTGCATACCATATGCCAGGATCTAGGTACACTTATAGATGCTATCTTGTTAAAGTACAGCAAATACATTTAACAACCGTGGGCCAAACTATAAATACAGTGCGTAATACAATGCACTAAGTATTCTGAATTCTGCCACAAAAAGACAGCTTCAGGAGTCAAAAGAGAAAAATTTTAAGCTTCTAATCATATGGCAAACACTTTATATGCACCATGTACATGCACTAGGCGAATCCTCACAAAATCCTATGAAAAAGCAACTGACAAACAACTAATCTCAAAAATATACAAGCAAGTCCTGCAGCTCAATTCCAGAAAAATAAATGACCCAATCAAAAAATGGGCCAAAGAACTAAATAGACATTTCTCCAAAGAAGACATATGGATGGCTAACAAACACATGAAAAGATGCTCAACATCATTCATTATCAGAGAAATGCAAACCAAGACCACAATGAGGTACCATTTCACACCAGTCAGAATGGCTGCAATCCAAAAATCTACAAGCAATAAATGCTGGAGAGGATGTGGAGAAAAGGGAACCCTCTTACACTGTTGGTAGGAATGCAAACTAGTACAGCCACTATGGAGAACAGTGTGGAGATTCCTTTAAAAACTGCAAATAGAACTGCCTTATGACCCAGCAATCCCCCTGCTGGGCATACACACTGAGGAAACCAGAATTGAAAGAGACACATGTACCCCAATGTTCATTGCAGCACTGTTTATAATAGCCAGGACATGGAAACAACCTAGATGTCCATCAGCAGAAGGATAAGAAAGCTGTGGTACATATACACAATGGAGTATTACTCAGCCATTAAAAAGAGTACATTTGAATCAGTTCTAATGAGATGGATGAAACTGGAGCCGATTATACAGAGTGAAGTAAGCCAGAAAGAAAAACACCAATACAATATACTAACACATATATATGGAATTTAGAAAGATAGTAATGATAATCCTGTATGTGAGATAGCAAAAGGGACACAGATGTATAGAACGGACTTTTGGTCTCTGAGGGAGAGGGAGAGGGTGGGATGATGTGGGAGAATGGCATTGAAACATGTACACTATCATGTAAGAAATGAAACACCAACCTATGTTCGATACAGGATACAGGATGCTTGGGGCTGGTGCACGGGGATGATCCAGAGAGATGATATGGGGTGAGAGGTGAGAGGGGGGTTCAGGATTGGGAACTCATATACACCTATGGCAGATTCGTGTCAATGTATGGCAAAACCAATACGGTATTTAAAGTAAAATAAAGTAAAAATAAAAATTAAAACAAAAATAAAAAGAGAATATAATTATTGTTACCCCAATTTTACAGGAAACTCAGACTAGGTAGACTAAGAAAGGTTATACAGCTAGTGCGTGCCTAGGCTTGTCTGCTTCCAAATGCTATGCTTTAAATTCGTCTAAATTTGTTTCACATGATTCCAGTTCCAGTTCAGTTGCTCAGTCGTGTCTGACTATTTGCGACCCCATCGACTGCAGCACTCCAGGCCTCCCTGTCCATTACCAATTCCTGGAGTCCACTCAAACCCATGTCCATTGAGTTGGTGATGCCATCCAACCATCTCATCCTCTGTCATCCCTTTCTCCCCCACCTTCAAACTTTCCCAGCATCAGGGTTTTCTCAAATGAGTCAGCTCTTCGCATCAGGTGGCCAAAGTATTGGAGTTTCAACTTCAACATCAGTCCTTTCAATGAACATCCAGGGCTGATCTCCTTTAGGATGGACTGGTTGGATCTTCTTGCAGTCCAAGGGACTCTCAAGAGTCTTCTCCAACACCATAGTTCAAAAGCATCAATTCTTCAGCACTCAGCTTTCTTTATAGTCCAACTCTAACATCCATACATGCAGATGTGTTTATTTCTCAGTAAATAAGATTAAATAATTGTCTAAAATACATTTCCAAAATGTGAAACAATCGAAGTTATTACAGGTTTTCTCAACTTTGAAGGAACTGCATTTGCCCCGACATACAGATCTATTTTCCTTGGCTCTGAAATCTGAGACTCTCCTGACTTCTCTTCCTTACAATCATCTGTGTCCTGCTGACAACCCTCTCAGCATCTCACTAAGCCATTCCTGCTGCAAAATAGATGAGGTTGGTAGCCCCTGATCTGCCATAAAAGTGAGTCACTTGAAAGGTCCTGAAACAATAGCTCATTTGAATAAAGCTCTCTGCAGCACGCAGAAGGCAATCCAAAGTAGTTTTCCTTTTTATTCATAGAGGTACTTGAGTTAAAATCTCAAGTTCTGAACCTGTTGCCATTCTATTTTTTATTTTCTCACAGACAGACTTAGAGTGCTCAACTGGGTCATACATGGTGTTAGGTACAAGTGTGGATGGTTTCTGAAGGGCCCCGATGAAATCACACTCCATGGATCATTCTGTAGCTCACCAAGTGTGTTGCACAAATAAATTAGAAAACCAGCACGGTGGGAGAAGAGGGAAAATTAGCTGGGAAAGCCAAGGGCAGAGGGTTAATTTACCACTTCTGCACTATGGAAAAGCCAGTCTAGGCTGCCAGGCTGTACAGTTGGGAGCTCTCATGATTGTTCAGAGCCATGCAGGGAGATCTGAACCTCTTCTCTGAAAAGAGGAGAAGCCATTTGTGTGATGCCAGCCTTGTGGAGTGAGAGCTGGCACCCGCTGACAGGACCCGCCCCACAGGCTTGCCCCGGAGGCTTGAAGGAAGCAGCAGCACATCACCCACGGAGAAACAAAGGCAGATCCTCAGCTCCCTGAAACCTGAGTGCTGATTCAACAAGCTGTACCCTGCCTGGAGCCATCAGCTGCCCGCCGAGCCCAGAAGCCCACTCATCTCCAGAGCCACTGGCGGGAAGGGCTCCCCAGGCACGAGGGACAGGCCTCATCCACTGTGGCTCTACTAATCAGTGTTCAGATTTAAGAGGAAATAGATGCAACATTTCGCAAACAGGTAAATTAGAGGTTGTTATTTATGGAATCGAGGCTTCCCTCGTGGCTTAGCAGTAAAGAGTCTGCCCGCCAATGCAAGAGACTCAAATTCAATCCCTGGATCAGGAAGATCCTCTAGGGTAGGAAATGGCAACCCACTCCACTATTCTTGCCTGGGAAACCCCAGGGGCAGAAGAGCCTGGTGGGCTATAGTCCATCGGGTCGCGGAGAGTCAGACATGACTTAGTGATGAAATGATAAGCACAATTTATGGAATCAAAGAGTGCTTTCAGACAACTCTCCGAGCATATGTACATGTTTGTCTTCTGACCATGAACTTGGAGGCTGGCCAGGGGCTCAGAGGAGCAAGGCTGAGAGACAGAGAGCTGACGGGGACGCAGCAGACGTGACGCCCAAGCAACTCTTTGTCATTCAAGGACCCACAGCAGCCCTCCCGCCCTCAGTTCAGACGGAGGCCAAGTGAGAAGAACACTCTCAGCCAAGATCGTAACCAGCTCTGCACATGTATGTGTGTGTGCTAGGGCGCTTCAGTCGTGTCCGACTCTGCGACCCCGTGAACCAGGGCCCGCCAGGCTCCCTTGTCCAGGGGACACTCCCGGCAAGGATACTGGAGTGGGCTGCCAACCCAGCTCCTTACATGCTATCCTTCTCAACCTCACCAGGCTCTCTTAAAACTCAGCCCTGAGCTCATTTCTTTTTTTTTTTTTCATGGGTCCAAAGGGGCACATTGTGAAAAATGTGAGGTGAAGAGATGACAAGAGATTAATTGCAGTCTACAATCCATGTGAATTACTTCCTTTGTGAGAGGATTACATATTATGAGGCAAGTAAGGAAAGAAATCTTTTATATCAAATGTTGCCAAACAGGGGCTCATTGGCTTACAAAGTATTAAAAAATGGAGGTGTCAAATTTAATATGGGGAGATTTGGCCTGTAAATTTGATTTTGTTAAAAATAAGACTTTCTGATGAAACAGCCTGCTCCCACAGCTGCCACTGGTTGAGCTTCGGGGGCACATGAGATCCACCATAGTCCCCCTTCCAGCCCCACCAGCTCACAATACCACTCCTCTGAATTACCTTCCCAGCCCTGTGGACATCTCGGAAACTCTGTTTTGAACAAACTATCTTAGAATTAATATTTTCTTTGAAAAATATGCTTGTGTGTCTGATTCAATATTTACTCTCTTAGCCAATTGGGAAAACACAGCAGTCCATCAGCAATTCACATTGCTGGGGGTTTTCATTAGAGATGGTTCTTAAGGAGCCACAGGAAGCTAGACTTCTCTGTAGGAACTGGAACATCAGTCTTTCTCTTCCCTCATACACATGTGTGTGCACACACAGACACACACACACCACCACCGCCGCCGCCGCTGCCGCTGCTGAGTCGCTTCAGTCGTGTCTGACTCTGTGCGACCCCATAGATGGCAGCCCACCAGGCTCTCCATCCCTGGGATTCTCCAGGCAAGAACACTGGAGTGGGTTGCCATTTCCTTCTCCAGTGCATGAAAGTGAGAAGTGAAAGTGAAGTCGCTCAGTCGTGTCCAACTCTTAGCGACCCCATGGACTGCAGCCCACCAGGCTCCTCCGCCCGTGGGATTTTCCAGGCAAGAGTACTGGAGTGGGGTGCCATTGCCTTCTCCACCGCCATCACTAATACTCCTTTTTAACTGGACTGGAGTGCCCAAGGCCATCCCTGCTGGCCTGCCAGGGTACTGCTTAAGACATAGGAATGATGGCAATTTAGGAAGATCTACTGATGCGCAGCTGGCTTCTCAGGTGGCCCAGTGGTAAGGAATCCATCTGGAATGCGGGAGACTTGGGTTCGATCCCTGGGTTGGAAAGATTCTCTGGAGTAAGAAATGGCCACCCACTCCAGTCTTCTTGCCTGGGAAATCCCATGGACAGAGCAGCCTGGTGGGCTACAGTCCATGGGGTCGCAAAGGAGTCAGACACAACTTGAGAACTAAATTCCAACACAGCTGATAAGGAAGGGTTTGTTTCTGAATGAGAATAATTCCTGTGGGTAAAGGGATAAGATTTCTGGGAAAGATGGACTGGAAATCCTTTCTGAGGAGAGTGGAGGAAGCAGGCAGTCAGAAACGCATGTGCTTGAGCCTCAGGAAGCAGGAAGAGCCTTCCGTGAAGAATTGTAACACAGGGGTATCCCTCCCTGTACTATGGAGCAAGGAGTGTGGAGATACTCATATTTAGGTGGGAGCTTTAGCCTTCTAGGCTGTAAGCATAGTTGCCCTGGTCCCTTGGCATCTCATGCACGTGCACAGCCTTGTGAGGTGGTGGTGTGAGAAGAGAAGGGGTGGGGGAGAAACATGGTGTGAGAAACATGGCTGCTGTATTAGTTATGAGGGCTGCCAGTATAAAAGACTACAGGCTGAATGTCTTGAACAACAGAAATTTATTTTCTCACAGTTCCAGAGGCTAGGAGTGTCACAAACCAGCCTTGGGTCTGCTCATCCTTGCACAGCAAAGCCAGGCTACTGACACAATGGGTAGTGCTGAAGCCAAGTACAGCCTTTACTGCAGGGCACCAAGCAAGGGGGAAGGGCAGCTCACGCTCAGAAGACACGGGAATCTTTGATGGATTTCAGGGAAGAGACGTTAACGGCAGTGTGGGGGAGGGGGCTGCAGGGTGTGTACTCAGCTGGTACACAGTCCGCGGACTGGCTGGCAGCGAGGTGAAGCTTCGAGCATCATCAACCATCTCTGTCTCTATTGTACATCTTCACATTTCCTAATTACTGACTATTGAACCAGTCTCTGGAGACCCAAGGGAGGCCTGGGAGACTGACACAAAAGCCTTTTCCTTCAAAAGCATACATGGGGCTTTCCTGATAGTCTAGTGGTTAAGAATCCACCTGCTAGCACAGGGAACATAGGTTGATCCCTGGTCCGGGAAGATCCCACATGCCGCGGGACAACTAAGCCCGTGCACCCACAGGTACTGAGCCCACGTGCCCACAAGTACTGAGCCCGTGCCTTAGAGCCTGCTCACCCTTAAAGGCCTCACACAGCATCCTCTCAGATGGACCCTGTCCTGGAGCTGGGGGCAGGGCCAGTGACAGAGTGAGCCCTGTCCAATGCGGGGCCTGCCACTCTGGGGAGCAAACAGCGGAGGGGCCGGTGAAAAGATGACCGAAGAGTATAACAAAACCTCCTCTTCCCCGACATCTGTACCCTGATCCTTGAGGGGGGCGGCCACTGAGCTGACTGTTGGGTAAATCTGTTATAAAACAAGAGTGGGGGAAAGATGATTTGATTTGCCATACTTTAACACACTGATGGATGTGCACGGCTGTATATGTCCTGTACAGTGCAGAAGACCTATGCCGGACATCACTATGAAGTGACTGTGTGACCCTGGATCTCTCATTTTTCCAGGTCTCTCTCTTTTCCAGGTCTCACTTTCTGCATCTCAGTTTCTAAACAGGAGAGAAGCAGCTGGGATGACATGAATGAAACGCAGCCTGTTGACTCCAGTCCAGTTCAGTCCAGTCGCTCAGTCGTGTCTGACTCTTTGCGACCCCATGAATCACAGCACGCCAGGCCTCCCTGTCCATCACCAACTCCCGGAGTTCACTCAGACGCATGTCCATCGAGTCAGTGATGCCATCCAGCTATCTCATCCTCAGTCATCCCCTTCTCTTCCTGTCCCCAATCCCTCCCAGCATCAGAGTCTTTTCCAATGAGTCAGCTCTTCACATGAGGTGGCCAGAGTACTGGAGTTTCAGCTTTAGCATCAGTCCTTCCAAAGAAATCCCAGGGCTGATCTCCTTCAGAATGGACTGGTTGGATCTCCTTGACTCTAAGACAGAAGCTAACTGTAATAGTCATGAACGATTGGCAGTGTAATTTCTAACAGAGATCAGAGTGAAAGGCCGATCAGCATGGAAGAAACAAGCATCCAGTGGGAAAACATGCTAACTCCAGTACCAGGACCTTGGTGCTAGCCCAGTACCAGGCTCAGAATACGCATTTAAGAAAGGAAGAAAACGTGGAATTTAGTTTACATTAACTTCACTGAAGTTGAAAAATACAAAGAACAGCTAAAACTAGTGAAGGCACAGGTCTAGAAGTAAAGAAAAGGAAGAGAGAGTTCTAGGGCTCTTTTGGGAGTTCTTGAAAACAAGTCACAACCAACTCTCCTTTAGAGGCTCATGCTTGCTGCGGGCGCTGTCTGTGTGCACAGACACACAGCTTTTTGAATGGCCTACAGGTACTTCCTGCAAAGCTTTTTGAGGGTAGCAAAGAGCCTAATGAGACAAATGGCCATTTCACTAGGAGTTAAGTTATCAAAATATGGACGGCTTAATGGGTTGAAATAGACCTGCAACTCTTCACCACCAGAAATTACCGTCATCTCAAAAGCAGCTGCTTACCAAAGTAAGAAACCACTAAAGACGTACATTCACTAAAGAAATAAATTTGCATCCCAAGGCAAGAGGAAATGTTATAAAAACTTACGGAAGAGCAATATTTTTTTCCCCTCAGAAAATACAACTATAAAAAGGATGAGAATTTCAGACAGGAAGGAAAAATAGTCACAGGAGATGCAGCGTACCAAGGACGATGGATGAGTATGCTAAAGAGACAGATACTAAATAATTTACATTCCTATAGATCTAGCATATTCCTCCGTAATGTGTTCTGTTATTTATACTGACTGCACTATAAAATCTCACCACCTTCTCTGAGCTTCTGCAAGATATACCCACACAGACAATGCAATTTCTCACCCTCTGTCTTTATACTGGTTACTGGGCCCTGTCATCTTTTTCATTTGCAAATAAAATACTCTCTCTCTGCTCTTCCGGAGACTTTTATCAGAGCCATCCACCCCTGAACAGAGGAGCATTTCAAGATCAAAAGAGAGGCAAAGTCACACTCTTTTAGCAATTGAGATAAAGATTCACACATAATTAGGCCAGGACAATAGGATCATTTAAATAGATATATCTTTTAAGAATAATCAACTGCTATAAGCTATTCAAATACTGCAACCAGTACTAAAAAAGACAGGGAACTGACAAAGCGTTTACCGAGGACAAGGAGAACAGGCAAGGGAAGAGGGAGGGGCGAACAGTGGTTTAAAGTGTGCACCTGCTTCCCCGGTGGTCCAGTGGTGCTGAATCTGCCTACCCATGCATGGAACACTGGTCTGATCCCTGGTCTGGGAAGATTCAACATGCTATGGAGCAACTGAGCCTGTGCAGCAGGACTACTGAAGTCCATGCTCTCTAGAGACTGTGCTCCGCAGCAAGAGAAGTCACCGCGATGAGAAGCCTACCCTCCACAACTAGAAATTAGCCTCCACTCGCCGTAACTAGAAAAAGCCTGCATGCAGCACCAAAGATCCAAAGCGGCCAAAAGTTATTTTTTTAAGTAGTGTCTCCATTTTACGGGCTTTCCTGGGGACTCAAATGGTAAATAATACGCCTGCAATTCAGGAAACCCACCTTAGATCCCTAGGTTGGGAAGATCCCTAGGTTGGGAAGATCCCCTGGAGGAGGGCACAGCAACCCATTCCAGTATTCTTGTCTAAAGAATCCCTGGAGAGAGGAGCCTGGTGGGCTACAGTCCATATGGTTGCAGAGTCAGACACGACTGAAGCAACTTGTTATACAAATTTTATAGGTGACAAAATAGAGGATCAAAGTTAATTTAATTTGGCAAAGCAGATGGAGAGAGGCAGAATACTCTGTCCCTTCTGTCTGCAAGCCTACGCACTTTCCCTGGTGCTGATACCCACCTCTGCGATCTCTTAGAGTAATCACTCATTCACAGACCCTTTACTGGGAGTCCCATGGTTCTCAGGCACTGAAATAGATGTTCTGAACAGAAAGACAAGTAAGACAGTCGACTGCCGCTGCCAACACCGACCCCCATACTCCAGTGTTCTGGAATACACTATCTAACAGATATCCTCTGTGGTACCTTTCATTTGTCATTCTGTAATTTGGAAGAACAAATCTGACTCCATATGAGAGCTGTTCCTTTTACTCTAACCTTTGTATTCTGTTGCTCTTGCTATAAGAATGTTGCCTACAGCTTGAAATAGATAGGACAGCCCATTCCCAAGGCTCTGACCTTTAAGAGTATAACACTTTCCCATTCACATAGAAATAAATTTTCAGAACAGAGAATAATATTTGTCTTGTTGGAAGATTACAGAAACTTGTGACCTGACCTATGTGGACAGCTACAAAAACCAAGGATTCTGAAACCAGGTTTGCAGCAACCAGCAACCAGCCATATCCCCACCCCCTTACAGTACAAAAGAAACCCGAATTCTAACTGGGGTAAAATGGATCTTTGGGACACTACTCTACCATCCTCTTATTTCTGCTGGCTTTCCAAATAAAGTCACTATTCCTTGCCCCAACCATGTGTCATCCCATGATTCTTTGCCCTGTCATGGAGGGAGCAGGATGAACTTGGCTGTTTAGTTACTCAGTCACGTCTGACTCTTTGCGACCCGGTGAACTGCAGCATGCTAGGCCTCCCAGTCCATTCCCGACTCCCGGAGTTTGCTCAAACTCATGTCCATCAAGTTGGTGATGCGACTTCATATGCTCTTTACACCAACCCTGTGTTAGAAACCGAGAACTTCCAGATGTGCAGGTTGGCTTTAGAAAAGTCAGAGGAGCCAGAGATCAAACTGCCAGCATCTGCTGGATCATCAAAAAAGCAAGAGAATTCCAGAATAACATCTACTTCTGCTTTATTGACTATGCTAAAGCCTCTGGCTGTGTGGATCATGACAAACTGGAAAATTCTTCAGGAGATGGGAATACTAGACCACCTGACCTGCCTCATGAGAAATCTGTACGCAGGTCAAGAAGGAACAGTTAGAACCGGACATGAAACAACAGAGTGGTTCCAAACTGGAAAAGGAGTATATCAAGGCTGTATATTGTCACCCGGCTAATTTAACTTATATGCAGAGTACATCATGCGAAATGCCAGACTGGATGAAGCACAAGCTGGAATCAAGACTGCTGGGAGAAATATCAATAATCTCAGATATGCAGATGATACCACCTTAATGGCAGAAAGTGAAGAGGAACTAAAGACTCTCTTGATGAAGGTGAAAGAGGAGAGTGAAAAAGCTGCTTTAAAACTCAATATTCAAAAAACAAAGATCATGGCATCTGGTCTCCCATCATTTCATAGCAAATAGATGGGGAAACAATGGAAACAGTGACAGACTTTGTTTTTGGGGGGTTCTAAAATCACTGTGGATGATGACTGCAGTCATGAAATTTTAAAATGCTTACTTTTTTAATAGGAAGAAAAGCTATGACAAACCTAGACAGCATATTAAAAAGCAGAGACATCACTTTGCTGACAAAGGTCCATCTAGTCAAAGCTCTGGTTTTTCCAGTAGTCATGTATGGATGTGAGAGTTGGACTATAAAGAAGGCTGAGCACCGAAGAACTGATGCTTTTGTATTGTGGTGTTGGAAAAGACTCTTGAGAGTCCCTTGGACTGCAAGGAGACCCAACCAGTCCATCCTAAAGGAATTCAGTCCTGAATATTCATTGGAAGGACTGATGCTTAAGTGGAAGCTCTAATACTTTGGCCACCTGATGCAAAGAACTGACTCATCGGAAAAGGCCTGATGCTGGGAAAGATTGAAGGCGGGCGGAGAAGGGGATGACAGAGGATGAGATGGTGGGATGGCATCACGGACTCAATGGGCATGAGTTTCAGTAAGCTCTGGGAGTTGGTGATGGACAGGGAGGCCTGGAGTGCTGCAGTCCTTGGGGTCACAAAGAGTTGGACACGACTAAGTGACTGAACTGAACTGCTGGTAGAAACCATCATTCCCACTTAACAGATGAAGGAAAGGGATTCAGAGAGTGTGACAGCCTGTCTAGGCTCTGTGAGCAGTCTCCACAATAATCTCAGGACTGGCTGAATGGATCACCCATGCTTTTCCACACCACTTCCATTCACTATCTTGATAAATCAAGCTTCATGCCTATAAAGAGATTAAATATGGTAGGTAAAGAAAAAAAATCTATACAAGTAATTATAATATAAGAAAGAATTAATGTGTTTCTTTATTTCACAGCTGCCTTTTTGATAACGAGGTAAACGAGGCTAAAGTCATAGCCATTAAGCTGAAACGTTAATTCAGTTTAGTTTATGCATCATTTTCAACTTTGTGCATCTGTTTGCTGGAATTAGCCTTCTACCTCCACTGCAGTCATAACTGGCTATCGAGGGATGTATATGACTTTGAATAAATGAGCTGAAAATTCCAGATTTTTGCATTTCATGGTAGGGAGAAAACATCACGCCAATATTTTCACATATTTCCTGATTAGGCAAGAGGTAAAACTTAGAACTCACTGGAATAGCTTAAGCTGTACTTGTGAATTTTTCTATAGTCCTCTGCTGCTCTTGTTTCTTTAGCAAGTCCCTTCGATTCCGATAACAACAATCCCTTCTTATAGTCACAGATTTAAGGCAAATGTTGCATAAACTCCAAAACCCTTACAGTGTGTGTGCATGCATGCTAAGTCTCTTCAGTCATGTCCAGCTCTTTGAGGACAACTACAGCCCTCCAGGCTCCTCTGTCCATGGGATTCTGCAGGCAAGACTACTGGTGTGGGTTGCCATTTCGTTCTCCCGGGGATCTTTCAGACCCTGGGACTGAACTGGAGTCTCTTGCATTGACAGGCAGGTTCTTTATCACTAGCACCCCTGGGAAGCCCTACAGTGTATTCACAGTCAAGCTAAATATCTGAAATTAAAGTACAGGCATAGTACCAGCAGCATACAATTAAAGTGCCTTCCATAACAGGGCCAGCACACTGTAAACAAATCATTAATGTCCTTCTGGTTACCTATTCAGAAGTGTATCTCCCAAGTTGGCTTCTAAACGGAACCTTTCAAGAAGAGCCCAATTTACTTGATTGGAGAGGAGAAAGATGAAATAGAGCCACAAGGTTAATATGAGTTTAAAGAGGAGCATAGGGTTATCTTGGCAATTAAAGGCTTTCTAGGAGGTTAATCACCTATAGGCCCGACTTAAAACTCACACAGTGTATTGGCAGTTACAAAATTTGTGTACAGCAGAGAACTCTCTTCTGCACTCTGAATGGTATTATTTTATTCATTTTTCTTGCAGGGCTGAGTTAAAGCAATATTCTTTCCATGATCCAATCAGAACAAAGAAAGAAATCACATTCAAATGGTCACGGAAATATTATACAGAAAAAAACAATGTGAGTAAGAATTTTATAATTTAGGAAGTGAAAGGAAGAGTGTTATGTATGTGAGAGAGTGAGAGAGAAAGAAGAGGATGAGAGAGAGACAGACAGAGGGAGACAGGTACTCAAGTGGTTTTTGAAAACCTCTGGAAGAGTGTTTACCAAAGAGCACCTCTGATGGGGAATACTGGTAAGTGGGCAGAGCTGGAGGGCAAATTAGCGTTAGCCTGATGACCTGCAGGTATTCAAATTCTACCCGAGAACTTCAGAAAAGACATATGCTCTTAGTTGGCTAGAACCACTTTGTATGAGACCTTCATCCAAGTCCCCATCATCTCTCACCTGGGTCCTTCTGAAAGAACCCCCTTCCCCAGTCTGCAGCTACGAAGGCCCTGCCCAGCCCGTCTGACCCGCGGGATGCCCCATCCTCTCTCCCTCTGCCAATCCTATCATGCCCCACCCCCTCTCCCCGCTTCATGGCTTGCCACCGAACTTGGGAGGAAGTTCAGAATCCTTACCACAGCCCTGTTTGTGTTTTCCAGCTTGCTTTCCTACCACCTCTACAGCCTTCTAACTGTACACCCTCAGTCACACTGGCTTGGTTCTGTGTCTCCAACAGGAGCTTGGCTTCCTGTCACCAAACGTCACCTCCTCAGGGAGGCCCTCCCAATCGCTCCACTGCGTGTTGCCCACCCGCTCCTCTTTTACAGGCACTGCTATGGAGAGAGCTTGCGTCTCCAGTGACAGCAGTCACGCATCGGCTGCCTGCCTGCCCATCCTCACCACACATTCTGTATCCTGGGTACGCAGCTCACCCTGGAGAAATGGCTAAGCGCAGAGCTGCTGCCTCTGGCTCCTTCTGCCCTGGAGCTCTGTCTGTCCTGGAGTGTGCAGATGAAGCTGAATCTTTAGGAAAGGTCGGGCATTGTGACACCGTATGATAATAATTAAAGCCGCAACAATTTTAACTCATTATCCAAAGGCCCAGTGATGGGTCGGTATTCATGTAAGTCTGCAGAGGACGGGAAATTGTTAAGGATTCCTTTGGGAGTGAATTTGAATGCCTGGAAAACACTTTTTTGCCTCTATTCTCTAGAGTCACACTCTGCACCACCCCACACACCCCCAGGACACCATCTTTCCAGGGACAAGGCAGTAAGTGATCTCAGCAGATTTCCCAGCTAATGAGACACCGTTCCTCTTCCCTGCTGGGAAGTCATGGGTTCAACTGTCTGAGAACTCAGCCCCTCCAGGAGGCCTGGCCTCTGCTGCAGAGGAAAGAAGACCATGAATATAATATAAAGGCTATTATTCTGGCAAACCTATTCTAATTCTGGACCAGGTACGTACGGGAGCCCATTAGGGTGATTTCGAAAAAGAATTACAATAATTATTTTTGGCAGCCTGGAGTCTTTTATCTTTATGTGATGATAGCAATGTTTTAAAAGGGTTATCATAGTGCTGCATAATAATAATAATCTTTTATTAGGTGTAATGCTGCAAGAGTTTTAAAAATACTTTGATATAAAAGGTCCGGTTTGATCCTAATAACGATCCTTTGAGGTATACGGAGTAGCAGTTACTTGCCACATTTCACAGTAGGGGAAACTGAGGTCCAGGGCAGCTGAATGGCTTCTAAGGCTCCAAGCTAATCATGGCAGGGAAGTCCTAGGACCCAAGGCACTGATTCCTAGTCCAGTGTTCTTTATTTAATCATTACTGGAGAACTGACTTAAAGGAGACTATCAGAAGAGATGTGAGGTGCGTGTGTGTGTATGTGTGTATACAGGATGGCAGATTCCAGTGAGTGGTTCCTGGGAGTGACAGATCATTTTAGCAGCAAGGACACAAAATAACAGAGCTCTACCTTCTAAGCATCATCGTCTGCTCAGTATCGAGACTATCACACTTAAATCACAGCATCATACATATTACCCAGGCTTCAAGCTTCCCAATAAAGAAACTTGATATGTATGGAAAGAATGTTCCAAAAGACTCTTTCATATCTATTTTCTCATCCCTTGCCTTATGTTTTTGTGTTTTTTTTCTCCAGAAATAACACTCTTATAGTTTATATTGCTGCTTCTGTCTTAATGAATAATAGGTGCACATTTTATGGTTTCAGAAAGAGTCCTCTCCGGCTGTGAATCAGCCAGCTTTCCCTTCCTTGGTCTCTCCCAAGAAAAGAAACGAGGAGCCTGGCAGTGCCCTTCTTCACAAAGGGCGTGCTTCTCGCTAACTGCTGCACTTACAGTGTGCTCTCTCTCTTTACCTCTGAGGCCATGAAGGCTTACAAGGCTCTGCTCCTGAACTTTCTTCTCTGATTATTGACAAAGGGGCCCAAAGTCAAGGCAGAGATGTCGATACATCTGCTTGCTTTTCAGGAAGGGCAAAGGTCCCACCATCCACCTCGGCACACCGGAGTGCATTCACAGGAAGGCACCACAATCTCCAGCTTCAGAACCAATCAGCCCAAGAGAGATAGCTTCATTTTGCAACCCACCGTTCACACACATTCAAGCTCCAGTTCACGTGGAAGGTTAAAGTAGTTGAGGGAAAGTCAGTTTTAATGAATATCGGCTCCTCTATGTGCTTACCTCCAGAAAATGTTCTGCCTGCTGTTCTCGATCCAATTTCCTTGAAGTTGTTGTAATCAGACCTGTGTAGAAATGAGAATATTTGACTTGTAAATATCTGGGGCAAGCAGCTTACTGAGTGTGGGAAGCAAGTCCGGTTAAAGGAAAAGCAAAAGCCGTGGGGAGCAGTATAACTCACCAGTCCTCAGGGACAGTCAGATGGCTTCAGAATTACTCTGAACAAAATAAAACTGACAAAGAAAACCAAAAACTTGTCTCTGGGTTCTGCTTTCCACTGTTGAGGTATTTTAATCACTTTGGAAATGTGGAACCTTGCTATAGAATTGTTTTTCTGGTAATGAGGAATTTCAATAATTTATTTGCATATATGACTGAAATTCTGCCATAGAAACTTCACTGAAGATTTTAGAGTTCTTGAACAATTAACAGATTGCTGATTAGATACAGGCTATGAAACAGAACTTTCTTATTTAACTTTTTACATGTATATAATATTTTGGTTATACTGACAAAGGCTGTTTTTGCAGTGATTACTTGTACACATAATTATTTCAAATTTACTCATATATGAAAGATCTCATGCTGTAGCTTTATCACTTTGCTTTGTTTAAATCTTTACACAAAACAAGTTTTTTTCTTCAATATTTAATATATGAAATATCTCATGCTATAGCTTTATCTCTTTATTTCTTTTAATCTTTACACAAAATAAGTTCTGCATTGGAAATAACATTCTTTCCTATAAATGGCATTTCTCATAAGTTAATCGTCCCTTTGAGCAGAGAGACAAAGAAAAGGGAAGGAGAAAACTTTCAAGGCCATCCAATTTGTCTTTTGCAGATTTTATCATGACTATTCTTAAACGGCAATTAGGAGATCAAATTTACATTCCATTTCTTGATCCCACACTGTCCCTGAAAATAAGACCCTCTGACTGGGCTGCTGACCTACGCTGATCAAGGAGAGAAGTGAAAAGCTCACTCTCAGTGCTGGTGAAGTGCATGAAATACGGAAAAGGTATGCCATCAAAATCTGCCGAGGTTCATGTGTTTATTTTCTGGTAGTGGATGGAACACATGATTTTGCTGCTGCTAAGTTGCTTCAGTCGTGTCCTACTCTGTGCGACCCCATGGACAGCAGCCCACCAGGTTCCCCCGTCCCTGGGATTCTCCAGGCAAGAACACTGGACTGGGTTGCCATTTCCTTTTCTGATGCATGAAAACGAAAATTGAAAAGAAGTCACTCAGTCATGTCCTACTCTTAGCGACCCCATGGACTGCAGCCTACCAGGCTCCTCTGCCCATGGGATTTTAGAGAAAGCCAAAAGAAAGACTACAATGGGGTTAAATGGCTCCCCATGGCCTGGAAAATAAAATTCTACTGGAAGTAACATGGCTGTTAGGGTTAGGGTTAGGGGAGATCTGACTTCCAGTAGAACTTGAGCCTCATTATATGCTAATTATAAGGCATTAGCATGCTAAATGACACACTCACAGCCTCTTGACAGTCGCAAGACTGATCATAAAAGGCCAAAAGTGGGCGTGACCCAGCTGTGGAAATCCCCACCAGATAGTTGGAATAATCTTCCCACTTGTTAGCCCGTGAAATTACTTGGCCTGTATAAACTAACCACTGCACATTTCAAGGTCTCTGCTGCCTTCTGAGATGGACTGCCTTCTCTCTGTGGAATGTGTCTCTCTACATAAACCTGCTTTCCCACTTAGCTCTTGAGGCAGAGGCCCCTTGCCTGCTTGCTGTATCCTTCACAAACATCCTGCATTAATAATTAAATCTACTTACTTGTCACTTTGTCTCTTGCTGAATTCCTTCTGCACTGAGACATACAGAACCTGAACTTTAGTTAAGTCCAGATACCATGTGAGTGATTTTCATTAAAAGACAGAGGGTTCAATTTCCAATCTAAGGTTTGACAGGGTCCAGGAGGTGTGCCTAGGTTTGAGCTCCAAACTGAGGGTTTGAACTCCACTCATTCCACTCTCATCCGTCCACACTCCCATGGGAGGGAAAACCAGTCCCCTTGCACTGATGATCCTTGAATGTGCTCCCACCTTTCTGCTTCATCCACAGATTTTTCAAACTTAGCTCAGAACTTAGAGAGGTGACTCTCTCTCCCAGGATTAGAGGTCTGATAAATACTACCAGAACAAGTATACCCCACTCTATAATTCTTGGCCTTTTACTACACTTCTTTGCTCACATGTCTGTATTTTCCCACTAGACAGACCGACAGAGTGACTTCATGGGAAGGACCTGCCTTCTGCTTCAGAAGGCCTGGTGTCCACCTAAGCGCCTGGCCTAAACAAACCGGAGACTCATTAGCAGCCAGTTGACAAAAGCTGCTGTGGAAAAGAGAGATCACTCCTATTCTGATCTTCAGTTTTGCCACAGGCTTAGAACGTGGCTGTTTAGGAGGCACTGTTTAGTGTGTGGGGAGGTATCTGCTGGTGGGGAGGGGGTGTGTCTTCAGTGCTCAGTTAAAGCTATTTTCTGAGTTCCTCTTTGTGAATGGTGCAGTGCTAGGCACTTCTGCATATAAAAATGAGTTGTTTTCAGAGATGATGGGGAAAGATTGCTGTCAAGAGTTTCAAGGTAGGGGGCTTCCCTGGTGGTCCAGTGGCTAAGACTCTGTGCTCCAAATGCAGGGGGCCTGGGTCCAATCTCTGATCACAGAACTAGATCCCATATGCTGCAACCGAGGGCTCAGCATGCCACAGCTCACAGATCCTGCACGCTGCAGCAGAGACCAAAGACCCCATGTGCCATAAAGACTGGCACAGCCAATGAGACAGAGAGGTAGACAGATTCCAGAGGGATGGTATGGGGAGGGAGGAGGGAGGGTGTTCAGGATGGAGAACATGTGTATACCTGTGGCGGATTCATGTTGCTGTATGGCAAAACCAATATAATATTGTAAAGTAATTAACCTCCAGTTAAAATAAATAAATTTATATTTTAAAAACCCAAAGGAAAAAAAATAAAATGTTCAGCTTCAACAAGTAAAAAAAAAAAAAAAAACCTCTTTCCCTGGGGAAAAAAAAGAAATTTCGAGGGAGATAATCAGTAACTTCCCTTCCTTGGCTGCCCATCAGAACCTCCTGGAAACTCAGAACACGTGGTTCTGTGCCCCATTCCATCCCTCATTTCCTGTCTCTGAATCTCTTGGGATGATGCCTTGAGATAGTGCTCTGATTCTACGAGAAGGCTCCCTGCAATGCCAGTATTCTTTGTTGAATTTCAGCATGACCTTTTATTGACATGAGTTTTTCTTCCCATCCAAGAATGAAATACACTGAGCAGCTCTAGCATCTGGGGCAGACCCTGGGCTCATTGTGTGTGTGCGTGCGTGCGTGTGTGTGTGTGCGTGCGTGCGTGTGTGAGATGGGAGAGCAAATGGGACACGGAGCTGTGCGAGTGCACTGGTGCGTGAGGTGATCGGGGGAGCAGAGAGGAGCCTGTTGTGAGTCATACTGACTCAAGGTCAGCGTGTCACACGAGCGAGTGCCTAACACACAAACCTGACGCCTTCACTTTCAGGTCAGGCTGTTCTACAAGCTCATTTGTCACGGAAGCTCTTTCTACGTGGAAGTAACTGTGTTCTTGAAAGGGGCCAGGAGGCCTTTGCAGCCCTCACCTGCTCTTCAGGGAGCCTCCTCTGTGAGAGGTGCCAGTGGGAATGAGAAACGCTTGTTATATGGAGGCTACAGGGGTGAGCGGGCTGGCAGCCTGTTCCTGGTCGCCTGCGGCTTTCCAGACACAGAGGCTGAGCAGCCCTTCCCCTCTGCCCTCTGTGGGCGCCTGAGCCAGTCCAGGTCCCCCTCGGGCACTCGTGCAGTCGGCCCACTGCGGTGCCCGCGCTCTGCAAGGAGGCCCGCTTCCCCTCCCACCCGTCCCGAGGGTAATTCTTGAGGAAAGCCACTTGCCACAGAGCCCGTGTGCCAGCGGGGGCAGGTGGCTCCCCTTCCCCTCTGCCTACCTTCCCCAGGGTGTGCTTTTCACTTACTTATCAGCCCACAGAGAAGACGGGCTTCCTGGAGAGTCTGACAGAAACACACACGACAGTGACCCCGGAGCTAGAGAAAGACAAGGCGTTTCCGTCCCTGGAGGAAAAGGCAAGGAAACCTCCGCAGGGCTCGGGTCTCTGGGTTTCCATCACCTTTATTTTCACAGATCTAAGACATAGGAGAAAACTCTTTAAGTCAAAGTGAAAGCGGGACTTGCCTGGTGGCCCAGTACTAAAGAATCCACCTGCCAGTGCAGAGGCCATGTGTTTGACCCCTGGTCTGGGAAGATCCCGCAGGGCCACTGAGCCCCGGTGCCGCGAGCACTGATGCCCGCGCGCCCGGTCCCCGCTCTGCAGCAAGAGACACCGCGCAGCCAGCGGCCGCCCCCCCGCGACAAAGAGCAGCCCGCCCGCTGCAGCCCGCCAAGGCCCGGGCCGCGAAAGCTCCAGCGCAGCCGAAAATGCATTAATCAGTTCAAAAAGTGAAAATTAGTAGGAAATGGGACGAAGCAGGGCAAGGGACACAGAGTGACTTCTAAGGGGTGCAAAGTTTCTTTGGGGGCTGATGAAAATGCTCTAAAATTACAGATTACGGGTTGGCTGCACAGTTCCCTAAGTATTCTGAAAGCCAGTGAATTGTATTTTTAAATAGGTGATTGTTATTGTACATAAATTATGTATCAGGAAAGCTGTTTAAAAATCAACAGGAGATCATAAACTCTGCCTGTTAGATTTTAACAAGTCTTTCAGTTTTGGAGGAGACAGATCTTTAGAAATACTTAAATGATTGAATGACTATATTTCACCCATATTTTTCACTATATTTCACTATATTTTTTAAGATTGAATGAATGAATGAGTTAGTCTACAGATCTGGTAGGAAGAAGGATTGGAATGAGTAGATCCATCAGGTTTGTCCATGGGGAATCTGGAACATAAATACAATTGAAAGAACATTTTGGGTTAAAGTCACAATTGGTGGTTATTTGCACTGAAAATAAACCTTGTCAAGACAAGGTCAGCTAAACCAAGGCGGGGAAAAAAGCTTTCTTCCCTCTAAAGGTACACACTTAGGATGAGCTATGGGGCTTCAGCAGTCACAGGAATGAGGTGGACCATCTCCCATAGACCAGAGGAATTAGACAAAACTGCCAAAGCTGCACCTTCCCTTCTAACAGCTTTGTCGTAGCTGAATGCAGTTGAGCCTTAGAACAGGGCAGAGCCTGAAACAGAGCAATGCCCTCTTCAGCTGCTCTGATGCATCACTGTGGAAGGCATCCTCATTGTGTAATCTCTGCAAGTGAGGGCACGCACATCACACATGTAACTGTAGACCCATTGGGCGCAGTAAATTGGGGACTGACATGATGAAATTGAATTTCAAAGATAAATCATAGGCAAGCTTTTTGAAAGTGGTTTGGAGATATAAACAAACACATCATTTGATATAATTACATATGCAAACCTCCAATTTAGGAGGGGATTACGCCAGTCCTAAGTGAATGATACTCAGTAAAGAGAAGGGGAGAGCATATGGTTGGAACCATGCAATTACTTTAAAAAGAACTGCTTTTGATTTTTTCTGTTGTTGTTGTGGAAATGGGGAAATCTAACAACCTTTCTGAGAAATAGGCTGAGCATGAAAATGGGGCTGCCTGCTCAGAAAAGAACTCAAAATGTTCTAAGCAGTTATGGTCAGAGAAGTGATACTCAAAAGGATGACATCTTTTCCCTGCTTTTCCGCCCTGTGGGTGTCCTGGGTCGCAGCTGTGTAATCTAGTGCCATGACATTGACATTTTCTTTAAGTGCTACTTGAAGCTGTGTAGGTCTTTGCTCAGCATAATTTTCCAGAACTGTTGGAAGCTGAGATTGGTATTACAAATACAACTGGAATAACAGCCCTGTGAGCTATAATTAGTGTTTACTCTCTTTTTCCATATTCCCTTTACTCTTCTTACCATGTCGCCTTGCCTACCCCGACTATCTGGTAAACCCTCTCATCATCCTTCCAGAAAGTTCAAATGTCACCTTCTCTGCAAATCATTTTCTGACCTTCCCTCCTCCAGCATGCTGCATGTAACTCATCTATTGTCTGGACCTCTCTCTGGACCCCAGTGGTAGGGAAGGCTTTGCTTGGGTGGGTCACCAGCTGAGCTCAGGAACCTAGATTAGTGCCATTATGTTTATTGAATATAAAGATACAACTAGTAGGCTTCCCTGGCGGCTCAGAGGTTAAAGCATCTGCCTCCAATGCAGGAGACCCGGGTTCAATCCCTGGGTCGGGAAGATCCCCTGGAGAAGGAAATGGCAATCCACTCCAGTATTCTTGCCTAGAGAATCCCATGGACAGAGAAGCCTAGTGGGCTACAGTCCACAGGGTCGCAAAGAGTCGGACACGACTGAGTGACTTCACCTTACTAGTATACCACCGATGACCCAGCAGTCCCACTCCTAGGCATATACCCTGAGGAAACCAAAACTGAAAGAGACACATGTATCCCACTGTTCACTGCAGCACTATTTACAATAGCTAGAACATGGAAGCAGCCTAGATGTCCACTGACAGACGAATGGATAAAGAAGCTGTGGTGCATACACACAATGGACTAGTACTCAGCCACAAAAAGGAACACACTTGAGTCAGTTCTAATGAGGTGGATGAACCCAGAGCCTATTATAAAGAGTGAAGTAAGTCAGAAAGAGAAAGATAAATGTTGTACATTAATGCATATATACAGAATCTAGAAAAATGGTCCTGAAGAATTTACTTATAGGGCAGCAGTGGAGAAACAGACATTGAGAATAGAATTATGGACATGGGGAGAGGGGAGCAGAGGGTGAGATGTGTGGAAAGAGTAACATGGAAACTTACATTACCATATGTAAAATAGGTAGCCAATGGGAATTTGCTGTATGGCTCAGGAAACTCAAACAGGGGCTCTGTATCAACCTAGAGCGGTGGTAGGGTGGGGCGGGAGATGGGAAGGAGATGGGAGGGAGGTTCCAAAGGGAGGGGATATACATATACCTATGGCTGACTCATGCTGAGGTTTGACAGAAAACAACACAATTCTGTAAAGCAATTATCCTTCAATTGAAAAATAAATTAATTAAAAGAAATAGTACTGGTCTAGAAGGTCTTCCCAGATGGCTGAGATGGTGAATCTGCCTGCAATGCAGAAATCCAGGTTCAGTCTCTGGGTCAGGAAGAACCCGTGGAGAAGGGAATGGCAACCCACTCCAGTATTCTTGCCTGCAGAATTCCATGGACAGAGGAGCCCTGTGAGCTATAGTCCATGGAGCTGCAAAAGTTGGACATGACTGAGTGACTAACGCGTGCACACACCTACAGTATAGAAACCAATATTTGGCTCCAGTTTTTGTTAAGCAATCAATCTTCCCAAACAGGATATAAGCAAAAGATAGTTAATAAATCTTATTTATCTTGTGTCTCTGGCATTTAATATAGAACCTGGTACACTGAAGGTATCAAGCAAAACTTGTTTGAATGAGAGTAACATGGATACAGTCCCCCAGGGCTGTCAGTATTACCTTATATGGAGTGGTGGGTCCCCCAGGATTCTCAGTATTGCCTTATATGGAGTGGTCAGGTCCCCAGGACTGTCAATATTGCCTCATACAGAGTGATCACATAGCTCCTAAGCATAGAAGTAAGGTTATCTGAATGCTTTCTTCCATTCTTTGAATAACTTTAATGTTTTCCCAATTTCTGGATACTCTCTTCCATGCAGATAGTTGGAGGTCATTAAAACCATTCCTGATAGACTTTAATTTATTTATTTTCAGAAGTTGGTTAACGATTTTTAATGTTAGACACAGCAACTATGTGCTCATTCCATAGTCCTCCCATGTCCTGGTTTCTAATAAATTCATGAAGAATGGTAGGTAAATAATAATACAGTGGTATCCAGCATTTATTGAGCACTGTGCGCCAAACATTAGCGCCAAACAGCTTGCACACACGATCTCATTTAAATGATCGAATGTTCCAAGAAACAGGAGCTCTTTTGACTCTGGAAACTGAGGAAGAAACGAGAAATGACTTGCCCAAGGTCAGCCAAGACGGAGCCATGACACGTACCCAGGGACTCCGACCAGCTTTTCCACTGTCTGTCTTCTTAGCAGACAAGAACGCAGAGCTGTGGCAAAGCCACCCACCCAGGAACCAGGAGATCTGCAACCCAGTTTCAGCCCTGCTAGTGGCCGGTTATGAGATATTAGAGAGGTCACATCTTCTATTTTTCTTCTCTAGAACTGTTTCCTTCCTCATCTAGCAACATCCTAAAGTCTCTTTTCAATGTGAAGAGTCCACAGTAATACAGAACATTAAAAGCAGTCATTCTTCCTTTCCAGCTCCCTCACTGGACCCCACTTTCTCCTCAGTGAAACTGAGTCCAGCTGTGTAGGACATGGGAAGGTCACCCAGGTAAAGCAAGAGGGGTTGTGTTCTGGTTTTTATTTATTCACAAAATTACCACTTAATACCCACATGTATATTTCTCAAAAGGAGCAAAGTAAAAACATCATTTATCTATGAATGCATGTTTTTAAGTAGGAGAAAAAAACTAGTTATTTTCATGTTTGCTGTCTCTTCTATAAAATTCTAACTTCTAGAAACAGAGAACAAACTTGGCTCCATATTGGATGAATGCCTTTGGCTCCAGGGCTCTGCACCTTTGTGAAAAAATGTTGCCTACAACCTGAAATATACCTGATAGTCCATTCTCAAGGCTTTGACCCTTAAAGATATAACACTTTTACATTCATCTAGAGATTAATATGCTGCATAAAGGAAAATAGCAATTGTCTTGTTGGAGGTTTATAAGAACATTGTGAATAGACTTCTGTGGAAAGGCACAAGAACAAAGAATTCCAGCACCAAGTAGTTCACACCAACCAGACACACCTTTCCCTCTTTTAAAATAAACACAATTTCTAACTCAGGTAAAATAGTACTTTGAGACATTAGTTCACCATCTTCTGAGTCTGCTGGCTATCAGAACAGTCACCATTCCTTGTCGTAACAACTCATCTCTTGATTTATTGGTCTAACCTGTATCGAGCAGTAAGAACTTGGACTCTGTAACAGAAACTATTTCTACATCTCATTTCAGCCCATTAGAAAGCCTTATTCCCTATAGTATTTACACATAGACTATTCATTGAGTTTGGAGAGAATGAAAGGGACTCAGTAAATGCAAATTTCAGTATCGTAGAAAAAAATAAAGCTGAAGTGAAGACATGCATTAGGTTTGCTTAAAAAAGACTAAATAATGTGTGTTTGGACTATATGATGTTTCTTTGAAAAGAAAAGAATAACCAGAAAGACAAAAGCATATACAACACCAGTTATGAGGGAGGTTAACAAAAGGATTCTGGGAACTGGCCCCATCAGGTTTTTTTCTTAAGTAGGAGCTGTTTTATCTGATATAAGATTTGGAGTTACTCAATTAGGTGCACAGCATTGCTATTAAATTTTCTTCAGAAAATCTGATGGGGAAAATCACCAGTGGAGCTTTAAGCATGCACCTTGGATGTTTCTTTGTAAAAGTGATTTCCAAAATGCTAATACAAGTTTTAAACTGCATACGTGAGGGTGCATCTTAAACATAAGTATGAAGACTCTGTGTGTCTAACATGGTTCACAGCCGTTGGCTTTCCACCACAGGTAAGTTTCACTTGTTTTTCTTTGCAAGCCAATGGATAGCATTTCCCAATTCTGCCTTGAAAAATGAAAATTAAAGTGAAAATCACTCAGTTGTGTCCAACTTCTTGTGAGCCCATGACCTTGTGAGTCCATGAAATTCTCCAGGCCAGAATACTGGAGTGGGTAGCCTTTCCCCTTCTCCAGGGGATCTTCCCAACCCAGGGATGGAACCCAGGTCTCCCACACTGCAGGTGGATTCTTTACCAGCTGAGCCACAAGGGAAGCCCAAGAACACTGGGGTGGGTAGCAGGGAAGCTGAGGGCAGTGCTCTTCTGCCAGAAACACTTCCCTTTGGATTCCAAGCTGCCACAGGCAGCGAAGGGGGAAAGCCAGCTTGCGGAAGGAAAGTGTCGAAGCTGGTACATACCCTGCACCTCCACCAGCCTTAGATGGCAGACGGACTTGTCTGCAGCCTGGAGGGAGAGTTCTGATTCAAGCAAACCCTGCTCCCTCTCTGTACTGCTCGTTACAGACAAAGTCGATTAGGGGATCTGGGTCAAGGCAACTTGTCATCAGGGTGAAAGACAAAGGAGTAGCTAACAAGGAGGAGTAAAGTTGAGGCCGTACAGTTAAGAATATTTCCAAAGGCTGCCTCCTCTGAGTAATTCTTATACCAGGTGGTCCCGCCACATAGACCCACATATGCACACATACATACATGTGTACACACACATATACTTAGGACTCAGTGGACATGAGTTTGGGTGAACTCCAGGAGCTGGTGATGGACAAGGAGGCCTGGAGTGCTGTGGTTCATGGGGTCGCAGAGAGTCAGACACGACTGAACGACTGAACTGAACTGAACTGATCTGAGAGATGCTGTATATGAGACCCGTTTTGTCAGAATACCTGGATACTTACCAGGCCCATCTGTCCTTCCCTCAGTTCCTTGCCTCATTACCAATCCGCATGGCTCTTTCCCTCTCGGGCTCACACAGCCCTTCGGCTCAGCCTCATGATTCAGCCTAGAGGAAGAAGTATTTATGCACCTGAGGAAGTCTCTAGGTGATTTAGCTAAACCTTGAATGCCATATTGGATTTCTTCAGAGAAATTAAGCTGCAGATGGTGAACCAATATTAGGGATGTCGCATGAAATGATGCCATTTTAGGTGCCATTAACACGCCACTGATGTGTGTGCTCAGATGTGCAATATGGCGCCCGCCACCCCTTTCTCTTTCTGCCAAGATATTTTTTTTTGCAGAATTCTGAATATTGGATGATCAAAATAAGGAAGTGGCTGGCAATTTAAATTACATTATATGGATGGTTTGTAAAGATTTTCTAGCCTGAGGGGCATCATGTACCATCAAGTTCAGTTCAGTTCAGTTCAGTCACTCAGTCGTGTCT
The DNA here is from genome assembly GCA_917880005.1 of Nanger dama. NCBI lineage: Eukaryota > Metazoa > Chordata > Mammalia > Artiodactyla > Bovidae > Nanger > Nanger dama. The sequence continues at coordinate 1,699,064 of CAKJTW010000107.1, forward strand.
GACTCTCTGTGACTCCATGAATCACAGCATGCCAGGCCTCCCTGTCCATCATCAACTCCCGGAGTTCACTCAGACTCACGTGCCATCAAGTAACCAGTCCTAAATTCTGGCATCAGACTGCCTTGCTTCACAACTCAATACCAGCCCAAGGCAGCTTTCTGTTTTAACAAATTATTTAGCTTCTTTAAGTAAAATGAGGCTTATTAAATTCAATGCTGTGCTGTGCTTAGTCACTCAGTCGTGTCTGACTCTTTGTGACCCCATGGACTGTAGCCCACCAGGCTACTCTATCCATGGAATTCTCCAGGCAACAGTACTGGAGTGGGTTGCCATGCCCCAATAGTTAATTTAAAATGCTTCGGCTTAGTTCCCGGCACATCTGTTCTCATTCAGTCGCTCAGTCGTGTTTGACTCTTTGTGAACCCATAGTCTGCAGCACTGCAGGCCTCCCTGTCCTTCACCATCTCCCGGAGTTTGCTCAAATTCACGTCCACTGAGTCGGTGATACCATCCAATCATCTCACCCTCTGTCGCCTTTTCCTCCCGCCTTCAATCTTTCCCAGCATCAGGGTCTTTCCCAATAAGTCAGTTCTTCACATCAGGTGGGCAAAGTATTGGAGCTTCAGCTTCAGCATCAGTCCTTCCAATGAATATTTAGGGTTGATTTATTTTAGGATTGACTGCTTTCATCTTGCTGCTGTCCAGGGGACTCTCAAGAATCTTCTCCAGCACCACAGTTCGAAAGCATCAATTATTTGCTGTTCAGCCTTCTTTACGGCCCAACTCTCTCCTCTGTACATGACTGCTGGAAAAATCCTTGCTTTGACTAGATGGACCTTTGTTGGCAAAGTGATGTCTCTGTTTTTAATATGCTGTCTAGGTTTGTCATAGCTTGTCTTCCAAGGAGCAAGCATCTTTGAATTTTAAGACTTCAGTCACCGTCCTCAGTGACTTTGGAGCTCAAGAAAATGAAGTCTGTCACTGTTCTCATTTTTTTCCTCTCTGGTTGCCAAGAAGTGATGGGACTGAATGCCATGATCTTAGTTTTTGAATGTTGAGTTTTAAGTTAATCCTGGCACATTAAATGCTCAAAAATGTTACTCTTATTATTAGTTCCAAGAATCATCCCTGGGGTATCATATGTGTCTAATGGTGTAATCTTACTTCCTTGCCATCTTGAGATTTACATCACTAGAGTCTAAATATCGGGGCAACAAAAATTGTGAAATTTCTATTTCTTACCCTATTATCTAACAGAGAAACTGATGTTTGCACTTTCAATATTAACAACTTGTTCAAAGATTTATTTGTGAGAAATCCTTCATCCAAGCATTGTTCAATTTCATTGAAAGGAGAGTGAGTAGCAAAGTGTGGCATGGCAGAGCAGCATCAGCACCAGCTGGGAGCTAGGTTAGAAGCGCAGAGATGCAGGCCCTCCCAGACTGTGAGGATATGCACCTCAGGCTGAATTCTGAGAAGCTTGACTCTAGACCGCTGCCATGCCAATCTGTGCACTAGGATCACCCGTGGAGCAGTCAACAATGCTGATGCCAGGGCCCCATACCCACACATTCTGAGTTATGTAGTATGGGTAGAGGCCTAGGGATTTTTAAGATGCTCCAGATGATTGCAATAGTCAGTCAGAGGTGAGAATCACTGTATATACAGATGTTATCAAGGGATATTGCAAAAGTGAAAGTGTCAGCCATTCAGTCATATCCGACTCTGTGAGGACCCATGGACTGTAGCCCAACAGGCCCCCCATCCCTGGGATTTTCCAGGCAAGAATACTGGACTGGGCTGCCATTTCCTTCTCCAGGGAACCTTCCCAACCGAGGGACTCAAGCCCCCCGTCTCCCATGTTGCAGGCAGACCCTTTACCATCTGAGCCACCAGGAAAGCCCCAGTGGGTGTTGGGGCTGTGATATCAGGTTTTCTGGCTTATCTAAATCGTCTCATTTCCCCAGAATGAACAACACTTGACTTTATAACACAAAACAATGAAGGGTCAGTAAAGTGAGGCAGCCGGCACAGGGCCTCCAGCGTGCCTTCCTCTGAACTCTGCAAGGCTCTGCTGTGACCTCTCTGGACTCTGGCTGCCAGGTCTCCTCTGACTTCAGCTCTGGGGCTGGCCAGGCGAGTCCCCCTAACTCCGGATCATCCCAGCCACCGCCTGGCGTCCTGACCCTGGCACACTGTCTCACACTGTGCTGCTCCTCGCCCAGCATCTCCTGGCCCTCACGATCCTCGCTGCGGTTTAGTGCCTAAGTCATGTCCGACTCTCTCTGACCTCATGGACTGTAGCTCGTCAGGCTCCTTTGTCCACGGGAGTGGGTTACCACGCCGTCCTCCAGGGGTCTTCCTGGCTCAGGGATCAAACCCTCACCTCCTGCACTGGCAGGTGGATTTTTAGTATTGAGCCAATGGGGAAGCCCCGGGATCCTTACAGCAGAGTGTTAAACCCCACGTCTATGTGATGTGACTTCTTTCCCACAAAAGCATATTTTTCTAGGAGGTGCAGTGGCAAGAGCCACGCAAAAACAACAGCATCTTACAACATTAAGCTTCCATATTTGCCCTCAGGGAACTAACAATTTAATAAGCAAGACAGACAGGCATGCAAATAACTGTGAGCTAATAAAGGCCTTGCACGACTGTGGGTAGCCTGAAGAAAGAAAGATTGCTGAATTGTACAACTGGAAAAGATGAGGGAATAAGTTGAATTGGTCCTGGGCCCTTAATGGTGAATCAGATTCTGAAAACAGAGACGTTGGAGGAGGTTAAAATGTCAAGCCTGAGACAGAAGGTTAATGCAAAAAGGAAATCTAGGTTTAAATCTTGGCTCTGCTATTTCTTAGCTGTGTGACCAAGGACAGATGACGGCACTTCTGTGACCTCAGTCTTGTCAGGTCTGACGTGGGGATAGTAATCACTCCCTAACAGGCTTTGGGTTAGCAGTGATCCAGATGAGCTGTTTGGCACAGTGCCTTGCACGTAGCAGATGCTGTTCTTAAAAACAGGAACAGCACCTACAGAAGCACTGCATTATTTTTACTTTTATTAAAAACCCAAAGAGCAATGGGATGCTATTTCTGATTACATTGAAAAGGAAAACCTCACTGTCTCTAGATTGGTCACCTCTGACAATGTTTGAAAATGTAATAAAAGCCAAGCAACTCAAAGCTGCAGTTTCCCCTGCTTATTCAAATGAACACTGCAAAGTTGTTTCGTTTCTGCCATACTCCAGAGGTGTGAAAAACAACCACTGCACTCCCGTAGAAATGATTTCACTGCAAATAATTTTCTCTACATCTGGTTTCACATGACAGATAAAATCAGGAGGATGGGTAAAGTGCAAATTACTCAGAGGATGTGCAAAGTCTTGAAAACACACAGGTCCTCTGCAGGCATGCAGTCCTTAAAGATCATCTTTGCTCTATGAGGTCTTAGGTAGGAGCCATGTTTTGAAACCCAATTAAAAAAATCTGGGAGAAACATCACTCGTTATGGAGAGCTTTCAAAGCTATCCGAAGACTGACAACACTTTTTAAAAAAATATCACACATTCTCCAGTTAATTTTCACATAATTCAATCGTTTCCTTTTGTCCTACATTTTTGTACACTATAAAACCTCATTATTTTTCATTCTCGCTATCTGAGAATCTGTAATAGTTCTGTGGCTGGTTGAAGTTTACCTTTGTACTACCCAGGTAAATTAATAGGGTGGAAAGGTCCCAGGAGAATATTTAATGTACTCCAGACAAACCATTTGCAAAGCACTTTAATTTTAACAATCCCCATTTTGATGTTCTAATTGCAAATGGCCTACGTTAACTATTCATTAGAGTCTGTCCAAGCAGGTCTTTTGTTTGGCAATATTTTGTTAATAGTAAGCACTAACCTTACGTGTGTGTATTTGAAAGCAGGAAACGCGGGTTTCCTGAAATATTCTAGAATATGCATTTTCAACCTCTGTGAAATCTTCCTCAAAATCAGTCTGAATTAATGGAAGTTTATAGTGCTCCTCTTTTCTCTTTCAAGGATAATGAAATTTGTAGTCAATCATTTTTCAATAAATGCAGCAACTTTGTGTGAGCCTTTAAAAATGTAATGTGTCTCAGTTTCTTCCTCTGTAACATAGTAGTGATTTAATGAGGAAGCTATTAAGTTTTTCCATGCTACAAGTAATATATGCCATTTTTTTCCTTTAAAAATATAAATGGAAATAAATGAGGAATTAGGATACTTTCTAACTCCTTGAGAAAAAAAAATGCCTTATCGAATCAGGGAGGAGCTGCATATTCCCTCTGTTCTTTTGTGGAGAAATTTATGAACGATTCCATTATCGCTTCATGACTTTGTATTTTGTTTGCACATTTGTTTTCTTCTACAGACTCTGGCTTCTCCAGGGTCACTATATTTTCATTCATTTAATGTTCATTAAAGGAATAGCTTTTAAGAGCCTAGGCTAATCTTTATAGCTTTCAAAGGCCTATGGGTGGTGATCAATATGTATTAGTCTATTGGATGAATGAACTATCCGACAGAAAGTGTGCATGGAAGTGTATGTGAACACAGGTACGTGTAGTACCACCCAAAGCAGAGAATGGTCCACACACTTGAGAAGGAGCACTCAGCAGTTATATTATGACTTACAAAAGCTTCCATGCCTCTGGGGAAAAGCTTCCAAATAAATTTAAAATGAAATTATGTGCTGTGATAATTAGTATTTTGGGTTTTCAACATACAATATTACAAGTTCACAAAGCCACATTTTTTTGGTATTACATGTCAGAGTCTGCAGTCTGCATGGTTAATTGAGGTTAATGGGGGAGATGGCAGATTGCCAATGCTAATGAGTTTTTCTTGACTCTTTCCAACGTGTATTTTATTTCTCTTTTGCTTTTTTTTTTGTTTAACTAAGTTATTTTATTTATCCAAGAATCTGTCACATATAAGCAGAAACTGCCAACCTGCCAGAGCGGGTTCAGCCCATGTTCCACTTTCCAAAGAACAATCAAACAGTGGCAGGGGGCCGCGACAAGCAGAGAGGGGCCTGGACAAAGCGGCCAAGCCCTGTTTTCTCGGGATCCACCGAGCGCTCTGAAGCAAAGAGCCAAATGGGAGAGGACTCACAGGGCCTTGTAGGATTGCACACCCGGGTGGACACTAACCTGCTAATCCTTCCAAAATGCAACCGGTAATCCAGTAACAGGAGTGTACGAATGGGGTAGCTCAGCCACGTCTTAGTGAAAGAGTGACTTGGGCGCCATTTGAATTTCTTGCTCAGAAATGAAAAACAAAACAAAACACAACAAACCTGATAGACTTGGGAAGTAAGTGATTCATTGAAAGAATAAAAGCTGGGATAAAATCAGAGAGCAGTAAATACTGGTTCTACAGGGGTGGCGCTGGTGTGGGGGAGTTGTGGGGAGGTGGGCAGCCTTGAAGACCACTGTAGCATCTGTCTCTAGATCTTGATTATTCCGTGTTTATTAAAAACATCAACATAAAGGTAAATGCATGTCATTTATTAAGAGTTACATAGCCACTAGCTAGGTCTGTATGATTTTCAAATGTGTGTCCCAGAAGAACATCTATGTCTGCTTTATTGACTATGCCAAAGCCTTTGACTGTGTGGATCACAATAAACTGTGGAAAATTCTGAAAGAGATGGGAATACCAGACCACCTGACTTGCCTCTTGAGAAATCTGTATGCAGGTCAGGAAGCAACAGTTACAACTGGACATAGAACAACAGACTGGTTCCAAATAGGAAAAGGAGTACATCAAGGCTGTATATTGTTAGCCTGTTTATTTAACTTGTATGCAGAGTACATCATGAGAAACACTGGACTGAAAGAAACACAAGCTGGAATCAAGATTGCAGGGAGAAATATCAGTAACCTCAGATATGCAGATGACACCACCTTTATGGCAGAAAGTGAAGAGGAACTAAAAGCCTCTTGATGAAAGTGAAAAAGGAGAGTGAAAAAGTTAGCTTAAAGCTCAACATTCAGAAAACGAAGATCATGGCCTCTGGTCCCATCATTTCATGGGAAATAGATGGAGAAACAGTGGAAACAGAGTCAGATATTATTTTGGGGGTTCCAAAATCACTGCAGATGGTGACTGCAGCCATGAAATTAGAAGATGCTTACTCTTAACCAACATAGATAGCATATTCAAAAGCAGAGACATTACTTTGCCGACTAAGGTCTGTCTAGTCAAGGCTATGATTTTTCCTGTGGTCATATATGGATGTGAGAGTTGGACTGTGAAGAAGGCTGAGCACCAAAGAATTGATGCTTTTGAACTGTGGTGTTGGAGAAGACCCTTGGAGAGTCCTTTGGACTGCAAGGAGATCCAACCAGTGCATTCTGAAGGAGATCAGCCCTGGGATTTCTTTGGAAGGAATGATGCTAAAGCTGAAACTCCAGTACTTTGGCCACCTCATGTGAAGAGTTGACTCATTGGAAAAGACTCTGATGCTGGGAGGGATTGGGGGCAGGAGGAGAAGGGGACGACAGAGAATGAGATGGCTGAATGGCATCACTGACTCGATGGACATGAGTCTGAGTGAACTCCGGGCATTGGTGATGGACAGGGGAGGCCTGGCGTGCTGTGATTCATGGGGTCGCAAAGAGTCAGACACAACTGAGTGACTGAAGTGAACTGAAGCTGGTGTACCATAGTCATTTGCTAGGCTTTCCTTTTACAGGTTCCCTTGGAAGAGGTGGCGGAAGTGTGTTTAGGCTTTCCTCCTGTTTCAGGAGTGGGAACAGTGAGGGCCGCCTCTGGGGCTGGGTCAGCTGCCCAGCCGTGTTCAGCCTCTATCTTACTCCTTTTCTTGTCATCCCAAGGTTGACTCCCCCTCTCACGCCACCCGGCAAGGAGGCCAGAAGCAGAATTGTTAAGATGTTTCCTCTACATTTTCAGCAATTTAGCCCCCCCTCTTTGGGGCTACCATTTTGTAGTGGGTGAGTAACATGAGACAATGATTTAAAAACCAGCAAGCCGCGTAAACCTGCCACCCATGTTCAAAGAAGATGTCATTGTCTTGGCTGACACTGAGAAATTCAGTATATTCTGAACAAATGGCTGTGCGTACAGACTCTGACAGTGGATTTTTAAACCATACACAACACTGTGTCAGTCCTTCTTTCTCAGTGAAAATGAGCTCAATTCTGCTGTGGTTGTAATTAGTGGATAATTAGTACTTGTACATGTCAATGCTATGTCATGGAACTGGCGCCCAGCTTAGTATCCATTCCACAGGATTATTTAATTTTGCTTCAATTTTCATTCTTGTGAGTCACATTGGTGCCCTGGCTGTAGAAGACCTGGAATGCATGCTAGATAGACTAAGGTTTGAAATTAGAGTAATGAACTTCATTTTTCCCATGGAAAAGAAAATCGCTAGAAGGTTCCGCATTTAAAAACCAGAGCAGCAGACAGGACAGAGGGAAGGATGCATTCCACCGTCTCATCAGCCATTCTGGGCTCTGAATTTTTAATATTGCGTGAACTACTATTCCTGTCGCAGAGCTGCTTGCACCTAGGGTACTTGCCTTCTGAGAACGCTGACAGCACTGGCAGTGGATAAATGCTTATAACTAAACTGTTGGAGAAGCAGGTGGAATTATGAAGAAAGGCCACGCGGGGGGCACAGAGGAGTCTGCCCTGAACTCTGCCTGGGCAGTCAAGGGAAGCTGGCTCAGCATGGACTGTCTTGGTTGAAACAAGCAGTTTGTCAGCTAGACAAGGAAGAGAGGACCTCTCATGGTATTAAGATGGGACAGGGAAGGTGTAGTGGGGAAGAACAAATCTGACTCCATATCGCATCTGTTGCTTTTACTGTAAACATTGTATTCTATTGCCTTTGCTACATGTTAAGAATGTTGCCGATAGCCTGAAATATACAGGATAATCCATTCTAAAGGCTCTGACCTTTAAAGGTATAATACTTCTCCATTCATACAGAGATAAAAAGCAGTTGAACAGAGAGTAACATTTGTCTTGCTGAAGAATTGTAAGAACACAGGACCCGACCTACATGGACAGCTGCAAGAACAAAGGATTCCTATACCAAGAAGTTTGCCACAACCAGCCACACCCCTTCTCCTATTAGTACAAGGGATGCTTGAATTCCAGCTCGGATAAGAGGCATCTTTTGCACACAAGGTCAGTATTCTGCTTTCCACATAAAGCACCAACATCTCACCTCTTGATTTATTCTCCTGTCACACAGAGATCAGAACAAGTTTGGACTTGGTAACAAAAGCACACAGGAAAGAAGGCCCCCAGTCTTATTCCAAAGTTATTTCAGAACATCTTCTGGGAAACCTTGAAATTCTGTATTATTTATTGTTGGAAATGGAAAGAAAATAATACCTTTCTGCTTACAAGCACTCAATTAGTCAGCTCTGCAAGGCACTCTCTTAACTTTTAACATGGAAGCATTTTTACATGTCATGAAACAGCATGGTAGGTGACGATGGGGAAAGTCCTCTCTCCACTCCCGTCAGGCTCAGAAAAAGGGGGCCAGGCCCAGGGTGCAAGCAAGTACTTGAACCTAATAAAGTGACCAATAGGTAATGCTAAGAGAATGCCAGTCAAATACCACGTAACCAGAGCTTCCTCTCCACTGCCTTTGCCTCCTCTTAGAAGTAACACTTTTGGAGAGTGAGCAACTGTTTTCCCAAGAATATCCTGGTTTTTAGCACTGAAAATCCCAGTTCTACATCCCAAGAAACCCCTCAGTCTTAGGCAAGTCAGGATCAATAGTCACACAGTTTTAGATCACAACTGAACACCAGGTTTCTGTGATAAACTTATTCAAACAGATGTTCAAGGCTGGATGCATCTGAGGGCCTTGACTACCTGGCCTGACATCCCTTGGGTTTGCAGATGAGCAAACTAAAGTCCAGGAAGAAGTAGCATCTTGTCAGATACCACAATGCGTAGCCACGGTTAGGCCACAGCCGTGTTCAGAACCACTTTCTTGCCTTTTTTTTTTCCTTCCTCACACAGTCACACATTTTTAAAAAATAGTTAACAACTGATACCATTTCATCAGTTATTCACCATGTGGTTGGTAATATGCTGAGCACTTTACCTGCAACATCTCATTTAATCCTGGCAATTCTAAAATATGGCTCCTAAATTGTAAATACTATGATCATCCCCATTTTGCAGATGAAGAAGAGATGGACTCTCAGAAAGACCAAGTGACTTATGGGAGGTGAGGTGGAAGGAGGGGATATATGTGTACAGTATACGTATAGCTCATTTACTTTTTGTATAGAAAAAACTATCACAACACAGCAAAGCAATTTTACTGCAACAACAACAACAAAGACCAAGCAACTTGCAGAAGTTACACAGTTAGTGAGAGATCTGAATCTTGAGCAAGTTTTCTGACTCAGGAATCCTCATTCTTAACCACAAAGACACAGCGCTTCTTTTCTTCTTCAATTTTACTTTGCACTACTTCAAGTAAAATGACTCCGTCATTTAACCAAAATACTTGAAAAAGCTTAAGAATGATTTTATTCTTTTAATTGTCTCCTGTTCTGTTCCATTCTTCAGATAAGTGTTTATACTTGCTTTTCAGTTCCCAGTGGGTTCAGGGCCACATTAAATCTTCCCATTGCAAAACTGCTTCAGAAAAGTACAAATCTGGTATGTAGATAGTGTTTTGGTCTTAAGCCATTGAGCTGCTGTATGAGCAAGTAAATTGTCATGGGGACACCCGCCCCCTCCCCCATTACCCGAAGGAGACCTGCAGGGATCCATGCTTCTCTTAGGAATTCAGCCAAGACCAGACCACTAGCATTTGGGTTCTGCTGGATCCTATCAGAGGGTTCTCTCCTGAGGCTCTGTCCTCTTTTGTATCCCCTTGCTAATCTTTTGAAAGCAAAATCTTAACAAATTCAAATAGTTAAAAATTCAACTTTATTTTCCAAATCACTGATTTTTTTGTCACCAGATTCCAGCTATTCAGTTAGCAATTATTTGTTTTCTTTGAACACGTAAAGCTTGTTTCTGCTTTAAGCCTTTGTCCTCCCTGTTCCCTTAGCCAGGATTCATCTCCCTACCTGCCTCCACTCCCCCAGACCTGCAAGGCTGATTCCTGCTTCATCACACAGACTTCAGTTCAAACACCACCTCTCAAGAGAACACGCACGTCCCTTCTCAGATCACCACACCTAAAGTCTCCTCCTCCTTGTTTTATTTTCTTCTGCTCTTATTGTCTTAACTTATCTCGTTTGCATACTTGTTTACCTGTCTACTGCCTGTCTTCTTCTCTAGAATGTAAGCCTTGCAAAAGTAGGAGCTTTGACTCCACCTGATGAACTGCTACCCTTGCAGCACCTAGAAGAGTGCCTGGCATGGAGTAGCCCCTCAGTAAATGACTGTCGAAGGAAAGAAGTGTTGCAGGAAAGAGAGTGGGCGCTAGAGAGTATCAGCTCCCAGGTTTCAGGCGAGTCTCTGAGACAGCCGTCAAGTGTGGGTTCCCAGCTTCCCTCAAGAGCGAGCCACAGTGAAGTGAAAGAAGGTTTATTTGGGAGGAAGCACACTGCACAGACAGTGTGGGCCATCCTGGAAGGCAAGAACGGTATAAGGACATGGGGTTGTCTGCTTCTATGGGGGTGAGCAATTTCATAGGCTAATGAGTAGGACTGCTACCCCAATTGTTAACAGCAGTGTTACAGCAGATATTTGGCTCACGGGAAGAGACAAGCCACACGCACTTGGAGATTGGAAAAGACTGTTTATTTCAAACTGGTGCTGGCCCAGCAGAGTCAGCTCCAAAGGCTGAGCACCTGACCCAGGTTTTGCTGCTCTTATATACACACAAGCTACTGGGCAGGGCAGAACTTTCATGTAAATGAAGTGTTTCTTAAGGGGAGCCAATCAAGGATGAGAACGTGCAGTGTGCCTTCTGTTCTCACCCAGGTCCACAATTTAAACTCCTTTCTTTGAGCGCCATCTCTGGCAGCTGGCTGATGCAATAAGCAAGCTGAGTTACAGAAGCAAAAATGCCAAACTGAGCATTACATGGAGGATTTGTTGAATTTTCCTTGCCACAGCTATTTTCAGGAAGGAGTGAGAATTGCTAAGAATTGGGCCACTGTCCACTTTTTTGACCATTATAGCTGGTCTTGGGACTATCATGATGCCTGTGGGGTGCCATTTAGCATGCTAATGTGCGTACACTGAGGCTCAAGGTCTAGTGGAAGTCAGCTCATCCGCCATCTTGGACCTGGTTGGTTCAAATCAGTTTATGTCACATCCTTAAATTGTATCATTCTTTTAAATGTCATGCCCTGCCCCTTCTTGTCTCAGAAGGAATGCCTCTATGCAAAATACTTATATACACTACCAAAGCCCTCTTGCCCTTACATTTAAATATTCTGCAAGCTTTTTGTTCTACTTTTATTTTCACAGTGAATGTTTTCAGTATGAGTCTTGAGTCTATGAGTAAGTTTCTGGATGTTCTCCATCCAAGAACCAGCCTAAAGGACAGTGGACAAGAGTCAAGAAAGATCTAGGTTTGGTTCTAAGCCTCCCCACTTCCCAGCTAAATGATCTTGAGCAAGTGACTCAGACTTGCTTCTCTCAGCCCCAGTTTCCTTCCTGACTCATAAAATGGGAATATTCATCTCTACTTCATGGGACCACTGTGACTATAAACTGAGATGAGGTTTATAAATTACCTGAACTGCAAACAAGGAAGGACTTGATATGTCCCTGACATCATTATTAACTGTATCTAACTTTTATAAGGCAAAAGACATGACACTGAAAGATGGACAACCCCCCCGCCCCCATGTTGGTAGGTATCCAATATACCACTGGAGAATAGCAGAGGAACAGCTCCAGAAGGAACGAAGAGGCTGAGCCAAAGTGGAAACAAGGCCCAGTTGTGGATGTGTTTGGTGGTGAAAGTAAAGTCAGATGCTATAAAGAATAATATTGCATAGGAACCTGGAATATTAGGTCCATGAATTAAGGCAAATTGGAAGTGGTCAAACAGGAGATGGCAAGAGTGAACATCGACATTTTAGGAATCAGTGACTAAAATGGGCCAGAATGGGTGAATTTAACTCAGATGACCATTATATCTACCACTGTGGGCAAGAATTCCTTAGATGGAGTAACTCTTATCGTCAAGAAAAGACTCTGAAATGCAGTACTTGGGTGCAATCTCAAAAATGACAGAATGATCTCTATTCATTTCAAAGATAAATCATTTAGTATCACAGTAATCCAAGTCTATGCCCCAATCAGTAATGCTGAAGAAGCTGAACAGTTCTATGAAGACCTACAAGATCTTCTAAAACTAACACCCAAAAAAGATGTCCTTTTCATTATAAGGGACTGGAATGCAAAAGTAGGAAGTCAACAGATACCTGGAGTAACAGGAAAGTTTGGCATTGGACTACAAAGTGAAGCAGGGAAAGCGCTAAGAGTTCTGCCAAGAGAACGCACTGGTCACAGCAAACACACTTTTCCAACAACACAAGAGATGACTCTAAACCTGGACATCACCAGAAGGTCAATACTGAAATCAGGCTGATTTTATTCTTTGCAGCCAAAAATGGAGAAGCTCTACACAGTCAGCAAAAACAAGACCAGGAGATGACTGTGATCCAGACTTAAATTGAAGAAAGTAGGGGAAACCACTAGGCCATTCAGGATGACCTAAATCAAACTTCTTAAGATTACACAGTGGAAGTGAGAAATAGATTCAAGAGACTGGATCTGATAGAGTGACTGAAGAACTATGGATGTAGGTTCATGACATTGTACAGGAGGCAGTGACCAAGACCATCCCCAAGAAAAGGAAATGCAGCAAGGCAAAATGGTTGTCTGAGGAGACCTTACAAACAGCTGAGAAAAGAAGAAAAGCAAAAGGAAAAGGAGAAAAGGAAAAATACACCTATTTGAATGTAGAATTCCAAAGAATAGCAAGGAGAGATAAGAAAGCCTTCCTCATTGATGAATAAAAAGAAATAGAGGAAAACAATAGAGTGGGAAAGACTAGAGATCTCTTCAAGAAAATTAGAGATACCAAGGGAACATTTCATGCAAAGATGGGCTCAATAAAGGACAGAAATGGTATGGACCTAAGAGAAGCAGAAGATATTAAGAAGAGGTGGCAAGAACACCTGATAACCGTGATGGTGTGATCACCCACTTAGAGCCAGACATCCTGGAGTGCAAACTCAAGTGGGCCTTAGAAGCATCACACGAACAAAGCTAGTGGAGGTGATGGAATTCCAGTTGAGCTATGTCAAATCCTAAAAGATGATGTGGTGAAAGTGAGGCAGCAAATCTGAAGAACTCAGCAGTGGCCACAGGACTGGAAAAAGTCAGTTTTCATTCCAATCCCAAAGAAGGGCAATGCCAAAGAATGTTCAAACTACCACACAATCGTACTCATTTGACATGCTAGCAAAGTAATGCTCAAAATTCTCTAAACTAGGCTTTAACAGTACATGAACCAAGAACTTTCAGGTGTTCAAGCTGGATTTAGAAAAGGCAGAGGAACCAGAGGTCAAATTGCCAAAATCCACTGGATCAGAAAAAATGAGAGAATTCCAGAAAAACATCTACTGCTTCATTAACTTTGCTAAAACTTTTGACTGTGTGGATCACAACAAACTGTGGAAAATTCTTAAAAGGATGGGAATACCAGACCACATTACGTACCTCCTCAGAAACCTGTATGCAGGATAAGAAGCAACAGTTAGAACTGGACATTGAACAATGGACTGGTTCAAAACTGGGAAAGGAGTACATCAAGGCTGTATATTGTCACCCTGCTTATTTACCTTATATGCAGAATACATCATGCAAAATGCTGGCCTGGATGTAGCACAAGCTGGAATCAAGGCTGCCAGGAGAAATATCAATAACCTCAGATATGCAGATGACACCACCCTAATGGCAGAAAGCGAAGAGGAACTAAAGAGCCTCTTGATGAAGGTTAAAGAGGAGAGTGAAAAAGCTGGCTTAAAACTCAGTCTTCAAAAAAACCAAGATCATGGCATCCAGTCCCATCACTTCATGGCAAATAGATGGAGAAACAATGGAAACAGTGACAGACCTTATTTCCTTGGGCTCCAAAATCATTGCTGATGGCAACTGCAGCCATGAAATTAAAAGATCCATGCTCCTTGGAAGAAAAGCTATGACCAATCTAGACAGCATATTAAAAAGCAGAGATATTACTTTGCTGACAAAGGTCCGTCTAGTCAAAGCTATGGTTTTTCCAGTAGTCATGTATGGATGTGGGAGTTGGACTATGAAGAAAGCTGAGTGCCGAAAAATGGATGCTTTTGAATTGTGGTGTTGGAGGAGACTCTTAAGAGTCCCTTGGACTGCAAGGAGGTCCAGCCAATCTTAAGGGAAATCAACGCTGAATAATTGTTGGAAGGACGAATGCTGAAGCTGAAACTCCAGTATTTTGACTATTTGATTCGAACAGTTGACTCATTGGAAAAGTCCCTGATGTTGGGAAAGATTGAGAGCAGAAGGAGAAGAGGGTGTCAGAGAATGAGATGGCTGAGTGGCTTGACTGATGCAATGGTCATGAACTTGGAAAACCTTTGGGAGACGGTGAGGGTACAGAGAGGCCTGGTGTGCTGCAGTCCATGGGGTCACAAACAGTCGGACACGACTGAGTGACTGAACAACAAACTTTTACCTAACTGTCTACATGGAACAAGTCAATGATGAATTTGGAAACAGAGTTTGGAATATATGGAAGTTCAGGAAAGCCTTAGAATTTTTTCAAGAACCCTGGAACCTTGAGTAACAATTGTCAAGAAAGGTCTGTTACAAATTTGGGTCCATAGCAATGTCTGGAGGTCAGCACTCTGCTGGCAGTAAATTCCAGGGAGGATGTAACTCCTACTAGGAGACTAAAGAGGTTAGTATGAAGGTTAAGTGACCTAATCTCATATTGGAGTCAATATACTGATATAATCTCCTACAAATGAGATCATCAAAACAGTTCTCTGGTCCTCTGGGCAAGCACTTCTTATCTTTATATCCCTTTTGCTCAGTTGTAATCTCTTTGTTGGGGGTGGTAGGTGGATTGCAGGGGGCTGTGCTATGTGACTTGCAGGGTGTTAGTTCCCTGACCAGGAACTGAACCTGGGCCCTGGGAGTAAAAGTGCCAGGTAGTCACCAGGAAAGTCTTTCAGCTATAATCTTCTACCTGAGTAAATGGTACCTACCTGTGACCTGACGATAGGCCGAAGTTTTCAGTTCTCCTTTGACCCTGCCCCTGTTGTTTGCTAAGTGGCCTTTAGTAAGAGAGACTGAAGTGGAGGATGGTGGAGAAAACTCCAGAGCCCAGAGAACAAGGCTAAACCTCAGTTTCTCCCCTTAGATGTTCTTTGATCTTATGCAAGTCACGTAGCCACTCTGACTCAGTGTCTGCATTCTCACAGGGATAATGACAACTTCCAAGCACGTAGCTCATCCATGTGTCATCTACGGCCACCACATCCTCGCAGCCTATTAAGTACAAAGTTTCAACCTCACCTAATGTCCAGCGCCTTTGGTGATCCACTCCCAGCCTTTCTTTCCAGCCCTAAATCTCCTCTGCAGTGTCTAGACATAGGCTTTAATAAATACCAGTTGAGAGAAGGAATGAAAATGAGAGGCTTCAAGTAAGACAACTTTACAAGAGTTATTTCAAATAAAAAGTACTACTTTAACAAAAATTAGGACAGTGATTTAAAGTCTCTTGTTTTTCAGACCTCAATATAGAGATGTGACTAAAAAGATACATAATCATAGACTCTCCAACTATTCTGTAATTAAACAGTCATGCTTTGACTAAATTCACTTCTGCTTAAATTTACCTGTTTCAAAACACAGTTTGACTTTCATCTCATTTATTCAGTCAACAAGAATGTACTGAATGCTTTCAGGCTATGCATCAAGGATCTTCAACTCCTTCGGGAAGTTTCCAGGTATGACCATCTGGGTCCAATGTCTGCCACTCCTTGTGCCTGAGTGGGTGGGAAGCGGCACTGTGGCAATGATGCCAACTACAGCCAAATCTTGGTTGAGATGACCAGAATCAAACAGAGTGGATGCTCATCCAAGCCCCACTGTTTACTTCCCATGTGCCACTGGACAGCCTCTCTTTCCTCACCCATTAGGTAGGGAACAATACCAACATTGTATGTCTTACTGTAAATATGAATTATGATCATATATAAAAGCATGAAGGATGAGGGCTGGAGCACAGTAGGGAATGGGTCCCTGTGAACACCTGGCCCTTGGTTGCATCAAAATTAAGCCATTCCCATTTGTGGTGGAGGCTTTATCTTGGTGAAATGCGTCATATTGCAGCAAAGGTAACGTTATCACAGGCCAGAACAGACAGCTGTGCCTCAGCACTCTACAGGCACTCCCTGTTTCTTTTCTCTGGCTTTTGTAACCCCTACCTATATGCTCATCGCCCCCTCTCCTGTTATTACATCCTAGAAGGGATGTCACAAAAAGCTGTTCCTTTAAAGACCTGTTAAATTGTCTCAGGATGAAAACAGAAAAGGCCTGGGCATTCAGGCAGCAGCATCCTCTTTATAGCCCTTATAGCCCATCTGTGAAAGTCAGAGGCTGGAGGCATCACCCCAAATCAACCCATCGACCTAAAAGGGGAGGCCGTTTGTTTTTCTCCTGCAAAAACTTTTAACAAGGAATAATATGAGCGAAATCAATCTTGGGTTTAACTCCTCTAGGAATGATTCTTAGCAGAGAATACAATCAAATGAAATTTAAGTTCAATTTGACCCAAGTTCTCATAAGATAAACACACCCCAAATGGAGGGTGATGGGAACCTCATTACTTAGAATTGGACAAATACCTACGGCAGTATGATTATAACCTGGCAGCAATAATGGTTTGCTCAGCAAACTGCCTGAACCTCTACTGGGAACATTTAACACCACTTGTATTTTGAAATCACAGGCTACATCTACAGGCAATAAAGACTGTTATCTCTCCGATTCATTGCAGTTGCACAAACACCCAGTTAATTCAGCTATAACACATCTGCCCAGAGAAATGTTTACTTTTGGAGCCTCCAGGGTGTGCTTTAAATTTTCCTAATTGCTATCCATTGAGTTCTAAGTTTAAGTGCTGTTGTGATGGACTTAGGTCCTATTTCCATCCAGAGAAGTTCACAGCTATCAGAGGTAAAGTGCAGATTCTCAAATGACCTTAGCTGTGCTCTTAGGAACTATTTTCTTCCTGCAGTGGAGGGAATGAGAGTCTCCTTGAATCTAAAAAGACGAGTTTTTCTTGCTGCTCATTTGGCTTATCAGTAGAGCAAATGGATGATAAATGTTTCTCAAGGATCACAAAGAGAGTAACACTCATGTTTTCAGCTAGAGAATTAGATTTCTCAACCACTCAAGCCATAGGAAGTGAATTCTCAGGAAACCTCTTCAAACTGTGAGGGAAGCAAGAATTAAAATTAAAGCGTTAAAATGATAAGGAAACTGAGTCAGAGGAAGATCAGTTTTAGAGGAGGAACAAGGAATAAAATCTAGCAGATCTCGTTCTCTGAGGGGATGCTAATTATGAAAACATCTTAATGAACATAACTTATTTATCCTGCTCCTTCCAACCCCCTAATTATATATATTTTTCCTGGATCATTTTTTCCCTTTCAGAAGCATGATGAAGGAACACAGTTCAGAATAAGGGGCAGGCTGGGGAGGAATATACTGACACCAGGTTCCCAATGCTCCTGCACTCAGGTCCACACCTCTCTGCATGCCAGGGCACATGCCCAGAAACCCCTTCCTTTCTCTCCTTGCCCTGGGCCTCAGGAACTCTCAGTCCTTGGAAGTGCCAACATCACAGTACTTTGCCCTCGACATCTCCAGTTCCTCATCGCCTCCTACATCACATCCAGCACCTTCTCCAGATCACAGCAAGTGTCCCTCTCGGTAAACGAGGAAGAGGCCAGGAAAAGTCAAGAAGGGCTCCTCCCTCACCTGATTTTACATCAGTCTTCAGATGTGGGACCATTTCTATTCTATACTCCAAAGACTTTTTTTTTTTCAGTTGCAGGACTAGAGTCTAGAATAGTCCAGTTGAAAAGTAATACCTAATGATCACACTCTGCTGCTGCTACTGCTGCTAAGTTGCTTCAGTCGTGTCCGACTCTGGGCGATCCCATAGACAGCAGCCCACCGGGCTCCACTGTCCCTGGGATTCTCTAGGCAAGAACACTGGAGTGGGTTGCCATTAAAGACAATAAGAGAATGAAATAAGATAACAGGCCAATATATAAAGAAGTAACATAGCACCTTGTGAACATTTAGGCATCTCTCAGGCACCAAAATACCAACTGAAATGCAAACTCTTGGAGGAGAGAAATTATATCTCATCCTTTTTTTTTTTTTTTTTTTGCATCTGGGTACCTACGAGTTGGGCCTTTCCAGATAGTTCAGTACCCATGCAGGAGATTAGGGTTTGATCCCTGGGTCAGGGAGATCTCCTGTAGGAGGAAATGGCAACCCACTCCAGTATTCTTACCTGGAAAATCCTATGAATAAAGGAGCCTGGCGGACTAGAGTGCATGGCGTTGCAAAGAGTCAGACACAACTAAAAGACTCAGCAGGACCTACAGTTGACCTCCTGTTGGAAGTCTCCCTAATCGCTGCTTCTCTCCGAGGGTGTCTTATACACTCTTCTTTGCACTTACATAGTATCCTACGTGAATGTCTATCATGACACTATCACCACACCATAGGTATTCATTAGGAGAAGGCAATGGCACCCCACTCCAGTACTCTTGCCTGGAAAATCCCATGGACAGAGGAGCCTGATAGGCTGCGGTCCATGGGGTCGCGAAGAGTCGGACACGACTGAGCGACTTCCCTTTCACTTTTCACTTTCATGCTTTGGAGAAAGAAATGGCAATCCACTCCAGTGTTCTTGCCTGGAGAATCCCAGGGACGGGGAAGCCTGGTGGGCTACCATCTATGGGGTCACACAGAGTTGGACATGACTGAAGCAACTTAGCAGCAGCAGCAGCAGCAGCAGCAGCAGCAGTGTTTGTTGAATTGAACATAATTGGGTATTTAATAGTAAAAATTAAAATTAAACTGACACTTGGAAAAAGCTTGAGAGTTGATGACTTCTTTGCCAAGTATTGGTATGAGCTGTTCATGTGAAATGGAGGAAATAATCTAATTTCAATTTAATTCCCTTTTAAATCACTTTAGAATAGTAGCCTGACCTTCTGATCCCAACGCTTGAAGTAAAGTAGCCTAAAACCAAAGCGAATCAAACTAATGAACAGTTTTTAATAATAACTCCAAGCACAGCAAGAATTTCTAACTCCTTGAGTTGGAAAAAGCTCTGGAGCTCATTTCAGAGTCAGTACATGAACATGTTTTGCAATATTCCTACTGGATGGTCAACCAACCTCCACCTAGATTCTTCTCACAGGGTCATGTCAATCCTCCTTACAGGTCACCCTCCACCTTTGAATCCAAAAAGGGGTCACAAGCTCCTACTTGCAGTGATAAAAGTGAATCCCTATAATGCTCACGTCAGCCCTCCAGCGAAACACAGGCAAATCTTCTCCTGTTCTGTATGCTTCCTCATTTGCTCAGTCATGTCCAACTATTTTGTGACCCCATGGACTACAGCCTGCCAGGCTCCTCTGCTCATGAGATTCTCCAGGCAAGAGTACTAGAGTGGATTAATATTTCCTCCTCCAGGGGATCTTCCCAACCCAGAGACAGAACCCACATCTCCTGAGTCTCCTGCATTGGCAAGTGGGTTCTTTACCATTGAGCCATCTGGGATGTCCTCTCCTATTCTATATGGTACTTATTTGAATACTTGATGATAAACAGTGGATTTCTCCTTTTTTTTTTTTTTTAAGCATAATCATTATGTCCCAGTTCCTCCCTCTGATTCAAGAATTTCAGATCATGTTCCATCCTGGTCACCCTCCTCAAAACAAGCTACCCAATCTGTATATCTGGTTTGACCTCAAAGACGCCATGGTTGCCAGAGACGTTCCACCATAAATCAAGACCATTTGAAACAGAGGGTACAGTCTTCAGCAGTATGTACTTGAAGGTTTCCAGTGTTTGGAAATGTTGCAAAACCCATTTCTGCTCAAAAGATGCTTCTGTTAGATTTTCCTGCCCATCAGCAACAGGCAGCCTGCAGACCACATGGATGGACAGCCTGACTCTAAAAGGGTGCTTCACAAGGGGATAATGCTGCCAGGGAGCCAGGTCAAGTGAGCATGGCTAGACGGGGTGGAGAGTCCAAGGAGGAGAGGGTGCTTGCTGTATATTTTGTTCTTACTTAGCATGTAGCCCTCCCAAGGCCCTCATTCATTAATTCATTTATTCCAGAAATTATCTAATAGTTAGATATTAAATATTTAAAATTATCTAATAAAGCCTCTATTATTCCCTAAGAAGTTTTTATGAAAAAGTTAAAGTGTTAGCTGCTCAGTCGTGTCCAACTCTGCCACCCCACGGACTGTAGACCACCAGGCTCCTCTGTCCATGGAATTCACCAGGCCAGAAGCCTGAAGTAAGTTGCCATTTCCTTCTCCAGGGGATCTTCCTGACCCAGGGATCAAACCCAGGTCTCCTGCATTGCAGACAGATTCTTTTCCCATCTGAGCCATCAGGGAAGCCAAGTGTTTTTAATGATTTATTTTATCCTCACTGCTGCATAGGGTTTTCTCTAGTTGCAGCGAGCAGCCTTCTCATTGCAGTGCCTTCTCTCGTTGCAGAGCATGGGCTCTCGAGCGTGTGGGCTCAGCAGCTGCAGCTCCAGGCTCCAGAGGGCAGGCCCAGCAGTTGTGTAGGAGCTTAGCTGCCCCACGGCAGGTGGGGTCTTCCCAGACGAGGGATCGAGCCCAGGACTCCTGCCCTGACGGGCGGATTCTTCACCATGGTGCCACCACAGAAGCCCTATTTCCTGAACATTTTACTCAGATACAGAAAGAATAGAACAAAGAACAAAACACATACCTTCCCTGCCCTCACAGTCCAGTAGGAAAGATAGCCATTAGACAAATGACCCACAGATATAGGGCAGGATGCTGGCGTCAGTGCTTTGAAGGAAAATCAACGGGTGCAATGAAATGGACAAAAAAGGGACCAAATTTAGACTGGAGGGCACAGCGAAGGCCTGTTTGAACAAGGGAGCTCAAAGGCGACTCCTGGAGAATGGACACAATTTAGTCAGCCTGAGAAGGGGAGAAACATCCTGGGCAGTAACTGGCATATAATGCCAACCTGAGATGGGACAAGAACTCGGTGAATGAGTGAAAATGGAGAGGAGGTGAGTGCAGCTGCAGAAACGTGAGCCAAGGAGTAACAGGGCGGGCTGGGGCTGGAGGAGCAGGCAGGGGCGGCATATGCTGTATTCAGGCTCTTTTCGAATTCATTTTCACAGCGATGGAAAGCTACTTATGGGCTCTGATGGAGGGGGTGACATGATTGATTAGCAGCTCGGGAACCAGAGGCTTCCGGAGCCTTCCTTGGGTCTGATGAGTAAGCTCCGGCTAGACACAGAGTGGTTTTGTGTCCAGACAATTTGTCTACCCTAACCTGTCTCACTTCCCCGCCACAGGTGTGACCCATTTATAAAATGCTTTTTTCTCTTTTGAAATTCAAGCCATCTCTTCTGCAGATGTGATCACAGTGTAAATAATCTAGCACCCACTCTGCTACAGTGGAATTCAGGAAACCATGTCATGAAACATGGTTTGGCCCCAATTCCCAGGCACTCGGGGCACGCTGCCTCAAAAGGACACCTGATACACCAACACAGCTCATCCCCAAACGACGCAGCTCAGACCGTTAACAAAGCGCCTCCGCTCAGGGGAACTCGAATATCCTCTGAAAGCATGCGATCTGTCGTGTTTCATTAATAAAGGAACATGTAATGCGGTCGCAGATCTGTATCTAGAAAAGGCTGCACTGTGGTTTTGTCGAGTTGGGCAAGGAGAGGCACTGGTTTTAGTGCTGGTCAGGATCAGCTCAGGTGAAATCTGTGAAACAGAAAGTCTGCTTTTAAGGAACACTCCAGAATGGAAAGAAGTTATTTCAACCCAAAGGAATGAGACACTCTTATCACAAACATGTTCACTAAAGATAAACAAGAAAGCAGATGCTAAGTCATCAAGAATGAAAACCATCTTTGGGCAGTATCGAGAAGAAGAGTTAGAATATCAATAAAAATAAGGACACAACTTCTATTTTCTCCTTTTAGTCAGAGACCACCACTGTGGAATCTATATGAGAAGAAGTACTATGCCTTTTGGCAACAGAGAAAATATACACAAAGCAACTAAAAGGCTCCTCTGGAGTCACACGGGCTTCCCAGGTGGTGCTAGTGGTGAAGAACCCACCTGCAAACACAGGAGACATAAGAGACAGAGGCTCCATCCCAGGCCAGGAGGATTCCCCGGAGGAGGAAATGCCAACCCACTCCAGTGTTCTTGCCTGGAGAATCCCATGGACAGAGGAGCCTGGGGGGGTACAGGTCATGAGGTTGCAAAGAGTCAGAGCAATTTAGCACACTATAGTCGCATGGCCCGTTGTTGAGAACACTAGGTGTTGACTTCTGGTTCATTTCCTGCCTACAGCCCATGCTGCCTGTTTGGAGAGACAGTAGTACTAGCTAGCTGCTTTGGGATTCATTTGCATGTTCTCATGTAGTCTCCACCATCATACTGCAAAGCTGGCATGGTTGTTCCCACTTGATTGGTTAGGAACAGCGTAAAACACTTTGCCGAGGGCCTGTAGCCAGTGAGTGCTGGGGCTGGTACTGGAAGCCAGGGTTGCCTGTCCGTGAAGCATATGCTCTTAAGCTGTCCTATTGCCACACAGCTTCCAGATAAAAAGGCTAGCCATTTTTTCTAACCCAGATAGGAAGACTGAGCCATTTACTCACATGGGCCGTAACAGACAGGCCAAGGATTAAGGAACTAGTAATTGACATGTCCAAAGTGGGGATTCTGTGTAGGAAAGACCAGGTCTGTGGGACAGACAAGAGAAGGGATGTGATAAAAATCTGTATACTGACAAAGCAAAGGACATAAGGAACACAGGCTTGCCCATGAAATTCAGAAGGGAATTGTTGGCAAGGTGTGAATTGTTTCATTTAATTAGCACAATTGTTCAGCTTAGATTTTGTGATCACTGCTTTAGAGGCTCAGGGGCACTGACTGACTATGTGGGATCACAAAGCTAGAAACCTTTGGAGCTAAGATCTGTTGGTCTGAAACCAAGCTCAAGCTTTAAAGGGTAAAGGAATTAGTTTATAGCAAGTGAGAGAAAGGATTACTTGAGATGGCAAGAGTCAGCTTCAATCCTTTATCTTAGGCCACAGAATAGTGTGAAACCATCAAAAACACTGAAAAAGATCCAGCTGTATCATTGTTGAAGGCACCATAAAAGGTGTCTCAGAAAGCCAGGGATGTTTCACAGGACCCCCTGCAATCCTGTAAATTAAAATCACTGAAGACAGCCGTGTCCTCACGAGGCAGCCCTTGGCACTGTACCCTGCTTGCCTTCTGAGCTCTGTACTTTAGCTCAGTCAAGGGACTCCCTCCCCCACTGGGGGACCTTTTCATTCAGCTTGGACCCAACCCACTCCTAGAGCAGCCCAATGCCAGAGCAGCAGCGTGGACTATTAGAAGACGCTTATGCCATCTAGCCCAACTCCCACGCTCTACAGATAAGAGATCGAAGAAACTCAGATCTGTTTACTAAGCAGCTGATGTCAGGCACATACTAGGAGCTTGACACACATTTATTCTAAACTCCACAGTGAGAACCCGAAGTCCATGTTATCTCTCCCTCTCTCCTGAAATCTCTTTTTCTGCCTTGGAGGCCCTGATCAGTGCATGAGGCCAGAGTATTTCAGAACTGCTTGGATCACCATAGATTCCCAAGGTTGCTCCGATAGCCAGAATTAACCTCTTGTAGGAAAGGATCTTCCTGGATCTTCCCGGGTGGCTCAGATGGTAAAGAATCTGCCTGCAATGCAGGAGACCTGGATTCGATCCCTGGGTCAGGAAGAACCCCTGGAGGAGGGCATGGCAACCCACTCCAATATTCTAGCCTGGAGAATCCCATGGGCAGAGGAGTCTGGTGGGCTATAGTCCATGGTGTTGCAGAGAGTCAGACACAATTGAGCGACTAACACTTTTTTTCAGGCAAGGATCACACCTTCCTCTTTGACCTTTCCACTTTCTGCGCTGAGTTCCTGGAAGGAACTCAGAATGTGTATTTGTAAAAGGTGCCCTTCCTGGTTGGCAGGATGGAGATTGATCAGCAGAGGTCACATGGAGCCAACCTCAATCCTGGGACAGGTGACTAAGGAAACATTTACTGAGCAACTTTCTGTAAGAATCCTAGTGAGTTCTGACAACTCTGTCATCCTGCCAGCCAGTCCTGAAGACACACTGTGCTCCCCAAATGGAGGAGACAAAGAAGCAAAACAGCCAGCCAGCAGCCAGTGCAGGCACCCTGCTTCTCTGATGGTCTGTTCAGCAGGGAGCCTGAGGCGGCCTCCCCGCCCTCCACCAGTCCCCGAGACAGGTTACATTTGCACAAGGAAAGCACATGTATCACGAGCTGCTCTCGAAAGGGCCTTGGTGGCGAAAGTCACTCATGATCCACTTTTATATGAGAGTCTGACATCTGGGCAGCAGAAAAGAAACAGAAATCAGTTTGAGCCAATGACATTTCTATGGGAAAGGCGCCCGCTCCACAAAAGAGTGAGTAGAAGAGGCAGTTAACCCTGTGGTGGCCTTATTGTTCCTCTTTCAGGATGGAGCACACTAGGACCCCCTGAGAGGAGGGCTGGGAGAAAGGGGGCTGCCACCTGCCGCTAGGAATGACATCACCGGCGCAGCAGGCGCCAGCACTCTTTGGGCAGCTTGAGTGCGCGTCGTCAGTCAGCACGGGCTCCTCCGCAGCCCCGATCACCAAGGGCTCAGCAGTCAGCACTCCGGCTTCAGGATTCCAAGGGATCTGCCAAACGCCCGACCTGCATCCTAAGGGGGACTTGGCCAGCATTCAAAGTCAGCTGGGAGGGGAGAGATGAGCGTGATGCGGGATGATCTCTAAGTTTTGTGGGTTTTTTTTTTTTTTTTAATCTCTGTCCTGTTTGTTTACAAGTCTGCAGGTTAAGGAGGCAAGGGGAAATGGCATAAGAGGCTGAAAAGAAGAAGAAGAAAAACTTACCTCACTCTATGTAATGGGAACAGGAAAAAGTGTAATAGTAAAGAACAAATCTGACTCTATATTAGATTTATTCCTTTCCCTTTAACCATTGTGCTTTGTTGCCTGTGCTTATTCATGCTGACTCTGCACTTTCTGTAAAAGAATGTTGCCTATAGATTACATAGGATAGCCTGTTCCCAAGGCTCTGACCTTTAAGAGTGTAACACTTTTCCACTGGAGGGGGGTGGTGGGCATGAGCCACCCGTTTCTTTGCAGGACCATGCAACAAACTATTCTCTGCCTCAAATATTCACGTTTTGATTTGCTTGGCTTCACTATATATCAGGCACACAAACTTGTATTCAGTAGCTCAGTAAAAGAGGTTCCAACATAACTGCTGAAGTCTACTTCACAGCTGTATTTTATTTTTTTAACTTTAATTGCTGGAAAATTCCTTTAGGAATTAACTGTCAATGGATGAAGATTAATATATATAAAATAGACAGCAAGGTCCTACTGTATAGCACAGGGAACTATATTCAGTATCTTATAATGACCTATAATGGGAAAAATCTGAAAAATAATGTGTGTGTGTGTGTGTGTGTGTGTGTGTGTGTGTGTACTTGTATAACTGAATTACTTTGCTATACACCAGAAACTAACACAACACTGGAAATAAACTATACTTCCCTGCTGGCTGAGACAGTAAAGAATCTGCCTGCAATGCAGGAGACCTGGGGTTGATCGCTAGGTTGGGAAGATCTCTGGAGAAGGGAATGACAGCCCACTCCAGCATTCTTACCTGGAGAATGCCATGGACAGAGGAGCTTTGCAGGCTACTGTCCATGGGGTCACAAAGAGTCAGACACGACTGAGCAAGTAACACACAATATTCCAAGTAAAACAGTAATAGAAAAGAGTCAACTGCCAGTGGTGCAGCAGTCAGATGAGAGACCCTGTCTATCTGGAATCGCAGGTGTTAGTGCTCCTAGGGGAGTCTCAGGCATCACCCTCCTGTTTCTGGGTGAGTAGCACACTCCCGGCTCAGAGAGGCTTGGCTCGGTCCTCACGCTCTGCTGCCATGAGCTAGTGCTCCCCATAGCGGGCTGCTCTTCCTCCTGGGCACAGCTGGACGAGGCTGCCTGCTCCCCGGGAGTGTGAGGAGATGGGCTGTAAGTTCCTTTGAGGCTGGCCCGAGGACACCTTTCTGTGCCCTGGCGTCATGCTCTTTCCCCCTGCTGGCTCACTGCACTCAACGTTAAGGTTGGACAGTGAGTTCAGCTCCCCTACCTTCCCCTCCTCCTCTCAGAACAAGTTACACCAGCAGCCTGTCCCTGAAGAATATATTTTCAATACCCCTCAAAGTCCTCCTTAACTACGGATGAAAGATAAAATCTGGCTAGGCAAACTTATATATAGGATGGATAGCCAAAAGGTCCCAGAGTACAGAGCACAGGGAGTGATATTCAGCGTGTGCTAAGCCACTTCAGTCGTGCCTGACCCTTTGTGACCCTAGGGACTGTAGCCTGCCAGGCCCCTCTGTCCGTGGGATTCTCCAGGCAAGAGCACCAGAGTGGGCTGCCCTGGCCTCCTCCGTGGGATCTTCCTGACGTTTCTTATGTCTCCTGCATTGGCAGGTGCATTCTTTATCACTAGGATGGAGAACCAACGAGGCCCTACTGTGTAGCACAGGGAACTATATTCAATATCCTGTGATAAATCACAATGGAAAAGAATATGAAAAAGGATATACACATGTATAACTGAATCACTCTGCTGTACAGCGGCAATTAAGACAACACTGTATATCAACTATACTTCAATAAAATGTAAAAAGAAAAAATAAAATCTGGATAAATTAATCTATCAAGTATTATCTGTTTCCCTGCCAAATTAACATCTTGATCAGTTAAATCATCAAACACAAATGTCTTACCCAGCCTCCTCTCAAGCTTGAGGTTCTTAGTTCATTGCTTTTACTGCTTTCATAACTCCATCCCTTTCTCAGCCTCTTTTTAGCAGGATGTTGCCGACAGGCAAAGTCATAAAATTTGCATCAAATGAGGCAAAGAAGGTGTTTCAGAACAGAGTGCTCAAAGGGAAAAGATAAGCTTGGGGCGCAAGCAAGCAACTTTTGAGGTGAAACAAAGAGAAGACCCACTTTGAGAAATCTCTCGCGCGCCCAGAGAGAATGTCCGCATCCTCAGAAGAGCCTGGCTCTCCAGGCAGAAATGGAGTGGTTCTCAAGGTGGCCAGTGGAGAGGAAAGAGAAGGCAAGGGCCACAGTGGGTCAGAGAGGAGACCATGCGGGCACAGCTCGTTTCCCTGCCAGAGACTGAAGCTGTGATCAGGAAAGGAGAACACGAAGTTCCCGCTGATTCATCTCGGGCTATTCCCCTAATTTTTAGGGGTTCCGTGACCAGCAATCGAGGTGACACCGTCTCCTCACAGTCAAGCGGAGGGTGGGCATGGAGACCCAGAAGAGCTCTCCTGGGGCTTCTTTGGGAACCAGGTCCACTGCTAGCACTATGCTCCCCAGCTTGAGCATTTATCTTCTTTTTTTATTAATTAGAAAGAGAAACCTTACTGTCAGTAGAACCAGATAAACATAACTACAGTTTGTACTAGTCACATTTTAGAAACTCTGTTATCTTCACTGGCGTTTCTCTCCCGTACTTGACAACATCACACTGAGAGATGCACCTGGACAAGCATTCCTCTCTGGCACAGCAGAGATGGCGTGAGGTCAGGAGGGCGGGGCTGTGGCTCTCAAACCAAACACCAACATGCATCTGTGGGAAGTTCGCAAGGAAACAACTTATTATTGAGGCAAACAGAGACTCTTCTAACCTCTCCTGTCTCACAGTATTAAAACGATTTTGATCGTAAAACATAATTGGATAAAAATGCCCCAACAAACTCTTGGGAAGTCTGAGCAGAAATTAGCAAGCAACTGTCTTGGATGACAAATGGGACAGATACGACTCCTTGCTGAGGGTTTTCAGGACACAGATTTCGGACCAAACACATGTCCAAATTATAAAACTGTTCCTTCTTCATCCAGTCTAACACTGCAAAACACAATCCCAAACAAATAACCAATCCACTCTGGTTGGGAATGAAGGTGGATGTGGATGGGGATGAAAGACCAATGGAGGAAGGGGAATTCATAAAAGCACTCAGACAGCAAACAGATAAATAATCTAATATTTGCATATTTTATGTAAGGAAGATGTTCTCCTGAAGGATCGGAAGTTAAGCTAATGATCAAAATTCTGAGAGAAACGTATATATCAAATGCATTATATATTTCATGTTCTCCTCCATAAGCTGGAACGGTCATTTTTATTCTTTAAAGAAATATAAAATTTCTCTTGAAAAGTGTCTGTGCGTGTGTTGTGTGTGTGCAGGGTGGGGAAGGAAAGACACATTTGCCAAGTGCAGATAGTATGTTTTATTTCTGCTAACTCAGTTCAGAGAAGAATAAAAAGTAAAGTTCAAGAATATTTGAGAGTTGGGTTAAGAAATCGCACATCAGTAATCCATCACACATTCATTTCACAGACACTGGTTAGAGTTTCCTGCATATTAGGCAGCAGCAGGAGAACTAATGCCAAGCAGACCATGTCACTGCATTCATGCAGCTTACAGTCTGTGGGAGAGTCAGACGTGGGGAAATAGCTTGTGATTACTCAAAGGGAACAGATTAAACGTGCTACACTACTCACTACGCACTAACACTACAGGCGCACCGAGGAGTGAGTGGATTGATCATTGTGAAGAGGAAACAAAGAGAAGAATCCAGTGGGGCTTTGCAGGGTGAGTAGGAGTTTGCCACGCAGGAAAGGACACGCACGCCACACTGAACGCGCACTTAGTGCGGAAGCATGGAGAAGAGACCCAGTATGTACACCAGAAAACATAAGCTCAGACATGGCGTGAGGCACGTTAGGGGTTGGGAACGGGGCAGAGGCGCTAGGATCAACAGGCGAGAAGGCAGAGAAGGCCAAAGGATAATCGTTCCTGGGACAGTTCTTGATATTGTGAGAAGCAGGGCTTTGGGCTTTGGTAACAGAGAGCAAACAGTGAGTTTAGAATCTCCAAGTCATATGAGCTTATCTCTTTTTGAACCACAACCAGGAGGCTGGACTGGGGAGGGGGGAAAAAGAATCAGCTGACGTTGGATGACAATGAGTAAGAGGAAATGGATTCACGCAGTAGGAGTGAGAGTCTATCAGATGTGATGAGTGGTGTTGTGTGGGAAGGGAGAGATGGAGCACTAAGGATGGTCAGATGCCTGTTTTAAAGTTTGACCTAATGAGTGGGTAAATGTGCTGTTTCTCAAAAAATGTAGTGAGTTTTGATTGGTTGAACTTCTGGACACACTGGATACCGCCAATACGTGAGAAATCCCGAGAGCGCAGTGAGCACTTAGGTTCCCAGCTCTGGAGACAGGCCGGGGCAGCATCTCTGGGAGCCGGTCAGCACCTACCCTCCTCCTGAACTGTAGGTTTGCCACTCTCTGCAGTGACTTTCTTCAGCTCCGCACTGCCACAGAATCGGGTACAGACTCCTTACTCCAGTTTCAGAGACCTCCGTCTCAGCCTCTTTCCAGCCTTCTCTCTCTCACCCTAGATGCTCAAGCCAAGAAAACCACGCCTCTGCTTCCCGAACACACCCTCAGGTGTTTACGTTTCCCCTCCTGCCCACATTCACTGCAGTGGTTGAAATCAGACCCATTTCAGGTTTCAACCCAAACCCTATCTTGGTACTCCTCCATAATAAACAGCCTCCTCCTCCTTGGGGTTCCTGGAGCCCGCAGTTCACACCTCTGATGCGAGTCTTGCCTCCTCTAGACTGGCCCGTCACTGTCTCCCTAAGTCACTCCCCCACACCGGACTGGAGTTTATCCGAGGAGGGTCATCCCCACAGGATGTGCTACATCAAGGCGTGCAGGCTCCTCGGGCTTCGAGCACAGACGTCCTTTGCTCTGCTCCTGGGAACGCAGTCTTGCTATCACATCGGAAGCTAAAAGCTTCAGGGCTGATCGCTTGGGCCCCAGCAGGGAAGAGCGAATTCAGGATGATGAGATGAAACATGACAAATGACTTAGCGGACTGACAAAATTGCGAAGATTAGACCTTCCTTCTTTCCTGGTGTTCATCCGACTTCTCTGCTTGTCATGACCCTTTCCTGCCATGCCTGAGCATGGAGACTTCTGTGTGGGGAGCCCCAAAAGAGGGAAAATGTGTTTTCTGTGAAAAGTTAAGTGTGAGGTTTTCACGTTTATGTACCCATTAGATATTTTGAAGAAAAAAAAAGATTATTGACACTTGTGTGAAAACAGAAGCCCGTGTGACCTGATGGTGGCTAAATTCAGGCTGTGACCTCAGCTGTCAACAGTTCAAGGTCCTTCCAGGAAAACACATAACTTGACCTCTAATTATCAAGGAACTATTCTAGAAAGGAATCAGGTTAATGAGGGGTGGATCTCACAGTAGAGACAGGCTCTTCCTTGTAAATTCTCATATCACCCAAGAGTTAAAGGTGCAGAAGCAAACAAAAGATGCTTCTCGCTCCCCAACAGCTCCCTCTCTTTTCTGCTGTTAGCAAGGCTGCTCCTGATAATGGCTCCCTGGCATAAGGTACCCTGCTCTCACTTCATATTAGTTGACAAGATACTAGCAAAGGAGATTCTCAGTGCCAATAGGAAAGATTATGTCCTTAGATTCTGCTCATAAAATATAGCTCCTTCTATGTTTGGACCAGTCAATGTTAGTTGATATTAATAGTATCTCAATAATTATAGTAACAGTAATAATAATATTGATATAGAGATAGAAGAAACACAGATCATTTGCTTGGCTACCGAGAAAGCCACTTTTTTTTGGTATAGTAACCACTCACATTCATGGATATGTAAGGCATGCATCTTACATCTGTCCGAAGAGCTTCTGTCTGTCAAACAAAATACAAAGATTGTTTGTGTCTCTCTATCTTATAATTCCTTTCTTACAATCTCTGCCTGGACTCTATAAATAGCTGGTGCCTATTTTAGTAAAAAATTAGATGCAGATTTATCGATCATTTCCAAAACGCCTCTATTCCCTCCCCAGTTCTTTCTGAAGCACTCGCTTTTTCAGTTTCTAAAGACAAATGAGTTGTCCCCACAACATGAATTTCTTACTCTTCCAAACAGATCAGTGGAGATAGGAATGTTTATTGATGTGAGTGGACATGTGTCAACATGCTGTAAAAGTAGAGAGAAGAAAAGACACCCTTGCTTCTGAGGAGCACTGCCAACCACACTCTAATGCCCATCCATTATGCCTCAGAACCCACATGTGAAACTGTCTGCATGACACCAGGGGGTCCTTGGAGGCAGAATGTGGATCTTGCAATTGAATTCACTTCCAGACTTTGCCTAATGGTAACAGCATCTCCCATTCAGAACTGCAGGGCAGTTCCAGATACATCGTGGACCACAGCCAGGGTTCAAAGGACCACCCACTTTTCTGTTCCCTCAATGTGACCACATTTTATCAAGTTTATCTTATGGATATTTTTACATACCCTTGACTCAGATGTCAAGAAGGACTGATGATGAAGCTGAATTGCAAAGAGATCAAACCAGTCAGTCCAAAAGGAAATCAATCCTGAATACTCATTGGAAGGACAGATGCTGAAGCTGAAGCTCCAATACTTTGGCTACCTGATGCGAGCTAACTCATTAGAGAAGACTCTGATGCTGGAAAAGATGAAGGCAGGAAGAAAAGGGGACAACAGAGGATGAGATGGTTGGATGGCATCACCAACTCAATGGACAGGAATTTGAGTAAGCTCCAGAAGCTGGTGATGGACAGGGAGGCCTGGCTTGCTGCAGTCCATGGGATCGCAAAGAGTTGGCCAGAACTGAGCCACTGAACTGAACTGATCAAGAATTTACAAAAATGAAGTGCCCAGATGTGTGTGTGTGTGTGTGTGTGTGTGTGTGTGTGTGTGTGTGTGTAGGTAGCAAAACAGAGTAATGTATTTTTAAAAAGGTTTACTTTTACTAGGTCTGTTGATTCTACTTTCTTTGCCATGGGACCTAAATATTGAAGAAGCCCCACTGTGAAGACAGCTGTTGCTGTTTAACACATAATCTAGAACAAGATACATTTTATGTGCTTATGATTTTGGAGAAAAAGTAGGTGAAAGCTACATGATGGAAACCTTTCTGCCCATGAGGTCGGAGGCAGGCTGAAGCTGCTGTTTACCTTTGTCCCAAAGCCGTGAAAGCCGGAGCAAGGAAACGAGAGCTCCAGGCTAAGACCACAGTTTAAACCCCTGCAGGAGACCCAGGCTGCTCACCCCCTGCTTTCCTCTTAGCATAATGCTCACTCTCACAATAATTACCACTGCTCTCACAGAGGAACCGCTATGAGCAGACAGCTCTCGACCACGCTGGAAACAAGGTTTCACTGGCCGGCAGGATGCAGTGGGGGCATGCAGGATCGCTCTCTGTGGGGCTGAGCATCACTTTGGGTCTTAATGGACAGGCTTCTGCTCACAAACTCAGAATGACAAGGCTGTCACATCATCCAGGCCCTGCTGACGTCTGCCACCCCTCCCCACCACCACCACTTGAGAAGATGTCAAAGAAAATGAAATGCTCTTGAGATTTTTATTCAGTCCAGACTCTAACGTTAATGAGGAAATCATCTCTTTCATGAGTTTAAAGAAACCGTTATTAACCCTGCTTCCATGATTCCCAGCACAAATGTTCATATATTTCAAATCGATTTTTCTTAGGTTAGATGCTAAAGTACTGTGTGTTACCATGTAAGTGTGGAGTTTAAAATACAAAACACAAGAGTGAATATAACAAAATAAAAACAAACTCCCAGACACAGAGAACAAACTAGTGGTTTACCAGAGGGGAGAGGGGAGGGGAGGGGCAAGACAGAAGCAGGGAGTAAGGAGTACAAACTAGTCTGTATGAAATGAACCAGTCATGAAGACACACAGGACAGGGGACATCGGCCATAATTTATAATAACTTTAAATGGAGTATAATCTATAAAAACTTTGAACTAGTTTGTTGTACACCTGAAACTACTATAATATTGTAAACCGACTATACCTCAATAAAAAGATATACTGTGTTTATGTTAAAAAATAATACAATAAGTAAGCTACAGTGATACCTTGTACAGCACAGGGAATACTGCCAGTATTTTATAACAACTTTAAATGGAGTGAAAGTGAAAGTGAAAGTGAAGTTGCTTAGTCGTGTCCGACTCTTAGCGACCCCATGGACTGCAACCCACCAGGCTCCTCTGTCCATGGCATTTTCCAGGCAAGAGTACTGGAGTGGGGTGCCATTGCCTTCTCCATTAAATGGAGTATAATCCATAAAATAATCCATATTTTTTTAATCATTCTGTCATATACCTGAAACTAACATAATACTATAAATCAAATATATTTCAATGTTTTAAAACTACTTTGAAATAAATAACAAGAAATCCAATGAGTCATTTGGGGTCTTTATTACATTTTACTCATACTTACATGGAGCACACTACAGTTTATTAGACAGTGGGAAAGAACCCTAAGTGGTACGCCTAGCCTCCAAACCACCAGGGAAACCCCCACTGCTACACTAAACCTTCCTTAATACTCTTTTCATGTTTTTCCATATGCCACCTGGAAAATACAACCATATTCTCAACAGGTGGCTCTGAGAGGCTCAGGAAAGAGCTCTAAACTTGGCTGCTGCTCTTTCTATTTTTTTTTGGTTTTGTTTTTCAAGCGCCTTCGCAGCATTCCACAAGAAGTCACTATGTGAGAGAAGCATCTGTGTATATAAGGTCGGTGTCCACGCAAATCGAGCTCCAGGCCAAGTGCCCTGAGATGCCCCTGGCAGGTTCTCCATGGCCCCACTCGGCTGCCCCTGCAGGCCTCCTTCTCTCTGCCAGTCATCAGCCATCACTCACGTTTCGGGAACAAGGCCGTCCACTACCATCAGCTTCACATCTTTTTTATTTTCCTTTTAGGCTCCAGGCTTTACAATAGAGAGTCCAGCCAAGGCAGCAGCCCTCCTAGGATATTATTTCTCTAGGATGGTTCTACAATAACACTTGACTATCCTTCCTCTCAGAACTTTTCACTGGCAAAATCAGGGCGATGATGAGGAACCAGAGGGAAACCATAAGATAGTATCTGTGAGCATTCTTAGAAGGAGGAAGTGAAAGGAGAACACTTCACTGATGAGGCCCAACTTTGTAACAGATGGGAGTGCCTCCAGGGCTTAGCGGCTCAGTGGTTTCCAACTCTTTGCGATCCCGTGGACTGCAGCTCTCCAGCATCCTCTGTCCATGACATTCTCCAGGCAAGAATACTGGAGCGGGTTGCCATTTCCCCCTCCAGGCGATCTTCCTGACCCAGGGGTTGAACCTGCATCTCCTGTGTCTGCTGCATCACAGGCGGATTCTTTACCCACTGAGCCGTCAAGGAAGCCCGTAACACGTGGGTTGGAAGATAGCTTTCCTTTCAGCACTAACAATAACACCCTCATTTGGGAGTAGAAACTTCAATGTTCAACACAACTGTGTTACACTGAGAACTTGTGTTATTAAATTCCCTAGGCTCTTTCCTCCAATAAGGATGAACAGCAGAAATAGCATGGAGTTGGGAGACAGGCTATCTTGGATTTACATCTGAGCTCTACTGGGTGATCTTGGGCAAGCAAATTCACCTCTGTGAATTTTAGTATTCCCAACTGTAAAACAGGGCAGGGAGAGCTAGCCAGACTTCCCTCAGTGAGTATTATATAAGCATGCTTAGGTATTTTAGGTTCTTTTCTCTTCCATCAACTCCTTAGTTTGATACATAGCACGAGAATGCTGCTGCTGCTGATGCTAAGTTGCTTCAGTCGTGTCCAACTCTGTGTGACCCCACAGACGGCAGCCCACCAGGCTCTCCCGTCCCTGGCATTCTCCAGGCAAGAACACGGGAGTGGGTTGCCATTTCCTTCTTCAATGCATGAAACTGAAAAGTGAAAGTGAAGTCGCTCAGTTGTGTCTGACTCTTTGCGACCCCATGGACTGCAGCCTACCAGGCTCCTCCATCCATGGGATTCTCCAGGCAAGAGTACTGGAGTGGGTCTCCAGTGCCTTCTCCGTAGCGTGAGAATACATGTTCTCCATCTTCAAACAGGAGTTTCAGTTGGATGGTGAGGGTCTGATGGACTGCAAGGGGAAAAGGAGTGATGGCCACACTGCCGATGATGACAGTGAATTCAACGGCCAAGATCATGAGGATAAGAACTACTTTTTAGATGCTTTAAGCATAAAGTGTTAGTTTCTCAGTCACAGCTAACTCTTGTGACCCTATGGATTGTAGTCCACCAGGATCCTCTGTCCATGGAATTCTCCAGGCAAGAATACTGGAGCGGGTAGACATTCCCTACTCCAGAGGATCTTCCTGACCCAGGGATTGAATCTGAGTCTCCTGCATTCCCGGCAGATTCCTTAGCATCTGAGCCACCAGGGAAGCCCCCTTAACCAGAAGGCACTTATTATTCATTCAGCAAGCTGTAGGCTAAGCTGATGGAGCAGGCTGAGCCGGCTGTCTCTGCAAAAGGGCATTTGTCTATTCAGAAAATCCAATGGGTTCTTGAAGAGCTATAAGCATATCTACTTGTAGAGAAGAACTTGGACAAAACAGGTGGCATGATAACTTTACAAAGATTAAAAATGCTCAGGTTTGTGTTTCAAGTAATCACTGAGTCAACAGCCTCTGGGAAGGTGGCAAGGCAGAGTCGCAAGATCAGTGGACCAGAGCTTTGCAAAACTGGATGAGCTCAGAGCAAGCCAGAGATTCTTCAGTCCAGCTTCTTCCACCATGCTGCCAATGGATGCCAAGCAAGTCCTTCTGCTCTGCCCCCTATTTCTGATTAAGGCCCTGCT
Organism: Nanger dama; assembly: GCA_917880005.1. Lineage (NCBI taxonomy): Eukaryota > Metazoa > Chordata > Mammalia > Artiodactyla > Bovidae > Nanger > Nanger dama. The sequence continues at coordinate 1,735,283 of CAKJTW010000107.1, forward strand.
TCTTCCCAGTGCCACATGGGGAATGATTGTGAAATTAGCCCCCGCTGCCCAATGCCCTAGCAAGCATCCTCATGTGACTACTGACCACATGAAACGTGGCCAGTGCAACTGAGGGTCTAACTTTTAAATTTCACTTAATTTTAAATAAATCAAATTAAAATTTAGAAACTGATGGTATTGTTGGAAAACTTTTAAATAAATTTAGAACCACCTGGACATATGAATCTATCTTTTCAACTGTAAATTTTCCTGTAAATCTAAATACAGATGAATTTCTGATGCAAACAGCATTCAAATTGAGATGTGCCATTAGTATACAATGCACACTGGATTTTGAAGATTTGGTGTGAAAAATAATGTAATATCTTTTAGTATTTTTACATTCATTACATCAAAATTATGTTTTGTACATAGCAAGTTAAATTAAATATACTATTAACCTTAGTTTTCTCTGTTTAGTTTTACCTTTTTAATGTGGTTAGTAGAAAAATTTTAATTGTATGTGTATATTATATTTTTATTTAACAGCACTGGCCTACAGAAGTGGAGATAAAATTTCTAATATTATTGACTGCTAAAAATGCTCTGAAAATATCATATCCTTTGAAATGGATTTGTTGGGTCTAACAGGGCATGGGCTTTGGCGCCTAGAGCTGAATTTGAGGGTTTCCCAGGTGGCTCAGTGGTAAAGAATCCACCTACCAATGCAGGAGACTCGGGAGACAGGGTTTCCATCCCTGGGTTGAGAAGATTCCCTGGAGAAGGAAATGGCAACCCACTCCAATATTCTTGCCTGGAGAATCCCATGGACAGAGGAGCCTGGTCAGCTATATAGTCCATAGGGTCGCAAAGAGTCAGACACGACCTGAGGACTGACTAGGCACACAAAAGCTGAATTTGAATTTGACTTCTACTAATTTATAACAGACATCATCAGCCTCTTATTGCTGTCTGAGGTCTCCCTGAACCCTGATGCAGTATTTGAAAATATTTGCTTTCCCTTTTCTTTCTACGTCCTCTGAAAATTTGATAAATATGCCTTCTACTATTTGGTTGAATGACAAAATGTTGCAAAATTCATCTGGGAAGGCTTCAAAGAAGACGTGTGAATTCCGCTGCACACTGCAGCTTTCCACCATCATTTACAGCCGTGAAGACTGCCTTCCCCGGTCCAAAGAGGGGACCCTTCTGAACTCTGCATGTCAGTCTCACCAAGAACCTGGCTAACTCAGACTCCAGGGCTATACCCACTATCTCTTTTCTGTGTGTCCACAGTGCAAATAAAAATCAAGTGGTGCCTTCTGCCATCAGAATTATTACCCAAGACACATTAAATGCATGTCTCTACCCTTTCATGATTATTTTTATTGAGCAAAGTTTGCTTCCTCTAAGTTCACCGGGCACACGACTGATGGGCTGCAGGAGACACACTCTGTGGACCACCAGCCACTCACTGTAACAGGGGATCAGCCCAATCCCTGTTCCGGGGATGGGGTGAGTCCTTGGTGATGCCACCAAGAAAACAGACATGCTTTATACAAAGGAATCTGGAAAATGCTTAGCAGTGTGACTTTCCAGGGGAAATAGACTCTTGATTCACTCCCACCCCCTTCTCTGCTAGGGCAGAGTCTTCTCTAGCCTAATTCTTGGTAGTCATCCAATTTTCTTTCATGCCACAGGTATTCCCCACCTCTCCCTGTCCTGTATATACATACACACAGGAATCTGTGAGGTAGGTGTTTGGGGGAGAAAATCTGGTAAAATGAGCAGCAGAGGAGGGGGCAGAGAAATACACAGGAAAAGACAGAGCTCCAAGGGGCACATCTGAGTTGATGTGTTTCAGTTCCTCCGTTTACAAAATGGGATGCAGGCCGGTAAAGTCTTCCACCCAGGGATGCTGTATTAATTGGCTAATGACTATAACTCACCATTAAAAATTCCAAGAAAGCCATTAATGCTAAGTATTTGCTAGGTTTTTTTCTGTTTGTTTGTTTTGTGTTTTTTTTTTTACACAGAAACCTTTTAAAGTAATTAGCAAAACTAATGCTGTGAATTGGAAAGTAAATTTAAACTTGGGAATCTATTACTGGGATGGCAAAAAAAAAAAAAAGAGCTGAAATAATGGTGGGCTAAGCCATTGTAGTGGGAATTTTATGTCGACGTGTGGTGGTTTTGTTCTGTCATTACATCAAGAAGATGGGCTATCTGTGAAGAGGAGGTAGCTTGGGTTATAAAAATAAATATGCATCAAAAATGCATGCATGCAGGTGCGAAGAATAAAGTAGAAAATAAGGCATCTATATACTGGACATTGATGCTCCTAGCCCAAGGCAACTAATCACTTCAGAGCCCCCAGGTCACTAGACCAGAGCTATAGGGTGAATTTTAAAGGAACAAAGCAAATTCATCATAGCTGGCTATCTATATTTTACAGTGGAGATGAACAGAACTTTAAAAACCAAACCCCATCTTCACATCACCGAACATTATATAATTTTGCTTCTATACCCAAGATGACCAAACACTCATAGTTTCCCAGAAGGAACATTTGTCAAAGGAGCAGAGGCAATGGTTTGAATCAAATATGAGGTAAAGGAACCCAATCCCAGGGACTCATAAACCCCAAATCCAGAAGCCCGTGAGTCTTGGCCAGTGTTCAGAAGAGATTTCAAGCATTTCACAGGCTGGGCACAGCTTGGAGCCTGGGATGGCCAAGTTCTGGGCGAGGGCCATGAAATCGACATGAAGAGCACAGAGAGCCCCTTCCGTGGGACTGCGGGAGGAGCCGTCTTTACTGCTACAATGCTGGGACTTCACCGCCGCTGAGAAGTGCAGTGATGGACAGGGCGAGCTGCATTCAGTGCATCTAGGAGCTTACGATCGGGTTAGAGTGACTCACTCATTTATTCATTTGTTCACTCATTCAATATATATGCAGTCAGGACTAAATGCAAAGCATACTGCAGGACAGTGTGAGGTCACAAAGCTGAACCTGACACAGAACCACTCTCAAGGAGCTTACTGTCACACTTTACAAATCAACCAAAGCCAGCACGCATGCTAAGTCTCTTCAGTCATGTCCAACTCTGCAACCCCACGGACTGTAGCCCACCAGGCCCCTCTGTTCACGGGATTCTCCAGGCAAGAATACTGGAGTGGGTTGCCCTGCCCTCCTCCAGGGGATCTTCCCAATCCAGGGAATGAACGCTCATCTCTTATGCCTCTTTCACTGGCAGGTGGTTCTTTACCATGAGCACCATCTGGGAAGCCCATAGCAACCTACAGAAATAAATATATTTACACTCAGCATAAAGCTCGGTACCTGTGGACAGTTAAAGGAAGCTGACTAGCTGCACACAGGACAGAGAGAGGTGAACACCAGGCTCAAAGCACACGCTCTGGCAGGTCCGAATGAGGGGAGAGCACTCGGCCCCAAGGAACGCTGGTGGAGGGCCGTGAGAGCTGAGCCTGAGTGGTCTGAAGCAGACCGATGGCAGGAGGAGACACACGTGTACGGAGAAGAAACAACAGTGATCACAAACATTCATTATTGCTTGTTTTGCGGAGAAGCTTACATAACTGTTTCATTTTGTCCTGACAACACACCTGTGTGTAGAAAAAGGAACAGATATAAAAGAATGAAGCAGTATGTCCACAGCCACAAAGTGACAGAGCCAGTACCCCTTCATTCACCACTACTCATTCAGCAGCTACAAGCGCCAGAAGGTGTTCTAGGTGCTGGGCATATAGAGCTTTACAAAACTGATACTGTTGCTGCCCTCCCAGTGGGCTGGAATTCTGAAGGAAATGTATAAAGCATTCCCCTCATTAATTTATCTCCCGAATGTCCAGAGGGGAAGATACAGGGGATGATATGTAAAGTCCCTTAAGTAAGCAGAGTTCTGCCAACATTGACGGAGATAAAGAGCCAAACCAATTTGCAAGCATGACACAAGAAAATAAGGGAACAATAGTTTAAAATGGAGTCATTTAGTAATTTATAAGCACATTTCAAGACTAAATATCAAAAGGCTTAGAAATACTGCAATATCCCCATGAGGCTTCCAGAGAGCTTTTAGAAGTGGTGGGCAATGTGAGGAGGAGTCCTTTTTCTAGAACCACGAGAGGCCTTGTAGAGGCAGCATAAATAATCTAATCTATTAAAAAACTTTTTAAAAAGGAAAGTGAATACATTTAAAATTCACTGAGGAAATAATGCTAATTAGAGCCATACTTTGGCAGCCAAGAACAGAAGATGTAATTTGTTAAGTTCATGGTAGGAAGGTATAACAAGGAACTGGACTTTCCAAGTACAATTTATGGAACAGTGAACAATGCAATGACTTAAGATTGATTGTGAACCAGACCCCATTGCTTCTGAATACTGCTCGAGCAACCAACTGTGTTAGTTAAGAGAGTTCCGGGTGCTCCCCAACACCCAGGAATATATTTTGGGGAAGCAGAGACTGGGTTTTGATAGTGTTTGCTGCTGCTGCTGCTAAGTCACCTCAGTCGTGTCTGACTCTGTGTGACCTCAGAGACGGCAGCCCACCAGGCTCCCCCATCCCTGGGATTCTCCAGGCAAGAACACTGGAGTGGATTGCCATTTCCTCCAATGCATGAAAGTGAAAAGTGAAAGAGAAGTCGCTCAGTCGTGTCCAACTCTTAGCGACCCCATGGACTGCAGCCTACCAGGCTCCTCCGCCCATGGGATTTTCCAGGCAAGACTGGAGTGGGGTGCTATCGCTAGTGTTTATTGGGTACTAATACACACAAAGCATCTTATTGGTCGGAAGGTGGGCTGCAGAGACGGTTCAGGTCTCCCTCTTCCAAGGAGCTTATCTATCAGCTTAGAGTGGGGTTCAGGAAGTCTGGTATACCCCAATTTGTAACACCACAGGAGATGAAGGGCGCTGGGGTGGTAGAAAGAGCCACTGGGCCACAGAAGTGGTTTCAGTAAATTCTGGCTTAGGGGATAAAATAGGATTCATAGAGGAGGAACATTTTAGTTGGTTATTGAAAGACGCACACACATACATTCTTTATGATAAGTAGAGAAGGGGATTTGAAGCAGACTGTGAGCCCAAATGCAAAGGAAATGAGGCAGAAGCCAGAGTCAGAGACGTGGCGATACTTCAGGGAGCATCTTCCAACTTGCATATTTAAATGGAAGATGCAAAATCGTCCCAGTAATATACACATATACAAAAGGATGGCTATCATTGCCCAGCAGACTGCCTCCAGACTCTTTTGTCCCTCTGTTTCTGAGGAGCAGTTAAAGCGAAGGGAAGCATTCACGCGATGAAGGCAGCCTCTGGGTAACTGGGAGAGACACAAGAAGCACGGCACTCACGGCACTCACGGCTCTTTATCCTGGGTAAGCTGGTGGTATTCTGATTTTAATCAAAGCCTCGTTTGCAGCTCTGAGGAACACAGGGCCCGTTTTATTAGAAAATGTGGGCCAGAGTTTCACAAAAGTTTGTCTCTTCAAACAGTAAATTCTTAAAAGCAAAATCAGTTTGATGGCCTTAAAAATGGTATCAGGATTAAATATTTTAAAATTATGTTAATTTCAATATCTGAACTCCCTAACTCGACATGCACACATCCAAATAGGGCTTACAGCTTTGATGAGAACCAAGCCCCTTTCAGGCTGGACTGGAGGGGCTGGAGGCAGGGCCTTGCTGTCAGGGGCAAACAGCGAGAGGTGGTCATTGGAGGCCCAACCTTAGGAGCAGAGCTTTGGGGTCAGGCTCTGTGGCAAGGACAAACTGTGGCATGTTGAGAGGGTTAGTTCAGTTCAGTTCAGTCACTCAGTCGTGTCCAACTCTTTGTGACCCCATGGACTGCAGCACGCTAGGCTTCCCTGTCCTTCATCATCTCCTGGAGCTTGCTCAAACTCATGTCCATCAAGTCAGTGATGCCATCCAACCATCTCATCCTCTGTTGTCCCTTCTCCTCCCATTTTCAATCTTTCCCAGCAGCAGGGTTTTTCTAGTGAGTTGGCTCTTTGCATCACGGGGCCAAAGTATTAGAGTTTCAGCATCAGTGCTTCCAATAAGTATTCAGGACTGATTTCCTTTAGGATTGACTGGTTTGATCTCCTTGAAGTCCAAGTGACTCTCAAGAGTCTTCTCCAATACCACAGTTCAAAAGCATCAATTCTTCAGCCTTCAGCTGAAGAATTATAGTCTAACTCTCACATCCATACATGATTACTGGAAAAACTACAGCTTTGACTGGATGGATCTTTGTTGGCAAAGTAATGTCTCTGCTTTTTAATATGCTGTCTAGGTTGGTCATAACTTTTCTTCCAGGGAGCAAGTGTCTTTTAATTTCATGGCTGCAGTCACCATCTGCAGTGATTTTGGAGCCCAAGAAAATAAAGTCTGTCACTGTTTTCAGAGGGTTAGAAACACTGCATTTTAATGCTTATGTAAAAGGAATCATAACAGCATCTCCCTCCTAAGATTGCTGGTGTGACTACAGTTGAGGCTATGTGTTAGATAATATCGAGGCATGCATGGGTAAGTCCCTTACATTCAAAGTGCTTATAGTCCAGACAGGAAGACAGAGAATTAAAATGAATATACTATGCAAATTATCAAGTCTATTTCCATTTTTTTTAAGCCAAAGCATCACTTAGATGTTAACATTCAAAATCTTAGAAATTTTGGAGTTGGCTGAGACTTGACAAGCACAGCTTTGACATTGCCTAAGGGAGACAAAGGCTGACCTGTTACACGCTCATTCCCCCACACAGTCCAGAGGAGGTGAGAAGAGTGGGAGGGAAAACTGGGAAACCTGGAGTGTGTAGCGGAGCAGCCGCTCTCCTGGCAGGGGCCTCTGCTCTCATAGTTGGCTCTATTTCCAGAAAGTGAGTGTGCACCTCCTGACTCTGATTAACCAAGGTAGAACTCTACAGAAAGGGGCCATGGCACTGTATTCTGAGAATTAAAACTTAGATCTTAATTCATATTAAAAGACTCAGATCCCTCCTACCGTGACTCTACTGTTATCATTGTTGAGCTGCTAAGTTCAGTCCGACTCTTCTGTAACCTCATGGACTATAGCCCACCAGGCTCCTCTTCCATGGGATTTCCCTGGGAAGAATACTGGAGTGAGTTGCAATTTCCTTCTCCAGGGGAACTCCCCAACCCAGGGATCGAACCTGGGTCTCTTGCACTGTCAGGCAGGTTCTTTGCCACTGAGCCATGAGGGACACTCAGCTGAGACTATCAGTTCAGTTGCTCAGTTATGTCCGACTCTTTGTGACCCCATGAATCGCAACACACCAGGCCTCCCTGTCCATCACCAACTCCCAGAGTTCACTCAAACTCATGTCCATCAAGTTGGTGATGCCATCCAGCCATCTCATCCTCCGTCGTCCCCTTCTCCTCCTGCTCTCAATCCCTCCCAGCATCAGCGTCTTTTCCAATGAGTCAACTCTTCACGTCAGTTGGTCAAAATATTAGAGTTTCAGCTTTAGCATCAGTCCTTCCAATGAACACCCAGGACTGATCTCCTTTAGGATGGACTGGTTGGATCTCCTTGCAGTCCAAGAGACTCTCAAGACTCTTCTTCAATGCCACAGTTCAAAAGCATCAAAACTGAGACTAAAGCCTAAAGCAATACACAGTCTTAGACTGGATTAGAAGTTCCAGCAGATCTTCTTTATTCCATATTGGCTTACACAGCAGGAAAGCCTGTTTCATGTTTTACCTGTCTCTGAAGCTGGGTGTGTCGACCAAGCCCAGGAGTCCTCTAGGGAGGACTCATCCTGCAGCACCAAACCTGCTGCCCTGACATTCCTTAGCCCAGCCGGCTTCACAGTTCTGTGTTCCGTGCACATATCTGTCTCCCTCCACTGAACAGAAAGCTGCTTGAGTGAGGTCTACAACTGCTCGGGTATTCTCTCTACACTGTGTGTCTCTTTTGAGAACAGCAGCCTTTTAATAGGGCTTCCAGATGGCGCTAGAGGTAAAGAACTTGCTTGCCAGTGCAGGAGACATGAGACGCAGATTTGATCCCTGAGTTAGGAAGATCCCCTGGAGGAAGGCGTGGCAACCCACTTCAGCATTCTTGGCTGGAGACTCCCATGGACAGAGGAGCCTGGCAGAATACAGTCCCTGGGGCCAAACAGGATGATGGAACTACAGGAGGTGGTCAGGGCTGCCAGCCCTACTTTGCTTCTCAAGTGAGTCCCCTACGCCAAAGGAGGCCAGTCTCTTTCCATAACCGAAACCAACACTATGAGTTGGGTTGTTTATACTAAAGTTCACCAGTATGCCTGTGTGCATGCTAAGTTGCTTCAGTTGTGTCCAACGATTTGCAGCCTCATGGACTGTAGCCCTCCAGGCTCCTCCATCTATGGGCTTCTCCAGGCAAGAATACTGGTTCGGTTGACATGCCCTCCTCCAGAGGATCTTCCTGACCCTGGGATCAAACCCGAGGCTCCTGTGGCTCCTATACCGCAGGGGTATTCTTTTACCACTGAGCCACCTGGAAGGGCAAAGTTCAACAGAAGTAATGCCTATTGCAGAGAGAGAGAGAGTCGAATTACTGATGAGACAAAGGTGCCTAGCACTCCTAGCTGGGAGAGGGAAATGGCAACCCACTCTGGTATTCTTGGCTGGAGAGTCCTGTGGACAGAGGAGCCTGGTGGGGTGCTGTTCATGGGGTCGCACAGGGTTGGACACGACTGAAGCGACCTACCAAGCATACATGCATTGGAGAAGGAAATGGCAACTCACTCCAGTATTCCTGCCTGGAGAATCCCAGGGATGAGAGGGCCTGGTGGGCTGCCGTCTATGGGGTTGTACAGAGTCAGACACGACTGAAGTGACTTAGCAGCAGCAGCAGCAGCACTCCTAGCTAACTAGGTATCCCTCACTGAAATGTTCATCCTGCTTACCTAAATTCTGTATGTGAAATATCATTGAATTCTCACAATAGCCTTTTGAAGCAATTATTTTCATATTAACTTCATTTCACATGTGAGGGACATGGGGCGTGGAGAGGGTAAATAATGTCCCTCAGGGCTGAAAGAGCTCAGTCCTAGGACTGATGATGTCTGGTACCAGCGAGTGAGACTCAACTGTGATCTCATCTTTTGCAAACTGCACTGAGTGATTTCACTTGGGTACCTTAAACTTGGCCGTGGTGGGAGTATTCAGTTCAGTTCAGTTCAGTTGCTCAGTCATGTCCCACTCTTTGTGACCCCATGGACTGCAGCACGTGAGGCCTCCCTGTCCTTCACCAACTCCCGGAGCTTGCTCAAACTCATGTCCATTGAGTCGGTGATGCCATCCAACCATCTCATCCTCTGTAGTCCCCTTCTCCTCCTGCCTTTGGTGGGAGTATTAACACCATGGAAATCAGCAAGCACGATAAATCAGGTCTTTAGGTATGTGTGTGTGTTTGAATGTGTGACAGCTAATTCTTACCAGCAGCATGCCCGCCATCTAAGGCTGTCTGATTTCAAAGTCTCTGTGCCAGTGGACTACCGCTGCTGCTGCTGCTGCTGCTAAGTCACTTCAGTCATGTCCAACTCTGTGCGACCCCATAGACGGCAGCCCACCAGGCTCCCCTGTCCCTGGGATGTACCCCTATGTAATCAATAAGCAATAGTACATGGTCCTGCCCATGCCTACATGTTGGCATGACAAGGGCTGGGGGCAATGCTGAATGCAAACAGAAGGCCAGAAGTATGCAGGAAGACTAGAAAAGGAACACGGAGTAATAAAATCTGCCAGGAAGTGCCCCCAACAGTAGATGAACACTGTAGCTGGAAGACCCAAGCCACTAGAAAGCTATGTTCTTATAAAGCAGGAGGAATAGTTCATAAGTCTCTGCCACAAGCTAGAACAAATCTCTCTCGAGACCACTGAGTGCTCCTTGTCTGATTCCTAGCTGGCTTCCAGCACCACCTGGAGAGCAGAGCTGACACCAGCACTCCGGTGCTGAAGGTTACGTGCTCAGTGGGGATAAGAAATGACTCTCTGGGCTCTTGGTGGACCTGCTCACTCCTCACGCTTGACCCTGCTGGGGGTTCTGATGAAAGCGCTCATCTCCACACAAAGGCAAGCACTCAGCAGTCTCCTCGAAAGGACCTGACTTCCTCTTCACTTATCTGTTCTAGAAAAAAAGTGAGATGGGAGAATGCAAAAGGCAAGAAAGGAAAAGGTCATGTACACAATGGTGCAAAGTGGGTGTTCAATCAGTGCTTGCTGAACGAAGAAGAAAAGGTAATGAGAAAAGAAACTATTGCTTTAATTTGATCTGTAACTTTCTCATATCTAGATCTCTGATATGAAAACTTATCTAAGACAGACTGACCTGGCTTCATGGGGATACAAGGTCCATTTTCCTTCATTTGGTATCATTTGCACCACATGGCAAATCTATGAACCCCTCTGAGATCAGAGTCTGAACAACATGACACTCAGCTGAGATGCTGATGCCTGCTCTGTAGCTTTGGGGGGGATTTTTCCAAAATATGTGGGATGGATTTCCAGGCTTGACACTTCTTGACAACATGACGAGGAGATAGGCCCTCAACAACAGGTACGAGCAAAGGGGAGCGGAGAAAGCAAACAGCCAATTCTAGAAGAGTTCTTGAGCTCTGCATGCAACTCAGGTGTAGCCTCTGCCTCCCGTCAGGTCAGTCTTCCCAAGGATGGCTGGGAGGCATTTGCAGATAAAGCACAAGCAATTTCTTTAAATCATAAACCCTCAGACAAGCATCAGAGGCTGATTTTTATGGTACTCTCTAGAGTCTTGCTTGCTATAAAACACCATCCTGAGGTATCAGTAGCTGTGGACTTCCATTTTGAGGGTCATAACTCTCTACAAGTTAATGGAAATCAATAGACCCAGTGATCTTATATTCTTCATAATTAGTGAGAAATGCCGGTCTTCATCACAATCCAAGGTGTGACCTGTTTCATCATGTGCCTAGACACGGTTCCACACACTAGTTGTGAAAGACAAATATCACCTTTTATGACTTGCTGGGCAGGCACATGAAGCTGAATTAGAAAGATGAATAGATGGAAAGGGCCTCAGAACAGGACTAAAGAGAGCAAGGATGGGAGACAGAAGGAAAGGGGTCAGCCAGGGATGTTTGCAGCAATCCTGGGTGATCTCTGTGGTCTTATGACCACATAGGGCCAGGACCCCATCCTTTCTGCTTCTGGGAGTGCTGGTGGCTGGTGGCCCTCAGCTGATTCCATCTCTAGGAATGGTCTCAGCTGAAGAGAGCCACCTGGCTCTCCCAAACAGTTTGCCTCCAGGGATATGCCAAGACCCACTTCCCTCAAGGTCAAACAGCTCTGCAGGGTCATCCTGTCTCCAGAGCTGTCTCTGGATCTGCTGAGGCCTTTGCCGCACGTGGCAACTGTGGAGTTGCCACAGGCTGCCCTTAAATGTTCATCTCCATGCTTGCTATTGGTCCGTGGTCAAAAGTATGTCTCCAGCTGATTGTAGGACCCTGGTTCTGGAAGACAGTTTTGAGGACAGCCTGCATGTTGGGGTAGGTCTCCCAGGAAGATAATTGAATAATGAATACTCACTGGTAGGACTGATGCTGAAACTCCAATACTTTGGTCACCTAATGTGAAGTCAACTCATTGGAAAAAACCTTGATGCTGGTTTTTTTCTTGCTGAAGGCAAAAGGAGAAGAGGACATCAGAGATGAGATGGTTGGATGGCATCACTGATTTAATGGACATGAACTTGGGCAAACTCCAGGAGATGGTGAGGGACAGGGAGGCCTGTTGTGCTGCTGTCCGTGGGGTCACAGAGTCAGACTCGACTGAGCAACTGAACGACAACAATTCCCAGGAAACAGACTGAGATGAAGATCTGTGTGTGGACAGTTAACTGGAGGGCTTCTTGGGATCAACAGTCACAGGGCTGTAACAGGAGTAGATCAGGCAGACGGAGGAACAGACGTGTGGCAAAGGCCTCAGCAGATCCAGAGACAGATCTGGAGACAGGATGACCCTGCAGAGCTGTTTGACCTTGAGGGAAGTGGGTCTTGGCATATCCCTGGAGGCAAACTGTTTGGGAGAGCCAGGTGGCTCTCTTCAGCTGAGACCATTCCTAGAGATGGAATCAGCTGAGGGCCACCAGCCACCAGCACTCCCAGAAGCAGAAGGGATGGGGTCCTGGCCCTGAGGGGCCTGCAGAGCAACCCAGCATCCACTAGAGTGAAGGGCAATCAAGGAGGCCAAGCACGTACGACACTGCCAAAGTGTCTGGCATGGTTTTCAGCGGCATCAGTGACTGTGGTCACCCTTTAAGTCTTTGTCTTCATAGGCCTTCTTTGCAGAAAGTCTCATTTCTCCCAACAAAAATAGGGCCGCGTGTTTCATCTGCTATCTGCTCTACAACCCAGAAAGAACGTTCCTATTTTCCTAACCCACTCACCCCTCCACTCATCAGAACAGACGTGGCAGACCAAGCCACCAGAATGAAGACAAACATGCCTTCTCAGCCTCCAGTATCCCAGGGGTCTTGACCACTTTCCTCTTCCTAGGACATTGAAGGTGAAGGTGAAGTCGCTCAGTCGTGTCCGACTCTTTGTGACCCCGTGGACTGTAACTTACTAGGCTTCTCCATCCATGGGATTCTCCAGGCAAGAATACTGGAGTGGATTGCCATTTCCTTCTCCATCCTGGGACATTACCAGGTGTATTTTTATTGAAATCTCCATTCCAGCTATTCTAACCATAGGAGAAGGGGATTTTTATATCCAGGTGTACCAGTGAAATGGGTCTAAGTAGACTTTTTATGAAGGGCTTCCCTGGTGATTCAGGAGGTAAAGAATCTCTCTGCAGTGCAGGAGACTGGATTCAGTCCCAGGATCGGGACAATCCCCTGGAGAAGAGAACGACTACCCACTCTAGTATTCTTGCCTGGAGAATTCCACAGACAGGGCGACTGTATAGCATGGGAAGTAAGCACGTTATCGGCTCATTTAGTGATTTCCTGCTCTGTACATTTGACATTTATTAAAAAAACCCTGCTCATGCTGGAGCAGTCTATTTGGCCCCATCAAACATGAGACAGATGTCTATAATTTCCTGTGTTCCTTGTTTAGAAAGCCAGAAAAATTAAGATCCAGAGATATGATAATGGTAATACAACTTATTTGATAGGCTGCTGGTTGGTGATAAACCAAACTGCTGTCTCCAACTCTACTCCGCACTTGGCTGAAACTACAAAATGTTATCTTGTTGGTCCTGATACCTCCCAGACCTCCCAGCAGAGGCTGCTGCTCAGCTCAGGGGAATGAAAAATGTTATAAGAATTCTGAGTTACGCTCTGAATGAAGAAATAATTTAGAAGAAAACTCCATGTGAAAATTCAGCTCCCTGATAGATGCACACACTGTATCAGTTTGAAATGCTTTGTCATGTTGGTGTCAGATTTTTCCAATTTTCCAGCTGAGACTGGCCTCTTTACTCTAGCATCCAAGCACTCAGTCGGGTGATCACAGCTCACCTTGTTCATCTTATTTCTAGCAATTATCTTCTCTGAAGCCCATTCTTCAAGTTTACTGTTTTTCTTAGCATCTTCCTGTACCTGGATCCTCAACTAAATGATGTATTCTCTTCAAATAAGGATCTGTGTTATTTATTATGATTTCTATAACTTTTTCTAACTCTAACAATTTACATAGACACTAAGCTCTTGTTTGCTTAATTTATTCTGTGGACACATAGGTAGATTAAAGCAAGAACTAGTCATATGATGAACTAGTAAAACAGAAAGAAAATTAAAATACGAGGATCAACGAAAAGGAGACAGTGCTAAAATGCCAGTGGAAGCTGAACACAACTGCCAGAGTTTCACTTTTGGGTCTGAGTCTCCAGAAGCCAGCAAAAAACAAAGAAAACAGGAATTGTCCTAGTTCTCATCAGAAAGAAGAAAGCAGAACAAGTCTAACAAGGCCCTTTTTAGCACAATTCTGAGAGATAATTCTCAGCAAGGGATTCTGTAAGGAGAGGTAGCAGTCAGTATTTCACAGAAGATGATTCAAAAATATATATACATTGCTTCCAATAGTGTCTTTCCAAAAATGGTTTTGGTTATGTCCTGTTATCTGTAATTCACTGTAAAATGAAAGTGAAAGTGAAGTTGCTCAATTGTGTCCGACTCTTTGTGACCTTATGGCCTGTAGCCTACTAGGCTCCTCCATCCATGGAATTCTCCAGGCAAGAATACTGGAGTGGGTTGCCATTTCCTTCTCCAGTGGATCTTCCCAACCCAGGGATTAAACCCAGGTCTCCCGCATTGCAGGCAGATGCTTTAACCTCTGAGCCACCAGAGAAGCCTACAGTTCAATGTCAACAGATTCTAAATAAAGAAGTGCTATTACTATTGATGATCCTTGTTCTACACCCATGTTTTAGCAAAAGTTCTTTTTTTGGGCATACCTTCCTTCACCATTTTCAGCTTTTGAAACCTTCTCCTTTCGTTCAGGCTCAGGTTAGAACTCACTCATGGGCTATACACCTGTGGTCAGTCTATGACAAAGGAGGCAAGACTACACAATGTTGGAAAGAAGGTCTCTTCAACAAATGGTGCTGGGAAAATTGGACAGCTATGTGTAAAAAAATGAAATTAGATCATTCTCAACACTACACACAAAACTAAACTCAAAATGGATTAAGGGCCTAAAAATGTGAGACTGGACGCTACAAAACTCCTAGAGGAAAACATAGGCAGAACACTCTCTGATATAAACCACAGCAATATCTTCTTTGATTTGTCTCCCAGAATAATGGAAGTAAAAAAAAAAAAAAAAAAAAAAAAAAAAAACCCCAATGGGATCTACTTAAACTCAAAAGCTTTTGCACAGCAAAGAAAATAATGAACAGAATGAAATGACAACCCACAGATCAGGGGACAATATTTGCAAATGATGTGACGGACAAGGGATTAGTCTCCAGAATTTGCAAACAGCTCATGACGCTTTACAATAAACAACTGAATCAAGAAATGGGCAGAAGACCTAAACAGACATTTCCCAAAGCAGACATACAGATGGCCACGAAGCACTTGAAAAGATGTTCAACACTGCTAATTATTCAGTTCAGTTCAGTTCAGTTGCTTAGTCGTGTCTGACTCTTTGTGACCCCATGAACTGCAGCATGCCAGGCCTCCCTGTCCATCACGAACTCCTGGAGTCCACCCAAACTCATGTCCATTGAGTCAGTGATGCCATCCAACCATCTCATCCTCTGTCGTCCCCTTTTCCTCCTGCCCTCAATCTTTTCCAGCATCAGGGTCTTTTCAAATGAGTCAGCTCTTCACATGAGGTGGCCAAAGTATTGGAGTTTCAGCTTCAGCATCAGTCCTTCCAATGAACACCTAGGACTGATCTCCCTTAGGATGGACTGGCTGGATCTCCTTGCAGTCCAAGGGACTCTCAAGAGTCTTCTCCAACACCACAGTTCAAAAGTATCAATTCTTCAGCGGTCAGATTTTGTTATAGCCCAACTCTCACAAAACCATAGCCTTGACTAGATGGACCTTTGTTGACGAAGTAATGTCTTTGCTAATTATTAGAGAAATGCAAATCAAAACTACAATGAGATTCACTTCACACCAGCTAGAATGGTTATCATCGAAAAATCCACAAACAGTAAATGCTAGAGAGGGTGTGGAGAGAAGGAAACTCTCCTGTCCTGTTGCTAGGAATGTAAATTGGTTCATCCACAATGGAGAACAGTGGAGGTTCCTTAAAACCTCAAAACAGAGCTACTACGTGACACTGCCCACTCCTGGACATCTATCCAGAGAAACGCATGATCTGGAAAGATGCGTGCACCCCGGTGTTCACTGCAGCACTGTTTACAGCCAAGACATGGACGCCCCCTGAATGTCCATCGATAAAGGAGCAGGTAAAGAAGATGTAGCACGTATGGACAACAGAGTAGTACTCAGCCATTAAAAATAAAGAAGTTTTGCGGCAACAGGGATAGAGTTAGAGAGCGTCCTACTGAGTGAAGTAAGTCAGAGAGAGAAGGAGAATATCATATGGCATCCCTCACGCGTGGACTCTAAACAGAAATGACGCAAATGAACTTACTTACGTAGCAGCAAGAGACTCACAGATGTGGACAAGGAACCTACGGTTGCCAGACTGGGGTAAGGGACAGTGAGGGAGCTTAGGATGCTATATTTAAAATGGATAAGCCACAAGGTCCTACTCTAGAGCACGTTAAACTCTGCTCAGTGTCATGTGGCAGTCTGGATGGGAGGGGAATTCGGGAGGGAATGGATGCCTGTGCACGCACGCCTGAGCCCCTTCACCGTTCACCTGAAACTATCACAACAGTGTCAGCTGGCTCGACCCGAATACAAAATAAAAAGTTAAAAACAAGCAAACAAAGAACTCACCCATGGGCTCCATGAAGTCTAACCTCAAACTGCGGATTTCCTACTCTGTATTCATGTGATATTCACATATATAGCACATACCACTCTCACCTAAATATGTCTTTTAGGGTGTTCAGTAACTATGCTTTCAAATTGGATGGTGTGATAGATTCAAGATGGCTACAGTTATTTTTGCTACTGAAAGAGGAATCAGCTATCCTCTCACTGAATCTAGGCTGACCTCAGGGACTCCCTTAAATATTTACATATGGTGAAAGGGCTGTTATGGCCATTCCACACCTATCCTCTCAGACAATCGGCACCTTTTGTTTCGCCCTATTAAAACTTAGTGTTACAACCCTGTGGGAAGCCCAAGCCACCTGGAAAGTCCATGTAGATGCTAGGATCAATAGTCTCAGTTGGGTCAAGCCTTCTATCCATCCTGGAGAAGAAAATGGCAACCCACTTCAGTGTTCTTGCCTGGAGAATCTCATGGAAAGAGGAGCCTGGAGGGCTACTGTCCACAGGGTCACAAAGAATCGGACACAACTGAACAACTAACACTTTCACTTCACAATTTTCCATCCATCCCCTCAAGGACTAGATATGATAAAGCTCTCTTGGACCTTCTAGACCAGTTCATCCGCCAGATAAGTACCACCAACTGAGCTCCATCAACACCATGCAGAAAAAGAACTCCCAGTGGAGTCATGCACAAATCCTAAGCTAACCAAATCTTAAGATCTGGCTTAGACGGTAAAGCGTCTGCATGCAATGTGGGAGACCCAGGTTCAATTCCTGGGTTGGGAAGATCCCCTGGAGAAGGAAATGGCAACCCACTCCAGTACTCTTGCCTGGAAAATTCCATGGGCTGAGGAGCCTGGTAGGCTACAGTCCATGGGGTCACAAAGAGTCAGACACGACTGAGTGACTTCACTTCACAATGAAATATTAGTTGTTTCCAAGTTGTTTAACTTTGTGTGTTTGTTAATCGCTGTTGTGGGCAGCTATTCCCTTCTCCAGGGGAATCTTCCTGGCCCAGGGATGAAACCTGTATCTCCTGAGTCTCCTATATTGCAGGCAGATTCTTTATCATCTGAGCCACCAGGAAACTTAGGGGGTGGTTTATTATGTAACATCTGATAGCAAGACATAAACATCCTGAAGCTGAAATCATGCATTCTACTTCATTTTTTAATTCACTTCAACAAATAGCTATGGCATATCTACCATGTACCAGGTACTATTATAAAAGGTAAGAGATACAACAAAATAAATAGGACAAAATCTCTGCCCTTTTAAGCTGACATTGCAGTAAGGGAGATAGTCAATGAACATGAAAACAGATCATGTTAATCTGTCATCTCCAAATTGCCAGGTACAGAGCTAAGTATAGAAAGTGACAAAGAGATGCTGTTCATCTGTGCCCTACAACACAGCTCAACCTGGAACGCTCCACTGTACCTAAAAACAAAACCCCCAAAACCTAACTGAATCCAAGTATTTGGAAGATGAAATTATCAACAAGACAAGTCAGATAAAGCAGAGAAGTTTATAAACACCACATTTCTGGAACAATAGGTATAATGAATGGATGTTTACCTGTTTCTCACAAGCAGTGTCTCTTTTGCCTGTGGAACCCTAAAACTTTTATTAGGAGCATGGGGGCAAACTCCCAGGTCTTCAGAAATGTAGGTTTCCCTAACCGGGATAGAATGTATCACTCCGTGAAATGTCAACATCAAAACGATATAAAAAAAATAATTACAGACAGTGTTAGTGTTGAAAGCTGATAAGGACCAGATGGTCTTTTGTATTTATGGTTTTCCTTGTGCATACAAATGCTTTGGGGATCTAATTAGCCTTCTACAAAACTCAAACTGGGTAATCACTATCATTATCCCCTTTTCAAATAAATCTGAAGTCTAAACTGCAATTACGCTTTTATCTTACATTTGGTATTCACGTATTTTAAGAATTATTCTTTGCCATCTACTCAGTTCATCTTAACATGAACTGAAGTATATAAAGTACAGGAGGATGAGTTAAAAAAAAAGAAAACATTTTTAAAAATTGCATCACTCTGTCAGAGGAAAGTGCTGACAACCACGGAAGCACTTCCTCGGCCAGAGTCCTGCTTCTGTCACATTTTCATTCCAATCAAGAATAAAGCCCCTGTTCTCCGCGACTTTATATTGCCAGTTACGGTTTGCACAGCAGAAGAGAAGAATTTCTACATGGAGACATAACCAGTCACGCATGTTAGAGAAAGGATTCTCTGTGAGATGCAATGTGGCAGCATTCAATTAACTTGTGACTCTGCCCCCAAAGAGTGATACCTGGGCTGGCAAGGAGCTTTGGAAAAGGAGCAGTGCACATAACAAGGCTGGCAAGTCATCTTTATCGGATTTTTGGCCTCAGGGCAGTCAAGTCACATGGTAACGACATCTCTGGGCTGCAAGTCGAGGGAGATGCGATCATGTGCACCAGTGAACTCATAACAGAGAATGCATCCAAATCTATCTCCAGTGAGAAGTGCACGGCGGGGTGGGGCAGGGCGTTGTCGAGAAGCAACCGCTTCAATTCAGGCACAAGGCCAACGGTTCGAGGTGATCGGGGGCACGTGTGTCTTCCTTGACAGGGCAAAGCATGGACAGTACCAAGTGACGAGGAACACTGCCCCTCCAGCCACAGCTCCCTGGGCAAAGGGTCAAGAACACTCAGAATGTTTGGCTGACATCTCAGAATTCAGTATCATGATGACGGGTCTGGAGGGCAACATCCAAAAATAGCTGACAGAGGGAAAAAGCCAGACAATAAGCAGAACTGAGGAGGACGCCTGGCCCTGGGGAGGCACTTCCACTACAGGGGGATGCTGAGTGTCGATGCAGGTTTCAGAGGTGCCCCTGACCTGCCCGACAGAGGAGGGCTGCAGGCCTGCCACCCGGGTCCTGCCCCCTGAGCCTGCCCTGGGCTGCCCTGGCAGGCAGCAGCACAGCCATCGACAAGGATGCCTGCAGGTTCAGACGTTATAGTCCCTGATAGGGTGGCAGTAACCCCCTGTTGCTGCTGCTAAGTCCCTTCAGTTCAGTTCAGTTCAGTCGCTCAGTCGTGTCCGACTCTTTGCGACCCCATGAATCACAGCACGCCAGGGCCTCTCTCTCCATCACCAACTCCTGGAGTTCACTCAGACTCGTGTCCATTGAGTCAGTGATGCCATCCAGCCATCTCAGCCTCGGTCGTCCCCTTCTCCTCCTGCCCCCAATCCCTCAGTCGTGTCCAATTCTTAGCAACTCCACGGGCTATAGCCAGCCAGGTTCCTCTGTCTATGGGATTCTCCAGGCAAGAACACTAGAGGGGGTTGCCATGTCCTCCCCTAGGAGATTTTCCCAACCCTGGCATCAAACCTTTGTCTCTTATGTCCCCTGCGTAGGCAGGCCGGTTCTTACCACTAGCACCACCTGGGAGCCTAATCTCACAGCTCACTGAAAACAGTCTCGAAGGCCTGTGTCCACTCTTCCATGGAAGCAACAAAAACTTACATCTTTGTAAATAGGCATCTTCTTAGGGCTGTGCACAGTGTGAGATGATTTATGTGAGTTCAGGTGTCAGTGAAGACACTGGCCTTGCAAATCCTGTCATCAGTGTCCCATCTTAAAAGGAGTTAGAGCTGCAGCCCAGCACCATGGCAGAGTCGAAGTGCGTGGAGCAGAGCTGATGGCCTGGTGGGTGGGTGGACAAGCAGTGCTGAAGTCTTTGGGTTGCAGAACTTGTCATGCAAGGAGCTGCCTGTCTGTCACTGAGTTCAAGCACCTCCTTGTGATCACATCTTAACATCAGTACAGCTATTTTTACAGTGTCTCTTGACTAATATCATCCTTGTCAGAAGCAAGACAGGTGCTAAGGTTCTAATTTTACAGACACACAGATGGATCAGAGGCATGAAAGGACTTGCCAAGAACTGGACAGTGAGTAAGAAGTCTAAGGAGGACTTACGCTCAGATCTTCTCAAGATAAACAGATATTTCTCTGTCTAAAAGGGCTTTTCCTGAAGCCTCTGAACAAAAATCTTGGTGCCAAGGCTGCTCAGCATCTCAAGTGTTCCTCTTGCTTCTGAGGTTGCACATCCAGAAGCCCAGGGAGCTTGAATCAGGGCAGGACCAGGCACCTGTCTTAATTAGCTTATAACCTGATATGGCAGAACAAGCAAGAACTTCCTGTGAGCAGGCGTAAGTTCAAATCTCATCCTGGCCTGGATGAGCTTCATGAAGTAACTTCACCTCTTTTGGAGTCTGGTCCTCACATGTAATCATACCTGTTGCAATTAATAGTAAATCAAAAGCATCCTGGGGCTGACATCATGTATAAGACTTCATTTACTCATTCATACCATCTGAAGTTCACAGTGAGCAAGTGATAAGACGCTTGGGTTAATGCACAGAGTAAGGACTAGCTGTGTTCCTCTTTCTATCATCCCCTGTGGATTTTGTCTACTCTGTAAAAGAGTTATTGTTATTTACCACTAAGTTGTATCTGACTTTTTGCAATCCCATGGACTCTAACCCACCAGGTTCCTCTGTCCATGGGATTTCTCAAGCAAGAATACTGGAGTGGGGTGCCATTTCCTTCTCCAGGGGATCTTCCTGACCCAGGGATCGCACCCATGTTTCTTGCATTGGCAAGCAGATTCTTTACCATCTGAGCCACGAGGAAGCCCTATCTGGGTATACCCTAAATCTAATAAAAGGGTCCTTAAAAGAAAAAAGCAGAGAGAGATTTGAAACACAGAGGGGAAGTCCATGTGAAGACAGGGGCAGAAATGGAGTTATGCAGCCTCCAGCCAAGGGATTCCTGGAGCCAGAGAAGCTAGGGGAAGCAAGAACAAATTCTTTCCTAGAGTCTGCAGCGAGAGCCCTGCTCTGCAACATCTTAATTTTGGACTTCCGGTCTCTAGAATGGTGAGCAAATAGATTTTTTGATATTTTAAGTCATCAAGTTTGTGATAATTTGTTACAGCAAGTCTAGAAAACTAAAACAATATGTTTATAATGTGCTTATAAGAGATCTATGTATCTACACACCTATATCTCCAGTGTGTGTTTGTGCATTAAACAATGAATATGTTGATCACACATTTAGATCACATAGGATCTAAATTCCTTCATCATCTCAGGTTGGATGACGGAACAAAAAGCAAGAGAGATTGTCACCCCTTGACCAATAGCATTCAACAACAGTGGCTTATGTGGAGGACATAAAAACTGATACTGGGACTCTTAAAATGGAATTTAATAGAAAGAAAACCATACAGGGTTATCTCTTACTCAGAAAGAATCATTAAATACTAAACAAGCTTAGGAAACCTGAAAGAATTCAAGATAAATGCATTAATAATACACATGCAAATACAAAGGTTGAGTATGCTCAACATTCAAAGAATTATACAGCATGAAACTTAGAGTAACAGTTCACATAAAGTATTCTGTCCTTATTTTTATGTGTATGCATTTAGAGTAAAACCTCCTGGTATGTTTATAACCTGTTCTATAAATGATAAGGGCTTTCCTGGTGGCTCAGTTGGTAAAGAATCTGCCTGCAATTCAGGAGAAAGAAAGTGAGAGAGAAGTCGCTCAGTCATGTCTGAGTCTTTGCGACCCCATGTACTTTAGCTTACCGGGCTCCACCGTCCAAGGAATTTTCCAGACAGTACTGGAGTGGGTTGCCATATCCTTCTCCAGGGGGTCTTCCTGACCCAGGGATCAAATCTAGATCTCCCACATTGTAGGCAGACGTGTTACCATCTGAACCACCAGGAAAATATTCCTGCAATTCAGGAGACCAAGGTTCAATCCCTGGGTGAGGAAGATCCCCAGAGAAGGAAGTAGCGTCAGTATTCTTGTTTGGGAAATCTCACGGGCAGCGGAGGCTAGTGGGGTCTGTGGGGTCTCAAAGAGTGGGACACAATTTACAGACTAAGCCAGCACCATAAATGATAAAGCAGTAGTTGCGATGGTTCTAATGAATGATTACGGACCAGTTACTTTGATTTAGGCACCGGGCCAAACTATTTACATGCATTATCTAGTTTAATGAATCCATATCGAAGTCCAGTGAGGGATGCATCATTACGTGTGTTTTTCAGGTAAAGAAGCAAATGTCATGTTCATTGAGAGAAGTGACTCATCCAAGCTGCTGCTGCTGCTGCTAAGTCACTTCAGTCGTGTCCGACTCTGTGCGACCCCATAGACGGCAGCCCACCAAGCTCCCCCGTCCCTAGGATTTTCCAGGCAACAACATGGAGTGGGGTGCCATTTCCTTCTCCAGTGCATGAAAGTGAAAAGTGAAAGTGAAGTCATTCAGTCTTGTCCGACTCTTTGTGACCCCATGGACTGCAGCCTACCAGGCTCCTCCATCCACGGGATTTTCCAGGCAAGAGTACTGGAGTGGGGTGCCATTGCCTTCTCTGCATCCAAGCTGGTGGTCGCCATAATAAAACAGCACTAACAGGCCTCTGGCCTTCTGTTGCTGGGCTCCAGAGCTCCCGACCCTTACAAGCACATGGTGGATCTGGGGCACGTGGAACCTAAAACCTGTTGCGAGATCCTCTCGTGTGCTTATAATTGGTGACCAGACCCTGACAGAGCCTCTACACTCCCGGCCCCAACGCAGTTCAAGACAGAGAAAAGTAATCAAGCCAACCCCACTAGACAGAAATGAAGACTTCCGGGACCCTGGGGGTGTTGCAAAGACAGGAGAGTTTGGGAGAGGAGGAGGAGCGTGCAAGCTCGAAAGGCACTGTCCCGCCGGCCTCTGGTGCCTAGCCGCCACGCATCACCTGAGCTTGCCAGCTTCTTCCCTCCAGGCGATTAAGTGAACGTCCAATCCAGAAAACGTAAAGAGTTTGAGAGTGAGTAAAATCCATACAGTTCACAAGATAAAGCGGTTATTCTCAATGGCAACAGGAGCTACCTGCAAATAAGCCCCCAGCTGGTGGGTAAGGGCTGAAAAGCACAGTGCATTCAGAAGCCGAGGCCCCTGAGGCCTCAAACTCCGCTCCCACGGGCTGAGCAGGTTCCCACATGTTGGCTGCTTCTGTTGTAGGGGCGTGTTGCTGTGCAGGTATATTGTTGAATGCAACGATCAGACAATAAGGGGCTCCCAGCAGATTTGGCAGGTTAGCGGGGCTAGGGACATGAGAGAGAGAGGGGGGGACACGAGAGGGGGAGAGGGAGAGGGAGGGGGAAAGGGAGAGGGAAAGGGAGAGGGAAAGGGAGAGGGAAAGGGAGAGAGGGGGGGAGAGAGGGGGGGGGGGAGGGGGAGGGGGAGGAAGGTGGGGGAAGGAGAGGGAGGGAGC
The DNA here is from genome assembly GCA_917880005.1 of Nanger dama. Lineage (NCBI taxonomy): Eukaryota > Metazoa > Chordata > Mammalia > Artiodactyla > Bovidae > Nanger > Nanger dama. The sequence goes on from CAKJTW010000107.1 coordinate 1,759,029, forward strand.
TGGAGGAGGAAGAGGGAGGGAGCTCGCGGAGGGAGAGGGAGACCAGGGAGTGATGCTAATTTTTCACAACCACATCTCAGTGCTATTTGCTAAGAACCACAGGATGCTGTAATGCTCCCTAAACTGCAGGAACAGGTACCCATTTTTCTGCATATTCACAGTCCTTAGAGTATAACTGATTAGACTACAGGAATCAGGTTTTGTTTATTCCCCAGACTGAGGAGAATGTGGAGAAACATTGAGGACAGTGCCAGGGAATCTTGCCCTCGAGGAGCAGATGCTAAATCTGAAGCCCTGGGACCCTAGGATGGTGCTGTCACGATTATTTCTCCCCCTCATGAGCAGGTGCTGGCTCCCGTATTAGGGAAGGGCTGCAGGGTTGATTTCAGGACAGGAGGGCTTCAGTCTGGAAGGCAGCCTAAGTTAACTCATCTGTGTCTGTGCCTCAGGCTATTAGCATCAGTACACTCACCATACTATAAAAACTAATTAATGCATTAATCTGGGGAAATGTGGGTTCCTAGAGATACTTTGACTGTGCACGGGAATATGGATCTGGACCTTCTCGGTTAGATTAGACAGGGCTAAAGTCAGCCTAGCAGGGGCTCTAAGAGGCAAATGACAAATCAGTGAACAAGTACCCCTGCGCTCTGAAACATGACTGATAGCACCACCAGACCGATCACCATCGAGGTCCTCTGAAACATGACTAATTGCACCACCAGCCCGAGCACCATCAAGGTCCTCTACTGTATCAGGTTGAACTTTTGGAAGGAGGGAGTAATGAATCTTGGAAACCAGGTCTAGATCCTATAATGAGTCTAGTCTCACTTCTTCATGTATGTATACAACCCAGAAAAGCAAAAATCACATCAGAATGTCTTCATGACTTATGAAAACTATTACTGATGCTGACATTTGCTGTGATGCATGCCAATACGTTTTCAGCCCAATTGCAAAATCCAGTGAGTCCAAATGTGTTTCTAGAAGAAACCACATTTTTGAACTCCTATTCATTTAGACATATCTCACAGTGTTAAACATGGCTTTCCCCATAAAGCACAAATTTGTGATGCAAATGAGCTTACTCAGTTCACTTAGAGGTAAAGGTCAAGAATCAAAGAGTTGCTATCAAGATGGACAATCATGATGGGATACACTTGAGACCTCCACTAAGGCCGACAGATACGGAAATAAGAGTCAAGAACACTCCAAAAACAGTCCTAAACTAGGAATCTGATGACTTTATTGCACTTGGGTCAAGAGGTCAATATCATGGTCAACATTATGAAAATACATAGGAGTTCAAGATTACTTTTATATTATACAATGCCTATCTGTTTTCCACATTATTTAAAAAGTAGCTTAAAGTTAATAATGCAAATAGTCATCACCCACTGCAATGAGTACTTCAAAAATTTTTTGGGCCGTGCCACACAGCATGCAGGATTTTAGTTCCTCTGCTAGGGACGGAATCCGCGTCCTCTGTATCCCTGCATTGAAAGTGTGGTCTTAATCACTGGCACCAGGAAAGATCCTTTTCAAACTTTTAAAAGGCATTTTAGCAAGCTCTGGCTATTGTAAATCAAGCTAAGTCCATATGAAGAGATTCATGTTTTCCCATGACCCAGGCCTGCAGACGCACCACGTGTAACAGGGGGCACATGGGCTCCTTGAGCATCAGGTGCCCACACCCTGCAGGAGGGGCATGCACTGTGTGAAGGCAAGAAGGTGATGTTCACACAACATTCAGGGTGCTGAGGCAGTTTTATTTCCAGTTGCCTCCTATGCTTGATATACTAGCTTATTTATCTTCAAAACAAAAGCCCCATGTAGAATGTAGACCACCTAACCTCCCTCTTGAGAAATCTGTATGCAGGTCAAGAAGCAACAGTTAGAACTGGACATGGAACAACAGACTGGTTCCAAATAGGAAAAGGAGTACATCAAGGCTGTATATTGTCACCCTGCTTATTGAACTTATATGCAGAGTACATCATGAGAAATGCTGGACTGGAAGAAACACAAGCTGGAATCAAGATTGCCGGGAGAAATATCAATAACCTCAGATATGCAGATGACACCACCCTTATGGCAGAAAGTGAAGAGGAGCTAAAAGCCTCTTGATAAAAGTGAAAGAGGAGACTGAAAAAGTTGGCTTAAAGCTCAACATTCAGAAAACGAAGATCATGGCATCCAGTCCCATCATTTCATGGGAAATAGATGGAAACAGTGGGAACAGTGTCAGACTTTATTTTGAGGGCTCCAAAATCACTGCGGATGGTGACTGCAGCCATGAAATTAGAAGACGCTTACTCCTCGGAAGAAAAGTTATGACCAACCCAGATAGTATATTCAAAAGCAGAGACATTACTTTGCTGACTAAGGTCCGTCTAGTCAAGGCTAGGGTTTTTCCAGTGGTCATGTATGGATGTGAGAGTTGGACTGTGAAAAAGGCTGAGCGCCGAAGAACTGATGCTTTTGAACTGTGGTGTTGGAGAAGACTCTTGAGAGTCCCTTGGACTGCAAGAAGATCCAACCAGTCAATTCTAAAGGAAATCAACCCTGGGATTTCTTTGGAAGGAATGATGCTGAAGCTGAAGCTCCAGTACTTTTGGCCACCTCATGCGAAGAGTTGACTCATTGGAAAAGACTCTGATGCTGGGAGGGATTGGGGAGCAGGAGGAGAAGGGGACGACTGAGGATGAGATGGCTGGATGGCATCACGGACTCGATGGACGTGAGTCTGAGTGAACTCCGAGAGATGGTGATGAACAGGGAGGCCTGGCGTGCTGCGATTCATGGGGTCGCAAAGAGTCGGATATGACTGAGCGACTGAACTGAATTGAGAATGTAGAATGAAGAAGCATCACTCCCCAGAGACATGTCAGAGTCAGAATTATTTCTGCACTACAGAGAATATTCACAAGCCCAAGCCCAGCAACGTAAGACAACCCTTCTTCACAGTTACCTTGCTCTTGTTTACTTGGGAGATTTTCATAAACCACATGGAAATGAACACAAAGTACCTACAGCTCTTTCAGCTCTTAACAGTGTATGTTGATGCCTGATCATAAGTTACTTGGCTGCTACTGCTGCTGCTGCTAAGTCGCGTTAGTCGTGTCCGACTCTGTGCAACCCCATAGATGGCAGCCCACCAGGCTCCCCCGGCCCTGGGCTTCTCCAGGCAAGAACACTGGAGTGGGTTGCCATTTCCTTTTCCAATGCATGAAAGTGAAAAGTGAAAGTAAAGTTGCTCAGTCATGTCCGACCCTCAGCGACCCCATGGACTGCAGCCTACCAGGCTCCTCCATCCATGGGATTTTCCAGGCAAGAATACTGGACTACGCGATGCCTAATCATAAGTTACTTGGCTACGCAGTGAAGATGAACATTGTGTGGCTATTTATCAAGCCTTGCTGTGGAAAATGATGGAGATACCATATAGCGTTTCTTAGTCTTTGTAATGATGCATTGCAAAAGTAAGAAAGTATTAATAACAGATAACCCACTACTTATTTTCAGCAGATATGTAGCATGTTACACTGTCTTAATTTTGTTATTAAGTGACCATCGTGTTAGCCATTCTCTCTTCTAAGATAACATGAGATGTTCTGAGGAGAACGGATATGCAAGAAGTTCAGTACATTTCCTTAAACCAGTATTTGATGGAACACTGGTTTTCCAGTCATTCATTCTATGCCTTACATCCCTCCTCAGCAGACTGTCAGCCTCTCCAAGAGAGAGACCGCTTTTCCTTTTCATTAAGCCTTCGGAGCTCGCCCCCTTTCGCACTTGGGTCCTGACTTTCCCGGCAGAACACCGGCTCTGAACTGTGAATGTGGGCACGGCATCTTCACCCAGTAATCTGCTGTAGTTGCATGAGGGATCGTTCGAACGCTGACAGAAATAGGCAAGTTGGAGGGTGGAGCCCCCATTCTGAGAAGAGAAGGTGAATGGCAGAAATAAGAAATGCTGAGTCTATAGTGCCCTGTTAGAAAGGATGGACAGGGTCAGCACTGAATTCCTGGGAGATACTGGTATTTGGAGCCGAGATGACTTAATTTTACTTAGGATTGGTTATTAGCCATTTGAAGAACGAACTAGATGAGGCTGACAATGAAAAGGACATAGCTGGATTGTCACCACAGCTCTTTTTGATGGAAAGGGCTTACTGAGCAATCTGCTGTGCACCTTCACCTGAACAAAAGTGAAGACGTCTGAAGCCTGGAGTCCAGTTCGAGCAAATTCTTTAGTGACTTCCAAATGGCGATGTCAGTAGGAAGCCTGAGAGCTCTTATGAGTCTTGCTGACTATGTTATCTCTTTTAATAGCGCATTGATCTCTCCTTTATTGTTGGATCTTTGTTTTTCAGAAACTAGTGGATACCCAGGGATGCTTTCGAGAGCTGCTAAAGCTCACTGCTCAATAGTTCGGAAGCTCTAATTTGTCTAAATTCTACCTAAAGCTCTCAAGCTGTACTCGTCTCTGCCGCCTTAAGTCCTTTAACAAGCTGCAGTGACTGAAATGGATTATAATTCACAAAGAACTCCAACCGGGCAGACGTAGAGAATGGACCTGTGCATACAGCAGGGAAACGAGGAGGGACAAACTGAGAGTAACATCGACATGCATACGCTACCGCGCATGAAACAGATGGCGGTGGGAGCTGCTGTCGGCTTCCCAGGTGGCGCTAGTGGTAAAGAACCAGCTGCCAACGCAGGAGGCGTAAGAGATGGGGGTTCAGTCCCCGGGTCAGGAAGATTCCCGGGAGGAGGGCACAGCAACCCACTCCAATGTTCCTGCCTGGAGCAGTCCATGGACAGAGGAGCCTGCCGGGCTACAGTCCATAGGGTTGTAAACAGCTGAAGCGACTTAGTACCAGAAGCTGCTGTACAGCACAGGGAGCTCAGCTCAGTGCTCTGCGATGGCCTAGAGCAGTGGGATGGGGCTGGGTTGGGGGAGGCTCGAGAGGGAGGCGATAAATGTATACATATAGCTGACGTACACTGCTGTAGCAGAAACAAACACATCATTGTAAAGCAATTATCCTCTAATTTGAAAAGATGCTTAAAAAAACCCATAAAATATAAAAAGAAGAAAATGTAAAAAAACTGAAAAAGGGAGAAAATGTAAAAAAAAAAAAAAAAAAAGGAACACTGACAGGAATATGGATTATGGATAAGGTAAGTTGGCTTAAAGCTCAACATTCAGAAAACAAAGATCATGGCATCTGGTCCCATCACTTCATGGGAAGTAGATGAGGAAAGAGTGGAAACAGTATCAGACTTTATTTTGGGGGCTCCAAAATCACTGCAGATGGTGATTGCAGCCATGAAATTAAAAGACATTTGCTCCCTGGAAGAAAAGTTATGACCAACCTAGATAGCATATTCAAAAGCAGAGACATTACTTTGCTGACTAAGGTCCGTCTAGTCAAGGCTATGGTTTCTCCAGTGGTCATGTATGGATGTGAGAGTTTGACTGTGAAGAAGGCTGAGCGCCAAAGAAGTTTTGCTTTTGAACTGTGGTGTTGGAGAAGACTCTTGAGAGTCCCTTGGACTGCAAGGAGATCCAACCAGTCCATTCTGAAGGAGATCAACCCTGGGATTTCTTTGGAGGGAATGATGCTAAAGCTGAAACTCCAGTACTTTGGCCACCTCATGCGAAGAGTTGACTCATTGGAAAAGACTCTGATGCTGGGAGGGATTGGGGGCAGGAGGAGAAGGGGACGACCGAGGATGAGATGGCTGGATGGCATCACGGACTCGATGGACGTGAGTCTGAGTGAACTCAGGGAGTTGGTGATGGACAGGCAGGCCTGGCATGCTGCGATTCATGGGGTCACAAAGAGTCGGACATAAACTGAGTAACTGAACTGAACTGAATGTCAAGTCTCTGAATTACAGAAAGAAGAGTCTAGGGTATAACTTAGCCGCACCTTCTCCTGCTCCGTCATGTATCATGACCAGAGCCGAAGGACGCCTTTGCATCATTTAAGAATAAAGAATGCTGTAGGCACTGCTTACGCCTCTCTCTCAGGCTATGCTACCGAACACACGATGGCCCATGCTTTACGTATGTTTTCCTAAAGAAATTATACCCCGTTCACATTGAAATATTTACTTTGAGCTGTAAGAATACTTCTCTCCTCTGCTTTAATCTTACCTTAACACAAAAGACTGTAAGTATTTAAGTCACTTCAGTTACATCAAAAGAGAATAATCAGTTTCTGTTCAGTGCTAGCTGAGTTAAATAGCAGCTCTGTTTCCAGAAAGATAATAATGTCAAAAAATTAGCGAGAAAACAGCAGGTATCCTGGGGAATTTAACCATTGAACAAATGACTGGAAGGTGCTTCAAAGTCAATTTAAATAATTTTTAAAAATTACACCCTGACTTGAAGCCGAAGAATTCTTTTTTCTCTATGTATAATTAAAGCATAATGCTGAAGACCTCATCAGACAATGATTCCTGATATTTTAATAATAATGTAGAATGTCCTCATGGTATAGCTTATTATTAAATAGATTTGAATATACTACAGACTAAATCAATTCCAGTGGGAAAAAAACTAGCTACAGCATCAAGTAAAAGCCTGGTTCAACCAACTCATCTGCATAATGGATTCCTCAATATCAGTAACAGGAAAATGCTCCGCTGAAAATGCAGTCCTAAATATTCTCCTGGAGAAGTAGGTCAGAAACGCAGGGGAGGCAGGGAACCCAGCACGCTGGCAGGCTCGCGCAGGAACAGGCCTTGGGAGGATCCAGACGCAGAGAGACGCAGTTAAGGATTGCCCAGGGACAGCTTGCATTTGTCTGCTCAGGCTGCCCCAAGAAAAGACCACACTGGGTGGCTTAACAGCAGTTTCATTTTCTCACAGCTCGAGAAGCTGGAAGTCCCCGGTCGAGGTGCTGGCGTGGTCAGTTTCCAGCGAGGACCCTCTCCCTGGCTCGCAGACAGCTGTCTTCCCGGGCGGTGCTTGCACACCCTTCTCTCAGTGTATGTGTGTGCAGGAGATGGCAAGTGCGGTTTCATCTCATAGAGTCATTAAGCCTATCAGATCAGGCCCTGGCCTACGACCTCCTTTAACATTAGTTACTTCCTTGGAGGGTCCTTCTCCAAACATAATCACGCTGGAGATGAGGCCTTCAACGCAGGAGTCTGGGGCCAGGGCACACAAACACACGGGCTGCACTGCTGTTCACCTCATTCCTCTGCTGCATTCCCATCCTGAGTGGGGGCCCGGGCCCCGCGTGCAGGACTGTCCACCGGCTCAGGGCGGCCCGGCTGTCTCACCACCTCTGCCGGCTGAGTCCACAAGCGGGCCCCCAGGCCGCTCCTGGGAGGACGGGAGTGGTGCGTGGTTCAAGGATTAGAAAAGAAGATTCACGAGGAGACGTCAGAGGAACGCGAGTTGTATATCTGAGAGAAGAGGAGCTGCAGGTGACTTAACAACGACGTCTCACACAGATGGAGCGAAGACGCAAAGCCTTCTGAGCAGCTGTCCTCATCTGCCGCTGGGGGCTGATCAGGAGGAGGAGGACTCAGCTGCAGCACTGGGGGAGACAGAGCGGACAGACTCTTGGACAGCGCCGGTCTGCCGCCTGATCGTGAGGACCGAGAGACAAGGGAAGGAGGTAACGAAGGGGGTCTTGGGCTCCAAGGAGCTGTAAGAAATAGGGCTCTGATTTCTCCAAAGAAGACACACAAGTGGCCAACAGACACATGCGAAGATGCTCAACGGTGCTCGTCATCACAGAAACGCAAATGGGAGCCACAGCAAAGCACCTCCGAGCCCCAGTCAAAACACCCACCGCCAGAAAAGGTTGATAAATAATAAAGTCTGCAGAGGGTGTGGAGAAAAGGAAACCCTCCTACACTGTTGGTAGGGATGGAAATTAGTGTAGTCACTATGGAAAACAGCCTGGAGGGTCCCTAAAACATTTAAAAGCAGAACTACCGTGTGATCCAACAATCCCACTCCTGGGCATATATCCAGAGAAGGATCTAATTTGGAAGGATACATGCAGCCCACTGTTCACTGCAGCACTATTTACAACAGCCAGGGCGTGGAAACAACCTAGACATCCACTGAAAGAGGAATGGATGAAGAGGCGGCACACACACACAGCAGGGCGCCAGCCATAAAAAGGAACAAAGCGATGATATACAAGCACCTGGAAAAGAATATACATGTATGAATACCCACACATATGTATCTGTTTTCCTTTTCAGATTCTTACATATATATGTATATTGCTGCTGCTGCTGCTGCGTCACTTCAGTCGTGCTCGACTCTGTGTGTCCCCATAGGCGGCAGCCCACCAGGCTCCCCGGTCCCTGGGATTCTCCAGGCAAGAGCACTGGAGTGGGGTGCCGTTTCCTTCTCCAATATATGCATATGTATATATTTAAAACTGAGTCAGTTTGCTGAACATCAGAAACTAAGACGAAATCGTGAGTTAACTGTACTTCAATTTAAAACAAAAAAAAGGAAAGAAACAGAGGTCCAAAATGGTAGGAAGACGCAGTAGTAGATCAGAAGCAAAGCACTGAGACTCAGACCACTCAGACCACCCTTGTCTAGAGTTCTGTTGTGTCTGAAACGCTGTCCATTTAAGAGTTCACTGTTGGAAGCTCTGCTTTTCCAAATCTGTCCTGGCTTGGGCAGGGCTGCTACATTCAAGAAGAAGGCTGTTTATGACACAAAATTCTATCAAGTAGGGGACAGAGGGCCTCAATTCCTTGGCATAAGGAATGAAAAGTTACGTTATACCAGGGTCTTTATATGCTCCTAAACCCAACTCTGCTTTAGTCCAAGCCCCCAGAGAGAAGAAACATTTCATTGAATGCCTACGTTCACAGCACTTAGCCCAGTACCCAGTACACACAGACAAGGACAAATAATTAAAAAAAAATAATAATAATAAATAAAAGTAGCGACACCTACAGGCAGATGAGGAACCCAGTTGAGCTCTGGCAGGCTCCATTTTCTTTTCTCTTTAACCTCACCTATTGAAGCTCTCTGGAGAAACATCATTGGAATGAAATCAGAAGTGATCAGACTCAGGTTTATAAAGTGGTCCGTTGCGTCCTATCCTTCACCTCCAAGACTAATAAGTAGCAAGATAAACAAGGGCCCAATAGAACTCGCTTTGCTGCTCAATGTATTGTTTAAAAGGGAGAGTTCATGGCCTTTTAGTCTTTTGTTCAGAACTTTTTGTTCTCCTTTGTGAAACCAAGTCAGTCTCCTGAATTTGAGGACAGAGGATGAATAACACACTGTAGAATTATCCAGAAGCCTATAGGACTGTGTGAGTGCCTACGCAACTGCTGACCTTTGTAGAGTTCACACGACCATTATCCTGATTTGGGGGACGTTGGAAACCAACAATGCTCTTAAAGTTATACTCTGACAACTTCTTTGGCTTATTTTGGCTTAGAAAATGTAACCACAGAATTCACTGTCCTCCAAGAACACATATTAGACAAGAAATGGGTCTCTCAGCCCACTCAGAACGGAGCCAGCACTCGCTTACTTCAAACTTGGGAGAACACTCGGTTTATATGAGAAACTGTCAACCCATAAGGGAGTAAAACCTCAACTGGAAAAAAAAACAAAAACAAACAAACCTCAACTGTAGTCCTCTTGTGAGTGAAAAGCGGCTTATGTTTGTGAACCTTCTTATGCACAGAACTGGTGATATTTAGTCAACCGCCAAATGCATCACAATATCAGAGAATGAAGGAGAGTAACCAGGAATGGACAACTAATTTCTCAACTAAATGCAGTCAATTATACTACCGCGATTCCAGTTAACTACCATCAGTCAAGGCAGCAGGTCCCAAATAAGGCGGAGTGTGAAGGCAGCAAGCTTAGGTGGCACGTCCCCTCAAACATGAGATGCTGTTGCAGAGGCCGTGAGGACAGCTGCATGTACTTCCCAGCCCACGGCATCCACGCACTCTAACATCCGTGTTTCTTCAAAGACAGAAGAATGACCTCAGGCCCAGAACAGAAATTAACCTCTGATCACACGAACCCTGGAAGAAGACGTTTGCAGGCCAGAAGGTGAAGCCCATCACGGCTGCTCTACCTCCCGCCTCTGACCCTGCAGCACGGCAGTTTCCCCGGTGACCCTGATCCTGGCTGTGGTTCTAGTACAGGCATTTGTGTTCAATGACTTGTTTACCTTCTAGACTTTTCTGGAGCCCCGCGAGCAGAAGCTGGCCCAAAGGAGGCCTCAGTTACCATCTGCAGAATAGAAGTGACTGCCTCGCCTTCGGGAGCAGGCCAGACGAACTGAAGGATGCTTTTGGAAACCACTTTCAGGAGCTGATCATCCAGCTGGTGCCTCTGCTCACCCCTCCAGCTCCAGTTCCCTCCCCTGAAGCCACCTGCCTCTGGGCCATTCTGCCTCTCATTAGCACTTTTCCTGGAAGCAACCTGGTAGAATTCAAATGACTGCCGGTCTGATGGTAAGAAAAGATAGATAATTCCAAGTGATTCAAGATTCTCTTATGATCTGTAGATTTAAATTGCCCACACCATGCCTCGTGCTCATTAGCATGGGTAGTCGAGATCTTGCTAGAATAGCTATGTTTACTACATGGCAGGTTAAGCAGCAAACAAGCCTACAGGTCTTCACAGACATTCTGTGTGGATAATTTTCTGTAAAGAGTGCCTGAAGCCAAGAAAATACTGCAGATGTAATCCTAAACACAGTAGCTGAAAACATTGGCTCTCAAATTTCACCTATCACTCATGGCTACACTAATAATCACTTATTTAAGCTGACATATTTTCTCCAAGAAACTCCAAAGGCAGTTATCCAGCAAAGGGCCAGAAAACCAGCAGCTTTTACAGAGGGAGAGGTAGGGTCAGAGGGAAACTTCTATAATGTCAAAGGAAAAGATGGAAACTTTCAGTTCTCCTGAGTCATCGCCTGATTGCACAAGGGCTTGCTGCCCTGAGCTATGCTTTCTGCCTGTGCCTGGGGGTGAGGGGGATGACAGGCTTTAATTTCTCAATGATATTTTATTGCAGCAAGTATTCCCACTCTGTGACAGGTCCAACCCAGAAATCAAAGACTCAGCAAGGAGGCTGCATAGTGATTCTTTGGACTTAGAAGCCTTAAGTCCCACTGATCATCCCTGTAATTCACTAATCAGAATAGGTCTGGAGAGAAAACACAAGTCTGAGTAACTCATTGTGTCAAGTTGCAATCTGTGGCAATAAAACCAGAGAAAGGTCATTTTTAAACAAAATAGCTGGCTCTTGCGGTGTGAGGGAAAGCCTCCAGCTGACCTAGTTTGGTGTTGGCGGACATGAAGAGGGGTGGCAGTTCTCAACTTAATACCAAGACCAATCTGATGGCTGGCAATTCAGGCTTAACACTAGCCCTAAAGCTCATCATTTCACATATTTGATCTGTAAGTAAGAAATTTGCGAAGACGCTCTGGGCTGAATGGTTCATGCTTTCATTTATCTAACCCTATTGATCACCTGCCAGGCATTCAGCTAGATGCTGAGGCTACAGCATGAAGCAGCTATATTTTGTAAGTTCACGGTTCTGACCATCCAACACAGGTGGCAAGAGCATGAATTACAGCTAGGTACCTGGCAGAACTGTTCAAAGTCTGTTACAAAGGGTAATAACAAAGGGCTGAAGCTGGGAGAGAAGAAAATATGATCAAATAATCAGGAGAAAAATTGGAAGGATTTGGCAATGTTTAGTGCTCAGGGTAAAAGACAAAAATTAGATAAGAACGGCTTCAAGTTTTGGCTTGCTTGACAGTGGGGTCTCTCCTGGGAGAAAACATGCTAAAGATGATTTAGGGAGGAGAAAAGTCTATGGACAGACTGAGGCTAGGGCTGAACATGTGTCTACACACAGAAGTTTCAACGAGACTCTGGAGCTTAGGTAAGAGATGGTCAGGGCTCTGGGAGCATGTGGGTGTCATCAACATGTCTGTGGTAGTTATACCAAAAGAATGGGTGAAATTAAATTGCTCAGTGTCTGTTGTTGTTTAGTGGCAGACTGAGGCTTTCAGGATTTTGTTGAACTCGCCTGATCGTAAGCCCATAGTAACAGAACCAAGGTCTCAACACAAAGTGGTCTCAGTCAATTGTTGAGTCACTAATGACTCTGTGACCCCATGGACTGCAGTCTGCCAGGCTCCTCTGTCTATGGGATCCAGGCAAGAATATCGCAGTGGGTTGCCTTTTCCTTCTCCAGGGGATCTTCCTGACCCAGGGATTGAACCTCAGTCTCCTGCTTGGTAAGCAGATTCTTTCCCACTGAGCCACCTGGGAAGCCCAACCAGTGTCTGTAGGGGAAATACGACTAGAAGGTTGAGCATTGTATCCTGGGGAGAAGCAACACTTAAGGATAAGAATGAGCAATCAGAATCCACAAAGGATCGCAAGAAGGAACGGTCAAAGAGGCACAGCAGAGTGTCACGTGTGCCAAGTAGGGAGAGAGGTCCAAAGTGGGGTGGCCACTGTGGGCCCGCTCAGCAGCAGGCCCACACGTCCCTGCACCCAGCAGTTAGGGAGGACGGCAGAGACTTCACTGGCGTGAGAGATGAAAGCCAGGTGGAGGGCTGGTGGGTGGACAGGAAGAGAGGGCATAAGAAGCAGTGAGCACGGATCAGTGCCCCCATGCTTGACAGCACACCAGAATCACCCAAGAGCATGCTAAAAAGTCAGTCGCTGAGCCACATTCTGAATCTTTGGAATCAAAATCTCTGAAGAGGAACCAAGGAATCTGCATTTTATCAGGCTCCCCTCCTGATTCTGATACATAGGTTGGTTGGGACAAGGAGACTACTCTTTTAAGACACGAGGCACAAGATGGGATGAGAGAGATGGGCAGGAGTCTGACCGAGATGGGAGAGGGAAGCAGGAGTCAAGACAGGGGAGACTGGAGCATCCTCATCGGTTAGTGTTGGGGGAGAGCAGAGGTCAAGGTGAGGGAAGGAAGAGGCAGGAAGAAGATCCTGGTGATGTTGACTGCTCATCACACGGAGAATTAAACAGAATGCTAGTCCTCCTTTCATTTTCCCTTCCGTTGTTCAGTCGCCCATTCGTGTCCAACTCTGCAATCCCAGGGACTGCAGCGTGCCAGGCTCCCCTGTCCACCCTCCCTTGGAGCTTGCCCAAACTCACGTCCACTGAGTCTGTGATGCCATCCAACCACCTCGAATATAATTTAGCAGGACAAAATTTCTAGCATAGTTACAAGTAACTGAATTCTCTCTGCTACTGTATCTTGATTCATTTCCAGTTACACTAATAAAGAATGACCAGCTTGTAGGAAAAGATCTGGCTGTATTCTCCATGCACATTAATTGGCTCTGCTCGGGAGTGCTACGGTTCTAGGTAGTATCTTATGTAAGAAAAGTTGTACATCCTTTTTCTTGTCACTATTTAAATCCTGGATGTTGGAGAAGCCAAGCTGTTTGAGAGAAGAAGTATGTTTGACTAAATTATGAAAAGAAAATCTGATGCACTTTTCCCCTCAAAAATCTGTGACGGGATTCTTTTGAGAAGAATTCCAGCAGTGCAATGTGCTTGTGGGTGTGTGCGTGTGCATGCCGACGGGCTCTTCTTGTTTCAGGAGATCTGGCTGCTCAGTCACCACTTTAAATAATAGCTCCACACACATGACATCATAATAGTCTCCACAGCAACTGTGAATGATATTACAAACCTGTCTGGGACTAAATGGGAAAGATAAGCAAGCAGACAGGAGTGGGCAATCTCCTAAGCAACAAATGCGCTTTTTCCATGGAAACACCACCTTGTGGAAGAGAAAAGGAAACAGATAATAGACATAGGTACACAATAGTTCCTAAATATAGCATTTCACTAAGCACTCTTGTCAATTGCAATTTAAACACCATTCAACCTATGAGAATAATCACTGGAAGAAAAGCTTCCCCTAGTTTAAAGCTTCCAGAGAAAGAGGGCAGAGGCTTTTTTCTTGAAGTTGGTCACCACGTATCATCACAGCTGCTCACAAAGAGGGCAAATGGGAATGAAGCAAGATAACAGTTAAGAGTTCAGGTTTGCTCCTGCTTTAAGATAACACCAAAGAACGGAAGCCAAACTTAAGAAGCCAGATATATTCCGAGTAGATAATAAGCATTAGAAAAATCTCCTTATGAAGGGAATCATGCTAGTTTTCTTTGAAATAGCAAGCTCCCTCATGAATGGATGATAAAATGCATATTCTGAGAATTATTTTTAAACCATTTTAGGGAATAACTTCCTCAACTGCCAATGACTGTGTGCAAACACATTTAGTCACCAAGTCATGCCCAACTCTTTTGCAACCCCGTGGACTGTAGCCCGCCAGGCTCTACATGGGATTTTCCAGGGAAGAATACTGACGTGGGATACCATTTCCTTCTCTAGGGGATCTTCTCGACCTAGGGACTGAACCGATCTCTCTTGCATCTCTTGCTTTGGCAGGCAGACTCTTTACCACTAAGCCACCTGGGAAGCCCTGCTGACTGCACTATGCAGAAGCTGGCCCACTGTGCACAATCACTTGCCATGCTTGGGCATCAGTACCTGAGCTATCCCACTCAAGGACCAGAAGAAGGAGACTGTATCATCCGGCGAGTCATGTGAGAGATGGTGGCTATAGGAGAAAACGTTCCCAGGACACAGTAGATGTCAGGCTGTGGTTCAGACCCACCAACTGACTCCAAAGCCCCCGGCTCTGTTCTCGAGGTTCTGTGGCTCACTTACACAGCTGTTCACACCTACCTTTTCCTAGGGTCCTGTCATGATTAATGTCAACTCAAGTTTGTAATGTCGTCACCCTGATTATCAATGGTGTATACCTTTTGCTCTCTACAATCACTGACTATTAGAGGAAAGGGAAACTTCAAGAGACCCTGTCCAAGGATCTCTTTTCACTGCTCAGGAAACAAAGTCCAAAGAGTCAGTTTCTTCCACAGAACTGAGTTTTGAGTGACAGTCTTTTCTGGTTCTTGAACCCCAGCTTCTCCCTACTACACCTCCATGACCTAACCCTTGTTATTGTTGATAAGTTATTTTCCTAAATGGGCTTCTTTATCATGTCTTCCTTTCCCTTGCTTTGCCTCTACCAACTATAAATTTCTGGAGATTTAGGAGACATTTTATACTATAAAAGCTTAAATCTCAGGGACTTGTTTCACAAAGGACTCCTTTTGTCTCTATTAACTGCTATAAACGAGACTTTCAAAAGAGCCAGCTGCCTTTTTCCATTCCTCCCCAGCCCAATCATAAAGTCGTACATTTTTAGGTTGTATTTATCATCTCTGATGTAATAGAACCTTCACCTATGAATCAAGCCATCGACCTTATTTGCTCATACTGGGCCACTGAAATCATTGCTTGTCTTCCTTACTAACCTTTATATAAAAGGTCTCTTTCATTAATCTGCAAGAACAATGATTAATGTTAACATGAGTTACATGCATATCAAAGAAGACCCCAATGCCTTGACAACATTCAATTTCCTCTGAAGACCTTTAAAAAGTGAGATGGCTGTAGATTACCCATCGCTAATAAATGAGAATTTGCAGGCTGATTAAAATTCACAGGGAGAGGCAGTCTGTCTATTTCAACAAAGTTGCAGCTTCATTAGTAAAATTCACTCATTTTTTTCTTAACTGTATGTCACTGGGTGGCTTGAAAGTATAGCTGAATGAGATGGCTCTTACTGGGATGAAGAGCCTTAGTGACTGGGCTCCCCCATACCAGAACAAGAACCATGCATAGTTCATGAGAATTAAAGTAAGCAACCGTGATAGCCTGGAGGCCCAGTGGAGTGGAGCATATCTGCCCCGACAGCCCCGGGGCAGCCACCCCATTTACCCCACACCCTCCTTGATGCCTTATTAGACAGAGGAGAAAACCCAAACCTCTTCACAATCACCCTAGTTACCCGTCCCTTCTCTGTCAAGACAAAGTTCTAGAACTACTTGTCATTCATTCTGGAGCTGGCATCTATGAGAAACTTTAGAGTCCTCTGGGAGATAATCCTTGGCTCCAAAAGGACCCAAGTGAGTATCAGAAGCAGAAGCCACAGAGTCATTTGACAAATGAACTCATTAAGGAAAGCATCAGTTTCATTTTTGGAAGAATCCCCAAATTGGGATATGTCACGGCAATGTCAAACTCTCTTTTCGTTGGTCTAAAATATCTTTCTGCTTAGCCAAAAAAATGATGCACATAAATTCTTTTCCTTGTAACTCTCTAATCTAAAAGGGCCCAGCATATTATTTCTTTAAATTCCCTGATGAAATCAGGGAAATTATATCAGGTTACCAAAAGAAATCTTAACTTTCGAAACTATTACCTCAATCTTTTTTCTTTGAACTTTCAATAACAATAATGTAGGCAAGTCCAATACCAGTGTCTTTCTTCAGTTGGAAAGAAAAACAACCTTGGATAAATCCCAAGTTAGACTCTGGGGCTACTCCAGGGGCAACAATAAAAGGAGTTTTCCAGAGTAACACTTGGTCGTTTACCAAACCTCAGGCATCCTCCAGCTAACCCTCCATTAGGATGTCATTTGTTTGGTTCCCTTCAAAGAGCTGGCTACTTTCTTGCATTTTTCTGAAAACAAGGAGTTGTCTGTGGAAATGATTTTGTCAGGCAATTTGGCAAGTCACTTACAATACTCATCAATTTCAGTACTTTAATTAAACCCAGGAAGTCCCTGTGCCGATCATGAGCCTCCTCTCTGGGTTGCAGTTTATCTCTGCCTTCAGCAGGACCCGGTGCTTTAAAGCGGTGTGGAATCCCAGGCCTGGGGTCAGCTAAGTATGTCTCAGGATTTGGGCAAAACTGACTAATCTGATTAAAAAAAAAAAAAAAGTGAGGGACAGATCCTGGGTTTACTGACTTCAGGGCCGACAATCTGCCCACCCTGCCTCACTCCCATGGAGCATCAGATGAGACTCGGGAAACTAAAGAGTCAGCATGGTGTCTGAGCATACTCAGCTGCTGAGCTTGACGTCTTTCTCTCTGGGTTATCCGTCTGAGTTTGTGGGGGCTCCAGCTGACACTGTGATTGTAGAGAGCGTTGAGAGGCTCGTTTTGCTGGCCTCGGGTGTCATTCCTGGTAAGGACAGCCACTGTCTTGAGAAGAGGGAGCTGAAACACGGATTAATGTCATCCGAAAGGAATGCCTTCAAGGCCACAGCATCTGACAGCCCCTGAATAAGCTGGGCGGCCCATGGTTTCCCCACAGGACGGCTCCTCTAGGCACTGTCAGAGACTAAACCAATAAAGGAAGATAAATGCAGAAACAAAGGTACTGTACAGGCATAAAGTGAAAGTCACCAGAGCAAGCAGCTTATGCAGTCATAGTACTGTATTTAAGAAAAATGTGGTGTGGGCAGCCACATAGCATGAAACCAATCTCATTCTCTCACCCCTGCATCTACCAAATCTCCTTCTCAGCTAATAGCTCCATATCTACCCTTATAGGCTGAGTTGTGTTTCCCCAAAAGCATACCTTGGGTTTCTACCCCCTCCCCCAGTGTCTCAGAATGTGATCTGATTGGAAGAGAGAGGTTTTCAGAGGTTCTCAAGATAAAACAAGGTCATTAGGATGAGTCCTGATCAAATAAGGGGTCTTCCCTGGTGGCTCAGTGGTAAAGAATCCACGTGCCAATGCAGGAGATGTGGGTTTGATTTCTCAGTTGGGAAGGAAATGATCCCCTGGAGAAGGAAATGGCAAGCCACTCCAGTATTCTTGCCTGGAAAATCCCATGGACAGAGGAGCCTGGTGGGCTGCAGACCATAGGGTCGCAAAAGAGTTGGACAAGACTTAGCAGCTAAACAACAATAGACCCCGTAAGACTGGTATCCTTAGAAAAGGGGAGTGAACCAACTTCATCTAATAATTCAAATCCCACATCTGTGGAATCTTCTGAACTCTGTGTACATAATCACATTGTCTGCATAGGAAGGGCTATATTTCTGCCTTTCCCATTCATTTTGCCTTTTGTTCCCTTGATTTATTTCCCTGGCTGGGGCTTTCAGTACAATGTAGGAGAGACTTGGTGTTGGGGGTATCATTGTCTCTTCCCCAGTCTTTCAGGAAAACTTTCAAAATTTCACCATTAATTGTGCTCTCTGTAGATTTTTATTATTTTTGGCAAATTGTTATCTTAGTAAGGAAGTTTCCTCTTACTATTAGTTAACTACGTGATTCGAGGATTTCTTTTTTTTCCCTCGTTTGGTCATGAATGGCTACTAAAATTTGTCAAATGTTGTACTCCACCTACTGAACTTATGACTTTTCTCCATTACTGTCTTGATTTGGTAAACTTCACTGACTAATTTTCTAATGTTAAACCAACATTGATTCCCTACCGAGTCCAGTTTGATCATGATGTATTATCTTTTCTTTATATTGCTGGGCCAGTTTGCTAATAGTTTGTTGGAATTTTTGTACTATTATCCTAGAGTGATTTACCTATAATTTTCTTTTTTTGCAATGGTTTGTAAAATGGAGACCTTTAACACAATCTATTGTGTTGTTCTTAGGATTAAATGTGAAAATATATGTGACAAAAACGGGGGAGTGACAGCTGGATATAGGGAGAGACATGCATGTCGTTTAGTCACTCGGTAGTGTCTGACAGCTTGCAGCCCCATGGGCTGCAGCACGCCAGGCTTCCCTGTCCTTCACCAGCTCCCAGCGTTTGCTCAAACTTATGTCCATTGAGACACGCACAGAGGAATGAAGATGTGGAGAGACGAGGGAGACAACGGCCATCCGCAAACCAAAGGGAAATGCTCTGAATGGATTCTGTCTTAACAGCTTGGCAGACTCCATGATTTCAGACTTTCAGCCTCTGGCACTCCTGGACAACACACGTCTGTTTAAGGCATCTAGTTGGTGGTACTTTCAACAGCAGCCCTAGCAAAGAAAAACTCCCACCAAGCCAGACACTGACATTCCCTCTCTCTCTCTCTCTCTTGACCTAATAGCCCAGTGGTGCTTGGTCCACTAATTCTTAATATTTTCAGAATCTGTTCATTTTTCTCCACCCTATTGTTTGACCTTAGTTTGGACCACCATGATCCTTCATGTGGGTCCCCACCAGAGGCTTCCAGCTGGTTGGTAGGCCTCCAACCTCAGCATCCTCCATTTCTCTTTGTTGCCAAGGTGGTCTCAATGCAAACGGTTTCTAAACCTTCACCACACACCTCATGGCATCAGGGTAGAGAAAGTATGCTTAGCCTATACAGGCCAGACCCTTCAGGACTGCACCCAGTAAGCTTCTCCAAGATTTTTATCTTGCTAATTTCCCCTCTCTCAAAGTCATGACTCACTGGATTTCCTAGAACTGCCAGGCTTCCCGTCTCTACACATTTGTTGCTGTTCTCTCTGCAGGGGACATCCCTCTTCTGGCTCTTTACCTGGCAAAATACTGCCCAACCACAGCTGGCTATTACCACTTCTGAAGGCTTCTCTGGGAAGCCTTCTCTCATCCCAGGAGGGCTTTGCTCCTTTCTTAAACTTCCTCCATAGTTGCATGGCTCCACCAAAAGACTTGCTATGTTGCTCATTAATCGCGTCTGACCTCTGAGCAACTTAGGAGCAGAGGCCACGTCTTGCTTGCTCTCCTACCCTTGCTTGTTGAGTGTCTAGCCTAGTGAGCCCCTACTTAGAACTTCATATGTATCTGTTTATGGGGTAAAAGTTTTGCTATTTAAAAGCAGATGATACCAATGCTATAACACTGTAAATGCTGCAATTTAAAAAGCCATCACAGTAGCCACCCCCATCCCAGTTTAGCATCCTTTATACAGCAGTGAATAAGCAAGAGATTCTCTTGTCTTCCTACGATACTGATACAGTAATCTCTCAGTTGTTTCCAGAAACATGAGTTCACATATCCTCTGCCAAGCCATCTGATTTAAGACTAACAGGACCAATCCAATTTAAGTCAGTCTGAAGCGATTCTCTAAGCACACACGTGCAGTGGGCACTGCTGATATGTCGCACATCAAGGAAGGGACTGAAGCAGTTGGGAGTAAGGAGGGCAGCTGGGATGGCAAAGACTAGAAATACCAAAGTAGGCCACAAGGGCCCTGTTTCCTGCGTGAGGTCACACATCATTGTGAGTTTACAGATCACTGGGGCAGGCACATGTCCTTCTCTGCAGGAAGCTGTTACATCGAACGAGGTAAGGCAGACAGAAATATTCTGTGTTCGTGTTCTTTTCTGAGTTTTTAAGACGAAGTCAGGGCTGAACTCTAAGGCTTTTAAGAGTAAAGAGTGAAAGGCACTCAGCACTCAGACATGCCTGGGGTCAGCCCTGTAATGGGAGGTGGTGTCCTGAATCCAAACTTGCTGGGAGGCCACCTTGGGAGGGACTCTCGGTCAGTGACTGATCATGGAACCACAGGGAACACGGCCAGAATCCTTTAAGAGGAAGCTCGTTCACACGGAAGAGGAGGACATGAGGTTGCTTTTGCAACCAAGTTTCTTACAGGGAGTCTCAGGGAAGGAGCGCATCATTTCAAGCAGAAGATTTAAACTCCCTTTTATTAACCTCTGTGGCTTCACTGTAAAACTAGTAGGGGTCAGAGGAGAGCCCTGCATGGCCCTGCACTCGAGAGGCCCTCTTTTCTCTACTTTCAGTTGATTGTTCACTACTTCTTCCTAAAACCTCATGAAAACAGGTCAGGTGTGACCTCTGATGTGTGATGCTTCCGCTCGAAGGTTGATACAGAAATACACACAGCGTGTCTGTTTCTTATCACAAGGGAAAGCCTCGCATGCTCCCCAGAAGTCACAGCTGAGGAGGCAGCAATGATGGATTCACAGTCAGAATCACTCAACAGTGGCATCACCCTCTATCTCTCTATCTGCCTTGTAAACATGGGCTGCTGTACATACTCTACTGCCCCCAAAGAACTGCTCAGCAAGAGATTATTGGGAATATTGTCTAGGATCAATAACCAACATAGAGTATGAAAATAACTGCACTGATAAGAGAAACCAATCTCAGGACAAAGATCCCACAAAGGTCCATCTAGCCAAAACTATAGTTTTTGCAGTAGTCAATGAATTGGCGTGAGAGTTGGACGATAAAGAAGGCTGAGTGCCAAAGAATTGATGCTTTTGAACTGTGGTGTTGGAGAAGACTCCTAAGAGTCCCTTGGACTGCAAGAGGATCCAATCAATCAATCCTAAAGGAAATCAGTCCTGAATATTCTTTGGAAAGATTAATGCTGAAGTTGAAGCTCCAATAGTCTGGCCAAATGATATAAAGAGCCGATTCATTAGAAAAGACCCTGATGCTGGGAAAGACTGGGGGCAGAGGAGAAGGGAGCAACAGAGGATGAGATGGTTGGATGGCATCATTGACTCAGTTGGATATGAGTTTGAGCAAATTCAGGGAGACAGTGAAGGACAGGGAAGCCTGGCATGCTGCAGTCCATGGGATCACAAAGAGTCAGACACAACTGAGCGCCTGAACAACTATCTCAGGAACTCTTCCATAATTATATTCCACAAAAATTTAAGGTGCTGTATGCTAATGGTGAGAGCAGAACTCTTACCAACGATGGGGTATGTCCATGATGAGCCACTAAGTGTAGGTCTAAAACTTGAATATATTAGAATCCTCTGGGTTGCTAAAATGTGTCTCTACTCAGAGTTACCATGCCTAAATCTGATTTTTAAACAGAAATCCCAAGGGTTTCTGACAGAGAGGTTCTGCTGATCCAGTCATAAGAAACAACTCTGAATATTTATACAGCATGGGTTTGGCTATAGGCTCATATAACTTTCATGTCATTCTTATAGGAATACAAGCAATTCAAAGGACAGACTTTAGAAATCATGAACATTCAGAGAACAGCACAGAAATACAAAGATAAGCCTTTAAGGTAAAAGGATAAGTAGAAGAACCATCCTGATCATCGATGGTAAAGGAAACAAGATGGTCATGAGCTGTCTGCACTGTGGAAATTAATGATGCACCAGCATTTGGAGGACAGAGCCAGATCACACAGGGACGCTTTTGCCAAGTGTCCTGTGGGTGATTCTTTCCATCCTCCCCAAAGAACTGATCTGGTTAGAGGAGGTTCAAAATTTCAAGGAGGAATATTAGGGAATGAAATGAAATACAAACCTCAAGCATAAGCAAGAAGCTTTGGTGATTTAATCTATTTATGTTCATCTTAATATTAATTTTTATTTTTCCTCAGCTTCTTACACAAGATAAAATTTCTTCTGCTACCTCCATTTCTGTTTGGATACTCTTGATTCCCTGATGAACCCAGAGCATTTGCAAATATATTTCCCCTGGTTGACTGGGAAGAGATTTTCAGGGACAAGAGGAAGAGCTAAATTTTGTAGTCAAGTTAGAAAGCAGTTTCCAAGGCCAAGCCTTGCTTTAGGATGGTACTTGTTATGGACTATGTTTGTGTTCCTTCCAAATTCATGTTGAAACCCCAGTGGCCAACGTGCTTCCTGGAGATGAGGCCTTTAGGGAGGCAATTAGGTCATGAGGGTGGAGTCCTCATGACAGGATTATGTCCTTATGAAAAATAGCCTCTTGGGGCTTCCCTGGCAGCCCAGTGGTTAAGGCTCTGCATTTCCTAGGTAGGGGGCATAGGTCCAATTCTTGGTCAGGGAACTGCCTCCACATGCCACATGGTATGGCTAAAAAAAAGCCTCTCCCTGCTCTCCATCCTGTGAGGACACAGTGAGAGGGTGGCTGTCTGCAAACGAAGAAGAGAGCTCTCACTGGACGCGGGATCAGTTAGCACGCTCTTCTTGGTCTTCCAGCCTCTAGAACATGGACTTCCAGAATAAGTGTCCGTTGTTTCAGCCATCAAGGTAACAGTATTTTGTTAGAGCAGCCTAAAAGACTAAGGCAGTGACAGAGGAAACAAAAAATGGCACAAAAATTTAAAAAACAGTCTTTTAAGGAAATAAGCATACTGATTAAAAACTTCGATTAAAAATGTGAACTGCAAGAATTTTTAAAAGTAATGGTATGTTGAGAGTGTACTAAATAAAAGAAATCAACTAAAATTTCCCCTCACTAGCTAAGGAGGTAATATGATTGAATTTGGTTAAAAAGTAAAGCTAAGCTAATTTGGTACAGGAAGCTACTGAAGAGAAAGGTGAAAAAAAAATGAGGCTTAAGTTAATATAAAATTTATACTACTGAGATTCCTGTGTCAAAGTACACTCCATAGAAGAACTTGGGAAAATATCAACAAGGAGACGGAAGACTTGAACAGCACTATAAACTAGCTATCACTCAGCAACAAATTACGTATTCTCAAGAACAAATGGAACAGACAAGACATAAGCCAAGACCCAATACATTTAAAAATATTAAATCACGCAAAATGTATTCTCTGATCACAATGAAATGAAGCTAGAAACCAACAATAAACAGACACTTTGGAATTCCTAATGTGTGTGGAAATTAAATGCAGTCCTAAATGACCCATTAGTCAATGGAGAAAGCATAAGGGAAATTAGAAACACTTTGAGATAAATGAAACCAGAAGTACAACATACCAAAACTCAAGAAGGTGAAAGTGTTAGTTGCTCAGTCATGTTCGACTCTTTGCAGCCCATGGACTGTGGCACACCAGGCTCCTCTGTCCATGGGATTCTCCAGACTAGAACACTGGAGTGGGCTGCCATTCCCTTCTCCAGGGGATCTTCCTGACCCAGGAATCAAACTCTGGTCTTCCGCATTACAGATGGATTCCTTACTGTCTGAGCCACAGGGGAAGCCTACAGGTGTCCTTACCCTAGGTGGGACTTATGAGATGCAGCTAAATTAGTGCTTGAAGGGAAATTTATAGTTGTGCATGACCGTGGTTAAAATAAGTAAAAATTTCAAATCAATAACCTAAACTTCTACTATAAGGAGTTGGAAAAAGAAGAGAAATCTAAGCAGAAAGCAAGTAAAAAGAAGGAAATAACAAAGAAGATAGTAGAACATAAAAATAAATCTATAATAGAGGTTGAATTAATAACAATTAATTTTAAAAAATCTTCCCTGAAATAAAAGACCAAATACAGATGGCTTCATTGGTGAATTCTACCAAATATTTAAACATGAATTAATTTCAAATCTTCACAAACTCTTCCCAAAAATATGGGAAGAGGGAATACTTCCCAACTGATTACAGACTATTATCTTGATGCCAAAACTATAATAATAAAAGAATAGACCCATATCTTTTATATATGCAAAACTTCTCAACAAAACACTGGCAAACTGAATCAAGCAGTGTCTAAAGGGGATTATCATGTTGAGCTGGGATTTATTCCAGGAATAGAAGATTGGTTTGATCTGATAATCGATTAATATAATATACTATTTCAATAGATTAAAGAACAAAAAGCACATGACTATACTAACAGATTCAGAAAAGTGTTTGACATATTCCACACCCCTTTCATCAGTAGAACAATAAACAACTTAGGAATATTAGGGCCCTTCCTAAATTGATAAAAGGCATCCAAACAATCCCCAGGGCTAACATAATACATAAAGATTGGATGCTTTCTAAGTTCAGGAACAAGACAAGGATGTATGTTCTTTAATTCAACATTGTACTGAAGCTTCTAGCCAGGGCAATTAGCCAAGAAAAAGAAATAACTGACATCAAGTTTGGAAAAGAAGAAATAAAACTACGTGTATTTGTAGATGACATGATCTTGTGTATAGAAAACTCTAAGGAATACACAAAGAAACATTAGAGCTGATGAGTTCAGCAAGGCTATAGGGTCCAAGACAAAACACAAAAATATCAACTGAATTTATATGCACTAGTCCTCTTGCCTGGGAAATCCCATGGGCGAAGGAGCCTGGTGGGCTGCAGTCCACGGGGTCGCTAGGAGTCGGGCACGACAGTGACTTCACTTTCACTTTTCACTTTCATGCATTGGAGAAGGAAATGGCAACCCACTCCAGTGTTCTTGCCTGGAGAATTCCAGGGACGAGGGAGCCTGGTGGGCTGCGTCTATGGGTCGCACAGAGTTGGACACGACTGAAGCGACTTAGCAGCAGCAACAGCAGCAATGAACAATCCAAAATTAAGAAAGTAATTATATATGCGATAGCATCAAAATAGTGAAATCCTTGGAAATCAACAAGTGCACAACTTCTATTCTGAAAACTAAGAAGTGTTGTTAAAGGAAGCTAAAGAAAACAAATAAATGGAAAGATATCCTTAATACATAGATCACAAGACTAAATGCTATTAAGATGGCAATACTCCCCAGTCTGACCTAAGGATTCATACAATATCCATCAAAATCCCAGTTATTATTGTTGGTTGTTGTTGTTTTTAATTAACAGACTGATACTAGAAATTCACATGGAAGTGCAAGGGACAAAACAGCCAAAACTATCCAGAAAAAGAAGAAAAATCATGGATGAGTCACTCTTGCTGATTTCAAAGTTTACTATCTAGCTACAATAATCAAAACAGTGTGGCACTAGCCTTAAGATAGGTGTACAATTCTGTGGACCAGAACTGAGAGTACAGAACTAAACCCTTCCATTCGTGATCAACTGATTTTCAATAAAGAAGCCAAGACAACTCAAAGGAACAGTGTATACAACAAATGCTTCTGGGACAACTGAATGTGTTGTTGTTGCTGAGTTGTTATGTTCAACCCTCTGAGATCCCATGGACTGTAGCACTCCAGACTCCTCTGTTCACCATCTCCCAGAGCCTGCTCCAACTCACATCCATTGAGTTGGTGATGCTATCTCAGTATTCTTGCATGGAGAACCCCAGGGACAGTATGAAAAGGAACAACTGAGTATCTACATGAAAATGATGAAAGTTGAATCTCTATTCCCATTATAACCAAAAAAAAAAAAAAGACTGAAAATAAATCATAGACCTAAATGCTAAAACTATGTAACTCCTGGAAGAAAATATAGGGTTACATCTTCATGACCTTGGATTAGGTAAAGTCTTCCTAGATACAACATCAAAGAACATGTGACAAAAGTAAAAAGATAAATTTAAGTTTTTACAATTTTAAACTTTTGCTGTTCAGACTATCATCAAGGAGGTGAAAAGATAATCCATTGATTAGGAGAAAACATTCGCAAATCATCTACCTGATAAAGAACGTGCATCCAGAATATCTAAAGAACTCTTACAATTCAACAGTAAAACGACAAACAACCCAATTAAAAATGCCAAAGAATCTAAATGGACATTTCTCCAAGGAAGAAATGTCTATCCTCAGTGAGCACGTGGAAAGACAGCTGACATCATTAGCCAAAGGGAAATGTAAGTAATAGCCACAGTGAGGCTCTGCTTCCAATTCAGCAGGATGGCTAGACTATCAACAGACAAAGGCAGGCCATGGTGAGGAGGTTAAGTGCTTGCAGGGAGGCCAGACGGCAGAGAGCTTTTAGAAAACAATCTAGCGATTACTCAAAACGATGAGCGAAAATGAAGCACAGGACCACATCCACTCCTAGGTATATTCCTAGAAGAAGTGGCAATATATAGTCAGTCATATAAAAACTTATATATGGATTATTCCTAACAACCAGAAAGTAGAAAAGTCCAAATGTCTGTCAACTGATGAAAGGACATACAAAATATTCCACATGATGCAATGTTATCCTGCAATAAAAAAATGAAAAACTGTTACAAACTGCAACACAGATGATCCTTGAAAACATTATACTAAGTGAAGAAAGCTGGTCATAAAAACAATACATTATATGGTATAACTATTTATTGGTACATGACATGTCTGGAGTAGGGAAACATATAAAGACAGAAAGTTGGTCTGTGGTTGCGGGAGTGTGGGAGGCTGTGAGGCTGGTGGGGAAAGACTGATAACGGGTGCAGGGTTTGTTTCTGGGCTGATGAAAATGGTTTAAAATTAGCTGTGCTGATGAGTGTACAATTGTCAATCCACTTAAAATGACAGCATTGTACAACTTAAAAATAAGCAAAGAAGTATTTCATTACTCATTGATTCCTATGTGCTTCTCAGTAAAGCTGTCTGACACTTTGATGAAGGAGCTTCTTAGGGGTAAGCTGCCTCATTCTCCTTTGCCAGTTCCCAAACAGATGCTGAAAGATGAGTCTGGAGAGTAACCTAGAGGAGGAACGAGAGAAATGTTCCCTGATCCTCAAATATGAATATGTGTGTGTGTGATGTGCTCATTCGATTTTTAAAAATGAATACTGAAATATAATGAAATAAAAAGGAGTTAGAAGCATGTTTCCCCTTCCTATTGCTTTTTAAATCAATCTAAAGTTAGCTTAGAAGTTAATTGCATTATTTTAGAACAGTTCATTTTTTTACACCTAATTGCTTTTGAACTCAATATTTTCATCCTCAAAAAGGTGTTTTAAATGAACTCTCTGGTTTTCTTAAGTCCTAAATAGAAAACTTAGAGAACTCCACAAATGAGGAAAAGGAAGAGGTTAAGAAGTAACAGCTGTGAGTGACCTACTCCTAACCAAAGAAGTACAAGAGACATCATTCCAGAAACATATATGTTAAGACCAACAACATAGAAACGAGGCACACAGGCCTATCAAACTCCAGCACGAGCTGCAGGGAGTGCTGGCCTTAGAACCCAAGAAGGTGACCCTGAGGTTTGATAAGAGCTATGATTTTCATCTTAAGAACTTTAGAGACTCCAAATATAGGAGCTGATCTCAGTAGAGTAAGTACAGTGTACTCCATGACCCCATGCTACTTTTTAAGCTTTGTTAGTCTCTCCCACAGAAGAGCTATATAAAAAGATCTTCATGCCCCAGATAACACGATGGTGTGATCACTCACCTAGAGCCAGACATCCTGGAATGTGAAGTCAAGTGGGCCTTAGAAAGTATCACTATGAATAAAGCTAGTGGAGCTGATGGAATCCCAGTTGAGCTATTTTAAATCCTAAAAGACAATGCTGTGAAAGTGCTTCACTCAATACGCCAGCAAATTTGGAAATGCAACAGTGAACACAGAAGTTAGTTTTCATTCCAATCCCAAAGAAAGGCAATGCCAAAAAATGCTCAAACTACTGCACAATTGCACTCATCTCACATGCTAGTAAAGTAATGCTCAAAATTCTCCAAGCCAGGCTTTAGCAATACGTGAACCGTGAACTTCCAGATGTTCAAGCTGGTTTTAGAAAAGGCAGAAGAACCAGAGATCAAATCGCCAACATCCGCTGGATCATCGAAAAAGCAAGAGAGTTCCAGAAAAACATCTATTTCTGCTTTATTGACTATGCCAAAGCCTTTGATTGTGTGGATCACATCAAACTCTGGAAAATTCTGAAAGAGAGGGAAATACCAGACCACCTGACTTGCCTCTTCAGAAATCTGTATGCAGGTCAAGAAGCAACAGTTAGAACTGAACATGGAACAACAGACTGGTTCTAAACAGGAAAAGGAGTACGTCAAGACTGTATATCGTCACCCTGCTTATTTAACTCACATGCAGAGCATATCATGAGAAACGCTGGGCTGGATGAAGCACAAGTTGGAATCGATTGCCGGGAGAAATAGCAATCACCTCAGATATGCAGATGATACCACCCTTATGGCAGAAAGCAAAGAAGAACTAAAGAGCCTCTTGATGAAAATGAAAGAGAGTGAAAAACCTGGCTTAAAGCTCAACATTCAGAAAACTAAGATCATGGCATCTAGTCCCATCACTCTCTGGCAAATAGATGGGGAGGAAACAGTGACAGACTTTACTTTTGGGGGCTCCAAAATCACAGATGGTGACTACAGCCATGAAATTAAAAACACTTGCTCCTTGGAAGAAAAGTTATGGCCAACCTAGAGAGCCTGTTAAAAAGCAGAGACATTACTTTGCCAACAAACGTCCATCTAGTCAAAGCTATGGTTTTTCCAGTAGTCAAGTATGGATGTGAGACTTGGACTATAAAGAAAGCTGAGCACCAAAGAATTGATGCTTTTGAACTGTGGTGTTGGAGAAGACTCTTGAGAGTCCCTTGGGCTGCAAGGAGATCCAACCAGTCCATCCTCAAGGAGATCAGTCCTAGCTGTTCATTGGAAGGACTAAAGCTGAAACTCCAATACTTTGGCTGCTTGATGTGAAGAACTGACTCATTTGAAACGACCCTGATTCTGGGAAAGACTGAAGGCAGGAGGAGAAGGGGACGACAGAGGATGAGATGGTTGGATGGCATTACTGACTCAATGGACATGAGTCTGAGTAAACTCCAGTGTTGGTAATGGACAGGGAGGCCTGGCATGCTATAGTCCATTGGATTGCAAAGAGTCGGACACAACTGAGTGACTGAACTGAACTGAACTGAGTCTCTCCCTCCCAGCACCTGCATAATACACATTCACATTTAACGGAAGCATCACTATTTCTCCCTTACTGCCTACCTTTGTGCCTTTGCTCATACACTTCCTTCTGCCTAGAGTGCCCTCTCAGGGTTTTATCCTCACCTATCAAAACCACAGACATCTACAAATGAATCTATTCACAAAACAGAGACAGACTCACAGGCACAGAGAACAGACTTGTGGTTACCAAGGAGGTTACCACGGGGGAGAGAGGGATGAATTCGCATTTGGGTTTAGTAGATGCAAGCTATTACAGATCAAAGGGATCAACATCAAGGTCCTACTCTATAGCACAGGAAACTATAGTCAATTTCCTGAGATAAACCTAATGGAACAGAATATAAAGAAAAATGTGTATATGTGTAAAACTGAATCACCTTGATCTACAACAGAAATTAACACATAACTGTGAATCAGCTACATACTTTAATCAGAAGTAAAAAAAAAAACCTGCTGCCCTCATTCCAGGTCCATCTGCGATGCCACTGTCTCTCAGGCAGTGTCTCCTGATTTCTCCAACTGGGGCCACCTTTCCAGCCTGTGAACTGCACACCGCACTTCCTTAGAACATCTCTAATTTAATTTCATACCACAAAAAGTATGCATTTAAATTGTCCCTTCACTAGAATTTAAGTTAACTAGAGGTTTTGCTTCCGAACAGGCACTGAGACATTTATGCAACAAGAAAGGATGCCGTCGTTTCTCTCTGCCTCCATCGAGGTCCCTTCTCTTCAGCCAGCCTTTATCAATTCAGTTCCCCATGTCAAGACAAGCCTTCTGACAGAGCTGCGTATAAATCCTGGCTTAATTCAGATAAAAGAAGTCCCTGCTCTCATTTCTTTCTGTTTTTCTTCTGTGTCTTTTTTTCCCTGCTGTGTCTATGTTCCCTAATTAACCAGCTCGCAAAGCCCTGCTATAGTATGCAGCTTTCTTCCGTTTCTCTAATTGAGGAAAAAAAAAAAAAAAAAAAAACAACAACAACCAAAAAAACCCATTTGTAAAAGTGATAAAGTGGATTCCTATCACTCTCATTATCAGGTACAGATTCAGAGTCAGTTTGGGGGCTTTTGTAGGGGTGGGATAGGGAGATAAGTAACCAGTTGTCATTTTTATGGTTATTCTAGGACAAAGAGAAAAAAATGGTTTAGTGTAAAATCAAAATGTTTTTGTACAGAATACTTTAACAAGTAAAGCAAGGGAAGAAAGATGTGGAGATGGTCTTATTTTTGGTTAACTCTAAATATAGGAGGGATTCCCTGGTGGCTCAGACGGTAACGCGTCTGCCTGCAATGCAGGAGACCTGGGTTCAATTCCTGGGTCGGGAAGATCCCCTGGAGAAGGCAATGGCAAACTACTCCAGCACTCTTGCCTGGAAAATCCCATGGATGGAGGAGCCTGATAGGCTGCAATCCATGGGGCCGCAAAGAGTGGGACACGACTGAGCGACTTCCCTTTCACTTTCTACATACAGGCGAGCAGTGAAACAGCTACTATTGAGTGCCCCCAAGGTGCCCGCACGTGTGTGCATGCTAAGCTGCTTCAGTCGTGTCCGGCTCTTTGTGACATTCTGGATGGTCACCCACCAGGCTCCTCTGTCCAGGTAAGACTACTGGGAGGGGTGGCCATGCCCGTCTCCAGGGGGTCTTCCCCGACCAAGAGATTGGATTCAGGTGTCCTGCTTGGCAAGCAACTTCTTTACCGCTGAGCCACCCCGGGCGGCCCCCGTGTGTCTAGTACTGTGTCAGTTAACCAACTTTCGTGTACTATCTCTTCTGGCCTTCAAACTACCCTATGCAGTACGTCCTATCTCCCCCATGCTGCAGGTGAGGAAACTGAGACACTGCAGGTAAGACGCCGTGTTAGGGGCCTCATAGCGAGAGCAGACGGGCAGGTGCCCTCACACAGTCTCAGCCCCTCTCGCCTTCTTTCTTCTGCGGGATAGGGCTGTTTGGCCCTTGGGGTCTCCTCCTGAAGGATCTCTGTTGATGCCACTGCAACTGGATCTCTCTCCTCCTCCCATTATTCCTATACCACCTTGTGGCTCAGCTGGTAAAGAATGCCAGAGACCTGGGTTCAATCCCTGGGATGGGAAGATCCCCTGGAGAAGAGAACAGCTACCCACTCCAGTATTCTGGCCTGGAGAATTCCATGGACTGTGTAGTCCATGAGGTCGCAGAGTCGGACAAGACTGAGCAACTTTAGGGGCTTCCCTCATAGCTTAGTTGGTAAAGAATGCACCTGCAATGCAGGAGACCCTGGTTTGATTCCTGACTCAGGAAGATCCACTGGAGAAGGGATAGGCTACCTACTGCAGTTCTTGGGCTTCCCTTGTGACTCAGCTGGTAAAGAATCTGCCTGCAATGCAGGAGACCTGGGTTCGATCCCTGGGTTGGGAAGATCCCCTGGAGAAAGGAAAGGCTACCCACTCCAGTATTCTGGCCTGGAGAATTCCATGGACTGTATAGTCCATGGGGTTGCAAAGAGTTGGACAAGAATGAGTGACTTTCACGTTCACTCTTACCAGTGTATATTAAGAAACTTCAGAAAGAAGACAGTCGTTCAATAATCTTATGTGGCCATCTGCTAATTCTTCATTAAGGAAAAAAAAAAAGAAACTTTTGAAGATCAAAAGCAAAATAGGACATGTTAGAGATTCAAAGTCAAAGAAAGAAACCAACCTTGGTTTAATTGCTCTTTAATCCTGGATTTTGAAATATTCTCCAATTAAATTTGAGCGGCCAGGATGGAAGGCAAGGGAGAGACCAGCAGAAAGCCAAGGACTGGGACCAGCCACAGTCTTTTCACATTCACTCTCTTCCTCTGGGAGTATCTATTAAGTGCCTACTGGGTGCCAGGCATTCTCTTGGTGTCAGACAGATATAGTTTTTATCTAGTGAGATTTTTAGGTTGGGGAGAGGGAAGCACAGAAATTATATATTTATTTATTTATTTTTCTTTTCTTCTTCTTCTTCTTTTTTTTTTTTTTGCCCAATGCTTGAAAGCTTACTTCATAAGTATAATGTTGATTTAATGCTATGATTTCAATTATGGTAAGTGCTCTGAAACCACCATAGGGTGGTTTGAGATCTTGAAGAGGGAACCTCACTTGATCTGAGATGCTAAACACAGTTTCCCTGAGGACAAGACACTTAAATCAAGATTTTACAGTTAAAGAGAGTGAGATCTGAAGCTTGTAACTTAAAAGATAAAATGTTTTAAAGACAATAAAAAATCTAAAAAGAGAAATTGAGCCTAAATACTGGCCTGAAATATGTGAATTATTGAAATTTAGAATACCTTTAAAGGCAAGTAGCTTTGTATCAGTTATATAATGCAGCAAAAATCAGTGCTATCAGGATATTTCAGAGCTAACACAAACTTGTTTTTAAGGACCACGGTAGAACTCATTAGAATTACTCTGCAGAGTCCCACCAGTATCTAAAAAAAAAAAAAAAAAAATTAAAAGACTGTCTTTAAGAATAATCTGAAAAAACCTGTGTAGAGACTAGATGCTCAGTTAATGTCTACTATAAAGATGACTAAGAATTCCTTCTAGTATAGATTTTACTGCTAATTTACTGTACTATTTTAGTTTAGTTACCAATCCTTTATACCAATGCAATAGTAAATGAGAGCTCAATCAAAATTAAATTAGCTCAAAATTTTGCATAATATTGACTTAATAAAGTTTATATTAAGTAAAGAAAAATTTCAAAAGGAATCTGCTTAAAGATGCATTACTAATGTAGAAAAAAGTAAAGGCTGAATGGAAAATCATTTCTAGAACTATCGACATTTCAAACTTAATAAAAATTTCTTCGTTTCAGTTACTTAACAAAGAAAGACAACTTTAGTCTGCCAATTTTAAGTAGTTCAATGTTAATTATTCAGTGTCTGAACCCAGAGATTGAGAAATGATACATCTCCCAGGCCCATTTGTACAATGGAACTGAAATAGTGTCAATAGGAAAAAATGTGTTTAAATTGTAGATATGCACATACAGACACACACACAGACACACACACACCATCCATCCAGTCTGTTCTTTTAGCCACAAGATAATTTAAAAGTTTAAAAATAGTGTTATTGAAGTATAGTTGACTTACAATGTTGTGTTAGTTTCAGGCATATAGCAAAGTGATCAGTTATATATACATTATATATTCTTTTTCATATTCATTTCCATTATAGTTTATTACAAGGTACTGAATATAGTTCCCTGTACAGTAGGACTTGTTGTTTATTTATTTTATATATAGTAATTTGCATCTGCTAATCCCAAACTCCTAATTTATCCCATTTTCCCCTTTCCCATTTGGTAACAGTAAGTTTATTTAGGATAAACCGACTTTTATTTACAACTGTCATAATCACTGTTTTTCACTTTTGTATATGATCTCTAGCTTTGGCTTTTAATCCTCAAACAATCTTTGATACCAAAATATATTGTTTCAGCCACCAGGTCACTCAGACAGTATCTGAGCTAGAGTGAGTTTTGGTGCACTTTTTTCATGAACACACAAAGCAAATCCACATTCAAGTTCTATCAGGGATCGTGTGCTTCACCTCAAATATACACACACCCCCAGATACACACAAAGCAGATTCATGGAGCAACCTGCAAATTCCAGACAGGTTTTCACCTATATTTACACTAAATGTGAACCAGAAACTCTCAGAACCCCCGCCACTTGATGCTTCTGTAAATGCTTTGCTATTATTACCAAAGTGTTGGTCTGTCAGTCTTGTCTCTTTGTGACCCCACAAGATGGTAGGCTGCCAAACTCCTCTGTTTATGGTATTTTTCAGACAGAATAATGCAGTGGATTGCCATTTCCTTTTCCAGAGGATCTTCCCCACCCAGCCATTGAACCTGGGTCTCCTGCATTGCAGGCACATTCTACCATCTGAACCACCAGGGAAGCCCGAGGAGTTACTTAAAAGTTCATTTCTGCTATGGAAGTTGCAGAGACACTCCATGGAACAAGCGCTGCACACAGTGCATTCCAGTTCTGAGAACCCAAGGACCCACAGTTAATTAGTCAGCAATCATGAATAAATAAGGACCAGTGGGGAAGCAAAGGCCTTTTGCTCAGTAAGTGGGCAAGGATACATCTGCTCAGAATGTAGGCAGTGAAACAGCTATTTTATAAACAATGGCATTTCTAAACCTCAGACATAAAAATAAAAAATCAGGAGATACCTCTGGGAAAGGATTCCATTTAATGCTTTCCCTTCCTTGCTCTGTGCCTCAAAGTTGTAGCCTCTGGAAGCCTGGGCCATGCAACCGTTTACTTCCAGACTTTTCAAAGCTTCTGCAAAGGGGAGGTTCCCAGGGTTCTCTGGCTGGCTGGCTCTCCGTGGTTACTTCCGCCTTCCCTGGCTAAGATGCTGTTCCCTAGGCAACGAGCACACTGCCCAGTTAGATACAAGTTGTTTTTAATTGATGGACTCAGGACTGTATTTTCATAAAGATCATTATCCCACTATCAGGTTGTGCTTTTTTTTTTTTTTAATTCCCTCATTTTTACAGGCATAACTACCCAGGAATGTGCCTATGCAATCAGCTAGCCCAATCGAAAAGCTATATCCTGTTTCAGGATGCTGTCAGGAGAGAGAGGTAGACTGGAGAAGTTTTGAGGTAGGATGCAAAAAGAAGACACAGACAGAAAATATGTAACGTGCAAATTCACATATTTCACACCCAAGTAGGATTTTTCCATTTCGTTTTCTATTAAAAGCTGAGTAATTGCAATATGTAAGCGTGAACACAGATTGAAAAGTAACAACTAACAGCATATCATTCTGTAAGGAGCTGAAAATGAAAAGTAAATTAACTGAGTGTTGGCAAGTATCAATATCTCGGTAATATAAAACCCATCAGAAGTCATGTGTGTAATACTGCCTCAAACAACTCACTGGAAGTGGAAATAAAATGCATTAACTTAATGTTTGAAGATTTTTAAGGTCAGGGAATTGGTATTTGTTCATAGCAAAAAGGCAATGATGACTCAGCTCCTTCATATATATGTGAAATTTGTTACACGTATCATCCATGTATCATTATCTTATGGCTCCTGCAGGCATCCCAGATTTTAATTTCCTGAACACACTTAAAACCTCAACCACAAAGTTAGATGTCATGGTATTTCATTTTAAGGTGAAAAAGATAAATGTTCCAAAGTGAAAGGCACTCTTTGTTTACTGAACCACATATCTAAGGAAATTTAGGTAGATATGAGAGATGCTGGTTCAGAGTCTTATCGGGATAAAGGAAATTGGACAGGGCTATGGAGACTGGAAATCAGTAATATTAAGGGTGACCAAACACATCCTTGTATTTACTCACAGGTATACATAGAACTTGACTCACAAATCGATCAGCAAGAAAAGTAAATTATTTTTAAAATAGAAAATAGAGAAGTGAGAAAATGTAAATGAGAAATCAATGATCATTTTTGACTAATGTGCCTTACATGCCAAGAAAAGTTTATGATAATACATAAAATATGGGGGTGATTTTAATCCCATGGTATTCAAGAGGATGATCAACACTGAATTGTTAAATTGTAATTAACAACATTGTAATTGTTAAATACATGTTTAAAATATAGTCCTGCCTGGTTAATTTGTTTAGAGACTGAACAGCAAGACAATAATTATCCCTTCATATATGCAAGAAATTCCTAAACATTTGCTTCTAAGCTGGTTTGAAAACAGTGGGAAAAACAGAAAAAAATTCCCCAAGGAGACACGGTACCCTGTTACTAACTATTGTATGAAAATGTCTCTAGAAGTTAATTTTAAAAAGCAGTGTAATTGCTACCATGTTTCTTTGATCAAATGGATGACAGCTAGCTGCTGGAGCTTGTCATTTCCCTCTGTCTTAGTCTCATCTGTCAGCATCCACCAAGCACCCACCACTTCCAAGGCGGTACAGAAAGAGGTGAGAGATTAGATGAGAAATAATGGGTCTCCATGGGGAAAATTTTCATCGAGTATATCCTAGCCAGCACTTACACTGATCACCAAGAAAATTTTCTAAGCATCACAGAAAATTCACATCTACCAAAAAATACCAAGTGGGCTCCCAATCAAGAAATACAGACGCTACAATAGACTATCCAGGCAAAAACTAAGGTCACAAGTGGGATGGTGTGGTTGGACGACAAGTCTTCACTGATGGCAGGTGGCTTAGAACAGAGGACAAAGATGTAGAAAGCTGCCCAGCTGCTCTGTAATCCAACAATGTGTCAGGGTTCCTGCGACAGCCCCCATTTCCCCACGGCCCTGTCTTTGTTGGGAAAGGGGACCAACAGTGAACCAAATGATAAGAAAGCGGATGGGGAGATGGGTACTTCCCACCCACATCTGCTCCAAAGTCCACAGAAACTCATTAAGGACCAGGCAGGGACGAGACAGAGCCAGGCTTGGGTCTGGCTTCCGACCAGTGGAAGGCATCTGCCTGTCAATGCAGGAGCCGTGGAGACGCATGTTTGATCCCCGCGTCTGGAAGAGGATACGGCGGGCCTCTCCAGTGCTCCTGCCTGGAGCGTCCCACGGGCAGAAGCGCCCGGCGGGCTACGGTCCACGGGGCGGCAAAGAGTCCAACACGCCCGCGGGAGTGAGCAGCAGCAGCAGCAGCAGGTCTGCGTCATGAGCAAATCAGCTGACCATTCCGAGGCTCAGTTTCCTCAGCCTGCAAATGTGACTGAATGACGGAGACCTCAGAAAACCCGTGACGATTAAATGACACCTTGCACATGAGGCCGTCAGAGTGACGGGCAGAGTGCTTTACTCAACAAATGGAAAGCGCTTCCATCCTTGCTGTTACCGTCTTCAGCGCACGGAGACGCATGCCCCCTGGCGAGCTGGCAAGAGGAGGCAGGGGGGGCGGGAGCAGCCCACCCCTCCTGCAGGCTGGCGGGCCGGGCGGGCGCCTCACCTAGAGGAGGGCCGCTCTCGGGAGGACACGCTGACTGCCCTCTTGTCCTGGGAGGAGGAGGAGGGACGATGCAGGCTGGGCAAGCTTGGAAGGGAGGATGTGGCTTCATCCCGAATGAGAACAGAATCCTCTGCTTAGTAATTTTAAAAAAAAAACCTAATTAAGAAACTCTTGGGACAAAATTATGAGGCTTCAACACTGCAGTCACGGAAACCTCATAACTTGCTGGACTGAGAAAACACTGAGGCTTTTTGACTTTAAAGAACGAAGTAGAAAACTGGAGGGGGCTGAGGCCTGGGACTCAGTCACCAGTTGCTGACGGCCTAATGAGGGAAAAAGCAGACACTTCACCACACAACTAGCTCATTCAGCTTGTAAATGAGGAGAGGACAGGAGCTTTCGGTGAAAAGATGGCATTCTGTGTGCACTGTGTGCACTCTCTGCCTCACTCTAGCATGCTGGCTGGTCACCCGTTCTGAAAGCTGACGCTTTTCGGCAATGGGGGCAAAGGGGCGCAGGCCAGAAGCAGCGCAGGGATCAGCAGACTGTAGGCCAGGACTGTGGACTGTCTTGGTGGCCGTCCAGGTCTGGCCTTCATTTAAGCTGACGTGGGTAAGAATGACCCCTCCTGAGTTTCAGTTTTCTCCTTTGTAAAAACCGGATAATAGTAGCTATTTCAGTGCATTACCGTGAAGTTTACTTTTTGCAAAATATAATTGTTGTGATTGTGTAAACTACACAAAGTCGCGACCTGTGAGTCGTTTCAACTATTAGTATGCCATTTATACATTCAGAGGGGATTTCTCTGAATTTCCAGGGAGCAATTTCCAGAGAAAGTTCTTTCCCTTTACTTTTTCTCACAGCACTCTCTTCTTCCCCAGGATTACTAATGCGCGTTTATTGAAGCATCTTGCCCCACAGTTGATACCTGTCTGGGGGTGGAGATCAGGTTTGCTCGGTTCATCACTGCTGTGCAGCACCATGCCCACGGCTGGGTATGAGTCAGCGCTTGGCAATACCACAAGATGAGGGCCCACCGAGCCCAGTCACTGCCCAGCCCACCCTGGATGTCAAAGAAGCACAGCCCCCAGGTGCACCGGGACCCCGTCCTTGACACACACACTGCCGATGGTTAAACCCTTGGTGGGACGAAGCTGGCCTGCTTCTGTCACCTAGATAAGAGCCGATTTCTTTGTCAAGCCCCTCTTGTCTGTCAGACTAGGTTGGGTGTGAGGCTCCAGAAGAAGACATGATGTAGGCCTCTGCCTCTCGGGAATTCTGCAGAAGGCAGTTGGAAGGGGACTTATTCACGATCCTGGAGGCATTTCACAGGACACGCCCGGTCCTGTTAGGAGCTCCAGGCCCCGAGTGCAGACTGCCGGCCAAACACCAAGTCTGAGGCTGTGCACACTGATCTCATTGCTTTCTTTATGAACAGCTTGCAGGAGGCCTTATATTTACAGATGAGGAATTACAAGCTCAAAATGTGTAAACGCTTTGCTCGTGGACTCTCAGTTGGTGCATATCTGAGCCCACATTTGAGCACAGGCCTGGCTGACCCTGAACCCTCTACCCCACGCATTTCTGCACATCCCCGCTCCCTGCCTTTTCTGAGGACTGCGGTGCCATGCAGTAAAGGAGGCAGGGGCCAGAGACTCGTCCCCAGAGCCCAGCCCTGCTGCTGGAAACAGTAAGATGATGTAGGATGAGCTGCTGCTGCTGCTGAGTCGCTTCAGTCGTGTCCGACCCCATAGATGGCAGCCCATCAGGCTCCCTTGTCCCTAGGATTCTCCAGGCAAGAACAATGGAGTGGGTTGCCATTTCCTTTTATAAAGCATGACAGTGAAAAGTGAAAGTGAAGTCACTCAGTCCTGTCTGACTCTCAGCAACCCCATGGACTGCAGCCTACCAGGGTCCTCCATCCATGGGATTTTCCAGGCTAGAGTGCTGGAGTGGGTTGCTATTGCCTTTTAGGATGAGCAAATATTATGAAAGAGCAACGAATGCCAACATTTAAACACTGCAAAGAAATCCTCTTGGAGCAGTGATTCGTTATGAGGTCCAGCACAGTTTTGTTTGGGGGTAAGGCTGGGATTGGAGGACACCTAGGGAGGATTATAAACTAAACACCTCTGAAAGAGGTCAGTTCTTATGTCATTTATTTCTTTGTGATTCCCAGCCTGGTGCTGGAGATGTAGAAGATATTAAAGTATAATTGAATATAATTAGGTTTACAAGGTTATTCTGCACTCCTTAAGCACAAATTCATAATAAAAAGGAAGAAAATAATTCTTACCAGCAAACTGGTCTATATTAACATTTGCTTTGTATAATGTATTTTAAAAAATATTTTCCTATCTGTTTAGCAATGTTACCCTGGGAGGTACACTCTCAGGGATCTCCCCCTCTGGGTTGGAATACTGAAAACTCATCAGCACAGTGGATGGACACATTTACAGAACAAAACACACATAAATCCCGAGGCAGACCCTCAAGGAAATATATATATGACATCCATTTCACTGTAATTGGAAACTCCTCTCCTCTACATAGGGAAATTAGCATTTTATATATAAGTACCTGGGAAGATACTTTATTTTAAAAGTTTTTTTTGGTGTGTGCAATTTTTAGTCTTTATTGAATCTGTTACAATCTGACTTCTGTTGTTCATATTTGGTATTCTGGCCTCAAGTCATGGGGGATCTTAGCTCCTTGACCAGCATTCTCCCTCATACCCCTGCACTGGGAGGTGAAGTCTTAACCTCTGGACCACCAGGGCAGTCCCAGGGAGGGTATTTCAGACTGAGCATTAAGGGCAAGATTAAATAGGTATCTTTTGTTTGTTATCAGGATGCAGAATCTAATACATGTGAAAACAGAGGTCTTGTAATGGGCCAAAGTCAGGACGAAAAATATGCCATAAAAACATACATTATGCTTCTTTTTGGTAGGCGGTGCTAGTTGTTTAAGTCCAAGCTGGTGAACTGTTCAATTTCACAAACATAT
The DNA here is from genome assembly GCA_917880005.1 of Nanger dama. Taxonomy (NCBI): domain Eukaryota; kingdom Metazoa; phylum Chordata; class Mammalia; order Artiodactyla; family Bovidae; genus Nanger; species Nanger dama. Next base: position 1,799,369 of record CAKJTW010000107.1, read on the forward strand.
TAGAGACACCTATTACCTACAAAACTTGGTGTTTGGTGCTGTGAAAATCCAAAGATAAGGTGAGATCTTGAGGGTACAGAAATTACTGGGACAGAAGCAGACCCTAGTAAGGACTTTGAGTGGAAAAAAATTTTTTTTAAAGCAATCTAAATATCTAAAGATTTAAGTGGAATTTATCCCTTTATGAGCAATGTAAAACTTCTGAAATTCCCACTTTTTGTTGAAACTGAGGCACAGGTTGATTTCATGGGGCTCTGATAGAAAGCAAAAATTTTAACTGAAATGGCCAAGCGATTAACCTTGAGAATTTAGGTGAACAAACATTATTCTCCTATCATGGAGACTTTGATGATTTGCAAAGTTGACCAAACTCATTCATATATATTATAGTCCTTTGGGCTTCCCTGATGGCTCAGAGGTTAAAGCGTCTGCCTCTAATGCAAGAGACCTAGGTTTGATCCCTGGGTCAGGAAGATCCCCTGGAGAAGGAAATGGCAATCCACTCCAGTATTCTTGCCTGGAGAATCCCATGGATGGAGAAGCCTGGTAGGCTACAGTCCATGGGGTCGCAAAGAGTCGGACATGACTGAGCGACTTCACCTTCACCTTCACCTTGGAAGCAAAGCAAAAGTCACTATGAAACTGTGTGATCCTGGAAATGCTTTTCCCAAGATGGCACGTGGCAAGCACAGGCACCACAGGGGTGGATGGACAATGCCAGAGAGTTGGAGAGAGCCTGCAGTTCTCACTGGTGACCTGGAAGCTTACCAAAGTTCAAGAAGTACTGAGAAAACGTAAGCCATAACACAAGTCTTCTGTACATTAATTCTGATTAGTAAGGTCTGAGTTAAATGATTTATCACCTTGTCTCACAGTATTCACACTGAAAGTAATGAAGTCTTTGTGATATGAACCTTCCTTACAGCACACGGCTAGTAAATCTTTGCTGAAAAGCATGTCAGGCTTCCAGGATGATTATTTTTATTTTTTGGCTGACACCTGGCAGAGCCAACAATTAAATAAGATGACAATTTCCACCAACCTTGGATCTACTGAATCTTTTGTTCGAGAGCTCGCAAACCTTGTACTCTGTTCTTGTTTTTAATAAGTCAAGTATTAGATATCTACTATCCTTCTATCAGGGAAGAAGCTGCTTTGGGGTTGGAGGAGATTCCAGAAGCTGTTTAATAAAGAAGGAAAGAAGCAGACGAGGGTTGGGCTGCATAGCCAGCCAGGAGTGCCAAGCGGCAGCGGGCCTGGGCCTCTCAGATGCGCCACGCGCTTCATCCACACTCAAGTCCCTGAGCATCTGAGCCGAAACAGAAAGCCTGGGGGAGGCAGCGTCGGGGGAGGCAGGGACTCAGAGGGCAAGCAGCCGGAGCTCAAGTTCTGACTCTCACTGTCTGCCGCCTTGAACAATCGAACTGCCCCAGTGTGCTGTGCAGAAGTGAGACAGAAAGGCATGGGAATCTTCCATAAGTGATCACACATCAGCGAGGAGGCCCAGGCCTTGCACATGGTATAGACTCGGGAAATGTCAGCTCTGCTTATGCTTCCAGGGAGAGAAGCAGAACCAAGTGTGCTCTAAATACCTGGCTGGAACCGGCCCAGGTGCGTCTTCCAAAGCCCCAGATTCAGAGTGCACGCGCCAGCAGAGTTTCAGGATGAGTAATTTTGGACTAAGAAACTGGGCGCAGTGCAGATTCTTCTATGTGAACTCTCAGAGGCAATCAAGCCTTGGCACTAACGGTGTGAATCTCAACTCTAAGCTGTTTTGCAGAAGGATAAACACAGAAGTGTAGCCTTCTCAGCTACAGAAGTTTATACCATATGTAATAGATGCCATTCGAAGATTCCACACACCAGTGTCCCTCCCTCCAGCCTGACATCCTTCACCAGCGCTCTGCCCAGACTGTCTCCCCGTGCCTCTCCCCCTCTCTCCCTCTCTCTGTCTCTCCTCTTCTCTCTCTCTCCCTCCCTCCCTCTCTCTCTCTCTCTCTCACACACACACACACACACACACACACACACACACCCTGCACTCTGCCCCTTCCTTCGCAGACACTGCCTGGAATGCTTTGCCTGTGTTACATCCGTCTCCCCACCTGCCTCACTCCCACCTCACAGCACCCTCGGGGGTCCCACGCTCCCACCTCACAGCCCCCTCTGCCCTGGGTGCCCCCTCTCCCACCTCACAGCCCCTCTGCCCCGGGTGTCCCCCCTCTGCCCTGGGTGCCCCCTCTCCCACCTCACAGCCCCTCTGCCCTGGGTGCCCCCCCTCTGCCCTGGGTGTCCCCCTCCCCCCACCTCACAGCCCCCTCTGCCTTGGGTGTCCCCGCTCCCACCTCACAGGTGCCCTCTGTTGCTGAGCGGACCCCGTGCTCAGCGCTCCTGCACCCCGGTCCCCCACTGGAGTGCTGCTCCTCTGCTGTTCCTGTGGGCAGACCTCCTGGGGCGTTTCCCAGCCACCTTCTCGGATGCAGCCCCTGAGACCCTCCCCTCTGTGTGCATCAGAAGGTTCCTGTTTCTCCATTCATGTATCTCCAGCTGTTTCCACCCTCTGATGTGCTCTTGTTTCTTTCCCTTTTATTGTCTTCACTCTCACATACAAATGACCCATGAGATCAGAAACCTTGTATGGCTTACATACTGTGTCTTCTGCTCCTGCAACACAACCTTGCGTATCGTCTCACTCCATTACTCCTGACTGAGCACATGCATGACAGAGTGGATGCATGGCGGAGGGGATGTGCCCGCTCTCATGGTCCTCTGAGGCCTAGCTAAAGCATCTCCTATTCTGTGAGTCTTCTCCAAGGTTTCTCACCTAATATGAATTCCCAGTGCACCTACTATCATGACTAGGCACCTTCTTGTGAAAAAGCGTGTTCTATTTCATCTATAAAAATGTGCACTGGCTTCTAACTACCTTGACAGCAGCAACCTTGACTATCTCAAATGCAGCTGCAGGTCAGGAGTTATCAGAATTTCAGGCACACAGATTGGAGAAGATGCTTGGGCCACACTAAGGGTCTGTGAAAGTGAAAGTGTTAGTCACTCAGTCATGTCCAACTCTTTGCAACCCCATGGACTCCCATCATGCGATTGTAGCTCACCAGGCTCCTCTGTCTACGGAATTCCCCAGGCAAGAATACTAGACTGGGGTGGGTAGCCATTCCTGTCTCCAGGGGATCTTCCCAACTCAGGGATCAAACGTAGGTCTCCTGAATTGCAGGCAGGTTCCTTCTGAGCCACTAACCCCCTAAGACAAGGGTCTATCTACATGCTCCTATTTTAGACACAATTTCGCATCCCAACAGATTCTGGCAACAAGAAATAACAGTAAGGAATAAGAGGTAAAGAAGACAGCTTTGGAAAAAGAAAGGTGTAAGCAGTCAAAAGGCACATGTGTTAGGGGGCTGGCATCACATGCTAAGAGTCAGCACTCAACCACAAAGACATCATGGAAGCTGCTTCATGATAGCTCATGCACTCATGGGCAGGCTGCGCATCACGGTCAACTGTAAAAGGCACAGGAAAGTGTTGTGTATTACAGAAACGCTTACAATCAAAAGAAGTGTTTTGATAAATCCTGGAGAAGGCGTTGAGAAAAGGGAACCCCCTTATACTGTTAGTAGGAATGCAAATTGGTGAAGACATTAAGGAGAACAGACATTGAGGAGGTTTCCCGAAAAACTGAAAACAAAGCTGCCACATGATCTTGCCATCCCACTCCTGGGCATATATCCGGAGAAAAGTCTAATTCAAAAGGAAATATGTCCCCAGTGTTCACAGCAGTGCCATTTACAATAGTCAAGACATGGAAGCAACCTAAGTGTCCACTGACAAACAATACATCAGCAATGAAGACAAATCAATAGTACATAAATACAATGGAAAACCACTCAGCCATAGAGAAAAATGAAATAATGCCACTCAAAGAAATGGAGGGTTTAAGTGGATGGTTCTAGAAATTATTATATGAAGTGAAGTAATTCAGACAGAGAAAGGCAAATATCATATGATATAACTTAGGTGTAGAATCTAAGAAAATGAAACAAAGAAACTTATTTACAAGTCAGAAATGAATTCACAGGCATAGAAAACCAACTTATGGTTACCAAAGGGGAAAGCAGTGGGAGAGAAAACTTCAAAATTTGGAATTAATATATATACACTACTAGATATAAAACAGATGAACAGCTAGGACCTACCATATAGCCCAGGGAACTATATTTAATATACTGTAATAACCTATACAGGCTTCCCTGGTGGCTCAGAGGTTAAAGCGTCTGCCTGGAATGCAGGAGACCAATCTGAAAAATAATATATATATGTATATATATTATTATGAAGCCAGCACAAATTGTAAATCAGTTGTACTTCAGTAAAAAAAAAAAAAAAGATATTATTGGGATAAATAAAAAGAAGTCCTTTGAGGTGTAGGTTTCAGTTGTTAAGACTTCTCCCCTTTGGGTGGAACGCCGTTTTCCAATGAGGGCAAATAAATGAGGCCTTCTTGCTCTAAGCTTAGCACAGGGTTAGGCACATCACATAATTTTTACTGACGGAACCATTTCCTTGGGGAAGCAGCCTAGAATGTGAAATGTAATCTCTGTAATCACTAATTCTCTTTGCTAAGGGACAATTATTTGATCTGGTATTTGCTGGGAGGGCGATGGGGCTTGTTGATTGGCACTTCTGAACTTTCTACTAATGTGTCTTTCTGGCATGTTGAGACCATGTCCTTGGGCAAGCAATGAACCCCCTGGGCAATTTACACCAAACAGAGAGGTGAGGAGACGGAGAGGGCTGTCCTCCTCTCCAGACGGGAGGCACTCCGGAGGGTGTCCTCTTCTCCAGAGCTTCGTCTGCAGCCAGCAGCGGCAGGATAGCGTGGAGGAAAGAGCAGAGGGCTGGGAAGCAAAACCCTTTCAAGAGGAACTGACACCTGCCTTTTCCCGTGTGCTGGGAAACTGTGCTGAGGGCTTTTTGACCATTACCTCACTTCATATGGAGGCTTCCCTCATAGCTCAGCTGGTAAAGAATCTGCCTGCAGTGGAGGAGACCTGGATCTGATCCCTGGGGTGGGAAGATCCCCTGGAGAAGGGAAAGGCTACTCACTCCAGTATTCTGGCCTGGAGAGTTCCACGGACTATACAGTCCGTGGGTTCCGAAGAGTCAGACACGACTGAGCGAGTTTCACTTTCACTTCATATCAACAATTCTACCAGGTCTTTTCTGTCACTACCACACCACTGCCCCCACGACCAACACAATAATCGTAACCATCAGATCACCATCATCCTCACACAGAAGAATAAACTGAGGAACAGAGCGCTTAGGCCTGGCTAAGATTAAAGGTCTCAAATAGACTTGGTCCCACTATTTTCTAGTTGGATGTCTTACACATCACATAAACTTTCTGGGCTTCAGTGTTTTCATCTATAAAATGGGAATAATCCACAGTCTCTCCCTCACAGATCTGTGTGAACTTCAAATGATGCCTGCAAAACCCTGTGGAAACTTTTACATGACATAAAAAGCACTATATATCTGATTACACAGGTGATTTCTATGTAAACACCTATGTAACAAAAAAATATGTTTTCCCCAAGCCTGAGAAGCCCATTTAAAAAGGAAAGTGTACGTCAACTTTACACAAGTTGACGTGTTTTTCCTCCCTCATCAGTCTTCAATATGGATTTCAAAATTGTTTTCCAACTATGACCTTCTAAGAAAGCTATTCTGTGGAGACTATTCTCTTAGGAAACTCCAAATAAAATACAAATCTTTCAAATAAATGAGGCCATTTGCATTCCCATGGGTTACTTATGTGTTTTTATTTCCATATTTCAAGCATTTTCCCGAAGGATTTTCTACCTTTGATCCATATCAGTCTGACATGTTGAACTTAGTTATAAAGTTGTGACTAGCCTGGGATCCCTGGGTCATTTAGTTTTGTATCCTGTTATCAATATTATATAACGAGACCTACTTCAGAATAAAAGCCTACATTTCTTAGAATTACTCCTATTCTCCAGGCAAATATGCAGCTAAGGAAGAATTGCTTGAGATATGATCAGAAGGGCTTCCCTAACCAAGGACTTCCCATCCATGAAGGAGTCTCCATAATGCAAATAGTAGGGCTTGGCTAAAACCATAGAGACCAGAGTTTAAATCATGGCTCTATCCTTTCATCGGCAATGTGAATGTAGGGCAAAGACTTAAACTCTGAGTCTCAACTCCTTTATAAAATGAGAATAATGATGTTCTGTAAATTGTCTGTCACTTGTAGGTGCTCAATAAATTATTAGCTAGAAAAGAGGATGCATTCATTTATACTTAAAAGATTCAATGGATCACAATCTAAGGCTATCAATTAAGCTATAGCTTAAAGACATGGGAATACCAGACCACCTGACCTGCCTTCTGAGAAAACTGTCTGCAGGTCAGGAAGCAAGAGTTGGAACTGGGCATGGAAAAACAGACTGGTTCCAAATCAGGAAAGGAGCACGTCAAGGCTGTATATTGTCACCCTGCTTATTTAACTTATGTGCAGAGTACATCATGAGAAACGCTGGACTAGATGAAGCACAAGCTGGAATCAGGATTGCCAGGAGAAACATCAGTAAGTTCAGTTCAGTTCAGTTCAGTCGCTCAGTCGTGTCCGACTCTTCGCGATCCCATGAATCACAGCATGCCAGGCCTCCCTGTCCATCACCAACTCCCGGAGTTCACTCAGACTCACGTCCATTGCGTCAGTCATGGCATCCAGCCATCTCATCCGCTGTCATCCCCTTTTCCTCCTGCCCCCAATCCCTCCCAGCATCAGAGTCATTTCCAGTGAGTCAATTCTTCTCATCAGGTGGCCAAAGTACTGGAGTTTCAGTTTTAGCATCATTCCCTCCAAAGAAATGCCAGGGCTAATCTCCTTCAGAATGGACTGGTTGGATCTCCTTGCAGTCCAAGAGACTCTCAAGAGTCTTCTCCAACACCACAGTTCAAAAGCTTCAATTCTTCAGCACTCAGCTTTCTTCACAGTCCAACTGTCACATCCATACGTGACCACTGGAAAAACCACAGCCTTGACTAGACGGACCCTGGTTGGCAAAGTAATGTCTCTGCTTTTCAATATGCTATCTAGGTTGGTCATAACTTTTCTTCCAAGGAGTAAGCGTCTTTTAATTTCATGGCTGCAGTCACCATCTGCAGTGATTTTGAAGCCCCCAAAAATAGCCTGACACTGTTTCCACTGTTTCCCCATCTATTTCCCATGAAGTGATGGGACCAGATGCCATAATCTTCATTTTCTGAATGCTGAGGTTTAGGCCAACTTTTTCACTCTCCTCTTTCACTTTCATCAAGAGGCTTTTAGTTCCTTTTCACTTTCTGCCATAAGGGTGGTGTCATCTGCATGTCTGAGGTTATTGATATTTCTCCCAGCAATCTTGATTCCAGCTTGTGCTTCTTCCAGTCCAACATTTCTCATGATGTACTCTGCATAGAAGTTAAATAAGCAGGCAGCCTTGACGTACTCAATAAGCTCAGATATTAACTAAAGAGTCTCTTGATGAAAGTGAAAGAGGAGAGTGAAAAAGTTACCTTAAAACTCAACATTAAAAAAACAAAGATCATGGCATCCAGTTCCATTACTTTATGGCAAATAGATGGGGAAACAGTGGAAACAGTGACAGACTTTATTTTCTTGGGCTCCAAAATCACTGCATATGGTGATTGCAGCCATGAAATTAAAAGACACTTGCTCCTTGGAAGAAAAGTTATGACCAACCTTGACTGCATATTAAAAAGTAGAGACATTACTTTGCCAACAAAGGTCCGTCTAGTCAAGGCTATGGTTTTTCCAGTGGTCATGTATGGATGTGAGAGTTGGACTATAAAGAAAGCTGAGCCCTGAAGAATTGATGCTTTTGAACTCTGGTGTTGGAGAAGACTCTTGGGAGTCCCTTGGACTGCAAGGAGATCCAACCAGTACATCCTAAAGGAGATCAGCCCTGGGTGTTCATTGAAAGGACTGATGTTGAAGCTGAAACTCCAATACTTTGGCCACCTGATGCAAAGAGCTGACTCATTTGAAAAGACCTTGATGCTGAGAAAGACTGAGGGCAGGAGGAGAAGGGGACAACAGAGGATGAGATAGTTGGATGGTATCACCAGCTTGAAGGACATGAATTTGAGTAACCCCTGCAAGTTGGTGATAGACAGGGAGGCCTGATGTGCTGTAGTCCATGGTATCACCAAAAGTTAAGCATGACTGAACGAATGAACTGGAGGGAAGACCTCTATAGAATCATTTCTAACCAGACCGTCTGTCCATAAATGACACAGCTAAATGTGACATCAGACAAGTTCTTAGCAATCCAGCTGATTTATGAAAACACTCTGTAAAGCATTAGCATATCCAAGAGGCTGTAATGAGATAGGTTTATTGAGAAAGAATATTGAGGGAGAGATGTTGGAAGTAATAAAAGGGACAGAGTGAAGTAAGGAACAGGCACAGAGAAGAAAAGAGTTAAACTAAAGAGTGAAGGATACAAAATCCATACATATGTCAAGGTTGGTCTTCAAGGGATAAAAGGGAGGAATGTGGGAAAGAAAATCACAAACTCTTAGTACTACAGGGTGGGCACAGTGCGAGACAGCTACCCAGAGACTGCGGTCAAGCTCATGGGAACTCCTGTGGCCTTCCTGGGCGGACAGGGCCCCAGCAACTGGTGGCACTAAGACAGGAGGGGTGTCTGACAGCACGAAAGCCCAGTGTAGGTTGTTCAGTCAAAACATTTTGATAATCAGGATCACTAGGAACTTGGGAGGAAAGCAAGTTTGTTGTTCTGGTAACTAGAGATGAAGGAGCAAGTATCTGACTCAAGAGAATAGAGAAGGAAGCCCAGTCTCATTGGACCCACGGCTCACTCCCTGCATGGTGCATGCGAGGGCCAACAGCAAGATGGTTATGTCTCTCATCAGATACCATCACACACTGGAACACGGGATCTGCAGGCCACTCCATCCAGAAGAGCACGTCCCTGAAGCGTAGCATCCGAAACCACCGCCTGTCTCAGGGATCGACTGGAACACACGTGCAATCCGAAGAAGACTATGTGGGTTCCGCAAATGTGGTCCAAGGCAAGTTCTTGAAGTCCCCATCAATCTGACTGACCCCCATCCTGTCCCATCCAGAAGTTCTAGTGCTCATGTGTCTTAGAAAGTAAGATTTGGAGGATGCAAGGGGTGGGTGGGTAGCGGGAGAAGGTGGTGGAGCTGGGTTCCACAGTGGGAGGCCTCACAAGCCGTGTAGTGGCCTGACAAGGTTAGGCTCTCCCCAGGATTTTTTTTTCCCAGTGGTAAAGAATCCACCTGCAATGCAGAAAATGCAGGTCCGATCCCTGGGTGGGGAAGACCCCCTGGAGGAGGGCATGGCACCCCACTCCAGTATTCTTGTCTGGGAAAGCCCACGGACAGAGGAGTTTGGGGGGCTACAGTCCGTGAGGTTGCAAAGAGTCAGACATGACTTCAGCAACTAAACAACAGCAAATGTTAAAATGTGGTCTATTTCTCACCAAAAGAACGGTTACCCTGTGTGGCTTGTGTATTGATAAGCGTGGCCTCAGAAACGTCACACTCACAGCACTCTGCGCACTGCTGAGGTCTCACTCCACCGCCCATGTCTCCAGCCCCTAGTCTCCCTGGACCACACACAAACGGTACCCAGTGCTCTCTCTTGTTTCAGGGTAACCAGTAAAAAGCGAGTGTCAGTTCCCCCTGCAGACCCCGGGAACCTGGAAGCCAAGCATGAAAACCTGCTAGGTGAGAGTGGGGAGCCGGGCTCGGAGTCAAACCTGCTAGGTAAGAGTGGGGAGCTGGGCTCGGAGTCTCCCAGCACCGCCACTGTATTTAAGACGGGGCCTGAAAGCACACCAACTATCAGTCTCAGGGGTGAAGCTCCACATGAATGAGGTCATATTTATTTATGCCATCTAACGCCTGACACACCACCACTGAGTACTTACAATGCCTCCTAATGAGCAAGTGTGTCTTGTACCTTGGAATAAGATGTGGGAATAAGCTTGCCTTTATAAAAGACTTAATTATTACTTCGTTATTAGGGTTACAAAGCTCTTGTTCTTTTCTTTCTTAGCTCACAAACCAACAAAAGAGAGAGCAAATTCAAGAACCATGGAAATCCTGCGCCAGGAAGTACCACCATAATGTTCGCGAAGAAAAGCAATTTGTGTTGTGGACAGAATGCATTTCTCTCCCATTATAACCACAGCCTGTTAAAAGCCTGTCAGGAAATAAATAAAACACTTTTTGTTCTGCTGCCCACATCCTTGTACTCAATTCAACAGATTCAAGCTTCTCAGAAATATAATCGAAGGTGAAGCCAAAGAGGACCCACAGGCTGGGGAAGGGAAGTGTCCAGAGGAGCCTGTAGGGATGTGGGCCCCTCCAGACTTGCTTCCCCAGTCCCTCTGCCCCCACGACCCTCACCTGAACTCACACACTGTTACAACAGATTCAGCCACGAGGTTCACATCCCTGACAAGTCCCATCCTTCCTGCCAACAATCAACATTCGTCTTACCAAGGAAAAGAGGAGGGTGAAATTAAAGAGCTCACATGGTTTATGTAGAGTACACGTGGGCATCAAGAAGATTCTCATTCCTAACTCCAAAAAAAAATACTATGTATCTGAATGAGTGCTTTAAGATGTATGTTCTTTCTAACACTATGTCTTAAGTGATGCTTACTATATATAATATATTTTCCCCTGCAAGCAATCCACCTCACACGTTTTCAGAAGTACTACCAAAATAGAAAGCGTTCTGAAGCATGCTGTGGGTTCTGGCAGCAAACATCAAGGGTGGGGAAAGGGGGCTGGGTTTTACGGTAAAGCAATCTGGGGTATCATTGCAAAATGTATAGGCAATCTTTCAACTAAGAGCCCCTGCCTTATGCGTAATCCATAAATACCAACTGACCCTAAGTGTCCACCGTAAGCTCAGCTACCTTTTTCACCACACTGCATTCCCATGCCCAGCAGAGGGCCTGCCCCACGAGGCACTGAAAGGATGAGTTCCATACAAGTGTGGCCCGCTGACTAAGTGAAGGCCGATGAAGGTTCCAGGGCAACTGGTACACAGCAGTGGCACATGGTCTTGTTTTCCTGCTTCTAAACACCCAGGGACTAAGAAGATTATTCAGTCATTCTCATATTCACTTACACAGATGTGCAGGTTAAATAACTGGGGTCCAAAGTCCTTGCAGTGCCCACCATCCCCAGCTCCCTGAATCCTGCCTCTCATTCCTTCTGCTTCTAGTGCTGAGCCCTCACTGTGACACACGCCACTGCTTATCAGTGGGCGAAACAGACAGCAGGGCAAAGGGGTCCCTGCTCCTCCTAGTGTGTTCAGGGTGTGTCTCTGAAGCCACAGCCTGGAAGTGGGAACATACGTAACTGAGCTTTGTAATAAAAATCATCATATCAGTTACTACTTTTTGCACACAGGCTTTCCTGACCTAGCATGGGAATCAAATACTATCTTACAATGGTATGTGTGCCAGTAAGACATTAGTAAACACACGCAATATACAATCTGCTCATAATCATCAGATTCCTTTCATCTGAGGTCGTGAGACAAGGTGCTACATCATGCAACAGGGTCAGGGTTACATACAGACCCTTAACCTGGTGTAGTCGTCCTTCTAGAATGTTCAGGGAAGAGAATGCCCCTGATTGTAAGCTGAGGTCACCAGGCAACTTTGGATCAGTCAGCGAACTACAAGAGAAGCACTCTTAGAGCTCAGTACAGCCCAGCCCAGGGCCTTTAGCCAGCAAGTGCTCCATAAACATTTGATAAATGGCAAATTAAACCAAATTAGGCCACTTCACACCCATGAGGATGGCTACGAGGGAAAAAAATAGAAAAATAACAACTGTTGGTGAGGATGTGGAGAAACTGAAACTCGTATACCCTGTTGTTGCTGTTCAGTCGCTCAGTTGTGTTCGACTCTTTGCGACCCCATGGACCGCAGCATGCCTGGTTTCCTGTCATTTACCATCTCCCAGAGCTTGCTCAAACTCATGCCCATTGAATTTGTGATCCCATCCAACCATCTTGTCCTGTGTCTTCCCCTTCTCCTCTCACCCTCAATCTTTCCCAGCATCAGGGTCTCTTCTAATGAGTCAGCTCTTTGCATCAAGTGGCCAAAGTATTGGAGCTTCAGCATCAGCAACAGTCCTTCCAATGAATATTCAGGATTGATTTCCTTTGGGATAGACTGGTTTTATCTCCTTACAGTACTGTTTGTGGGAATGTAAATGGTGAAACTGATATAAAAACAGGAAGGTGGTCCTCAAAAATTGAAAATAGAATTACCACCTGATCCAGAAATCCCACTTCTGGATATACCTAAAATAATTGAAAATGGGCCTTAAAGAGTTATTTGCACACCTGGGTTCATGGCAGTATGATTCACAACAGCCAAAAGATGAAAGCAGCCCAGGCATCCACCCACAGACGAATGGATAAACAAAATGTGATGTATGCATTTTCCTTTGTAGCCCAGCCAGGGACGCCTCTCACCCTTGGACTTCCCTGGTGGCTCAGATGATGAAGAATCTGCCTGTAACTCGGGAGACCCAGGTAAATCCCAGGGTTGGGAAGATCCCTTGGAGAAGGGAACGGCTACCCACTCCAGTATCCTTGCCTGCAGAATGCCATAGACAGAGGTTATAGTCCATGGGGTCGCAAAGGCCTGAACATGACTGAGCACCTACAAAGGGATATTATTCAGCCTTAAAAAGGAAGGACATTCTGATACATGTTACAACACAGATGGCTTCTGAGGACATTATGCTGTGCAGAATAAGCCAGTCACAGAGATAAACAGTAATTTCACTTCTACGAGGCACCTAGAGTAGTCAAATTCACAGAGACAGAAAGGAGAACAGTGGTTGCCAATAGCCATTGGAAAGAGGAATGGAGAGTTGCTTAATAGGTGCTGTGTTCCAGTTTTTCAAGATGAAAAGAGTTCTGGAGATTGATTGCCAAACAGTGGGAATGTACTTAAGGCTGCTGAAACGTATACTAAAAATGTTAGGATGGTAACATTTATGTTTTGTGTTTTGCCACAGTTAAAAAATACGTCCACAGAAACAAAAAAGATATCCACAATAACTAAAGGGAGATAATTCTCTAATATCATCAAATACCCACCAGCAGTCCAATTGTTCCATAAATCTGCTTTAGTCAGTACCAAAATATGGTTCATACTATTTTTAAAAAATAATTAGAAGATTTAGAAGATTCCTGATCTATTGTTGGGCAATATTGTGGTCTATAAAAGTAGTGTCTAGATAAGTTTTAAAATGACACATACTCCTTGATTACAAGACTAAGAAGGATTTGAAGGCAGGAGCTGTGGTCTTATTTATTCTGTGTCCCCAAAGCCTTAGAAGAAATACTGAATAAATGACCAAATAGCGCATTCTTTCAGTTTAACTACTGCAGAAACAAGATATAGGTCCAAAGAAACTGACAGAAAAGGCTCCTTTTCCTTTGTAACAATTCATCTGCCAGAAGCTGGATGCTTGCTATTCTGCCTGCAGCTAAATTGATAAAATTCTATGCCTTTTTAGAAACAAAAATATTTTAAGTTCCTATCATGCTGCTGCTGCTAAGTCGCTTCAGTCGTGTCCGATTCTGTGCGACCCCAGAGACGGCAGCCCACCAGGCTCCCCGGTCCCTGGGATTCTCCAGGCAAGAATACTGGAGTGGGTTGCCATTTCCTTCTCCAAGGCATGAAAGTGGAAAGTGAAAGTGAAGTCGCTCAGTCATGTCTAACTCCTAGCGACCCCATGGACTACAACCTACCAGGCTCCTCCGTCCATGGGATTTTCCAGGCAAGAGTACTGGAGTGGGTTGCCATTGCCTTCTCCAAAGTTCCTGTCATGAGCTTTGTGAAACAACTGATACACTTACAGTTTAGCAAAAATGGACTTGTATGCCTAGCAGTCTCTGCATTTAGAGATACTGTGTTAGACATTAAAAAAACAAAACAAAACAAAACTCTTTAGGAGATGATAATGTTCTGCATGGAATAAGATAATTAAGAAGGATGCAATTTTTCATATTAACCATTTTTTAAAAGTCTTTACTGAATTTACTACAATATTCCTTCTTTTAGTAAAAATTGACTTGGTATGCTTAGCAGTTTCTACATTAGAGATACCGTGTTAGATACTGAAAAGACAAACAAGACAAAACTCTTTAGGAGATGATAATGTTCTACATGGAATAAGATAATTAAGAGGGATACAATTTTTCATATTAACCATTTTTAAAAAGTCTTTATTGAATTTACTATAATATTCCTTCTTTCTTTTAATGTTTTGGATTTTGGCTGCGAGGCATGTGGGATCTTGTCTCCCCGAGCAGGAATCGAACTAACAGCTTACCTGCCTTAGAAGGCAAAGTCTTAACAACTGGACTGCCAGGGAAGTCCGAGGGTAATATAATTAACACAGTAAAGTCCTAGCTGTTATGCCTCTGTTGTTGTGATGTGGTTGTTTACATTAAGTGAGTGAATTCTTAGAACTGACAAAAATAGATGAATACATTCCACAGTATTCCAGAATCCTTCCAAAATCCTCTCCCAGAGTGTGGCTCTCTTACAGGGCTCCTTACATTTGAGACCTGCACCGTGGATACACCCAGTGCAGAAACCAGTTGTGGGAGGCACAGGGGTCCATTAAGAACCATAGCTATTCTGGCATTTACTGCAGAGATGAGGGATATTAAAATATTAAACTTCAGCCTTAGAGGATATGAGGTCACCAAAGCCATATTTCAAAGCCAGAAAGCCATCCTAAGTACTTTAAGTGGGTTTTATTGTTTTGTTCCTAGGGCAGGTAAATTTACATTTGGCTTGGTAATAGAATTCTTTCAAAGGGGCCTGAATTTGAAAACATCCAGGCCCCTTAGCTTTCCTTCTTTTGTATTTGATTTAAAGACACACAAAGGTCAGTCTCCTTGGGTATATGGTTGAATGATAATTCCAGCAGTAGAAATGGGTTGTGCTGGACTGAGTAAGGGACAGAAACTGGGAAGGAGCCAGTCTTGTAACCAAGACTGCTTACAAGTCAAGACTGGTTACCAGTCTTGTAAAGACTGCTTTAAGCACAGTTTAGCCTCTGTGTCAAAATCGTAGCTCTTCTGACCGTACTGAATTATAGAGGGATGGTTAGTAATGAAAGAAAAGAAGGGATGTAAGATAAAGGCAACAAACATCTCCTTTGTTTTTCACCTGTACGTCAGCATGCTAGAGGAGAAGGAAATGGCAATCCACTCCAGTACTCTTGCCTGGAGACTCCCAGGGACAGAGGAGCCTGGTGGGCTGCCATCTATGGGTCACACAGAGTCGGACACGTCTGAAGCAACTTAGCAGCAGCAGCAGCTAGACCAGCACATGCAGTGAATGCTGGTAATATATTATAGTGGTTGCTTGATAAGCAAGTGCTTCTGAAGCATTTGTGCCCGATCAAATGAGACAACTACGGTAAAACAGAGGATTCGTTTTATGAATAAATTAATGTTAGTTTTCAAGCACTTTTTCTTCAACCTTTTTATATAAAGTCAGCTATTTTTAGGGTATAACAGAAGTAGTGATAACTAGTTAAAATCTCAGTTTGGTTTTGTGATAAGAAATTGTATCCTGTGAGCCTGGCCACCTTCTGTCACACAGCTTGTCAGCTGCTTATCGATCTACAATTTGAATTCTCTACTTAGGCAGGTGGTTTTTCTTCCTTACCACTCCACCTTTCTTCCAAATACTCTAGTGCCCTCTGTGACTGAACTTTCCCATCTCCTAGCTCAGCTCCTCCTCCTGCCAGAAAAGCCTTCCTACCATACGTCCCTATCCAACGTTTAAAGGCCAAGTTTAAATCTTCCTTCTCCCAAGAAGCCTTTGCCACACTCTCACATCTTGTATTAATCTGTCACTCCCCAACCTCCTACAGTATATTGATGAAACTTTGATTATATCACTCATGAGTAAGTTCCCTGGACTAAAAAAATCTCCATGTGTCAGCCTCCACATACGAAGCACTTGAATCATGTACTGGAATACGAGTATCTTGAATCCAAAGCACTTGAATCCGAGCATCTGCTTAAGAATATTTACTGAAATCATACCAAAAGGAAACAATGAAGGAAAAGGTGAGTTTCTAAAGGAGATAAATTTGTTCCCATTTAGAATTCCACTGAAATTTAACTGGGGACAAACATGAACACTAGGCACCTGTTTGTATTGGTCTGAAGCAGCAGGCTGGTACTCCACGGGCTTACTGACGGTACAAGATTGATTTCCTGTGTTTAAGCATACTTTATGACAAACGGGGCTTGATATGGAACGAGACAGCAGCTTCACAATATGAATAGCCTCAGTTAGGCTTCAGTTAGACGTGTCACATCTTTGTTACTGAGATCAGAGGGGAAGAAATGTCGTCTACGTGGCCAGAGAGAGTGTCAAAAGTCATGCTAAAAGATACACTCACTCAAATAAAGCGAGCATGATATATCCACTTGGCTGAACACACGAGCAAGTTTAAGCTTAAGTAAGCAACACAGCTTAATAAGGAGGAGAAAACTGTGCCGAGATGGTGTGAGGAGAGAGAGAATTGGGATCTGTGGGTTAGAACCTGCTATACTTCATACCTGAATTCATAACCGAATCAACTCATTCAATGAAAATGTACTGAGTACCCGTAAGTGTAAGAATCCACCTGCAATGCAGGAGACCTCAGTTGGGAAGATCCCCTGGAGAAGGGAAAGCCTACCCACTCCAATATTCTGGCCTGGAGAATTTCATGGACTCTGTACTCCATGGGGCCACAAAGAATCAGACAAGACTTTCACCTGTATGTGCTAGTCACATGCTGTTTGACAAAACTTTCACTAGTAAAGGGGGAGTGCTACAGCCAGTAAATCTGAGGTAGAAACTGCTTCCCCGCCCCCACTGTCTGTCCTCTCCTTTTGCAGTGATAGAAAAGCCTGGCCACTCAGCTAGAAACCACATATATTCCTCGCCTTCCTTCATGGCTGGGTTTGGAGAGTTCTGGCCAACGGAATGCAACTCCTAGGTCATCTCCAACTAAGAGGTCAAGCCATACGCCCTTCCTTCCTTTCCTTTCCCTATGAGCTGAAACATGGATGTGCCTAGGACTCAGCTTCAACCACAGACAGAAAGATAATACCCAAGGAGTCAGTGGGGTCATATGATGGACAACTCCTAGCCCTTGACTGGCCACGTGGAACAGAACCACAGCACCTGCCTCAGCTGTCACCTTGGTCCTGTCACATGAAAGGCAAGCAAACTGTCTCATTATTCTACTGCACTTCAGAAGCTGCTTCTTTATGACAGCTTAATTCTTATCCTCCCTAGCAGAAGGCAATGGCACCCCACTCCAGTACTCTTGTCTGGAAAATCCCATGGGCGGAGGAGCCTGGTGGGCTGCAGTCCATGGGGTCGCTGAGGGTCGGACACAACTGTGCGACTTCACTTTCACTTTTCACTTTCATGCACTGGAGAAGGAAATGGCAACCCACTCCAGTGTTCTTGCCTGGAGAATCCCAGGGATGGGGGAGCCTAGTGGGCTGCCGTCTATGGGGTCGCACAGAGTTGGACACGACTGAAGCGACTTAGCAGCAGCAGCAGCAGCAGAGTCAGAATGGGGCTTCCCAAGTGGTGCTGGTGGTAAAGAACCCGTCCGCCAATGAGGGAGACAGAATAGACTCGGGTTCGATCCTTGGGTCAGGAATATCCCCCGAGGATGACATGGCAACCCACTCAATATTCTTGCCTGGAGAGTCCCCATGGATGGAGGAACCTGCTGGGTCACAGTCCATGGGATCTCAAAGAGTCAGACGCGACTGAAGCGACTAGTATGCACAGAGTCAGAATGGGGGCCAGGCCTTTGTGGTCTTACTTTATGGGAAATGTGTCAAATACTATTTGCTCTTCTGTGGGTCCTTGTCTACTTTTGCTCCAAACTCATCTGGCTGATACCTACAAAAAAAAAAAAAAAACACACACAAACTGGTTGACTTCTTTCTCACCTGATCTGTGAATACCAGTGACTTGCTGAATGGTCCAGAACAAGCCTCTTAACTCTTTTCATCTGCGACAGCAAAAATACCAATTTTCCTCTGTGGAGTCTTTTGTTAATTAATGTCAGTAGAGCAGAGAATGTTCCAAAGCAGGACTATTACTGTAAGCCTCCTTTACTCCAACTGTATAAGCAACATTAGAACTAATCACTCAGGAAGTAAAATCAGTAGGAAGTCGTCAAGAGGGTCAGCCTGTAATTAATCAATGAGGTCACTGCCAATAACAATAGTACATTCTGTTACATGTGTAATTGGATTTAATGGATGTACCACACTGGCAAGTTACTGGAAGAAGAAACCATTCCATCTTTGCCCTGGAACAGCATCTTATTGCAAAACACAAATGAAATATCTGTGCATCATGCCAAGCAACACCAAAATGGAAGTGGAACAGAGGCCATTGCTAGAGACACTGTCACTCTACAAGAGGATTCAAAGTGAGTCACAGCAAAGGGGCACCACTGCTGAAATCATGTATGCTCTCTAAGTCTTGAGCACAAATCTACTGGAAAAGATCCTTCACCTTATATGGTCATCCTCTTGATGGTAAAGCGAAGTAGGAGACTGACTGCCTCAAGTCCTAGAAGTTTCTAAGTGACTCAGAGATGCAGTGAGGACTGGACAACAGGCTTTAAATACATGGAGGGTTGTTCATGGTGCTGACCAACCTTGCTCCAAATCCACCGATGAGAAAAAAATGAACAAATTTGTTCCTTGGTGAGATTCGGCATTAGGCAGAGCTTGCAATCTCACCTTCTCTGAGGTCCCTAGGCATCAGAAGTTCTATGTTCTAATACCATGATGTGGTCTGAGTCAGTAGACACACTAGTTTGATGCCACATTCAAGATCAAGGTTTCATTTTGCTAGGTTAAATATGCTATACTTTAGCATTTTTAATTATTAAAAAAAGCTTAAGCAGTTAAAGTCACGAGGGGCATTTTAGTTCATGTGCCTACAAGTATTTTGGCAACACTTCAAAATCTCATCTCTTTGACTTGCAAGTCTGCCTCTAGGAATTTTTTTTTCTAAAGGGAAAATAGAAACAGATTTACAAAGACAATGACCAAAGCACCTTTTTAATAAGAGTAAAAAATTAAAACCAGTCCCATCCTGGATATTGGAGACAAAAGAAAAGGTAGTACATGGGACCTGCTGAAATGAAATTACACTAATAACCAAGTTAATATAATTAAACCCTCCATTTTCTACAGATATAGGTCCCTGTCTTGAGGATCCTGAATATAATGTAATGAATTCTTTTGAATTTAAGGAGATTATAAAAGGCCCACTTTAACATCAAATAAAAAATCCTTAGAAAATGTCACATTGATATTCTCTCATGTCTAGAAGAAAATTATGTAAAAGGAGAACACATCAGCTGTAAATACTCTCATCCTTATTAGTGTTCAGTTGCTAAGCTGTGCCAACTCTTTTGCTAACTCATGGAGTACAGCATGCTGGCTCCACTGTCCCTGGGATTGCCAGGCGGGAATACTGGAGTGGGCTGTCGTTCCTTCTCCATGGGATCTTTCCGACCAAGAGATCACAGGTAAACTTATACTGACAGGAAATCAGTTGTACAGCTTTGCACATCTCATTTTTGCCATTCGCCATTTCTCACATTTGAAATTATTCCAAGACAAGGAAAACGTCTTTCTCTTAATTACCTGGAACCAGTGTTCTAAAAAGTCTCCAGTTAGTATCATTCAGAAACATGAATTTTACAAAAGCAATTTAGGAAAAGAGGTTGCTGAAATGCAGCCCATTTCTTAAAAGCATGGTATTTCAGTGAATCAGAGTACATTCTGAAAAGAAAGCATATAAAAATATTACCATTATGCAGACTTACTATTTGCCATTAAAAGAAACTCTTATTTAATCCACAATTAGTGGAGTTTAATAATCCTTGATTCTGGGGATTTGATTAAATTCCAGACTTTAAATTTACTGACAAAAAGAACCAGAAATTAACAAGACAACTGTGATCCTGGCCAATACTATTATTTCTTTTAATTTTTAATTCAAAATAATTTCAAATATACAGAAAAGCTACAAGTAGAGCATCATGAACCTTCATACATCCCTCACTCAGAGACACTGCTCAGATGTGACTAGTGGTCCTGATAATTGCCTTTCCAGAGAAGGATCCAATCCAGGATCACACGTGGCATTTTCTGGTCACAGCTCTGTAGTCTTCTTCAGTTAGGAAGACACCCTTCAGTCCCTGCTCACCTTCACGGCCTTATCATCTCTGAGGATACCGGCTGAGCTCAGGTGTGTTTATTGATACTGAGGTGTCCCTCCTGCACAGAACTAAGAAATATCTGTATATAAACACACACACATGCCCTTGCATCTATATTTATTTCTACAGCTACCTATATATCTTGAATATAGCAATACCTCTAATTCCAATCCAACATCACAGAGTCACCCTAGCCTTCTCCTTCTACTGTCTGTAACATCCTTCTCCTCTGACAGTAAGAAAACTGGCTTTCATTACCCACTTCTTTGCTCCCCAGCCGATATGTCACCAGTCTCATCTACCAACATGACCAGCCATTGATCTCAGCATTTTCCTCTCTCTGTGTCTGACCTCAGTGGGGCCAACTCTTACCAGCCACCCTCTTCTCTTGGCCTTCCTCCCCGCTTTATTCTGAAATAGAAAGGAGGTGAAAGAAGAAGGAAAAAAGTAAGAAGGGAAAAGAAAAGTGAAAGAAAGGAAAGAAAAAGTAGTAGTGGGTATGGTGAATTTCAGGGACAAAAAAATAAGGAAAATTAAAAAAGGAGGAAGAGACAGAGGTGGCAGAGAATACTCAGTAAGATCCTGGGCTCTAGAAGCAAACTTGGGTTGGAATCTTGAATCTGCTTAGTAGTTGCGAAAATTTGGGAAATTTGCTTTACCAATTTGTGCCTTGTTCCTCAAAGTTAGGACAAAAAGCATGCACCTATCATATAGGACTAATATGTTCACATACTTAAAGTATATGGAAAAGCACTTGGAATGTTATAAGAATAACTGAATGCTAACTATTTTATTACTTATCTATAGAAGTGAAAAATTTCTCTCCTGAATGTGAGGCAATTCTTTTAATGCATTCAGCCAAGTTTTCTACCTTAAGATGTCCTGGCAAGTATGCTGATTGTGGAAAATGCAGAAAGACAATGCAAAATTAAATTTACAGTTACCAGAATTTGAAACAATGAAAAAAAAATTCATTATCATATCCAGTCCTAACTCCTTCATATTTCCCCAATCCCTCATTTCCTACAGAATGGCCACATCCTAAGAACAGAGACTGGGTTATCTTGATTGTTGAAGACGTGCAAATATTAATTATGGTCCCAATAACTTCACTGTCAATGACTGCTGTTATCATTTTCATCATTTTTCTTCCCACAGGATGATAGATAAGGAATTTTTTCAGTGGTGAAAATTTCTAAAATGAAGGCCTCTACATGAATACAAAGTGGCATCATTTTAAATTCTAAATCTGTAGCTCAAATAATCGAAGTAGATTCCACAGGCTATTCAAAACACAGCTCAAGGTAAAATACTGCCCTCCAGCTGAGATAATGACTAATTTTCCAGTCAGGTTTTTTTTTTTTTGGCCATTTTTCAACCTACTGAAAGTGTTCCTCTGCATGTTTAGAAAATGAAGTGAAATATTCTAATTTACAAATAATTACCACACGTATCTCTGTAAGGATAACAATCTATCAAAAATTAAAATCTATGCATTGCCAGTCTTTTGTAATACTTGCCTTTTACTACATCCTCATCATATCAGTAGCCAAAGATCCACCTCTATTCCATATTCCTGGGCATGACTACTTCCCCCGTTAAATGCACTAGTGAGTGAGTGAGTGAAGTTGTTCAGTCGTGTCCGACTCTTTGCGACCCCATGGACTGTAGCCCACCAGGCTCCTCCATCCATGGGATTCTCCAGGCAAGAATACTGGAGTGGGTTACCATTTCCTTCTCCAGGGGATCTTCCCCACCCAGGGACTGAACCTGGGTCCCCCGCATTGGAGGCAGACGCTTTAACCTCTGAGCCACCAGGGAAGACCTAATGGCACTAACATGGTCACAAATTCAAACACTCCCTCCACCTGTGCTCTGACCCTCGGCTCCATAAATGGGCTCATAAACTGCCATTTACTGAATGTTTGCGGCCACACAAATCCGTGTGTTGAAAGCTACCCCTCAATCTGATGGTGTCCAGAGATGGGTCCTTTGGCTGGTCATTAGGTGATGATGTCATGGATGGGAACCTAACAAGCAGGGCCAGGAGCGGGTCCCCGCGCCCTTTCTACCACGCGCGCTGACAGTGGGGAGATGGTCACCTGTGACGAAGCAGGCCCTCACCACACGCTGCAACTGCAGGCACTGAGGTCTGGGACTTTGCACATGTATGTTCTCCAGTCTTTGAGGAATAAAGAGCTGTTGCTTGTAAGTCACCCAGTCTATGAGATTTTGTTACAGCAGCCAGAAGAGACTAAGATGCACATGTAAGCAACAAGGCCAAAAAGATCCCCCAATGTATTGCATAGCCTTCAGGAATAGGCTTAGCTAAATGCCAAGTGGCAAATAAAAGGGCTTTCTGTACCATAAAAATCACTTCAATGAACTCCACCAATCACAGTTAAATCATTTTTTTATGACTGAAAAGACAAAGATTAGGTCTTTGCAGAATTCAGGGCCCACCACTATGATTCCTCATGTCAAGTCTTTATGAAAAATGAAGTCTCTGTGCCCTGGGAGGAGGCTGAGGAAGCAGTGAACAAGTGGCTGCTGGGAAAACGGCGCACCTGGTTCCCACCGCCATGCCCAATAAGCAAGACAGTAAGAGCCATTGTCTACAGAGATTGTTCAGACCCAGCCAAGGTGCACAGTGTCCGTCAATCTTCTCAGAAATCCAGAGGGGCAGCTACATTTTATCACAGTTTCTTAGACAAGGAAAGGGAGAATCAGAGTTTTTGAACTTGTCTGAGGTCATCACCAAGAGAGCAACAGGCAGAGCTGGAACTCAAACCCTTTTCTATCTAAGAGTGATCCTTGCCTTGCCACAAGAATTTGCATTTTGCAATATCCATAAGGATTCTCTCTAACCTTGATGACTCAATTAAAATACTTCATCTACTGTCTACTGGTTTTCAATATGCTGCTTGAAATAATTTTCTGTAGGTACAGAGCATCAAGTAACATAAATTCTAAAATGGGCCAAAGAACTAAACAGACATTTCTCCAAAGAAGATATACGGATGGCTAACAAACACAGGAAAAGATGCTCAGCATCACTCATTATTGGAGAAATGCAAATCAAGACCACAATGAGGTATCATTTCACACCAGTCAGAATGGCTGTGATCCAAAAGTCTACAAGCAATAAATGCTGGAGAGGATGTGGAGAAAAGGGAACCCTCTTACACTGTTGGTGGGAATGCAAACTAGTACAGCCACTATGGAGAACAGTGTGGAGATTCCTTAAAAAACTGCAAATAGAACTGCCTTATGACCCAGCAATCCCCCTGCTGGGCATACACACCGAGGAAACCAGAATTGAAAGAGACACATGTACCCCAATGTTCATTGCAGCACTGTTTATAATAGCCAGGACATGGAAACAACCTAGATGTCCATCAGCAGATGAATGGATAAGAAAGCTGTGGTACATATACACAATGGAATATTACTCAGCCATTAAAAAGAATACATTTGAATCAGTTCTAATGAGATGGATGAAACTGGAGCCAATTATACAGAGTGAAGTAAGCCAGAAAGAAAAACACCAATACAGTATACTGACACATATATATGGAATTTAGAAAGATAGTAATGATGACCCTGTATGTGAGACAGCAAAAGTGACACATATGTATAGAACGGACTTTTGGCCTCTGAGAGAGAGGGAGAGGGTGGGATTATTTGGCAGAATGGCATTGAAACGTGTATATATTATCATGTAAGAAACAAAGCATCAGCCTATGTTTGATACAGGATACAGGATGCTTGGGGCTGGTGCATGGGGATGATCCAGAGAGGTGATATGGGGTGGGAGGTGGGAGGGGATTCAGGATTGGGAGATCGTGTACACCTGTGGTGGATTCATGTCAATGTATGGCAAAACCAATGCAGTATTGTAAAGTAAAATAAAGTAAAAATAAAATTAAAAAAAAAATCCTTCCAGTTAAAAATGAAGGAAGGAAGGAAGAATGGAAGGGACGGTAGGAAGGAGGAAGACTAACCAGTTCCTGAGTTTCCTGGGAGCTGCCTAAAATCAAAATTTTAGACAAAATTAAACAGAACATCAACTTCAGAGAGAGCTGATAACAATGACAGTGGGGTTGTGCCCTGAGGTCAAAGAGTACAGAAGGTCTTTTTGGAGCTTTAGAGACAGGACTGGGTAAGTCAGATAACTTTCCAGACCAAAGATCATCAACAAATAAACTGCTGGCAAAAAGAGGGGCAGGGTCTAGCTCCAACCATGTCTCTACAAATGACAAATTTCATTCCTTTCCATGGCTGGGTAATATTCCATTGTATATATGTATCTCATCATCTTTATCCATTCATCTGTCAATGGACATGTAGGTTGCTTCCATATCCTAGCTATTGTACGTACAGCAAAAGCTAACATACCATTATAAAGCAACTACACACCAATTGCACTCATCTCACATGCTAGTAAAGTAAAGCTCAAAATTCTCCAAGCCAGGCTTCAATAGTATGTGAACTAAGAACTTCCAGATTTTCAAGCTGGATTTAGAAAAGGCAGAGGAACCAGAGATCAAATTTCCAACATCCGTTTAATTATCAAAAAGCAAGAGAATACCAGAAAAACATCTACTTCTGCTTTATTGATTATGCCAAATACTTTGTGCAGATAACAACAAACTGTGGAAAATTCTTCAAGAGAGGAATACCAGACCACCTTACCCTGCCTCCTGAGAAATCTGTATGCAGGTCAGGAAGCAACAGTTAAGAACTGGGCATGGAGTAACAGTCTGGTTCAAATCAGGAAAGGGGTACATCGAGGCTGTATATTGTCACCCTGCTTATTTAACTTATATGCAGAGTACATCATGAGAAACACTGGGCTGGGTGAAGCACAAGCTGAAATCAAGATTGCCGGGAGAAATATCAATAACCTCAGTATGCAGATGACACTACACTTATGGCAGAAAGTGAAGAAGTAAAGAGTCTTGATGAAAGTGAAAGAGGAGAGTGAAAAATTTGGCTTAAAGTTCAACATTCAGAAAACTAAGATCATGGCATCTGGTACCATCATTTCATGGCAAATAGATGGACAAACAATGGAAACAGTGACAGACTTTATTTTGGGGGGCTCCAAAATCACTGCAGATGATGACTGCAGCCATGAAATTAAAAGACACTAGCTCAATGGAAGGAAAGCTATGGCCAAAAAAACAGATTAAAAGCAGAGACATTACTTTGCCAACAAAGATATGTCTAGTCAAAGCTATGGTTTTTCCAGTGGTCATATATGGATGTGAGAGTTGGACTATAAAGAAAGCTGAGCACTTAAGAATTGATGCCTTTGAACTGTGGTGTTGGAGAAGACTCTTGAGAGTCCCTTGGACAGCAAGGAGATTCAACCAGTCCATCCTAAAGAAAATCAGTCCTGAATATTCATTTTAAGGACTGATGTTGAAGCTGAAACTCCAATACTTTGGCCACCTGATATGAAGAACTGACTCCTTGGAAAAGACCCTGATGCTGGGAAAGATTGAAGGTGGGAGAAGGGGACAACAGAGGGTGAGATGGTTGGATGGCATCACCAAGTCGATGGACATGAATTTGAGTAAGTTCCGGGAGTTGGTGATGGACAGGGAGGCCTGGCATGCTGCAGTCCATGGGGTTGCAAAGAGTTGAACATGACTAAGCAACTGAACTGAACTGAACTGAACTGAATAGCCCAAATTAAAAAGGAGAGGCAGAGAAAGGAGAATGACTCAGAATGTGAAGCAAGAAAACCAAAAGACATTAGTTACACTCTTTAGTTTTGCTGAGGATCCTAAAGGCAGACTATATGTCAGATGAACTTTATCCTAGGTTGGCCATGTCTGAGTTAATGTATTAGTATATTAATTTGAGAGGTTATCAATTTCCATTTCCCTCTAAGTGTGATTTCCATAGACCCACGCAGAGCAAAGCTTTCCACTAAACCCCTGACAAAAGGAGGAAAATACAAAGAAGCAGAAAGCTATCTGGTGAAGCTTCCTAAACTTTCCCCATGTTTTCCTTCATTAATAGACAAAAGAGTGTCTCTATTCAAGGGGAATATTCCAAGACGCCTCCCTTAATGGGAAAGGTCTGTAACGCCAATTAGATTTGCTAAATGCAAAGATATTTTCTTCTAGACAAGAGAGCCTGAATTAAATTTAATTTAACATAATTGTAGCAGATGGGTGGTTTAAAAAAATAGTTTGCCAAGTGCTAATGTGATTCACCATAATCACAGCCTAATAAAGGGAACCAGTATTTACAGGGACATATATGAAGTGAAGCACAAAAATTGTTAAGGAGTCTTTAACAGGCGCTTTATCATGCACAATATATTTCACTTCCACTGCTTTCTGTGGCACCTACTGTGGCTAAGTTTTATCCCTAGGTATTTGCTTCCATGCTCAGAAGAGGTCCAATTCCATGTTAAGATAATATTTAGAGAAATGCATTTTCCAACTATTGAACAGTACTTTATCTTCACAACAGAAGATCTGAAGATGAGCTGAAGTTAAGACAAAGTGGACTGAGGTAATCTTGAAGGGAGTCAAGTCATTCCGTGCACCATCACAGTATTTCACACTTACTAAGCTTAGAGCACCTTTCCAGACTGAAGATTTTATCTGACATCTAGCTCTGAGCAAGTGACTGAATGTCATGGACCCTTAGTTTCCTCATTCCTAAAATAACAAATGTAATGAATGCTTTGTGTAAAAGGTTGGTACATATAGCAAATTAAAATATGAGCTGCTCAGTTAAATTTGAACATCAGACAAACAACGAATAAAGTTTAGGATAACTCTTTAGTATATTACACGACTCAGTATTTTCATCCTATATTTTATCTGGCAACCCTACTTGTGTAGATTAAGGTAAATAAATCATGGACAGCATGGCACATACCAATATGTTTGTGTGTGTGCATACCCACACGCATATGTAAACACAAGTACAATTACATTTTCTGAGGGAGGCGCAGTGGGCAAAAGAGAAGACTATGGCATCTCCTCCCTGCCCCCATCGACAGGAGACTTTATCAGCTAGATAAGATGAAATGCCAGTTCCTGGAACAACTGTAAGATAACAATTCAGTCAAGGCCAAAATCATAAATGCACTGTGTGGGTGAAGATGGGGAAAAATCAGATGGCCTGAATTGTGGGACAATAAAATCATTGCGAGAATAGATTTTGAATTGGAATGCGATGGAAAAATGAGAGTAAAAAGGATGCTGTTTTAGATAACAGGCCATCCTAGCACAAGCAAACTCCCCAAAGGGGGCAGGAGCCCATCATTCTCAAAAGTCACCAAAAGAGCCACCCAACAGGGGAGTACTTGCTGTGAGAGGGCAAAGAAGCTTGCCTAGAGAGGGTGAGGGCAGATTACACAGGGTTTGGGGTGCCGATGTAAGACTCTGACTTGTTAATTTCATAGGGTGCCTGGAGCCAGCGTGAGGAACTCCACCCAAGGCAAAAGTCATGAAGAAGGAGACATGGCATACGCAAAGGCGTGATCAAGCCTCAGGAAACCCCCTGTACCTGAGCATCTACCTCCAAAACCAGAGGTCTATCTACTTTACTGTTTCATGCTCTCACCTACACCTCTGACTTTTAGGGGGCTGTTCCCCACCGGTTCTCTTGGAGAAGGAGTAAACATGCAGCTCCAAGTCAATAAAAATTCCTGGGCGTAACAAGAGTATTTCAACTCCTCTGAAGGTTATCTAGCCTGCCTATACAGGGTCATCCAGCCGCATGTGATTGTTTACAGCCTCCCAACCATGAGAGGCATGAGATGTTTTAGACTTACTAAAGGCAAATTCTTTCGGGAAGTTAGAAATTATTGGTATAGTGGGTTGGTTAGGAATTATATTGGTGAAGGGTTTTTCATTTGTTGTGCCAATAACTGCTGCTAATTCCCTGCCCTGGGTGGGACAAGGGTGTCTCAGGTCAAACCTCTCTGCTGGCAAACTAGCTTGTGTGACAGGATTATCCGTACTCCTGCCACTATGCACATGATTGCTTACTACCTCTCAACCATAAACAGCACAAAGAGTTTGGAGTATTTTGAGAGTCTTAATTAGCATAGGGCTTTTCTCTTGTTGAATCAATGATTGCCACCAGGCCTCCATATCCTTAGGCACCTGGGACTATATTAATCAATGTATTTGGAATATAGAAAAGGAAATATAGTAGTTTTTGATATTAGCAATACTAGACTTTTGAGTTAATGAATTTTCTCTTTTGCTATAAGTCACTGTACTTTGTTATAAATCACTGTGTCCTTGCTATGTAAAAATGTAACTTTATCACTATCTTAAGACTAAATAGATCTTAAAGGGAACATTGGTGAAGGGTTTTCATTTGTTGGGCTGATGTTTGCTGCTAAATCTCCAGATTCCCTGCCTTTATAATAAATATAACTAGCATATAGGAGAAATAAGTATTAACCTTTAAAATTGATCATGTTAACCTTGAGTTAAATTCCTTTCTTGATTGTAATTCACTACAACCTCACCCTATAGGAACACAACTTTATTTAGAGGGTGGTGCCTGGTTTAAGAAAAACCACCCTTGGAAAAAATAAGTTTTTGGTTATCAGAAAGAAAGGGTCTTAATGGCCAGAAGATGATGTAAAACCCGTGAGACTTTTTTTACGTAAAGCACCTGATTTTGATAAAGGTCAGGACTGCTGACCCCCACGTGACTCTGTATTCACCCCTATGTGTAATAAAAGGTACATAAGCAAACCTAAAAATAAAGAAATGGGATCAGTTTCTGGAAAGACTGATTCCCCCATGTTGTTTCTTTCTTGCTCCCCGTTTTTCTGGCTGAAATCCCATCTGGAATGTGGTTACTCACCAAGCCTGCTGATTTTGCCTGGGCTTCTAAGATCGGACCAGGGAGGCCTCAGTGCCTCCTCTCCTTCAGGAGAATGGAAAGACGCCTGTGGCCTATGTAGGTGGTGATTGGTATTCCATGTAAACCAAGTTATTCAGCCTCTTTTTCTCCACTAAATTTCCTACTACACTATCCGTTTCTAATCTCTCTAGATATCTGTAATTAAATAAGTTTTTTCCTAGGACGCCAATTCCGTCCCTACCTTCAAATCACCCTGGATCCACCAGGGCTGGACCCTGGCAATAGGGGCCATAATTCCCTTTCCTACAAGGAGAACAGCAGCCTCTGTGTCCCTACTAGGAGGTGCGATATGTTGGACGGTGATGTGCATTTGGGCTGAAAACATACAGGGAAAGTAGAGCCAAGAGTCAGTTCCTTGGCAGAATGAGAACAGAAAACAAAGCAAAGAGCTGTCCAGTAAGGGCTATGACATGATGGAATGATCCAGAGGCCAAACTCAAGCACATGGAAACAGGTTAGAAACTAGGAACCCCAAAGCAAACACAGGAAGATGGAATGGAATGAAAAAGGCAAAGGCTGGAAAAGTTCCCTGAGCTCTAAATTGTACCTGTGGGATTTGATAGCTTCCCAAAGCTTAGAAGGAGAGGGCAAGACTGCCAAGAAATCTGAACAGGCTCAGATGAGGTAGCTGGGGCAGGAATTCAGCTATAAATCGTCAAGAGAAGCCCAGAGCAAGAGGGCAAAAGTGAGAGTGGGCAAAAGACATTCAATTCAAAGGCCATTTCAATTCAAAGACATTCAATTCAAAGACAAGATGACTGATGGTGGGTAAAAGGTGGCAAGAGGGGAAACAGATGCCACAAATATTTAGTTAATATCCAATATATGCATGATGGGGTTCTAGACTTTGCAAAGACAAGGATAAACAAGACATCAAGGCCTTCAAAATGCTTCTGATTAAGGAGAGAAAGATTAAGATTAAGATGAAGTGAGCTCACTCAGTCGTGTCAGACTCTGCGACCCCATGGACTGTAGCCCACCAGGCTCTTTCATCCATGGGATTCTCCAGGCAAGGATACTGGAGTGGGTTGCCATTTCCTTCTCCAGGGGAACTTCCTGACCCAGGGATCGAATCCAGGTCTCCTGCATTGCAGGCAGGAGCTTTACCCTCTGAGAGAGATACAAACGGCCCAATTCTGATAAGGCCAACAGAAGGCATGAACTAGGTACCATGTGTTGTGCTGTGTTTAGTTGCTCAGTCATGTCAGACTCAGCCCACCAGCCTCCTCTGTCCACGGGGATTCTCCAGGCAAGAATACTGGAGTGGATTTCCATCCCCTTTTCCAGGGGATCTTCCCAACCCAGGGATCGAACCCAGGTCTCCTGCACTACAAGTGGGTTCTTTACCAGCTGAGACCCCAGGGAAGGCTGGGTACCATGGATGTGCCCCTGACAAGAAACTGTCCTTCCAAATTGGGAATGAGGAGGGAACTGGATAAAGGATCTTTGAGTTGAATCTGAAAGAATGTGTAGGGTTTTAGCAGGTGTGGCTAGTGTTGGGGGAAGAGTATCTCCAACAAAGGCGATATCAAACAATCATGGTAGCACTGCTGGATGAAATGGAACAATGGGTCCAGGACATAACAAGCCATCTAAATAAGGCTGCTCTGGAACTTGCTGGAAAAACAAAACTTGAGTTAAAAGTGAAAATGAGAACATCAGTAACAGATATGAGTCAGTATTCTTCCTGATCTAATCTTCTACTTAACACAAAAAGCTTACATTTAAATGTTTTTCCATCCCAACTTAACAAAAAAATAACAAAAGCAAGATACACTGGAGGCTGCTTTACATGCCTTAAGCAATTCAAGCAACTATCAGGCACTTAACATACCCTGTATAACTAGCCTTATGTAATATTCTAGTCTATGCCAAACTGTTTGTTTACCTTCACTACTGGTATTTTAAAAGCATATTAATTGTATAGAAATAGTCTGAGATTACATAATTACTGCTTTTTATAAACATTTAATAATTTTCAAAGGAGGCATCCCACACTCTTTGCCATTTAGGGTACCAAAGTGTGTGCATGCTCAGTTGCTCAGTCATGTCCGACTCTGCGACTCGATGAACTGTACCCCACCAGGCTCTTCTATTCATGGAATTTTCCAGGCACGCATACTGGAGTGGGTTGCCATTTCCTACTCCAGGGGAGTCTCCTGCATTGGCAGGTGGATTCTTTACCACTGTGCGAAGGAGGAAGCCCTCATAAGGTGATAAAATGTGGCGAGTCCTTTAAATTCCAAAATCTTTCCATAGCAGGTACTGACAAGGGGGCAGCTTTTCTGATGCTACTGCTAAAGTAGTCAGAATTCTGTAGCTATGAGGAAAAGAGACAGTCTTATGTTTTCTCATCAGGTCTTTACTTAATATGCCAAGGAGCACTTCATGGGGTCCTGCAAAGCTGCTGCTCTTCGAGTGAAAGACTCTACATACTGAAGTACTCTGCCCCAAATTTAATTATCTCAGGGCATGACCACACACTATGATAGAATGTGCCCTTTTATCTAGTGCCTCTAGCAATATGCTGAGATGGAAAGGTGGCCTATTATTAAATATATCTCCAAAGAAAAGAGAGATTCTATAAATTCAATCAATGGTGCATTCCAGTAGCTTACAACTCTCAGATGCATCAGGGTCTCCCTAGAGCACTGCTTATAATCCTCTGGTCATAATTTAAAGCAACTTCTTTTCATTCTGGCCTCCAGTCACCATCCACCTCTCATATATTTCTCAGCCTATAACTTGTCTTCTATTTTATTCTCTCTCTCCAACCTTTCCCTAACAAGTTCCGCTTCCTAATTCGGAGTCATTTTCACTGATCCATTCCTGACCTTTTCCAAATATTTCATTTATCGTAGGGTCCTGACATAGCAATTTAATAAGAACAGACCACTGATCTTTATGTTACAAATTTTACTCCCAGAGGAGTCTGGATTTTAGCTTACAACACAATTAATGGGGCTATAGATACTCATCTGGTTTTTAATAAAGAACTGTCTTAGTAGAACCATGGGCTCAGAAATGCCCTTATAAGGTAATACCATCCAGTCACCAAGATAACAGACTATTTTTATTTTCATCAGTTTTTCATTCCTTTCAACTCCTCTGTCAAAGCCACATACTTAATTATCTTTCCAGCACTGGTTTTTTATGACATATTAGACAATTACAGTGAAAAATGTTACTTTGTCATGTACTTTTCTTCTAAAGAACACAAAGCTTCTCTCATAAGTGATCTAATGTTCCTTAAAGCTCTCATCTCTGAGAGATGGAAGCTTTTATTACCCCTTATTTTATAAACAGGCAAAAGTGAGGCCTCAGAAAAGGACATGACTAAGGTTTGACAGATAGTTAGAACAGAGGTAAGAACTGGGTTGTGCATTCCTGGTTCTTCGCTGCCTAATGCAATAGGAAGATTGTCCTTGGAAATAACTCTCTCAAATTTGCAGTCCATTATCAAAATAGTAAATATCTCCAACCCCGTGTAACTGTGCAGCAGGGAACAACATAGCCTGGTGGAAAGCCCATGAGGTCTGCAATCAGAAAGCTGCTTAGAGGTGTGGCTTCCAGCTGGCCACCCGGACTCTGGGTATTTGTTTTGTAAAGTGGTCTTGTGGAGGCTCGGCAGTAGAAAGACCACCTGCCAATGCAGGAGACGTGGGTTCGATCCCTGGGTCGGGAAGATCCCTGGAGAAGGGAATGGCTACCCACTCTGGTATTCTTGCCTGGGAAATCCCATGGACTGGAGATCCTGGTGGGCTACAGGCAATGGGGTCGCGCAAGAGTCAGACATGATTCAACCACAACAACTGGATAACAACAGTGACCACAGGGTAAACCAGAGGGTACACAGCAGCACTTCCCAGCTAGGTTTATGCCTCATCACTGCAAATGAGCAAGCCACCTTCAAGCCTGTGACTCTTCAAGGCACTGCATACTTATTCTAAATGACTTGGCACACGCACAATCTGTCAATGAAGAGAACCAAGTAACCGTGTGAACACCACTGCAGCGTTGGTCAAATTAATATTAGTATTTTTTCTTTTTTTCTTATCCTTACTATTTAGTACTCGAATAGTTCTTTTCTGGTAACACTTCAGTATCTCTTTGAGTCCACAACTGATTAGCCTGCATAAAATTTTTAAATGCAAAGCTTAGAATTTACATAATAGCCATGTGTCCCGTTACACTGTGTATACTTTAGGTATGTCATAAGAATCTGCTGGACCACTTCTAATAGAAGGATTACTTGCAAATGATTTACTTCTCAGTGTGTTTACTCTCCAGTTCACTGTTCTCTCCTTTTCTCTCTCTTCTCTTTTTCTCTAAAACTCAATTTCTTTCTCTCCCAGGTTTCCCACAATATACAATTGAAAGAAATAAAACAATAAAAAATTACTTCACAAAAGCTTATATCACAAACAGATCTGCATTGTTCTTTGGAAACGGATGCTATCTCCCAGCATTTGGATGCCCTGTGAGCCCTGTGAAGTTCTTTGTTGAGCTCCAGGTTACCTGAATGCAGGAATTTCAGTGCCACAGTATTAGCGGTTTCTTTTTATTTAGTTAGTTTAATTGAAAGCTAGTTACTTTACAATATTGTGATGGTCTTTGCCATCCACTGACATGAATCAGCCCTGGGTGTACACGTGGTCCCTGTCCAAACACCCTCCCCCGTCCCCCCATCCCATCCCTCTGGTTGTCCCAGCGTGCCCTGCTTCATGCAGCAAGCTTGGACCAGTCATCTATTTCACATAAAGCCACTTTCCTCTCCTGAGGACTATAACAATTTCAGTGGGATGAGCATACTGCTTCTTTCTCTTCCTGGTGGTTATCAAAAGCAAAACTTAAGTTAGAGACGAAAGGGGTATTTTTCAGTTATTGGTTTTGGCATTTAAACTGCTCCTTTATCACTCACAGGAAAGGTATAATTCTTACTATGTTTCTCCCTCCATCATGTGACAAACATTCAACTGATTGGAACTTTGGCCTGGCAGTTAATGCCGATTTTCAGAGGAGTATTCCTCATAGGATGCCAACTTGGTATGTTTTGCCCATATCTGCCACTTTTAGCATTTGATAACAGAGGCTAGAATTTGAATGGCTGTCCCAGTAGCACAAAAGCACTTCTCGAACTGTACTTACTGAAATAAGAACAGCTTACACATCATGCTTGGGGATGAACACATGATCAAAACAGAAATATGAACTTTCAGGCTATAAATTTATAAATTTACTTGTGATACAATCTATCTGTTTGTCAAAATGTCCCAAAGACCTCACCACCAGATGCCATTTAATGACACAGGCAAGGTTGTGTTGAGGTTGAGACCAAAAGTAACTGAAACCAAACCAAGA
Organism: Nanger dama; assembly: GCA_917880005.1. Taxonomy (NCBI): domain Eukaryota; kingdom Metazoa; phylum Chordata; class Mammalia; order Artiodactyla; family Bovidae; genus Nanger; species Nanger dama. The sequence goes on from CAKJTW010000107.1 coordinate 1,834,082, forward strand.
ATATTTAGTATTGTCTAGGAATCAGCTCTGGGAAGCCCCCAGCCTCCAGAGACATGGACACAGCTCTGTGAGAGGCAAAGCGGCAACCTGCAGGGGCTGTACTGCTTCGTCAGTTTCACCCCGTAAGGACACGACACTGTTAGCCACTCAGTCATGTCCGACTCTTTGTGACCCAAGGACTGTAGCCACTAGGCTCCTCTGTCCATGGAATTCTCAGGGCAAGAACACTGGAGTGGGTTGTCATTCCCTTCTCCAAGCGATGTTCCTAACCCAGGGATTGAACCCGGATCTCCTGGGTTGTCATTCCCTTCTCCAAGTGATGTTCCTGACCCAAGGATTGAACCCGGATCTCCTACCCTGCAGGCAAGTTCTTTATTGCTGAACCACCAGGGCTCTTCCTTTAAAAACTACCGTGTATACGGCAGAATCCTGTCCCGGGTCGGAGCAATCACTTTTGCTGGCAAAGATGCTACTGAGAATGAGCACACATTTTTAAGCTCTCAGGTTATAATTCACTTTATGACAGCTCAGTATTGTTGTTACTGTTGTTCAGTCACCCAGTCGTGTCTGACTCTTTGCGACCCCCTGGACGGCAGCATGCCAGGCCTCCCTGTCCCTCACCATCTCCTAGAGTTTGCCCAAGTTCATGTCCCTTGCATCAGTGATGCCTTCCAGCCATCTCATCCTCTGATGCCCTCTTAATTCGCATGTGAACCTGAAATTAGTTGTGGTAAATTTGAGCACAACCTAGAAGTCTGAATCTCTGATACTTTTAAGTATCTCCACTTTATCACAAACTCTGACTTTCCATTTCTAGTCTCAAGAAACTGAAAATGGTCCTGAAGAAAAGTCTTCTTCCTTCTGCCTACTAACACCTCTGGATTTTTTTAATTAAAAATTTATTTCTAAATTTGTTCATGTTATTGCTGAGACTGCACCTTTTAGAAGTGCCAAGCATGGAGTCAGCACGTGTTCTTAGCATTGAATTATAATAATGACAACCTGGTGAAGCAACCACTATCAGCCCCACGTTACGGTTAACGAAATTAAGACTTAGACAAGTGTTAATATTATTAAAAAGAGATCCTCCCCCTCTGCCTACCCTATAAAACAAACCAACAAAAAATCTAAACCAATTCTCTTATAAGATCTTTAGAAGGGTCTTATGTATTACATACTTGGATAATTAAGTTGAAAGTATGAGAGACAAAATATATAGTTTAATTCCAAATTTGATTCATTTCAGGAAATCTCATTACAGATTCATATGTAGTGTATTATTATCACTATTTCTTCATCATATTTACAATCAATTTACAGTGTTGCCTGGGAAGTCGAAAGAGGCATCAGAAGCAACCAGACTGAGGGTGGTTCTAGTATTGGGCACTGAATGGGAAGCCAGAGGGATGGTGTTTACCATGTTCCTTTAATGGGTCAGATGGTAGAGAATCTGCCTGCAATGCAGGAGACCCGGGTTCAATTCCTGGGTCAGGAAGATTCCCTGGAGGAGAGAATGGCAACTCACTCTAGTATTCTTGCCTGGGAAATCCCATGGACAGAGGAGCCTGGCAGACTAGAGTCTATGGGCTTCTCAGTTGGACACGACTGAGCGACTAATACTTTCACTTCAATGCATCAGAAACCACGTTGGAGCTTACCTATATTCTCTCAGGTAATATGTGCATCACCTGTATTAGCTTTATATATTGTCCCTCAAAATTCCTGAAGTAGCTAAACGATATCCATGCCAGACAACAGTATAAATAATAAATGAGAAAATCATGGTAAACAAAGTATAATGATAGGGCAGTTTTTAAAAAGCAAATCACAGGCGTTATAATAATCATATATTTTGTGTGGGCGGGAGCCTGGGCTCCAAAGCCACCAGGTCTGAATCCGAGGGCAGGCCAGCTGACAACCCCACTCCATAATGGGATGGAATCTTGAGTCGGAGACCGTGGTACACTCAGAGCCTCAGTTCCCTGCTCGGCAAGTGGAGATAATGATGGGAGCATCACTATCCACACTCAGAGCTGGGATAAGACAAACAGAATATATACTAAATGCTTCGCACAGTGACTACAGTGAAGCAAGGCTCCACACACATTAGCTATCGATACGAAAAATAATGCACGATACACAGGGCTCAACGAGGTAGCCAGAGACACAGTACATTTACTAGAAGCTCACCAGCATTTAAAACAGGAAGAACAGAAATCTGCTTCAAGACCTACAGGTTGTGTTAGCAGAAAACAGACCAGCCACTGCAGAGACAGAAGGCTGCTTTCCCTTTCTGTTAAGAGGCTGATGCAGTGCTTCCTGTGATGGCATTGTTATCCCCATCTTATTGACAAAGAAACAAAACCCTGCAAAGTCAGCTCCAGGCTCAGTAGCACAACGAGAGGCTGAGCAGGACGCAGGGCTCCTTCTACGCGAGTCTGCGGCCAGGTTAAGGCATTTGGACTCCACTGAGAGATTTGCTCCGACAGTAAAGAATCCGCCTAGAATGCAGGAGATGTGGGTTCAATCCCTGGGTCAGGAAGTTCCCCTGGAGAATGAAATGGCAACCCACTCCAGGATACTGCTTGAAAAATCCCAAGGACAGAGGAGCCTGGCGGACTATGGTTCATGGGGTTGCAAAGCGTTGGAAATGACTGAAGTGACCAAGCATGGATGCAGGCACAAGAGATTTGGGGCTCACCATCAAGGGAGTAGATGCTTCTGTTATCTCTGGCATGTGCCATGAACACATTTCAAATTTTAAGTCTGATGTGTGAACAGGGAGTTTGGGGAGGGATTTTTATTTCTTGCTGTTCTGCGGCTACAGTGTCATCTCAAACATTTGTGCCTAACTTTGGCCACCAGAGACCACAACACATAAAACAGGTGTGTGACATGGCTCTGTGGCAACCAGCCTCATCCACTGCTACACTATTTTCAACCAGCAGGGAGAAATAAATCAAATTTCTCTTTCCCCTAAAGGCCCTTGGAATGTTTGGAGGCACGTCAGCTTTGTGAAAACCAGCATTTGCTCTTTTATGAAACTTGCCTTGAGTGGAATGTGTCCATTACATGCTGTGGCTGGATGGAGCCTCTTCGTTGTGGGTGATTTCAGTTTTCTTTATTAGTTGTTTTAATTGGTCAGTATGTTAGCTCCCTAGAACTGCCAGAACAGAGTTCCACAAGCTGAGTGTCTTAAGGTAACAGAAATATATTTTCCTATAGTTCTGGAGGCAATAATGTCAAAATCAAGGTGTCAGCAGAGTTGGTTTCCTTTGGAGGGTCTGAAGCTGGGCTCCTCTCCAGCTTCTGGCGGCTGCTGGCACCCTGACTGACCTTGGCTGGGGCAGCATTGCTCCTTCACTCTGACCTCTGCCTCTGTCTTCACATGGCCTTCTTCTCCCTGGTGATTCTGTGTCTTCTTCTTTCCGGTCCCCTTTATAAGAAGATTCACTATGGGACTTAAAGCCCACTGTGTTTATTTATTTTCAAATTATTCTAATGAGAAGCTTATTTAATTTTTTTTTAAATTGAAGTGTAGTTAATTTACATTGTTGTGTTAGTTTCAAGTGTACAGCAAAGTAATTCAGCAAATGAATTTCCCTAGTGGCTCCAGGGTAAAGAATCTGTCTGCAGTGCAGGAGACCGTGGTTTAACCCCTGGGTCAGGAAGACCCCTGGAGAAGGAAACGGAAACCCACTCCAGTATTCTTGTCTAGGGAATCCCCTGGACAGAGGAGCCTGGTGGGCTACAGTCCATAGGGGTCACAAGAGTTGGAGGTGACTTAATGATTAAACCACTACCACTATATATATATATATATATATATATATATATATATATATATATAAATATATTCTTACTCAGATTCTTTTCCATTATAAGTTATTCTGAATATTGAGTGTAGTTCTTGTGCTATACAGAAGGTTCTTGTCATTTATCTATTTTATATATAGTAGTATGTATATCTACTATATATCTAATTTGAGATAAACCCAAATATCTAATTTGAGAGCCCACTTTAAATCCAGGATGATCTCATCTCAAAATCCTTAACTTAATAACATCTGTTCCCAAAAAAGCTCATGTTCTCAGGTGCAGGGCTTAGGACTTGGACATACATTTTAGGGGTCTTACGTAACCTGTTCTTAGCACTATAACCAGTGGTTGTCTGTGTTCAGGCTTCCCAGATGGGTCAGTGGTAAAGAAGCTGCACGCGGTGCAGGAGCCACAGGAGACCCGGGTTCCATCCCTAGGTCGGGAAGATCCCCTGGAGGGGGGCATGGCAACCCACTCCAGCATTCTCGCCTGGAGAATCCCACAGACAGAGGGCACTGGTGGGCCACAGTCCAGGGAGTCACAAAGAGTCAGAGACAACTAGAGCTGAGCATGCATGCAATCTGTGTTCAGTCCCAACAATTCCAACAAAATGGAAGGCAGAGGGGTGTTTCCAGGAGTCATGGAGAGACTTCTTGTTGGGGTAAGGTTTGACATTTTGAGGAAATTACTCCGATCCCTACCAGCATAGTCACCCCTAGGGGCTCAGGGGCAGAGGCTGAAGTGGCCGCCTCTTCAGCATCCTCCGACAGCACATTTAAGCATTTATGACCCGAGACTCGTCTGCTGGCTCACGATAAACAAGAACATCCTTCTTCATCTCTGTGCCTTAGCACCTGCACAGGTCCCAGGACATAATAATTAAGACAGTTAAGCTCCAGGGAAGGTGGGGAAATTAAGAAACCAGAATAGGAGACAGAAGATAAAATAGCACCAATTTTGTACAACTCATCAGTGTTGATTTCTCAATTTTGACAAGACTCAAACAATCTCCCTTCTCTCTTTTCACTGGCATGCTGGGTACCATCTTCTCACGGCGTCAGCTTCTGAATGAGGTTAGCAAGACACCAAATGCTTATCAGTTCACCCACGAGGAAATCAAATGCCTCAGTTGTAAGCAGTGGAAATTCAGTGTGTATCACAGAAGATGAAGGGTTCTGTTGTCATGGTAACTGAACAGGCTGAACAACTCCCCCACTCAGCAATTAGTTACTTCAGTGACTGGTTAACTAGTTAAAAACACCTCAATGTACAGTCATTTTCATTCTTTCACTCCTGGGAGAGATTTCAGTTTTATACCTCTCCTGACACGCGAGAGGTCCTACCGATGCATCACCACCGGCTGCCTTTCATTTAACTATCTTATTAATGTTGCGATATTGACAGATTTTTAAAAAACCATGGTCAGTTGTTAATACTCTTGCTCGAATAGCACAGAGAGCCAGTGGCATTTTAAAAATGTCCCCTGACATTTAGTGCATGGATGAGAAAATGCTGAACTATCTGCAGCAACTATTTCCTGTTATTTTTGTCTTCAGATGCTCAGGATTACCATTTCATCCTGGCTGGCTTCAGGCTAAATCTCATTTGAGAATCTATCAACTTTTGAGTATAAAAATTACCCATCAAACTTGTTGGTAGAATAACATAGTAACTTAGTTAAATATTATTCGGTTGGCCAAAAACTTCACTTGGTTTTTCCTACTATCTTCTGGAAAAACTCAAATGAAATTTTTGGCCAACTCAATATCTTTAAAACTATAGACCTCTAACGTTGTTTAGTCACTAAATTGTGTCTGACTCTTTGTGACCCCATGGACTGTAGCCTGCCAGGCTCCTCTGTCCATAGAATTTCCCAGGCAAGAATACTAGAGGGGGTTGTCATTTCCTTCTCCAGGGGATCTTTCCAACCCAGGGATCAAACCCATGTATCCTGCATTGCAGGCAGTTTCTTTACAGCTAAGACACAAGGGAAGCCCAGACCTCTAAGATCTTTCAATTTAAACTGTATAATGAATGGCATTTTTTAAAGGCACGATGTGTTACCATAAATCACAATGGGATGGGTGCTGAGCCCCATGAAAGTAGAGGCTGTGTCTCCTTAACACCACATGAACTTCTATGCCTCAGACATAAGTGACACTCAGCCAATACTGTCTGAATGCACAAGGGATTTATGGCCAGGTACCTATGAGGGCTGTGAAAGCTAAGCATCACTGTGAGGGTGAGACGCCGAGCCTTCCTTCCATCCCCAAATACATGACAGGCAATGCTGAAGCTTAAATGTTTCCCGACATACAAAAATGCTACCTCTGTGAAAACTCTCACATGGTTACCCAAGAGCAAAGTCAGGAGAAAATGGGAAGAAGGACGGTCAGAGAAAAGGAAGAAATCGCATGTGGAAGTGACTCAAAATGAGCAACAAAAAGAGAGGCGAGAATTAGATGGAGAAAGAGAACCCAGGTCCCAAAAGAGAAGCTAAGTCCTAGAGGAGAAAGGGACAGGAAAAAATAGAGTAAAAGCAAAAACAACAGCAGCTGTCCTGGTCTCTCACCAGCCCTCTGCAGAAGACACATCCATGTCTTCTGTATCACACATTCAAATTTCAGGCCGGAAGTAACATTGACAAACTTAAGTCAGGGCAACGCTGCAGAGAGAAGCGAGGTGGCGCTGCACGGCGGGGATGGTGCTGACAGTCACTCTGCGGGGTGACACGGGCTTCACCGAGCTCATCACAGTAGGAAGCGGACTGCTGACAGCGTGGTTTGGGCTGCAGACCCCAAGAGCAGTGATGCTCCCTGTCGCTGACTCTCAGAGCCCAGGACGCCCCTTGGCGGTCTCCCCGCTAGCCCCGGGCTGCCCACGTCCCAGCACCGGGCAGCACAGGCCTGGAGCAGGACACCTGGCCCTCAGGAGCAGGGACGCCTCCGGGAGCCCTCTTCCCGCTGCACTGAGCCCGCTCCTCCGTCCCTGGGTCATGCCTCGGTCTTCCCCCTCCTCCCTCTTTTGTTCTTCACTTCCAGGCCCCTGTGATGGAATCTATTCCAGCTAGAGAGCTCTAGAAAGAGCTAAGAAGAATTTTGCTATTTCTTTTTAATCCAAGCACCCGGTACAGTCCCTGCCAAAGAACAGATATAAAATGGTAGTCAGTGACCTTCACTGAACACTCGATAGAGGACACGAACTTCATTCTCAGAGGATAAATGAACCAACAAATTAACAAGCTCCTGACATGGAAATTACACCTTGCTGGTTGTCACTTCCACTAGCTATTAAACTAGGATCTTGAGAAACTCTGGAAAAGACTGGCTCTGTGTGATCAAAACAGGGTCTATACAGACAGGATTATGCCATTTTGAATCAATCGCATTAAAATGCCAACCAGAGCTTGCTCTTAGAAAATATTCTTTGAAGGCAGACAATGCAATGTAAGTTATATATTTAATTTATTGCATTAAATTAAATGCAATAAATTTAATTTATTAAATCTTTCCTATATGTTTTCTTCAAATTACTGTGATGAGTGAAAGGCATGCTAGGGGTATAGTTGAAACAAGAGTCAGTTCAGTTCAGCCGCTCAGTCGTGTCCGACTCTTTGCGACCCCATGAATCGCAGCATGCCAGGCCTCCCTGTCCATCACCAACTCCTGGAGTTCACTCAGACTCACATCTGTCGACTCAGTGATGCCATCCAGCCATCTCATCCTCTGTCATCCCCCTCTCCTCCTGCCCCCAAACCCTCCCAGCATCAAAGTCTGTTCCAGTGAGTCAAGTCTTCGCATGAGGTGGCTAAAGTACTAGAGTTTCAGCTTTAGCATTGTTCCTTCCAAAGAAATCCCAGGGCTGATCTCCTTCAGAATGGACTGGTTGGATCTCCTTGCAGTCCAAGGGACTCTCAAGAGTCTTCTCCAACACCACCGTTCAAAAGCATCAATTCTTTGGCGCTCAGCCTTCTTCACAGTCCAACTCTCACATCCATACATGACTAGCCAAGGGTTAATAGCTTCCCTGGTGGCTCAGACAGTAAAGAACCAACCTGCAATGCAAAGACCTAGGTTCAATCCCTCGGTCAGGAAGATCCCTTGGAGAAAGGAATGGCAACCCACTCCAGGATTCTTGCCTGGGGAATCCCGTGGACAGAGGAGCCTGTTGGGCTATAGTCCAGGGGTTTGCAAAGAGTCAGACACGACTGAGGGACTACCACTCCATTTCATTTCAGTAGTGGTTGAAGCTGGATGCTGGGTGTATAGGAGTTTGTTATATTATTCTCTTTCGTGTGGTGTTTACCAATTTTCATAATCAAAATGTTTTGAAAATTCCCCAACATTAATTCCCCATCATTAATGATTATTCAACACCATGCTCAGATTCTCACTCACACAGTCCTTGATCAGCAGAGTTCTGAGGGGTAATATATGCTGAAGGTGCTTTATATGCAAGCACTGGGTGACCAAGGCTCTTAGGGAGCTGAGCCTAGAGAAAAGATACAACACGTGCATCTATTATTATCATTATCCATAGCAGGAGCTGAAAACTGTTGCCAAGTGCATATGCAGTGAAAGAGTGAATTCAGCTTAAGTCAATTACAGTTTCTCATTCTCACCAACTACTGCAGACTCATTCTATTCTTTGCTCACCAGCCAAAATCCAGTTTTACTACATGGTCCCAACACAACTATTAAGGATGCACTGATCTCAGTTCCTCTCATCACCAGCTGAAATTGTGGATTTCAGACACCTTGCTGGCAGAGACATTAACGGAACATACGTAGTCAGACGAAAGCGAGCAATAACACCTCACAGGCTGACAAGGAGGCCTGCGGTGAGATGCAGCGCTCAGTTCTAGCTGCAGATAGCGTGAGCTGCTGGAAATCACTTTTCCCACCAATTATTGCAATGAGGCACTGAGGTGGTAAAGGCTTGAAATTCCCACAGCAGACACCAGTCTCCTAACGAGACAGCGAGCATGCTAGCTTTATTAAATATGCAAAATAATCAAATTAAAGGGGGGTACTTTAATTGAGCGGGGATGGGTCCACTAGACTTCTTATGAATACAATAGGATATGTAGGGCAGTTAGCCATTACTCTTGGGGAAACCAACAATAAGAGCCACGGCAACAAAATTACATGAGCAACCGTGTTTCTGCTCAATTTCCCACCAGTACAGCTGGAAATCTACCAAACCTACCAATTTCTCTTGGGAAAATAGGGGCAATGCTGTTTTTAGTATCCCAGTCTCGTCTCATCTTTCTCTCCTCTTCTTCCTGTGGTTGGCGTCGCCTCCCTGCATTCATCACGTCAAATATTCAAAACAAGCAAGAACCGATGCCATAAATGACCGCGTCATTTAGACTTTAACGGAAGGCCACATACACTTCTGTGGATTGCACAGACTTTGCATTTTGACCGTGGTGGCTAAACTGATTCTAAGAGGTGTGTCACTTACCACATTCCTGCTACCTCCTCACAATGTTTGTTACCTTCATTTTACAACTGAGGCACGTAGTGATTAAGTAACAGCAGGTCACGGAGTTAGAATAATAGGGAGAGCACTGACTGCTCCCACGTGGCGGCCGCCAGGTGGCGCCACCGGAGGCAGGCGGAGGTCCCGCGCAAGCTTCTAGTTTAGTGCAGACAGGGGGCGTGGCTACCTGCTCAGTGTAGGTGTCCTGGGACACCCCATGGTGTAGACACAACGGGGGAGAGGCCTTTTAACTCCAGAAAATCAAGCTATATCCAGAAAGCCCTCCAAGTCAAAACCACTGGTTTTCTTTCTGTTAAATTGGAGCACAGTTGATTTAAATATGGTGTTGTTTCAGGTGTAGGGAAAAGTGATTTGGTTATAAATATGTGTGTGTGTGTATAGACATATATTTTTTAATTCTCTTTTTCCCATTATAGTTTGTTATAAGATATTGGTATATTGTGAATTCTTCTTATCTATTTCATATATGGTATGCGCCTCTGTTAACCCCATTTCACAATTTATATATCACTTTTGGTAACGACAAGTTTGATTTCTTCATCTGTGAGCCTGTTTCTGCTTTGTAAATAAGTTCATTTTTATGATTTTTCTAGGTTGCATATATAAGTGATATCATATATTTGTCTTTCTCAGTTTGACACATCATGTAGTATGACAACATGTTGCTGCAAATGGCATGATTCTGGCTGAGAAACATTCCATTACCTACCACATCTTCTTTATACATTTATATACTGATGGACATTTAGGTTGCTTTCATGACTTGGCTATTTTAAATAGTGCTGCAATGAACACATTGGGTGCATGTATCTTTTGAGGTAGGGTCTTTGTCTTTTTCAAACTCATGCCCAGGAGTGGAACTGCTGGCCCATATGGTAGATAAAGAAGGCTGAGCACCAAAGAACTGATGCTTGCCAACTGTGGTGTTGGAAAAGACTCTTGAGAGACCCTTGGACTGCAAGGAGATCAAATCACTCAACCCTAAGGAAATCAACCGTGAATATTCATTGAAAGGACTGATGTTGAAGCTGAAACTCCAATACTTTGGCCACCTGATGCGAAGAGCTGATGACTCATTGGAAAAGACCTTGATTCTGGGAAAGCTGGAAGGAAAGAGGAGAAGGGGACGACAAAGGATGAGACGGTTGGATGGCATCACTGACTCAATGGACATGAGTTTGAGCAAGCTCCGGGAGATGGTGAAGGAGAGGAAAGTCTGGCGTGTTGCAGTCCATGGGGCCGCGGAGTCAGACATGAGTGAGCAGCTAAAACCCAGATCCAGCTCTGGGTTTTAAGGAGCCTCCACACTGTTCTTCATAGTGGCTGCATCAGTTAGCGTTCCCACCAACACTGCAGGAGCGCTCCGTTCTCTCTCTACCCGCCCTGGAATTTATCCTTTGTAGATTTCTTTGATGATGGCCATGCTGACTGGTGTGAGCAGACATCTCCTTGTAGTTTTTATCTGCATTTCTCTAATAGTGATGTTGAGCGTCTTTTCGTGTGCATGTTGGCCAAAACCACCAGTTTTCATGAGGACCAGGTAGTGCCACTAGTCCACAGTTTGGTCACAGGGAAAAGACAAGTCAAGATAATTAAAACTCAGCAAGCTGAGGGCTGACAGGCACCCAAGTAGAAAAGCCACTGGAGGTCAGAGTGCAGGGTGAGTAACAGTCTGGAAACATCTGGGATGACTTCATAAAGGGGATGGATGATCTTTCAGCAGTTTTGAAGGACAAGTTGGAAACCATTGGGTAAATAGGGTGAGGATTATATTCAAGGCATGTATAAATGTAAAAAAACATAATTGTTAACAAGACTAAAAAGCAGGTAGGAATCAGAGAGTGAAGGTGCCTGAATGCCAGGTCAAGGAGTATGGATTTTACCCCATTAGCAATGGGGAAATATTCAAGGACTAAAGAGTTGTATGATAACCAGTCTAGTCACAGTAAGCTAATAGTTGCCAGAGGATCTGTTACACTTTTGTGTATCTCGGCCTAATAGCAACACATTTTCTCTTCTTTGCATTGATGGCATTAATCACAACAGAGCATCATCACCTGCAATTTTTGGTTCACGCTGAAGCAAATGCACATATAAAAAGGGCTTAATTGTGTGCTTCCCTAGTACCTGCTGATGTCCTCAGGATACGGTGACTATCACAAGTGGCAGGTCACCACCGCCCCTGGAGAAGTGGAGAAGGGGCAGTGACATTGTTTAGCTGCACATTAAATATCAGTAAAACCCAAATTCTTCTGATTTGGGGGTGAAGATAAGTATATTTAGAAATCACAGACTGCATGCTGCTGTGCCCATGCTGCTGGTCCATGAATAGCAGGTGGGCTTGCCCTAAGGACACAGGCTGGAGGCATTCGCTCCTCCCTGTGCTCTCAGCGCCTGCAACAGTGCCGCGTGGCCAAGCAGGTTTTCAACAGTTTGCTGTATGGACTGAAAGGAGTGAATGTTTCCATTTCTAGTTTTTAAAAAAGTATAAATTTTTTATTGGTTATTTTCCACTTACGTTATTGTAAAATATTGGCCATATTCCCCATGTTGTATAAATGCATCCTTGAGCTTATCATGTACCCACCTCCCTCTCCCCCAGTTCTATAATTCTGCTCTTACCCCTCCCCACTGGTGAAAAGGATGAATTTTAAACTAGATTTAAAGCAGGTTAGGTGGAGGGATACTAAGTCTCAAGAATTTATAGAGGGAACTTATTGTGGTCCAGTGGTTGAGAATCCACCTTCCAATGCAGGAGACATGGATTCAGTCCCTGGTTGGGGAACTAAGCTCCCACAGGCCGCAGGGTAACTAAGCCTGTGCGCTGCAGCTAGAGAAAGTGTGTGCGCTGCAGCTAGAGAAAGCCCGTGTTCCGCAACAAGGAGCCCTTGCGGTGCAATGGCAAAATTAGAAAAAAGAATTCATCAAATTTCTCAGTTAAAAGTGAGTCACCTGTCATAAAACCAATCCTGGGTTCATACCTCTTGGCTGAAAGTTAAAGAATGCTAAGACACAAGACTGGTCTCCTTTAGGATGGACTGGTTGGATCTCCCTGCAGTCCAAGGGACTCTCAAGAGTCTTCTCCAACACCACAGTTCAAAAGCATCACTTCTTCAGTGCTCAGCTTTCTTTATAGTCCAACTCTCACATCCATACATGACTACTGGAAAAAGCATAGCTTTGACTAGATGGACCTTTGTTGGCAAAGTAACGTCTCTGCTTTTTAATATGCATTTAGGATTGTCATAGCTTTTCCGCCAAGGAGCAAGTGTGTTTAAATTCCAGGGCTGCAGTCATCATCTGCAATGATTTTGGAGCTCAAGAAAATAAAGAGTGTCACTGTTTCCACTGTTTGTCCATCTATTTGCCATGAAGTGATGGGACCGGATGCCATGATCTTTTCTGAATGTTGAGTTTCAAGCCAACTTTTTCACTTTCCTCTTTCACTTTCATCAAGAGGCTCTTTAGTTCTTCTTAGCTTTCTGCCATAAGGGTGATGTCATCTGCATATCTGAGGTTATTGATATTTCTCCCTGCAATCTTGATTCCAGCTTGTGCTTCATCCAGCCTGGCATTTTGCTTGATGTACTCTGCATATAAGTTAAATAAGCAGAGTGACTATACACAGCCTTGGAGCACTCCTTTTCCTAATTTGGAACCAGTCTCTTGTTCATGTCCAGTTCTAACTGTTGCTTCTTGACCTGTATACAGATTTCTCAGGAGGCAGGTCAGGTGGTCTGGTATTCCCATCTTTTGAAGAATTGTCCACAGTTTGTTGTGATCCACACAGACAGGATGGTTTCCATAAAGGAATCCCTGCTCTGTACAGTTTACGTGGTGACTCTGTATGGGGAGGCAACCACACGTAACCATCATATGTACACATAAATATCCAAGTGCATGCATGTGCACTTAGTCGCTCAGTCGTGTTCAACCAACTCTTTGTGACCCCATGGACTCCCGCCAGGCTCCTCTGTCCTTGGGATTCTCCAGGCAAGAATACTGGTGTAGGTTGCCATTCCCTTCTCCAGGGGATCTTTCCAACCCAAGGATCGAACCCATGTGTCCTATGTCTCTGCATTGGCAGGCTGGTTCTTCAACACTAGTGCTATCTGGGAAGCCCAAATATCTGAGTAGTGACTTATGTATGAAAAAAACATGTTAAATGGTGAAAGGCTGGAAAGCGATCATCAGAGTTAAACAGAGCCAGGTGAGAGGTCAGTTAACAGGGCTGCTGGGAGAGGAGAACACTCAGATAAGAGGGCAAAAGGAAAGATTGCCTCAGGCAGAGGTTTTAATCACTCAACTTGGTGAATGGATGTGTGGTCAGTTGCTCAGTCATGGCTGACTCTGTGCAACCCCATGGACTGTAGCCCACCAGGCTCCTCTGTCCATGGGATTCTCCAGGCAAGAATACTGGGGTGAGTTGCCATTTCCTTCTCTAAGTGAATGAATATAGATGCTATTAAGATCAAATTCCTAAATATCCCTTTTTCATGGGCAAGACGCCTGCAATGCAGGAGACCTGGATTTGATCCCTGGGCTGGGAAGATCCCCTGGAGAAGGGAAAGGCTACCCACTCCAGTATTCTGGCCTGGAGAATGCCATGGACTGTATGGTCCATGGAGTCTTGAAGAGTCAGACACGACTGAGCAACTTTCACTCACTTTCACATGGGCAAGAGGCACTTAACATTATCAAATGGTTGACGGCAAATTTACTATTTCCTCTGAGAAAACAAAAGAAGAAAGACATGGGAACTATAGACACAAGATATTTATGGAGTTTGATAACTCCATAAATATCTTTAAAGTACTTTTAACTGATGGATTTTGGTGGAAATTTTATGAAAATTAAGGTAATAAAGTAGCTGAATTTTCTCCATGTAAATGCTGTATTTTCACCTTCAAAGAGCTCTCAGAACATTATTAAAGTTAAAGCAGATAACATTAACACATGAGGCAGATAAAAGCGTCATAATGGAACCATTTTGGGTAAACAAACACACACATACACACTCACACACAGTAGAAGAATCTGAAAGGCTGTCAGTACTGAAGGAGAAGAACTATAGAAGTGTCATCCACGCTGTATACACTAGGGTAGTGTAGTGACAAAAACATCTATGAATTTGGAGAATTTTCCTTGCAAGTGCCTCAGATAGGCTATTAAGTAACTAAAAGAGAAATTTTCTTTCCTACTGATAAGTGCTGCCTAACCAGTCTTAAGTCACCTTTTAAACATTCTGTCACAAAAGCTGATAACATAAAGAGGGCAGTGCATTGACAGGCATTCTTCCTTTCCTAAAAGGATCTCTTAGAATTTCTAAAGCATGAAAAGTTTCTGCAGTAAATATTCTCGTTTTTCTGCATAAATGTTTAGAAGGCCAATGGGTGAGAACAGTGGCATAACAACCACAACAACAACCAAAAAATAAGCAAGATACAAACCACAGGAACTGAAATATATAACTCAGCTACAAACAGACCAGCAAACATCATCAAATTCCAGCCAGACTCAGTGCAGCACCTACAATGAACACAGGTGATGCTCGACTGAGGGAAGGATATCTTTAGAAAACTCAAGGATAAAATTGGATGATAGTAGTTTCTATGATCATACACAGTAGAAACAGGAGTTTTCAACAAATTCCAGTATTCTTGAACCAAGGAATATACCTATAAAAAGGAAAATATGTCTTAGAACAATAAAAATAGGAAGCAAAGCATGGGATAAAATTTTGTGACTTTGGATTTGGCAATGTGTTCTGACCTGTGATAATCAAAGCACAAGAAACAAAGAAATGAGCAGATCAACTGGAAGTTATCAAAAGCAAAACATTTCCATTCTTCAAAGGACACTATCAAAAAAGTGGAAGACAATCAGAATGAGGAGAAAATATCTGCACATCATACATATCTGATAAGATATCTGTACCTAGAATATATGAAGAACTCTTACAAATCAACGATAAAAAGAAAACACAATTAAAAATTGGTCGAAATACTTGATTAGATGCTTTCAGAATATCTATAAAGATGATACAAGAATAGGCAAGAAGTACATGAGAAGATACTCCACATTATTAGTCATTCAGTTCAGTGCAGTTCAGTTGTTCAGTCGTGTCTGACTCTGCGACCCCATGAATCGCAGCATGCCAGGCCTCCTTGTTCATCACCATCTCCCGGAGTTCAGTCAGACTCACATCCATTGAGTCTGTGATGCCATCCAGCCATCTCATCCTCGGTCATCCCCTTCTCCTCCTGCCCCCAATCCCTCCCAGCATCAGAGTATTTTCCAGTGAGTCAACTCTTCGCATGAGGTGGTCAAAGTACTGGAGTTTCAGCTTTAGCATCATTCCTTCCAAAGGAAGAGTTGATCTCCTTCAGAATGGACTGGTTGGATCTCCTTGCAGTCCAAGGGACTCTCAAGAGTCTTCTCCAACACCACAGCTCAAAAGCATCAATTCTTTGGTGCTCAGCCTTCTTCACAGTCAAACTCTCACATCCATACATGACCACAGGAAAAACCATAGCCTTGACTAGATGGACCTTAGTCGGCAAAGTAATGTCTCTGTTTTTGAATATACTATCTAGGTTGGTCATAACTTTTCTTCCAAGGACTAAGCGTCTTCTAATTCATGGCTTCAGTCACCATCTGCAGTGATTTTGGAGCCCCCCAAAATAAAGTCTGACACTGTTTCCACTGTTTCCCCATCTACTGGCCATGAAGTGATGGGACCGGATGCCATGATCTTCATTTTCTGAATGTTGAGCTTTAAGCCAGCTTTTTCACTCTCCTCTTTCACTTTCATCAAGAGGCTTTTAAGGTCCTCTTCACTTTCTGCCATAAGGCAGTTTTCATTCCAATCCCAAAGAAAGGCAATGCCAAAGAATGCTCAAACTACCGCACAATTGCAGTCATCTCAATTGCTAGTAAAGTATTAGTTATTAGGCAAATGCAAATCAAAATCACCATGTGATGAGGAAGCAACCTAAATACCCATCAACAGATGAACAGACAAAGAAGATGTGGTACCTGCACATAATGGAACACTACCTAGTCATAAAGAGAATGGAATGATGCCATCTGCAGCAACGCAGATGGACAGAGAGATACGGAGGGAAAAGTGAGAGGGCTAGTCGCTCAGTCGTGTCCGACTCTTTGTGACCCCATGGACTATAGTTCACCAGGCTCCTCCATCCATGGAATTCTCCAGGCAAGAATACTGGAGTAGGTGGCCATTCCCTTCTCCAGGGGATCTTCCCAACCCAGGGATCAAACCCAGGTCTTCCTCATTACAGGCGAATTCTTTGCCATCTGAGACACCAGGGAAGCCCATACTTAGTGAAGTCAGAAAGAGAAAGACAAATTGCATATGACATCACGTATGCGTGGGATGACTTATTTATGAAACAGAAACAGGCTCACAAACATGGAAAAGATTTGTGGTTGCCACGGTGAAGAGGGGTGGCGGAGGGAAGGAGTAAAATTTCGGGGTTAGCAGATGCAGACTTGTATATGAGATGGATAAACAACAGAGTCTGACTGCATACAACAGGTAACACTCAACACCCTTTCATAGACCATAACACAAAGAATATGAATTACATATACATATATGTATATCTGAATCACATTGCTCTATACCAGAAACTGACACAACCCGAATGTCCGTCTGCTGATGAATGGATAAACAAAATGTGGTATATGCAGATAATATCTAGCCATAAAAAGAAATTAAGTGCTGATGTACATGACAATATTAATGACCTTGAACACAAAAGGCTACACGTTATACGATTCAACTTGTATGAAATGTCTAGAATAAGCAAAGATACAGAGACAGGAAATAAGTTAGCTGTTACTTAGGGCTGAGGCACAAGGGAAGGGAGGTGACTGCTATAAGGCAGAAGTCTGTAGAAGTTCTAAAACTGATCATGGTTGGGGTTGCATTCTTGGGACAGTCATTATGATTTTAGGATTGGGAAGAATTACTCTTAAATATATAGCCAAATATATCCAAAAGTGGCACATAAACATGTGGATGTGTACATAAATAGGTACATAAATTGCATGGTATATGAATTATATCTCAATAAAGTTCTTACTAAAAATTATTGGAGCTTCCCAGGGGCTGAGCCTGAAGGTGAAAATAAACATGGAATCACAGAAATGGATGGAACACAGTACAAAATGGGGCTTTTGAGGTTGACAAGCATAGGTTTGAATTCCAATTAAAATACTTATTGTCTGAATGAATTTGGAAAAGTCACTTATTCTCCCTAAACATCAGTTTATTGATTTGAAAAGAAAGTAACAATTATACCAAATGTACAGAAGTATAATGATGAGCACCGTATTTCCAGTTTGCACTGAAAACAGAATTATCTGGTATCTATGTCCCACATTATTCTCTGACAACCACCAGCAAGTGTAAAATACAAACAGCTTTATTAAGAGGAACAAGTGCTTGCCAATGAGTTATGACTGCAACCTACAGAAATAAAATGCACAGTAAGTGTAATGTGCTTGAATCATCCCGAAACCATCCCCTCACCTCATCCGTGCAGAAACTGTTTACAGCAAAACTGGTCCCTGGTGCCAAAAAGGTTGGAGACTACTGCTCTAGATGAACAAATGTACCACTCTTGAAACAGTCATTGTGATTTTAGGATTGGGAAGAGTTACTCTTAAAATGAAAAAGCAGGTTTTAAATACTATGTTACCAAGTCTCAAGGTCCTCAGCTCGGGGGTGGAGCATAACAGTAATGGCTTTGCTGGTTGTTATGAAGATGAATTAACACATATGGAAACAACAGAACACACACAACACCTAGTGTGTTAGAGTGTTCTGAATGATTTTTTAAAAGCATGGCAAAAGCCAGAAAATTGTGCTAAACAATAAAGGCTCTGGCTCAGTGTTACTATTCACTGATCAGTTTTAATACCAACTGAAGTTCTCCTTGACCCACACTAATGGGGCTTGGGGAGTGTGGGGGTGAAGGAGCAGATCCTTGAAGGTCTCCCCAAAGCCAGCTCTTTTCCATCAAGGAAAGCAATTCCCCCAGCCAGGTGCAGAGTAGCTGGAAAGGCTCCTGAAAAATTCTTCTCTGGGTAATCAAAAATATTAAAAAAAAAAAACCACATAAACAATTTTGTCCCTGTATTATTAATTACCTTTCAGGACAGAAATAAAACAAAACAAATTACCCCTGCTGAGTAGTGTGATAACCAGAGACGGTACCAGACGAGCTAAGCCTGTTTCATGCCAGAGACAAATAGGGCTTGCTCAGTGCCAGAGATAAATTGGACAGACTCATCTCCTAGAAATAACCCTCAAAATACAAAAGCAGGTTTAGCACTCAGCAGCTTAAACACACACACACACACGCACGCACGAGTAGCACACGTAAATACATCACACTCTGCACTCACGCTTTGACTTCTGAGAGACCATTCGAAATGTAATTTAATGCTGGTTAGGCAAGAGCTTATCTTTAGGAAAAGAAAATTCCCACTTCCCTAAACAAACATTTTCTAGAGTTATTCAAATAAATTCTTATCAGTAGTTAGTAATTATGTCCCTGGAATGAGCCCCTGACAACCAGAGCCTCTGAGGACAGAAAACTTCACCGTCTAGCCCAGCGAGCCAAGTCTTGTGCATGCCCAGACCCGTCCTGGAGAATGATGGCCCGGGATGGGATGCTTCGCATCTCAGAGCATTTCTCACAAGCCAGAGGCTGGCAGCGAATGCCTGCTATGATAGCATGAAACATCTACCTTGGCCAAATAAAAAAGCCACTCCAAAATAAGGCCCATAAAACATGTGGCAAGAGCCTCCAGGCCTATGAAATTTTCACATTTTGTCAAAGGCAATCCTGGCGAATCTTCACCCCCAAATAAGTCACCCCTCGGGAACAGAGAATGAACTTTTTATTTCCCTTATTAAATTCAGAACATTTCTTGGTTCCTAGCACATCAGAGGCCAAGATTTCAAGACATTTTAAGGCATCCTATGACTCTATTTTCCTCCTTTCCAAACCAAGACAGCCTTCCTAAAGTACACGTTTTATCACTCCCTCCACTGCTCATGAATTTACAAAGGCTCCCTGCAGGCTGAACGGGGCAAAGAGCTGCAAGCTGTCACCAGACCATGGCTGAGTTCAAGGCAGGTCCTGCATCAACACAGAATTTATCAAGAAAGAAGCAACCCTACCTTGGAAAGGTCAGGGCTGCAGAGATAAGGGTGATAAGCTGCTTCAGTCAAGTCCGACTCTGCGTCCCCATGGACCATACCACACCAGGCTCCTCTGTCCTTGGCATTCTCCAGGCAAGCATTCTGGAGTGGGGGCCATGCCCTCCTCCAAGGGATCTTCCCCACCCAGGGATCGAACCTGTGTTTCTTAAGTCTCCTGCACTGGCAGGCCGGTTCTTCACCATGAGCACCCACTAGGAAGCCCCACAGAGATAAGCTGGGCGGGTTAAATAGGAGACAAGTCAGAGTTGACTTCTGGCTTGAGGTTTGGTCATAGACCAAATGGCCCAAAGCAGGCAGTTACGCAGAGAGACACAAAATGTGGACCACGGTGCAAGAAGAATTTTACTTGGTTTAAGGTCAGTACTCTGAACAGCTTTGGGGGAAGGAACTTAATAGTTAAAACTAAACTTCCTTAGAGCCTGCTAACAACAGTAGAAAACATAGGTGGAGGAGCATCCTGGGAGGAAGCGAGACCCTGGGACCCATCCCTCTGCCTCCCATAATGTGTGGTAATGAGGTACAGTGAAGGCGACTTAATGGGAAGGCAAGGGAACTCACACAGGTCAGTATCAACACCCTTAACAAAATATGAGCCAAATTCTTCTGTAGAAAGTGAAGATGGAAGAGGGGGAAGATTCAGTGGAAATGTTTGAAAGAGAAACAGGGAGGACTGAGATGAAGAATAAAGATTAAAAAACTATGAAAAATGGGTTTGCCAACCAACAGTTAGGTACTACTTACAAAGCTGAAAGTTAAAATGCATTAATTGACATGAATTCACATTTTAATTGAATTTCTACTATAAGCTAAGTTTCAATAGGGGCACAGAGACATACAAAGCAATGTAGAGAGTTCAGTGTTCAGTTGGGACAGATATGTAACCTGGAAGTTACAATCCAGTGTGTGGTCAGTGCTGTGATTGTGCCAAATACAGGGCATTTGTGAATAACAATCTGTACTGGAGCTGTGATTTTTTTGTTTTCTTTCCTTCCTCTAGTGGGGCTTGGCAGTCTGAAACTGTCAGGACTGAGGATTTCAGTGACCCAGAGGTTTGGACTGATAAACTGGGTGTGGAAACAGTGTGTTCTTTATTGTTTCAGCACCTTGGAGAGTACCAGGCTCAGAGAAGGGCTTTGACTTTCCTCCCTCTTTGGAGCAGGAATTAGAAGACAATTTCATGAATTAAGTAATAAATCACCATAGCTCTTCACTGAGCAAGGAGGCATATGAACAGAGAAAGAAGACAAAGGATTGTGAGAATTCAATTTCAGGGGTAGGACTCAGTGAAAACATTCCTGCTTTGCACGTGTAAATGACCTAGAGAACAGAGAAGTTGATTTTGTTTGAAATGATGAACTTTTGATAATCACATGAAGTCATTGTAGTCTCCGAGGATAATGATGAAGGCAAAGAGAGAGAAGATGATGGTATAGTAGGTATGAAACACATAGTTTGTGGGAAAATGTGTGGGAGGCTAGTAGATAACAGCTCAAAGCACGGATAAAATTTATGACAAGAGACTGAACATGTTCTTCAATCCTCCTCCTCCACGTTATGCCGAATAAGAGAGAAGCCTCTACTTGAGATGGTTTCCAGAAAAGTAAATTCCTCTACAGTGAGCTGGCCATGGGCACACTCATAAAAACAATGAGAGTCATAGCCAACATGAGCACACTGAGGCTTTCAGGATTTCTATTGACCCTACTTGATCATAAGCCCTTAGCAGCAGAACCAGGACATCAACACAAAGCGGGACATCAACACAAAGCGTTCTCTTGTAACCAATTGTTGCTGTTAAGTTGCTCAGTCGTATCTGACTCTTTGTGACCCCATGGACTGTCGCCCACTGGGCTCCTCTGGCCATGGGATTGCCCAGGCAAGACTACTGAAGTGAGTCACCATTTCCTTCTCTACTCTTAACCAACAGGTTACAGAGGAGGAGGATAAAATGCAAGATTTGGGGTGAATGGGATAATTTATGTTGTGTTTGTATATTTCTGATTAAAAACATAAAATGGCATCAACTTCCCAAACTGTGCATTCTGCCAACCCTCCCAGGCCTGCGCCGAGTCCCCCGTGGAGCAGCCGTGGGGGTGGGTGGCTGCAGGGTCAGTCGGCCCAGGCCGCTGCCCCCTTTCTGCTCAGAGCGCAAAGCGCCACAGGGTAGTGACAGGAGCAGCTTCCCTGCATGGCTGGGCTGTGGGCGTCAGCTCAGAACACACCAACCAGAAGGTGGCCGAGACACGCCTGAGCGAACAAAGCAATCCGAGCCTCCAAGAAAAAGCAAATCTGTCCCGGGAGGTGAGAGTACACAAACCGTTATCCCGGAAGGCACCTGGCTTCATGACAAAGGAAAACAGCTCCAAACAACCACAACTTCCCATTTTCATTTAAAACTAATTTTATGGCCTGCAGTTCACATTATTTCCAACATGAAGTTATATAAGAATATAATTCCTAACCATAACCGAGGTAAACCTTTTTCCTTTCCGCACTTACCTCCTTCACACTGCAGTAAATAGCTACTACACCACGGCACTGAGTCACAGAAACTCCGAATCATTTCACACTGTGTTTTCCAGGATGAGGAGTGTATCTGGGCTTATGGTATCCTGCAAATTTCCCAGGTAAAGCAGCAACTAGCTCCAGATAACACAGGAGAAACTTGGAATGAGATTTTTAAAACTTTTGGTCTCAAAGCTTCTGTGATGACCAAAGGATTGAGAAATTTGCCTCTGTGATAAAAGGCATTCTCTGCTAACATCCTAGTGAATGAGCACAGTCAGACAAATGAATAAAAAGTGCTAACAGTGCTGTGATCCCCAGTGGAATATTCCCCGTAAATCACGCGCTTATGGCAGCTAGCATGTGAGGATCAGAGCGTGCAGAGACAGTGCCTCCGACTTTCCCCAGTGCCAGCCCCAGAAGTGCTCACAGCCAACTCGGGGACTGGCGGCAACACTCTTAAGGAGAGGGAGCTTGTCTGCCTTGGGACCAGCGCCCATGGGCCATAAAAGCCGGGCCTGGGAGCACACGCCTCTTGATTGCATATTACATTCAGAAGATGTGCGAGCAAAGACTGGGGTTAGGATTAGGTTGTATGTTACAAGCATTCATATCATCCACTAAGCCATTTACTTCTGCTAAGTATCCTATAGTTATGGCTTTGAAATACACAACCACTGTTGCCAAGACCTCCATTTTCTTTCCCGAACTGAATGCTATCCCACCTTGCCTCTCAGATGATAAAGAAATTGTGAATTCTAGAACGGATGACTCGGTTTTCCCATCAGTGCCTCTCTAGGACTTAGATCTGCGCCTAGTGTGGGGACAAGCTCAGCTTCATTCTCCATTTTGCATATAAACTTCTGATTTTCATGGGAAATATCAGTCTTCCCACAATGTAAAGCTGAAAAGTGCCTGGTAACTTCAGGGACAGAGCATCCCCACTGTGAATTCCTTCTTTCTGGAAAGAAAAAAACCTCTCCAAACTCTAAACTCTTTTAAGCCAGTACTAGCGTCTTGTTATCTTAGACGCTATACCATGTAGAAACTCCCCAGATATTATTACTATATTACTTCAAAAAGAAAAGATGGAAAGTATTTGATATTTGGACAAAATTTAGCCTTTCAACTAAGTATAAAGAGGTGATGCTTAAAGTTGCAAAAGTACAACTGGAATGTTAATTTTTAGCCACTATATTATCAAATAGCATAAGGGAGTAATACTATTCTTTACAAGCTAGAGATTTCTTTCTTTTTCTGTTTCTATTCTCTTTTATTCTCCCTCCCATTTCTAATTTCTTCTTTCTTTATTTCATCAGTAAATTTCTTGGTAAGGCTTCATCAGTCTCCTGCAGTGCAGGAGGCGTAGGTTTGCTTCCTGGTCATAAAGGTCCCTAAGAAGGAAATGGCTAGCCACTCCGGTGTTCTCGCCTGACACAGTCCTGCAGACAGAGGAGCCTGGCGGGCTGCAGTCCACGGGGCCACAGAGAGCCAGACACTGCTCAGCGACTAAACGACAACTGCAAGCAGTAATACCGACAAATCCTGAGACTCTAAGAAACTTTCTTCAACTTATTTCTTACAAATAGCAGACAGAGGACTTGAATCCAGAGCTCATTAATCTAAAGCTAGAATTCACTTCCCCGTAAGAGTCTGGCTCTCCCACTCTCTCACCCGCCCGAGGAAGCACATTCCTCATATTTACTGACAATAGTAAACACAAGTGCTATCCGTCATTTTAAAAGCAGAAAATAGAATATTTTGTTTTCCTCTCTGTAAGAATCTTAAAGTGAGCTGGTATTTATTAATGTGATTCTTAAATATGACTTTTCATATTCAATTGTGCGACTTGCTGTAAAGAGAGACACTCAAAATATTTCACATTTAATTATTCATGTTATAATTAGTTACAAACACATTTTATTTTTATGTTAAAGAAAGAGACAGTGTCCCTTTAAGTGATTTTGTCATGATTTTCTACTGCAGTTCAATAACTGCTTGGTGCTGAGAAGGCTGAAATTTTCATTTGAATTCTTCTATTTAAATTTTTACATCACTGGCTGTAACCCCAGGGTATGGGCAATTTGTAATGTTAGCAATTCTTTAGATGCTGAATATTAAAATCTACTTTTGTATTTCAAGGGTTATTTCTAATTACATGCACAATTGCTAATCCATCTGCCTACTACATAGATGTCTGTGGTTATATATGCTTGAATACTTGCTGAAAATTAAATAACATCATAAACAGTCAAATTAATTTCCTTGAGCATACCAAAGGCAAGAAGGCTGTGCTAAGACAAAATATGATTTGCCCTGAGAAACATAAAGAAGGCTTATCTTATACCTCCCTGAATTTGTCACATTCTATCATTGGATAGTCTTTTAAGAAAAATCCTAAAATTTGAAATAAGTGATACCTGAGAAATATTACCTTATATGTATGTATGTATATGTGTGTGTGTATATATATATATGCATATATACACACACACACACACATATATGCTGCTGCTGCTAAGTCGCTTCAGTCGTGTCTGACTCTGTGCGACCCCATAGACAGCAGCCCACCAGGCTCCCCCGTCCCTGGGATTCTCCAGACAAGAACACTGGAGTGGGTTGTCATTTCCTTCTCCAAGGCATGAAAGTGAAGTCACTGTCACGTCCGACTCTCAGTGACCCCATGGACTGCAGTGTACCAGGCTCCTCCATCCATGGGGTTTTCTAGGAAAGAGTACTGGAGTGGGGTGCCACTGCCCTCTCCATATATATATATATATATATATATATATATATATATATATGTATATATATAAAACCTTATCTGGATGAATAATTTAAAATTTTAGTCTAAAGATGTTTCACTGTCAAACCAACAAGTCCATAATGTAGTTCCTGCAATAACATGACCAAATGTAGCAGTTTCCGTAAGAAGTTGTTTCCTTCTGACATAATAGAAAATCGTAAAAGACAAAAATTCCTCAGCTGTCTTCTGTTTCTTCCATCACTGTCATTGTTTTAAAGTAGGGGAAAAACTATGAAAGGCTGGACTTCAGTGTTCATGAAAATGATATTTATCCAAATTTTATAGAGATGTTGAGGAAAACTTAATCGCTGAGAAAACACACACACACACACACACACACCTCAGAAGAAAAAGGCAAAGGTTATCTGAGCAAGTAGCAATGGTGAAACAGTTCAGGAGGGAGGAAGCCTAAGGAATGTGGCTCCCTGTTTTAGAGAGAAAATAAGATCCTATGTTTTAAAGTTGGCAGAGAGGGTTGGTATTGACAGAACAGTTTTCATAGAGATTTGGAAAGTCCCAAGGAAGGGAAAGTTCACCCTGATGTTCCACTTCAAGGTCTTTCGGAGAATGAGCCCCAGGTTGCACCTAGACATCTGCTGAAGGTGAGGATACTTGCTGGCCTCCAGCTGGTCTACAGAAACCACGGGCTTAGCCCTGCCCCGGAGGGAGCAGAGCCAAGATACAGACAGGATGACGGGTGCAAAGGCAAATGGCCTTCTGTCTGAGGCTCGGCCTCATGTGAGCTGCAGCATTTGGGAAGCTGGACGCTGGGCCGCACTCTAACAGTGACGCTGGCACAGTTTCCAAGGCGGGGGCGGGCGCTGAGCTCAGACCCGAGTGGTGACTCAGGTACTGGGAGAAGGGTGGACACACGCGCTGGCTCACGGAGCGGCTTATAAGCAGCAACCAGGGCGGGAGAGACAGAGCCAAAGAGGCAGCTGACGGGAACGCTGCTGAGGAAGGTCAGAGGCACAAGCGAGCGCCCTGCTGGACAGAAAAGAACTCTACTAATGAGAGTCCAGAAGACCAAGGACAAGCTCCAGGTGGGCCCAAGGACAAGTGTCTCCTGGATCATTCAGGAGCCCGGATAACCTCAGGATCCATGTATGCACACACATCCACAGGTCATCATATCAAGCCATGTTTAAAACCAGGCTTTCAATTTTAACTGTTTCAAATGTTAAAATTCTTTTCCATAAGTGGTTTCTTAAGAGTACCGCTCTCCCTGATACAGACCTAAGTAGGAATCCTGCTTCGCTAATCTGCTGGCTTTGTGACCTTCGGCATGTGCAGTTGACCTCTGTTAACAAATACATACCACTTAACACTGTTGCGAGACTCAGAACAGGCACCACATGGAAAGTATTTAGTCCAGCGCCCAGCACAGGGCTCTTCCTCAGACATCCCAAGTTCTCATTCTGTTTATGCTGGCTCCCTCCCAGAAGGCCCTCTATCACACCTCCATCTACAGGTTTATACACAGCCCACCCCCAGACTCCTGGAATTGGGGTTCGGTGTGTCCCCCAACCCTGAACTTCCACAGAATCTGGTCTCATCAGGACCCATCACCCTGTGCTGCCCTCCCTATCTGTCTCCAAGCCCCACTGAACCTTGAGCTCCACAAGGGCAGTAACCATGCGCACCATATTTGCTGGGCTATCTCCAGGCTCGAAGAAGTGCCTGGCACACAGAAAGTGAAGCATTAACTGTGCCAAGTTCATAAATGAATAAATGAGAGAGTTAGTTTTTGGACACCAGTCTACCTTCTTCCTGGGCTTTGTAGATGGCACTAGTGGTAAAGAATCCACCTGCCTTCGCAGGAGCTTCCAGAGATGTGGGTCCGATTCCTGGGTTGGGAAGAGCTCCTGGAAGAGGAAATGGGAACCCGCTCCAGAATTCTTGCCGAGATAATCGCAGAGACAGAGGAGCCTGGCGGGCTGTAGTCCACAGGCCACAAAAGCCAGACATGACTGAAGTGACTGAACACGCACACACTAGCTTCTCCCCAGGTTGCCCACCTCCTGAGTAAAGCAACTTTTCCTTTCCAACCAAAAGGAAAAAAATAAACCAGTGAATGAGTTAAGGGTCTAGATCCTCTGTGATGGCTCAGACAATACTGAGCTGTCTTTTCCTCAACTGAAGTAGCTATTACCCATGATAATATTGTATTTCTTAATTATACCCAGATTTATGATGTGGTTTATACCTGCACCCATGGGCAGAGGAGCCTGGTAGCCTGCAGTCCATGGGGTCGCGAAGAGTTGGACATGACTGAGGGACTTCACTTTCACTTATACCTCCAAATATGAAGGGATATCCCAAACAAAAAATTTTAAAATTTTATTATCTAGATGCCACCCACTTCTACATATAGCAGGGAGTCAACAAGCATCCAATGAATTAACATTGGGTTCATAACTTTTGTCAAATCAATTAAATTTTGTGCATCTGTTTCCTTCTCTGTAAAATGTCTACATAAGCTCTGAACACCTTTGATTTTGTGAGTGTACTGAAAGGAAAAATCACGTGTGAATTACCAGTCAACATGCTGATATAGAGCACAGACCCACATATGCAATCTGTCCTCTTATAATTTTTAATTAAGGTACCATAGGATATAAAGAAGCAAAGGACTCCCAAATCAAGTCCTGTATCAAGGAAAGAACTGCATTTCCACATGGAAAGTCACTCATTTTGTGAAGCACCCACAAAGACCTGAAGACGTTCATGCCCAGGACTGTGTTAGCATGAAGGCTATCAAGAAACATACGTGCACATACAAAACCTTTTTTTTTTTAAAGACAGAAATACGGCAACCAGGTGGAAGGAACAAGGTAATTTCCAAAGTCCTAGCTTTCTCTTGGCAGGGGATTTGGGTAATAGCCTGCCAATTGCTGGTTACTGCTGCCAAGGACCAAGACTGCTGTGTTCAAATTGCTGGCAATGGCCACCTATTGTTTGTGAATTTCTGTCTTAGCAGGAACTCAGCAGAGAGGCTACTCAAGACAGCAGGGAAGTGGGTCTGGCCAATGCTTGCAAGGGTCATCGCTGCCTTGTAAAGAAGTCACAGGAGAGCAACATGAGAAAGAGTACACCTATGAAAATCTCCCTGAAAGATTTCCTGAATCTTTGGCCAAACATAAATATATATGTACATATGTATATGCATATAGTGATATAGTGAAGTCTCTCAGTCGTGTCTGACTCTTTGCGACCCTATGGACTGTAGCCTACCAGACTCCTCAGTCCATGGGATTTTCCAGGCAATAGTCCTGGAGTGGATTGCCATTTCCTTCTCCAGGGGATCTTCCCGACCCAGGGATTGAACCCGGGTCTTCTGCATTGTAGACAGACGCTTTACCATCTGTGCCACCAGGGGTATATGTATATCCATCTGTATACACATATATGTAGGTGGATGATGCCCTTTGCAAAATAAACCATAAAATAATATTAAAAATTGCCCACTCTGATCACTGAACAGTTACAGAATAACAGCTTGCAGCCCGCTGGCTCTCCTCGCTTGGTTGGTGGTCTGTTCATTTAAGCTGGGCAGGGATACACCACACAACAGCTCACACAACCGGATGGAAGAATCCATTCGGAAAGTTTTGTCTGGTGAATGTAAGTATAGACACTGTGGCATCTCTCTTATGGCTTAATTACCTAGTGTTATCTGCTAAATACTATAGAAAATGATTTAAAACAAAAATTGGCTTTAAATTCATGAAGGTTTCTCCCCTTTCTGGTCAAAAGGCCCAGCACTCTAGAGGCTCTGGAGTAAACCCCAACTCTTGAGTTTACAAGCTGTGTGATTTGGGCACATCTATAAAAGCTCTCCAAGCTTCAGTGTCCTCATCTATAAAATGCAGCTAATCACAACAGGCTCCTCTGGCTTGCTGGAATGAAATGGAATCAGAGTATATATGTAAGGCTCTTCCTATTACTAAAAACGCTGGCTATCATGTCTGTCTCTATATTCATGGAGCATCAGACAAAAGCAGTTGCTCTCAAGTCAGTGGATCTGCTCTTGAGTTCTGATCCTGCTATTTACCAGGTGAGTGACCCTGCCAAGTTAGATTCCTGAATTTCATTTTTTAAATGATAAACTAGGAACTATCACATTGATCATTAAGCATGCTTGGCATGTACACCAAGATATAAGTCATCATTATCATCCACCTATACCTTCACTAAATGCCCCAAATCACAACATTCTCATCTATCTTCTTTTACTATCGTTTGGGATCTACTACTTAATCCAGCTCATTGGGTCATGGAACCAATGAAGAGAGAAATTCCAGTGATAGACTGACAGCAGATGAAAAATAACAACCTTAATCTACAACATAATACAAGCTGCATTATGACTAAAAGAGCAGAAAGATTTTGAATGAGCTTCTTGATTCGAAATATTCATATATATATATATATATACAACAAGATCTGCTTATACTAAAATATGGCTTATTACTTGTCCTAAATGAAAATGTCCTAATAGAGGAGACAATGCCTAAGATAGGAAAAATGTGATTGAGTCTGTGAGGAAGTGGCTATCCAATAATATCTATTGCTTTTCTAATATGAAGAGGCAATTATGACATTTTTAGGCATTAGAAACCATTCTGCACATAAAAGAAGTATTCCATAATGGGGTTTTCAGGCTTATATAGCCTTAGAACCAGACAGTATTATGATCTTGGCAGGCCAATTAGCCAGACTTTCTTTTTTAAAAACAGTTGATTTAATACACTAAATAGTAGAGCATATAAGTCTGATGCCAACACTCAGTGGTCATTGTTGTGGTCAATGAAATCTGAAAATGCCAATTTAACTGACTTCAGTATTAAATTCTACATTCCACACCAAATAACCAGTCTTATAATTATGAAATGCTTTAGTTTAAACCGTGTTCAAAATATCTTCCTCTTAGTAAGGAAACTCTCACATCAACAGTAATCTGTTTTTGAAAAGATCCTTTACTGTTACATAAAAGCTACATGGGTGTATGTTTCCAGGAAACTTAGGCAAGAATATAAGCACCAAGTCCTTTGAACAAATTAATTTTAGAAATCATACAGAGCTTTGAAAATGGTTACAAGGGCCCTAAAAATCAAAAAGTTATCAGATTCAGAGGAAAGACACAAACGTTTTCATATTTAAACAACACCATCATGCTGATTTTGTCTGCTGCCTGCTCTTCTCTCAAGCCGAAGTGAAATATTTCCAAGGCTAGAAAGGTAGCCTCAGATGCTCTTTGCATTTAACCGTAAGAGCCTAAAGCAAACAACTGAGGCTGAGGGAGTTCCATGGAACAGACATTCCCTAGAAAGGAGGTTCTGCTTGGAGGAACCAAAGGTCTCATCCATAACTGGTTAGAAAAGACCTTAATAAGCCAGAATAAACTTTATTTCATCTCCGTCTTCCTGAGGGGAAAACCGAGGCTTCAGGAAGCTAAGTAAACCGTCACTCATTTGGCAAGTGACTGGACTTTCAGATACGTCAGATTCAGTTGACTAAAAGCCTTTGACTCTACATGAATGGAGACTTGTCTCTCATTAGCCAGGATACTCCTTTGTAAATGGGCTTCCCTGGTGGCTCAGCTGGTAAAGAATCCTCCTGCAGTGCGGGAGACCTGGATTTGATCCCTGGGTCTGGAAGATCCCCTGGAGAAGGGAAAGGCTACCCACTCCAGTATTCTGGCCTGGAGAACTCCATGGACTGTACGGTCCATGGGGTCACAAAGAGTCGGACATAACTGAGAGCCTTTCACTTTCACTTTTCTTTGTAAACTGAGGCCTTGAGACTAATAAGATGACCTCTAAGATCTCACTGGGAACAAATAATATTCTAGGGATAGAGGGCTTAAACACCCCCTGAGATTTCAGCCACTGAGGCCGCTGTCCCTACAGGGCAGGAGAGGAGACTTTGGCCCTCATTCAGCCTCGCCCTCCACCACTCCCTGCCACACGACAAGACCAAGAGCCTGAGGAGCCTTGGAGCTGGGCCCACTTGGTGTCAGTGTATAACTTTGCACTCTTGGAATGAAGTCTAGAGTCTAGACCAGTCTCTGGCTTTAGGGATCCTGGGATTCCCTTTCTCAGTCACCACCTGTAGCCTGTTTCCAGGCTTCTCAGTAGATCTGTTCTCCCTGGGTAGGCCATGCCCCTCCAGTGCCTGGGACATAGGGCTGTTTAAGCAGCAGCTGCTTCTGGGGGCAAGAGTTGGCGTGTGAGGGAACAGAGCATCGTATTGGGCCGGGGGTGAGAGGGGAGCTGGGCAGAGGTTGGCAGGGCCTGCTGCCCCCACATTGGTCTGACACACGTAGGATGCAGAGACCTCCCGCTTCAACATGGCCTTTCCAATTTGAATATCTGTCAGAGGAGGATGGAGCACATTTTATTAACAGCTGTGCTAGCTTGATTTATTAGTTTTAAATATTTACACTGTGGTATGTGGGCCTCTATTGGTTCTCTCTTTGACTTCAGACCTGCCAGGGTTAAGGCCGTAGGCACGTTTTTGTTAGGCTGGCGCCTACAACTGCTTCTTTTAGGTTTGAACTAACATTGCAGAAAACTCGAGGGATTTCGCGTGAAAACAGTGATTTATCGCATCCCTTGAAGAAAGAGTTAGCCACTCCAATGCAACATTCTGGATTCAATCATCTTTAGGGACGAAAAGTGGCAGCTCCCTGTTACATGTGGGCAGGGCAGGACTGGCTGTTCGCCACCTTCAGTGAAAAGTGACAGTGTGAGTCATTCAGTTGTGTCTGACTCTCTGCAACCCCATGGACAGCAGCCTGCCAGGCTCCTCTGTTTACGGAATTCTCCAGGCAAGAATACTGGAGTGAGTAGCCATTCCTTTCTCCAGGGGGTCTTCCTGACTTGGGTATTGAACCCAGGTCTCCCACTCTGCAGGCAGATTCGTCACCATCTGAGCCACCAGGGCTCCAGGTAAACGGTCCAGCTGGACCTGTGCAGCCAGCGTCCTGCTTTCTGAGCAGCTACCTGACCAGGCCCACCTCACTGCCTTGTGTTCCCTCTCAGCCCTGGCAGGCATCTGAGCAGACATCCCTGATCTGAAGAAATCTTAAGGCTTTAGCTGAATCACCTCATCTAATAGGATCATCTGGGGAAATTAATCTAATCGAGCTTGTTTTGTGAACAAATAAGTGTCATTTGATGTGATTGAAGATATAACCCCTGGCCTCAGGACTCTCTCACTTAAGACAAGAACATGGGGTAATCACTTGAATTGAGAGAGAAGTCTCTTTAACTATCCATCTTTCTCCGGTTCAGGGCACACCAGATGAACAGTTAGTTGAAGAGTTCTTTCCTGATCATGCTCACAGAAAGAAAATAACCCTCTTAAAAAGCCTTGTTGAGAAATAATGAACCCAAACAATGAGACTGTCATTTGCACCCTCCTGGTGGACTCTCGGTCTTTACAAGAAAGGCAGTGCTGCTTGTGCTTCACGGTGACAATGTTTTTTTCTGGATGTTGAAAGCTCTCGGGTGACTCTAATTTCACTTCAGATCAGAAAGAACCAAGATATGATGTATGAAAGCAAAATTAATGATGGCCTCAACATCCCTTCTTAATTGTTTTCTCCTCATCATGTCTTAATCTTCTGGGGGTTATTCTACATGTCAAAATAGGTGTATGAATTGCTTTTAAGATGCTGTTGCCAGGTTAAAGTGCTAGAGAATGTGAAGATGCCAGAAAACAGATCCCAGAGAGAAATGAAACAGTGCTTCCCTTACTTTATGATTACCATGCAAATAGACTCCGTCTGAATTTAAATTACAGTGACAAAAAAAAAAAAAAATCCTGTACATGCGCTTAAGCACACCACCAAGGATGAAGGGCAGGGGAGCTGCACACGGCAGTTCCAGGCTATTATCATCATTTCTACAGTCTCACATGCAAAAACACAATCAGACAACACACTCTCACTTTGAAACTTGGAAAGAATCGTGTTGCAAAACATTACAGCAGACGACATTTCTTGAATTAAAAGCAAAAATCTGTTATCTTCAACCGCAGGGAAAAGTTATTATAAACAACGTATGGAAAATCTAACAAGCACACAGAGAGAGAAGCAGGGGAAAAAAAATGACAATTTCTCTAAGTACAGTTGTGAATGTTTCCAGGATCAAAAGCTTAATTTTAGAAATGCTCACATTCTACTATCAGTTATCATCTCAGGATAGCAAGGCTATTTGCTAAGCCACAACATGTCCAGAGGTGGCTCTGAAATGGCTTTAGTATAAAGCATGAAACATCCATGACTGCACAGGGGAAAATGTTGTCTTTAAATAGAAGCCTGGCAAAGCAAATTCCCATACAAACCCAGGACAGAGGGAAAGAATGTACCTGGCCACCTCTGCTTCCACATCTCCATGTACACCTCGGCTTTTCTCTCTGTGACCCACCTGCTAACATCTGCACATTTTAAAAGAGCAAGTCCATATCATGCCTACCCCCTAGGTTTTTGGTTTGGAAAATTAGTGCATGGCCTCCCAACAGACAGGGTACAAATTTGGACCTCCGTATTTGTGATTCCTCCAAGTAAGGATTCTAGCAAATTTATCCTCTCATTAAATTATCTGATTATTCACTTAGTCACTCAACAACTATTTACTAGGGAAGTCCCTGGAGATCCAGTGGTTAGGAGTCCACGCTTCCACTGTAGAGGGCACAGGTTCCATACCTGGTCCGGGAAGTAAGATCCTGCATGCTGCACATCAAAGCCAAAAAAATAAAAGTGACTGGAGAATAAAAATATTATTTACTAAACATCTACTTACTTGCCAGTCACTATTTAAGACAGAATGTACAGGGGTGTCTTCCCGTACCTTCTATCCTAGTGGGTAAATAAAGAAGAAGCCAAATAAGCAGGTTACAGATATGCTCTCTGTTAGACAACGGGAAGTGCACCGAGAGAACTGGAGCGGGGAAGGGCTCGGGAAGAACAGGACCCGCAGGGTTAGCGCGGGGTCAAGGAAGGCCACCTCCAGGGCTGACACCAGGGCAGGACCCTGGAAAGAGCGAGCTTGTTCCCAGGAGGCTGAGGGGATGTGCGCCCCGGCCCCAGAGCAGGAGGGCCAGGTGCCCAAGGGCAGAGGAGGGTGTGGGGAGCGGGGGGACTGGCACACCTGTCCTTCGAGGCCAAAAGAACTCGTGCTGTGACCTAGTAAAACCAAATTTTTTGAGCATCTGTGGAACAGTGAACATTAATTACAGGAGGTGCCTCTGACAGTTCCGAAAGTCATGGCACAGTGCCTGGCCCACCTCACCTCCAAACCAGTCTTAAGAGTTAGTCACCGCACTGCCCAGGGTACAACCGCAAGAGTGCCGGCTATTGCTCAACCAGGAGCTCACCGAGGGCCCAGGCAGCTGGTCACTCCTTTCTGCCCTCGGAGGGGGGCTGCCCGCTGAGAGCACCAGGGTTCTGTGTTGATCCTAAGTGCTTCCTCAGTGGCACCAGTAGTAAAGAATCCACCTGCAAATGCAAGGGACATGAGGGATGTGGGTTCAATCCCTGGGTCGGGAAGATACCCTGGAGGAGGGCATGGCAACCCGCTCCAGTATCCTTGCCTGAAGAATCGCGTGGGCAGAGGAGCCTGGAGGGCTACGGTCCATAGGGCTGCAAAGAGTGAGACATGAATGAAGAGACTTAGCATGCACGCAAGAGCTTTTATAGCTGGGGACAGGACTCTGGGAACCTCAACTAAGGGTGACTCTGCTAAAAGTCCAGCTATCACAGTGTGAGATATTTCCTGGGCTGGAGGAGGCAGGGCAGGTGATGAGAGTTGGTTTATACCAGGGAGTGTTTCATTTGTGGTTAAAACACATTCAGTTCAGTTCAGTCACTCAGGTGTGTCCAACTCTTTGCGACCCCATGAACCACAGCACACCAGGCTTCCGGGTCCATCACCAACTCCCAGAGTTTTCTCAAATCCATGTCCATTGAGTCAGTGATGCCACCCAACCATCTCATCCTCTGTCATCCCCTTCTCCTCCTGCCTTTAGTCTTTCCCAGCAACAGAGACTTTTCCAATGAGTTAGTTTTTCACATCAGGTGGCCAAAGTATTAGAGTTTCTGCTTCAGCATCAATCCTTCTAATGAATATTTAGGACTGATTTCCTTTAGGATTGACTGGTTTGATCTTTCAGTCCAAAGGACTCCCAAGCGTCCTCTCCAACACCACAGTTCAAAATCATCAGTTCTTTGGAGCTCAGCTTTCTTTATGGTCCAACTCTCACATCCACACATGGCTACTAGAAAAACCGTAGCTTTGACTAGATGGACTTTTTTGGCAAAGTAATGTCTCTGCTTTTAATATGCTGTCTGACTGGTCATAGCTTTTCTTCCAAGGAGCAAGTGTCTTTAAATTTCATGGCTGCAGTCAACATCTGCAGTGATTTGGAGCCCAAAGAAAATAAAGTCTCTCATTGTTTCCATTGTTTCCCCCTCTATTTGCCATGAAGTAATGGGACCAGATGCCATGATCTTAGTTTTTGAATGTTGAGCTTTAAGCCAATATTTTCATGCTCCTCTTTCACTTTCATCAAGAGGCTCTTTAGTTCTTCACTTTCTGCCATAAGGGTGGTGTCATCTACATATCTGAGGTTACTGATATTTCTTCCTGCAGTCTTGATTCCAGCTTGTGTTTCATCCAGCCCAGCCCGGCATTTCACATGATGTACTCTGCATATAAGTTAAAATAAGCAAGGTGACAATACACAACCTTGTCATACTCCTTTCCCAATTTGGAACCAGATTTGAAATTAAAAATTTAAAACAGATTGTGGGTTCTCTATTTACTTGCTGTTGTTTTCAATTTTACTGAAGTATAGTTGAATTATGATGTAGTGATAATTTCAGGTGTACAGCAAAGGGATTCAGTTATTCTTATCCATTATGGTTTATCATAGGATACTGAATAAAGTTCCCTGTGCCATACAGTAGGATGTTGTTGCTTGTCTATCATATATACAATAGTTTGCACTGTATGAATCCCAAACTCTCAATCCATGCCTCCTCCACTCTTTCCAAACTCTTGGTAACCACAGGTTTCGTATCTTGAGTCTGTTCTGTTCTCTGCATCTTGAGTCTATTTTGGCTCTGTATTTACTTTTGGAAAGAAACCAGTTTCTCTTCACAAACATCCTTTTGGAATTGTGTTCTTTAATGTGTAACTGAGGACTGTATGCCCCAAACAACTATTTGAGAGTCTTCTTTACCAAGAGGGCTGACAGTGGGGTTCACACATGCACCTCCAATGCAAGGAAGTATTGGTTTCCAATCATTCTTGTCTTGACAAAGAATCCAGGATGCAGAGGAAATTAAAGCTATTTATAGGTAAGGGACCATTTGTTCAGTAGGGATCAATAAAAATGACATGAAGTACTGCAAAATTGTAACAGAAGTCTGAAGATCCTGCCTACCTTAAGGAATGACATATTGTTGCTTTGGTACTTTTGGAATGCCTGACACAGAGCAGATTTTCCTTATGTGTTTGCTGAATTAATTAACCCAGAATTATTACATTGGGGTTTCCTTGGTGGCTCAGTGGTAAAAAAAATCTGTTTGCCAATGCAGGAGACATGGGTTTGATCCCTGGTCCAGGAAGATCCCCTGGAGAAGGAAATGGCAACCCACTCTAGTATTTTTGCCTGGGAAATCCCGTGGACAGAGAAGCCTGGTGGGCTACAGTGAATGGGGTCACAAGGATTTGGACACAGCTTAGCATCTACACCACCACCAACATCAACAATTATTACATGAGTCAAGACAAAACAATATCAACTCATGGGAGGCCAGAGAATACTGTTTATTTATGATGTTTATGATAAAGACCAAATCCATAGATATACGATACACTGCTTCCAATAATTTGTTTCTAATGAGTTTATAGACAACTGGCCTTACTTTTACCCCAACCTTTTCTTTATTTTAACTCTCAATACAATGGTTGGCCTTCCTCAAAAATAAAGAATCTAAGTAGGATTGGTTAGTAACTGAGATGTGTCCACTGTTTTTGATTCTGAGGTATACAATTCTAAATCTAGAGAACTATTCTGCAGGTTACCTAGGTGGACTTTTATCTTGTGAAATAGTTATTCTAAGCCTATCATAGATAAAAATGTGTGAGAGTTTTAAATCTGTGAAGCATCATATAAATTATAATTATGATCATAATTATACTATGACCTCTATTTGCAAAGACCAACTCCCATTTTCCTCCTGTTTATGAAAGTAAAAGGTATATCCCAAATAATTACCTGCTGTCACCCTCCACATATCAAATCACACTAAAATCCAACATAATAGGACAGCACCACAGAGTAGGTCACTGGGACACTGCTTTCACCATGCCCACACCAGTCAATGTTCAGACCTGGCACAAAGCTGCAGCTGCAGTTTCCAAAGTACTTTGATAACCCAGAATAAACCGATTGTACAAAAGACTAACTTGCTTAGTTTTCCTTTATGAACACATGAAATTTTCAGGACTTTGCACATTTTGATGACTTGAAGGCTATGTCAACATAAAATTTCTTTCAATTTCTCAGCGGCAAGTGAATCCAGACATGACATTTTGAAAATAGTTCAAATGTCAAATGGAAGTTTAAACAAAAGCAATTAGTCAGGAGAATTTCAACCACGGTTGGATTTCAGAAAGGTTTAAGTGCTTTTTGCTACAAAAGGAGCTCAGAAATCCCTATGCAATATTAACAAATGACACATATTACCCAACGCATGTATTTCTTTTCCTTCTGTCCACATCTCCTTCGAGTTCTGCCGTGTGGAAAGCACTGTTCTCCAAATGGAAAACAACTTCCCATTGCCCACTGTACTCTGGTGCCTACTGTCTAGCACACAGTAAGTGCTCAATAAATGACAAATGGTGAACAAATGAACAAGTAAACGTGGTGATGAGGGACTTCCCTGATGGTCCAGCGGCCAGGAACCCGCCAGCCAACGCAGGGGACACGGGGTCCATCTCTCATCCGAGAAGACACCCCATGCCGGGGGAGTAACTCAGCCCGTTTGCCACAACTACCGCACCTGGAGCTAGAGCCTGAGCGTCACAGCTGCTGAGCCCACGGGCTGCAACCACGGAAGCCCAAGTGCCCAGAGCCTGTGCTCTGCGAGGAGAGCAGCCACGGCAACGAGAGGCCAGTGCGCACAGCCAGAGTGCAGCCTCCACCACCGCAACCAGCAACAGAGCCCCGGGGCAGCAAACGTAAATCAACCCGGTAACTAAATTAAAAGATGACGGTGAACAAGAAACATCCCTTTCCACCCTGAAGACTTTCCTTTTCTTATAATACAAATGTCAGCACATTTCTTCTACTATGAGCAATCTAAGAAATAACAGAATATTTACGTGGTTTTGCTTGCTTTTGCCAGACAGAGCTTGGATGCTGGAAAGCAGAAAACTATTCCAGAAGAAAACTAGAAATCACTGCAAAGATGAGCTAGTAGGAATCCAAGCAGACTGTGAAAATGAAGTTGCATGGTTGTAGGGAAAACCTACCAACTATGAACTGTGTCAAAAAAAAAAAAAAGAAAAGAAAAGAAAGAAAATCATGCAGAATGCTGTGATATACAAATGCACTTATAATTTTTTTTAAGTATAACATGGTTTCGTTTAAGAGGCCACCAAGCAAGAACAATGCTTTGAAGGTACATGGACAATTTGAAAGGATAGAAATTACCAGAATCTAAAGTGCTTTCACTTTAAAAAGCTAAAGTGTTTTAAAGTATCTAAAATCTTTAAATGTAAAGTGTTTTAAATCAACAGGGAAAACTTCATAGCTTATCAGATTTACGTGATGGAAGTTTCATGAAAGAAACCTCATTTATGTTCTTTCTGTCTATCATTAATTTTGAAAATTAAGTGGGCTTTGAAAAGAGCTTGTTGCCAACAATTTCCCTTTAATAGAAATGAACCAGGATTGCACAGTCTTACCTGGTGTTTATACAGAAGCGGCCTCTTCACCACAGCAGTCAGTCCAAGGGAAGAGCGACAACGGCCTGTGATCACTGAAACTGACCCCACGAAGCCTGTTTACTGGGCTATGCATTTTCCCTCTGGGGGAGGACTCTTCAAGGTCACCCTTCAAAGCCTGGTGATTCTCAACCTATTTATTATTCGAATCCCTCATTTATATGATGTCTCAGCAGATGAGAAGCAGCAAATTAGAGAACAGAGCCCTGGGAGAGAAAGGCATGCTGATAACAGGAGCCAGTGCTGGCGAGCTGAGCTCAGACACGGACTCGTGCGTGCTAAGTCACTTTAGTCGTGTGTGACTGTTTGTCACCCTAAGGACCGTAGACCCCCAGGCTCCTCTGTCCATGGGATTCTCCAGGCTAGAACACTGGAGTAGTACCATGCCATCCTCCAGGGGATCTTCCCGACCCAGGGATGGAACCAGCATCTCTTAAGTCTCCTGCAGTGGTAGGTGGGTTCTTTATCACTAGCACCACCTGGGAGGCCCAAATGAGGAGGCGCAAACAGTAGTCCATTTGATGGCCCTAGACGACCATCAGATGTCCAGAGGGAAACCCTGTATCCACAGTGGACTACGTAATTTTCAGGGCCCAGTGTAAAATGAAAGCACCAAGCCTCTTCAAAAATTAAGAATTTTCTGATTGTACCAGCAGAGCATTAAACCACACTTGTGATCTTTCTGAACACAAGCCCCAGGTGGGACTATGACGCCAGAGCTGCTGGTATCATCATGTTCAATATAAGTATACTATGCTTGCAAGTTGAAGGACACATTTAACACACTTTGGAAAGTGGACCCGAAACCCAGAGATGCTTTCTTAAAGTTTTTTTTTTCTTTTTTAACTGACGTATAGTTACTTTACAATATTGTGTTAGTTTCAGCTATATAGCAAAGTGATTCAGATTCTTTTCCATT
Source organism: Nanger dama (assembly GCA_917880005.1). Classification (NCBI taxonomy): domain Eukaryota; kingdom Metazoa; phylum Chordata; class Mammalia; order Artiodactyla; family Bovidae; genus Nanger; species Nanger dama. Next base: position 1,873,921 of record CAKJTW010000107.1, read on the forward strand.
ATAGGTTACTATAAGATACTGAGTATAGTTCTCTGTGCTATATAGTACATCCTTGTTATTTACCTATTTTATATATAGTAGAGTGTGTCTATGTTCATTTCAAATTCCTAATTTATCTCCACCCTCCTCACACTTGCCTATCCCTTTTGGTAACCATATGTTTCCTTTCTATGTCTGTGAGTCTACTTTTCTTTTGCAGATAAGTTAGAGGGTTAAAATTCAGTTATATGGAAAACCACTTCTGTGTAATTTCACTATCCTAGAAGTTACTGGATATGACCAAACTTCCAACACACAGCTTCAGTAACAAGCTCAGGATTCAATCCCAAACATACGCCTTGCTTTTGAAAGTGGTTTTCAATATTGTAAAAACACACAGTTTACTCTCTTTGAAGGCTGAGACGTTTCCTATTTCTTTTGTTCCTCTCACACCTATGTACAGAGTCCCCAAACCACAAAGCCTTATTAAATCAGACAGGAATGAGAACACAAAATAACTTAAGACATTTACTAATTATGATAACCCAGCAAAGCACTGATAGTGATCAACTGAAACCATCTCTGATATTTCTAAACATATGCACGTAAATATAAATCCACCAAGTGTATTTGATTAACTGCAAAAGTTAGACTTTGGGGAAGGGCTGTCAAAGCCCACTTTACACTAAAAGTCATTGCATTGGGCACTAAAAACACTTAAATACAAAATGAGAGAAATATGTCTAAATCTAGTTTCATAATAAACCATATTAATAAATAACCCTATTTCCCATGCATGAACATCATTTCTTCAGAGAAAAGCATTTCTCATTGTGACAGAAAACAATTTAACTAAGTAAAAAATGAACAATTTAGTATGTACATAGCCAAGATGAAGTGTGTCTTTATAAAACAGGAAATTTTACAGAGAAATTAACTAAAGTGGTAGGAGGTAAAATTGGATTTGTCTTCCCTAACTGAAGTATCTGTAATGGCAACATATTTAAAAATGGTGCATTGGCAAAAGCTCAGCGTTTTCTGCCTGTAACAGTCTGTTTCTAATGTGGTGTATTTATTTTCCATTTCCTCATTCATGTTCTCAGATGTTTTCCTTCCGAAAATAACCTATAAATATTGTAACCATCTATTATTGCTGGAAAAAAAGTCCCATAAAAGCCTTTAATAGTATTTACTTAAACTCTTCATTTTCAAGCTGTGTGACAGCAGAAATGAGTGACAGTTGATGGTGAAATACTTCTGCACTATGAGATCCTAAAGAAGAGCGTTTTTGTTTTATCATCCTTGGGCACTGGTATACAGCAAACACTCATTAAAAATGAAACATTTAGTATATATCTAGTTCCCTCAAGGCTTCTATTTACAAATGATTCTTGTCAGTTTTCAAGAAAGTATTCTTTACAAGCATATCTTGATGAAAGGCAAAATGTTGAATGCATTTAATAATGACTGCAACGCATGCATGCTCAGTCACTCAGTCGTGTCTTACTCTTTGTGACCAATGGACTGTAGCCCACCAGCTTCTCTGTCCATGGGATTTTCCAGGCAAGAATACTGGAGTAGGTTGCCATTTTCCTCCTCCAGGGGATCTTCCTGACCCAGCAATTGAATCCACATCTCCAGCATCTCTTGCATTTGCAGGTGGGATTCTTCACCAGTAGCACCACCTGGGAAGCCCCTTAATAATGACTATGGCAGTTCATACCATATTTCTTGAGCATTTTGTTTGTACAAGGCTAACCTAGGCTTTATAAGGTACATAAATCTGTTAAATCTTAGCACCAATTCAGTATCCCCATTTTCCTGATGAACAACCTGGTCATAAGAAGTTAAGAAACTTGTCTATTGCCATAAGTTTAGTATGTCACAAGATAGGGTGCCAATCCAGGAAGATTCCTTGCTTCTCACGGGTGTATCTGGTAAATTTCACAGGGTGAAACTATGAGAAAACAGGTGGTTATCGTGCACATCTTGTTCCAAACATTAAGGATTAACAGGGTTGTCTAAAACAGGATAATGTGCTTTTAACAAAATTGTTGGCAAATTTTCCTACAGATAAAATTTAAGCCAGCTAATATCCCTCTGAGAACTATTAATAAAGAGAGACAGGGTTTAATTCAAGTACATGCTGGAGACTACAAATATTTTAGGTCATGACTCAGAAGTCCACAAATAAAAGAGGCAAAGTGGTGGTTGATGTTCAAGCTAATGCAGACGAACAATCCTAGCAATAATGTGACTTAAACAGACAAACGCCTTTCACTTGTTTCTCTGCAAATTACCAAATCTAAAGGCTTCTTCTAGTCTTTAACCTGTGTGCACTGTTGATATTGGAGAAGGTTTCTTTTGTCCTAAGCCCCGCTCTTCACCTGGTTTCCACAGCAATAGTCTATTATGGTCCTTTCATTTACAAAAGAGACACTCCAAACTCCAATGGAAAAAAGGTGGCCAAAGTACTGGAGTTTCAGCTTTAGCATCATTCCTTCCAAAGAAATCCCAGGATTGATCTCCTTCAGAATGGACTGGTTGGATCTCCTTGCAGTCCAAGGGACCCTCAAGAGTCTTCTCCAACACCACAGTTCAAAAGCATCAATTCTTTGGTGCTCAGCCTTCTTCACAGTCCAACTCTCACATCCATACATGACCACAGGAAAAACCATAGCCTTGACTAGACAGACCTTAGTCGGCAAAGTAATGTCTCTGCTTTTGAATATACTATCTAGGTTGGTCATAACTTTTCTTCCAAGGAGTAAGTGTCTTTTAATTTCATGGCGGCAGTCACCATCTGCAGTGATTTTGAAGCCCAAAAATATAAAGTCTGACATTGTTTCCACTGTTTCCCCATCTATTTCCCATGAAGTGATGGGACCGGATGCATGATCTTCGTTTTCTGAATGCTGAGCTTTAAGCCAACTTTTTCACTCTCACTTTCATCAAGAAGCCCTTTAGCTCATCTTCACTTTCTGCCACAAGGGTGGTGTCATCTGCATATCTGAGGTTATTGATATTTCTCCCGGCAATCTTGATTCCAGCTTGTGTTTCTTCCAGTCCAGCGTTTCTCATGATGTACTCTGCATAGAAGTTAAATAAGCAGGGTGACAGTATACAGCCTTGATGTACTCCTTTTCCTATTTGGAACCAGTCTGTTGTTCCATGTCCAGTTCTCACTGTTGCTTCCTGACCTGCATACAGATTTCTCAAGAGGCAGATTAGGTGGTTTGGTATTCCCATCTCTTTCAGAATTTTCCACAGTTTATTGTGATCCACACAGTCAAAGGCTTTGGCATAGTCAATAAAGCAGAAATATTTGTTTTTCTGGAACTCTTGCTTTTTCCATGATACAGCGGATGTTGGCAATTTGATCTCTGGTTCCTCTGCCTTTTCTGAAACCAGCTTGAACATCAGGGAGTTCACGGTTCACGTATTGCTGAAGCCTGGCTTGGAGAATTTTGAGCATTACTTTACTAGCATGTGAGATGAGTGCAATTGTGTGGTAGTTTGAGCATTCTTTGGCATTGCCTTTCTTTGGAATTGGAATGAAAACTGACCTTTTCCAGTCCTGTGGCCACTGCTGAGTTTTCCAAATGTGCTGGCATATTGAGTGCAGCACTTTCACAGCATCATCTTTCAGGATTTGAAACAACTCAACTGGAATTCCATCACCTCCACTAGCTTTGTTCATAGTGATGCTTTCTAAGGCCCACTTGACTTCACATTTCAAGATGTCTGGCTCTAGATGAGTGATCACATCATCATGATTATCTTGGTTGTGAAGATCTCTTTTGTACAGTTCTTCTGTGTATTCTTGCCACCTCTTCTTAATATCTTCTGCTTCTGTTAGGTCTATACCATTTCTGTCCTTTATCAGAAAAGACTCTGATGCTGAGAGGGATTGGGGGCAGGAGGAGAAGGGGACGACCGAGAATGAGATGGCTGGATGGCATCATAGAGTCAATGGACGTGAGTCTGAATGAACTCTGAGAGATGGTAATGAACAGGGAGGCTTGGCGTGCTGTGATTCATGGAGTTGCAAAGAGTCAGACATGACTGAGCAACTGAACTGAACTGACCTGATTACTGTAGGGCCCATTAGAGAATCTAAGAGCAAAGAGTACAGCTGCACGTCACTAACCTCTAGATCAACCAATGGAAAGGCTTCAGGGCTTCCCTATCAGAGCCTATCAAGCCTACCACAGCCTGTCTGTCTGTCCCTCAGCTGCCTCATGCTCACAGCCTCTGTCTCAGTCCATCGGGATAGCTCTAACAAAATATCGTTAGCTTGGTGTCTCATAAACAACAGAGATTTCTTTCTCACAACCTGGATGCTGGAAGTCCAAGAACCAGATGCAGCAGACTCAGTATCTGGTGAAGTCACACTTCCTGGTTGGCAGACTGTGTCTTCTAGATGCATTCTCATTTTGCAGAAGGGGAGAGGACTCTTCCTGAGGGCACAAACCCTCTTCATAAGGGCTCCACCATCATGAAAGAATTATTTCCCAAAGGCCCCACCTTCAAATACTACCACATCAGGGATTAAGTTTCAATATATGCATTCTAGGGGGACACAAGCATTCACTCACAGTTGTCAAGTTTAAAACTCCTCAATTCCACTACACCAAGAGATGACATGTGAATGCCAATAATAAATTCAGGAAGATAGAATCTTGGTCCCAGGGTCAAGGAGGGAAGGACTGGTGGTCAGTACTCAGAGAAAAGGGATGATGTCTTGGGCTAGGCATATACCTCCAAAGTCATTTATAACAAGGACTCTTCTCTGTGGGGCTTCCAGGTGACTCAGTGGTAAAGATGCCACCTGCCAACGCAGAAGATTCAGGTTTGATCCCTCGGTCGGGAAGATCCCCTGGAGGAGGAAATGGCAACCCACTTTAGTACTCTTGCCTGGAACATCCATGGACAAAGGAGCCTGGTGGGTTACAAAGTGGGACATTGCAACCCCAAGTCCCTGGAACTGCAAAACAGTCAGACACGACTAGGCAAGTGAGCATGCATGCACCTATCTTCTCTATGAGATTTCAAGTCTGATGCTACTTGGCATCACGTCACAAAGATGGTTTTCAATGCTCATGTTCACCAAGTTCTGGTTAGCTGTATTTCTATGCTTTCTCTCCTGTCAGTCCCCTTCTTTCCCTCACTTCAATATCACTGTGTTTTACAGACTCAGAGACTAATCATACAATGTCAAATTAGCTAAAATAAACTACACACATGTGAAAACAACATCATTCTACATTTATTGAGAATTTACTATGTGCTAAATTCTCACTAAAGTACTAACTCATCTATTCTTGGTGGCAAGCTAATTCATTATTTAATGTACATACTCTCATTTTTGCAGTAAACTGAAGCTCAGCAAGGTTAAGTAATGTGCCCAACTTCACACAGCTAAGAAAGTGGCAGAGCTAGGATTTAGATGCACACATATCTGATTCCAGTGCCCAAGCTCTTGGACATTATTCTACCTGGCTTCTCTCTTCCCATGATTAGAAGCCTGATCATGAGAATTAATGGCAAAGAGCTAAACAGACACTGGTCCTTGTGCTGTTAAGTCATGAAATTGCTATCAATAACTCACCACAGGTAGGTTTTGTCATTTTATTGCCAGATTTCCATATGCTTTCCTAGAGCAATCTACCTCAATGTGAATAAAATTTATGTATTTTTAAAACATTTGACCATTTTTATAAGAATGTCGAGAAGCTAGGAACAAAGTCATTTAAAAATGACAGCAAATGCCAAGACCAGAATGTGAAGTGGCGGCAATACTGAAGCTGGACTCTGGGTCCTCGAGGTCAGTGTGAAGCTGTGCCTCATCCTGCAGCTACTTTTCAGGCAGAATCTCCAGTGCTTTGAAGGGAAAGTGCTTCCAGAGAATTTACTTTAAAGGACTCAAAGCGATCAAATAAATGAGACTCTGATGAGATTCTCATTTATGAAGCACACCAGTGATGCTCAGTAGTAACTTCACGTGGCCTTGTGACGTATATAAAAATTCTCCCACAGTCGGTCCCGTGGGCATGAGAGCATGGATACTCTTTCAGGAGTCCTGAAATGATTATAACAACTTAAGGCCACACAGATCTCTCATCAAATCCCTTATACCTGTTAGAACTCTCCCACATCATTAAACTTAACCAAATCACAAGTACTGCACAACAAACAACAAAAACAAGAAATCTAACTAAAGCCTGGATTACCAATCTCAAAACTGCTCACTTCTTAGGTTCCAGGTATAAGCAATATCACATGACACCTGTCTTCTTCTATCCGGCGTGCTTCCCTTTCTGGGACAATCTCTAGGTCCATCCATGTATGGTTTATATGTAGAATCAAAAACAAAATGCAGATGAGTTTACATGCAAAATAGAATCAGACACACAGATATAGAAAACAAACTATGGTTACCAGACAGGAAAGCAGGAAGAGTTTCCCATTAACACATACACACTAACATACATGAAACAGATAAATAACAAACACCTACTTTATAGCATAGGGAACTATACTCAGAAATTTTTAATCACTGATAAGGGGAAAGAATCTCAAATATATATATATGTGTGTGTGTGTGTGTGTGTGTATATATATATATATATATTTTTTTTTTTTTTTACAGGTGGTGCTAGTGATAAAGAACCCACCTGCCAATGTAGGCTGACAGAAGAGATGAGGGCTCAATCTCTGGGTCAGAAAGATCCCTGGAGGAGGACACAGAAAACCACTCCAGTATTCTTGCCTGGAGAATCCCATGGACAGAGGAGATGGGTGAGCTACAATCCATAGGGTCACACAGAGTCGCACACAACTGAAGTGACTTAGCTTAAACATGTATTTACATACACACGTATATAACTGAGTCACCTTGCTATATACCTGAAAGTAACCCAAAGTTGTAAGTCAACTATACTTCAACAGGAAAAAAAACAAAAAACAAAAAAACTGAACAAAGGCTGAAAAAAAAGCCCTGCTAGCTTGTTAACATTTGGTGTAATAAGGAAAGCATGGTATCAGGAGTCCTTGGTGATGCCACCTACCTCCACCCTTAGGAGAACTCAGCCTTCCCATCTGTGCCCTTCGATGGTCTCTGGTAGAGTCTCTGAGGGCTGCCACAACCAAAAACTGCGAATCGGCCGCTGAGCACCACAGACACGCATCCTCACACTGAAGGTCTCAGGATAGAAGCTGGGGGTCAGCAGAGTCGCCTTCCTCTGAAAGCCCTAGGGGAGGGTCGACCCTGCTTTTCCCACCTTGCGGAGGGTGCTGAGGGCCCCTGGCCCTCCGTGGCCTGTGGGAGCATGTCTTCAACCTCTGCCTCCAGCCCCAGAGCCATCTTTTCTCCAAGTCAGATCTCTCTCTCCAAACGTCCCTCTTCTAACAAGGACAGCAGTCACTGAATTAAAGTCCACCCTCATGCAGTGGGGGGCTACCCAGGTGGCAGGGTGTGCGTGTCGCTCAGTCGTGTCCAACTCTTTGCAACCCCATGGACTGTAGCCACCAGGCTCCTCTGTCCTTGGCATTCTCCAGGCAAGAATACTGGAGTGGGTTGCCATTTCCTTTCCAGGGGATCTTCCCGACCCAGGGATCGAACCCAGATCTCCTGCATTGCGGGCAGCTGCGTTACCGCCTGAGCCCCCTGGGATGTGCAGGTGGCGCTGGTGGCAAAGAGTCTGCCCACCAGGGCAGCAGACTCAACAGGTCCGACCCCTGGGTCAGGAAGATCCCTTGGAGAAGGAAATGACAACCCACTCCAGTATTCTTGCCTGGGAAATCCCATGAACAGAGTCGTCTGGTGGGCTACAGTCCATGGAACCACAAAGTCAGACATAACTGAGAACTGAGCACACACACACACACACACACACACACACACACACACACACACACACGGACCTCATTTTAACTAGATTACATCTACAAAGGGCTTATTTCCAAATAAGGTCACACTCATGTGTAGAGGGGGATTAAGATGTCACTATGTCTTTTGGGGGACACAGTTCAACCCATAAATGCATACAAAATAAAGTGTGTGTACACTCATCTGAAAGAATTCACTGAGCAAGGGTCCTCAGGTCCTTAATGCATTCCCTGAGCTGCTCACGTTTTCACATTCTGGCATTTGTGCATAGCACTGGGGACCATTAATCAGAGCAGCCCTTACTCCGCACGATCAGTTGGGTGACCTCGGGCAGGTCACCTAGGTGCCCACAGGCCCATCTCCTTCCCAGGACTGTGCGTGTGTGTGCTCAGTCATGTCTGGCTCTGCGACCCCATGGACTGTGGCCTGCCAGGCTCCTCTGTCCATGGGATTTCCCAGGCAAGAATACTGGAGTGGGTTGCCCTTTCCTCCTCCAGGGGGTCTTCCTGACCCAAGGATGGAATCCAAGGCTCCTGTGGCTCCTGCATTGCAGGCAGATTCTTTACAACTGAGCCCCCAGGGAAGCCCTCTCAGGACTGTAATGAGAGGTGAACTAGCTAATCTGTGAAAACCTGGGCATGGCTGGGGCACAGAGCAGGTCCGCACTTGGCTTCCCTGGTTAAGGTCCCTCTTCTTGCTGTCATCCCCTGGAGGAAGAAGCACACACCGGGGAATATGCAAGAGTCCCCCTAACAATGTCCGGAAAGAAGGAAGAGAAGTGGGCAGTGATTTCAATTAAAATTCACTGTTTCTCTCAGAACAGAAGAAAGTAATAAACCAATGCAGTAAATTACTGCTGTGGAGTTAATGCCCAGATAAAAGATGTAAAAGGGAAATTTATGACTTTAATCAATCTTTTTTCATTTATATATATATATAAAACTCCATCATCTGCTTTATTTACGTGACTGTATCCCCCTCCCAAATAATTGTCAGTAATTTCCAGCAATAGCTATGCCAGCAGCTGAGCCCCAGGAGCAGGGTGGGCATCTTCTGGGTATCTGGGTCCTGCCCCTCCCCCATCCCTCCTCTGGAGGCTGGAGGACGAGAGAGGCTGAGCAGCAGCACAGGCATTGCTGTTCAGTCGCTCAGTCATGTCCGAGTTTTTGTGACCCCTGTGGACTTCAGCATGCCAGGCTTCCCTGTCCTTCACCATCTCCTGGAGCTTGCTCAAATGCATGTCCATTGAGTTGGTGATGCCATCCATCTGTTGTCCCCTTCTCCTCCTGCCTTCAATCTTTCCCAGCATCAAGGTCTTCTCTAGTGAGTCAGCTTTTTGCATCAGGTGACCAAAATATTGGAGCTTCAGCTTCAGCATCAGTCCTTCCACTGAATATTCAGGACTGATTTCCTTTAGAATGGACTGGTTGGATCTCCTTGCAGTCCAAGGGACTCTCAAGCGTCTTCTCCAACACCACAGTTCAAAAGCATCAATTCTTCTGTGCTCAGCTTTCTTTACAGTCCAACTCTCATATCCGTACATGATGACTAGAAAAAGCATAGCCTTGACTAGACAGACCTTTTCCGGCAGAGCAATGAATCTGCTTTTAAGATGCTGCCTAGGTTTGCCATAGCTTTTCTCTATGCAGCAGCAGGCAACCAGCAGGCGGCGCCAGGCGGCGCCAGCGGTAAGGAACGCGCCTGCCGATGCAGGAGAGAAGAGAGCAGGGTTCGGTCCTTGGATTGGGAAGATGCTCTGGAGGGGGACACGGAGACCTACTTCAGGATTCTTGCCTGGAGAATCCCATGGTCACAGGATACAGTCCATGGCGTCTCAAAGAGCTGGACTCCACTGAAGGGACTTAGCATGCACGCACCCCCTCGGGGCGGGCCTCTGCGCCACCTGATACCCAGGGTCTGTTCCCAGACAGCCATCTCTTTCCTCCAGCTTGTGCTTGTTCAGGCTTCTGCCTGTTTTGCCCAAAAGCTCCTGGAACTGGTTTCATAGAAGTCAGCACCTGAAAATCCTTTTCCCAAATAACAGTCATATTAACTCAAAGAATCGCATCTGTTTCTCACGAATGCTGTTCCCTAACTAGCAGCCTCATCCGTAAAACCTTGACTTACTTTTGGTGGTCAAAGTTTTCCTTCCTAATACTTACAGAGACACCAATTCTCACCTAGCTGAGTCTTTTTATCCTATGGTGTATCTGAGGCCGATGATCTCGGACACTAGTTCTGAGTCCCCACAAATCCAGCAGTTCTCTGGTGCTTATAAATGAACACTGCATACTTAGGGAAGATGACAAAAATCTCCAAGAGCCCTGATCTAGATACAGGACTGCAGAGTCCCCGGCTGAGGGCATACGGATTTGGGTTCTTCTTTTTCACCCACTTTTATTCCAGGGAAGAAACAATCCACACGTTTATCCATTAGAAAGCTGACATTAAGCAGAAACAGGATATGGAGCTGCTTAAATATGGACCCTCAAAATAATCTCCTGATGCAGTTTCCTGAAGAACGCTGTACAAAACTGACTTTGATGAGGATTTTGTCACCAGCCAAATCCTCTCCAAATACTGAGAGTTAAGAAAACGATAGTTTCATCCACTTTCATTCTGATAAGAGTTATTGTTTTGTTCTTTTTTGCCAATAAATTTGATTTCAAATACTCATAAAATCTTTAAAATACAAGGAACTTGGAGTCAAAGGAAAATTAGAGGCACCTTTGGATTTCTTCCTTTTTCATTTTATTTCATTTGATTCCTATTAATATATATGCAACTGTATTTATATATTGATATATGCACACAGGCACTTTTTGAAAATATTAACAACACCATCACACTTCCCTAATTAGTCACTCATCTGGAACAGGGTTTTTTTGTTAAGGGCATATGAACAGAGTCTTAGAAAATATGCCACATGAGTTCAATGGTTTTCGATGAGTTCCAAATATTCCACCTGAGTTTTACCCCAGGGGCTGTTTGACAATGTCTGGAGGTATTTTGGCTGTCATAGCTCAGGGAAGGGGTGCTAGTGGCATTTTGGAGAGGCCAGAAATGTCACTAAACATAACGCATAGCACAGCCCCCCACAACAAAGACTTACCCAGTCCCCAGTGCCAAAAGGACTGAAGCTGAGTAACTCTGAAATCGGCACTTACATTCACAGCCATTCCAACAATCAGGCCACAGGAAGGCACAGCCAGCGTCCACACTCGGTGAAAACACACCCCCCCTTGTGATGTGCCCGCCCCCTGCTCAGCAAGCCTTCTGCACCCTCAGAACCGCCCTGAACCCCCAGTCCACACTTGTGAGTTGATCTCATGGGGAAACGCACAGTCTCCCCAGAGACACAACGACAGTGCAGAAGAGTTCCCTTTGTCCTTGTTCACGTGAAGCACATTCACAGGGATGCAGAGGTCACCGCTGAATTGAAATAACCTCCTGTGATAAATCTGCATGAGGCCGATTTGTTCTACTGGACTTGTTGGATTAAATGAACACAGTTTAATGTTCTACAGGACAAGGCCTCCTTTCATGGCTGAAAGAAGGGGCGAGGGTGATTTACAGTTTCATACATACTCATTCGCTGCATTATCTGCTTTGTGCCCGGACTTATGAATATCAGCTCATCACCCAGCGGTCATTTCTCCCCATTCAGGAGAATTTAGCTTTCCACTAGGAAGGCATAAGGAACAAGAGATTGTAATAAGAGATTTCTGCAATGTTCACTCAAAAGAAAAAGCATCAATATTTGTCCCCCTGTTCCTCAACTTGTGTGTGTGTTTTAATCTCTGATGTTATAAAGCAAGGTCCCTTCTGTTTTCCAGGAAAAAGTATTTTCCTAAGCAGATTATCACCGAAAGGAGCTGGGCATCAACAGAAGGCTTAGCTTACCTAAGATGTTAGATTATTTTTTGAGCACCCCTGTCTTCTGAGTCATCATTCTTTTTATGATGATAGATTAATTCTGAAGGTTTGTCAATTCATTAAAGTAGTTCTGAATTCCATTTAGCAATGGTTTCTGCTTAATTCTATATATTTGGAAATAATAAAGGGTATCCAAACATTGATATAGCCCAGATTTTTATTAACCACAAGTCTTAGGAATCACAATGTTTTTGCTCATGGACCATTAAAGAGACAGGATTTTCATTTTTCCCTACTTCATAAAACAGAGAGTATCTGACGGATGTGAGCGCTGATTGTAGGGTAGGCACAGAGAGCACTCTGCATTCACGGCCAAGTCTCAGGATCCCAGCTCTGGAAGGCAAGAAGGTATGGATAAAGGATAAAGTTGGCCTCCCTGTCTCAGTTAACATCCCTCAGCACTGTGTTACCGCCCTCTTTGTTTCTCTTTGGATACTGACATCCTGAAGCTTGGGAACCAAGCTTTCAGGGGAACAATGTCAGCATCACATAGGACTTTCTTAGAAATGCAAATTATTGAGCTCCACCATAGGAATCTGTAGTCTAACAAGCTTACCAAGCAATTATCATCATGCTGAAGTATGGTCTAGAGTCTCCTCTCTCAGTTACCCCTCTGGGTAACATGTTCCAGGTTGTCTTAAACCATATACCAAAATGCACACTGATGCTTTTTATTTCTGTATGTATTTTGGCCATGCTGCAGGGCACATGGGATCTTAGTTACCCAACCAGGGATCGAACTTCTGTCCTTCTTCCCCTGCAGTGGAAGCAGGAAGCATAGTGTCTTAACAAATGAACTACAGGAAAGTTCCAAGCTGATTAGAGTAATGACATCCAATGTTTTAATAATTTATCCCTCCCATTTGTATAGGGAAACTGTTTAAGCCCAAGGGAATCAAGGTTGCTGCTGCTAAGTTGCTTCAGTCGTGTGCGACTCTGTGCAACCCCATAGACAGCAGCCCACCAGGCTCTGCCGTCCTTGGGATTCTCCAGGCAAGAATATTGGAGTGGGTTGCCATTTCCTTCACCAATGCATGAAAGTGAAAAGTGAAAGTGAAGTCACCGAGTCGTGTCCAACTCTCAGTGATCCCATGGACTGCAGCCTACCCGGCTCCTCTGTTCATGGGATTTTCGAGGCAAGAGCACTGGAGTGTGGTGCCATTAGGCTCTGATATATTCCTACAGCACACATGCTTTTGAAGAGAATCTCTTTCTCTCAACTCCCCTGAGAAGAGATGGCAGTGAGTCGTTCTACACATCAGGGCTCTTTGGTCAGCTCAACGCCACGAGGCTCACACAAAGTGAAAGAAAGCTGAGCCTCCACCTCCTCTCAAAGGTAGCTGGCGATGCCATCGGCCAGAACACGGGCCAGAAGGAGACATCACACTGCAGGAAGGAGTTTAGAAAGTCTATGCCCTGGATAGTCAACCATCAAAAGGTCTGGATTAAGTAAGGCTCACTTCCAGAGATGCAGGGTTTCAACACAGCATAAGCTAACCCTGATTGGATGTTTAACAGAGGCAAAGCAAAGAATAAAGGGGTCTCTCTTAGGCATGATTTTTCCTCTCTAAAATACTATTTTACTAGGCCTCTCAGAAGGTAGACATAAAACCCAAGGCTTTAATAAATCTAAATATTATCAAACAAAAATAAAAGAGATGTGCATAGTTGCTACTTTGAATATCTTCCAACATTCCAGACATTTGTAAGTCTTTTAAAATTTCTTCTCTCATGACATAAAGCCTCTCCAACTAGCTCAAGTAGCAACAGATGGGCGTTCAAGGTCAGCTTAACGTGTCCACAGTCCCTTGAGTAATTTTGTCACTTCTCTCTTTGCAGAATGATCCATTCCTCAGGCCTCTCACTTCCAGGGTCTTCAAGTCCTCACACCTTCCTCTTCCACTCCAGCTGGCATTGAACTCTGCCCCACCTTGACGTATTACTCTCTTCACAGCTTATATTCCATAGAGTTTGGCCATTTATTATTTTTTTAATAATCCACCTTACACTCTTGCTAAAATGCATTGTATGCATGATAGGCCTATTTTTCTCAAGAGAATCAATTCCCTAAATGCAGTAATGTCTTATACTTCTGTTCTATCATCCATTCCACCAATGCCTGAGGTCTAGATTAGCAGTGGCACACAGCAGTCCACTTAACACTTTATAAAACCCAATGGAAGGTTCCAGTGCTACACACTGACTAGGAAGGGAAGCCACTGCAGCAACACGGATGAACCTAGAGCTTATCACCCTAAGAAGCACATCACACACAGAGCACCGTATCATATCGCATCGTAGCACTTACAGGGGATCCAAAGGGATACAGATGAGTCTATCTACAAACCAGAAACAGACTCACAGAAACCAAAACGATGGTTACCAAAGTGGAAAAGGGAGGGAAAATTAGGAGTTTGGGATTAACAGATACATGCTACTATATACAAAATAGATAAACAAAAAGGACCTACTGTATAGCACAGAGAACCATATTCAATGAGCCACCTGGGAATCCTATCAATATCTTATAATAACTTATCATGGAAAAGAATCAGAAAAAGAATAATATGTATGTGTGTGTGTATATATATATATATATGTATCTATATATGTTTATAGATATCTACATGTATAGTGTGTGTGTGTGTGTGTGTGTGTGTATACACATCTGGGGGGCAGTATGCTTGCAACTTATACAAACAACTCTAGTAGGGAATACAGGATGACTAAAAAGATGATGCTGTGAAAGTGCTTCACTCCATATGCCAGCAAATTTGGAAAACTCAGCAGTGGCCACAGGACTGGTAAAGATCAGTTGTCATTGCAATCCCAAAGAAAGGCAATGCCAAAGAATGCTCAAGCTACCACACAATTGCCCTCATCTCACACGCTAGTAAAGTAATGCTTAATATTCTCCAAGCCAGGCTCCAGCAATACGTGAACTGTGAACTCCCAAATGTTTAAGCTGGTTTGAGAAAAGGCAGAGGAACTAGAGATCAAATTGCCAACATCCACTGGATCATCGAAAAAGCAAGAGAGTTCCACAAAAACATCTATTTCTGCTTTATTGACTATGTCAAAGCCTTTGACTGTGTGGATCACAATAAACTGGAAAATTCTGAAAGAGATGGGCATACCAGACCATCTGACCTGCCTATTGAGAAACCTGTATGCAGGTCAGGAAGCAACAGTTAGAACTGGACATGGAACAACAGGCTGGTTCCAAATAGGAAAAGGAGTATGTCAAGGCTGTATATTGTCACCCTGCTTATTTAACTTCTATGCAGAGTATATCATGAGAAACATTGGGCTGGAGGAAGCACAAGCTGGAATAAAGATTGCAGGGAGAAACATCAATAACCTCAGATATGCAGATGACACCACCCTTATGGCAGAAAGCAAAGAACTAAAAAGCCTCCTGATGAAAGTGAAACAGGAGTGAAAAAGTTGCCTTAAGGCTCAACATTCAGAAAACTAAAATCATGGCATCTGGTCCCATCACTTCATGGCAGATAGATGGGGAAACAGTGGAAACAGTGGCTGACTTTATTTTTCTGGGCTCCAAAATCACTGCAGATGGTGATTGCAGCCATGAAATTAAAAGACGCTGACTCCTTGGAAGAAAAGTTATAACCAACCTAGACAGCATATTAAAAGCAGAGACATTACTTTGCCAACAAAGGTCCGTCTAGTCAAGGTTATGGTTTTTTCAGTGGCCATGTATGGATGTGAGATTTGAACTATAAAGAAAGCTGAGTGCAGAAGAATTGATGCTTTTGAACTGTGGTGTTGGAGAAGACTCTTGAGAGTCCCTTGGACTGCAAGGAATCCAATCAGTCCATCCTAAAGGAAATCAGTCCTGGGTGTTCATTGGAAGGACTGTTGTTGAGGCCAAAACTCCAATACTTTGGCCACTTGATGCGGAAGAGCTGACTCATTGGAAAAGACCCTGACACTAGGAAAGATTGAGGGCAGGAGGAGAAGGGGACAACAGAGGATGAGATGGTTGGATGGCATCATTGACTCGATGGACATGGGTTTGGGTGGACTTCAGGAGTTGGTGATGGACAGGGAGGCCTGGCATGCTGCAGTTCATGGTGTCACAAAGAGTCAGACACAACTGAGCGACTGAACTGAACAATAATAACAACCTTTATTGAGTGCTCTACTAAATGCTAGCATGCTGGCACTGTGCTAAATGGTTTCCATACTGTAGACAAGACCACAGTAAACATTCTGAAATCCTAGAGGAACTTCCCACACCTGTTCCCTGAATCAGCCTGGACGACCACTCAATGGCCAGCTTGGATTTCACTACAAATGTTGGAAGAAAGCATCTGAGTTCCCGCTCACGCAGAAAGACAGGTGAGTGCCAGCCTGCTGGGTGTCTCTAGCTCAGAACACGTGGGGCAGGGCTCCGGTTACTCACAAGCCAAGGAAGGGCCCTTCCTGGAAGCTGCCTTTGATTGAAATCAACTGCTCAGCCTGGAATCAATCAAGGTTTCTCTGTACAAGCCAGAAAGGACCTAGGAGCATTACAGCTTTTGTTTTCCTTCTTAAGCCACAGGAATTATTGGAGAAAGTCCACAGACTACTGACTTTAAGTGATTTTAGGTCTGGTAGAAAACAAAAAAAAAACAAAACAGTTCTTTAGGTAGAGTACAGAGTGTTTATCAGAGAAATCTCTGTCTCTCTCTTCCTTCTCGAGTTCAGGACATCTGTTATCTGCTGCAAGCTGTGGACCCTAAGCATTGACATTATTTGAGTTTGCATTAATCATTTTAATCCTTATTTATTATGGAGCACATTGCCAAAGCAAAACGAAACTCGATAAATTTCAGCTCCACCACAGAGGAATGAAAGGTCAGTTTACCCAGGTCCACATCTAGTTGAAAAAAATCTAAAGCATAAATCTTACCTAAATATACCAGTTAGGTTCATCTCCCTGCATTCCTGAAAAATGTTACATTAATGTAACCATTGCAGACAAAGGGCTTTAGACAAACAAAAAGTATGCCGGAAATTAAAGCGTCTCATTAGAGGGTTTGTTGAATTGGAGGGAAATTTCTCCATGGACAGCATTATTAGAGCAACACATTTAACAAGAGTTACACCAGGCTCATGGTTCCGTGCACCCCAACAGAAATAGGAACAGTCATAACATGATTCTTTTGGAGATCTGTAGTTCACCAAAGGCCTTAAAACACATCATGACATTAAAACTTCATGAGCAGTTCATATGAAGAAAGCAAGGCATTTTCCTTCTCTAGGTGAGAACTTGAGGCCCCAGGAGATTAAAAGATGTGCCTGTAATCAGTTACAGCAGTCAGGATGGAGCATCACCTTTTTGCACAGTTTCAATGTGCCAGCCACTGTGGTAATCACTTCACATGAGAGCCTCTCTATCCCTTGCAACAATCCTTTCTCACTAAAAAGTGAAGTTCAGAGAGGTTCAATACCTTACCCAAGCTCATAAAGCACAGAGTCTGATGTAGTCTGTTTTTCTTTGCAGTTGATGGTGCTTCCCAGCTAGATGTACAGAGCACGATTTTGAAAACCAGGACTTCTAACCCCAAATGTTGCTTCTTCCATGAAGTACGCCCTGACCACCACTCTGGCCTGCCCCATACTGAGTGAGCCTCTTCTGCCATAATCAGCTATTGCACTCTCTCACTCTACTTTCACTCTATCATAGATGTTTGTCATTTTACTAATTTCATGTACCTTTGGGTTGCTGATAAGCTTGAGCCATCTCTTAAGTTTATAACTCTATAAATTAGATCTTGTTTGTAAACCAGAAGGCACAGTACGTGCCTGGTGAATGACTAAATGGAGAAGCAAAATCCAATGTTTTCTTATCATCTGTCTGAGAATTACAAAGCGTGCCATGCGTTCCTTTTAGACTATTAGAAAAGTTGGTCTAAATTGTCATTCTTGGCACAAATCCTTTCAAAAATCTACAACAAGGACAGGGAAATTATAGCTATGATGAAGGTTCCTATCATGTAATGCAGCCCAAATTTTGATAATATAGGACTTTCTGAAAATTTATGCATAAACTTTTCAAAGCTGTATGAAAGACATCTTTAGTTACAGGAGTCTACATGCTCTCTGCAAATAATGTTCATTCTCTGCTCTTCACCTCCAATCTCAATTCTTCCCTGTGACGTATTTTCTTTCCTTAATTTCAGCCACGAGTGCGGGAAGAGACCAGTTGACATTGGCCTAGTGCAGTGTCTTTTGCAAAAGAGGGCACTGGGTTTGGCCTTACTGACTCAAATGCCAGTGGAATCAAGAGAGAAGACTCGGAATCTAGCTGGGTATTTCAGATTCCACAGGGGAGTGAAATGTGGAGATGGCCATGTCCTCAACTTCTTTTCTGTGACGTTTTTTGTCTTTGTCCTTTCTTCTTATTAATTGGCTGAAGTATCTGAATTCATTTCTCTTTCACCATATTGCAGAGTCCTTGGCTACAGTGAGAGGTGAATCAGGAGAGTGGGTTTAAGGCGGTGCTGAAGGGATGGGCAGGGCTCCAGCTCTCTGGGCCCTTCCTCATGTTCAAAGAGGCCTTGATCAGACACTGGTGGCTGACTACTCTGTCTTCTAAGGAAATGAGAGTCGGATCCAGGTTCAAAGCTATTCAAATGCTGAACTCTGCTTAACAAAATGACTAACCTACTCATATTATAGTTAGGAAAAAAATCAATAGTTAAAAAAAATAGTTAAAAAAAAATTCTCTTTACATTATGCTAATGGGAATCCGGCACTTATAAAATGCTTGGGGTCAGCGGTATGTTTCCACTCGAACAAACACAGGCAGGAAAAACAACTACCAACTTCATCAGGACTTTGTCAAGAAAGCAGAATACATCCCCACCAACATCACCCAGCCTGACTGTTGACCCACATCAACTTGTCCAGAGGGAAACAGCAATAATATCTTTACATTCTTCTAAATTTCAATTAATTAAAACTGCATCCATCTCAGCTCTCACTGAGTATTTCACCCTCTTGTACATATTATAAAGAGGCAAATCACAAGAAAGCAATGAACTTCTGAGATTTACTCCACAAAGCATTTTTTCCAGTGCTATATACTTGCTTCAGAATACATTCAACCAACTCCACACCTGCCCTTTCTGATCCTTAGCCAACAAGTATAGTTTTCCACAATCTCGAGAAACTTTTAAACAAAAACCAAGAAAATTAAAAATATGTGTTTTATGTAAAGATTTAGATACTGGGAGTTCTTCTACACATAACACTTCATTGATGGGTAGTACAGAAATCACAACAATCTGGGGCTTAAAGTTAAAGCTTTAAGGAGATTATTTATAATGAGCTGGATTAAGGCCAAGTGAGGGAGGAAGTCTCGAAGGAGAGGCATCACAAAGCCAGATAGCCAGAGAATTCAGCATAGCCTGGGCCCTGAATGGTATAGGAGTCATTTTTTATGATTATGACTAAAGCAAACCTAAGGCTTTCTGAGAAAGCCTCTTAGTTTCTGTTAGATCACTTCACTTAAACAGACTGGAAGAACGTTCACCTTTTCAGAAACTGTTCCCAGAAAGAAGGATGCTCTTCTCCACACAATGAAATAAATAAAGACACAGCAAATACCAGAGTTGTGAAGTTAAAAAGTGGACTAACAAGTGAAAAAAAAGTCACACAAGCATCCCCTTACCTGTTTTGGACGTTGATGGCAAAAAGTTCTGAGGATTCCCGCTTGTAATCCTGTAGGTCAGTTTTTCATTGGAGCTAGAGTCAGGGTCCTCAGCCTGGATCTGAATGACAGATACATCCTTTGGAGAGTTTTCCATGACAACAGGATAATAAATAGGTTCCGAGGTCAGCGGGGCATTGTCATTCACGTCTTCAATTTCAATGTAGACCTCAATGGTGGAATAGAGTGGAACAACACCCCTATCTGTGGCATACACAGTCAGCCAGTACGACCCCGTTGTCTCTCGATCAAGAATGTCTGCAGTAGAGATGACTCCTACGAGAAAGTAGGGAAAGAGTGACTGAGCGAGCAATTGAGAGACTAAGCCAATCATCTCCAATAGAGAAGGGCTATGCTGAGTAATAATGGCAAATGAAAAAAAAAATGAAGATGTTTCTCTTTACATCAAAACATTATTTTCCACAAAACTATACTAACTAGTTTGTCCACCATTTGAGGCATATAATCACATTCACAAATACTTTATTTGAATTTCCGGCATGGACAAAACACATACACACACACACGAGACAACTGGGAACAATGGGAAGAGAGTGGGCCAGAGGTCAAAACACTTCCCATGATGCATGGGAAATCAGTGCACAATCACACCAATATTTCCATTTAACCTGAGGTTGCACTGATTTCTTATGCAACCAAAAGCTTTCCCAGGACACGATATTTTATCTGTTCATTCACAAAAGTGAAAAAGACCTTTCAAGTGTTCTTTAGCCTATTGGGATGGAAACTGCTTTGCATGCAAAAATATAAGCCTCCTTGATGCAATTCCTCTACAAATCAAATGTCACAGTTATTCCAAAAGAATCAGAGAAGACACTGTAATCCATACCAACATACTTTCTGCATGAGCTCTAGGCCCCTCAAGGACTCTACAGAGGGCCCTAAATAAACTCTGAGCCACTCTGAGGGATATTTGTGAACAAGCATTTTAAATGAGGAGCAGAAAATGCCCAGCCTGCTCCTTCCCACCTTTCTCATTTCAGGGTTGAAACAAGTGCCAAACAGGAAATCAAACATATGCCAGAAAAGTCAAAGGAAAACACAGTGTTCTTGAATATCATTACAGCCTGCACCCAAAGCACCAAAGCTGCAGAAGCGTACTGCAAGAACTCTTAAGCACTCACCACTGTGATAGGAAGACTCCGGGGCTCAGCTTATAAAGCTCTAAAGTAATCGGGATGCTCATGAAAAGCATAGGGTTCCTGTAAACTATTATACTGCAAAAACACCCACGGGCGGCGTGAAGAAGCAGTCCTCCAGTTCTGGCCTGAATCTCCTATCCTTGGTTCTCCTGTCAGAGTTTTGACCATATTAGGCGCATAATATGGCCTATAGATTTTGACTAAGCAAACTGCCAAGTGTATCACCTGGGAGGGAGGAGAGCATCTGTCCAGAAACAGGCCAGAATAGAGTTACCTAAAATTCAAAAGAGCTAAGTGATTCAAAGGGAGATTGTACAACTGATGTTGAAGTTTTAGCTCTAAAGTTATCCACCAAAGAACTCTGCAGACTTTATTTTTATTTTTATTTATTTTTTTATTAAATTTATTTATTTTTTAATTACAATACTGTATTTGTTTTGCCATACATTGACACGAATCAGCCATAGGTGAACACAATCTCCCAATGCCGAAGCCCCCTCCCACCTCCCACCCCACATCCTCTACTTGAATCATCCTGTGCATCAGCCCCATGCATCCTGCATCCTACATTGAACATAGATTGGCGCTTCGTTTCTTACAAGAAAATATACGTGTTTCATTGCCATTCTCCCAAACCATCCGACCCTTTCCCTCTCCCTCAGAGTCCAAAAGTCCACTCTATACCTCTGTGTCTCTTTGTTGTCTCACATATAGGGTCATCATTACTGTCTTCTAAATTCCATATATATGTGTCAGTATACTGTATTGGTGTTTTTCTTTCTCACTTACTTCACTCTGTATAATCGGTTAATTCTCTCATAAATGAGGGCATTAAGTCTAAAATGTGAGTACGTAACATGTTTCAGGTTGCATGGCTAATTGGAGAGCCCAGGTCTGCCTGCCTCGAATGTTCCGCTTTGAAATCCAGACTCCACTACTTGCCACCTCTTTGACCCTGTACAATGTGTTTAAACCCAGCAAGCCTAGTTTTATCACCCATATCTCAGGGCCATGGTGATCATGGAATTAAATGCATGTCGAGTGTTTGGCACACAGTTAGCAACTTATAGTGTTAATAGATGCTGAGTATATGTTAAACCAAGATGAATTAAAACGAATACCCCAAAGTAAGGGTGAGGAAAGAAGGTGAGATGTTTGGGGTGGAAAGCCTTGTTACATATTATTTTCTTCTCCAGTCATGTGGCATATTGATGCTTGGTCTTTGTGACTGCCCATGATACCGTTTCATGAAAATATCTGGCTGGTTTGGGGAACAGCAAAGTTAGTCCATTAAAAAGAAAACTTAATTCAACAAGGAACAAAATCAAAGAAGTTAGGTCAGCTTTGTCTGTACCTTGGCTGATCACCCACCATGCATGCGCTCACATGTACAGACAGCAAGCATGCATCTGCATCCACACACACACACACACACACACACACACACACAGATTTGTAGCCACAGAATTGGTCTGTGGTCCCTGGAAATCACTTAAATCTCTTTTCTTGCACCTGTCAAACTGGGAAATGGTGTATTACTGGCTTTGGACATTTAGGTGATTTTGAAAAGTCCTTGGATGAAAGGCACCCACTAATGTAAATTAAAATATATGGGTGAAGTTTTATTCTATTTTTTAATGAAACATCAAACATGTCCTCTAGAAGTTAGAATTCTCTCTCATTAATATGAAATATGTTTATGGCTATTTACTCATTAAATAGAAGTACAAATGAGTATCTTGGAACACAGTGTTCAGGCATCATTCCTGATCCAAAAATCTGAGGACAAAAAGAAAAGAATGACTGTGAAATGTGTTGACAATTATTTTAAGATTCATCCAAGGCTCCATATTAACCATAGTAAGCAACTAATGCCCAGAGATAGCATTTCCTCACTTTCTTCAGTGTTTCACAGCTAATTATGATCCACATGGTCACAATTTAAAAATGGAAATGCACATGAGCTTTTCTATCAAGCAAAAACTCACTTCTGAGGTTTCCAAAGACTGCCAAAATCATATAAGCCCATTGCTTTTTCTTATTACTACCATGCATTCCTTTTTACTTTTTTTCAATTGAGGTATAATTGGCATACAATAACTATACACATTCAAAGAAAACAATTTGTAAGTTTTGATATCCTTGAACCATCACCACCATCAAGACAACAAATACAACCATTATTTCCAAAAGTATTCTTCATCCCATTTTTAATCTAATTAAAATGTTCTCAGATTTTGCCTACCCCTCTTCCCCATGTAATAGATTAGCATCTGGTCCCATCAACTCATGGAAACAGAGGAGAGAAAGTGGAAGCAGTAACAGATTTTATTTTCTTGGGCTCCAAAATCACTATGGATAGTGACTGCAGCCATGAATTTCCTCCTTGAGAGAAAAGCTATGACGAACCTAGACAGCATATTACAAAGCAGAGACATCACTTTATTTATGAAGGTCCATCTAGTCAAGGCTATGGTTTTTCAAGTAGTCATGTATGGATGTGAGAGTTGGACTATAAAGAAAGCTGAGCATGGAAGAATTGATGCTTTTGAACTGTGGTGTTTGAGAAGACTCTTGAGAGTCCCTTGGACTGCAAGGAGATCCAACCAGTCCATCCTAAAGGAAATCAGTCCTGAATATTCATTGGAAGAACTGATGTTGAAGCAGAAGCTCCAATACTTTGGCCACCTGATGCAAAGAGTCGACTTATTGGAAAAGACCCTGATGCTGGGAAAAATTGAGGGCAAGAGGAGAAGGGGATGACAGAGGATGAGATGGTTGGATGGTGTCACCAACTCAATGGATGTGAGTCTGAGCAAACTCCAGGAGATAGTGAAGGATAGGGGAGCCTTGTGTGCTGCTGTCCATGAGGTTGCAAAGAATTGGACATGACTGAGTGACTGAACAACAATTTTAAAAAATAAACTGTTTACAGTGAGCTTCTAGAAGCAAGTTTCTGGGGGTGCTGCTCAGTAGAAAGGACTCAGGTGGAATATCCCAAATGCAGATACATCCTTCCCAACATGTTTCCTCTATCACAGAAATACACAACATAGACCCTACTGATGTACCCAACTTTATGTTGGTATTTATTAAGATGCCCATTAAAAACTTCTTTAGAAATACAGTTGGGATTTTTATACTCTTTGAGATATGCTTAGGTTTATAAAATTTTTTGCCATCTATTTCTTCTTACTGTATAATAAAGGCAAACTGGAATTATTTGGGTAACAATATTTAATAGTATAAGCAGGTAGATAAACTGTATTTATTTATTTATTAGAACTGTGCACAGTTTGAAATGGAATAAGCTGATCCCAGCATGAAGCACGTGCCAGCTATAGTTGTTCTTTCTGACAAACAAATTATTAAAAAAAAAACCAAAAACTATATATATCTTGTTCTTATCCACTAAGCTCTGAATATTGGAAATGAGAGGAAAAATTCATGGAGCTGTTCGAAGCAGATGACTATCCCAGGCTGGGTTACTCTACTCATTTTTCAGCCGTATCTCCATATGGAGCAACCAAAGTGTCAAATGATATGTTGCCCCAGAAAAATGACACCCAAACATCCACAACTACTCTAAAAACACTGTCGAGAAATGGTCTAGGGAATGCTTCGGTGGCCATGTGCCTACATAACGTGATGAAAATCCCTCTTCCAGGAAAAGTATTAGAGATTCCGAGGCAGTTAAAAGAAAGACACACAGCCACTTCTAATAGAGATTTACCTGTTTCCTTGTGCATATATATATCTTTAATTCTTATTCCCAGTTAGTCAAAATATTAAGTCCCAATTCTCAGTGCACTTACATTTTGTAATAACTTCTTATTCTGAAATAATTATAAAGTAATAGGAAGGTACAAAGAAATGCACTAGAGTTCCTGGGCAACCTTCCCCCAGCTTCCCCCAGTGTTAATGTTCAGTGTATTTTTAAATTGCTTATTTTCAAGAATCAAACACTTACTACTTTCATTTCTGAGAGAACGTGGAATTCTTTCATGGGCTTCATAATCCCTTTTAGCCAACCCTTGCTTGCCTTTATTTAAGAGGATCACACAGATAACTATTTTTCTTTCTTTTCCTATTCATCCCTAGACTTGTATAAAGCTCTTATGGGGCCTTAGGAAGGATCACTGTTCTGAGCCGAGTGTGGTGATAATTAGGGCAAGAACAGGGATTTTATCCTCATAGCTCAACCCAGGCCACACCATCCACACCCACGGCCAGCCCTATACCTTTGCCACTCTGAAAGAGGCTAAACTCGGCTGCAGTCAGCTGAAATGGGAGGAGCCAGGCGGCACACAGCAATGGTGGGAGGCATTCAAGATGCTTCAGGGACATCTCAGCACATGCATACTGCACACGCGTGGACGGCAGTGCACTTTATACGCCACATATTTGACACATAATATATTTAAACATATGCTTTAAAGCACTTTTAAAAGTGAAGATTTAAAGCAGATCACCCAGCTAATTGAGTGGCAGAGTCAGGTCTGGAATCTGGCGCTGTGAAGCAGAGCGCACTCTCTTTTCATTACTGAAGCTGCCTGCTGATCTATCCGCATGTGCCCATTATCATGAAAAAGGAGGCAATCCCTGCCCCAGCATCCCTCACAGTGGGTCGGTGTCAGCTCTTTGGTAGCATGAAATTCAATAGTTTCCTTGCTTCCCTCTATTTAAGTTGTTTCAATATATCATTCTGAATCCATTTTTATATCTCCTCAGAAGGTCCTCAGATGCTGGAATGGTTGGAGACCAGGAGAAGGGGAAGACCACCTCTTCCTTAAATACCTCATCACCCCTCTGCTTTTGTGCCAAGTCTTCTGCACTCTCTGCTACTTCAGTCCCTGCCTCCGGGAACCAAACCATCTTCTCTGTTCCTCAAGGAAATTCCAGCTTCAGAGAACACCCTCCCCCTACCAGCCAGGGTCTGGGGCACCCCCATCTGCTTTCACTTTGTCCCTTTACCAATCTCCTACGACCTCCCTGTGAATACAGAGCATTCTGCCTTGTTTTTCTCTATTCTAGGATGGTGGCTAGAAATTTGGAGCACTGTAAATGTTGAATAAATAAATGAAGGACAACATCATAACATTTGGTGAAATGCAAGTAAGTTGGGATGTCTGGCTCTTTACAGACAAGCACTCAAGAATAGCTTCATTTGAAAAAAAAAAAAAACTGAGTCATCTAGGCATCCTGTTATCACTAGGCAAAGGATAATGGGATAGACTGAGCCTGTCATCCAGTTTAGATTTCTCTAGTGTACATGCGGGGTTACCTAGCTCTGGAAGTCAACTCTCCATCTGTGAACTATCCTGTTTGGTAAAACAGTTTTCTTTTTTTTTTTTTTAATTTTATTTATTTTAATTGGAGGATAGGTAGTTTACAATATTATGATGGCTTTTGCCATACATCAACACGAATCAGCCACAGGTATACACATGTCCCCCCATCCTGAATTCCCCTCCCATCTTCCTTCCCACCCCACCCCCTTCGGGTGTCACAGAGCACCAGCCCCGGGTGCCCTGAGGATAAGACAGTTTTCTTAAAAAACATGTGCAGTTTTGAGTCGTCCCTTTACTACCAAGAACGTGGATGGTGCCATGGTATTATCTTCAAGGCTTGAAGCCAAGATGCAGCTTCATGGAGACATCAGTTGATTTTATCATTCACTTACACATTGCACTGTAGACAGATTCGCACCACAGACAGCCGGAATTAAAGCCCCGGGCCCCAGACAGAGAGCCTGGAAGACCACTCTCTCGCTGGCCGCTCGTCCGCTGATTCTCATCCACCCGACACTTTTGTTATACTCTGTTCCCTCCTCTTCATACCAACTCCTGTTGAGATATCTTTCATCTTTGCAGAAGAAGAAAAAGCCACAGCACAGTTGCAGGAAACAATTATGTCCTGAAATGCAAGCCGCCTTCACTCCATGTTATTTCACAAGGCAAGGCTGGAGAGCAGCACAAGAAATTAAGGCAAAACACTGCAGGCTGATTTCAAGCTTTTGTTTGGAGTTAATGAAAATGGACAGCTCTCCTCGTCTGTTGGGGACCCACGAATTTTAAAACTTAGCTGGCTGCTCAAAACCTCCCAGGAAGTTCTGTGAACTCAGTAAACATACACTTGGTATTTGATTTTTTTTTTTTTTAAGACAAAATTTCAGGACCAGTTTTGAATGGACTCAAAATGTATACCTGTTCTCTCTCTACAGTAAATCTGGCCGGTGTAGCTAGGACCAGATGCCAGCAGCCTGAAAACTGGAAGTGGACAGAGGACCAATCTGTAGCAACACATCCAGCTCTCATTGTTTTTCTTTTCTTTTCTGTATCCCAGATTGTTCCCAGCCTCAGATCCTTTCTGTGGCCCATGCTAATTGCATACCACCCCTAAGCACAATGACTGGATTCACACAGTCGAGTAGAAAGGAAGGTTGAAATTTAAACCAGGAGAAAATGATTTCAGGAAACATATGAAATAAAGTCAAGAGTTAGTTTTGTTAAGTGTCTAAATGCATAGAGGTTATTTCACAAAGAGCAGTAATTCGCTGGACTCTTTCGAAGAAATGAGCACACACCTCAGCACAAAGCATTTTGGTTATATACCCAGAAATACTTTCTGGTAGCAATGGAGAGGAACAACGAAACGGGTCTTTGGAGGAAGCTGGAGTTCCTATCTATTCCCGTGCTTCAGTGACAGGAGATAGAGCAACAGAGAGGGAGAGACAGGGAGAAAGAAAGAAAAGGAACGGGGAGGAGGGAGGGAGGAAGGAAGAAAAAGAGAAAAGAAAGAGGCAATCTTTTGCCTAGCAGAAACTTTTGGAGCATTCAAATTGGTTACTAGGTAAATCTTTGTGTTAAAAGACTTCATTGTAGAAGAAAATATGCAATACATTTTAAAAATACATTTTAAAAACATCCGTCATTACATGGCCCAAAGATAATAACTGTTAATGTCCTTGATATATTGCCTTGCTCTAGATTATTTTTCTCCCCAAAGCAGAATATTTCTCAGGAATTGTGGATCCTCATTTACTATCACCTACTGAACAGCTTTCCACACCAATACCTGTAATCCTATGCATTTTGCTTTTGATGGCTGTGTGGTGATGCCCACTTGCCCACTAGCCAACTAACAGGAAAAATAAGCGGCCTCGGCGCAAGGGTTTTCTCTGTTGCATCACTGTTGTCTACCCTAGAGAAATGGCTAGTACCCACTAGATGCTCAGGAAATCCTTGTTGAAATACTCACACAATGTTCATTTATTTAATGACGCCCCTTTGCTAAATCATTTATTAGGTCATGTTTTATTTTTTGCTATTGTTAATATAATTCATACTTAGATGAATAACCTTGCATCTATGTCTTTTTCAATTATTTCTTAGAATAAATTTCTAGAGAGAGAAATAATGAGTCAAAGGGTCTTGTATTTTTAAATGCATTTGAGTCAACTGTCTTCTAAAAAGTCTACACTACTTATAATCTCACCAGTAGTTTCTGACCACATTTTTTACTAAATTTTCAAAAAGTCTGCATTATTGTTAATGGAAAAAAAAATCTGCAATATACCTTCCATAGAGCTAACAGCTGTCCTTATAAAACCCTTTAAATCATTCCTCATTGTATTTTAACCATTCGACTCAAAAACCAAATGCCATGTTTTTGTGGTGAGACAAAACACTGTTGACAGCAAGACGGTGCTAAAAATTTTATTGTAAAGAAAGACTTCTGTGAGGCACACTTTAATGAAATTAACATCTGTCCATAAAAACAAATTCTTCAGCTTTAAAAAGTGCTGTAGTATTTTTAAATGAAATGTCAGAGCATAACCTTTAGCTCTTCAAGAAAGAACACTAGATATCAGTGATACTTTAATCCAATATTCAGGATTATCTACTACCAATTTAACTTAGCACAAAGGACAAAGGGCACCTGGGTTCTCTGAGCAGACTAACTCTCTAAGAGTCTTCATTTGGACTGGAATTTTTTTTTTCTCCCAGGTTCATTGTGATACAATTGATATACATCCCAGTATAAGTTTAAGGTTGTACTTTACTGTACTGTATGGCATAATTTCTTTACTCACATATACTGTGAAATGTTTACCACATTAAGTTTAGTTAGCATCCACGATCTCATATTTTAGATACCAAAAAAAAAAAAAAAAATCTGGGACTGGGAATTTAAATTTTGCTTAGAAAAGCCTTTTCATTTCCAAGAAGTCAGACTAGACTTGAAGAAAGATCTCCTGAACCAAAATGTCTGGGCTAATGCTTTAGGGTATGTACCACAGACATATTCACAAATGCTCTTGTGTTTACTTTAAAGCAATGCAGGGTGGTGCAAAGTTCACTCTTAAAACTGGGACTGTGCCACTTGAACTTTATGGAAATGTTCACTTTTGGAAAACTTTGTCTCCAAATTAAAGGGAACACTTTTTTCCTTTGCTTTTTATTTCTTCTGTATCAGAATATGGCAACTATAAGTCACACTGGACTCCCAGATACAAAGCTCTTTCTACCACTTCACAGGGAGCTTCCCAGGCGGCACTAGTGGTAAAGAATCCACCTGCCAATGCAGGAGACACGGGTTCAATCCCTAGGCCAGGACAGAGGAGCCCGGTGGGCTACAGTCCACAGGGCTGCAGAGCTGGACACGACTAAGCACTGTCATACCATTCCATAAGGAGCAAAAACCTTCAGAAACTTCCTAATATCATAATGAAAGCATACAGCTCACTTATTCTTTTTCTCAAGTGAATGCACTGACTTTCACAGCTGAGTGGATATTTACCAAGAAAATATTTTTACTGAAGTTGCAGAGATAACTGCAATATGATACCCCAAAAACTGAAATGATTTCCTTGGCAAAAACACACTCTAGGTGATGGAAGTGGAGCACAGAGTGAACAAAGGAAGCAGGCTTGAAGTCTAAGCTTAGGATTGTGGTTGCTCTTTCCCGGATGTGATTGAAGACTTATAACTATGTTTATTACAACAAGTTTATAAAAGCTTATCTAGGAGAAAAACACCCTCCAGAACTGTGTCTTCTTTCATCCTTTCAGGTTAAATCTGACTAGATTGCTTTTTCCTGTAACAAGTTTTGCTGAAACTACACAGACAATGCCATACTTAGGTAATTAAGTTAGGCTGATTAGGTTATAGGGACAATACAGGCATATGAATAAAATCCTTGAAACCACCTTACCTTTCTTTACAGTGGAAACAATAAACTCTTTGCTTTCCTATTTATAACCAAATAAGCATCTACAATAGCCCAGAGAAACCAGGGCCCAGAGGAGGGAAGTGTCTGGTTTCAGCTAATTGAGTTTCTCCCATTCTCATCTTCTACAGATTCCTTGGATTGTTTTCCAATTTTCATTCGCATTTCATCCCATTAAACGGTTCTAACCTCTGACATGTGCACGCCACCCTGGATTCATCTTCTATTCATAACTGGGATGAAATGTGCCCACTTGCTCTGTGGACAGTACCAGAGGCACTGACGAGAGAGATAAATAGGCTGTTAGGCCAGCTTTTGAGAAAAAACAAAAGCAGACCCCTCATCTAGCTGGAGTCCTTAACATCAGGGTGTGCAGGCACAAGGCTTGCATTTTTGATAAACATGTAGCTGTTGACTTGCAGGAAGAAGAAAAGAAGAAGAAAAAAAGGCTGCTATTAAGCCTAGTGTGTTGTTACCATGCTGGTTTTATGGCTCGGATAGGAACTCTTTTCCAAAATTTCTATATTTAAAAGTGCTTAGTGATTCTAAGCTGTGCAAACAGCAATACAGGTAAATGTTAGTTTTAGGACAAATTATTGAGATTTGTGAACAAATTGCTATGCCGTTTTCTCAACATGGAGATAAAAAACCATGTTGAATTTTCTCCCCTTTGTAAGAACATTAATTAAAATACTGTCCATAATGTGATGCGAGTAATATGCAGGGAATCAGAAACAACTATTTTAGAAACTCTAAAATAAAGCAGTAATAACATGACCTCTGCATTACTGTGAAAATTCAAGATAATTTGAAAATTATTTTATTATGTACTGATTAAGACATGTATGTGAATGGCTCCCAAGAATGGTTCTGAAGTTAGGTATAGACAGAATATGTACATTACTGATAAATTTCCAGTATCCAAAGAAAGTTGAGTCACTGACATTAAAATGTGTAAGACTGGTATTTGGGAGGTATCCCTCAACAAATGTGGCTCCATGTTAAACTTAGGGTAGTCAGATACTAGGAACACAGGAGGATCAAAGAGCAGAGAGGAGGGGAGCTCAGAAAGGAGGCCTCTGGGCTGTCACGGTCTTCACTGCACACCCTTCCTCCTTTCATGTGTCTACACTGCATGGTCCAACAGAGCTGAAATCCCATGTCCCTAAGGAAGGCTGCAACAGCAAAGGACAGCCTGGGAACTGTGATATTAAAGAGGATGCAGGAATAAAAGGAGAAAAGCTAAAAAATAAAGAGGATGCAGGGAAAAAGAAATGCCATATGGTATTACTTATATGTGGAATTTAACATGTGACACAAATACACTTATCTATGAAACACAAACTGACACCAAGACATAGAGAACAGACTTGTGATTGCCAAGAAGGAGAGCTGGTGGGGGACAGATTGGGAATTTGGGATTAGCAGATGTAGAGAATGGATAAACAGCAAGGTCCTAATTGGGGGATTAATATAACAAGGAATTCACGTATATATAGAACCGAATCCCTTTCCTGTACAACAGAACCTAACACAGCATTGTAAATCATCCTTTCCTGTACAAAGAACCTAACACAGCATTGTAAATCAACTATCCGTCAATTATAAAAAAAAAAAAACTAAAATAGAATGCAGGAATAACCCTGGATTTTCAGGAGATCATCCTGGACTGCAGGTTGCCTACAGAATTTTTGTATTGGGGTCCATACTGGCCTGCTATTTGCTCAAAGTCTTAGCCATGCTCTGTAGTTACAGAGGCACTTGCCTTTTTGAGGAGCAGATTTCATGGCAGGTGACCTTAATTCTGGACTTAGCGCCTATCTCCGCATTATACTATACTACCCCACAAGGCAGAGAGGGTCCTTCCTGTCTTCCTCCACACAGAACCGAGCACCTCCAGAGCCCCTGACGCTTTGTGCACAAGATGCTTGGATATTAAATATGTGTTGAACGAGTGAATGGCGTTTCTATTTCCAATGGAGTTTTGATGGCTGCGCAGAAAGAACCCAGCCGAAAATTATTATAATTCCATTAACAGCGTCCAACATATGGCACCGTGCTGAAAGAAGGGGGGAAATAGCAACCTAGTTAGCCCCTGGAGAGCAGAAACAGGAAGAGCTGCTGAAAGAAAGCTTAATTAAGATGGCAGGAGGCCCCACTGAGAACATCTAATCTTCCCCAGTTGGCACAGTCTTCCATAACCCACGTGAGGCTGCAGGAGGTGTAGGTGGGTGACCATCCCCTGCTGCAGAGACAGCCAGAGAGGGCAGCGACCGCACCGGCACGTACTGGACAGCCTGCTTCAGCTACGACCAGGAGCTGGGACCTGCGTTTGCTGAGCTCCAGCATAAAGTCTCCAAGTTCAAGGCCAGCTGCAGAGGGCGGAGCAGCCAGAGCCATCCTCTCCCACAGAGGACTGAGAGCTCTGGCCCAGGGGACCCGGTGAGGACAGGAGAGGGCGGGCTTTCCTGCAGCTGAAGTCGGTCCTCCTGCATCCGAAGCTGGTCCCTCTCACACCCGTAGCCGGTCCTCCCACACCCAAAGCCAGTCCGCAGCCACAGCAAACACACCATGGCCATCTCTGCCACCCCATCTCCTTCCCTTGCACCCATCCACCTGCACACTCCAGACACCTCAAAACTGCTCACATTGGCCCCTGGGCCTGGAAGAACAGCCTCCCACCTTGGAGACACAGACTCAGCGCTTCTTGCTTTGTGAAGTCAGTAACTCCCAACCCAGACTTGGCCACTTACTTTCCCACTGTATTTATGGCCGCCATTACTATGGCACTGAAGACACCATTTTGCAGTTTTCCTTGTATGTCTGACACCTCAACGAGGGTCTTAAAGGGGGCCAGTGCCTGATTCATCTTCTGCTTGATCGGTCCCTGACACACAGAATCACTCAGCCAATGTGAACTGGATGAAAGGGAAACCCATTCCTGAGTCGCAGCCATTCGCAGAAAGGTCCTGGTGGGGAATGTGCCAACAGGTAAATCTTGTCGGGAAGATCGTAAAGTCCAGGATAAGGGGATAACTGTTCTTGTGCAAAGAGAAATTATAGCAAGGAAGGGGAGGCAAATGGGTAATATATTTATTCATAACCAGTTCAAGGAATGCTTCAAAGACATGCCAACACAGGATTTTTAAACCAGCTATAAAAATGCTTTATTTTTAGTGAGTAGAGCTGATCAGTCCTTCGCTCTGTTTCTTGCAGAGAACCAATATTAAATTCCTAAGGAACAGTTGTTCACAACCAGTTGATCTTTGGAATACCTAACTTCTGTTTTTGCTATCAAACCAAAGCCCTGAGCAGAGACCAGAAAGGTTTCAAATGCCCATTAAAAAATGGTCATATTCGCTGGGAAGCATCCAGAAGAGATGGGTGGAAAAAAAATCACTAAAATGAGTTAGACCTCCTCCCTCCATGCCCAAGTCTAAGCACTGACCTCCCAAGAAGTCTGGCTCGTTCCTGGAGTCTGGGCGGTCTCTTGGCTCTTACATTGTATTTTTCATGGCACAACTGGCTTATGTGTATGATCGGAACCTGACAGCTATGGCTGTTCTAAAATGAAAAACTACAACTATTTAGCTTCCATTACATATGATTCACAATCTCTGATGGAAATGTTCAAGTCGCTTAGGACTCTGATTTGGAACCATGTATCTGTTTTAATTCAGATGACAGCAGTAATTCATTTGGACAACATGATTCATATAATGTGCTTCTCCTTCACTATAACCTTTGAGTTATGAAATGACACTGTTTCATGAGACCACCTTGAAAGAGTAAGAAGCAAATTGTTTTACATATATGAGTCTTATTACTTATCCAATGTATAGAATTTTTTATTCCTACAGGAAAAGAACAAGTGTGTATTATTTTTTAAAATTTTAATTGGTAATGATCACTGAGTTAAGATCAATTTAGTAAGTCCAATCTGTGTATTTTTTAAATAAAATATAATAGGAGAGAAAAATCAGTGTTGTGTATAAAAAGGATAAATAGTGCTTTGTAAACTTATATCTGTGAGAATGACAGTACAGTGGGCTATGATACAAAATGCATTTAAATGCGCTTTTTACTGAGGGTCATTACCAAAACAAGGCAGAAAACGGCTGACAAATTGACTGTGAATGAGAGTCTCTCAGTCATGTCCGACTCTTTGCAACTGCATGAACTATACAGTCCATGGAATTCTCCAGACCAGAATACTGGAGTGGGTAGCCTTTCCCTTCTCCAGGGGATCTTCCTAACCCAGGGATCAAACCCAGGTCTCCTGCATTGCAGGCGGATTCTTTACCAGTTGAACCACCAGGGAAGCCCCATAAATTGACTGTACTGCTGCTGCTACTGCTAAGTCGCTTCAGTCGTGTCCGACTCTGTGTGACCCCATAGACGGCAGCCCACCAGGCTCCCCCGTCCCTGGGATTCTCCAGGCAAGAACAGTGGAGTGGGTTGGCATTTCCTTCTCCAATGCATGAAAGTGAAAGGAAAAGTGAAGTCGCTCAGTCGTGTCCGACTCTTAGCGACTCCATGGACTGCAGCCCACCAGGCTCCTCTGCCCACGGGATTTTCCAGGCAAGAGTACTGGAGTGCGGTGCCATTGCTTTCTCCAATAAATTGACTGTAAATGACCCTAAATTGAAGTCAGGAAGCACAGTGAAAATTCAGATTAAAAGTCTTGATTTTATCTCTGTCATTTATTAGTGATGTGCCCGTGTGCAAATAACAACTTCTCTGCTTGTTTCCTTACCTATAAAACAGGGATGGCACCTCATAAAGTTACTTGAGGTTTAAAGAATATAAATGTGTTTAATTCATATTATAATAATGGTAGGAAACACAGATTGTTTACTATTTAAAATGCCCAGCACAGTGCCTGGTACATAAAAGAAAGTGTGAAAGTGTTAGTCACTGTCATGTCCTACTCTTTGTAACCTGATCGACTGTAGCCCGCTACGCGCCTCTGTCCACGGAATTCTCCAGGCAAGAATATTGGAGTGTGTAGCCATTCCCTTCTCCAGAGGCTCTTCATGACCGAGGGACTGAACCTGGGTCTTCTGCATTGCAGGCAGACTCTTTACAGTCTGAGCCACCAGTTCAGTTCAGTCACTCAGTTGTGTCTGACTCTTTGCGACTCCATGAATTGCAGCACGCCAGGCCTCCCTGTCCATCACCATCTCTCAGAGTTCACTCAGATTCATGTTCATCGAGTCAGTGATGCCATCCAGCCATCTCATCCTCTGTTGTCTCCTTCTTCTCCTGCCCCCAATCCCTCCCAGCATCAGAGTCTTTTCCAATGAGTCAACTCTTCTCATTGGAATGCAGAATGAAGCAGGGCAAAGAGTAATAGAGTTTTGCCAAGAAAATGCACTGGTCATAGCAAACACCCTCTTCCAACAACACAAGAGAAGACTCTACACATGGACATCAACAGATGGTCAACACCGAAATCAGATTGATTATATTCTTTGCAGCCAAAGATGGAGAAGCTCTATACAGTCAACAAAAACAAGACCAGGAGCTGACTGTGGCTCAGATCATGAACTTTTTATTACCAAATTCAGACTCAAATTGAAGAAAGTAGGGCAAACCACTAGACCATTCAGGTATGACCTAAATCAAATCCCTTATGATTATACAGTGGAAGTGAAAAATATATTTAAGGGCCTAGATCTGATAGATAGAGTGCCTGATGAACTATGGACAGAGGTTTGTGACACTGTGCAGGAGAAAGGGATCAGGACCATCCCTGTGGAAAAGAAATGCAAAAAAGCAAAATGGCTCTCTAGGGAGGCTTACAAATAGCTGTGAAAAGTACTCTTTAGATGCTAGTAATTATTGTTTTTATATTATATTTTTAAAGTATTACTATTGTTTTATAAGGCTATATGTATTTTATGATCAAGTATTGCCTAAAATAGCATCACCAGCTCAGCGTACATGAATTTGAGTGAACTGTGGGAGATGAGAGGATAAAGGAGCCTGGCATGCAGAGCCCATGGGGTTGCAGAGTGAGGCATGACTTTGCAACTGAAGAACAACAAAAAAAATTGCCTCAAATGCAAAAATCAAGTATTACATTCCAAGCTCAGTGGGCATAACTAACCAAACAAGACTGGCACTCTTGTCATTGCCACACTTTCTGATTCAAATCTCTGGACATCCAGCTGAAAATTTAGCTACTAGCTCATTATTTAACCCTGGATAACAATAGCAAGAAACTGAGAACTGAACATTACATTAGCATTTCATCAGCTGAAGTTAAACTCACTGGTGAGACTAAAGCAAAGAAGCAGAGTAGGTATGTAAGGTTAGAGCGATGCCAGCTGCCTTTGATGGAGTGCTGACTGTACTGTAGCACTTACTCACAGGCACCATATTAAACCCATTTTAGAGATGAGAAAACAGGTTTGAAAGTTGCAATGATGTTTGCAAGGTCATATCATTATAAGAGAATCATGCTTTGCTTCATGTCTGGGGAATCTTGAGAATCTCAACACAGGAAGAATATCACAGTCATCAAATTCACACATCCCCTGTGGCAGGTGAAGGCTCACTATATTCGTGAGCTCCCTCTTCCCGAGCCTTTCTGCTCCATCGATAGGCAGATGTAACTGATAGAAAGCTCCTTCTCATATCAGACCTGCATATTTGCCTGCCTACACTTTCCACCCACTGGAACACTACAGAATATATATTCAGCCTCTTCTATTTCACATAACTGCATACAACGAATGAATCTATCTCCTCTCTGTCTTCTCTTCTCTGGAGTCAACATTCCTAGTTGTCTTTGGATTTCACTCTTATAAGATGGCTTTTACCCATTCTTCACATGCTGTTCATCTACTCCCTAGATGGTACTCAATCTGAAAACACCCTGTAATGCACTATTCCCAATGCACAAAGCCTGCCCAGAGTACTGGAAAACTGATTCATTTAAAACCACACTTGGGCATCACTGTAATTGGAGGCCATGTTAAGCTAAATAGAAACAAACTGCATCACAATGTCATCTCCAGGTTTTGGTCACCTAAAGAGTCAATCCAAATGAGCTTCCAGGCCATGCTTCCACCCTTTATTTCTACAACCACACTTCTGAACTTCAATGAAAGTTTTATTTTCATCCCTATAATATTTCCTTGCCTTGTTTTTGGCCCAGCTTTTCAGCCTAGAGAGGTCATTTCAATTCTTAACTCTGTCTTTCATAAAATTAACTCATTCTCAGGAGTATATCACATGCAAATGTAAAAAAATATGTGGTTACATTAAACCGCTGTAAGTTGACAGCAGAGGAGAGCAGATGGGAATGTATATATATACCCACAAAAGCACCCATTTTTGCTTCTCTCATTAAATCTTGAGCTTACGTGCTCCTGAGCCCTGCGCCTTCTCCTTTCACTACATTGTGTGGGCACAAAGGTCACCATATTCATTTTGACTGAATGATTATTAATTTGCACATGTCAAAACTCACTGCTAGAATTGATGATAAGCCAAGAGGCAGGAGAGGAAATAAAACACCACACATCTGAAGTGCGGGTTCCAAGGCAAGGACTGGCACGTGTTGCTTCCCTGAACCCAATCAGTCAGAGACGTGACAGAAAATGGAAATCCATACGAGAAAGGAATCCGGCAGAAAGACGACAAAGAGAGAGAGAGGAAGAAAACACACATATGCACACGCCTACATACACACACACACACACACACAGACACACACACAACTGACTGGTGAAATTTAGTTACTAGAAGGCTTTCACACACGAATACTGCCATTTAATGGCATTAGATCTTTGACTTTGTATTACTATTAATAGACAGTCTATTAGGGCCTTGCTATTTATGGGTTTCCACAAGGCAACATGATTTCCCAGTAGTATATTACCATTAATTGGTAAAAGGCACTCTAGGAATATCAGTCTAAGACAATAGCTCAGCCACAATTAAAAGAGAATTGCATTTGCTGACCTAGACGACAAAGCCAAGTATGCCTGGGAAATTCTCCGCAATATTTTACAACCTGAACTAATTAAGGATCACATTTTCCAT
The DNA here is from genome assembly GCA_917880005.1 of Nanger dama. NCBI lineage: Eukaryota > Metazoa > Chordata > Mammalia > Artiodactyla > Bovidae > Nanger > Nanger dama. The sequence continues at coordinate 1,911,899 of CAKJTW010000107.1, forward strand.
ACAGCCAGAGAGCAAACACGAGAAATACCCCTCAGCTGAAGACTTTCTAGTTTGATGCTTACTATAATGAGTTCAGTCCCAAAGGGACAAGACAATAGAAAGCCGCTTCTGTCTGAAGGTTGTGGCGTGAAACTCAGAAATCCCTTAATTTTTGAGCAATTCTTTCTTGTGTAGTATCAACTTCATCCAAAGCCCCACAGTCCATTTATTTTCCTACAGTGAACACAGGGAAGGTAGGGGGAAATGCATTGCATTGTAGCCTGCTAAATTTCTCAGATTTAATGTTGACAAAGATTAAGAATAGCATATCACCATTGCCAGACTGTGTGGTGGATGAGTTTCCATTATTAACTTAGGGGAGCCTTCCCTCATCTAAAACAGGCAGCAGACTAAACCTGTTTTTACTATATGATTAAAGCATCTTTACACAGGCAGCCCAAGGCACCCCGAGTTATTGCTCTATTGCCTGGAGGTAAATTAAGGTGATCCTTTTCCTTTTCCCCATGTCTAATAGGATTGTACATTCTGCTTCTGGCAAACCGATCACACTATTACCTACTGCAGAAACCTCATTTCCGAATGCTGATGTGTGTTCTGTCACATTGGGCTTGAAAAAAATACTTCTTACTACTTTGTTCTGATAAGGGGGAATCTTGCAAGAAGGATGCTTTCTGGGTGGGAAAGCAAAACACAAAGAAAAATGCACATTAGGCACTTAATGTGAATTACCAGATGTCATTATTTGAAAACATTTCATCTAGTTTTTCCTTCTTCAAATTCCTTTTACAGTCAGCCTAATCCTGATGGCCAGCATTTTAGAGCATCAGTGCCATTGTGGCAGGTGCAGGTTATTTTTCATCTCCAACATAAATCTGTTCTTAGAAGAAAAAAGTACCTTCTGATAATAAGATATTTAAAATTAAATGCAATAACTTAATCTAAACCAATGCCCTATGACACAATACAAATCTTCAAGAATTGATCCTTAAAGGGAAAAAAAATCAATATGTAATGTGTGTGATTAGTCTTAGCATTTCAGTGTCAATAACCCCTGAAAATTCTAGCCAACAAGTATTTATTGAACATCTACTATGCTTCATGAATTTTCTCAGTCTGTGGATACAGCATGGAATGTGAAAGCCCAAAGAGAATTAAAAGCACTTTCCATTTCACAATATTATTAAGCTTTCTGTAACATAACAGAGGCCTCAGTACAATTCCAATCTGAATTTCAAAAATTTCTGCATCAGATGCTTGAGATCCGTAAAGGGAATGGATGCTCCGCATTAACACTCCAAGTCTCAGATGCTGTTATAGGTGCCTTGACTTCTGTGCTATCACAATTTTTGATAAAGGTCATGTTTCTGATGTGTTCCCTTCCAACACGAGTAAATAACTGCTTTATAAGTTTTTTAAGATTTAGTATTTCACATGACGGTCATTTCCAATAAGGCAATCAAAGTTTTGCTCATGTACGAGATGACTCAAAGTGTCACAGAGAACAGCAAAGCCGAGTTCAGATGTGACTATTGGGGACTCAGGCAGGCTCACTCACCCTGCAAATCCCTTGCTTCCATGTAGCACTCCAAAGCCAGGAGATTCCAAGTGGATTCTCAGCAAAATTAGGAATTGCTCGTATCAGGTACCCTCAAAGCAGTTCTTGAATACTCAAAACCGCTGGTGTTATATCTTTAATTATTAAAGGTATACTCTGCTGAGTACTGTGTAGCAAGATTTCATTTGGTTGTCACTTATAGTTAACATTTGGATGGTAGATGACAGTTGCACATAAAATGCGATAAAATACGTGGTCCTGAGCTGCCACTCAGAAAATCATCTTAAGTGACTGGATCAGCTCGTACCATATGGAGACTTGGCCAGTTCTTACCTGCCTCCCTCCTTCACCCCCTCCCCCAGCAGAATCAGTCACTCCATCTACTAGATTTCCAAAATAAATTTTCTATATCATTAATAAAGCACTCAAGGCTTCCCAGGTCCATGGAGTGGCAAAGGGTCGGACATAGCGACTAAACAGCAGCAGCAATGAAGCACTCCACGTGCTATACAGCAATTATCCTTTTAACGTATCTATTCAAGGCCCTAGGACATGTAGTCGGAGAAGGCAATGGCACCCCCACTCCAGCACTCTTGCCTGGAAAATCCCATGGGCAGAGGAGCCTGGTAAGCTGCAGTCCATGCAGTCCAAGAGTTGGACATTACTGAACGACTTCACTTTCACTTTTCACTTTCATGCACTGGAGGAGGAAATGGCAACCCACTCCAGTGTTCTTGCCTGGAGAATCCCAGGGATGGGGGAGCCTGGTGGGCTGCCGTCTATGGAGTCGCACAGAGTGGGACACGACTGAAGCGACTCAGCAGCAGCAGCAGCAGCAAGACATGTAGTAGTCACTTCTGTATCAGAAAGAGAATAGGTCTTCAACAAATGTTTACTAAATGAATGACACCAAAATAGCCTTTGTAAGTATGCTTGCACTAAAGATGAGCAGTGGTGCAAAGTTGCACCGAATTGCAGAACAGCCAAGAAAGGGTAAATTCTGAGAAACCCTTCAGTCCACCTTGGCTTTTAAATAAGACCTTACAAAAAGACCAAAAACTGCATTCCTTTATACAGTACCCTTGTCATGTTGATCGAAGGCTTCTGACCAGCTTAAACTGGGTCACCTTGATAACTGCCACATGATGTCATAACATAAAATCTTGAAGACAGACCTGGGTCAAGGTCTGACTCTGTCATAAACCAGCTGTATGACCTTGCGCCAATGATTAAACTTCTCAAGAGCCTCGGCTTCCTCCTTCGTAAAATCAAGCTGAGAATGACACCTACTTCACAGAAGAGTTGAGCAAGAAATGTATATGGCAGGGCTGCATCGACTTCAGTTTCTATTTGTATCAAGTTTTCCATTCTAAAATGATAATCCCCACCTAAAAGCTCTGCACTAGGCACGTGCTGGTGGTATTTTAAAATGCCTAGATATTAACCTTGATTGAATCCTTTTACCAAAAACACCCCTCTGGGGGCACTTCCCTGGTGGCACAGTGGCTAAGAATCCACCTGCCAACGCAGGGGACATGGGTTCGACCCCTAGTCTGGGAAGACCCCACATGCCTTGGAGCACCAAGCCTCTGCGCCACGACTGCGCAAGCCCGAGCATCTGGAGCCTGCACTCTGCGAAGAGAGAGGCCACTGCAAGGAGAAGTCTGCGCCCGCGACAGAGCAGCCCTGCTCGCCCACCTGGAGAAAAGCCCAGGCAGCAACAAAGGCCCAGCACTGCTCAAATAACTAAATAAAATTTAAAAAATAATCCTCCTGAGAGAGTTTCACTTAAAGAAAAAAATCTGCTCAGACCTCAATTAAGTGCCAGACAGCAGGGAGACAGCTGTGGTCACTTCTCTGATGGAGTAAAAAGACTAAGAGGGGATGGAAACCAAACCCACCACGATGGAAAAGTGTGATGAAGTTTGTCACTGGACACACATCAAGTTCGTAAGCAATGGGAATCCCAGAGACCTCAGGAAATAGGTAGCAGAGATGCAGACTGGGCCACAGAATTCCAGAAACTCTAGACAAATGCAATTGAACGCCATCACCAAAGTCAGGTTCAGTCAGTTCTAATGAGGAGGATGAACCTAGAGACAGACAGTGTGAAGTGAGTCAGAAAAACACGTATTGTATATTAAAGCATATATATGGAATCGAGAGAGATGGTGCTGATGAACCTATTGCAGGGCAACATGGAGACACAGACATAGAGAACGGGCTTGTGGGCACAGTGGGGGCGGGAGAGGGTGGGGCGGGCTGAGAGAGCAGCGTGGGCACATGCCATCACCATGAAACAGCCAGCCAGCGGGGGGAGCTGCTGTGTGAGCAGGGAGCTCACATCTGGGGCTCTGTGACCACCTGGAGGGGTGGGGGAGGAGGTGGGATGGAGGTGCAAGAGGGTGAGGACAGATGTACTCCTGTGGCTGATTCATGCTGACCACAGTAGAAACCGACACACTATCGTAAAGCAGCTATCCTCCAATTAAAAATAAGTAAATTAAAAAAAAAACAAACACACTTTCACCAAGTAAAGAGGCTAAACAGAGGCCATCTTGTGGCATGTGTTTAAGTAATCCTGGGGGAAGGGGTGGGGGATGCAGTGCGCATGTGTGAATCACCCAATGATTATCACCTGCCACCGTGAATACTCTGCAAATATTAGCACTTCCTGGCTCTGGAGTGTTGCCTTCAGCCTCTCTGGCTCTCTCAAACAGCATAGGAGGGTTTCTTCAAACCCTGCTCTCAGAGAGTAAAACTGAACCCTCTTTTCCTAAAGCAGTTTGCAAACCTAATACCTTTGGGCTAGATGCTGAACTCTTTCCTTCCTTACACTCAACAAGGAATCAGCAAGTGTCTGCTATGTGCTCATCCCCACTCTAGAGAGAGGAGTACCCGCATGAGCAGGGCAGAGGTCCTGCACTCGCGGGCACAGCCTAGGGGCCTCTGACAGGTGGCCATGGAGTGTGAGAGATATGGCAGGAATTTTGTACAAGGGAAAGCGGCACACATGGGTGTGCTGTGGACTCCAGCTCCATCAGGTGTCACAGACGTTCCCATGGAGGAGAAAGTGCGATCTGGGCTCACAAGATGAATAAGATCTCCAGGCAAGAGAGGGGTTATGGGAGTAGAGATTTTCCAAGAGGTAGCAGGAACTCTGGCACTGGTAACAGAGGCCACCTGGGTTAGAAGTGGGGCTAGAGGGGCCAGGGGTGCGGTGGAGAGGTGGCTTGGGGTGAGCAGACGGCGAAGGTCCGTGACGTTACGCTCAGGCAGCAAATATTCACTGACCACTCTGTGCCAGACACTGGGGACAGAATCAGGAGCAAAATCTCGATTCAGCTGGAATATTTTCTAAGAGGTTACATATGCTGTAAGATCCATTGGATTTTAATAAATATACGTTCAGTGGGTTGAGCTGGCAGAGTGATCCTAATCCAAGCCTTCACCCAATACTCTGCACAATAGATTTGATCGATCCACAGTTCCTCCCCCCACCCCCATTTTTACACTGAAAATTGTCAGTGCTCATCTTTTGGATGGATCCACAGCAGAGCAAATGCAGGTCTAAGGAAGATTTTACAGATTAACAAATGAAGAGCTAAAACTTGGAAGTGTCTCTTCAACTCTGATTTAAACCAGCTGATGTGGATTCAAATAGAGCTAATGACCAAAATTATCTCCATCCCACGTGGCTCGCACTACAAAGAGCTCTATTAAACTGGCCTATCAAGGGCCTGAAAAAATAGCATACTGTGTACATAGCTTTATGACTCTCTAAAGACCCTCCTGTGGATGTTGTGTCTCAGAAGTCACTGGAGTTGGTTGGATGACCTCTCCAACATGAAGCTGGGCCCCATTTACCAGCTGCAAGGAGATTATTCCCAGTGATGACTAACGAGAAGAGAGTGTGTGTTAGTCATTGACTCAGACAGTGAACTCTGCTCAGAAAAGTTTTAGGCTCTGAAGAAAAGACTTCCAAGGATGACCAGTGGTTTACTTTCTGCTTCTTTCCTGTGTGTGGGCAAATTGCAAACAATGTGCTCCTAAGGTACTTCAGGAGAAACTGTGGAAAACAGTGATAGTTGACATTCATCTCCAATTGTTTTGAGTCAAATCAGCCAGTCAACATTTATTGAAGATTCCATTGTGTTCAAATTGTTGCAATTGTCCAGTGCCATCACACAGAAATAGGCATTTGGGAAAAGATACATGCTGAGCCTAAGATCTGTCACTAACTTATGCAATCTCCGATAACTCACCCTTGCTATAAGACTCAGCCACCGCATCTGTTCACAAAGAAGGATGTCTTTTGCCCTGCCTACCTCTCCAGGTTGCTGTGAGTAGCAAATGAGAGGAGTTTACAAAAGCACTTCAGAAAGTACGATTTGCTAGACAAACACAATGATCCTTCATTTAACAGTGGAAGCTTTCTTATCTTCGAGGAGGTTATAGACCAGCAATGCAGAAAAAAGCAAATCAGACTGTAGTAAGTTTCTAGTAAACTGAGCACTTAAAAAAATTTAAAAGAAAAACAACTAAATTTAATCTCCCAGAGTAATTTTCAGGCTGCCCCTAAATGATGCTTAGTGGTCTCCTGATTTGTGCTTATAATGTATGTTTTAGGATTATTAATGTGTGGATTATTTGGCCTTCTGGCCCATTCCTGGGTAAATTTGGGAACCTGAAATACAATGTTTCATTAGGTAGAAATTATAATTTCCACAGGTTTTGTTAAAGTTCCCACAGTAGAAGTCTATATGCCAGACCTGCATTGACTTTAGTTTTTATTTGTATGAAATTTTTCATGCTAAAATGATATGTCCCCAACCAAAAGTTCTGCACTAGGCACCTGCTGGTGGCATTTAAAATGCACAAATATTAACTTTGATTTAAATGCACAGATATTAACCCAGGAGAGCTTCACATAAGTGTGTTCTGACAACACCTGAGGTTAACGGACGGTAGGAAGGAGGTCCTATAGTAGGACTGCCTGGCTTTAAATCTCAGTTACTTATTATGGAAAATATTGGGCAAATCACCCACATTCTGTAATCCCCAGTTTCCTCATCTGTGAAACATGTATGACCATAGATCCTCTTATTTTATAGGATTACTGGGGCAAAAAAATCAAACAGGAAAATGTACAGACAGTGTCTGCCACAGTACCTGGCACAATGGTGTTTATTAATGATCATAACAGTGCAGGAACGGCCAAGAGGAGCTACCCTGCGTCCGAGGTCAGGGCAGCAGCCAGGAGGAGACACCTTGAATCCGAGGTCAGGGGCAGCTGGGAGAAGCCACCTTGTGCCTGAGACCAGGGCCAGTGACCCTGAGGAGCCACCCCAGGCCCAGGGCCAGGGGTGGCAGCTGGGAGGAGCCACCCCAGGCCCGAGGCCATGGCCGGTGGCCAGGAGGAGCAACCCGAAGAGCGGTGGCTGGGCAGGCACAGGAGGGCCTAGAGGAACTATCCCACGTTGAAGGTCAGGAACGACGTGATAAGGAGATACCCGTCGTCCAAGGTAAGGAGCAGCAGATGTGTTGCTGGAGCAGCCGTGTTGCTGGAGCAGCCATGAAGAGATACCCCACACCCAAGGTAAGAGAAACCCAAGTAAGATGGTAGGTGTTGTAAGAGGGCATCAGAGGACAAGACACACTGAAACCATACTCACAGAAATCTAGTCAATCTAATCACACTAGGACCACAGCCTTGTCTAACTGAATGAAACCAAGCCATGCCTGTGGGGCAACCCAAGACGGGTGGGTCATGGGGGAGAGACGTGACAGAACGTGGTCCACTGGAGAAGGGAATGGCAAGCCACTTCATTATTCTTGCCTTGAGAACCCCATGAACAGTATGAAAAGGCAAAATGATAGGATACCAAAAGAGGAACTCCCCAGGTCATTCGGTGCCTAATATGCTACTGGAGATCAGTGGAGAAATAACTCCAGAGAGAATGAAGGATGGAGCCAAAGCAAAAACGATACCCAGTTGTGCATGTGACTGGTGATAGAAGCAAGATATGCTGCTGCAAAGAGCAATATTGCATAGGAACCTGGAATGTCAGGTCTATGAATCAAGGCAAATTGGAAGTGGTCAAACAAGTGATGGCAAGAGTGAACGTTGACATTCTAGGAGTCAGCGATGAAAATGGACTGGAATGGGTGAATTTAACTCAGATGACCATTATATCCACTACTGAGGACAGGAATCCCTCAGAAGAAATGGAGTAGCCATCATGGTCAACAAAAGAGTCCGAAATGCAGTACTTGGATGCAATCTCAAAATGACAGAACAATCTCTGTTCATCTCCAAGGCAAACCATTCAATATCTCAGTTATCCAAGTCTATGCCCCAACCAGTAATGCTGAAGAAGCTGAAGTTGACAATTTTATGAAGACCTATAGGACCTTTTAGAACTAACACCCCCAAAAGAATGTCCTTTTCATTATAGGGGAATGCAAAGTAGGAAGTCAAGAAACACCTGGAGTAACAGGCAAATTTGGCCTTGGAATGTGGAATGAAGCAGGGCAAAGACTAATAGAATGTCCTTTCTTATAGGGAATGCAAAGTAGGAGTCAAGAAACACCTGGAGTACAGGCAAATTTGGCCTTGGAATGTGGAACGAAGCAGGGCAAAGACTAATAGAGTTTTGCCAAGAAAATGCACTGGTCATAGCAAACACCCTCTTCCAACAACACAAAGAAGACTCTACACATGGACATCAACAGATGGTCAACACCGAAATCAGATTAATTATATTCTATGCAGCCAAAGATGGAGAAGCTCTATACAGTCAACAAAAACAAGACCAGGAGCTGACTGTGGCTCAGATCAGGAACTCCTTATTACCAAATTAAGACTCAAATTGAAGAAAGTAGGAAAAACTGTTAAACCATTCAGGTATCACCTAAATCAGATCCCTTATGATCATACAGTTGAAGTGAGAAATAGATTTAAGGGCCTAGATCTGATAGACAGAGTGCCTGATGAACTATGGACAGGGGTTCGTGACATTGTACAGGAGACAGGGATCAAGACCATCCCCATGGAAAAGAAATGCAAAAAGCAAAATGGCTGTCTGGGAGGCCTTACAAATAGCTGTGAAAAGAAGAGAGGTGAAAAGCAAAGGAGAAAAAGAAAGATACATGCATCGGAATGCAGAATTCCAAAGAATAGCAAGAAGAGATAAGAAAGACTTCTTCAGTGATCAATGCAAAGAAATAGAGGAAAACAGCAGAATGGGGAAGACTAGAGACCTCTTCAAGAAAATTAGAGATACTAAGGGAACATTTCATGCAAAGATGGGCTCGATAAAGGACAGAAATGGTCTGGACCTAACAGAAGCAGAAGATATTAAGAAGAGGTGGCAAGAATACATGGAAGAACTGTACAAAAAGATCTTCACAACCCAGATAATCATGATGATGTGATCACTCATCTAGAGCCAAACATCCTGGAATGCGAAGTCAAGTGGGCCTTAGAAAGCATCACTACAAACAAAGCTAGTGGAGGTGATGGAATTCCAGTTGAGCTATTTCAAATCCTGAAAGATGATGCTGTGAAAGTGCTGCACTCAATATGCCAGCAAATTTGGAAAACTCAGCAGTGGCCACAGGACTGGAAAAGGTCAGTTTTCATTCCAATCCCAAAGAAAGGCAATGCCAAAGAATGCTCAAACTACCGCACAATTGCACTCATCTCACATGCTAGTAAAGTAATGCTCAAAATTCTCCAAGCCAGGCCTCAGCAATACGTGAACCGTGAACTCCCTGATGTTCAAGCTGGTTTTAGAAAAGGCAGAGGAACCAGAGATCAATTGCCAACATCTGCTGGATCATGGAAACAGCAAGAGAGTTCCAGAAAAACATCTATTTCTGCTTTCTTGACTATGCCAAAGCCTTTGACTGTGTGGATCACAATAAACTGTGGACAATTCTGAAAGAGATGGGAATACCAGACCACCTGACCTGCCTTTTGAGAAATCTGTATGCAGGTCAGGAAGCAACAGTGAGAACTGGACATGGAACAACAGACTGGTTCCAAATAGGAAAAGGAGTATGTCAAGGCTGCATATTGTCACCCTGCCTATTTAACTTCTATGCAGAGTACATCATGAGAAACGCTGGGCTGGAAGAAGCACAAGTTGGAATCAAGATTGCTGGGAGAAACATCAATAACCTCAGATATGCAGATGACACCACCCTTATGGCAGAAAGTGAAAAGGAGCTAAAAAGCCTCTTGATGAAAGTGAAAGTAGAGAGTGAAAAAGTTGGCTTAAATCTCAACATTCAGAAAACGAAGATCATGGCGTCCGGTCCCATCACTCCATCAGAAATAGATGGGGAAACAGTGGAAACAGTGTCAGACTTTATTTTGGGGGGCTCCAAAATCACTGCAGATGTTGACTGCAGCCATGAAATTAAAAGACGCTTACTCCTTGGCAGAAAAGTTATGACCAACCTAGATAGCATATTAAAAAGCAGAGACATTACTTTACCAAGTAAGGTCCGTCTAGTCAAGGCTATGGTTTTTCCTGTGGTCATGTATGGATATGAGAGTTGGACTGTGAAGAAGGCTGAGTGCCGAAGAACTGATGCTTTCGAACTATGGTGTTGGAGAAGACTCTTGAGAGTCCCTTGGACTGCAAGGAGATCCAGTCGGTCCATTCTGAAGGAGATCAGCCCTGGGATTTCTTTGGAAGGAATGATGCTAAAGTTGAAACTCCAGTACGTTGGCCACCTCATGCGAAGAGTTGACTCATTGGAAAAGACTCTGATGCTGGGAGGGATTGGGGGCAGGAGGAGAAGGGGACGACCGAGGATGAGATGGTTGGATGGCATCACGGACTGAGTAGACATGAGTCTGAGTGAACTCCGAGAGATGGTGATGAACAGGGAGGCCTGGCGTGCTGTGATTCAGGTGGTTGCAAAGAGTCAGACACGACTGAGTGACTGAACTGAACTGAATGATCATGATGATGGCAACCAGAGGGTAGACGCAGTAAACTCCAGACCATGCAGTAGACACACACAAGGGACACCCTAAAGTTACTCACACATCAGGGATGCTAACCATAAAAACACTTTTCACTAAGTGTCCACTATGGGTCAAATGCATTATCTTTAAGTAGGTGATACTAACCACAGTTTTAGCAAAAATGCAAGTCACCATCAGAGGTGTTACACAATTTGCATGAGATTGTCAAGTTACTAATTGACAGAATGAAGACTTCCGCGCTGGTCTCAGAGGCTCCTGCGGATTCCAGGAGGCCATTCTCCCAGTCCACTGCTGACTCTAGCTAAGTTTCTCAGACTCCTGGACTTCATATATGATCATTTCCCAGGGTACCAAGAGAATGAAGTTTGAAGGATCTATGTATCGTTCCATTCCTGCCATTATCCTTCAGCATATCGAAATACTTTTTGCTTCCTTCTCTGTCTCCTTTTTTATGCACTGAGGTACAGCTACTCCATGTTTGCATCATAGCAGGCCTGTGAATTCAATGAAGATTCTTTTTTCATAGCCTCTTGGCCCTGTGAACTCACAAAGGAAACTAACAAGCATGGTAAGTAGCATAATAAATATGATCCCATACGCCATGTGATTACATGAGGGAGAAAATTCTCCCTCTGGGTTGAGCCTTAGAAAAGATAGCCATGCCTGTCCTCGAGGGTGGAAGTGCAATTCAACCACAGTGGAAGGGGCATTAGCATATTCAAGAACACCAAGCAGAGGAAGGTGTCTGAGGAAGTAGCAGAAGATTGGGGTGAAGCTTACTTAAGATACCTGAACTCCACGTGGAATTCAGTTTTGACTAGGGGAGCGCGAAGGGTTTGAGAGGGGAGAGCACACACTATCAGTGCAGCGCCAGAGGAGTATCTGTAGCTCAGAGGAAGGCCAGGAGCCAAATGACTGCCGCTCTGGGTGTATGCAGGAAAATGCTGTCCACCTCCTGGGCAGTCTAGTTCAAGGAGACCCCCAGAGGTCACAGAAGAAGGACTTAGCCAGAGAAGAAATTCTGGAGTTCAAACTAGGATTGGAAGGGGGTGCAACCAGGAGATTGATGCAGACAGGGATGAGCCCTCCATCCAGGGTCAAAACCATCCATAAGAAACATCAGATGTCTAAAGATCAAAGCAGAAACATTTCACCTTGGAGAATGACAAGTGTTCTGAAATTCACTGAAGTTTGAGGGAGAGAAGAATCTTTGTATCTTTTGCAAAACTTGAAGAAAACAAGGCCAAACAAAACAAAATCTCTGTAACTCCCTTATTTTCACCCCTGACTTTTATTTAACCTCATTTGTTTTTGCCAGCAGTAAAACCCAGAGAACATCTTGACGATGACTGCCTCAGGGAGAAGGGAACCAGCATTTGTTCAGTATCTACTGTATGCCAAGAATTTTAAATGTTTTATTTCACTTAGTTCTTGCAAATCAGCCAGTGGTGCTCGGAGAACTTACATGACTTACCCAAGGTCACAAAGCTCTGACTTACCGCTGCTTGGGCAGAGCTGGTACCAGATTGGGATGGCAGGACATGTAGAACCAATTCTTGTGGTGGGTTGGAGGGGGCAGCTCTCAGTGTGAGTTCCAAAGAACAGGAAGTCATCTTATCAACCCTACTTTTCTCCAAAGCACCAATCAAAATGCTCTGCACGCCATCATCATCCCTGTCATAACAGCAGTAAAACTGAAGCTACTATCAATTAGCATAACTGCTGTTGAAAAGTAAAGTGCTAGTCGCTCAGTCATGTCCGACTCTTTGCGACCCCAAGGACTGTTACCCACCGTGCTCTTCTGTCCATGGACTTCTCCAGGCAAAAATACTCCAGTGGGTAGCCATTCCCTTCTCTAGGGGATCATCCCAACTCAGGGGTCAAACCCGGGTCTCAGGCATTGCAGACAGATTCTTCACCATCTGGGCCACCATGGAAGCCCATGTTTTACATCCTCTGGGTACTGTCTCTCATCCTGGATCCAACCTTGCTCTTTAAGTACTATGAGCTCCATTTTAGAGATGTGGAAACCAAAGCTTAGAGAGGTTGAAAGCACTTGCCCAAAGACTGGGAAAGATTGAAGGCAAAAGGAGAAGGGGATAGCAGAGAATGGTTGGATGGCATCACTGACTCGATGGAGATGGATTTGAGCAAATTCTGGGAGATAGTGGAGACAGAGGAGTCTGGCAGTCCACGGGGTTGCAATGAGTCAGACACAACTTAGAGACTGAACACAAATAACAATTAGAAGCACAAAGCGCTGGCAAACCACATCAGCTGAGATCCACAGCCCTGCATTACTGCTGAGGAGCACCCTGGGTACCACTTCCACATGCTGGCACATCAGACTTCTCTGCAGCTTAGACTATGCAGGAGACCTTGTACCAGGTGCCAAAGCTAGGAAAGAAGTGTTTGGCTCTGCATGCTCAAATGTTCACCTTCATGGGGTCCAATCCCTAGAAATACTCGTCAGGGGAAACGAGACCAGCTCTGTGAGGTCCTGACACTGGGTTATTATCCGCCTGTGTTATCACCACAGAGTACTCTCCGCATGAGCATCTTAAGAACCGTGATGATATTCACGGGCTGTCTGGCAGGAAGAAGTGTTTACTCTCAGGAACAAAATGAACTTACAATCCCACCCTCAATGTGAATTACTGCTGGAGGAAAGGAACTTAACACAACACTACTTCTCCCAGAAATGCTACAACAGTGCCAAAGAGCTCAGGATTTCTTACACGTGAGGCACGATTCCAGGCCTCTGTACTTTTGCAAATGCCACATTCTTTGTCAGGGATGCCCCCTCTTTCCTCTATCCGCCTGGGTGATTTTTCTGTTATTTTTTAAATGCCAGTTTTGGTGTCACGGCCTCCAGGAAGCCTTCCCTGACTCCTCCAGCTTGAATAAGGTTTCTCAACCTTGGCACTATTAACATTTGAGGCCTTGTAATTCTTTCTTGTGAGAAGTAGGACTGTCCTGCACAGTGCAGGATGTTTGGCAGTATCCCTGGTTGCTAACCATTTAGATGTCAATAGTACCTGACATAACAGATGTCTCCAGATATAGGCAAATGTTGGGTTGGGGTAAGAGCGATCACCTTCAGTTCAGAACCACTGAGCTAGAGTCATTGGGTGTTAGGTCCATACCTTGGTCATACTAGCTGAGCCCTGGATTTAAGCAAATGATTAAATCATTGAAGTCCCTTCTAGTTCCATGTTTCTATGCTAACTGAAGGTTGAGATTTAAAAAGAAGAATCTGCCAAGTGGTCCACTCTGCAAATTCAAGATCCCTGCTTATATTTGAGGATAAGAGAATGATGAATTCAAGCTTGGACCTCGGACCTTGTTCTAAGTTTACTTATCCTAAAAGTGGAACTAAGTTTTGCTTCCTCCTAAGGTTTTTGGGTTAAGTAAAATGCTCACATAAAGTTGCCTAGTAAGATCACATCTCCCTGTGCCCTAGAAGGTTAGGAACTGGTTAATGTGTGACAAAATGCTTTATAAATCGTAAGTGCTAAACACTTGTGAAGTGTTACCATCTAATTTTTAAAAATCAGCAGTGAAATTTGAGCTTTTTTTCCTCAATGTAGCATTCAAACAAAATTTTTAAATTCCCTGTCCTATGAATTAGCAATAATAATGACCTCCTTTCACACACATGGTCTCTTTTGATGGTCTCTTTGCTCAGGATGGCATTGTCTGCAAAGTGAGGAGATGACCTTAAAGAACTAAAGAAACACCCGTGTTCTCACAGCCGGAAAGCACACACTCAAATCCAGTTTGTGAGAACAGACCTCTTCCCAGTGAGCACTGAAGTAATATTTTAAATACAGAACAAAGAGCCATTCAGCCCAGTCTTTCTGAAATTTGAATTACATCCATATATGCAAAACTAGGTAGATAGTAGAGACCATTAGCACTGATTATGTCAATGGCTATCATCATTAGTTGCACATAAGCCAGCATTAAGGATTTGCAGACATAAAAAGAGCTATTTCTTTTGTCAAAAGCAATTATAATTAATTCTCAAAATATGTATATGTTCAACCCAAATCAGATGAAGGAATAAACCAAGGGGAGAGATGAGCTCCTGCCGTAACTACATGTAAAAACTCTTAATTAAACCCAGACATTCCGAAGTATTTTCAGAAGAAAGGTTAATGAAGTAGGGTAGGGAGGGAAAACATCTCCAGAGAAGCTTGCAGACTAGTTTTCTGGGCCAGCTCTTCTGTTGCTCTCAGGATAAGGAAAAAAAAAAAAAAAAATGTACAAAATTCATTTCTCTTTTTGGAATCAAGACTGGAACTAAGCTCTTCTCCAGCACACTGCAAAGAGAACTACGTTGTGATGTATTCTCCAGCCCTCTGACCAGCCCTGGCAAAGAGGAGCTGAATTCCAAACACACAGCGCTCCATCTCAGAGAGAGGCCAATGTAGTCTGGTTTAGAGCAGTAAAGTCCTGTTAACATTGTGGATGTTACAGCTTTGGAAGTACATTAAGGAAGAAGTAAAGCACTAAGGAGCAAAGATGCTAGAGCATTTGGCCTCATACAGTCATTCAAGACTCCCTCTCCTCTCTGTTCCATGGCAACAACAAATTATAGGCGAAGGTACAGCGTTCATTGGAACCCATGATCAAGAACAAGCCTAGCAGATTCTCCATGCGATCTCAACATAACCCAGCGGGTGAGCATGGGGCGCACGGGCCAGTGCAGGGAGAGACTGAAATATAGAAGAAACTGCATTCCACCCAAGTGGAGAGAACACATGGATCTGGGACAGGCCCCCTGGGCCGGGTCCCGGACCTGTTACTGGATCGCTTGACTGTCCACATCATGCCAGGTACTGCAGGGAACAGGTGAAAGTGAAAGTGAAGTCGCTCAGTCGTGTCCAACTCTGCGACCCCGTGGACTGTAGCCCACCAGGCTCCTCTGTCCATGGGATTCTCCAGGCAAGAATACTGGAGTGGGTTGCCATTTCCTTCTCCAGGGAATCTTCCCGACCCAGGGATTGAACCCGGGTCTCCCGCAGCAGAGGCAGACACTTTACCCTCTGAGCTGCCAGGGAAGCCCCCTGAAGGGAACACAGGGGCTGAAATGAGAAGGAAGAACGCTCATGTTTCCTATTCGCATGCAGCTTATAATTTAGAAGGGAAGACAGACATGAACATTAACAGATGGAAAATTTCAAGCAATGAAGAAATATGAGATCACAATAGTCACAACATGGAAAGCAGCACCACAGCCACTGACTGAGAGCATTCCAAGTACCATTTAACTCATCTGATTTTTCTAACCTGATGAAGTAACCCCACGTCACCATCCCTCCTCTTTAGTGAGGATAATGATGTATTCCTGATTTGATGATGTAACTGATCCTTAGGGCTCTCCTGGGGGCTCAGCAGTGAAGAATCTGCCTGCAACGCAGGAGATGCAGGTTCCATCTCTGGGCCAGAAAGATCCCCTGGAGGAGGGCATGGCAGCCCACTCCAGTGTTCTTGCCTGGAAAAGCCCATGGAGAGAGGAGCCTGGTGGGCTACAGTCCATAGGGTCACACAGAGTCAGACACAACTTAAGCAACTTAGCACACACACACGCACGCAACTGATCCTCATCATTGCAGTGTTGAAGAAATAGAGACACAGAAAGGTTAACACCTTATTCAAGGTTCCTTCCACAGATAGTAAACAGTGAGGCTGAGATTAGAACCTGGACAAGTGGATTTCAGAGCCTGTACTTTTAACCTCCAAGCTGGTGTATAGCAAGGACTCCTCATTCAGGCTGAGGTCAGCAAAGGCTCTGCTGAGGAGGTGACCTTTGAGCTGGAAGGTGAGTATGGGTTCATCTAAAGAGAGGTCAGGGGAGAAGGCAATGGCACCCCCACTCCAGCACTCTTGCCTGGAAAATCCCATGGATAGAGGAGCCTGCAGTCCATGGGGTCGCTGAGGGTCGGACACGACTGAGCAACTTCACTTTCACTTTCATACATTGGAGAAGGAAATGGCAACCCACTCCAGTGTTCTTGCCTGGAGAATCCCAGGGACGGGGGAGCCTGGTGGGCTGCTGTCTATGAGGTCGCACAGAGCCAGACATGACTGAAGTGACTTAGCAGCAGCAAAGAGAGATCAGAAGTTAATCCAGGGGGAGGGGTTCACTCTAGGCAGAGGAGGGAAAATGGAGAGGGGGGCTTAAGTGGCTGCAGCAGCAGAATATATGAGACAAGCCAGAACCGGAACCTTTGCTGCAATGCTCACACCTGGGCAAACGTCTCCTGGAGCAACAAGATAGGAAGAAACTATACCAGACTAAAAATAACTGGCAGTGGGGGCATATTATGGACAAGATACAAAAGACACAAAAAGAGCCAACTGCCACTTCCGAGATGACAGCGCAAGAGCAGGGTCCTGTGCAGGGGGACCGCGCCCAGCACCAGGAAGGCCGCCTTCCACCCGTGCTGGGGGTCAGCCCCGCCCTCCCCCGGGAAGGAACCAGCTTGCCGCTGCCCAGCCAGCTGACAGGGTACCTGTTACTCGTTTTCATCCCCTTGTGATGCAGCACAAGTGCCAGTAAAGCAGGATCTGCATCCACAAGCAATGACAAGTTGCTGAAAAGCTGCTCTGTGTGTGTGTGCACGCTTAGTTGCTCAGTCATGTCCAACTCTTTGCTACGATTTGTGTTTGAAAAAAATTCTCTAGATACAGTGTGTGCAGTGGAGCAGTGAGGTCCATAAGGAGTGTGGAGAGAACACGCAGGATATAGCGTAGTCCTCTGGGGTCCAGGCCGATGATCCCCAAAGCATAGCCTCCGGACCAGCGGCATGCCTGCCCACGGGGGCGTTTTTTATAAACTGACATTTGGAGGACCACATCAGGCCTATTGAATAGCGTTTCCCTTCTCCAGGGCATCTTCCCGACCCAGGGATAGAACCCAGGTTCTTTACCAGCTGAGCCACAAGGAAAGCCCAAGAATACTGCAGTGTGTATCCTATCCCTTCTCCAGTGGATATTCCCAACTCAGGAATCGAACCGGGGTCTCCATGGCAGGCGGATTCTTTACCAACTGAGCTATCAGGGAAGCCATCACAATCCTCTATAATGTACCTTAATCATGGGGGTGACACTCATTACCTTTGCCAGATGCTACTGGTAAGACTCAAGTCACAGATCCCTTGCACATACCAAGGCACGAATACCGGGAGGCAGAAACTGTGGGGTACCACCTCAGAGTCTGTCCATCATAGACCCCGTACTCTGTATTTTAAAATGTCTTCCAGATAACAATGATGTGCGCTCAGTGTTAAGAAGCGCTAGTCCAGAGTATGGATTTTAGGGACATTTAGAAGTTTCAATCAAAACAGCTAGGAGCTGCAGTAGCTTTGTAGATTATTTAGTTTAGCACTGGGGTCATAAGCATGAGCTTTGGAGCCATCAAGATATAGGTTAAAGTCTCTGCCGCTTCCTGAATTATATGGCCTTAGGCAAGTTACTTAACTTCAAGCAGCTTCATCTTCTATTTTTCTTCATCTTATATCATGGCATTCCCAAGGAATCTGCTTCTGAGAATTCAGGGCTGTGGTGAGAGGGAGCTGGTCACCAGTGTGACGTATGTCTGGATGTCTGACACAGAGACACTCAACGAACACAGCTACTATTTAAAATATCTGTGGGCTTCACCTTCCTCTGTAAAAATGAGATTAGACCACATATGTCTCCTGGTTCTAGAATTCAAGTATTATAGATGAAAGTTCTCGCTTTACAGAAGGTTTTTCTCCCCCTCTGCTTTCTATAATGATAATAGCACCATCCAGACTATGAGTTTTTAATCTCCTATATTATTGGAATGAAGCCCTACCAGCCTCCTTTGTTTGCTAGAAAATAATTTTTGTGTAGACTTCTTAAATGCTTTGTGTACCCAGTTCCTATACTTGCCTCCTTTGAAAGAGATAATCTGAAATAGATTAAAACAAGTCATACAAACACCCTCAAGGGAGTATCTAAACAATTACTAAGCAAGAATTCCGTTCCATGGGAACTCCTGCTTCAGGCACTTATCATAAAACATTGTAATTACAGACTTACTTGTCTGTCTCCCTTACTTGACTAAAAACTCCTTGGAATTAGATACCACACTGCACTGTCCTGGAAAAGGCAGAGGAGAAGCTTCTCTTGGAAAGAGGTGATGTCTTTTCTGACTCGCCCTTCTCTCTCCTCTGTTCTCTTGGGTCCTTTCTGTCTTCCCCAATCAAAGTTACACTTCCCAGTAACTGGGAAAAACTGTGCACTTAAGAGAGTGCCTGCCAGTAGGGATCAGAAGGGAGCTAGACACTGGGGTAAGATCTTGGTAGAATATAAAGGAAAACTTAATTTCAACCCCCCTCTAGTTCTCTGTGCCCATAAAGGTAAAGATCAGAGTTCATCTTTGTGCAAAGAAAGCTATTTAGTTAGGCAAACCACCCAAATGGGCTTTTAACATTCCCGAGGTAAAACAAAGACTCAGAGGAGAGGGATGAGGATGCCTAGAGGATACGTGAGCAAGCTTCTGGAAGACACCAGTCTTACAGCCCTCGGTGTACAGCTCTGGGTAGTGTTCTTCAGGAAGGCAAAGAGGAAAGACAGAAGATCTGGGATTTTAAAATTGTACATGGTTATAGTATCTGACACAAAGATAGTACTTAAAAATGCTTAAACTAAAGAATGAATAGATGAATGAAACCTAATCCTATATTTTCCCCTATACTTTGTAATTTGACTTCTCTTTATTGACTACCAAAATACCAAAATATGTACATGGCCCCAATAAATGGCAGGCAGAAATGTAAAAGCAGCACCCAAAATTGCCCATCTGAAACAAGCACCGCCACCTGCCTAGGCTGGGAAGTATAATTTAGTAAAGAAACAGGCAGAACACGTATTTCAGAGAATGTTAATCCACAGTCAATAAAGTAACTAACCAATCCGTAGTAACAACCCCCCAAAGGACAATTCTGGAGGGTTTTATTCTGAGAGCAAATTAAAGCAAGACAAAGATGAGTCTACCAAAAACACAGCAGACTCTCCTCTATTTCTCATGAGTCCTTAGAGGATTCATGGAAATTATCTGTATCTTTCCATATCTCCTACATGCAGTATACAGTATCAACCCCAAATCTTTGTTCAAGTGCAGCTAAACTGAATGAACTCTGAGCTCAGGACTCTACACTATTCCTTAGATGCAGAATATGTTCAGAATGAATATTTACAAGCTGTATTGATCTAGGAACAGAGTGAGAGTTTTGATTAGGTTGCAATGAGCCAGTTATGCAATCAGAAGTCCTTTCATCAAATCATTAACGATTATTGTAAAACAGTAGAACTCCTCGGGCACCGAAAAGCCGGTATGTTATTCTTTGCACCTGAGAACAGATCCTGTGCTCTTCTGGTGCTTCAGTTGGCTGGGAAGCATTCCCACGGGACCTGTGGTTATTTAGCTCATGTGACCTTGTGTGTTGGTGTTGGGGCCAGGGGAGGATGGGCACAAGTGTTTTTCATTCATCATACATACATGACCTTAGAATTAGCTTTTCAGACACTAATTTGGGATTTGGGGCCCTTCATTTCTGTGCAATCTATTGGATTTGGTGCTCTCATTAAGATGATTAAAATAAGCCAGTCTATCAATGTGTGGCCCAACTATTTCAATTGTCTAAACACAGGTGGGTTTAGTCTGGTCCTTTTCTGTTGTGAGAGAAGCCTGACATAAGAGATCACTTTTCTGGACTTTTCTAGGACACCTGGGTCACTCCAAGCTCCCTTATGCTTTCCAAAATGAAATCGGGGTGGAGAAGAGATGAACAGCATATATTTCAGTCTTCAATATGTTTTTACTACAAGTGATACATCCACTAGAGTTTCCAGAGAACATACACACAATCTAACAGTAGGATTCCAAGCAGTAAAATGGCATATTTTCATTACATTATTGGCTCCCTGATGCCAGGAAGCTTCTCTTTAATTTGATGTATTGTTCTATTTTCAGTCAATTGAAATTAAATATGACTTGTTTTTCCCTTAGAGGAACCTATCTACAGGCTTACTTCTGTATTACTTACTTCTGTATTTTTAACCTGAGAATCTTGTTTTCCAAAAAATTGTACACTGAGTGAAGGGTACACTGAGGCTGTATAAATATACACATGAACACTCCCCCTCATTCAGTTTCATCACACACATTTTCAGAGACACTTCTCAAAAATTACTCGTCTAATTAACTTCTTTATGACCAAATAAATTCTCTTCACCTACGGATGAGCTACAGTTACAATCTAGCATCTAGGGGTCGGATTTCAGAATCTTATTAATGGTGGTTATTAGCTGAAGATACAAAGGAGAGGTGAACATATAGAGTGAATTTACAGTTACTGTCTGCAGAGAGATGGTGAGAATCGCCCAGTCCCTCAAATCTAATTTATATATAATAAACAGGGTTTTAGATTAAATGATTTTTTCCTGTAGTTCTATAATTTACATATGACAAAACAGATGCATCATCATTATCAACTTCAACATTTTAAATCTTTGTTTTCCTTTCCCTGAAGAGGCCTAAGGAAGGCAATATTTCATTGTTCTAAAGTAATTTTCACCTTCTCCCTTTCCCAGGTAGATTTCATCTTGAATGTCACACTATACCTGCAGTACAAAGAGGCACCCTTATCAACAATAGTCTTTAAGTACTATCTTCCTGAAGTTTCTTTCTTTCTCATAATAGTTAAAACTGGTGAAAATTCTAAAATGGGTAAAATTTGCCCAACCTCAGAGTCGACCTTATGGTAACAGTTGTTATATAAGAAAGTAACAAAATGTATTATAGAAGAGTAACAAAACTGGATGACTGGACAAGGGAATGGCACACCACTTCAGAGTTCCTGCCTTGAGAACCCCATGAACAGTATGAAAAGGCAAAAGATTGGACACTCAAAGATGAACTCCCCAGGTCAGTAGGTGCCCAATATGCCACTGGAGATCAGTGGAGAAATAACTCAAAAGACTGAAGAGATGGAGCCAAAGCAAAAACAATGCTCACTTGTGGATAGGGCTGTTGATGGAAGTAAACTCTGATGCTGTAAAGAGCAATATTGCATAGGAAACTGGAAAGTTAGATCTATGAATCAAGGCAAATTGGAAGTGATCAAACAGGAGATGGCAAGAGTGAACATTGACATTCTAAGAATCAGTGAACTAAGATGGACTGGAATGGGTGAATTTAACTCAGATGACCATTATATCTACTACTGTGGGCAGGAATCCCTTAGAAGAAATGGAGTAGCCATCCTGGTCAACAAAAAGAGTCCAAAATGCAGTACTTGAGTGAAGTCTCAAAAATGAAAGAATGATCTCTGTTCATCTCCAAGACAAACCATTCAATATCACAGTAATCCAAGCCTATGCCCCAACCAGTAACACTGAAGAAGCTGAAGTTGAATGGTTCTATGAAGACCTACAAGACCTTCTAGAACTAACACCAAAAAATGATGTCCTTTTCACTATAGGGGACTGGAATGCAAAAGTAGGAAGCCAAAAACACCTGGATTAACAGGCAAATTTGACCTTGGAACACCGAATGAAGCAGGGCAAAGGCTAACAGAGTTCTGCCAAGAGAACTGGTCATAGCAAACACCCTCTTCCAACCACACAAGAGAAGACTCTACAAATGGACATCACCAGATGGTCAACAGTGAAATCAGATTGATTATATTCTTTGCAGCCAAAGATGGAGACGCTCTACACAGTCAGCAAATCAAGACCAGGAGCTGACTGTGGCTCAGACCATAAACTCCTTATTGCCAAATTCAGGCTGAAATTGAAGAAAGTTGGAAAAACCACTAAACCATTCAGGTATGACCTAAATCAAATCCCTTTTGATTATAGAATGGAAGTGACCAATAGATGCAGGGAATTATATCTGATAGAATGCCTGAAGAACTATGGACAAAGGTTCATGACATTGTACAGGAGGCAGTGATCAAGACCATCCCCAAAGAAAAAGACATGCAAAGGGCAAAATGGCTGTGTGAGAAGGCCTTACAAATATCCGAGAACAGAAGCGAAAAACAAAAGAAAAACTATGCATTTGAATGCATAGTTCTAAAGAACAACAAGGAGAGATAAGAAAGCCTTCCTCAGTGATCAATGCAAAGAAATATAGGAAACAATAAAATGGGAAAGACTAGAGACTAGAGATCTCTTCAAGAAAATTAGAGATACCAAGGGAACATTTCTTACAAAAATGGGCTCAGTAAAGGATAGAAATGGTAGGGACCTAACAGAAGCAGAAGATATTAAGAAGAGGTGGCAAGAATACACAGAAGAACTACACAAAAGAATTTCATTACCCAGATAACCACGATGGTGTGATCAGTCACCTAGAGCCAGACATCCTGGAATGTGAAGTCAAGTGGGCCGTAGGAAGCATTACTACGAACAAAGTTAGTGGAGGTGATGGAATTCCAGTTGAGCTATTTCAAATCCTGAAAGATGAAGCTATGTAAGTGCTGTACTCAATATGCCAGGAAATTTGGAAAACTCAGCAGTGGCCACAGGACTGGACAAGGTCAGTTTTCATTCCAATCCCAAAGAACGTTCAAACTAATGCACAGTTGCACTCATCTCACATGCTAGTAGAGTAATGCTCAAAATCCTCCAAGCTGGGCTTCAACAATACATGAACTGTGAACTTCCAGATGTTCAAGCTAGATTTAGAAAAGGTAGAGGAACCAGAGATCAAATTGCCAACATCTGTTGGATCATGGAAAAAGCAAGAGAGTTCTAGAAAAACATCTACTTCTGTTTTATTGACTACGCCAAAGCTTTTGACTGTGTGGATCACAACAAACTGTGGAAAATTCTTTAAGAGATGGGAATACCAGACCACCTTACCTGCCTCCTGAGAAATCTGTATGCCAGTCAAGAAGCAACATTTATAACTGGATATGGAACAATAGGCTGGTTCCACATTGGGTAAGGAGTATGTCAAGGCTGTATATGGTCAGCATACTTATTTAATTCATTATGCAGAGTACATTATGAGAAATGCCAGGCTGGATGAAGCACAAGCTGGAATCAAGATTGCCGGGAGAAATATCAATAATCTCAGATATGAAGATGACACCATCTCTATGGCAGAAAGTGAACAACTAAAAGAGCCTCTTGATGAAAGTGAAAGAGGAACGTTAAAAGTTGGCTTAAAACTCAACAGTCAGAAAACTAAGATCATAGCATCTGGTCCCATCATTTCATGGCAAATTGATGGGGAAATAATGGAAACAGTGAGATACTTTATTTTCTTGGGCTCCAGAATCACTGCAGATGGTGACTGAAGCCATGATATCAAAAACACTTGCCCCTTGGAAGAAAAGCTATGACCAACTTAGACAGCATATTAAAAAGCAGAGACACTACTTGGCCAAAAAGGTCCATCTAGTCAAAGCTATCATTTTTCCACTAGTCATGTATGGATGTGAAAGTTGGACTATAAAGAAAACTGAGCACCAAAGAATTGATGCTTTTGAACTGTGGTGTTGGGAAGACTCTTGAGAGTCCCTTGGACTGCAAGGAGATCCAACCAGTCCATTCTGAAGATCAGTCCTGAGTGAGTTACAGAGCATGGGGTCCTTGTCTGTGTCAGATACTGTATGCAAGAGTCTAGGTTACCCAGCCCTTTGTATTAGGTGATGAGCATAGTCACAGAAAAGGCTATATTTTGCACAGATCATTGTAACCTCTGAGAGTGTGATGTGGCTTGGCAGTGCTTGACATAGATGAGGTGCTTAATACACTTGGATGGAAGAAAGGAAGCAAAAAATGGTAGAGGAAGAGAGAGGTGAAGATAAAGAGAAATGGGATAGGATTCATACCTAAGCCACATATGTAAATAATAGAAAACAACTTAGCTTAAAAATAACAAAAGAAAATAAAAGACAGGGGAAAGTGTTTGATGGGTGAAGTGGGGAAAGCTTAAGAAAGAAATTGAGTTATGATGGACATGCAGAAAATCTCCAGAAAAAGGTACTCCTCCCACTCAATGCCCAGAGGTCATTCAAACACTGCTATCTGTCCATAGTTCACGTAGCCTGTCTAAGCATCAGCATCGGCTGGTGGTTATTTTTGCAGTATGAGTTTTACCAAATGTCACACTAACATATCCCAGTTCGTTTACTTGGCTGCTCCCAATACCTGGTTTTACCAATGTAATTCCAAGCACCAAACAGCACCTATGACTCTTTCCGTATTGTTCATGCAATGATTTTTCTTTCTCCCCCCACTCCCTGATTGATGATGACAGCTCTTTGAGACTGCTTCTGAGATTGCTGGTCAGCTGAAATCTGCTGGCTGACAGCAGAGGCATTATAAATCCAGCAAACCTAAAGAGACTGCTCCTTCACTTTCTCTGGGATCCAGGGAGGCTGTGCTTTCTTTCAGGAACGCCGTCTCAGCAATGAAGCCGATATGGAGCTGGGGAAGGGCCAGGCACAAAGGGCCAGGCACAGATAGGATGCTCAGGCCTGTCTCCAGATGTGAGGGTGAAAGCAAAGATCTGGAAGGGTTTGTTCCAGGCTGGCAGCACAGCAAGGTGGAGAAGCAGCTCAGGCTGAGATTCAAGAATGCAACTCCAGTCTTGCGGCACGCCCGGCAGTGTGGTCACAGGACAGTGACGGGCTGCAGAATCAGGGAGAGTAGGCTTGAGTCAGGAGGCTGTTTCTTGTTTGCTAAGTGGCTTCAGGGGAGTGTTTTACTTTCTTTAAAACTTAGCTATAAAATGGGAAACATAAAGGAACCTCCCCACCACAGTTGTTCTAAGGATTAGAAGGGAATGCTACGCATTGTCAGCAGAAGACCTGGTGCACAGGCAAGACGGCAAAGCTACCAACAGCGACTGCTGCTACGATTAAACCCGTGATCCCCACTGCAAAAATTTTAATTCACAGAGATGCTCTGTGGACTCTACCCACAGGAAAGTGGAAAAGACTACCCATTGTAGTAATATTGGAAATGATGAAAAATGCAACATGATCCAAACGTTCACTAGCAGAAGCAGGGTTTATGGTGTAGTACACCCTTACTATATTAAAACGAATGAGATCCACCTATGTAAGCTGACATGGCAGGTGCCCAAATGGATAATTCAGTTAAAAAAAAAAAAAAAAAGGGAGAGCGAGACCAAGCTCAACGATACATATATAATTGGCCCATTTCCCTATGTTAAATTTATTTTAAAAATCTGAAAAGTATAAGCATCAAGTTATTAGAAATGGTTATCTCTGTGGAGTGAAATTAAAGGAGACTTTAATTTTCTAAAGTATACTTTGCATATTTGTGTGTTTTAACAAAAATGTATGCATTGTGTAAACACAATTTTTACTATTATTTTTAAGGAGCAGGTATTGAGATGGCTGATCTTTTCTCAATAGCCTTACTCTCTCAATAGTCTGCTTGCTAGCTGGTGCCCCAGTGGGCACTGAATCACATGTCTGGTGTTTTCTACTTTCTGGTCAGCAGTTTAAAGCCACTGATATCTGATATCTCACAAAGGAGAGAAATCAAAAGGTGCAGTAACAGCACGAGAGCTGCAAGCATGAAGCATCTGTATTTTAGACTGTGACTTAATTAATTTCGCTAGTCAATTTGCTTCTTTAAATCCTGAGAAATGATCAGAGCCAGTTCAATATTACTCTGTAGTCTTCCTTGCATAATACTAAAGGAGCAAATGTAAGCTCACCTTCAATTAAATAGATTCTTCAAAAAGAGGAAAATAAACAGGATTCAAAAGGAAATAGGATGAATGCACTAAAATTGGTAATACACTATTCCCTTGAATTTATGTTTCCTCTAACTTCATAGTTTATGCTCTGATTGCTTTTTCCCCCCTAGAGATTTAAGACTTGACTTCTGAAGCAATAATGTAAAGCTTAAAATATCACCAGGATCCCAATATATAATATAAAGAGGTAAATATTCTATACAAACATGGTTTTTCAAACTATATATAATTTTAATATCATCATTGCCCAGAAGTTTTTATTAGGATGAGTAATGGCATGATTCCAAGTTAACTGATTGGAATAATTGAATATTTTCCTTGCGATGCATGGTCATATAAAAACATCAAGTCAACAAATGCTTAAATGATTCAAAGATCACATTGACCATCCAAGTCTTCCTTCCTGATTACCTGTTTAGGTTCTTTTAAATGAAACCCTCCTACTCATGTTTAAAGAAGAAACTCCTAAGTTTGCAATAATGTTTTCTTGCTCATATGAATGAACAAAAGGAACTGGACAACAGTAACAGCAGCTTAGTTGCTTCTTGAAGCTCCATTCAGACAATTTTGTAAGAACTTCCTTTATTTGTAAGAACTTCCTTCAACATCTCTTATGGCCTAGTCTACAAAGAACATTTCATTCCACATGATCTATGCATTTCTTTACTTGGTTATGCACCATTCAATGAAAGGATTTTATTAAAGTCACAGTCAGCAACTGGTTGACTCCTCTGGTGCTTACAACAAAGCACTTACATGCGCTTACAGTCACAATAAAATGGGCACCAGTTCCATTTACATGATCCTGGAGCCTTTCTGATCTCCCAGCAAAATCCACAGACATCATCTAATACTACAGAAAGGGGGCATATGGAGCCTTAGGTATCTTTTGCTGGTAATCTCTGAGGATACTGGAAAATCCGTTTTGTATAAACTTACCGAAGAAAGAAGAACACAAAGTCAGCGTCCCTCTTGCCTTTCTCCCTGTGGGTTGCATTCCAAAAATACCCTCCCCAGTGCAGTTTTGGTACAGCAAGTCCTTAGATGCAAATGCTTTCCTTAATTTGATAGTAAAAGCTCCAGTATTAGTTTGCTTCATAATTAAGTATGCAGCAGCCAACTCCAAAACACATCAACTCTTTGAACTTCCTCCACTTAAAATGTATGTTTCTGGCACTATTTTAATGGCCACCTCTTCACCCCATTATTAAGGGAAGTGTTCGGGATGGTGGGACACAGGACACTCAACACACATGGATGAGATCAACTGCTGTTTATTTGTCCCCAGCACTTGCAGGTCAGGGCAGGGGAATGGGCGTCAGGCAGGACCACACAGGGGCTGTGTGGGAACAAAGTGAAGAAGTGCCTGTGGGAGGCAGGCTTTGTAACACCGAGACAACAGTGTGCACCCCGTTTCTTACCAGACGATGTGACTGGCCTATTTGAAAAATTGTGCAGGCTGGCAGGAATGAGCTGGAACTGGGCCTGGTCCCTTTGATAAGGGGAGTGTCTGACCAGGGAATCTTATCTTCAGGAGCAGGGTGGGGAAATGCACTTGCTGTCGGGCCATTCAAGACATTCCTGAGTAGACCAGAGGCTGTTAGTAGAACACGGAACCTTAATTTTAGGCCTTACCCCGGAGGCACAAAGTAACTACTCATAAATATTTGTTAAATGAGTGAGTGAATGAGTGTTGAAAGTGGGACTTTGGGCAAGACACTGAACATCTTAGCTGTGCTGCAGCCATTTTAAAGTCTATAAAATGGAGACTGTAGTATTTTCTGTTTATCACAGGAGGTTGTTAGTGGGAATAAAATTATTAACATATGTGGACAACATCCCCAAATGTTCAAAAGGCCTGAAAGGTCCTCCGCCGATGATCTGTCCCCTCACACCCACCTCCCTCACACTCTAGGCACACTGGGTCAGCTTCCATCAATGGCTCCAAAGCCGTCATGCGTCATTAGCAAGGGAGGCGAAGACATGATCTGTTACATGCTTTCAGAACACCCCAAATTTCATCTACAACTCAAGTGGAAACTGTCTGTTTCATGTATATCTCCGAAATATTTGGTTGGCAATAGTAAATGTTCAACAAAATAGTCAGTTTTCCAAAGGGAAAAAAAAAAAAAAGCTGAGCACAATAAATGGATATAATGGTGTGCAACTACCAAGGCACACTTAGAAATCAGAAGTTCGGCACATGATTAAAGGGCAGGGTTATTATGGCTTTTGCCTCCCCCTTCAGTTGTGGCTGCGGTTCTGTCTGCCCTGCTGAGTAGGGGGGCCTGGTCTGGGCTCGTGGGTCAGCTCACCCAAACCTTTCCACCTTCCCCGCCCAAGAGCTGGCCTTCTGCCACAGCAGCCATCAACCACCCATTGAGTAAGAGCAGCATTTTCAGCCTGAATAGATGACTACATTTTTTTTACAGTGTAAATGGAATTTGGTACAACCAGAAAAGTCTAGAAGAAACCAGTTATCCCAAATGTCATAGGTAACAGGTTACCATGAAAAATTCTTAGTTTTTTAGAGAGTTCTATACAAATTCAATAATTTTGCTGGTGGAAGAAGCTGTGGATGGCATCTGACCTCATCATTTGGCTCCTAAGATGAAGAAATATGGGCCCAGAAATGACCTGCTCAGACTTAAACCAGTAGTCAGCAACTAAGCTAGAGTGAAATTCAGGTCTCTAGGCTTATATACTTTTTCCTGCATTTTCCACAGTGTTCTTTCTTTTTCTGCATGTGCACATGTGTGTGTCTGAGAGACGGTATTGAAGACGGTAGATCCCCATACTGATATACAAGAAAATAAACAGAAGCAAAGCAACACAATCCCTTGAAGCTCCACCGATGTGAGTTAAAAATATGTATGCATGCTGATAAATATTTGCAGGTATTTTTGCCACCATGAGGGGTAAAACCTTTTCCTCAAGGGAGGTTCTTCCTCAGAAAGTGAATGTGTGGGAAAGATTTAAAACATACTAATTTTGATTATCAATTAAGCACTGACATACACTGGTTGTCTATAATTAAGCTGAATCATCTAAAATAATCTGACATTATCAGGTTCAACCCGTTCATATGTTACCCACAAGTGGAACTAGAGTACTGAGTTTCTGCCCTCAAGAAGTTTTTTCTTCTTGGAAATAAAAGTAAAAGAGCTATAAAAAGAAAACTACCAACCCCGAGCAGGAGAAGGCTGAGGCCACACGTGTGGCATTGCCGAGCAGCTGCTGTCATGAGTTTACACTGTAATGGGGCATAAACACAAATCGCTGACTCTGAACAACTGTCTCCCACTACCCCTATTAAATCACCATTTCCCGACTCTTAATGACAGGGTTGAGTCAATTCTAGTGATTTTATCTATTAAACTTCAGCCAGTCCTGTTTCCATTGCTTTCCCAGCATCATCTCAATTAATACTCCCAACATTTTTAAGAATTAGACACTATTATTGACTTTATTTTCCATTGGAAAAAGTCTGGGGTTCAGAGGAGTTGGGGCTATCCCCCTGAGGCATCTTGGCCAATGGAAAAGCACGAGGCTGAGCGCTCCCTCTGCTAAGCAAGGAGCCTGAGGCTGCGGCGGAGGCGAGCAAGGGGACTCACCCCATGAGCTGAAGGACAGGGATGGAAAACTGGAAGGAACAGACCCCAAGCGCCACGCTGAAGCCAGACCTGCAGAATCTGGCATCGGACACAAGGAAGCCTAGGAAGAAGTTCTTAAAGAAGAGGGGAAAATGGTTCTCAGGATGCCAGGCTGGGGTGGCTTGAGAAGCTGATGCAGCATCTATAGAAACTTCAGAGTCAACCAGTTTGAGAGAGCACTAAGGTGATGAATGTCCAGCTCATGATACTCTCTGTGACATAAACACTGAAATTAGTGTTTTCCAGGCCTAGGGAAGCATTTTATTTTGAAAATGTTTGTCTGGCCTCCACATAGCCAGTGCTTAACCAATAGCTAGAGGCCTTAAATAACTTTTCTACACTGTAATTTTCCCCGTAAGAACACTCCAGAGAAGTAACACACCTCACTAGACCACTCAGTCTCCCAGGCCTTCTGGTTTCCACTCCGAAGGCTGTTACCAAGGCCAGCATCACTATTAATGAGCCACCTGGCTTCACAGACCCCATGCCGAGCTGCCATTTTGACAGACCTCCCAAGGCATGCCCTTGTAGGTTAACCAAGGTCAAGGCTGATTATGACTTGCATACTCAGAGCTGTCTAACCGATCTCAAGTTCTGATATGGACACAGAAAATCCAGTGAGCCTTGAACAGGTTCAACCATATGCATATCCTGGGCATCTGCTCTGGGGCCAGGCACCAGCTGTGTTAAGTGCAAAAGCTACAAAGCTGAATAACATCTTTTCTGCCTTCGAGAAGCTCGTATCCAAGCCTGCACATGGACAACAGAATAAATAAGTACAGTAACACAAATTAAGTGCTAGAGGAGATGTAGATATTGCGAAAGAGTAATTGATTCCAGTGAGATAATAAATAAGGTCAGGGAAAGAACATGATGGAATATTTAAAGACATGTCTATAGGAACAAGTGCTTACAAAATGAAAGGTATATGAATTACCCAGGAAAGAGGGGAGAGACACACTAATATGGGAGGTTAGGCTGCATGTCTCATTTTGTACCAATTTATTCAATTCCCTGAAGTAGGAGTTTGGCAGTTCGTATTTTTAGAATGCTGAACTCACCATCTACAAAAAGTATGAGGCCACACACAAAAATACACTTCATACCAGAAAACCCCGAACAGTGAAACCTACATTGTCATCTGCTACACAGAACAAGTAACCTCACGTTACCATAGAAATCCCCACTCTTTTCTGTGGGGAAGTATTTTAAATAAAGCTGTCAGACAGTCTCAATTAAAAACAATAAACGAAAGACCAATCATGGTCCCTCTGAATTCATTAATAAAGTTCATCAATGAACTTTCCATCAGGTATTCAGAAACAAAATTTTCAGCATATGGAGGAATTTTCAATGCAATTAACGCACACTATTTCCATTTTACATTACTATCTTTGGCTGCTGGCAGTCTGAACAGAATTAAATAACTGGTTTCACAAAGTGAGGCTTCACGTGATGGTCAAGGTACCAGAAGAAATAAGCAGAGAAGAAAGCCATAGCAAATTTACTTGATATGGCCAATATTTTACACCTTTCCAGAACAAAGTTAATTAGTTTTGAGTGCCTCTGTACCACTGTCTTCATCTCTGGTGCAGAGTACTCATAACACCTGGTATATTTTTAGTAAATGTACGTTACCCTTTTCCATTTACGTTCCCCCCACGAAACTCTTTGGGTGTCCTAGTTTATGAGCTTATGGGCTAAAGTCTGGGGCTTCATGAGGGCAGGAGTTAGCTTCTCCTTCTCTCAAAGCTCACTCATTAATTAACAGATCGCCCACTCAATTTGATCAATTCAGTGCAACCAATGTCTTTCTAGGTGTCACTAGGGGAAAGTACCTGCCTGCCAGTGCAGGAGATGGACTAGACGTGGTTTCGATCGCTGGATGGGGAAGATCCCCTGGAGGATGGCATGACAACCCACTCCAGCATTCTCGCCTGGAGGATCCCATGGACAGAGGAGCCTGGCGGGCTACAGTTCACGGAGTCGCAAAGAGTCAGACACGACTGAAGTGGTGTGGTATGCACACCACTACTGCCCAGCCACTCACGCTGCACTCTCCAGCCACCCACGCTCCAGCCACCCACGCTCCAGCCACCCACGCTCCAGCCACTCACACTCCAGCCTCGATGCCACCGTGGCATTCCGCACATTCTGCATGCTCCTGTGCATCTGGCACTCGGGCTGTGAGCTACTCTGCCGAGAAGTCCCAGAAAATCCCCAATTCTTGTTCTGCCTCTACAATAAGAGACAGAAGAAACAGTAGACTTTGATGTAATTTTATGTCCCCAATCCATTTAGATGGCTTCTACAAACGATTTTGCAGTTGGGTTACACAAATGAGAAAGATCCTCACTGGAGCACTGCCGTTCGATCAGCTCTGTGAGTGGACCTGGGCAGGTGGTTTCAACAGGAAGACGATGGCAATGGAGCCAGAGCTGAAACAAAACAAAAGGCTGCCCTCTCAGCACACGTCCTGCGGCCACAGTCTCAGTGATGCGCAGATCCCTCTTTGCTGCCCCCTCACCCCGTCCTGGGGTCCTCTCCCAACCCCTCCGCAGGCTTACCCACACTCGTACACCCACAGTCCCTAACTCCCTGCTGGCCAGCGACGCTCCCATCAGACACGTGGGCCTTGAGAGAGCTGGTCTCTGACGAGAGCTGTCTCATAAGTCACTTAGCCTTCCTCCTTTGCTCCACATTAACCTTTGGCCTTTAATTTCTTCCTTTTCACTTGATTTTATGACCTGTTCTCTCAATAAAGCCGTTTGATAAGGATTTGTATGAAGGTGACTCCCTAAAAATAAATTTCAGCTTATACATGACCATGATGATTCTAGTGCGTAATGGTAGATTTAAACTATCACGCTCCTAACACATACACATAAATAAGTGAATGAAAGATAATCAAGACTAACGATTTGAAATACTGTCATATATTTCTTGTTTTGCTGAAATACTCTGCTTGTTTCTTCGCTTTGCCTTGCTTTGGTCAATGAGTAAGTGCTGAAAAAAAGGAACAAAGAATTAGTATTTGGTAAAGTTGAGAACTTAAAAATACCCCCATAGGAGAGAGAATTGTCAGGCTTGGTCTTTGTGGGGAACATGCAGGCAGCTTTTCACATGTATATGTGGGTTCTTTCTGAACTGTTTCCGGTCCCCCTGACCTTGGGCTCCCCACAATGAATAACAGCTCACAGCAGCATCCCAGGGAACGCCCATGGCTATTGTTCATCAGTGACGCACAGACAATAAACAGACAGTCCGGAACAGAATAACCAGTAGGGTGCTACTGGCGCATGCATCTCTCTGCCGGGAGAGGAGCAGCATAGTTTGGGAGAGGTCACTAAAAACCTCACAAGAACTGAAAAAAAATGCAGAAAATCTTAGCCTCTCCGAAGAGACAGGTGAATTAAGGAAGAGCAGAATCCCAGAACTAAAAGGGAGACACACTTTCCACACCCAAGGACCATGTCATGAAAATGGTGAGATAAAAATAGCCTTTAAACAAGACCTACACTGGTTAAGGTCTAAAAGCAGCCATCCATTTCCAGGTGGGTGTTGAGAAGGGAGAACTCCTGAAGACATCTAAGAAAGGCGATGCACCCATGAGGCCTTCCGTACACGGGCCACTGAGATGACATTACTGCTTACAGCAGAGCCAGGGAGTAAGAAGAGAGCCTGGGGAAGCAAAGCACGTGTGCGGGAGCCTTCAGGGTCTCCCCCACTTCCCGGGTTCTTCCTGTGTCTCCAGCCTCGGAGTAACCTAGAGTCAGTCTTCACCTCGACTTGACCCAAGTGGAAAGATACACGCTCCTCTTTCCCGCTTCACTGGGTAACTTCAGAGTTAGCCTTGATCTCTGGTTTCTGTCTCAGGTGGCCTTCCCAAGGGCCCCAAGGTTACAGCCATTTGCCACACTCGAAGCGTCCAGTGTGCCCTCTTCTCACTGGGATGCTTGCCTGCCCTCTGAGCCCATGTCTAAGGCCTCTTGTCCTGGCTCCATGCTGAGCACCTGGAGTGCAGAGACAACATCTACTCCTTCACTCCTGGTTCCCAGCACACAGAACACATGCTCAGTCCTCGGGTTCTAACCAATTCAGGTAAAATCTGTGCCCACCTCACTACTATCAAATTCTCATTACTCTCAGAATTAGTTAGTCTGCAGAGGCTGGCCCAGGAGTGAGCTTATTCTTCATGCATCTTTACATTGCTGCACGCTGGGCTCAGTCACTCAGTCATGACCAACTCTTTGTAACCCTATGGACTGTAGCCCACCAGGCTCCTCTGTCCATGGGATTCTCCAGGCAAGAACGCTGGAGTGGGTTGCTGTGCCCTTCTCCAGGGGATCTTCCCAACTCAGAGATCAAACCCATGTCTCTGGCATCTCCTGCATTGCATGCAGGTTCTTAATCTTTATGTTGGGTTAGCCAAAAACTTCGTTTGGATTTTTCTACAAATGAAAAGATAAACCTGAAAGGACTTTTTGGCTAACCCAGTATTTTATGCATGCTCACTTTAGGGAACATATTTGTATATCTACTATTTCTCCTCCTGGCAATACATTTCTGATAGAGAAATGTGTTGTCAGAAGAGAAATTATGATAGCTCATTAGCTAGCTTAGGATCCTCTGTTGTACAAAATGTGATACCTGCACTTGTGGTGACAAAATTAAAGGCGTGTGCCTCAGGGTAGGATTTATTGGAGACCACTGGGGTAGTCTAGAAGGACATTCTATCCCAAAGGGAAAGAAGACCACTCCTTTATCTCCTGACAATTGAACATCATGACCTCTGGTCTGAATTAACATCACCCCATAACACGGTACCCACGCAATGTTTGTGATTTGTGGCTCCATAAGCATGCTGGCGGTGAAAGTGTCTTGACAAGAGCCTTAAGTGACAGCAATAGATTTTTTAAAATGCCCTATGGAGACCTGAGGAGACTGCTCCTTTAACAGCCTTTCTACACAAAAGGCCCAGGAAGAACCCACATCTTTCTGGACTAGGACTATAGGAATGGCATATTTTTTTAACCTAAAAAAAAAAATGTTCTAAGTTTCTAGCCAGTCCCAATGTTCACACAGTGTCTTCTCTGTGAGAGGATTTGCTGAGCCAAGTCCTTCTATCTCTTGTATGAGGCATAAAACACATTCTTCCTGGGACACTCGGGGTTAGGAGTTAGTGTTTAACTTCGGGGCAAAACCAATCAAAGGAAATGTCTCAGAAGCACTTGCAGAGGTTTGCCATGCCTTGTCCCAGGTATCAGCCCTATGCACTCTACGTCTGTCTGTACTGATGGCTACGATGCAGGGATCCAAGCTGTGCTTACTAAATACGCAAGAGACGCTAAAGTAAATCACTCCAATACTCGTGGCTTTTCTGGGTGGCTCAACGGGGAAAGAACCCACCTGCAATGCAGGAGACACAGATTTGATCTCTGGCGCAGAAAGATCTACTAAAGAAGGAAATGGCAACCCACTCCAGGATTCTTGCCTGGAGAATCGCACGGACAGAGGAGCCTGGTGGGCTACAGTCCATGGAGTCACAAAAGAGTCAGATATGACTAGCAACTAAACAACAACAACAGTAATACTGCAATACTGTAAATGACTGGATAAAACTTCAAAATAATTGCAATCAATGGAAGAAGGATCCCAGAGGAAAAGGATAAAATACCAGAGACACGTAGAAGAGGTGAAAATGTAAGACGGTGGCTAACTAACTCAATCTCTCTTTTTTTCTCTCTCCACCCCACTTCCTGAACAGCCATCTTCACACACACACACACACACACACACACACACACACACACACACACACGACTGCAATGATTGCTAATTCCAATTAAGTTAACAAACATTTACTGAGCATCTGCTCTATGGTAAGCACTGCACCAACTGTCTACAAACAGGAAGAACAGAGTCTCTGACTCTAAGAAGCTTATAAACCCAATTCAGGAGATAGATACACAAACCAAGGGTCACAATTGAGGACCGAAGCCTGTAGCTGTGGATATTCACAGGGACCCACAAGCACGCAGGAGAGATGAGGATCAGGGAAGACTGTCCCCAGGAATTTCCTTCTATGTTAAATATTAAAGGATAAATAGGGTTTACCAAGCAGATAAAGAGGAAAGAAAGTGTCAAACATGCAGAAAGAACAATCTGGAAGTCACTGGTGAATGGAAGAGTGAGCAGCTTCTAAGAAGCATGATCCAGCCTGCAGAGTGACAGCTGAGTAAGAGGGTGGCAGGCAGTCTGGACGCCGTGACAGTTGCATTGTGTTTCCACTGAAGAGTGGATTCAGACTCTGAAAAGGTGTTAGTAGTTTAATTTTTATGCAGAAAATTCAGTTGTAAGGAAGGCTCACAGTACTGTATGTTGTAAGACATGTGTTGACTCACATTATTAGCTTAGCTGGAAACAATCTGGACGTCTAACCAAGGGCCAGGTAATTTTTTGCAGATAAAAATTAGTTCCATTGCCTTCAAAAATACCTTTGACTCTTGTCAGAGTCTTCAATCACTTATTGGTTATCACAAGACAGACTAGAGAGTGTGGGTTCAAACCTTCATGATTGGTATAAATAATATTCAAAATTAAGCCAAAGAGATCAGATTCCCAAACTGCCACCAGAAATGAAGCTGTTATCAGTATTGGAAAATATAGCGGGAATGGATAACCACCATTCTAATGATGAACATAAAAATTGTTCATTTATACTTTAGAACACTAAAAAGTATAGTAGAATAATATATACACTATATACTGCTTATTTAGCTTAAGAGCTAAAACTCTACAGATATAATTAAAACACACTCCATTTGCCTCCATACATCACTGCTTTTATATCTCATTTTCATGCATGCTTTTTTTAATATATTTACTCCATGTGAATGTCTCCAAAAATAATATAAATTGATGCTCTGTTTGTTTTAAATATTATTTAAATGATATATGTAATATGCCAAAAGCTGGCTCTCTTAAATCCTCTTTTTCCTATCAACGGTATGTCTTTTGAGATTTATTTGTGCTGATAAATATAGTTTCGCTTTATTATTTCACATCTATATGTATTCTACAGTATAAGTACACTGTACTATGTTGATCCATTTTTCCAGAAATGGACTTTTTAGATGTTCCCACTTTCTTGCAACCAGAAGCAACACTGTAATTAACTTTCATGCACTTTTAGGAGAGTTTTCTCCAATAATGCTAAGCGACAGTGCATTTTCAATTCTTCTTTACTAAAGATATTATTGAACTGTTGTCCAAAGTTGCTGAAACAATTGATACCCTCCCCAGTAGTGCACGAGTGCCTTCTCACTTCACAGCCTCAAAATCACTTGGTTAGTGCCAAATTTAATTTTTGCCAAGCTGATAGTTGTGAAATGGTTCTTGCAATTTTAATTTGTTTTCCTGATTACCTTGGATTACGGTGATATTGAATGGTTTGCCTTGGAAATGAACAGAGATCATTCCGTTGTTTTTGAGATTGCATCCAAGTACTGCATTTCAGACTCTTCTGTTGACCATGATGGCTACTCCATTTCTTCTAAGGGACTCCTGCCCACAGTAGTAGATATAATGGTCATCTGAGTTAAATACACCCATTCCAGTCCATTTTAGTTCACTGATTCCTAGAATGTCGAAGTTCACTCTTGCTATCTCCTGTTTGACCACTTCCAATTTGCCTTGATTCATGGACCTGACATTCCTATACAATATTGCTCTCTACAGCATCAGACCTTGCTTCTATCACCAGTCACATCCACAGCTGGGTACTGTTTTTGCTTTGGCTCCATCCCTTCATGCTTTCTGGAGTTATTTCTCTATTGATCTCCAGTAGCATACTGGGCACCTACTGACCTGGGGAGTTCCTCTTTCAGTATCCTATCATTTTGCCTTTTCATACTGTTCATGGGGTTCTCAAGGCAAGAATACTGGAATGCTTTGCCATTCCCTTCTCCAGTGGACCACATTGTGTCAGACCTGTCCACCGTGACCCGCCCGTCTTGGGTGGCCCCACAGAGCATGGCTTGGTTTCATTGAGTTAACAAGGCTGTGGTCCTAGTGTGATCAGATTGGCTAGTTTTCTGTGATTATGGCTTCAGTGTCTGCCCTCTGATGCCCTCTCACAACACCTACCATCTTATTTATTTAACTTCTATGCAGAGTACATCATGAGAAACACTGGACTGGAAGAAGCACAAGCTGGAATCAAGATTGCCAGGAGAAATATCAATAAGCTCAGATATGCAGATGACACCACCCTTATGGCAGAAAGTGAAGAGGAACTCAAAAGCCTCTTGATGAAAGTGGAGGAGAGTGAAAGAGTTGGCTTAAAGCTCAACATTCAGAAAACAAAGATCATGGCATTTGGTACCATCACTTCATGGGAAATAGATGGAGAAACAGTGGAAAC
This sequence comes from Nanger dama, assembly GCA_917880005.1. NCBI lineage: Eukaryota > Metazoa > Chordata > Mammalia > Artiodactyla > Bovidae > Nanger > Nanger dama. The sequence continues at coordinate 1,950,326 of CAKJTW010000107.1, forward strand.
TGTCAGACTTGATTTTGGGGGCTCCAAAATCACTGCAGATGGTGACTGCAGCCAGGAAATTAAAAGACACTTACTTCTTGGAAGGAAAGTTATGACCAGCCTAGATAGCATATTGAAAAGCAGAGACATTACTTTGCCAACAAAGTTCCATCTAGTCAAGGCTATGGTTTTTCCAGTGGTCATGTATGGATGTGAGAGTTGGACTGTAAAGAAAGCTGAGCACCGAAAAAATTGATGCTTTTGAACTGTGGTGTTGGAGAAGACTCTTGAGAGTCCCTTGGACTGCAAGGAGATCCAACCAGTCCATTCTGAAGGAGATCAGCCCTGGTGTTCTTTGGAAGGAATGATGTAAAGCTGAAACTCCAGTACTTTGGCCACTTCATCCAAAAGTTGACTCATTGGAAAAGATTCTGATGCTGAGAGGGATTGGGGGCAGGAGGAGAAGGGGAGACGACAGAGGATGAGATGGCTGGATGGCATCACTGACTCAATGGATGTGAGTCTGAGTGAACTCCGGGAGTTGGTGATGGACAGGGAAGCCTGGTGTTCTCTGATTCATGGGGTTACAAAGAGTCGGACATGACTGAGTGACTGAACTGAACTGAACTAAGTATCTCTTCATGTTCACTGACCATTGGCTTATTCTTCTGTAAGATGCTTGAGCAAGACATTTGACATTTTTTCCATTGGACTATGATTATGTAGTTTTTTTACATGTTGATACTAATCCTTCATCAAAAATCTTACAGAAAATAAATTATTATCATGTATGAATTTTAAGACCTTTAAAGGTCTTAAACTTGCTCATATCTTTTAACCCAATGATTACACTTAATTACTTAAAAGTAACGAATTAATAAAAGTATATTTAAAGATTTAGCCTTTAAAGATGCTCACCAAAACACTGTAGTAACAAAACTTACATGCAATATATTTAAGTAATAACCATAAAAATCTAAAATTCTTATAAAACAAAAAGGAATTGGCATATCCATAAAATAGGCTACGATCCAGACATTAAAACTGACATTTTTAAAAGAATATTTAAAGTGTAGAATAATGTTAAAATTAAATGGGAGAAGCAGGTTGCAAAAATTCTCAAGTAAAAATATGTGATCAGTGCACTGTCTTCTTTTTCCAAAATTTCTATAAAGGATATAGTTATAAGGATATAACTTATAAAGGATATTTCTATAAAGGATATATAATCAAATAGTTTCTTGAAGTTATGCATATAAATATAATGGAGAGATTCTTTCAAAATTGAATGATCAGGAGAAAAATTAATCTGAGACAATTTTGAAAAGCACCAGATTGCAAAGAGCATTGGAAACTACAAATAAGACCAGTGTATACATGTATGTAAGACTTCTGTTCCTAAGGCCAGATATTTCATCCAAACCCACTGGAACTGATCACTCTTGGATTACTGCTGTCTCACCTAATGGAAAATAATAACCCGAGACGTTCTGTGGGTTCCACGTACAGAGGGCTGAGTGTTTCCCAAAAGCTTTACAATCTAAGTAAGACAGATGACACAATTAAGACAAACAGACAAAGGATGAAAAAGGCAATTTGTACCCCAGTCATGAAGTGGGCATATGGTTTCTATGTCTATGCTTACATTTGAGGACAGTTTAAGGAGAGCCAAGCCAGATTTAAGTAGAAAATACAGCTAGAACTGGCTTTTGAGGCTTTTAGAGGCACACTTCAGGCAGCTGATGCTAGAAGTCAACAACACAGGATGAAAAGGCTGACTGTAAAACACCTTGACCGGAAATCAGATGGTGTGAACTGCCGACGTGACTATCTTTAGTTTATGAAACATTTGCTTATAGTTACCTGGATTTTGAAAGCATCAAAGTCAAATATGGAAAGAAAGAGAGAGTACATCCTTCAGGGTTAGATTCAAATTGGCCTTGGGCATGTTTCTCAACCTCTTTAGACTCAATTTACTCATCATAAGAAAGAGGTAACAACACAGTATTAGCCATTCATGGCTACTGGACCTTTAGAAACAATGAGAATAAGTATCATAGGCAGCATGTTGGAGGCACTCAAAAAGGAGAATATATGCATCCCAGGAATATAGTGGTTTCTTCTGTAAACGGAATTGGAACATCACTGGATAATATATCCTGGATATTTAACTGCCACACTATGTAAACTAAGGGCTTTCCTGGTGGCTTAGAGGGTAAAGAATCTGCCTGCAATGCAGGAGACCTGGGTTCGATTCCAGGGTCAGGAAGATCGCCTTGAGGAGGGCATGGCAACCCACTGCAGTATTCTTGCCTGGAGAATCCCCATGGACAGAGGAGCCTGGTGGGCCACAGTCCATGGGGTCACCAAGAGTCAGACACAGCTGAGCAGCTAAGCACAGCACAGCACAGCATGTAAACTAAATAAAACTCTAAAAGCTTTGATTAAAAGCTCACCACCAACACTGTTTGGCTTCAAGCTTTACTTTTTCTATTTAGAGTATATTTATTTTTCACCTTAAATGATCACAAGGCAGGACAATTATTTAAGATACTTTATAAAAGGAGTCACCCACGGTCATAGGCAAATCCTAGCTCCCCTGGTTTCTTGTTCATGTAAAATATACAATTAATATTTTAATCTAGCTCCTAAAATAGTATTCAACCATTTCTCCTTTGTTTTGCCGAGAAGAGACAGATGGTGAATCAGCTTATAAATCAGCCCCCAAAATTCTTGAAGGCAAATAAGTGCTTTATAAATCAAGGTTTTAAAAAGGTCTCGTTTTTATAACAGTTATTACTTTGAAGCAATCTTTCCCTAATTATCTTCATAAACATTAAACAGGGCTAATTTATGAGTTCCTGAACAATTTGGGGGTTTTGAATGAAACAATCAAGATCCCACATGCCCGCCTTTTCTCTTTTAATCATCTCTAACATATACAATGACCTTGATCAGCCTTATGGTTCGTTAAGCTATGGCCCTAATAGACAGTGAAACCATGCTGAGAAATTATTATTCAGCATTAAAAGTCAACACATTTGAAGATGACTTTGGGATGATGAGACACCTTGGTAGCCTGGGTATGGCCTCAAATCCAAGAAAAGAAATGACCAGGAAAGAAACATGATGTATAAAGATTGACACAGGCCTCTAAATCTAACCCACACTCTCCACATGCTCTTTGCCTCTGCTGATCTTATCTCTATCTCTCAAAGGGAAAAGTGGGGGAATTTTGCTGTACTTCTCTTCTGAATATATTGAGAACTGGTACCTTATAGACGCTATAAGAAATAGTGTATAGGACAGGAAAACTTTCTCAGGCTTCCGTGATCTTTATAAACCATCAGGACTTTGCTGGTGATCCCGTGGCTAAGACTCGGAGCTCCAAGGCAGGCGTCTGGGTCAGGGAACTCAGTCCCACATGCTGCAGCTAAGGACCCCAAGTGCCACAGCTAAGACCCAGTGCCGCCAAATAAATACTATAAAGCACCAAGGAAGGCCAGCCGTATTTTAACCTGCTGCATTTTATTTTGAGAAAACATGTACCTCTTTCTAATTCAAGAAGAGAAAGTCAAATTTCCATAAAAGGCATGTGGCAGGGAGAGTGCTTCATACAGTCACCCCTCTGCTAGTGCAGGGCTACAATCTCTGATTTATCCGCAATTCTAAAATCCCGAAACGTTTAAAAACTCTTTTAAACTGCCAAACGTTAGCAAACCAGAAATCATTTCATGATGAAACACAACCTGGTCCAATGTGAGGCTGAGTCAGCCCACCAATGTCATTCTCTGAATTTTTGCTGTGGAAATATTCAAGTATTTGATTACAAGCTACTATCCTGCATCCAGCTGAAGACGTTATGTAAACATTACAGTAAATGCCCCCTCTTGTTGCCTTTCAAAAATTACGGGAAATTTTGAATTCTGAAACACACCTGGCTGGCCCCATGGCTTTGGATATGGGGTAATGGACCTGTGTTACCAGCTGTATTTTTCTTTCTTCTGAAAGGGAAGAAGGAAGTTAATGCTGCAGCCCTAGGGTTGGAGAAACACTGAAACCTCCGCAAACGTTCAAAACTAGTGATGCACTTGCCTCCACCTTAGAGGGCACGTGGTCAGGTCACCCTCAACAACATTCATCATCAAGTCTGAGGTTCAGCCGGGGCACAGGATGCAGGCACAGTCTGGAAGAACTGACAGTGGGCGACAGAGCGACAAAAGGACCAAACCTGTGACTGCCAAGCCCTGGACACACGCAGACGTGATTAACCAAATGATATAGAGGCCAGGGTAAGGGCACGGAGGATTGATGAGCAAAGTCATCATGGGTTGGCTTCTTTACACAGAAGAGAAATTGAAGCTGAGGTCATGACTCTTCTCATTAACCCAAGGAAGGGAAGGATTAATAGAAAAAGCAAGACAATAACCACAGAGTCCCCAAGGTGTGTGTGAGTCTCTATGCATTCATTCACAGAAGAGAAGAGGAGAGTCATGATACAGGTCAAAAGACATTATGAAGGGACACAGCTGTGGCGACACGCCCATGCCGAGTGGATGGTGTGATGGAGACAAGATGAGGACTGCTGAGTGCACGAGTGATAGGCTTGAATCATGTTTTCAGAACCTAGAGATAAGATCTAATGACACAACATCCAGGAATGATTTCTCTCTTATTTATACATAAGTATATTTCATTTTATTGCATGTTTTACTAATTGGGGTTTTCCGGCAACCTTGCTTTGTCAGATGGTGTATTTGAGAAATAAAGGATTTTTAAATGTATTTGTATTTATTTCTTTGACTGTGCAAGGTCTTAGCTGTGGCACACAGGATCTTCAGGCTTTAGCTGCACCATGCAAACTCTGAGTTGTGGCATGTGGGGTCTATTTCCCTGACCAGGGATTGAACGCAGGCCCCCTGCCTTGGGAGCATGGAGTCTCAGCCACTGCATGACCAGGGAAGTCCCAGAAATAGAGTATGGTTTAGCTGAGATGTGTATATTGTTTCTTAGACATAGCGTTGCACACTCCATAGACTATGCGTGTGTGTGCTCAGTTGCTCAGTCATGTCTGACTCTTTGTGACCCTGCACACTGTAGCCCGCCAGTCTCCTCTGGATTCTCTAGACAAGAATACTGGAGTGCCATGCCCTCCTGCAGGGGATCTTCCCGACCCAGGAAGCGAGCCCATGTCTCCTGCATTGCAGGTAGGTCCTTTACCCACTCAGTCACCTGGGAAGCCCTTAATAGACTATAGCATAGTAAAAGCGCAAGTTTCATATGCACTGGGACATCAAAAAAATTGTGAGTCCCTTTACGGCCGCATTTTTGTTTCATCACAGTGTTCTGAACCTGCAGCATCTCTGAGGTGTGCCTGCAGACCCCTCGATGTTAGGTTTCTGGTTGCTCGCTGTCCACTTTGTGCACCCACCCTCTGGTTTACCTGTACAACTGAAGACAGTCATCACCCTCTATGTCTACTTGCGTAATACTCTGTAATTTAGTACGTGCTTCCAAAAAATGATTTTTTGAGACAATGATATTCCAAGCACAAGTATTATTACCCTTAAAAATGAAACCAAAGTAAAGACAGTTAGAGTTCAAATCACAGTTATCACTCCTACCTCAGATAAGTTAATTCAGCTCTTAAAGCCTTCCTCATCTGGAAGATGAGGACAATAATACCTCTTGTACAGAACAGTTAGCAGGCTTCAGCGAGGCGACGCACATGAAAGTGATTTCCAGCATTCACTAACACTAAAGCCCTACAACTGGTGCCTGTATCTGTGGCAACTACACGTGTGACTTTCTTCATGTTTTACTCTTGGGAATCATCCCCAGTCCTTTTTCTTTTCTTCGCCAAGCCACAATTTAGTTTTGAAGAGAGCTTTAAAACAAAGCCAAAATCAGTACTAGGAAGACTCAATTCAATTTTCACTTCAAAAATAATTCTGATAATTACACTGGCTTAATATGAACTTTCTGGCATAAAGCAAAGCGTAGTCTAGCAAGACAACATTTAAAATGCAGTTCAATTAGCTTGCAATTAGTAGTTTTCACACATACAGGAAAAAGTAAATTGATTTAGCACCTTTCTTCTGTCCAGAGTAATACTGAAGATTCTTTCCCCTTGCCGTTATTGTACCCTGGCTGCAAATATTAGGTACCCCTAACTGCGTATCACATAAATCAAATAAATGCTTCCTCCTCCCACCCCTCCCCCATAATCGTGTCTGCAGCTGCCCAGTGTGTTTTTCAATGGCCATCCACGGGAACTCATTAAGAAAGCCTTATGTACAGTAAATTAAAATGCGAGGGCTATGATCTGCAGACAAAAAGATGACAAAGCTTATCAAACGTGTGCTTTGGCCTTCTCATTAGCCCTCAGGGTTTAAATGGCATTGTCTTCTCAAACAGGTCCCAGCGCATTACTATTTCTTATGAGGAGAGTGAAGTCAGGCAAGCTTTATGTGCTACAGATATTTCAACATTCCTAAGAAATTAAACAGAAATTGGAGTCTGAGATTAAGGCATGGAATAGTCTGAGAAATATTTAGACATGCTTATTTGCTTATTCAGGGCTTCACTGAATGGCTCAGCGGTAAAACATCTTCCTGCAACACAGGAGCCATGGGAAATGCAGTTTCAATCCCTGGGCCGGGAAGACCTCCTGGAGGAGGGCATGGCAACCCACTCCAGTGTTCTTGCCTGGAGAATCCCATGGACAGAGGGGCCAAGAGTCAGAGACAACTTAGTGACTAGACAACATATAAACTTGTATACATTTGTTAGGCACCTTTTAAGTGCTGGCACAAATGTTTGCTCTTCTGTGAAGCTTCCCCAAATACCTTAGAAAAATACAGCTCTCACACTGCAGAGCTTCAGAAGCACATCACATCACCCTCTGTCCTCACCCCCACCCAGCCCCACTGGCGGAGGTCTCTCCATAGCACAGGGGACTTGTAGGTCTGGGCGCTCAGTTGGCACAGTTCTCAGCAGACACCAGTGTGTGCTTGTGAAAGGGAAAAATAAAGGGCATAAAAGAAGCCAAATGGACAATAGGTTTAGTTGCAGGAAATTGTATTTCTTTCTGAGACAAAACAGAGCATAAGGTGTTAGGGGTTTTGCTGGCCAGGGAATAAAACAAGCAATCTTCTAACCTAATACATCTTATTGGAAATTCAGTTTCTAAAACAATTCTTCCTACTTCCAGCTTTATTGAGGTACAACTGGAATAAGATAAATGTAGATTTAAGGTATACAACCTGATGATTGGACATACTTATATTGTGAAATAATTACCACAATAGGGTTACTTAACAAATCCCTCACCTCACATAGTTCTGTTTTTTGTGCTTGTATGTACGTGTGATTGGTTCACCAGTTGGTTAACTGACTGGTTCAGGATTGAGAAAGGAATACGACAGGGCGGTCTGCTGTCACCCTGTTTGTTTAACCTACATGCTGAACACATCATGAGAAATGCTGGGCTGCATGAGTTACAACCTGGAATCAAGACAGTTGGGAGAAACATCAACAACCTCAGAAACACGGATATCATCATTCTAATGGCAGAAAGTGAAGAGGAGCTAAAGAGTCTCTTATGAGAGTGAAGGGGGAGAGTGAAAGAGCTGGCTTAAGACTAAATATTAAAAAAAAAAAACTAAGATCATGGCATCTGGCCCCATTACTTCATGGCAAATAGAAGGGAAAATGGTGTAAGTAGTGACAGATTTCCTCTAATTGGGCTCCAAAATAACTGTGGATGGTGACTGCAGTCATGAAATCAAAAGACAATTGCTTCTTGGCAGGAAAATTATGACAAACCTAGACAGTGTGTTGAAAAGCAGAGACATTACTTTGTATAAGTACTTTGTACAAGTATAGTATGAAATACATAAAGAAGTATATATATATATATATATAAAGTTATATAAAGTACATAAAGTATAGTCAAGTCAAAGTATAGTCAAGGCTATGGTCTTCCCAGTGGTTATGCATGTTTATGAGAGCTGAACTGTAAAGAAGGCAGGATGCCAAAGAACTGATGCCTTTGAACTGTGGTGTTAGCAAAGACTCCTGAGAGTCCCTTGGACAGCAAGGAGATCAATCCATTCAATCTTATGGGAAATCAACTCTGAATACTCATTGGAATGACTGATGCTAAAGCTGAAACTCCAGTATTTTGGTTGATATGGACAGCTGACTTTCTGAAAAAGTCCCTAATGCCAGGAAAAATTGAGGGCAGGAGAAGAGAACATTAGAGGATGAGAAGGCTGGATGGAATCACTGATACAATGGATATGAACTTGAGCAATATTTGGGAAATGGTGAGGGACAGGGAGCTCTGGTGTGCTGAGTCCATGGGATCACAAAGAGTTGGACATGACTGGGCAACTGAACAACAACATGTATGTGTGTATACACATACACACACACACACACACAACTTTGAAAAAGCTAGCTTAAAACTTAACATTTAGAAAACTTAGATCATGGCATCCGGTCCCATCACTTCATGGCAAATAGAAGGGGAAACAATAGAAACAGTGACAGACTTTATTTTGGGGGGCTCCAAAATCACTATAGATGGTGACTGCAGCCATGAAATTAAAAGATGCTTACTCTTTGGAAGAAAAGCTATGACACCCCTACACAGTACATTAAAAGCACAGACATTACTTTGCTGACAAAGGTCCGTCTAGTCAAAGCTATGGTTTTCCTGGTAGTCATGTATGGACGTGAGAGTTGGACCATAAAGAAGGCTGAGCACCGTAGAACTGATGCTTTTATACTGTGATGCTGGAGAAGACTCCCCAACTGTCCCTTGGACGGCAAGGAGATCCAACCAGTCAATCCTAAAGGAAACCAACCCTGAATATCCATCAGAAAGACTAATGCTGAAGCTGAAACTCCAATACTTTGGTCAATTGATGCAAAGAGCTGACTCATTAGAAAAGACCCTGATGCTGGAAAAGATTGAAGGCAGGAGGAGAAGGGGATGACAGAGGATGAAATGGTTAGATGGCATCAGTGACTCAATGGACCTGAATTTGTGCAAGCTCTGCAAGATGGTGAAGGACAGGGAAGCCTGGCATGCTGCAGTCCATGGGGTCACAGAGTCTTTCATGACTGAGCGATCACTGAACAATGACGATGCAAGTGGATGCGTAGTTAGAGCTTTTAAGATTATCTTAGTGATTTTCAAGGACACCTCACAGTATTGTTAACTACAATCAGGATGGTGACCCCCTCTTACCCTAGCCCAACGCTTGCCTGTATCTGGAGACGTATGTTATTGTTGGGGCCTGCCAGGTGCTTACTGTTGTTGCTGTTCAGTTGCTCAGTCGTGTCCGACTCTTTGCAACCCCAGGAAATGCAGCACACAAGGCTTCCCTGTCCTTCATGATTGCCCAGAGTCACTCACACTCATGTCCATTGAGTCAGTCACGCCATCCATCTGGTTCTCTGTCATTTCCTTCTCCTCCTACCTTCAATCTTTCCCAGCATCAGGGTCTTCTATGTTTTCTTTGCCCATCATTCTTTGCCTGTTGCTGACAGACACTTAAGTCGTTTCTACATCTTGGTTATAAAACACAATTCTTAATGAAAAGCGTTCACAAAGAAGAGTTAGCCACTGCAGCATCAGGACGTTCAAGCTCGAAAGCCAATTAATAATTTAGATTTGGAACTCTCCAGCATGAACAAAGGAAGTATTCTGGGTAACACAGGCACAAAGCATCCTAGATTTTCTCTGAGAATAAAAAGGGGAGGAGGCTGCACTTCTCGGAACTTCTCGACATGGTCCTCCACACTCCCCTGGGTTCTCTCTTCCCCTTGCTGTTTGTTTATCTGCTTTGCCTTCCTCTGCCATTTCTAAACATAAAAGGATGATGAATCTGCCTTAATATCCCAGATAAAATCTTAAAGCTAAGGTGTTGAAAAAGAAAATGTCTACAATGTAAAAATACTCATGGAATTGGGAGTATGGGATTCTTGTCCTAAGGCTCTCAGTGGATACACCTTAGAGTTTCCCTAAATCCTAAACCTTTTTGGACAGACTGATACCCTCAGTCCCAAAGGGAGCATATCAAGTGGCTTCTTGTTTCTGTTCTCAGCCGGGTCACCAGTATGCACTCCTGAGCACTGAGGATTAGTTATGTCAGAATGCTTAATGAGCTCCAAGTAGATACAAGAAATACCAGTGAACAATTAAGTCACATTCCTTGTCCTTGTGGAGTTTCTGGACAAGGTACATGAAAAAGTACCCACCACACTGTTATGAGGAGCAGGGGCCGACAGAGAATGAGACAGTTGGATGGCATCACCTACTCAATGGACATGAGTTTGAGCAAACTCCTGGAGACAGTGAAGGACAGGGAAGCCCGGCGTGCTGCAGGCCACAGGGTGCCAAGAGTTGGACACGACTTGGTGACTGAAGAACAACAAGGCTGTGATAATTGCCATGATGGGAGCTGTGGGCGCACCAAGAGGAGGGCGCCTGTGTCTCAGAGGAGGCGACCTTCCACCGCAGGGCTCCCTTACCTCGACTTCTGACCTGAACCTTCAAAGGCCTCGCTCTTCTGGCCTGTGCCTCAGACTCCAGGCCCCTCTCTAAAAAACCACCTTCTGTTTCCCCTTAGAGCTAGCTCTTCACCCACAGCGCCCCTGCTTGGGGTCCCCTCCCTACCCGCTCATCCCCTCCTCAGGCCTTGATCTGGGTGCCAGGCCCCCTTTTCCCACGTGGCTGTTCCCAGCTCTGCTCCAAAAGACAGTCTGCATCCTCACAACCCCTGTTCTTTTTCATATCACAATGCTTGGTTTTTTAAAACAGTGCTTTGCATTTTGTAAAAACAAATTATGAATGTGTTTACTCTAATTTTTATAAATGCGTTTACTCTAATTTTTATAAATGTGTTTACTCTGACTTTATAAATGTGTTTACTCTGATTTTGCCTATCATTACTTCCAGACCATTAACTCTATGGACGTGAGGACTACACTCCGATTTGGTTACTATCTCACAACCAGGCCCACTGGAGAGGGAGGAAACAGTGGTAGCCAGGCCAGCACCAGGGAGGCTCCTATGTCTGTGCTCTTATCTTCTAGGAAGATGCAAAGGACCCTCCAAGGGACCAGGATTAGGGTGAGACCAGCAAGGGACCTGTCCCAGTTATGAAACTTAAGTGGGCGCCCAAAAAGCCACCATAATCTAGACAGACACTGTCCTAAGACAGCGTTTTGAATGATAAAGTATCAAAATTTGAAATAAAGACAAGATCAGTATTACTGATTGCTCCTTCAACAACAAGTTGCAGTATGGTGAGGCAAGGCATAGCTCTTGAGACATTTTTCTGGTCCTTACAGCTCAGGACAAAAAGAATCTGCTATTTGGTTTCTGGGTGACTTCACAGTGTATCTGCAGAGCAGTGGCGATGGCTTCTCAGGAGGGGCCTTCCCTCCGTTATTCACAGAGAAACATGAAGTTTCCCATAATGTAACCAGGGGTGTGTGCATGCTAGGGTGCTTCAGCTGTGTCTGACTCTTGCAACCCCATGGACTGTAGCCCACCAGGCTCCTCTGTCCATGGAATTCCTCAGGCAAGAATACTGGAGTGGGCTGCCATGCCCTCCTATAGGTGATCTGCCCCACTCAGGGATCAAATCCATGTCTCCTGTGTCTCCTGTGTTGTCAAGCGAGTTCTTCACCACTAGCGTCACCCAGGGAGCCCTATGTACCTATAATACAATGCTTTACCTTTACAACATCCATAACACGTATCTAGTGAGAGGGGAAATAGTGGGTGCACGTGTCCTGTGTGTGAATGAGCGTGTTTCCGAAGTGTAAAGGTCACTGCCTCGAAGTGTGATTGATTCTACATTTCAACTATTTGTCTCACTAGCAATGGTTCTTTGGACCAGTAGCAAGCACGCTCTGTATCATGGGACCCTAAACACAGATAGATATACTTTCTAATACTGTTTTCAGACAGTTGTCAATTTCATGAGTGCTCTCTTGCCTGCTAAAAGATCACTGTTAAAAAGTCATAGCCAAACCCACAAACACTCCCAGTAAGGCAGCAGCACTCCCAACCCATTCATTTGTGTGATTCTGACAGCTGCATAGTTAGTACAGCCCTGCCGCCTGCCTGTGGGTCAGTCGGACCCGTGCTGAACACGGCAGTGAACAGATCAGTGCTGTGATTCAGCAGAGACCTGATTTCCCAAATGGCACCTCCCTTTGAAACACATCACTCATTCACTAGAAAATAAAAACACATCAACAAGTTGCCAGGGAACAAACAAGAGCTTAATTATCTATTCTCTCTTTAATGTGTGGATTCAATATTTGCGCTTCCATTTCTCGAACCTCTGAAAGAGATTCAAAATCCATTTCCCACGACTCACTTTACAGAGCACTGCTAAAATTAAGCTGTGCCCAAATATCCAAGACAGGCATCACTGGAGGCAAAACGACAAAGAACAGCTGCTTTCCAAAGTTGGCTGCTAAGTAGGTCTCTGGCAGCAATAAACCCTGGGCTAAAGACAAAACAAAGCAAAACATATTTTCTCTTTGTCTTGCACTACCGTAGCTCTTCTTGTTTAGTATCATACTTTGAAGGAGCTCCAGGCTTGCAGATCAGGCATGCAAAGTTCAAGATCAACTAGCATTTGAAGCAACGTCAGAAACACATCCCCACACCAGCCAGCTTCCCGTTCCTGATCCTCTGGACCCCCAGGGAAATGCGGGTTTGATGTTTGGCCAGAGAAATGCATGGTGACATCACACCAGTGTTGGCTGTTCCCCCAGTTGAGCAAGTGAGGCACTCGCTCTCCCCTCAGATGAGCAGGAAGGCAAAGAGACCCCATCTGCTTGAATTTGAAAAGGTTTGACCAGAATGATCCATGTAGTATTTTCGGTTCATTCCACCATCAAACACTTCCAAACTCGTCCTCTATTCCAGGAGCAGACAAGGAAGTTAGAGAGCATTTTCAAGAACAGGAGGAGCTTATTCAATGGAAGCTGACAATAGCCCAGAAGACGGCCATGCATGGTGTCCTGTGGCGGACTCTGAAGACGACTCAGGCTCGGCACGCTGAGGTTTCCCCAAGCTGCAGAGCCAGCCAGGGGAGGAGCCAGACCCCCAAAGCCCCCCGCATGTTCCCTCATTCAATGCCCCTTGCCTCCTCAGCACTGCGGGAGCAGCTGTCAGGACCAACTGGAAGATCCCATGGGCGAGGGGGTGCTCAGAAGCCTCCACCTACGTGAAGCGGTTTCTGAAGCCGCAGGCTCCGCTGGCCGAGCACGCACCCTGCGGTGCAATCACGCTCCAGCCACTACCCAATTCAGGAGTCTGTCCTCGCCCGGCTGCGCTCTAACAGGTCCGTGCCCTGCTCCGGAACAGATGAAGCCCCACCCCCAGCAGACTCCGGCACAGAGGGTCACAGGACTGGAACAGAGGACGGTCTGCACATCAAGGTTGTCAACCAATGTCATCTTAATATGGGGATCTGTAACCAACTGTCTCAACACTTTATGATAAATAGTTGCAAATGCTGCTTCAATTCACATGGAGCGAGCAGCCATCAATGGCCTGTGCTTGGCCCCCAGAAGGCAGGCGCAATGCTGGTTGATGAATTTTGCTGAATGAAAGCAACGGGCTAAAGGCTGATGGAATCACAATGCAAGGACGCCTGTGTCCTCCTCGAGCTGGGCTCAGCTGTCCGACAACCTGCTCAGAGCCCAGACTGTGCAAAGCGGCGCTGCCGCTTGTCAGTTCCCCTGGCGGGACATCACACCATATAAAAGCCCAACATGGAAGACACCCCTGGGAGGCCAATGAAAATGATCTTTCAAAGGACAGTCACAGTGGCCCGCACCACTTAGGGTGAGGGACACAGACGAAAAGTCTCTCTGCTGTGGCTGGGAAGGACAAGAGAAAAGGCGGGGGGGTGCAGAGGCAGTACTGAATTTCTCAATTTTCATGGCAAAATACAGAAAACAAGTTTGACCTCACTCATACAAACTTTCTTCCCTACTGAGTAAGTGGTGTAAAAAAAAATACATTACTGATTCTGGAAACAAAAAAAATATATATTCCTTAAGAAGAAATCAGACAAATGAACTTATTTACAAATCAGGAACAGACTCACAGACTTAGTTGCTGAGGAGAAGGAATAGTTAGGGAGTTTGGGATGGACAGGTACATACTGCTAGTATTTAAAATGGATAACCAATGAGGACCTACTGGAACTTGCACATGGAACTCTGCTCAGTGCTATGTGGCAGCCTGGATGAGAGATGAGTTTGGGGGAGAAAGGATACATGTCTATGTATTGCTGAGTCCCTTTGAGGTGCACTTAAAATTATCACAACCTTGTTATTCAACTATTTGTTGCTGTTTAATCGCTAAGTTGTGTCTGACTCTTTTGCAACCGCATGGACTGTAGTCTGCCAGGCTCCTCTGTCCATGGGATTCTCCAGGCAAGAATACTGGAGTTGGTTGCCACTTCCTTCTCCAGGGGATCTTCCTGAATCCAGGCATCGAACCCATGTATCCTGCGTTGGCAGGTGGATTCTTTAGGGAAGCTCATTAATTGGCTATACTACAATCCAGAATCAAAGTTTAATTTTTTTTTTTTTAAATAAAGAAAATGATTCCACAGAAAAGGCAACTATAGAAACCTACATAGTCAGGGACAAAGTGTACAAGTAAATGTCAGAACCTGGAAAGAGCAAGGGAAATGCTGCTTCTAAATATAGATTAATGGGCATCGTGGCATTTATTATTTATCAGTTAAGCCCTGTACGGTTCTACCCACAGCTTCAAATCCCTACGGCAAAAATACAATGAAATTCCATTAGTTAGAACAACTGAGCTGGAATAACACAGTCTGATTATAGCACTGTTTACCATGGAGAAGATTGGAAACCACCTAACAAGAGGCGGTGTTTGGGGGAAAACTGGGGATTTCCTTCTGGTCATAAGTAAGAGGCTTTGCAGGAGGAGGTGATGCTTTTTCTCTTACCTGTCTCTGTGAGAGGTAGGTACACTGCTGGCTTAATTCTGACCCAATGCTCTAATATAATGTTTCAGTTTATTCATTATAATGTTGTTTAATCACTAAGTCATGACTGACTCTTTTGTGACCTGATGAACTGATGGACTGTAGTCTGCCCTCTGTCTATGGGACTTTCCAGGCAAGAATACTGGAGTGGGTTGCCATTTCCTGCTCCAGGGGATCTTCCCACCCCAGGTATCAAACCTGTGTCTTGCATTGGCAGGCAGATTCTTTACCACTGAGCCACCTGGGAAGCCCTATTTTAATGTCTATTAAGCAGAGTGCTATTCTGGGAGATCAGCCTAATTTGGATGACGTCTCTTTAAAAATATATTTAAAAAATTGTATCTGGCTGCACTGAGTCTTGGCTGCAGGAGCACATGTCAGCTCTCAGCTGACCAGGCAGGATCCGGTTCCCTGACCAGTGACCGAAGCTGGGCCTCCTGCATTGGGAGTAAAGAGTCTTAACTACTGGACCCCCAGGGAAGCCCTCTAAATGAGGTCCTTTTAATGATTTTTTTTTTTTTTAAGGCAAGGACATTGATATCCGTCTATCAGCCATTCTCTCCCACTTCTCTGGGCAAGCAAGTTGGGCAGGCTCCTCACTGCAAAGGAACTCACATATAGCTACCAGAAGCTCCGAGGAGTGGTTACGACCACACACCTTCATGGCTAGCTTCTCAAAGCTCACAAGTCGCAGCCATACCAGGCCATCTGTGTGGTATTCCCATATGAAATGCTCTTACATTTCCGCTTGACCTTTTGTATTTATATATTGTATTTATCACCTACAGTGTCTACTTCAAGGATGTTTCCCAGATGCCCCCACTCACACAGCTTTCGGACCTTCTCTGACAGCTTGGGGCACAGGGCCACAGCCTCAAAGAGACACGAGTTCCATCAATGGGCAACACAGAGAAAGTCTGTGCTGCTAACAGAAGTTCTTCCTAGTCCTTATCTGCAGGGTCTCCGGTTTAGCTTGCCTTGCCTGTTGTCTGTATTATATCCTTTTCTGCCCTCATTCTTAGATTTGCTTCCTGGAACAGGCTTGCTCTTCTTCCTCCTCTGTCCAGGAAGTGGGGACAGTTCCACCTTAGCCCTCACCTCCTAGCTGCAGACCGTGACCATCCTCAGTGCTTTACTCTGAGACCAAGCCTGGAAAGAGCTGCATCCTCTTTAGGCATAGGATGGTTTCATCAAGTGCTATTTGCCAAGACACACACACATAAAAAGCACCAAATGCTCAGAGGTGGAGGTTGACCGAATGAATTGCCGTGCACCCATACAACAGAATAGTACGTAGTCATTAAGAAAGTATGAAGTCATTTATTATTGAGAAACATTTATTAAGATAAAAATTTACCCACGAATGATAAAGACAGGTTGTAAACAAGATGCATAGTATAATTCCATTTTTAGAAAATTTATATATGCACACAGCAAGACAAAGATATGAAGAGCTATACATCAAAGTACTGAGTGAGTGAGTGAGTGAAGTTGCTCAGTCATGTCTGACTCTTTGTGACCCCGTGGACTGTAGCCCACCAGGCTCCTCCATCTGTGGGGTTCTCCAGGCAAAAATACTGGAGTGGGTTGCCATTTCATTCTCCAAGGGATCTGCCCGACCCAGGGATCAAACCCAGGTCTCCCACATTGCAGGCAGATGCTTTACCCTCTGAGCCACCAGGGAAGCCCCATCACACTTATCTCTGAGTAGTGTGATCATGGATTTCAATTTCCCCCATCACTTTGTTCACTTTGCTTATTATTTTTACAATTTGTTTACTATCTGCACTTATGGCTTCTACAATAAGAAAAAAATAAAAGTTTTTGTGTTGTTGTTTGGCTTTAACAGTCATTAGAGGAGGGAATGATAAGGAGATGAAAAAGTTGGAAATTACTGTTTTTATTTACAAATTATACCACATATGTGGTAATGAATCATAACTTACTTATTCTTTCATATGCTAGGTTTGCATCCCAGAGAATCTATAATTTTCACAAGTAATAATGATATAATTTACTCAGGAGTAATAATAATTACTATTTACCAAGAGAAAGGTACTACTTTGGGTGCTTGATATGTTCTACTTAATTAATACTTACAGAGACCCTATGAAGTAGATATTTTTATTTCTACACTTTTTAGATGAAGGAACCAAGTGCTGGAGAAATTTTCCCAGGGCCACTCAGTGAAGAAGTAGTAGAGGCAAGAGTCCAGTTCAAGTCTTACAACATCGCAGGACTGAAAGAGTACAATCTCATCTGTGATTCGCAGAGCCCAAGTGGACCTTCCTGGTCATTCATCAGTCGCTCAGGCGTGTCCAACTCTTTGCAACCCCACGGGACTGTGGCTCACTAGGCTCCTCTGTCCATAGGATTCCCCAGGCAAGAATACTGGAGTGGATTGCCATTCCCTTCTCCAAAAGAACCTAACAAATTCCAACGAAGGCTGAACTTTAAGAACCTCTCTGCACAGGAGTAGCCAAAGTTATCTCAAAAACACTTGTATCTGTTCTGGTATTTTAAATTGGACCTTTTCCTTATGGCTTTCATTCTGCTTCTGTTTCTTTGGAGAGTCCCTGATGTGGTTAAATTGAGGAAAACTAGTATTTTTTCATTTAAAAACTGATCTTTAAGTCTATTACTCCTTTATTACTGTATATGTTACCATTTCCCTCCAAACTTGTCAGTACCACTCCAGACAGTGTTTACTTCTTTGGTCCGGAGCTGAACCCAGCCTGGGCAGAGCTGGGAACCCACTTGCCAATGCAGGAAGTGTGAGTTTGATCCCTGGGTTCAGAAGATGCCCTGGAGAAGGGAATGGAAACCCACTCCAGTATTCTTGCCTGGAGAATCACATGGACAGAGAAGCCTGGTGGGCTACAGTCCATGGGGTCACAAAAGAGTCAGGCACAACTTAGGGACTAAACAACAACACAGCCCAAGGGTCCAAACCACACAAGAACACACAAAGCCTTGTTTCCCCATCTATAATACACTTCTATCTTATCTGTGTATGTGTTTGTAAAGTTAGTCGTTTGGTAGTGCCAACTCTTTGTGACCCCATGGACTATAACTCACCAGGCTCCTTTTTCCATGGAATTCTCCATTCAAGAATATTAGTGTGGGTTAC
The DNA here is from genome assembly GCA_917880005.1 of Nanger dama. Taxonomy (NCBI): domain Eukaryota; kingdom Metazoa; phylum Chordata; class Mammalia; order Artiodactyla; family Bovidae; genus Nanger; species Nanger dama. Next base: position 1,968,503 of record CAKJTW010000107.1, read on the forward strand.
CATTCCTTTCTCCAGAGGATCTTCCCGACCAGGGATAGAACCCAGGTCTCCCGCACTGCGGGCAGATTCTTTACCATCTGAGCTACCAGGGAAGCCTCTGTATTACCTCTACTTATTTATAAACAGCTGAACATTATATTCTTCAAGAAGCTTTTTTGTGTTGCTAATTTAGAACAGGCATTGATATGTATTTGCTAAATAATAATAAAAGTTAGCACTTATTGAGTATTTGTTGGGACAGGAGTTTGTGTTCTATAATGCTGGCTCAGGTATCCGTCCATCATGCAAGGAAAGCAGTTTCCAGATCCCAAACTAAGGAATGGAGTCAGACTTTAGATCCTAGCTCCATTCAGGTCCTCTCACTCAAGAATTCATATTTTGTACCACCAGTCAGTTAACAGAATTTGTGCTGAATAGTAGCCCCAATGAAAAACACCACAGTCACAAAATGAAATTCTTTCCACCCAAACTCACGCCATATTCCCAAGCGGGCAGAAGCAAACTGTCAATGTTTCCCTCAATTTGATTTCCCAGATCACTGCCTACAGGAAGCCATGCTTCAGTCTGGAAAACATCAGCCCATGAATTAACAACATAATTACCGCATGATATCAGCCAACACTGCACAGTAGTGAACAGGTGTCCTGGCAGAGTAAGATTAATGAAGTGGCTGCAGCAGGAGCTTGTCAGAGCCACAATTTCTGGTAACAGAGAGAGCCATCATGTTGAAATTGCAGGGTCTGGATAGACTAAAAGTAGACTCAGAGAATTATCTTGACTCTCCCAGCCTAAGATCACACTACTCCCTGATTTTTAGAAAAGAAATGTTGTAACCGTCACATTTACAGAAAGGAAGAAAGTATTTTAACATCCCAGTGACAAAGATATTCAGAGATGTTCCCTGAAGCACAGTCTCATGCAGTAGTTGGTCTACAGCCATCCTACCATGACTACACAAACTCAGCTTCCATTCAGATCCTGGAAGGTTGTGAATTCTTCCATGAAGAGCACACAGGGATCCTGTGTTCTGTAACAGCGTGGGTTCCAGCACTGAACAAAACTCACAGTGGTGGAAGATCAGTCAAAATTTCCTAACCTGACTAAGCCTTAGTTTTCTTATCTAGACGATGAGGCAATTAATAGAATTATAACAATTAAAAGAGATAATGAATATTAATAGGGCTTGGCCCATGGAAAACACAAAGAAAAGTTGTCTATGACTATTATCAGCTATTTTCTAATAAATACCTGTAAACATACTTGCTTAAATTATACTGCATTTGAAATTTTTCTAGCCCTCAAAGACCAGAACAATGTTCCAGCAAAATACCTTTCTTTAAAATCACACATCCAACTGTCTGTCAGGCTTCCAACACACTCAAGGGCCTACCCTAAGTAAAATTAAATGTTATCCTGACAAGGTTAAACGAGGTTTATAGATGTCTTCCTGTTGATTTTCATTAACTCATGAAGATTTACCCAATCATGCTCCCTCTCCGTTGGGAAAACTTGATACTGGAACTGAATGCAGCTGAAACAATCAGAGAAACAGAAAATGTGTGCCTACAGGTCTCTTATCAACTGATTCGCATTCCAGATGAGTTGACAGAAGTCAAGGAGAACTGGTCACACAGAACTCCTGGAAACAAGCTCAGGGAAGGCTTTCCACTGAGGCCGTCTTGGAAAGGACCTGCACCATCCAGAATAGTGGCCACTGGCCACATGCAGCTACTGAGTTGTTGATATGGAGCTGTCTGAACTACAGAATGTTTAAGTGCAAAATACATGCTGGATGTTGAAGACTGAGTAGGAAAAAATGGTAAAAATGTAAGGTATCTTTAAGAAGATATTTTAATATAACTTTTACATTTTTAATATTAATATACCTAGTAGGTTAATAGGAGAAGGCAATGGCACCCCAATCCAGTACTCTTGCCTGGAAAATCCCGTGGATGGAGGAGCCTGGTAGGCTACAGCCCACAGGGATGCTAAGAGTTGGACATGACTGAGCGACTTCCCTTTCACTTTTCACTTTCATGCATTGGAGAAGGAAATGGCAACCCACTCCAGTGTTCTTGCCTGGAGAATCCCAGGGACGGGGAAGCCTGGTGGGCTGCCGTCTATGGAGTTGCACAGAGTTGGACACGACTGAAGCGACTTAGTAGCAGTAGGTTAGTAAGTGAAGTGAAACTGTTAGTCATTCAATCATCTCTGACTCTTTTGACCCCATAAACTGTAGTCCACCAGGCTCCTCTGTCCATGGAATTCTCCAGACAAGAATTCTGGAGTGGGTTGCCATTTCCTTTCCCAGGAGGTCTTCCCAACCCAGAGACTGAACCCAGGTCTCCTGAGTTGCAGGCAGATTCTTGCTGTCTGAGTCAGCAAGGAAGCCCAGTAGGTTACTAGAATCTATTCCTAAAATTATTTTCACCTGACTTTTTTTCCCCCATTTAACTAGAAAGCTGAAAATCACATAGTGTGGTTGTCTGTTAGATCTATTGTCTATCTATTGGGTAGTGCCGATTCAGACCATGAGGTTCACAGTCATACATGGTGTACAACATTTTGTTTTCCTTAAATGGAAGATCGTTTATCAGACAGTTAATATGTGTTACAGTGAAACAAAATTGGGATAGACAATAAAATAATACCTTGGACAAGAATCCCCATCAATAAACGTTAGCTATTTATGTGTAATTCTTATGGTGAATAAGCAAAAGTGAGTTGAATAAGTTGAAAAGTAAAAGTGTAAGCTGAAATAAGAAAAAGTTCTTTAGTCCAAAATTTCTCTCTGAGCCACTGCTCTACTTTATATGAAATTTGATACTCAAGAAATACGGCTAGTGTTTTTCAGACTCATTTGATCACATGTCATTTTTATCCTTTTTTTTTTTCTTTTTGAGGGCCTTAAAGGACCTTTTTTTTTTTTAATGTTTTGGGAAATGATTCTAGTCTTTATCTGGACAAAAATGATGAATCTTCCATCTAGAACCAGAGAATGTGAAATTTGATTAGCACAATTAAAAAATTCAAAGAAAGTGGAAACGACATTTTGCCTGGCCTAACGTACGCAGTACACTGTGGTACATAATAAATAATTAATTTATAGCATTTGTTTTTATTAGTGAACAGGATGAAAAGCAGCATTTGAGCAATAATTTGTCTTACTCTGACTGATTCACTGAGCCCAGGCTCTAAGGAGATCTTTTGATTAATTTCTTAGCATTCACATCTTCTCATAGCTGATTCACTCTGGGTGAGAAGACAGCTAATGAGTGGTAGTTGGTAGAGATCAGCAATAAAACAAGGACATCAATTCAGGGTTACCACAGTGGATGTTTATAGGGAAGCTATCACCTGCCTGCGTTAGTTATTTCCATCAGGAGCTAACACGTGCTCGTCTCCCTTGGCATTAACTGAGTCACAGTGTGCAGGCCATTACGGCACTGCCCCTGTGGGTACTTGTGCCCGTCATAGTACTGCAGCAACCTTTACCTGCTTTTTAGAAAACCTCTTCTCTGCTGTAGTCTTTTTTTTAACTACCTAAACAACAGTGCTTTATTGGTAAAAGGTTAGTTTCAATGGACACAAAATTGCTGTGTAAAATCAGTTTTCAAAATACATTTTTATAGTTAAAGTTTTATCTCTTAGTAAAAGAACGATTATCTATTGGCAAAGGTATTTAGATTGGGGCAGCAAAACAAAAGGGGATTTGAAATTGTAGGCCCCCCACACTCACGCATCCATTAGGTGGCAGCTGGCACTGAGTAGACTATACTGGGCTTACTATGTCTACCGCTTTCAAGTACTGCCACCCCACCCCTTTTTAAACAACAGCTTTTACTAGCACAGTTGATAAATGCCAAAGTAAACCAAATAACTGGTCCTACATGGAGGTACCCTAAGTTCATGGAACACTTCTTGGTTAAAACTGTACACTGCACCTAAACCTATAGCTCTTGACCGCTCGCAATCAGGCAGCACTACAAGGGCAGTCGGGAGAACACCAGACGGCCTTCTGCAGTGCACCTGGCCAGCTGCCACCATCTCCCTTCCTTCCTGGGCGGCCTCAGCCCTGGAGTTCAGCACTTCTCCACATCAGCCCCCATGCTCTAGTGGGATGAGAACGCTGAGCCAGCACCCACCCCCTCCAATCTCCTTCCATGTGTCACTTCTGGGGACCGATCAACCCCAGGGCAAGGAAACCAGCCAGTGCGGTGCCAGCCATCAGCCAGCCCACAGAGCAAGTCTGAAAGAACCTTCACTCTCAAGCCACCTGTGGACAAGTCTGTGTAACATGTAAGGAAGGAAACCACGGCAGCTAAAAATGGAGGGGACAGGCCACACACTGCTATCTGCCTGAAAACCACTCAGGGCGGGATCAGTCCAAGTGAAGCCAAACCAGGAGTTTAAAAAATGACCTCAGAATTCGAAGACTTTTTAAAAAAACTCACCCCAAAAGCCTGTTCGTGAAAAAGCTATTTAAGTGTAAACATGTACCTAAACAGATTTCTTTTCATTTGGTAAACAGATAATGTGCAGATGAATTAACAGTATGGAGTTATAGAAGCAAAACTGGTTTTAGGTGCTGTACTCAGACAAAAGCAAGGCAGGGAAGCAGGTGCCATGGCTTGGTGAGAAATGGCCTCGTACCCAGGCGGCTCATCCTTCTGTGTTCATGTCTCTACTGCTCAGGAACATTCTTGGAAATCTGAATGTTCTGGAAGTAAATCATGATTAGCCAGTTAGGCCAATCAAACCAAATTCACCTACTAACTATACGTGCTGACTGGTCCATGGGATTCTAGCGTTAGTGGTTACTTAAAATAGAAGAAGAAGGAAAATGGACAGTTCACCTCACAAAATATCAAGTATCATATCACAAGGAAATGTAAATGTTAAGGTACTTCCTACAAAATAACACATCAAAAGTTAAAAAAAGAAAAATTCTCAGGCACAGGCACTGTGAAATGTGGACAGGCACCCGTCCAACAGGCTTGCAAACATGCAGCTGCCCTGCAGCTACAGCTGCCCATTCATCGGGGTGATCATCTCTTGCATGTGGTGGAATTCAGCTTCCTTTTCAAGCAAAATCTGGTCTTTATTCATGTCCTCATTTTCCACCTTTCTGCCACCTCTCCTGAGCCTCTCTGATCAGAAGTTCTCATAGTGAAGGTCCTGGGTCACCTATTGAAGATCCTGCACATGAGTGATGAGCATCGTCCTCAGCTTCATTCATTCTCCACCTCCAGGATGTCCCAAGGGTAGAGGCGGCCTCTGACCTTTTTGCCTTTGGCTTCAGTCAGCTGATTGGATCCAACCACAGAGAAAGGGATGCTGGTCTTGAAAAGTCTAGTCTGTTCTTTAAAATCTTCATCTTCACCAGACTCTGCATCACGTAGACAACAGATTCTGATGTCATGCTCCTCGATTTCATCCAGAACCCTTTTCTGCAGGTGCTCCTGCTCCTTCAGTGTGCACATGTGGCCTTTCTCAACGACAGGCAGAGTGCTCTCCTTGCTGTGTCTTGCCTTCACAAACACAACATCCAACTGCTGACATCTGTGTCTGAAGGGGGAAATGAAGTAAAAGCAGCAGTGCACCCTGTTACCGACGATGCGCCTCTGCTCAGACCACTCTCATCCTGCAGGCGCTGTTCAAACTGCCATCGATGCAGGAGATGACTGTTTTAAAGCAGTCCCTGCAGCTGATGGTGTGCCCGAAGCCCGGTGTGTCCAGCATGGTCAGACGCAGATTGACCCCTCGCTCTTCAGTTTCAACAGTCGAAGCCTTAATTTGAAGAGTTTTTGCAATTTTCTCTGCAGCTCCAGGTAAGACTCTTTCTGGGTAGAGGTCAGTCAGCAAGATGAGGTTTATGAGCATCGATTTTACAAGACCCAATTCGCTGACCACCACTAGTGTGAATTCAAAACCTTTTTTCACTGATTTTTAATGAATTTGATTTGGGAAGATTTGCAAATCCAACATATCCAGGAGTTTCTGGATTTATAAATGGTGTTGGTTGTTCCTTAGACATCTTTAGCAAAGTTTCGTCAATCCCGGACTCACCAGAGAACTAAGACCGACTGACTGTGCGCAGTGCACCCACCCAGCGCCCAGGACTTTCACTGATCTCTCTCGGCCTCTTGGCAGAGATTCCCAGGGAGCTTCCCAGGTGGCGCCAGTGGGAAAGAACCTGCCTGCCAATGCAGGAGACATGAGACGAGGGTTATCCTTGGGTTGGGAGTTTCCCCCAGAGACAGAAATGGCAACCCACTCCACTGTTTTTGCCAGAAAATCCCATGGACAGAGGAACCTGGTGAGCTACAGTGCCTGGGGCAGAGTGAGCCGGATAGCCTGAGTGACTAAGCAGTAGGGGCACAGACTACTAGACCCCTGGTCATTTCCTGGAAGCTGTGTATATCACTGTACAATCTGTATTCTTACAGCTAGAAGGATAGCCTACCGACAGATACTATCACTTGCATACTTTTTGACATCAGTTCCAACACTGTGAAATAAAGACCAGAATCAGTCTAGAGGAGGCACACACCCTTTACAAACGCTCAGCCACAGAGAGTATGTACAGATAGAACCCTAATGTGCATCAGCTGAGACCACATCTACAGTCTGCCTAGACAGAAAGTAAAAGTGAAGTGGCTCAGTCATGTTCGACTCTTTGCAACACCGTGGACTACAGCCCACCAGGCTCCTCTGTCCATGGGATTCGCCAGGCAAGAATACTGGAGTGGGTTGCCATTTCCTTCTCCAAGGGATCTTCCTGACCCAGGGATTGAACTCGGGTCTCCTACATTGCAAGCAGACGCTTTCACGTCTGAGCCACCAGGGAAGACCCGGAGAGACAGAATCACATCCTAATGGACTGTTCTCCTTCCCCTCTCTCATCTATCCATCAGCCTAACTATATACATTTAAAGACAATTGCTGAGAAAACAGTGCTATAAAGAGTCAGAGTTGTTCGGAGAAATGTTTAAAAAGACATATGTTCAAAATATTCCTTGCCCATTTTTCAGGCGGGAACTTGTGACCAATTCATACTAGGCACTTTCACAGCTTAGGAAAAGAAAATACACATAAACAATTACTGGGGTCTCAAAGTTGGTTTGTTTGTGTTTTTTTTTTGCAAAATTTAATGTAGCCTCCAACTAATTTTTTCCTCCCCTATAAAGAAGTTATTTTTTAAATTCTCACCTCTGTTCATTAATTTGGTTGCCAATCATTCACATCCCTCTATTTCACATGATGGATGCTACCAAGAAAAATAAAAGGAAAATGCATTATTAAATTTCAGAGAAGTATCAACATGCATGTGATAAGGAACATCCAAATACCGCCACGCTCACATAACTAATGCTCACTTCCCCTCATTCAAAAGGACTGCTTCTTGCCTCCTTTAATGTCTTTCATAAATTTGTTCTCCAGGGACTGCTGGCTGCTGTTAATTACACATATCAACTCCCGCTATGCCAGAGGAAACTTAATTATTCTAATTTTCAAGGTCATAGAAATATCCAAAGGTGCCAGTTTGGCAGTCCAAAGAATATCTGAGCTCAAGGGAATCAGAAGCAGGACTTGCCGCGGAAGGCTGGTTACACCCTTATCCACAGAGCAGTGCAGGAGGTTTGCTAGCTTCCCAACCTGAATTAAATTGTTCAGGACGAGCTCCCCCCCAAGAGACCGGCCAATGACCCTGGCCATAAACAGGAAACATTTCTTTGCAACATGTGGGGAGGGCAGTTTTTCTTTCTAGGGTCCTTCAAAAATGCAACTTCTTTCATACAGGCAAGAGTTTACCTTTGCAAAACCACTTAAACCTTCTTGCTTAACCACTGAGGTTTTGGCCATGAAGACAGAAAAGAGAGAAAGAAAGGAAATGCTCTGCAGAATTTCAAATAAAAGCTGTTCTACAGTTTCTGGGAAAAAGTAACTCCAGAGTAAATTTCCAGAAACTGACCAGCAAGAATCAGAATCCTGTTTTAAATCGTCCTGATTTCTTGAGGAATCCTTAACTGGAAGCCCAAGATTATTGGATTTTCAATATTGTAATTAAAAGATGAGTTTCTAAACAATGCACATCTATCTGGATAATAATACTTCAAGGGAACATAACATAAAACATGAACACACTTTAAGTTTAGGAAAGGATATTTTAAGCTCCTTTACTAAGAGGGAGGCACTAGTGGTAAAGAACCTGCCTGCCAGTGCAAGAGACAGAAGAGACCTGGGGTCAATTTCTGGGTCAGGTGACCCCCTGGAGGAGGGCATGGCCACCCGCTCCACTGTTCTTGCCTGGAGAATCCCATGGACAGTGGAGCCTGGTGGGCTGCAGTCCTTGGGACTGCAAAGAGTTGGACACGTCTGAAGCAACTTAGCTCACATCAAGTAAGCACAATTCTGGGATTTCACGGCTTCTGGAATATAACTTCTTATTCACTGGAAGTAGATTTTAAATTCCCATGTTGAGCTCTGCTTATAAGATTTACCTTTTTCCTCCTATTTTCCAAGTCTTGCTGCTGCTAATTGCTTCCAGCCCTGCGTGGTTCATAAAGCCTTTCAGTACCCAGAGACTGTGATACTATGTTTCCTCTAGGGCCTTTATCTAGCTCATTCATAAAGATCTTCCAGGAAGCTTCCTAGTGGAAATTGCACCCATAAATCCCTCCACCATCACCCACCCCTCCCCACAAAGCCCCAAGGAAGCTGAGCTCTGAACATGAACACAATTTGAGAGCAAGTTCTCACCCCTGCAGGATATTGTGTAAGCTGTCCTTAAAGAAGATGCCATTGAGCTATCTAATGCCAAAAGTTTAAAAAATGCAATTCAAAATGTAAATAGTAAGCACCATGATAATCACATGGGAAAGAAGGGAATTTAAAACAACAACAAAACGTTTCAAAACATTTACTGGGTCCTCAGCTGGCCTGTCAAAGCTGAGAACACCAGGTCAGGTAGGAGGGAAACAGATGATTGTCACAGTCCGTTGGTGCTAGGGCAGCAGTCCTCTCTGGCTAAGGAGCTGGTATTGCTGGGCAAGAGGTGGCATAGGGAAGGAAAAAAAAGTGAAACTGTTAGTTGCTCAGTTGTGTCTGACTCTTACAGGAGCCTGTAACCCACCAGGCTCCTCTGTCTGTGGAATTTACCGGGTAAGAATACTGGAGTGGGTAGCCATTCTCTTCTCCAGGGCATCTTCCCAACCCAGGGATGGAACCTGGGTCTCCTGAACTGCAGACAGAGTCTTTACTGTCTGGCCGCTAGTGAAGCCCGCGGGGAAGAAAGCTGATGATCTGTGGTCTAAAAGCAAACTTTTCAGATGTGGGCTTTGGCGTACCAGATCAGTCAGTTTGGAGGGAAAAAAAGTCTAGTGGCCAGAATTTCATGAGAAGAAAGTGACCCATATTATGGAAGATAAGCCCACTAGAACTTTCAATGGAGGGTTAACAACAAAAGCAGAGGTAGCAAAATTAAAGGAGAAAAGACCGACCTATTCTTCTTGGACAGTTTATATAAAATTATGCTTTGGATTCTAAAGGATGAATGACCTTTTACAGCTCTTTCCTATGTCAAGATTCCCGTTTTTCCATGTGGAGAAAATCTCTGACTCAGCCTAAGGTAGGAGAGTGAAAGGAGTATTGTATTGGAGTTTCAGCTCCACTGCTAAGGAGCGGTTGAAGCCCTTTGCAAGTTACCAAGTTTCTCTGTGCCTCGGTTTTGTCATCTGAACGTTACCCTACACTGTTTTTACGGGGACATATTTTCCTAAAACACGCTTCTATGGCGTCTCTCCAACACTTAACTCATTCCATTCATCTCCAGTTTGAGTGACCCGTGGTTAAAGCACACTGGGGAAAAACTGGACACACTCCATTCAGCTCTACACCCTTCCTCCTGAAACTGAGCGGTCCACAGAGAGGCCCAGTGCAGCTGCCCCTCCCAGGCCTGGGACACCGCTGGGGTTGGGGACCAGGTGAAGAAGCTTCCACTGCATTTGGGACCGGAATGTGCAAGTCCTGATTCTGGGGATCATTCTTTGAAAGCTCGTTTGGCTCTGATAGTAACCTACATCAGCCACCTTAGCATCTCTACAATGAACATGATATCCTGGCCTCCATCTTTGCTCTTTTATTTCCCAAACTGTTCAGAATTCAGGCTGAGAGGGGCAATGCTCTTTCGTGGTCTCTCTCGGGCATCCCCACCAATCTGCAGGCTAACGATCAGGTTGGTGTGAGGAGTAAATGAGGAGGCATCTGAAACCACCTACCACAAAGTCCCATTCAGAGTCAGATTTCACAAGTTGGCTGGATCAGAATCCTTCATCCTCTTGCTGAACTGTTCACCTCCATGCCAACAGGCCAGCCAGCCATAAGGATCTCCAGACTCAGCACTAGGCTGGCACCTGCCTAGCCACATGCTGCCCTTGGGAACCATCCGGGTAGCAAAATCTGACCTTTGTAGTATATCTTAGAGCAAGAGCACAGACACAGACACACACACACACACACACAAACAGAATTCAGAGATCAGTGGCCCTAAATTGAGTTTTAAAGTGAAAGTGTTAGTCACTCAGTCATGTCCGACTCTTTGTGACCCCGTTGACTGTAGCCCACCAGGCTCCAGGTCCATGGAATTCTCCAGGCAAGAATACTCCAGAGAATTTACTGATCCAGGGATCAAACTCGGGTCTCCCACATTGCAGGCAGATTCTTTACCATCTAAGCCACCAGGGAAGCCTACAAAGTGGGCTTAGTGACAAGTCAAATCCCAGAGACTGAATGAAAAGAGCTGGGAAGGAGGAAGTGTGGAAGCACAGCCCTGTTTCCGCAGCGCGCTCTCAGCAGGCCACACGGACAATAAATTAAGGGCGGGGAGGGAGCCCAGCCCCACCAAACACTCCAGCTGTGGTTGAAGGAATCTATCATGGAGAATGAGAAAAGAAATTGGAATCCCGAGCAAACACATCTGCTAAAAACGAATTCATGTTCTAATCTCAGAAATGTGTGGAAGCGTAATTCCTGTTCGGCCTGCAATTATGTTCTGTACTGCCCAGGTCTATCAGAGTGCAGACTTTACATCTTAATGATTAGTTAGAAAGATGAACCATTCTTAATATAAAAACTAACTGCCTCCATGACTTTAATTTAATAACAGAACAGGCTCAGGGCTTATCATTCATAATGCTATATATTTTCCTGCCCCTAGAAAACAAGAAACCTTCAAGAGTCACCTCTTAAGTGGAAAGGTGCATAAATCCAGGTGCAATCATGGAAAAAAAGAGGGGAAGGAAAACTTGGCAAGAGCAAAACTGACCATTCAGCTCCCCACAGGTAGGTAGATTACAAAAGCTAACATTTACTGAATGCTTGCTTTTTCCAAGCACTTTCATAAATTAATTTTCACAACAAACTTTGAAGGTAGGTGCTATTTTTACCCCCACTTCACAATTAAGGGAATCGACCACAGTAAAGAAAAAAGACTTGCTCAAGGTCATATAACTAGTATGCAGCTGAGACCAGCAGCCAAACCCAGGCCATCTGGCCCTGGAATGAGTTTGTTCAGCCACCCACAAGTCCTCCCCCGGCTCTAGAATGAGCCTTTAAAGCTCCAAGCAGATGTGGACCTCATTCTGGATCCTGCCTGCCTCTCAGCGTTTACAAGATCAGCCAGCCTCCACCCTCTGTAAAGGCACCAGCGCTCTAGGCAGGCCTGTCTTCCCCTCCCACTGCTCAAGAGATTAGCCTTGGGTGAAAGGAGCCATTCTGATTCTTTTCTTTCCACTCCTCCTTCCAGAAATGCTTCCACACCCCTGACTATAGCTCCTGGCTCATAGTGGATGGCCATGCTTATATGAAGACACTTGCCCTGGCAACGCACACAGGGAAACCTTGCCCAGATTCAGCAAAAGAAGTGTGTTGTCTATTTCCAAATAAGACCAGGGAAACTTCACTCTTTGCTTTGTCCTCCTGCTGCTGCTACTGCTAAGTCGCTTCAGGCGTGTCCGACTCTGTGCGACCCCATAGACGGCAGCCCACCAGGCTCCCCCCGTCCCTGGGATTCTCCAGGCAAGAACACTGGAGTGGGGGTGCCATTTCCTTCTCCACCTTGTCCTCCTAGGACTATATAAAAGTGTTACCTTGCTCTGTGCAACTACTCTATGTCAGACTGGCTTCAAAGGAATTTTGTTATAATATTGTTTAGCTGTTACCGGGCATTTAGTGGGCCAAGCTGGGACATCTGGAAGAACCCCACCTTAATTTTGTCATTCAATCACCACCTGGGTGCAAGTAAATATTGTCCTCACTTTACAGAAAAGAAAACCAATTTGAGGGAGTTCAAAGGCTTCCCCAAAGTGACTCAGGAGTGAAAAACAGAAAAAGAGTGTTACTCCAAGTCAGCCCGACTCTGAAATATGTGCTCTAAGCTACCAATATAAATATATACATAAATTACTTTATATATATATATATATGTGTATGTGTGTGTGTGTATATATATATATATGTATGTATGTATGTATGTATGTATTAGACTTCCCTGGTGGCTCAGATGGTAAAGCATCTGTCTGCAATGTGGGAGACCTGGGTTTGATCCCTGGGTCAGAAAGATCCCCTGGAGAAGAAAATGGCAACCCACTCCAGTACTTTGCCTGGAAAATCCCATGGATGGAGGAGCCTGGTAGGCTACAGTCCATGGGGTTGCAAAGAGTCAAACACGACTGAGCGACTTCACTTTTATATATAAATATTTATTTTGTGTGTATGGAGTTTCTAGCTAGAGAATACGCGAATAACAATTATTTGGCTACATGCAATAAACATTTATTTGCTATAAATTTCTTCTGCAATATGTCAACCTGTGTAAATTTTGAGATGGATTTTAAAGAGGATAGTCAATTTCACCTATGGCTGATTCGTGTCAATGTATGGCAAAACAAATACAGTATTGTAATTAAAAAAATAAATAAATTTAATAAAAAAAGTTTACAATCTCAGTGATTTTAAAAGATAGGAGGTGCTGAAAATGTGAAGACACAAGATTGCAAATCCAGATGCATCACCCAAGGACTATTTTCTGATACCTACTTTGATGACTACCTGGAACTATTCAAAACTACACAAAGTATCTTTACATAAGTGAAAAACTGAACATATAAAAAAATATGCTCCATTTGCAATGATTAAAAAAAACATCAGCAGGTTGAAGTCTAATAGATAGTAGGCAAGACAAACATAGTTTTCATATTAGGATGGGATTATGAATATAGCTTATGGACATATGAATATCTTTATAATTTAATACATAAGAAGAAATATTGTAAAAACACATTATATTCAAGAAAATCATGGTGTATTAGTTTTTCTAAGTGAAAATAAGAGAACTGTGCAAGGCACCCCTTACTCTAAAAGTATGTATTGTGTAATTTCTGGTCTTTGACTGGGAAGCATGTTTGAAATATGATACTGGTTGGGAAATGTAAACTTCAAAATCAGTTAAAATTTAATATAAAAGAGAGTAAAAGAGACTGAAAAGGGGCTCACGGAGAAGTCGATGGGTAAGCTTAGGGGCAGTAGAGGGTATAACTGTTAAGAGTGTACATAGGCTCCAGAGCTGAATTGCCTCCACCACTTCCCAGCTGTAGGACTTAGGGTGATTGAGCTAATGTCTCTCTTCTAGCCTCAATGACCTCATCTGTAAAATGGGTATAGCAGCACATCACACAGGTTGTTTTGAGATGATGAACATAAGCATTTATCATTCAAGACACATGTCAGTTATTATTTTGACGCTGACTTTCACTTGCCATAGACTTTTTCTTTTTTTCTTCCAACCTGATCTTGTTTGGCTGGGGAGCAATAGCTTTGTGTCAATGAAATGTTGCATGCATATATGACTATACATAACAGGTAAATTTCCCAAAGAGGTTGATTAGGATATTCATAAGGAGGGATGATTAGCAAACAAATCGATTAGAAGTTCAATTTATACTTCAATTGTGAAAGACATAATTTGTTAGCATCAGACCTTTGCCCTAACAGCAGGTTTGAGAAAGAGAAAATACTGATTAACCTCAGGTCATTACCACAAAATACCAAACCACAAAATTCCACTCAGGTATGATCTAAATCAAATCCCTTACAATTATACAGTGGAAGTGACAAATAGATTCAATGGATTTGATCTGATAGAGTATCTGATGAACTATGGATGAAGGTTCGTGACATTATACAAGAGGCAGTGCTCAAGACCATCTCCAAGAAAAAAGAAATGCAAAAAGGCAAAATGGTTGTCTGAGGAGGCCTTACAAATAGCTGAGAAAAGAAGAGAAGTAAAAGGCAAAGGAGAAAAGGAAAGATATACCCATTTGAATGCAGAGTTCCAAAGAATAGCAAGGAGAGGTAAGAAAGCCTTCCTCAATGATCAGTGCAAAGAAATAGAGGGAAACAATAGAATGGGAAAGACTAGAGATCTCTTCAAGAAAATTAGAAATACCAGTGGAACATCTCATGCAAAGATGGGCACAGTAAAGGACAGAAATAGTATGGACCTAACAGAAGCAGAAGATATTAAGAAGAGGTGGCAAGAATACACAATAGAACTATACAAAAAGATCTTCATGACCCAGATATCCACAATGGTGTGATCAGTCACCTAGAGCCAGACATCCTGGATTGTGAAGTCAAGTGGGCCTTAGGAAGCATCACTCCCAATGTCCTTAACACTTTCATCTTTGAACTATCTAATGATGGAAAAGAACATGGGGAAACAATCACAGATCAGAAACCTGAATAGGTTCCTTTGGTGGTGGAATATTGTGTACCTTTTCCTTGCTAAAGGCAATACATATGTAATACATATATACATAGACAGATGTCCTGTGCTGTGCTGAGTCGCTCAGCTGTGTCCAGCTCTTTGTGACCCAATGGACTGTAGCACACCAGGTTCCTCTGTCGATGGGGATTCTCCAGGCCAGAATACTGGAGTGGGTTGCTATTCCCTCCTCCAGGGGATCTTTCCAACCCAGGAATCAAACCTGGGTCTCTTGCATTGACGGCAGATTCTCTCCCAGCTCAGCTACCAGGGAAGCTCATACATACACACATACCTGGGAATAAATATTCAGCCATTCTTATCTAAAATATCATCAGAATCACTCACAGACATTCTTAAACACAAACTCCTGCCCCGTCTCCTAGAACTCCCAGATTCATAAATCAAGATTTCTGTGAATCTCTATTTTTACACAGATATTCAAATGATTGGAAGGATCAGCCACATTGGACCATTACTGGATCCTGTGGGATGCCTTCCTTTACTCTGAGCAACAAGCTCCATAATCCAGACCCTGGATGTAAGATTTGTTATCCCTCCTGAAAGGAATCAATTGGGGATAAATCTGGGGGCAGACAGTGTAAACAGTGATTCTCAACCTAAACAGTATCAGAATCTTTGGGGAAGTCTTTGCAAAACACAGCCACTCACGTCCTGTCCCCTGCAATTCTGACTCTGTTGTTCTGGGATGGTACCCTGAGCATCAGTTAAGGAAAAAAATTCTAATGAGATTCTAAACACAGCCAGTTTTGAGAGCTACTGATTTGAAACAGTATACTAGTTACTAGGGCTGCTATAACAAAGTACCATAGGGTGGGTGGCTTAAACAACACATTTTATTTTCTCACAACAGATTTTATTTCCAGAGGCAAAGAATTCTAAGATTAAGGTGTTAGCAGTGTTGGTTTCTTTAGGAGCCCCTCTCCGTGGCTTGCAGATGACATTCTCCTCGTGTCTTCACATCGTCTTCCTGAAGTATATGTCTATGTATAAATTTCACATTTTTATAAAGTCACAAGTCAGATTGCATTAGGGGCCATCCTAATGGTCTTGTTTTCATTTAATTAGCCCATTAAAGACTCAATCTCCAATATAGTCACATTCTGAAATACCAGAAGTGAGGACTTCAGTATATAAATACAAGTCAGCTAATAACAGTTTGTGACTTTTGAATTTTGTTGCGTGTCATCCAAATGACAGAACCTTTTCCTTGAAAGATAGAAGCCACTGAGCTACCTGAGAAGCGCTTCAGCTCTTCAGTGACCACTGATTTCCCCACAAAGCACTCTGAGAAAGGAAAGGGTGTGTGCACTGACTCCTGCCATAATCAGGGGTCCTGAGCATTCGTATCTGATGTCTGTGAAACTGACTCATCCATTCTTAAAGAGCACTGTGCTTCTGTGAAAGAAATGTAAACCATATTCTGCATTATTTTCCCCAAGAATAGTCCTTTAACATCATTAAAATATTTTTCTTCTTCAGAACCTAGTGGACATTTTCTGCTTTGACTGACCTGAACTCTAACAATTAACTATGTTTCATTCATTCTTTGAATGGCACAATTTTTATTATATTTCTTTATCAAATAGTTCAATATAGTACTCACTCTGTTTAGAACCCTAGTTCAAGTCTTTTACAAACAGATTAGCTCACATTGTAAACACCACACTGTACCTATAGAGTTAGGAATGTTGGATAGAAAAAAATGTCAGCCTTTGAATCAGAAGTTTAAGCTCTAGCTCTGTCACTTAAGCTATGTAACACACAGGAAACAATGTCACACCAAAGAGTCAGTTTCTTCACTTGTGACATCAACTATCTCACTAACTCACTTTGTAAATTATAAAAGGATAAACTACTTGAGGGCTTCCCTGGCGGCTTAGATTGTAAAGAACCCACCTGCAATGCAGGAGACCTGGGTTTGATCCCTGGGTCAGGAAGATCCCCTGGAGGAGGGCATGACAACCCGCTCCAGTACTCTTGCCTGGAGAAGTGCATGGACAGAAGAGCCTGGCGGGCTACAGTCCATGGGGTCGCAGAGAGTCGGACACGACTGAACGACTAACACACTTTCAAATTACTGGAAGGATATTATTATGATCTTTTTCTCTTCTTCCTCATCCTTCCCTTCTTCCTAATTTCTTATTCACCTTCTCATTATCCCTTTTACTTATTATTATACACCTATCACCAATAGCATGCCAGTCTGGAAAAAGGACCTGAAAGAGGACTCACTGAGAAACAGTCATCTTCCCACACAGAACAAATTGGTTTCTTGCAAAAGCCCCTCAGGAAATAGCTCAGAACATAATGTTTTAGAATGAAAATAAAATACATGCTTTCTACGAGGCTGGCCTTGGCAACTTGAAATATTAACTGGACAGTCCTCAAGTGTAAGAGAACGTGTGGCTATTCATCTCTGGTTTTCAGCTTCTCTTCGCAGGGCCAACCAAGTCAAGGGTCCAAATCACATGCTGGCAACAATTCAAAAGAATCCAGGAGGATCTGAACGTTTCTATAAAAGCAATTTTTTTTTTTTAAAGTATGCTGTGTCAAGTTCTTAGAACAAAACACATATGTCAGGAATTTTCTCAGTAGCTCTGTAGCACCTGATAATATCATGTGGCATGCACTTGGGGGACTTTTGGCTACTGACATCCCATCCTCACTCCCCAACAGTGGCGCCAAATTTGGAAAGCTTATTTTTAGATACAATCAACTAGGAAGAGCCTCTCTACTCTCCAAAGACCGATCAGCTGAATTGATTTTTCTCTCTCCTGATTTAGATTTCAGAATTATATTTCCAGCTTTGAAAATACAAACTCACGAAAAGTGCACAAGACATGAAACTATTCCTTGACAAAACTTTTAATGTAATCATGTTTACAATCACAATAGAATCAAGACAGACACAAGAGGATCAACTTTTGGCCAGTCCGTCAACAGACAACCATTGATTTGTGTTTGCCTATCACTGTAGACTTTTCAAAGGGCTTACCTGTATCACACACTGTTAAATTTGTGATCAGTAACATTTCTTGGAAATATAAGGGAAGGCATACCTTTGTTTCAGAGGATTCTAAAGATCATACACATCAGCCCCAAATCTCAGCTAATAGGTAGTATGGAAAAAAACTACACTATATAGTGTCCACAGATGTAGTTTGGGATTCACAATTACCTGCCAAGCTTCACCAGAGGAGGACGCATCAGCTTTCTGATTCAGTAGTGTGAAAATATGGCCTCCCTGGGTGCCAGAGCAGCAGGCAGATACAGACACATTACAACACATTACACGCAGGCAGTGACTGGGGTCCTGTCTTGATTCCCTTCGCCATCAGCTTTGCAGAAAATTTCAGGGGTCTCTGCACCTGACTGCTGCTTTGAAAAGTGCACTGAGTCTACATTGCCAAGTACTTTTTGCTTCTTCAATGTGGAGAAAGTACAGACACAGCTATCTTATATATGCATGTATGTATGTATGCATGCATGCATGTATGTGATTTCCCAGGTGATGCTGTGGTGAGGAATCCACCCGCAAACGTAGGAGATGCAGGAGACATGGGTTTGAGCCCTGGGTCAAAAGAGCTCCTGGAGTAGAAAAAGGCAACCTACTCCAGTATTCTTGCATGGGAAATTCCATGAACAGAGGAACCTGGTGGGCTACAGTCCATGGGGTCACAAAGAGTCGGACAGGACTGAGCGTGCACCCACACACAGGTATGTATGCATGGATGGTGTCATTGCGCATAGCAATCTGAATGCCACGTGTGCCCACACGTGCTTCTGAGGGGTTACATCTCAAAAGAAGGCCGGTCACTTATTTCAGGGCTGCATATCCTCACAGAATCTCTCATGGAAGAGACGCACTGTTTTTTCCAAAACTTATTATGTCTAAAGTAAGCCCTGGTTCATGAATGTGCCTATAGAAGATGGGTGGCTGAAAGTAAAGTAAGTCTCCGAAGGTTCCTTCTCAAATTTACTCAAGTGGCTTCACATCTGGGAAACTGATGACGTTCTGGATAAAACACATCCCTCTGGGGTTCCTGATCTGCAGGGACTGGATCTAGAATTATTCAGTTGTTACTATTTATATTTTAAACCCTAATGCAGCTCCACTGCGTCCGTACTTTAGTTAAGGAACAGAAAGAAGACAACCGCTCTATAATGGTTTAAACACAGACTCCCCTAATAGGCACAAGATGCCATTTTGAGACTTAAATCAGCAGGACAGACAGCTGGTCCTCCTGGTTCTGATAGGGAACGATGAAATCAATCAAGCAGCTAAAGACCATTATTAAAGCTCGGCGGTGCCCACTTGGAGTTTCCACTGGTCATATTCATCCTTCCCCATCTGGGGGTCAGCTGTAATTCACAGTCAGTGTTAAAATGCTTGAAGAAGTATTCATCATCTTCCAAGCCCAATTTATTGCCTTTGATTATTCATTTTTCATTACTATGGGAAAACAAGATTAAATGTTTCAGAAGCAATTGCTTATATTAATCTTTCAAACACATGCTCCACGTAAAGCTCTCTGTCAGAGAAACATGTATAATTCCTGCTGCCAAAATGGCCATAGATAAAAGTAAAACAACATATAACAATATGATTCTAGAGTCCATCTGGAGACAGAGGAACATGTCCAGAGAAGACACAGGGTGTGGGCTTCCGAGAATGGGTGGGATTGCGGAAACTCTGAAGAGTACATTTGTTAGAGCCAGCAGATGAATTCCATGAACATTTTAATTTCAATAGTCATTTAAGTTAGCTCTTTATTTAACTGTGAAATTAGATTACTTCTCTGACTAACATGCAGTACACTTATGAACTTAATAGACGACAAGGAGTGAGGCGGGAGCTGCACCATATCTTTGCATCCATATAAATTGCCTCTTGGTGCTGGGAGAGACTGGAAACAACCACCTCACTTTACTCAACAGGAGCCTGAGATCCAGAAGAGTTGAAGGATGTTCCTGAGGTCACAGAGCTAGCGAACACCAAAGCCAGAATTAGAAGCAACTTTCAGAGCAAGCCTATTCCATCAGACCACTCAGTTAAACGTGTATGTGGATAATTTGGGGTTATCCAGTCATGAAAGCACAATCATGACTATGTTTTTGGTAAAATACTACTTTCCTTTTGACTGTCCCACCTTACTGAAATTTTCCTTCATATTGACTGATTTCTAAGACACTGCATGGCAATCTGCTCTGCGTGTGTGTGTGTGCGCGTGTGTGTGTGTGTGCGTGTGTGTGTGTGTGTGTGCGTGTGTGTGTGTTAGTCACTCAGTCATGGCTGACTCTTTGTGACCCCATGGACTGTAACCCGTCAGGCTCTTCCGTTCAGGGAATTCTCCAGACAAGAATACTGGAGTGGGTTGTAATTCCCTTCTCCAGGGGATTTCCTCAACCCAGGGTTCGAACCTGGTTCTCCAGCATTGCAGGCAGATTCTGTATTGTCTGAGACACCATGGAAGCCCATTCTGCTCCATTCTATTCCCAGTTTCTCCCACTGACACCTCTCCACCATGACCATTCATGTTATGGATATAACTCAACGTTTATCTCTTTCTTTATTACGTGCTAAAGGTTCTAATCACAAACACCTCTGAGCATCACTCTCCAAGAGCCTTTTTTTTCCCCCAGCACCACAAACTTATTATCCTAGTTTCCATCCATTTACTGTCTTAAGAGTTTAAGTGGACTTGCTGTGCCTAGGGTCTCATAAGGCCAAAATCAAGCTACCAGCTGGACTGGACTCTCCTCTATAGGCTCTGAGAAAGAATCACTTTCGTAGCCCACACAGATTGTTGGCAAGATCCTTTTCCTATGGTTGCAGGACTGAAATCCCTGGTGTCCTACCAGAGGCCCACCTGGGGTTGCTCTCAGCAGACAGAGACTACCCTCAGACTCTTTCCACAGTCAAAGACACCGATGGCATAGCGAGTCCTTCCTGTGCTTTGAATCTGGTTTCTTTCTGCTAATAGCTAGAGAAAACACCCTCCTTTTCAAGAGCTTACATAATTACATTAGGCCCAAATATAGTTTAGTTTATTAACTCAAAAACAATTATATTGGTTGATAAATGTCCTTATTATATCTGCAAAACCTCTTTTTCCATTGTCTTAGTCAGTGTAAGCTGCTATAAGAGAATATCATAGATTAGATTAAACAATTTATTTCCCACAATTTGGAAGGCCGGGAGGACCAAGATCAAGGTACAGGCAACACTGGTGTCTGACAACATCCGCTTTCATGGTTTGCAGACATCCCCCTTCCTATTGTACATGGCAGAGATAAACTAAAAGAGCTCATTAACAAAGCAGGGCAAAGGCTCACAGAATTCTGCCAAGAGAATGCACTGGTCATAGCATACACCCTCTTCCCACAACACAAGAGAAGACTCTACACATGGACATCACCAGATGGTTGACATTGAAATCAGATTTATTATATTCTTTGCAGCCAAAGATGGAGAAGCTCTATACAGTCAACAAAAACAAGACTGGGAGCTGACTATGGCTCAGATCATGAACTCCATATTGCCAAATTCAGACTGAAATTGAAGAAAGTGGAGAAAACCACTAGACCATTCAAGTATGACCTAAATCAAATTCTTTATGATTATACAGTGGAAGGGAGAAATAGATTTAAGGGACTAGATCTGAGAGACAGAGTGCCTGATGAACTATGCACGGAGGTTCATGACATTCTACAGAAGGCAGAGATCAAGACCATCCCCAAGAAAAAGAAATGCAAAAAGCAACATGGCTGTCCGAGGAGGCCTTACAAATAGCTGCAAAAAGAAGTAAGTGAAAAGGAACAGAAAAAAGGAAAGATATACCCATTTGAATGCAAAGTTCCAAAGAATAGCAAGGAGAGATAAGAAAGCCTTCCTCAGTGATCAATGCAAAGAAATAGAGGAAAACAACAGAATGGGAAAATTATCTTCAAGATAATTAGAGATACCAAGGGAACATCTCCTGAAAAGATGGGCTCAATAAAGGACAGAAATGGTAGGGACCTAACAGAAGCAGAAAATATTAAGAGGTGGCAAGAATACACAGAAAAACTATTAAAAAAAGATCTTCACGACCCAGATATCACGATGGTGTGATTACTCACCGAGAGCCAGACATCCTGGAATATGAAGTCAAGTGGGTCTTAGAAAGCATCATTACGAACAAAGCTAGTAAAGGCAATGGAATTCCAGCTGAGCTATTTAAAATCCTGAAAGATGATGCTGTCAAAGTGCTGTAATATATGCCAGCAAATTTGGAAAACTCAGCAGTGGCCACAGGACTAGAAAAGGTCAGGTTTTATTCCAATCTCAAAGAAAGACAATGCTAAAGAATGCTCAAACTAGCACACAATTGCACTCATCTCACACGCTAGTAAAGTAATGTTCAAAATTCTCCAAACCAGGCATCAGCAGTACATAACTGTGAATTTCCAGATGTTCAAGCTGGTTTTAGATAAGGCAGAGGAACCAGAGATCAAATTGCCAACATCCGCTGGATCATCGAAAAAGCAAAAGAGTTCCAGGAAAACATCTATTTCTGATTTCTTGACTATGCCAAAGCCTTTGACTGTGTGGATCACAATAAACTGTGGAAAATTCTGAGAGAGATGGGAATACCAGACCACCTGACTTGCCTCTTGAGAAATCTGTATGCAGGCCAGGAAGCAACAGTTAGAACTGGACATGGAACAACAGGCTGGTTCCAAATAGGAAAAGGAGTTCGTCAAGGCTGTATATTGTCACCCTGCTTATTTAACTTCTATGCAGAGTACATTATGAGAAATGCTGGACTGGAAGAAGCACAAGCAGGAATCAAGATTTCCGGGAGAAATACCAATAACGTCAGATATGCAGATGACACCACCCTTACGGCAGAAAGTGAAGAACTAAAGAGCCTTTTGATGAAAGTGAAAGTAGAGAGTGAAAAAGTTGGCTTAAAGCTCAACATTCAGAAAACGAAGATCATGGCATCTGGTCCCATCACTTCATGGCAGATAGATGGGGAAACAGTGGAAACTGGCTGACTTTATTTTTCTGGGCTCCAAAATCACTGCAGATGGTGACTGCAGCCATGAAATTAAAAGACACTTACTCCTTGGAAGGAAAGTTATGACCAACCTAGACAGCATATTGAAAGGCAGAGACATTACTTTGCCAACAAAGTTCCATCTAGTCAAGGCTATGGTTTTTCCAGTGGTCATGTATGGATGTGAGAGTTGGACTATAAAGAAAGCTGAGAGCCAAAGAATTGATGCTTTTGAACTGTGGCGTTGGAGAAGACTCTTGAGAGTCCCTTGGACTGCAAGGAGATCCAATCAGTCCATCCTAAAGGAGATCAGTTCTGGGTATTCATTGGTAGGACTGATGTAGAAGGTGAAACTCCAATACTTTGGCCTCCTGATGTAAAGATCTGATTCATTTGAAAAGACCCTGATGCTGGGAAAGATTGAGGGCAGGAGAAGAAGGGGACAACAGAGGATGAGATGGTTGGATGGCATCACCGACTCAATGCACATGGGTTAGGGTGGACTCCGGGAGTTTGTGATGAACAAGGAGGCCTGGCGTGCTGCGGTTCATGGGTTTGCAAAGAGTCAGACACGACTGAGTGATTGAAGTTAACTTAACTAATCTCTTCTTGCAAGTGCACTAATTTGATCCTGAGGACCTCACCCTCATGATGTCATCTGAATCTAATCATTTCCCGAAGGTCTCACCTTTAAATATCATCATATTGGGTGTTAGGTTTCAACATATGAATTTGGAAAGACAGAAACTTTCAGTTCATAGCAACCAAATAATTTAACGTTACCATTTTTGTGGTATTTTGTTTCTAGTCCCAGGAGTTAGGTTGGGGAAACTAAGATTTCGGCTAACAGCTGAGAGATTTTTATTCCAGCCACAGATGTGCGTTCCATCTGTGCATGACACTCTGGAAGGGCCAGCGTCCACGCCCCCGGGAGCATCCTCAAGCAGCAGGGGTCTGAGTGCTGTGAACAGGGGTTGCCTTGGCCTAGGCTGGGATAAGTCTGATGTTGTGTCACGCACTGTCTCCCAGAGCTCCCTGGCAGGGCTGAGCTCCTCTGGGCATACAAGCTCAATGTCTTCATGACCCACCCTTCACTGGCTTCTCTCCCCACTTGTCCCCATTTCCTGACCCCCTGCTAATGTTTCCTGGGATCCTCTGCTAATATAAGACTTGCATTCCCATCCTTGCCTCTACTTCTACTTCTGAGGAAACCCATTATCCAAACATTACAATGTATATCCCCAGTTCTGCACTTCTACTGGGCTCTTCTTTCCATCCAGAAGACACCTCTGATGTATCATCTCCTTGTCTGTCAGGCTCCGCCCTCCCAATCCTCGCCAGCCCTTCACCCGGGGAGACTGCCACCATCCTAAGAACTGTGCCTCGCAGAAGCACAGGCCTCCCGTGAAGATGTTTACATGTGGACTGACTTCAGCTGCAATCCACAGGGTAAACCACAGGCCCTGGGGTTGGACACCCTGTCATGTTTCTTCTCGCCTCCACCAGAGCAACTGTGCTTCCGTGCAGTGGCTTTGTTCCATGTCTGCGGAGACAAAGTGAACTTTTGAGAAATGTCCCTAAATGAAACCACGTGTTTTTTCTTGAAGGAGGATTCCTTCTGGATTTATTTTTCTATCTTATGGGGAAATCTGGCTTTACACTGTATAATAAACATACCTAGTAAGACAGAGCATACAAGAGAAAAGTGCTAAAATATTCTCAATTCTGCTTTAGAACAGAGCACTGGAGCCCATGTGTTGCAGAAAATAAATTTAAATAGCTTAGTGTTTTGCTACTTTGAGACCTTTTGTTAATACTGACGCAACAAAGGTCCCTGTAAGTGAAGGAATCTGGGCAGCAGAGAATTCAGTTATATGCAGCATGAAACTGATATGGAGATCCCTGATGCTCTCACAGAAGAAGGCTCTCCCACAAGCAGCGATGTGCCAAAGGGAGGACTGGTGTCTCTGTGGACATTTCCTTAGATATGCGACCTTGACCAGCCCTGGGTCCCCAGGTTTCCTGAAGCTGGTGTGACAGCTTGATCGTGGATCTGGTGGCTTGGTTGCCCCACAGTCTACAGTGCACGCCAGATGCCTTCAGGTCCCCGGAAGCTCCAAAGTCCAGTTCCCATAAATACGGTGTCCCAAATGTATCTCAGAGAAAAGCATATCTGATCAAGCAGGTCAGATGCTGTAATAAAACCACGACAGCCTGGCCCTTTCTCAGTCCCTGTGCATCCTCTCTACTCTGCCAGTCGTGAACTGAGTCAGGGCATGATTTCCCTTATCCCAGCGATAGTATCCCTGTGAACACTGGAACCTCACTGTAAATTTTTAACTCAAATCGGCATTGGGAGATTGTGTTCACCTATGGCTGATTCGTGTCAATGTATGGCAAAACAAATATAGTATTGTAATTAAAAAAAAAATTTAATAATAACAAAAAAATAAAATTAAAAAATTCAAACACTAGATAAAAATATGAAGAATAAAGAAAACTACCCTATATTCTAGAGATGGAGATGGCTGCAAAAAATGGCAAATGTACTAACATCACAGAGCTGTTTTCTTAAGGATGGTTAAATAGGAAATGTTAGGTTATATATATATTTAATTTAATTAAAAAGTCACCCAAATGTAACCATTATTGATATTTAGGTTTAAATCCCTGCCGGACTTTTATGAATTAAGGCATGAGCCACCATACATACACATATATTTTTATGAGATCACATAAACATAGTATTTTACACCTGCTGAATCATTTTAGCATTATCTCGGTGATCTATGCCAATTAAAAAGAAATATCATTTTATCATTAGATAATATTGAATTAAATAAACTTGCCATCTTTTAACCAAGCCCCCATTATTAGATATTTAGGTTGCTAGTTTTAACCTATTATTTCTGCACACTTTTCTAAAATCAGAATTGGCAGGCAAGAATGAGACATATTTGTAAGTTTTTAACACACACTGTCAGACTACAAGCTATAATTCTACTTTATCAAAAGAAAACTTCCCTTCCTGTATAATTTCATCAATTACTCTCCTTTACTCCAGGTATAGTCATATCTCTGTCTGTCTGTCCCTCTTTCTCTCTCTCACACACACTCACTCACTCTCTCTTTCTCTTTCTCTCACACACACACACACATGACAACTTTAAATTCCATGTCCTGGCATCCAAGACCAGCCATGATTAGGTTTCAACTACTTTTTTCGGATCTGAACCTCCCTTCTTGAATTCATGCATGACGCAGCAGAGGCAAGCTGGATTACCCCTAATGTTCCCATTAAGACTCTCAAGTCCCTGTCTCTGGGTCCTTCCTTCCCACAATATCCTCACCCACCATGAACACCTGTTGAAAATGTAATTTTGCAGATCAGCTCAGAGAGGATTTGTTTCACAATTCTTCACACTCCATCATAATAATAGCTAAAGTTTACTGAAGTGAATTGATCTGGTGGCTTATTTCATTTAACTGAAAACAGCCCTATGAGCTACACTGAAACTACTTCCCCCTTGCACGCAGATGAGGACACTGAGGTTAAATAACTTGCTCAAGGTCAAAAAGCTAATAAGAGGGAGAGCTGGCTCCAAAGCCAGTATCTCTACCTCCAGTTAATCACTGTGTAATTAACGCAGGGAAATAGTTTAAGTTGGCTTTACGTTTCTCACTGTAAAAATGCATAAAGGTAAATTCAGTTCAGTTCAGTTCAGTTGCTCAGTAGTGTCCGAATCTTTGCGATCCCATGAATCGCAGCACACCAGGCCTCCCTGTCCATCACCAACTCTCGGAGTTCACTCAGACTCACATCCATCGAATCTGTGATGCCATCCAGCCATCTCATCCTCGGTCGTCCCCTTCTCCTCCTGCCCCCAATCCCTCCCAGCATCAGAGTCTTTTCCAGTGATAACCACAAAAGTATTTTTAAGTCTGATTTTTAAGTATGAGATTTCAAGAGTTTCTTAAATATTTCACATCTCAGTTTGCAAGCCTTTGCATCCTTCAAAATGAGGATGAGTGTTTATTTACTGCCTACTCAGACATTCTAAGATTCCATCCACTAAGTTTCCCAGGAGACCGGAATGAGAAGTCCAACCCTGAATCAATGTCATAGTTATTTCTACACTTTCCAGTGATCGACTCATTGACTAACCCAAAATCCAAAGACAGGAATAAAGACAGCACTGAGGAAACAGTATCATAAAACTACTTTCCACCCAAGACTGAAACTTCTGGAAGCTTCCACGACAAATGCAAAAATATGCCTTTTCTTAATTTTTCATTTGAGCACTGCTGTGCAACACTCCACAGTCTCCGGGCTTTGTACTCAGGAGACAAAACAACACAGAACAGGCGCCAGAGCAGCAGAGCGGGCCCGTCCGAAACCCTAAGTCAGAGGCCAGAATGGAAGAGAGGGACCTCTGTCCCACCCAGACTTGTTCCCGGATCTGAGAGGCAGACTTTCATCTCCATCTCTAAGAAGAGTGGCAGCTGACAGAACCAGGAGCCACGCCAGGAAAAGCCACGTCCTTGAAGCTTTGCTCAGCTGACAGACAGTGTCTAAACTCTGAAAGGTGGAAACTCATTCCTTCCAGAAAAGATTCCTGTCAAAGCAGAGATAACTTTGGGCCTCAAACTGAAGGGAGTGTAAAGAGCTTTTCACACCAGGGAACTTCCAGGCTGTCTCATAAGTGAATAAGAGCATCCTCAGAGCATTTTAATTTACGCACCTACATGCTAGAAATCTGGGAAGTACTCAGCCACAAAGACTGTGTGAAGTCAGAAATGGCATTCTAGTCAACTTAAAATCCCCAGCACTTACCAGAGAACTAGACACAAGTCTATAATGAAAATATGAAGAAAACAGGAAGGGAGAGAGGATCCCGAAGACCGAAGTCCTTAGGAGCTGTGTTACCAGTTTTGGCTTTCTTGTGATTCTCATGTCAGTTAGCATCAGTCCCAGTATAGACACCTGGGAAGAGCCACCTATTGGGGCACTGAAATTTCATGCATAAGGACAAAAATCTAGAGAGAATGAGGGACAGCTGTTAATAAATACAAAAATGGCTTTGTGTAGTGAACACCGGCATGTACTGAGTACTGTATGTACTGCTCCCTTTACGCAATCCCCACATGACTCTGGGAAGCAGACGTGCTCCCTTTACCCAATCCCCACATGACTCTGGGAAGCAGACATGCTCCCTTTACCCAATCCCCACATGACTCTGGGAAGCAGACGTGCTCCCTTTACCCAATCCCCACGTGACTCTGGGAAGCAGAAGTGCTCTCTTTACCCAATCCCCACATGACTCTGGGAAGCAGACGTGCTCCCTTTACCCAATCCCCACATGACTCTGGGAAGCAGACGTGCTCCCTTTACCCAATCCCCACATGACTCTGGGAAGCAGACGTGCTCCCTTTACCCAATCCCCACATGACTCTGGGAAGCAGACGTGCTCCCTTTACCCAATCCCCAACATGACTCTGGGAAGCAGAAGTGCTCCCTTTACCCAATCCCCAACATGACTCTCGGAAGCAGAAGTGCTCTCTTTAAGCAATCCCCAACATGACTCTGGGAAACAGATGTGCTCCCTTTACCCAATCCCCACATGACTCTGGGAAGCAGACATGCTCCCTTTACCCAATCCCCACATGACTCTGGGAAGCAGATGTGCTCTCTTTACCCAATCCCCCATGACTCTGGGAAGCAGATGTGCTCCCTTTACCCAATCCGCACATGACTCTGGGAAGCAGACGTGCTCCCCTTTACCCAATCCCCACATGACTCTGGGAAGCAGATGTGCTCTCTTTACCCAATCCCCCCATGACTCTGGGAAGCAGACGTGCTCCCTTTATCCAATCAGCACATGACTCTGGGAAGCAGACGTGCTCTCTTTACCCAATCCCCAACATGACTCTGGGAAGCAGACGTGCTCCCTTTACCCAATCCCCATCATGACTCTGGGAAGCAGACGTGCTCTCTTTACCCAATCCCCATCATGACTCTGGGAAGCAGATGTGACGCCTGATTCTGCAGAGGAGCAGACGCACAGGAGGGCAGACAGTCTGTGTCACACAGCCGATCAGCAGTGGAGACCGTCTTACAGGTCAAGATTTACCTGGCTTGAGAACCAATGCCCTGAAGCAACATCAAAGACTCTAGAAGGAGGCAAACCTTTGATAACAGCTGCATGAGATGGTGATGTGGATGCCACATCCAGCAGATGACGCGGGAGCGATTCCGAGTCCCTAAAATGCGACTTTTCTCCACATCGCATCATGATCAGGGGCTTCTAGAGCGGGGACCTCGAACTTGCCTGACCGCATGCTCCGAGAAATAAGGCAGTGTGAGAGTTCTTTAATTACTGATGAATATCCTACTTACAGCAGATTTATTTTCAAGAGTCAAAAGGAGCACTGGGGCATGAGCTCATACTGTGCTCTTGCTGTCAGTGGAACTGATGCACGTAAACACGAGCACGAGAGCAACGGTCTCCTTCCATCCTCTTTCCCACACATCACACTTGTGATGCACTGCCAGGGAGGACCAGGAGCAATCCCAGCAAGAATTTCCATCACAGACCCACCTTGCTCTCCTGGCCTATGAGTTCAAGTCCTCAACTCACAAGGCTCTCTTAATCCCTTGTGAAGTGAAACATTCCGAGAACCACAGGGCCTCTCACCTGATCAGTATCCACTGAATCTCACCCTTCCCAATCCAAGTTACTGGCTCTCCTGAGAAAGTAGCTTTCTGTTGCCACTTAGCAAGCAGCTCAGCCCTCCATGAAGGTCTCCAAGGGTGCTGAGGGTTGAGTCATTCCCCGTCAACCACAGGACCCAGAACAGGCAGGGCTCAGTAGGAAGCTCATGATGGTAATTTTCCTAAGCAACCAGAATGCTCTTTTAAAGAAATCCAAACAAGAGAAAAGCTTCATTCACAAAGCAGTTCACTGCAGCATTATTTACAATAACAAAAGAGGACTGGGTAATATATTAAAGGTCCAGCTGGGAAGAACTCTTAATGACTTAAATGTGACATTTGCCTATGATGAAGACTACATCTCACATGATGTATACGGCAGACAAGACTTACGGGAGGTACTTATTGTCACTGGAAAATGTTTCCTTATAAAGTCACCTGACAAAAACACAAAGCACAGAAGTATATAAGCCATGCAATTTTAACTTGTTAAAAGCTCACAGAAAATGAGGTGGAAAGGAAACACTCAAATGTTAATGATCCTACTATACTCTGATCACTCTGATCAGAGTTACTATTTTTCATTTCTGTTCCTTTTTCACACTTCTTCAGCAGCTTCTGAATATAGTTGGCAAACAATCCTTCTAAAAGTAGGGGAAATGCAACACTTAACGAATTAAGCACAAAGTTGACTGTTGGGTTAGCAAAGATGAAGGATGAGTGATTCATTTGGGTATTTTTCAGTATAGAACTTTGCAGAATTCTCTTTCCTTCTCCAAAGATCCTAACAAGGCCAGGTTTCTGCTAAGGGTTTACTGGTTACTCTGTTGCAGTTTACTATAGGGCAAAGCTACCTAGTGGTAAGTTCCTGCCATTTGGTGAAAATTAATGCTTTTGTGGATTTTCTGGGCACTTGAAAGCCCTCATACTTTCTCTTGCAGTGAGAGACATGGAAAATTATTGACTACTTACAAACATTCTTTTACAGCAGTTTCTATAGTTTAAACAATGTATCCCAAACAAGAAAGCTATTTAGGATCATTCTTCTCTAAACATTTCATGAAACATTTTATAAAATGTTAAAAGTTTTAAATACAAAGTTACATATAACTCATGCTTAGTAAAAAGTGATCTAAACCACCAAAATGAAAAAATATTTTTCTTCTCTAAAAAATTATTTCAAGTAGCCACAAGGTCAAATTGGCAATATTCAATAGCCAATAACTACAAATAAAATTAAATAGCACCACAAAACTCCTAACAAATTGTCCGGCCTCAGCACAGCCTTAGGGCATTAAGGAAAGCTATGTTCATCCACCACCTCTTCCCTAAGTAGTGTGCTGGGCAATTTCCTATGACAGCTCTGCTGGGCTATGACGCCCAGCTGTGTGGTCAAGTACCAGTCTAGATGTTGCTTGAAGGTGTATTTTCGTTCTTAGTTTTTCTTTTTTGTTGGCCATGCTGGGCCTCCGTTGCTACGTACCGGCTTTCCCTAGTTGTGGGGAACCAAGCCTGCTCTCTAGTTGTGGTACACGGGTTTCTCACTGCAGTGCTTTCTCCTGTTGGGGAGCTTGGGCTCTAGGGCAGGCAGGCTTAGTTGCCCCAAGGCATGTGAAGTCTTCCTGGACCGGGAATCGAACCTGTGTCCCAGCACTCGCAAGCAGATTCTTAACCACTGGACCATCAGGGAAGTCACAAGGTATTATTTCATGTGATAATTAAATCAATAGACTTCAAGTAAAGTAGATTACCCTCCAGAGTTTGTGGGCCTCATTCAATCAGCTTCAAGATCTTAAAAGGTTTCCCAAGGAAGAAGACATTCCCCCAGGCCTGCACTATGGAAACCCTGCCTACTGTCTGCAGCAGAATTTTGACTTAGACGGAACATCAACTTTTAGCTGAGTATCCAGCCTACTGCTGGTCTGTCGTATGCATTTCCAACTTGCCAGACCCCATAAGAATGTACATCAATTCCTTAAAATAAATCTCAGTATCCCCCACCCCCTTCCCCCACCCCACACCTCTGTCTCTTCTGCTCCATACAGAGATAGATGGATCTAGATGTATATAGATCTATATATCTCATTGGTTCTGTTTCTCTGGAGATCTCTGGCTAATACAGGCAGAGTGGCAATAATTCTTAATTAGCTTGAGGCAGGCCCAGTTTACACCTGTTGTGGTCTAATTAAGAGCTACCCTTTTCCCTCTGAAATGTGTCCTGGCTGGCATAATAAATCACATGATCTCTTTACACACAGAGCTAAAGACAGATTTATGATATTCCTAAGTAATGAGCTCTTTTTACTTAAAATGTTGTGTTTCAAACTTTCTGGTGACCCGCAATAAGAAATGTATTTTCTGTCACAAAACATAACTGAAGCTCATGATGTGCAATGCAATGATCTCTATTATATTTTATAATGTGTCATTTCAAATGCTCTCTGCAACCCACTGACTTCACAGCATGATCCATGGATGGGATCATAACTCAGTTTGAAAAGCACTGACTTAGACAAATGCAGGGCTGGCTGGCAGGCAGTGTTCGTAACTGCCCCAGGGACACGTGGTGACAGAGAAGAGGCAAGAGCAAGGCCCATGTATCAGAGATTCTACTTGGTCTATGCTCCATATAGTCTTCAATATCACTTCTCCTAGATATAAATAAGTGAAAGCAAACATCACTCAGTTGTGTCCCTCTGTTTGCGACCTCATGGACTATACAGTCCATGGAATTCTCCAGGCCAGAATACTGGAGTCGGTAGATGTTCCCTTCTCTAGGGGATCTTCCCAACCGAGGGATCGAACCCAGATCTCCCACGCTGCAGGCGGATTCTTTACCAGGTCAGCCACCAGGGAAGTCCCCAGCAATAGTATATATAAACACACTTTAATGGCATCATCTTTGAGGATTTAAAATAGCTCGGTTAGAATTCCATCACCTCCACTAGCCTTGTTGGGTAGTAATGTTTCCTAACGCCCACTTAACTTCATACTCCAGAACTGATGCTCTCGAACTGTGGTGTTGGAAAAGACTCTTGAAAGTCCCTTGGACTGCAAGGTGATCAATAAAGTCCATCCTAAAGTAAATCAACCCTTAATATTCACTGGAAGGACTGATGCTGAAGCTCCAATACTTTGGCCACTTAACGCAAAGAGCCAACTCATCGGAGAAGACCCTGATGCTGGGAAAGATCGAAGGCAAAAGCAGAAGGGGCAACAGAGGATGAAGTGGTTGGATGGCATCACCGACTCAATGGACATGGGTTTGAGCAAACTTGAGGAAATGGTGAAGAACAGGGAAGCCTGGCATGCTGCAGTTCATGAGGTCACAAAGTGAGACATGACTTAACTGAACAACAAAAGAAATATAAACATATCAATTAAGAATATGATTCTGAAGTGTTTTCCTTTAGTGAATCTCCAGTTTCTTGTGAATCTTACACACAGAGAAGAGGCAAAATGATTAATACTGGCATCCTATTGTATTATGCTATCTCTAGCTTCACCTTTCTCCAACTCAGTTAATTTCCCTTACAGGAAGACCTATAAAGTCCAGATTCCATCTACGGCCATTCATTAAATATCCATGGACTGCCTGTCAGACACAGGGCAAAGCAGGATTTCCCCATTGCAGAAACCAGTACTCGAGAAACCAAGCACCACATTTGAAGAGTTGGAGAACTCAGGTTTATTATGCCGGTGGGCCCAGAGGAATTAACACTCCAAGCTCTGAGCTTTGAACAAAGGGGTTACAGAGTTTTTATAGACAGACTCTAGTGGGCAACACTAGCTGCTAATAGGCTGGTTTAAACTAAGCAGTTTCACTTGCACAGGAACAGCAGTCAAGACAGGGAGGGGATGCCTGACCTTTACACAGACAGGCATGATTAAGCAGGTTGGCAGGGGCTGGGTGACTGCAACAAGCAGGACAAGGGCGAGTGAGATAAGCTCCAGCTCCTAGTATTGTGAATCCCCACTTTCTGAGACCATGTGACCTACATGATCCAGACTTTACAAGGAGCAAGCCAAGTTACAGAGGCAGAAGGAGCCGGCGATGATGTAAAACTTGAACTTTTCCTGTTCTTCCTTAGCGACCAAGTCCCAGCAGCTCTCAGCGTCCATAACTGCATGTCAGTATGCGCGGCTCCTTGGCCCATCTTCAGAGTCCTTTCAGCCTTTTGTCTCCTTCACTGCACACTTTTTCCATGGCTGCTGCTAACATACTCATCCACACATGCACCCTGGTCCCAGCATCTCGCCACAGCCTCGGGTCAAGTATTCTTCTCCCCAGCCCCAGGCACCCTACCAAGTTTCTCCTTATCAAAGATTGCATCCCTTCTTCTTAAAACTGCCTCTGTTTGCAGATGATATGATGCTATACATAGAAAACCCTAAAACTGCTACCAGAAAACCACTAGAGCTCATTGATGAATTCAGTAAAGTTGCTGGATACAAAATTAATATACGGAAATCTGTTTCATTTCTATACACTGACAACAAAATACCAGAATGAGAAATTAGGGAAACAATCTCATTTGCCATCTTGTCAAAAAAGATAAAATACCTAGGAATAAATTCACCTCAGGAGGCAAAAACCTGTATTCCAAAAACTATAAGACACTGATGAAAGAAGCTGAAGACCACACAAATGGAAAGATGTATCGTGTTCTTGGATTGCAAGAATGAGCACTGTCATGGTCACTATGCTTCCCAAGGCAATCTACAGACTCAATGCAATCCCTATCATATTACCAGCAGCACTGGTCACAGAATTAGAACAAAAATTAAGGCTGCCCTGGGGAGCTGGAAAAGTGAGGGGGTCAGGGAAGCACAGGGCAGAGACAGGCGGGAATGGACCGGAAGTGTCAGGTGAAGGGGGCAGGTCACGGGTGGTTCAGGACTGAGCGGGTGGAGACAGAGGGGGACACACTGCTGGGATGCAGCTATTGCAGAGATGCGGTGCTCTTGATGGAGAGTCAATCACACACGTCAAGAAAGGCCAAGGACAAGGGGACAGGAAGATGCATCACAAAGTGATCAAGCCACAGGACAGCTCAAAGCTCTGTTCTGCCGCACTGGCTGGGGGACCTGACAAAGGCCACCTCCCCATCTCAGTTTCAGAATCTGCAGCTGTCTAATAGGAAGGAAAACCAGCACCTGGTGGGCAGCAGAGGCAATGGGCTGCGTGAGAAGGCCTAGGGGGCTGACTGCAGTCTCCCTGGGGCCCGATCTGCAACCATCCCCTCTCCCGGGCTGTCGTGCATCCCCCGCGAGACTGGAGAGCTGCCTCAGTCTCCAGTCTCTGAGATTACAAAGGCACAAGGAGTGGCCAAGAAGAAATGACACGCAGCTTCAGTGTTTTGAGAGTGACTGTCATTCAATTAAATGCAAATACATTTTTAACCAAATGACGGTGTTTCAGAAAGCTTCCTCTTCAAGTCTGTTTGGAGACCAAAATTTAAGATCTCCAAAACTTGCTGATGTAAATTCCATAAACCCAAGTAAGCAGACAATTGTTCAATTACCATACACATGGTCACTTGCCAATAAAACAGGAGGAAGCTAAAAAAATAATGCAAATACTTTACGCAGGCCTAGATGGCTTCAGCAACAGACTGCAAGGGACTCAACAGAGAATAAAACACCAAACTGAAACTTATTAATACAAAACCAGGCATCTTTTCTAATTAATTTTGCAGACAAGAGCTGAATAAATTAAAACTGAATATCTTCTTATCTAAAAAGTAGAAAATGATTTTTTTTTAATATCTAGGCTCTCAGCAATAAGAAACTACTAAATAGCAAGCCACAAAATTAATGTAATTAAATTCAAAGTGATATTCAGATTACAACATTAAATGTGAAATTTGACTAAAACAAAAACCAAAGCATTATTCTTCGTGATATATTCAGATAAAATCATCTTATCTAAGCCTCAAAGAATGATCTGTTCATTCTTCTGAAAGACATATTTCCATTGAGTTATGCAATATCAATGGGTAGGCAAATTATCTGAGACAGAAAAACATCAGTTAATGGAAAAATGAGAAAGTTAATAAATGAAGTCAAACTGGGTATTTTATGAGTGCTGCTGAAAATACAATTTATAGAATTAAAATACCACCGTTTTGACTGATCATAATAAACCGATTACTTGTCTTAAAGGTTATGTGTGATAGAAATCATTTAAATCAATTGAGTTACTGTTTCTTAGCAATTTGATAAAAGGGAAAACAGTGTAACAGGGGTCAAGTACTCCTTTGGGAGGTGAAAAACAAGTCAGCTGGGTTTCTAAGTGCACTTTAATCTGTTTGTGTATTTTCCCCTTGTTTTTAAAAAAAGACAGACAGGAAAGATTTCCTAAATCAAGCTTCTAGAGTCTTGGAATCTGTAGAATTTAAATTATTATTACAGATTTGGTTACGATGGGTATTCTCTCTGTCCTCCAAGCCCCATTGGAATTGAGAGGCTGATCACCACTTACTCTGAACTTGACTTCTAGAACTGTTGAATCCTTTGGGACCAGAACTCGGATGTGAAATACCACTCACTGTGAAACTGGGTGGAAAATGAGAACAGGGGCTCCAGAATATCTCCATGAACTAAGGCTGAGTGACGCCATCCACAGGCAATCTTGGTTCAGATTTTCCCCGTTGCATCCTTTATGAGCATCAGACAATGTTCACTTTGGGGAAAGCAGAAATCGTAATGCATGGACTTACTGACAAGACCATTTCCTTTTTAAAATTGAAATACAGTTGATTTGGGGGAATTCCCTGGTGTTCCAGTGGCTAAGTCTCTGCGCTCCAATGTAGGGGGCCTGGGTTCAATCTCTGGTCAGCGAACTAGATCCCACATGCTACAACTAAGAGTTTGCATGCCCTAACTAGAGGTTCTGCATGCTGCAACCTAAAGGCCTCATGCCACAGCTAAACACTGACGATCTCGTGTGCTACAACCAAGACTCAGCACAGCCAAACAAATAACTAAGCATTTTTTAAAAAGAAAGAAAAGAAACATAGGGGATTTACAATGTGGTGTTCGTTCCAGATACACAGCAAAGCGAGTGAGTTACGCGTGCACGCGGTGCTGCTGGTCGTGGAGGTTTGGCCGCTCGGTCGCGCCTGACTCTTGTAATGCCATGGACGCAGCCTGCCAGGCTGCTCTGCGCGTGGGACTCTCCAGGCAAGAATACTGGCGACTGGAGTGGGTGGCCATTTCCTTCTCCAATATACACAAATACACCTATTCTTTTTCAGATTCTTTTCCCTTACAGATTCTTATATGATACTAAGTATAGTTCACTGTGTTATATGATAGGTTCTTGTTGGCTATCTATTTTATATGTACTAGTGTGTGTATGTTAAACTAAGACTCTTCCTTTTACAATCTATAATTATTAATTAAATTGTCCTCACAAATATTAATCATCAATAATATCCTAAGGCAGGGTTCTGCAAGCTTTCTCTGTAAAGAGTCAGAGAGTAAATATTTTAAGTTTTGTGATTCAGAAGGTTTCTGTGGCAGCTATTCACCTCTGCCTTGTGTGGTAAAAGCTGTGTCCCATTAAAACTGAACAAAATCAGAATCTCCCTCCCTCCTACCTGCAGTTGATTCGTGTCGATGTGTGGCAGAAATCAATACAATATTGTAAAGCAATTATCCTCCAAATAAATAAAAATGAATAAATTTTTTAAAACCAGCAAAATCAGACAGCCAGCCTACAGGTTGGGCTTTGTTGACCACTGCTCAGACAATCAACTAAAGAAATAAAAATGAGCTTAAAATCTAAGTGAGCTTTCCATGTTTTTCTGCCTTGGATATCCTCAAGGAAACAATCTTTTTTTTATTACACAAGTTCCCCAAATTCTTTAAAGACTCTATGAGGTTACCCTTGAAATTGGCAAGTTATCCCTTGAGTCAACTGTGATTCTGTCCTTTAGCTGGAGGGATGGCATAAAGTGTTCACACAAATTAAAAGGAGCATACCTGAAATCGAATTGCTGGCTCCAGACTCTTACTTATCTCATTTAAGACTAGTCAGGGGCCTTGGCTTTAGTGATGGGTACACAGTTGGGATGAACAAATATACAACAGTAACAGCAGTCATAAAAATAAGGCATTAGCAAGGCAGAGAGTGAAATTCACCTTGGTAATCCATTCATGAAGATAAGCACTAACCCAACACACATAGGGATTAAAGAAATCCAAGGTCTGAAAGACATGTCATACAATCTTCCTATCTCTGCTTTATATCTTATTATTAATCTTCATGGGGATCTTCAGCTTTTTTAAACCCCAAACTCTCTGCTTCAGGCACACTTTATAGTGGGATTAACACAAACTAGGGCCCCATGAACTTCCTGGATCTTTGTAGGTCAATATAAATATCTATCACCTGCAACCTATACAAGGTTTTCCTGGAAGTCAGGTTGACTTAGCAATGTCCAAGCCCCCTTAAACCAGAAGTCCGAACTTCTGGGGTCTAATCTGAAGTGGAGCTGATATAATAATAATAGAAATAAAGTACACAATAAACGTAATGCACTTCAATCATCCCGAAACTATCCCACCCCCTGGTCCCTGGAAAAACCGTCTTCTGCAAAGCTAATCCCTGGTGCCAAAATGGTTGGGGACCACTCGCTGCCTTAAGCCACTTTTAAGAATGCTACATGGAAATGAACATAGCATACTACTATGAAATTTAAGAACATTCAACAGGAACTGAAATGTTAAGTGTTCATGAAAGCTGTTTTATCATTAAATGCTTATGTAAGGAAAATGAAATCCAGAAGTCATAATAAGGGTTCTGGTTTCCCAGGGAGTTTATATAGAGAACGCTAAGAATTTAATATAGAATATGGATTGGGGGAGGGGAGCAGGAAGCCTGCACCAGAAGGCTTTCAGATTTGGTGAATGTAAGTCAGAAGTCTCATGGGGAGGTGTCCAGGGAGAGGCCAGAGCCTTCTCTGAACACTCCTTTGTTTTGCTGATAATTTCTGAAAACTAGAATGATGTTTGGCCAGGAGGTCCAAATATTAACAAATGTTTTCTTCTCCATGCAGAGTGATTTCCTAAAAGCTATAACAGGCACACCTATGTTTTGCAAAGACTGAAAGCACTCTATGTGC
This sequence comes from Nanger dama, assembly GCA_917880005.1. Classification (NCBI taxonomy): domain Eukaryota; kingdom Metazoa; phylum Chordata; class Mammalia; order Artiodactyla; family Bovidae; genus Nanger; species Nanger dama. Next base: position 2,007,239 of record CAKJTW010000107.1, read on the forward strand.
GGTGGTTCCAGCTCTGTTAGTAACACATACCACAAAGGCAATTCCCAGCAAAGTTATGTCAATAAAACAAACAAACAAATGGAATTTTGATTCAGAAAAGACGCTGAACACATTCCCTGAGCAGACTACATTATGCATCTGTTACTGCAGGCGGGGATGAGCCCTCTTGGCTGGAGTGGGCCCCAGGGCAGCAGGGTCGGTAAGCCATAGGCACAAAGAGGCGGATGCTGCGCCAAGCATCTTTGCCACGGGGTACGGCGCCTTCTGATGACGTGGCACGCCCCGTCACACGCGGAGGGCGGCGGCCAAATTACAACAGACTCCAGGTCGGAGAGATGCTTGGGGGTGTCATCATGGACAAGTGTGTGTTCTCTGCCGGGGAGAGGGGAAGCTTTTTTAACTCCTTCACCGAAGCTGGTTATTGTTGCAGTTATTCCTAAATATCATTTTAAGATTTGTCTGTGGCTGTGCTGGGTCTCTGATGCTGCCTGGGCTTCCCTCCAGTCCCGCCGCGGGCTTCGCAGGGCAGGAGCTTCTCTTGTGGAGCGCGGGCTCCAGGGATCGCGGGCTTCAGCAGTTGCAGCTCCCGGCCTCCAGCGCACAGGCTTTACTGTCACGGCGTGCAGGCTTAGCTGCCCCGAGGCACGTGGGATCTTCCTGGATCAGGGACCGAACCCACGTCTCCTGCATTGGCAGGCAGAGTCTTTATCACTGAGCCACCAGGGAAGCCCTTAAATATTATTTTTAAAGTAATTGCTTCTCTAACCTAGTAAATGGCTTCTTCAGGGTATGAGGTTCAGTTCAGCTCAGTTCAGTCGCTCAGTCGTGTCCGACTCTTTGCAACCCCATGAATCGCAGCACGTTATCACTACATAAAATACATTTTACTAAGTAATCTAAAAGATATGGAATAGTATTATGGAATACAGTTGTCCAGTATGAGGCAACTGTTGAGACATGTGAATTATTCTCCTTCATGTGTTACATATATTACAAGGTCTTTTGATAGGTAATGAGATCAGAGTTGGAAGGAGAATTTAGATAGACACACAAACAGCTAATCTTGATGAAGATGAAAGAGACTCCACTAAGTGACATGCCCGAGGTGACACCCCCCATCGGTGACTGTAGAAAGACAGTCACCTCAGAAGCCCCTGCACACCCACTCAACAGGTACACACGAGGCACCTGCTGGTTTAAGGGGAAAGCAGCTTCTAAACCTACTACTACTATTTCCTCTCCTAAATTTAAGGAAGATGGTTCTCACTTAAATTTAAGAACAGCTATTGCTTAAATATCCACAGGGAGCACCAGTGATACTGTACGCCATTATTAATAGAGCCAGAATCTATTACTTTAGTTGGGCTCTTTTTTTTTCTCAATTTTATTTTATTTTTTTAGATTCTGTAAGTCAATTCTTTCCCATCCACAGTGGTTTAAAACTGTGTTTGCTTTGGCAGCACATACACTAAAAATCTGGAATGATACAGAGAAGATTAGCATGGCCTCTGAACAAGGATGACATGCAAATTCATGAAGCATTACATATTTTTCTAGCGATTGCCAAGAGGGAGGCGGTGGTAGACAGTAAGAGTGGGAGTGTGGGATTAGCATATGCAAACTATTATATATAGAATGGATAGATGAGGTCCCACAGTATAACACAGGAAAGCTACAGTCGATATTCTGTGATAAACCATAATGGAAAAGAATACATACATATATACACACAAATATAACTGAGTCAATTTGCTCAACAGCAGCAGTTCAACACAACACTATAATCCAACTACAATTTGATAGAGATAAATTTAAAAAGAAAAAGACTAAGTTATAGAAAAATTCCCATCTATGCAACTCTGCTCACGCTGTGTGGCTCTGTCCAGTATGTTCTCTATCATGTCTTTTCCTTTTCTGGTAAATTTCTCTCCTTCTAATAACACGATTTAAGTATCATTTCCTTTCCGAAGTCTTCTCTGATTCACACATTCCTCCTGCAAAGTTGGTAATGACCTCTTTCATGCTCAGGTTTTACCTTAGCATTTCTGTGGCTACATTCACCCATCACACCCCCTTGGTAGTTACTGATTTACACATCTGTCTTCCATATGATATCTTACAGAAGATCACAGTCTATTCTTTTCATTTTGCTATTTCCAGAATCCAGCAAAGTATCTAAGTGGTATCCAATACATGTATTTTAATGCTGAAGAGTCAGACACGATTGAGCGACTGAACTGAAACTGAATGCTGAATTTGAGAGTGGACAATTCAAAATCAAGTCCGTGGAATGGGTTTAATTATCTAATGAGAAACACAAGCCTGTTATCAGCTGACAGCAAACTGTTCCCCATAGCTGTGACTTAGCAATGACCTTCATAATAGGTTAACAGTCTTAAAGTACGAACTAAACTAAACAACAAAATCACCACCATTTCGTAATAACTATCAAAAGAGCAGATTGTACGAAAGCAATGATGACTAGGAATTCATTTCTAAACTTGAAAAGGGAAATTAAACGATTGTCTCAATAGCCTTTTTATCCTTTACTCCCTTGCTCCATCTCCAGGATCATTCTGCATGGTTGGTATTATCTAAGGCACCCATCCTAGCTGCCTTGGCCAAATTTCCCTGGCTGCTGCCTAGCCTCAGCATCTGTCCTGGTACCCACTCTCTGCTCCCACCAAAGGTCAGACACGTCCATCTTTCTCAGCAGGATACGGACAGATCTGCACCTGTGGAGGATGTGGAGAAGCCCCAAGGAAGCACCTCACCAGTTTCTGTGGGCTGGCCTCTGAACCAGGACCCGCTCAGCAACAGTGCCTCGCAGGTGATCTCGCACCTCACGGAAACCTCATCTATCAGGCAGCTTCTGGGGTGGGTTGCTAAAATGCTAATTGCTTTCAAGGGACTGGTGGCAACCATGCGAGCTGTTTATGTCACGAGCCAAGTCAGTGTCCTATACCGGATAAAGCACTGATGAAGCTTAGAAATATCTGATCCAGGTGGCTCTGCCAGTGGTTTCTTCACACACACTTAACAAAACAGCATGTTCATTTTCCCAAAGAAAGAAAAATGTAAAAGAAACTAATTCAAGGGTCATAGAAATTAATTATCATTAATGTGAACATGAAAAGTTAAACAGGTTTTAAGGAGTTCTGACTGTGGGACGGTGGTTTGTTTAAAACACAGCAAAGAAAAAAAAATCTTATACTGGAAGACGAATACATTGACCCACATGTTTGTTCACACTGCTTCTCGCCTTTCAAGTGGTAGAGGCATGGACTTCCCCCATAGTCCAGCAGTTAAGAATCTGCCAGCCAATGCAGGGGACACAGGTTCGATCCCCGCCCGGGGAAGATTCCACATGCCTTGGGGCAACTAAGCTTGTGTGCTCTTTGAGTCTGTGCTCCAGAGCCCGGGAACCATAGTAACTGAGCCCATGCCCTGTAAATACTGAAGCCCGCACGCCCTAGAGTCCATGCTTCGCAACAAGAGAAGTCACTGTGGTGAGCAGCCTGAACACTGCAACCAAAGAAAGCCCATGTGCCGCAGCGAGGACCCAGCGCAGCGAAACACAAATAACACTTTTTAAAATTAAAACCAAAGTGGTGGAGGTTATAACAAAGTATATTTCAGGGGGTCACTTGGACCTTGCAAAGCCAGTGGTGCCAGGGAAACCCCCAAAGTCAGTCCTAGACTTCAGATGCTTGAACCACCTGCCTTGTGCCTAGCGGTATTTTTGTTCCTTTCTGACATTAGATGTTCTTTTGTTCAACCATGACGAGGCAGGATCTTCCTAAGCCACAGTCGTGGATATATGAAGTGTGGAGCAAGTGTGCTCCAGTGAGACTCCACTCTTCTGAAACTGTGGCCAGCACAAGGGGAATAAAATACAATTCTGCTATTCCAGTGATGCAGGAGAGATTAGCTAAGGGCCTGGGGTATCTGTTCCCACTCCAGGGCTTCTGATTCTATGCCCATCCTGATTCAGACATGCCAAGGACACACAAACACCCAGGAATGCAGTACCCAAGGCAAGTAACAAACTGAGAGGCTGATCAATCTGTGGAATGCGGTCCACATTCTGCTGAATAAATTAAATCAGATGAAAACATATTTCAGAATTGGGAAATGACAGGATTATTCTGGGCTTATAGTTTTACAAAGAGAATAACTTAAACAAGCACCATGGTTCTTCATGCTGAAATTGGCCAGAGGATCCATTTTTCCCCTTGCACATCAGGAAAAGAAAGTTTCATATTTTTTTCAAATGGGAATGTTCAGAATCAAAGATGTCACTGCAAAAATATTAAAAAACACAAGCTGCATTTATCTAAGTAAGTATATTCTTTAGATTTTTTAAAGCCCAGTTGCAACAGGGTAGTATGTGGTCCTCTCTTGCTGAGAAAATTATGCTGTTGCTATATGCAGCTTTGTCAAATATGTTTCTAAGAAAGAGTATCATCTAAGCCCGTGTGTTGTGTTTCTTGTAGGCAAAGAGATAGTGAAGAAATACAAAACTGATGCAATGCTTTAAAAAGGCAAAATAAGAAAAAAACAGGCTAAAATTAAAATTCTATGAATGCAACTACATTTTATTTTGCAATGGAAAACCACATGTGCCAGAGAAGTCACCTAGGGGGTCTAACTTTCTAATCAACATCAAGTATTCTATATTGGCCAGAACACCAACCCAGGATGCATTTTTCTGCTTTGCTCAAAAAATAGCAGACTCTCACTTGTTCACTAGATTTGGGGGAGGCCTTGATTTCATTGTAGCTCCTAGTGCCCTGCGTAAGACTTAGGGGCCTGGGGGCGATGATCTCTGCCAGCTTGTTTTTATATGTGCATGCTAAGTCACTTCAGTCCTGTCCAACTCTTTGCAGCCTCATGGACTGCAGCCTACCAGGCCACTCTGTCCATGGGATTTTGTAGGCAAGAATACTGGAGTGAGTTGCCATGCCCTCCTCCAAGGGATCTTCCCCACCCAAGGACCGAACTTGCGTCTCTCATGTCTCCTGCACTGGAGGCAGATTCTGTACCATCAGCACCACCTGGGAAGCCCTGTTTCTAGATAAGTGATTTTCATATAAGCAAAATAACTCAAAACAAAGGCTAAGGATAGAAGAATAGATGAGAAAGATAGGAGATGGTATCCCAGCATGAAGCACAAGAATAAATTATGAGAACTGATCATTACTCACTGAGCAGTGACCCCTCAAAGAAGTATGTGTCCAAGAGCCCTCTCAGACCTCCCTGCACGACATGCAAAGCAGACGGAGAAGGCAGGTGTGGCGTCCCCTGTTCCTACAGCAACAAAAGAAAGGACACCCTATGCCTACATCACCAAGATCATACACACAGGTCTCAGAGTTCCAGTGAGCCTGGGCCGTGAAAACACACCCTCTCCTCTGTGGAAGGCTCCGCTGAGGCTGGCCACACCTTCATCTCAGCTCTGCTAAGAACATTTATTTAGTCTTCAACGCTTTACAGACTCGTGGGTCAGAAATTTTCCTCTCCTGCCTGTCAACATATATGGAAATAATGTTCTTGGTGAAAACTCAAATGACCATACAGAAAAGTGTCTTAAATTTTCAGCTTGGTGCTCTTCAGCAAACCCACCCACACTATTTCCTCTTGTATTGCTTTTAGTTCAAGCAGGAAATGCTGAAATTCTAGACCTCCAATCGCGTGTGGAGGGGCCTCTTATGGCAAGATACAGCACAGGGAAGCCCAACTCGGACTGAGGATCTCTCCATAACGGATCTTTCCTTGTCCTCTACCCACAGAAACTTAAACAGGAGAAAGATAAGAACAGAGGTGCAGATGGACAAACATGTGGCACCACTGGCTGACACGATCTCAGGATTCTAGGACTAGAAGAACAAATGACCGTGATGGCTTAAAGGCACATAAGAGATACACCAGAGACAGTCCACAGAAATAATAACTGTCATCTTTTAATCATCGCCTGTGTTCTTTTACACACACTAACCACTTGATCACCACATGGCTTATGCTGATATCATGCAAGATGGATCCTTTTGTTCCCATTGTACCAATGAAGACAGGCCTCTAGGCTGTCTGGACTTTTGCCCCAATAAATGTGTTTTTCAACCCAGAAGGGCTCCTTTGCTGACTTTAAAAACTGCATAGGTTCACACTGTGGGAGTTCAACTTTTACTTTGTTAAGACAGCATAAGAAGTTAAAAAAAAATTTATTTGAACTTTGCCAATCACATGAGTTTGAGTAAGCTCTGGGAGTTGGTGATGGCAGGGAAGCCTGGTGTGCTGCAGTCCATGGAGTCGCAAAGAGTCGGACACAACTGAGCACCTGAACAAACTGAATTATACTAAAATAAGTTAGGAAAAAAAAGAAATGCATTTTTATTCATATATAGAAATCACGATTGCTACTGAGTCTGCAGAAAAAGGCCAGGACATACATGGAGCTAAGATTCCATGTAATCAATCCCAAGTTCCCCATGAATCCAAAAACAGTGTGTTAAAAACACTGCCCCATACTCTCTTATTTCTGTAGGTAAATTCTCACAAAGAAAAAATAATATGTGGGACTCAAGCTATTCATCCCCTTTGCTTGCTGAGGCAGAGACCTCAACCAGCACCAGGTATAATCTGGGTCTTTGTAACTTTGGAGAAATATGGAAAATTTGAGGAAAGCCCAGACAAGAGCAATGAAAATGATAAAAGGGCTGGAAGGTAGGAGAAAAGGCTGATGAACAAGGATTAATTAGCCTGGTGAAGAAAAGGCAATGGGGAACTTAATATTCTCCTTGAAATATAGCAAAGGCTGCTATACAAAATACGATCACCATGATTCACAATTCCACTGAGAATGAAAACAGAGGAAACAGCCTTATGGAAAAGCACGACGAATATAGATTAATTATAAAATAAATCTTTCATTCGAAGAGTTGGAGGCACTAAAATAGATGGTGGCTTGAAGACTTTGCAAATTTTGCCTTCCTGCAGTGCCTACTCACGTTCTGTCTGCTCCTCTTGCCCAATTTAAATACCACCTCCCCCACGAAACCCCGAGTCTCTCTTTATACACAGAATATTTCTCAAATTATATCAAGCATTGGTAACACCTGGAGGGATCATTAAAATACTGACTGGTGGGCCCCACCCCCAGAACAGGTTCAGAGGGGGCCAGTGAAGCTGCACGTCCAGCAAGCGGCAGATCAGAAGACTCACTTCCAGAAGCAATGACCTAGGTGCCGTCAGTCTTCCCTACTTCAGGTCTCATAAAAATACATCTGCTTCTCTGGGCAACTGTCACTGTCCTCATACAAGGCAGCACTAGTGGCAAAGAACCCACCTACCGATGCAAGAGACACAAGAGATGCGGGTTCAATCCCTGGGTTGATCCCTGGGTCAGGAAGATCCCCTGGAGGAGGGCATGGCAATCCACTCCAGCGTGCTTGCCTGGAGAATCCCATGGACAGAAGAGCCTGGCGGGCTAAAGTTGTAGGGTCACAAAGAGTCGGATAAAACTTAGCACACGCACACATGGCAGCTAATGCACTTTTCTATTAAGCTTTGGTCTGATTCCACTTTGAACTTTCTATAGTACCTAGCACAATGTGAACAGCATGCATGCCCTAAGTAATACCATCCTTCACCGTTCCCTTAAAAGTGGGTCATTCTATGAAATAATGCCATCGGCAGCAACATGGATGGACCTAGAAATCATCATATAAGTGAACTAAGTCTGGCAGAGAAAGCCAAATATTATATGATATCACTTAGATGTGTAACCTAAAAACATAATACAAATCAGCTTACAAAACAGGAACAAACTCACAGACACAGAAAACAAAGTTATGGCTACGCAAGAAGGGGGAGGAGGAAGGATAAATTAGGAGATGGAATTAACATATGCACACTACTATATATAAGATAGATAAGCAACATGGATTTATTGTATAGCAGATGGAAATATATTCAATATTCTGCAATAACCTATAATGGAGAAAAATCTGAAGCTATAAACCTGAAGCTAATACAATGTTGTAAATCCACTATAGTTAACCAAATTTGTTTAAAAAGTGTATCATTCTGACTTTGTAACTTGCCTAGAGGTTTTCCTAGCGTCATTTCTTGTGTATTATTTTTTCCTGTTTCTTTGCCTAAGTGACTCCACAGCGTTAAGAGCTTCCAATCTATGCATATGAAATTGTCACATATACCAACTGTATCTAACATTCAATATCAAGAAAAATATCTAGTGTGATATAGAAAAATTTCCTTGTGATAAGGTTTATTTTCCCTCTGAGTTTTGGCTTATGTCCCCAAGACTATATTCCAAGAAAAAGGCAGGAAAGGAGCCGTATTTTTAATGTATTGTTTATTTTGCCTGGTTCTGGCAGGGAGGGCAGGGAGGCCAAGGAGCAAATGAGGGCCTGGCATGTCTGAAATCACGCTGGTTGCAGCTGACGTGCAGGTCAGAAGCTGGTCTGGAAAGTTACTCACTAAACTCCCCCTCCTGCCCATCAGCTATAGCGCTTACTTACTAAGAATTAAATGCAAAACAAATGGGACACAAGAATTTACACAACAGCAAAAATATGGGCCCTCCCCTAATGGAAAAAGTGGGGATATGCCTCTTGGGCTTCAAGTTAACTCAATTGATTCAACAAAGGTGTTTCTCAGATTATATGCCCAGCAACTGGGTCATCATATCATAATCTCTCAGATGTCTCAACAGCATGGTTAAATTTCCACTCTTCCCTTAAACTAGTCCCAGTGATTATTCCCACACACACACACACACACACACACAACAAAAATTTCTACTACAGTGAACTTTTAAATGGCCACGAAAAGCAATTAGCATGTAGGTGAATAAGCTAGAACAGAACACAATTAAAAGGATTTCTGGATTTGTGGAATCTCTAAGCCGCAGTACATCTGATGACAACAAGCAAACAAAAATCCACAGAGCACCTTACACAGAGCCGATGAGATCCAAAATCCTAAAAAGGTCCTCAAGTAAAAACAGTCTAAAAATTGGACTTGCTTTTATTCCCTGTATCTTGACCCTTGCGTCTTCCATGCATTTTTCTTTTCCTAGAATGCATGTTCTTCGTTACTTCTTACCACTGAGGAGATAAAGCAACGCAATAGCACAATTTAGCAGTCAAAAACTGATGCCCATTCCACTCAACTTCATTTAGGGAAATTCAAGGTCTATTATCCCAGCTGCCAGCACAGAACACCATCTGAGATGGGCAAAACACAAAAGAAAATTAAAAATACGAGTCCACTCCAATGAAGAACCACAGCAAGGAGTGACTCTGAGCTGCCTGTGCTGGTCTGCAGGCACGCCAGCTCATAACCGTGAAATATGGTCATTATCTCATGGAACTGATCTAATTTTGTACTCGATGCCCTAAAATAATGGGTTTCTTTTGAATATCAAATACAAGGACTGGGACCAAAAATTGACAATAATTTGACAGCACTTTCAAGCACAGCTTATTTTCCTTCCACCTGTCACACTAAATAGCTCCAACTGACAACTACTCCACAGGCTGAATGAATGAAAGAAGATGTATTTGCTGAGCTGAGGAAACGCCACTGATAAACTACAGCAGAGGACTGATATCAGCTCATTAGAGGGCTTAATACGCAGGCACCAACGGCATGTTTAACGAAAATCTACAAAGGTACTGGAATGCAGCTGGCGTAACACTAGATGAAATTTTTTTCTTCAGTACAAAGAAAGGAAGGGGAAAATATACTTATCTCTTTAAGAATATCAAGGTTCAGGCTGTAAGATTTGTGTTTATAAATGTGTGTGTGTGTGTGTGTGTGTGTGTGTGTGTGTGTGAATGCCTGCAGATGTGCTAAGCTGTTTCAGTCATGTTGACTCGTTGTGACTTATGGACTGAAGCCCGCCAGGCTTCTCTGTCATGGGGTTTTCCAGGCAAGAATCCTGGAGTGGGTTGCCATGCCCTCCTCCAGAGGATCTTCCCAACCCAGGCATCAAACCTGCATCTCACATCTCCTGCATTGGCAGGCAGTTTTTTTCACCACTAGTGCCAACTGGGAAGTCCATATACATATATCTCACTGCTCTGGGCTCAACTGTGTGTCCCCATATATATTTGAAATTTTCATTAAATCAGGTTAATAAAGAAAGTTAATATAGTAGAATGACATTTATTAACACTGGTGTTAAAATTAGGAATAACAATTATATGTAACACTTGGCTAGAGGAATTTAATTTCAAATACAACAAGAAGAAAGCCCAGAAAAGACAGGGACTCTTTTCTCAGGAGACTTATTTGCAGAGCAGGAAATAAAAACAACACTTTTATACATAATGTTTAATTCATTAACAGTTGACAGGATTATTAAAGAAAAATATTTAAAAATGGGCATACTTTTAAGATGGAGTCCTGCTGAAAATGATTCCATTTTATTTTCTCATCAAAGAAAGGCCTTAGCCTAATCCCATAATTTGAAAGAATAGAATTAAAGTCACTCTCTCATTTACTCAAGTCATTAAAAATGCCTTCCTGAGCCTCACGATTCCACAGTTTCCACTGGTGTTAATGTATTTGCTAATCCTCTCATTTTCTCAACATCACCACTTATTCCAGTTGCCACACGTTCTGCATTGAATCCTTGCTTCTGAAGATTTTTCTGCCCCCCTAGAATATGATCCACTGATTACTGAAAGGGGCATCCACACCAAAAGTGTGCCTATGACCCTGGAGCCCAGCCTGATCAGGGAGAGATGCAGGCAGTCCCAGTGGACACAGTGGTAAGGGCAGGGGAGGGCTGGCAGATCCAACTCAATCTCTCGACTCAGCTGTAACTCTTGCTCCCCTGGCACGTAGAGTTAGGAGAACTGGACTCAGAGAACCTAAGCAGCCAGCCAGGGTGGATACAGCTAAGCAGAGGAAGCACCGCAAGCTGCCCCACTGGCCTGGGCTCAACTGTGTCCCCAGAGTCACAGGTTGAAGCCCCAGCCCACCGAAGCACGTGTACTGGAGACAGGGCCTTGAGGAGGTAATCAGGACGCGATGAGGTGATGAGCACCGCACCCGGATCCGACAGGGCTGGTGTCCATAGAAGGTGAGACGTGAGCGAGCCGTCTCTCTCTCCCGGTGGCCCCTGCCATCTCATCCTCTCTGCATCTCTCTCGGCTATCACTCAGAGGGAAGATGCGCACGAGGACAGGGCCATCGAACCCGCCAGGAAAAGAGCGCTCAGCAGACTGAAGCCTGCCTGAACCTTGATCTTGGACTTCCCAGCCTCCAGGGTTCTGAGATAACAAATTTCTGTTCTTTAAGGTCCCCAGTCTGTGGAACATTGTCACAGCAGCTCGAGCTGGCTAAGACACTTGGTTTAAAGCTCTCCCTTGCCACGTTGCCTCATGGGATGCAAAGGTTCGTTCCCCCTCAATTTCTGCAGCAGAAACCTCCTTCGGATCCCCTTGGACTTTCACTGTCTCCTTATTGGCTACATCCATATGAATGAAACAGATGATTCTGCAGGAGGCTCATCATAATTTAACAGGAATTAATGCCCTCTTATTATAAAGGACCCGACAAGCCGTTGCTTCACAGTCAGCCACAACTGGAATTAATTCGTGTCAGATGAACATCAAGAAAAATCCATTTATGACCCTGAAGTCATGAAATTTAGCATAATTACACATGCTCTTGTTTGGGTAATTTTTTCTCTCCTCATTAAATTAAGGGTCTACATTCGATTTCAATCTGATCAGTCCTGACTAGTTATATGTCTGTAATCAAGGGCATTTCCTCTCAAATCAACCCAGGGTTTTGCAGGCAAGCTACACTATAAGCATGAACAGAAGCCGAGACACTGACTATTGAAAACTCAGAAGGTAACACTTCACTGTCAGCAGAGAAGCTCACTCTTACTATTTATTCATGCTTTCTCTCAGCAACTATTTATCGAGTACCTACTATGCACTAGGCAGTATTCTGGGTATTTGGGAGACATATGAAGTAACAGTGGAGGAGTATTCTTGCCTGGAAAATCCCATGGATGGAGGAATCTGGCGGGCTACCGTCCACGGGGGTTGCAGAGAGTTGAACACGACTGAGCACGATGAAGCAATAGCATGTGAGCATCATTCTGAGAAGCTCTAGAGCACATGCCTGCCTTTCTTTTCATCTCTGTAACCTCAACTCCTCAACAGCACCCAACCCTTAGTATCTGTTCCATCATCCAATGAACAGATGAATTAACACTTTTTGAATAAACAAAAATGAATAAACACATTTTTTCAAGAAGAATCCTTTTAGTGTTATCAGTCAATCTCCATCTCCCTATCTTTCTCTCTCAAACCCACTCTGCCCCTTTTACTCTCTTGCAATATCTCCTAACTAATTTTTCTAGCAAATAAAATAATCTGGTTTAAACCTGAACAGAGAGACTTCCCTTGAGGCAGGTCTCTGGCAGGTAGAATAATTGTCATCTTCAGAAAAGTTCAGTCTTCCAGGGTCTCTTTCTCTAATTATCTCCAGAGGCCAAGGCTTCTAAGATAGTCAGGGAAAATTTCTTCAGTCATTAACTTGACAATGTCATGAAGAAACAGAGGCCTCTCCTGGGTCTGTAGGGTGGATTCGTTGGCTGGCCAGGACAAGGGCACAGATCTGGAGAATCTGTTGTTTCCTAGAAGGATGTGTCTGTCTAATCCACATTGGCAACTTCGGGTGCCAGGAACCCAGAGGCACCTGGAGTTCGCCCACTGGGAGCTACTACGATGTGCTGTTCTTGGTTCCCAGAAAATGACTGAAATTTGTGCCCCTCCAGGCCAGGCTCATGGAGCCCATGACTGGAAAGACGCCACACAAGTTATCTTTCCCTCTGGAAAAATTTCTAGAAGTCCGTGCAGTCTGTACAGCTTTCTTGCCAGCAAATTAATCATGTGCATAAAGCAAAGAAATCAGATTATGTTTGGGGAAATCAGATGCTGTTCCCTTGGTTACTCTAATTTAGGAAGCACTAAGGTATTTATGTAAGAAAGGGAACAATTAGCTACAAAAGAATTTTTAAGGATCCCTTATGTGCTAAATATACAATTAGAAAGGAAGTGTTTAAACTGCTACTAAAATATGGTTTTATCAGGGACTGGGGTAACACAAGGAATAAGAAATAAAATAGCTCTTGTTCTCTAGATAACTAACTCCTGAAACAATTTCTTAAAGAACAAGACAATCTCCATAGAAACATTAAGACAGAGTCATAGAATGTATCACTCAAATGGTAAAAGAGAGGCCTTTTAAAAATTCTGCTGTTGCCACACTAAAAGGAAGAAATTGAGCTCTCAGTGGTGCCTGGGTAGGATATATAAGAAGCCGTATATAAATCAAGCAACATGTATGCATGAACCAAAGCATGAAGCTTTTTTTAACCTCTTTCACAATAACAAGTCATATTTAAAGTGTCAAGATTACATCCTAAAAGAGTCAAAGTTTTCATGACTTTAACTGAGTCATGAAATACGAAAAGCTCAAACTGATTTTGCAAAAAGCAAAATGTTACTGGTCATAGAAAATTTTAAATATTTGCAAACTGCCTAAGCATAGAAAATTTGTGGCCACTCCCATTTCCTACTTTCTCTACCCAACTAAATGCATACTTTTTTGAAAAGTTCTCCAATTAGTTCAAAGATGTCAATGTATAAATAAATGGGAGCCTCATTCCGATGCCATCCTTTGTGTGTGTGTGTGTGTCTGTGGGAACTCTTCGCGACCCTGTGGACTGCAGCCGGCCAGGATCCTCAGTCCGTGGAATTCTCCAGGCAAGAATACTGGAGTGGGTTGCCATGCCCTCCTCCAGGGGATCTTCCCAACCCAGAGATGGAACTTGAGTATCATGTCTCCTGCACGGCAGCTCAGTTCTTTACCACTAATGCCACTTGGGAAGCCCATCCTTTGATACCACTCAAAAGAAGACTGGATGAGATCATGATACAGAGAAAGTTCCTCCCAAACAATACGACCTCTTTTAACAGGGTTTGAGAGGCTCTGCTGCCCTGAATGTCACATACCGCCCCCGGATGTACCTCAAGATCATTTTGCTTCTCTGAAGCACCACAGGAAGGCATTAGGAAGGAATCCTGCACGATCAGAATGATATATGTAAACGTGGGGAAAACAGAAGCAACCTCTACACTTGGAAGTGAAGGATCTGTCAAACAGGAGAGTTCTGCTTGGGAAGAAATGGCCATGAGAACACAGGAAGCAGCAGTAAATAAGAGATGTTTCAGGACAACTGCAAGCAAGGCAGCCTCACCTACTGGCCACACTGGGCTCGGAGGCCACGACCCACACACAGCGGGACCAAGCTGGGGCCAAATGCAGAGGGACGACCTCCAGATCCGCCAGAGCTCACTGAGGAACAGGGCTGAGGACCTGACAAAGAAGGATTGCCTATTCTAGCCATCCAGGATAGTTTACCTGGGACGAGATTCCTCCCATTCTTTGCTATTCTTTCTTCTGCCTGATGAAATTAATCACTCTCCGCTCTGCGCCTCCCATCCCCAGTCATACAGTCCACCAGGACAGCACCTGTTGCAGAGCATTTCAGTTACAGACACATCTGTCTTTTCAGTTGCAAAGCTCCTTGAAAGCATCAGTTGCATCCTTTTAACCCTTGTACTCTGGAATAACGGCAGAGAGATTAATATAGAATCGATGCTTGATGAGATGGTTAGATAACATCAAGACTCAATGCACATGAATCTGAGCAAACCCTGGGGAGCAGGGAAGGACAGAGAAGCCTGTCATGCTACAGTCCATGGGGTTGCAAAGATTAGGACAATGCTTAGCAATCAGACAACAATAATTTGCTACATGAAAAACAAATGAATAAATTCATAGATAACAGTTCCAAAATCTTTAGCTGTTTTTTCTTTATAGCATAAAATCCATTACCAATATTTCCCATACTTATCTTCCACTACTCCTTAATGCAAACTCTTTCTTCTCACTGCAGCAGACTGACCTACGTGGACCCACAACTTCCCACCTCTAAACCTTTACTAATGGACTAGAATATTCTTATAGATCTGCTCTACCTCTGAAAATGGCAACCCCAAATTTGAAGGTCTAGTTCAAATCTAACTCTTTTATTTTGCCATCTTCGATGTTATCCTCAGCTTTCATCTCTAAACATCTACTGTTCTCCTGGTCTGTAATATCCACAATCACATGTTGCAACGAATCGTATTTAGCGTGCTTTTTCTGGGAGCCTATGTTCCAAAAAGCAACCCTCGTTTTTATGGAATAAGCAGGAGTGGGAGTGGCTAAAGGAAACACAGATAGTCAGTGAGAAACCTAGAAGCAGAACAATTTAAGACGACAGTGAGGGTGGAGACTTAGAAGACGGGGTAAAGCAGAGAAGACGCAGAACCCGAATAGGGAACCGCTGTGATGTGACATCCTGCTCGGCTATCACACTCTGTTTCTACTTGTTGCCATTAAGGCGTTCTTTTTTCCTCAACTCTCATCCACTCTTTTTGTCTTTGCTTGGAAACAGAAGAGTGGATGGGGAGCTTAGGCTCTTACTTATGCATCTTACTCACCCATCAATAGCTATATGACTGAGTAATTACTTAACTAACTCTTTTAATCTGTTAACCAGTTTTTTAGTTGACAGATAGCTTAGTATTGCGCTATCTCCTAGAAGAAACACTTCTTAGACATAATGTATTTTTGTAGGTTACACTGCTGGGTTCAGTTGCTAATAATTTATTTGTGATTTTCACACTTATATTTGCAAGTGAGAGTTGCCCATGCTTCTCTTCCTTAGGTTTATCCAGTTTTGATAAATAATGTTAGCCTTATAAAACAAAGTGTGCCATCTGCTTCACTCCCCAGTCCCACTTTTTAAAAGTTCCTAAAAGACTTTAAATAGAAGAGAGATTATGTACTATTTGAAAGTTAGGTAAGCTTGATGTAAGACTATGGGTCAGTATCTTGGTGGTGCGGGGAAGGTTGGGTAGAAGCGGGAAGAGAGGGAAAGAGTTCTGATTCTACTCTTTTATGCTCACTCAGCTCTTCCCAACTTCCTTTAAGGTTTTCTCTTTGTTGTGGTTTCCTACAGTTTGAATATGACATGTATAGGTGTGGGCTTTTGGTATTTGTCTGGTTGACTGATTAGTTGATTACATGGTATTTATCCTGCTTGATATTCTCTGAGCTACCTGGATCTCTTGGTGTGTGTCTGTATTTAATTTGGAACATTCTCAACCATCATTACTTCAAATATTTCTTCTGCCCTATTTGTCTCTTCTGCTGACAAAGATACAAAGAAACATTGTGTCTTTTATACTATCCCACCCTTCTTGGAGGTTGTGTTTGTCTTTTTCTCTCACTCTTTTTTCTCTTTACATTTTGGTTTTGGAAGTTTTATTGACTTACTTAAAAACTCATTTATTCTTTTCTTTTCAGTTCAGTTCAGTTAAGTTCAGTCACTTAGTTGTGTCCGACTCTTTGGGACCCCATGAATCTCAGCACGCCAGGCCTCCCTGTCCATTATCAACTCCCGGAGTTCACTCAAACTCACGTCCATCGAGTCCATGATCCCATCCAGCCATCTCATCCTCTGTCGTTCCCTTCTCCTCCTGCCCCCAATCCCTCCCAGCATCAGAGTCTTTCCCAATGAGTTAACTCTTCGAATGAGGTGGCCAAAGTACTGGAGTTTCAGCTTTAGCATCATTCCTTCCAAAGAACACCCAGGCCTGATCTCCTTTAGAATGAACTAGTTGGATCTCCTTGTAGTCCATGGGACTCTCAAGAGTCTTCTCCAACACCACAGTTCAAAAGCATCAGTTCTCCAGTGCTCATCATTCTTCACAATCCAACTCTCACATCCATACATGACCACAGGAAAAAACATAGCCTTGACTAGACGGACTTCTGTTGGCAAAGTAATGTCTCTGCTTTTGAATATGCTGTCTACGTTGGTCATAACTTTCCTTCCAAGGAGTAAGTGTCTTTTAATTTCAAGGCTGAAATCAACATCTGCAGTGATTTTGGAGCCCCCAAAATAAAGACTGACACTGTTTCCACTGTTTCCCCATCTATTTGCCATGAAGTGATGTCGGACCAGATGCCATGATCTTTGTTTTCTGAATGTTGAGCTTTAAGCCAACTTTTTCACTCTCCTCTTTCACTTTCATCAAGAGGCTTCTGAGTTCCTCTTCACTTTCTGCCATAAGGGTGGTGTCATCTGCATATCTGAGGTTATTGATATTTCTTCCGGCAATCTTGTTTCCAGCTTGTGCTTCTTCCAGCCCAGCATTTCTCATGATGTACTCTGCATATAAGTTAAATAAGCAGGGTGACAATATACAGCCTTGTTGTACTCCTTTTCCTATTTGGAACCATTCTGTTGTTCCATGTCCAGTTCTAACTGTTGCTTCATGACCTGCAAGTAGATTTCTCAAGAGGCAGGTCAGGTGAATGTGACTGGTGATAGAAGTAAGGTCTGATACTGTAAAGAGCAATATTGCATAGGAACGTGGAATGTTAGTTCCATGAATTTAAGGCAAATTGGAAGTGGTCAAACAGGAGATGGCAAGAGTGAACATTGACATTCTAGGAATCAGTGAACTAAAACGGACTGGAATGGGTGAATTTAACTCAGATGACCATTATATCTACTACTGTGGGCAAGAATCCCTTAGAAGAAATGGAGTAGCCATCATGGTCAACAAAAGAGTCCGAAACGCAGTACTTGGATGCAATCTCAAAAACAACAGAATGATCTCTGTTCATTTCCAAGGCAATCCATTCAGTATCACAGTAATCCAAGTCTATGCCCCAACCAGTAATGCTGAAGAAGCTGAAGTTGAACGGTTCTATAAAGACCTACAAGACCTTTTAGAACTAATACCCCAAAAGATGTCCTTTTCATTATTGGGGACTGGAATACAAAAATAGGAAGTCAAGAAACACCTGGAGTAACAGGCAAATTTGGCCTTGGAATACGGACTGAAGCAGGGCAAATGCTAATATAATTTTGCCAAGAGAACCCACTGGTCATAGCAAACACCCTCTTCCAACAACATAAGAGAAGACTCTACACATGGATATCACTAAATGGTCAACACCGAAATCAGATTGATTATATTCTTTGCAGCCAAAGATGGAGAAGTTCTATACAGTCAGCAAAAACAAGACTGTGAGCTGACTGTGGCTCAGATCATGAACTTCTTATTGCTAAATTCAGACTTAAATTGAAGAAAGTAGGGGAAAACCACTAGACCATTCAGGTATGACCTAAATCAAAACCCTTATGATTATACAGTGGAATTGAGAAATAGATTTTAAAAAAATATTTAAAAATCTATTTAATAGATTTAATAGATCTGATAGATAAAGTGCCTGATGAACTACGGACGGAGGTTCATGACACTGTACAGGAGACAGGGATCAAGACCATCCCCATGCAAAAGAAATGCAAAAGAGCAAAATGGCTGCCTGGGGAGGCCTTACAAATAGCTATGTATAGAAGAGAAGCAGAAGATATTAAGAAAAGGTGGCAAGAATACACAAAAGAACGTTACAAAAAAGATTTTCACGACCAAGATAATCACGATGGTGTGATCACTCACCTAGAGCCAGACATCCTGGAATGTGAAGTCAAGTGGGCCTTAGGAAGCATCACTATGAACAATAGCTAGTTGAGGTGATAGAATTCCAGTTGTGCTATTTCAAATCCTGAAAAATGATGCTGTCAAAGTGCTGTACTCAATATGCCAGCAAATTTGGAAAACTCAGCAGTGGCCACAGGACTGGAAAAGGTCAGTTTTCCTTCCAATCCCAAAGAAAGATAATGCTAAAGAATGCTCAAACTACCGCACAGTTGCACTCATCTCACATACTAGTCAAGTAATGCTCAAAATTCTCCAAGCCAGGCTTCAGCAATACATAAATCATGAACTTCCAGATGTTCAAGCTGGTTTTAGAAAAGGCAGAGGAACCAGAGGTCAAATTGCCAACATCCGCTGGATCATCATAAAATCAAGAGAGTTCCAGAACAATATCTATTTCTGCTTTATTGACTATGCCAAAGCCTTTGACTGTGTGGATCATAATAAGCTGTGGAAAATTCTGAAAGAGATCGGAATTCTTTTCTTTTAGTGATGTTAAATCTACCTATGAATCTATTAAAGGCATTTTTGTTTGTTATCATTATTATTATTATTATTATTGTATCATTCCTTCATAGCTCAGTTGGTTAAGAATCTGCCTGCAATACAGGAGACTCTGGTTCAATTCCTGGGTCAGGAAGACCCACAGGAGAAGGGATAAGCTACCCACTCCAGTATTCTAGGATTCTTGGGCTTCCCTGGTGATTCAGTTGGTAAAGAATCTGCCTGCAATGCAGGAGACCCTGGTTAAATTCCTGGGTCAGGAATTTGCCCTGGAGAAGGGAAGTGCTACCCAATCCAGTAATCTTGGGCTTCCCTGGTGGCTCAGTTGGTAAAGAATCTACCTGCAATGTGGGAGATCTGGGTTTGATCCTTGGGTTGGGAAGATCCCTTGGAGAAGGGAAAACTATCCACTCCAGTATTCTTGCCTGGAGAATTTCATGGACTATACACTCCATGGGATCACAAAGAGTCAGAAACAACTGAGCAATTTTCACTTCTCTGCTGACACTAACCACATGGGTTTGTATTTTGTCTGTTTTTTCACTAGAGTCTTTAACATATTAACCATAATTAATTTAACTTTTTTTGATCATTGCAAAATTCATATCATATCTGTGCCTGGATCTGATGAATCTTTATCTCATCAGACTGTACATGTGTACGTGTGCACACGTGTGCATGTGTGTGAGTATGAGAGAGAATTTTTTCTTGCCTTTTGAATGATTTCTTACTGAAAGCAAGACGTGGAACATAGAATGATAGTTACTGAAAGAAACAGGATTTTAGTGTGAGAATCTGTATTAATCTGGCGAGGAGAGAAGCTATGTTTCATGTTTGGTGTAGCTGGTGGGTACCCGAGGCTTCAGATCCTTCACTGGGTTTTCCCGGCCCTCCTCTCTGGGCGTTTGGACTTCCCTTTTACCGTTTCTCAGTGAGAGCCCATGTTCTGCGGTCTCCACTAGCGTTACTCCACTAGTATTCCTACTGGAGGCTGGCTAGTGCAGGGAGTGGTAGGCTGTGAGGGAGAGGAGTGTCCTCAGACACGCTCCTGTGTCTCAGGCTGGTGAGCCTGTCTCAGGGCTGTGCCTTCTGTCCCTCTCCAGGAGCAGAGGCCTATTTCTCCCCTCTCTCCTCCTAATCGTCTTCCTGGCTGTAACATTCCTAGTCTCTTTCCTCAAACTCCCTCCCCTGTTGACTATGGCTTGTAACGGGCCATTGGAACATTCTGAAAGGCCCACTATTTCTCTTTCCTGAGGTGAGGGGAGAGGCCTGGGGCAGCTGGAGCAGGGCCAGTTGCCCTCGCTCATCTGGCATAAGGGGTCAGAACTGCCTTCTGGAAAAGCCCTCACCACTGAAGAGCAGACCTGTGTCAAGGAGAAGGGCCTGGGTGGAGCCCCCTTTATTTTACCCATTCTTTCGCAAGGCCTTGAGGGGCGCTTTCCCATGTCCTCTTCCTAAGCACTAGGTAGGTTCCAGAGGTATGAGCGCATGTGCCCAGTCCTTTCAATCTTAACTCTTTGGATCCCATGGGCTGTAGCCCACCAGACTCCCTCTGTCTATGGGATTCTCCAAGGAAGAATACTGGAGTGGGTTGCTAAGCCCTCCTCCAGGGAATCTTCCTGACCCAGTGATCTAACTCAGGTCTCCTGCATTGTAGGAAGATTCTTTATCCACTGAACCTGAGAAACCCAGGTTCCAGGGGTAAAGGCTGTGAATAGTGGGGACCCACTTAGACCTCAGCTCCCAGTAGCTTTTCAGTCTTCCACTTGTCTGTTCTCAGCCATCAGAAATTCATCGAAATTACTATTAAAATATCCTACTAGTTTATGGCACCTGCTGGTTTCCGTTCCAGGTAACCAAATTCCAAGAAAACTCAATGTCCAGTTGGATCCAGTGTTGCTGTGGACTAAGGATGCTGCCTTCCAGGTCAGTAAACAAAAGCTACTGCAGCCATTGGCCCAGAAGGTAAGACCTGAGGGAGCTCGGGATGGAAAGAGAACGGCCTCCACCAAGCCATCAGACCCGGCAGCCACCCCCTGTCCATGATGTACCCTGAGGACGCTCAGGAGGAGAAGGCACAGGAAACTGGCATCAGAGAGCTGAGGTCCATATCAAAGGAAGTGATATGAGACTCCTGCATCTTCTCATACAAAAAAAAAAGTGCTAAATTCCTTAACTTGAGGTATCTGCTTTTCTTTAATTAACACTAATCTGTCCCTGTTCCAACAACCTGATCTTTATTACAAAAACTCCTAGTCTCTTAAAGTTATCTGATAGGCTATGTCCCAGGCTATGTCCAGGGTTAAGTCCCCAGTTTTGTCTGCTAAGTAAAAAACATAACTATCAACTTTTATATATATATATATACACACAACTTTTTTGTGTATATTTTTTAGTCAACACTGTAATGTTGAGAGTGAAAATATACTAACTCTCTACATCTCAGAGATGGAGTTAGAAATCTCCTTTGCATGGTTTTAATCTTTTGGGGTTTTCTATTTCTTCCAGGGTCAATGTAAGTAATCTATTCAAATTAAAGTCTGTTTGATCAAAGAGCCAACCATGTTCTATACCCAGAACAGGAAGTGCCCGGTGCTACTCTCGGGAGCTTAGTCATAGACAACATGAAGGGCATGGAACCAGTTGGGAGACCTGGCTTCTAGTTCACTGCCTGTGGGCTTTGGACCTGTGGACCCCAGGTCAAACAATAGGGAGGGAACACTGTCACCCATCAACAGAAAATTGGATAGAAGATTTATTGAGCATGGCCCTGCCCATCAGAAAGAAAGAGACCCAGTTTCCCCCTCAGTCAGTCTCTCCCATCAGGAAGCTTCCATAAGCCTCTTATCCTTATCCATCAGAGGACAGACAGACTGAAAATCATAGTCACAGAAAACTAGTCAAACTGATCACATAGACCACAGCCTTGTCTAATTCAGTGAAACCATGAGCCATGCCCTGTACGGCCACCCAAGACAGACAGGTCATGGTAGAGAGTCCTGACAAAACATGGTCCACTGTACCAGGAAAGGGCACACCACTTCAGTATTCTTGCCTTGAGAACCTCATGAACAGTGTAAAAGGCAAAAAGATAGGACACTCAAAGATGAACTCCCCAGGTTGGTAGGTGCCCAATATGCTACTAGAGATCAGTGGAGAAATAACTCCAGAAAGAATGAAGAGAAGGAACCAAAGCAAAAACACGCAGTTGTGGATGTTACTGGTGATGGAAGTAAAGTCTGATGTTGTAAAGAGCAATATTGATATGAACCTGGAATGTTAGGCCCATGAATCAAGGTAAATTGGAAGTGGTCAAACAGGAGATGGCAAGAGTGAACATAAACATTTCAGGAATCAGTGAACCAAGATGGACCAGAATGGGTGAATTTAACTCAGATGACCATTATATCTACTACTGTGGGCAAGAACCCCTTAGAAGAAATGCAGTAGCCATCACAGTCAGCAAAAGAGTCTGAAATGCAGTATTTGGGTGCGATCTCAAAAACGACAGAATGATCTCTATTTGTTTCGATATCATGGTAATCCAAATCTATGCCCCAACCAGTAATGCTGAAGAGGCTGAAGTTGAATGATTCTATCAAGACCTACAAGACTTTCTAGAAGTAACACCCAAAAAAGATGTCCTTTTCATTACAGAGGGCTGGATGCAAAAGTAGGAAGTTAAGAGATATCTGGAGTAATAGTCAAACTTGGCCTTGGAGTACAAAATGAAGCTGGGCAAAGGCTAACAGAGTTTTGCTTAGAGAACGCAACGGTCATAGCAAACACTCTCTTTCAACAACACAAGAGAAGACTCTACCCATGGACATCACCAGATGGTCAACAACGAAATCAGATTGATTATATTCTTTATAGCAAAAGATGGAGAAGCTCTATACAGTCAGCAAAAACAAGACCAGGAGCTGACTGTGCCTCATATCATCAACTTCTTATTGCCGAATCCAGACTTATACTGAAGAAAGGAGGGAAAAACACTGACCATTGAGGTATAGTCTAAATCAAATCCATTACTATTCTACAGTAGAAGTGAGAAATAGATTCAGTGGATTAGATCTGATAGAGTACCTGAAGAATTATGAACAGAGGTTCATGACATTTTATACAAGGCAGAGATCAAGACCATCCCCAAGAACAAGAAATGCAAAAGGGCAAAATGGCTGTCTGAGGAGGTCTTAGAAAGAGCTGAGAAAAGAAGAGATGTAAAAAGCAAAGGAGAAAAGGAAAAATATACACATTTGAATGCAGAGTTCCAAAGAATAGCAAGGAGAGATAAGAAAACCTTCCTCAGTGATCAATACAAAGAAATAGAGGAAAACAACAGAATTGGAAAGACTAGAGACTAGAGATCTCTTCAAGAAAATTAGAGATACAAAGGGAACTTTTCATGCAAAGATGACCACAATAAAGGACAGAAATGGTATGGACCTAACAGAAGCAGAAGATATTAAGAAGAGGTGGCAAGAATACACAGAAGAACTGTACAAAAGAGATCTTCACAACCCAGATAATCATGATGATGTGATCACTAATCTAGAGCCAGATATCTTGGAATGTGAAGTCAAGTGGGCCTTAGAAAGCATCACTATGAACAAAGCTAGTGGAGGTGATGGAATTCCAGTTGAGTTATTTCAAATCCTAAAAGATGATGCTGTGAAAGTGCTGTACTCAATATGCCAGCAAATTTGGAAAACTCAGCAGTGGCCACAGGACTGGAAAAGGTCAGTTTTCCTTCCAATCCCAAAGAAAGGCAATGCCAAAGAATGTTCAAACTACTGCACAATTGCACTCATCTCACATGCTAGCAAAGTAATGCTCAAAATCCTCCAAGCTGGGCTTCAACAATAGGTGAACTGTGAACTTCCAGATGTTCAAGCTAGATTTAGAAAAGGCAGAAGAACCAGAGATCAAGTTGCCAATATCCATTGGGTCAAGAAAGCAAGAGAGTTTCAAAAACATATATTTCTGCTTTAATGACTATGCCAAAGCCTTTGACTGTGTGCATCACAACAAGCTGTACAATATTCTGAAAGAGATGGGAATACCAGATCACCTTACCTGCCTCCTGAGAAATCTGTATAAAGGTCAAGCAGATACAGTTGGAACTGGACATGGAACAACAGACTAGTTCCAAACCTGGAAAGAAGTACATCAAGGCCGTATATTGTCACCCTGCTTATTTAACTTATATGTAGAGTACCTCATGCAAAATGCTGGGCTGGATGAAGTAGAAGCTGGAATCATGATTGCCGGGAGAAATATCAGTAACCTCAGATACTCAGATAACACCACCCTCATGGCAGAAAGTGAAGAAGTAAAGAGCCTCTTGATGAAAAATGAAAGAGGAGAGTGACAAAGTAAGCTTAAAACTCAACATTCAGAAAACGAAGATCATGGCATCTGGTCACATCACTTCATGGCAAATAGATGGAGATACAAGACATTACTTTGCCAACAAACGTCCGTCTAGTCAAAGCTATGGTTTTTCCAGTGGTCATATGTGGATGTGAGAGTTGGACTATAAAAAAGCTGAGCACCGAAGAATTGATGCTTTTGAACTGTGGTGTTTGAGAAGACTCTTGGGAGTCCCTTGGACTGCAAGGAGATCCAACCAGTCCATCCTAAAGGAAATCAGTTCTGAATATTCATTGAAAGGACTGATGCTGAAGCTGAAGTTTCAATACTTTGGCCACCTGATGCGAAAAAGTGACTCATTGGAAAATACCTTGTTGCTGGAAAAGATTGAAGGCAGGAGTAGAAGGGGAAGACAGAGGATGAGATCATTGGATGGCATCACCAACTCGACTGACATGAGTTTGAGTAGGCTCTGGGAGTTGGTGATGGACATGGAGGCCTGGCATGCTGCAGTCAATGGTTGTGAAGAGCTGAACACAACTGAGTGACTGAACTGAACTAAACTAAGTAATCTATGTATTTTCTAGAATTTGGGGTATTTCATTTAGATTTTTTTAAAATATTGGCACATAGTTGTTCACGTCATTGTCTTTGTGACTCTATGTATGTACACAAATTTTTAAATTTCTACTAATCTTCTAAATGTGGCTCCCTGGCTGGCACTGGTGGTAAAAACCTGCCCGCCGATGCAGGAGACGTGAGAAACCTGGGTTGATCCATATGTCAGGAAGATGCCCTGCAGAAGGGCGTAGCAACCCTCTCCAGTATTCTCGCCTGGAAAATCCCATGGACAGAGGAGCCTGGCAGGCTACAGTCCATAGGACCACAAAGGTTTGACACACCTGAAGCAACTTAGCACTCATGCAAGTAACCCTGTAAATAGGCATTTTTGAATATTACTGATTTGTGGTTCCTCTCATTTGTTGATCATATCAATTTTCATTGTGTTATCATATATTTTACTTAACTTGTACTTTTATCTTCCCTCTTTTGAGTGCTTCATCTTATTGTTATTTATCTAGCATTTAAATTTCCAAGTTTCAGTGTCTTTGGGAATGAGACTACAGAGAGTACTTTTCTTATAAAGATGTTCGTAAGAAAATACACATTTGACAAAGAATTAAGTGATGCAAAAATGGAAGATGATAATGCCACTGACTGCCCAGCGACCACAATACTTTTACTTTCAGATATCTTTATTTTCAATTCCTCCATAATCTGGCTCGTGTACAGCGCTAACGATTTCTGACCAGCTTTATCTTCTGAGCATTAGGCCTGTTTGTTGAGCACTGTGATCTGCAGAGAAAACACTTGAAAGAGCACAATCAAAGTCAAAGCATATTCCTTGTGCCGATAAGCGATCCAAGGCTATGACAGTTACAAAGAAAACGGCTCTCAGTTGTTTCAAGCCAGGCTGCAGACCTCCCGTGTATTTCTCTGGCTTTATCTCACCAAGTTAATAAAACACCACTTGACATTTCCTAGTAAATACCTAGTGGAGATACATATCTGCCTTTTTTAAAGTTCAGCTTAAACCCATTCTGCTCGATAAAAATACTGACAGAGGCAAAAGTCACCTACATCAGTAGAGAAAGCTCTTTCATGGTGAGGGATGCATTCTCCTCCTAACAATCTGGGAGATGCTGAGAAGAGCCAGGATGAGCCAATACGCCCTGCACCAAGATAAGAGCAGATGCCCCAAGTCCACACCAAGAGCATCCTTGAAGCAGAGCAGGCACAAAGCAGCGTGTCTCTCAGCCTCCTTATATTTCTCCATGCTGTTTCGCTTCTAATGCACTTCCTGTCATCTGGTTTACGCTCAGGCTACTCAGGTGGCGGTTCTTCTGCTCAACTAGGGCCTGCTTCACCCACACCATACTCACCTGCCTATGTACTCACCCCACCCCAGCTAGCGACTGTTCTTATCAACAGGATCGGGGAGGGGGGGGCATGTCCCTCTGCCAGTTTCCTTGGTAACTGATGAGCCAACCTGAGGCCAATTTCCGCTTTAACTGGCCATCTCCCCTAACCCCAAGAGCAAAAGCTACACCCACATCCTGCCGCCATCCACAGCAGATGGTGGAGTGCTGCTCCAGGACCTTGCTTCAAGCCTATGAACTCCTCTTCTCCACTGATGGCTCTGCTGCTGCCTCTAGGCTCTTTCTTCAGTCCTAAAACTGGGCAAATGCCAGCCCTACAGGATTGAATAGCATACCCCAGCAGCTGGGTTTCCCAGCCATGCATTCTGTACCCGTGGTAGATATACAGATGGGGAGGGCTGCAGAAGGTTTAGACAAGAGGCCCTAAATGGAGAACTGATTCAGGTAAGCACTCCTCAAAATATGAGAGCTCCTTAACCCAGCACTTACCCAGCTCAGCAAATCAACCACTGCTCTGGGTTTCTTCATAAAACAGGAACCCACACCCAAGGCTAGACTGAAGGGCCTTAGCCAGGAGACAATTCACGATGCCTCCTCTTTTGCCCCCACCAGCTGAGCTGTTAAGCTCACTGAAAATCAGCAGAGTTTGTGCCCTAAACAATGTATGCCAATTTTACTTGTTAACAAAACTGTACAATTTAATTAAATACGGCAAAAGCTAATAGAATATGAGTGTTAATAAAATTAAGTTGAATGAGAGTTGATTTTTGTTAAATTAGCCATCAAATCAGACATGAGTAAGACTATTGTGGGGGCTTCCCTAGTGGCTCAGATGGTAAAGAATCTGCTTGCAGTGCAGGAGACCCAGGTTTGATCCCTGGGTCAGGAAGATTCCCTGGAGAAGGTAATGAACTCCAAACTCTTGCCTGGAGAATTCCATGGACAGAGGAGCCTGGCAGGCTACAGTCCATGGGGTTGCAAAGAGTTGGACACGACTGAGTGATTAACACACACATACACACACATACACATACACACACACACAAGACCGTTGTGAAACTTTCCAGGAAAATACTTAACTATTTTCTACATCAGTAGAGAAAGCTCTGCCCAGAATTCTACATTGAAATTGCCTAGTGTTTTTAATTTTCACTCTAGTATTTAATCCATTATTTAAAAAAATCTCCAAAGGAAACTGTGGCTTTATGCAAAAAAAATGTGGCTTTATGCAGAAAATTTATGCAGAAAAACTCTGCATATGGGCTTTATGCAGAAAAATGATGTAAAAATGTCAACCATGGCATTAAAACAATAGCAACAGCAACAAACACAATTCTTGGTCCAACATTAAAAGAGTGGAGAATAAATGAATAATTTCTATCTTGTATGATATGTATATATAATTGTTGATATTATGAATTTTTTGATTAACAACTACAGATCCAGATTACTTCAGATATAATGGATTCTGTGTAGTTTCACTCTAATTTTCTACTCATTTTCACTTCATCTTTATTATATTTAACTTGTTACTTAATCACTAAGTGCATCCATCTCTTTGCAACCCCATGGACTGTAGCCCTCCAGACTCCTCTGTTCATGGGATTTTTCAGGTAAGAAAACTGGAGTGGATTGCTGTTTTCTTCTCCAGGGAGTTTTCCCCACCCAGGGATCCTGCACTGGCAGGCAAATTCTTTACCACTGAGCCACCAGGGAAGCCAAATAATTAACTTACCAACTATCTTATCATTGTTTCTTCTTAATTTTCACTATAATCCTGTAAATTGTGGATTAAAATCTCCATCTTTTTAATAGAAACAAAGATTAGAGAAGCCAGGTTCAAATTCAGAAGCACTATCCTCAATGGTATTTCAAACTTACATGAAGTTAATTTCACAAGAAATTAGCAACATTTTTCATAAAAGAAGAAAATAGACATTAAGATATTACTTAAGGATTGGTGATCATGATGGATTGAATCACATTCCCCCAAAAAAGATACAGTCACATCCTAACTGGGGGTGCCCTTCACTCCAGTCCCTCAGAATGTGACCTTATTTGGCTAGAAGGTCTTTACAGAGATAATCAGGTTAAAATGAAACTATTAGGGTGAGTCCTAGTCCAATATGACTGGCGCCCTAATGACAAAGGGAAATCTGACCAGGGACCGACACACCCAGAAGAAAGACCAAGCAAAGACACACAGGGAGAATCCAGCACACCAAAGATCTCCACGCACCCCCGAAGCTAAGAGGAGGCAAGGGACATTCTCCCCGGAGTCATCAGGGAGAACACGCCTAAGCCAGCCTTGACCTCTGGCCTCCAGAGCTAAGACAATACATGTCTGCTATCTTAAGCTGTCCCGTTTGGGGCCCACTCTTACAGCACCTGGAAACTCACACAGCACTGTTTTTCAAAAGCCTCTGCAGAGTCCTTTTGCAGCCTGTGCTTGTGTGGCTGAGGATGGATATTCTGGTTCACAAGGTAAAATTTAATTCCTACGGTAGACTGTGACCCAAAGCAGTTTGTGAAATAGTGTTCCGTAACACAGGCAAATAAAAACCTTTCGTCCATCTCCTGAAGACAGAGATTAAAAAAAAAAATTCTAGGGGAAAAAAGAAGAGAGAGGGAGTATTTGCAGGCTGGTGAACAGAGGGTGGTGCCAGCACAGGAGGAGCTCAGCTGGGAAGACGGGCAGGGAGCAGCACGGTGAAACAGACTAGCTGGTGATCAGGCCAACATGCTGCACGAAACTGGCCGTGTGTCGCGTGCAAGAGAAGACCAAAATAGCTGTTTTTGCGGGTATTTGGGGAAAAGGTTTTCGCCAATCCACTTTGCATAAGTGAAAACGAGTTAACCAAGCCCCAGCTCCAAAAGGAAAACAACGTGTGAGGCATGTTAATGATGTTGGGAACTCCATCCAGACAGGGAGAAGACCAGAGTAATGGCAAAGCAGACCTTCAGGGACCCATGTGCCGCTGGCAGCAGACGGCAGAAGATTGCTTAATATTCTTACACAATTAAGCTAATTCCCTTTAAGCTGCATTCGCATACCATAAACAAGATCTCCCGATCCCTTAGAAATTAACTTTTCACATCTGGGCAAATGTATTGCTTAATGCCCAAATCCCCCAAATTCTAGTCCTTTAAAAACACACACACACACACACACACACACAGAAGCTAGGCATTTGACAGTTACCCTGCTTTTGCTGCTAGCTCTTCAGAAATTTGGCAGTTGACTTTTTTGATCACTTTATATCTTGCTGTCCATAATCTGCATGTGCACTCAGCTATTTTTAATCTCTTATAGTTTCTGGAGGAGATATTTGTCTAAGTACAAGCTCTGGAAGCAAAGGCCCCCAGGTCCCAGGTCCCAGGTCCCAGCCTATCTGAATCAGACCTGGCGGTGGGAGGCCTGGTTTGTACACAATGGTAGATTCACAGGGCAGTTTGCGGCTAGTGTTACAGAAATGAGTACAGAGGTGTGCGTGAATCAGCCACCTGGCCCAGCCCAGGACTCTGGGCAAGGGCAGCGATTAGACAACCAGGTGCAGCCCGGGTGACAGCATGCCAGGCTGGCTCATCGTACGACCTGTTCTGCTTGCTGAGTAAGTCACCGGGTTTCTTTCGTTGTCCCTTTGACACCCTTACTGGCTGCATATATTTGTGCATGACTTGAGGTTTGGTAATAATGCAGCTTTTCCTCTATTATAGGCACTTAAATTGTGTCACAGTGTGCATTACAACAGCAAGCCCAAAACTGCTGACAAAAAGTCCACTGCCCAATTTCTGCAGAGCTAGGAGCAAAAGCAGGGTACTGTTGCATGCCCCGTGCACCCTGCACTCAAGCCCACCAAAGGGGTGGGCAAAACACCTCAGCCGCCCACCTGGCCCAGTCCCTGGACTCACCACCACCCTCACCCACAGAGGGGGCAGTTCAGTCTCCCTCACGAGTGAGCTAACAAGGTAACCTGTTACTTGTTCTCACTCCCCACTCCAGCAGCAGCGCCCCAGTAAAACCTTGCCTGAATTTATCTGCCCTCTGATCAATTTCTATTGATTAAGGAAAGCCAAGAACCATGACTGGTATCAAGAGGAGAGCAAGCAGATGACCATTATATTCTGCAGCTCAGGCTCCTATAAATGTGAGGCAGTGGGGCAGGCAGCGGAGTAAGACAAAGGATTAGACAAGGAAACAAACCATTCACTGTGACACTCTACTCAGCAGCTGCACATCTCTGATTCTGTGGGAAGAGGGTGGATTTGTGATTATGCTCTTTTCACAAAGTTTCTGAGAATTAAATGCAATGGTAACTATAAAATGCCTGGCTGAGGGATGGGCTCAGATTTATTACATGCAACTTTGAGAGCCCTTACCCATCTGTATAAGGGAAGCTCTCACCTAGTCGTGCTGGAAACACTTCAGTGTCCTGACTGGGCTGGGGACTGAGCAGGCTTCAGGATGGGATGGCTGTCAGTATAGGAGAGGGAGAAGGAGACAACAGTGAAACAGTGAGTCTCCCTGATCACCCACCGGGAGACACACCTGGACCAGTGTAGAGCACAGCACTGTTGGTTAAATATCACCAGGAGTCAGGGGTGTCCCAGACAAGAGCAGGTGACACTGAACCCAGGTCGCGACAGTGCAGAGTAAGGAGCAGGTGTTTGCACGCTCAGTCCCTCAGTCATGTCTGACTCTTTGCGACCCGACAGACTGTAACCCACCAGGCTCCTCTATCCATGGATTTCCCAGGAAAGAATACTGGAGTGGGTTGCCATTTCCTCCTCCAGGAGATCTTCCTGACACGGGGGTCAAACTCACGTCTCTTCTATTTCCTGCATTGCTAGGTGGATTCTTTACCACTAAGCCACCTGGGAAGCCCAAAGGGAGCTGAAAGGAGTCATGAGAAATCAGTCTATCTCTAAAAAATGGAAAGAAATGTGGTAAAATGTGGTGAAGCTGGAATACAGGGCTCTTAGACAACACTGTCTAAGAGGTAAAACAGGAAGACCTAGGCATGCTGTATCATTTTGTAAAATATGAATGAGTAAAAAGCTTTCCATATACAGAAGGGGACTGAGAGTCAATCAGATGGGCTGCAACACTTCAACAAATATTTATTAAGCACCCAGTAAGTGATGGGTGCTAAATAATGTCAATACTGTCAAACTATTCAAGTATATATTTCAACCATAAGTCTTTTTGTTTTATAGAAAGACAAAAGAAATTGATAAAGATCAAAAGGGGATATATCTAGAGAAGCTGTAGAGAAAAAAGTATTTAGTACTACTGAAAATAGATGGGGAAACAATGGAAACAGTGAGAGACTTTATTTTGAGGGGCTCCAAAATCACTGCTGACAGACACTGCAGCCATGAAATTAAGACACCTGCTCCTTGGAAGAAAAACTATGACAACCTAGACAGCATATTAAAAAGCAGAGACATTACTTTACCAACAAACATCCGTCTAGTCAAAGCTATGGTTTTTCCAGGAGTCATGTGTGGATGTTAGAGTTAGACTATAAAGAAAGCTGAGCGCAGAAGAACTGATGCTTTTGAACTGTGGTGTTGGAGAAGACTCTTGAGAATCCCTTGGACTGAAAGGATATCAAAACAGTCCATTCTAAAGGAAATCAGTCCTGAATATTCATTGGAAGGACTGATGCTAAAGCTGGAGCTCCAATACTTTGGCCACCTGATGCAAAGAACTGATTTACTGGAAAAGTCCCTGATGCTGGGAAAGACTGAAGGCAGCAGGAGAAGGGAATGACAGAGGATGAGATGGTTAGATGGCATCACTGACTCAGTGGACATGAGTTTGAGCAAGTTTTGGGAGATGGTGAAGGACAGGGGAAGCCTGTCATGCTGAAGTCTATGGGGTCACAAAGAGTCAGACATGAATGAGCGGCTGAACAACTACTGAAGTATTTAATTATTAATTAATAGTGTTAAACTGAAAAAAAGGTTATTTATAGCACTAGGTTAGAAAATATTTGGGGTTCAAGTATTCACTCAGCATATATTCAATATCTAGTCTGTACCAGGCATTCTTGCAGCTAATGGGCGAGGTAGAAAAACAAAACAGACACACATCCCTGCCCTAATGGGAGCTGAATTCTATGGATATCATTAATGTGTTCTCATTTAAAAAGGTAGAAGTAAGGAAATACTAAAAACTTTTAACCCCTTTTAAAGATTCCAAAAGGCTACATCTGTATGTAGATAGATACAAGTGCTTTATGACATCAGTTCAGTTCAGTTGTTCAGTCATGTCTGACTCTTTGTGACTCGATGGACTGCAGCACGCCAGGCTTCCCTGTCCATCACCAACTCTCAGAGTTTACCCAAATGCATGCCCATAGAGTCAGTGATGCCATCATCCTCTGTCGTCCCCTTCTCCTCCTGCCTTCAATCTTCTCCAGTATCAGGGTCTTTTCCAATGAGTCCGTTCTTCGCATCACGTGGCCAAAGTATTGGAGCTTCAGCTTTAGCATCATTTATATATACATTATGGCATATATATATATATATATAATTTATAGGAAACTATGACTTTCCTATCAGTTGTGAACTGTCCAAGAAACTCGGGAAAGACTGAATCTAATTTGGGATAAAAAGTTTTCTGCTTTAATTCTTATGTATAATTCACTTGCTAAAAATTTAACCTTTTATAAAATGTTGGTGACTTAATATACTGTAATGCCTCCTAAATAAATCTTATCTGCCAACGTTATTCTTTCATTGATTGATTTTTGGGTACCTCCTCAAGGTCCAATGCTGTGGTGCATTCCTAGGAGCAGAAAAGAAAAACATAAGTAGCCCCTATTTTTAACAGACTCATTACTTACTTCTCTAGGAGGAAGAAGGGGCAGAAAATATACATTTGAAACAACTAGAAAGCAATCAATAACGAGCAATTTATAGCATATAAAAGTTATTTGCTAGTGGCCATAGAAAGTAGAACCTTGCTCAACCAGAAGTTTAGACACTCTTTTCTGCCACTTAGAGAAACAACTGCTTCACGTTATTCTGCTTAATGATGCTTCTCACCAACAACAAGCCAGTAGATTAGGCCTTGGAAAAATATTGCAGCTCTTTGTAATTAGTTAATCCATTCATTACACTGTCAATTACTGTCTGGATCAGAAGTAAATTCAACACTATTTTAGTACCTATTGTTTCTGAAATCAAAAATGCAGAGCATTCCACTCCATCCTCTCTGTTCTGAGAGCCAAGCACAGGCTGTGCTCATCCCGGCTGAGATGCCGGTCATTGATTCACGATGCCTCACCCCTAAAAGACCTGGGGTGTGGGTATTATTGCTGATGAGAGCATATGGTCCTGTGGTTTGGCAGGCGAAGTCCTGGCAGAAGAGTCTCGAGCGTCAGCAGATGCTGCCAGAGCACAGACATGCAAACGGTGGCGTGCCTGCCGCTGCTGCTGTGACGCACGTGTTTCCCTGCGATGACAGCCATGCCTTCCTCAAGAGGCTGGGGGCTAGACAGACACACAGAGAACACACACACACGAGCCACATGCACACCCGTGCACGCACAGTCAGGTGAGGTCAGCCTTCTGTAGGTCCCTGTCATCTGCCTAAAATGGAAAGTCCCCTGGAAAGGGAATGGCATGTGGAGAACTATTTCGTTTTTTGTTGCCTCAGATAATAAAGAATCTGCCCGCAATGCAGGAAGGTGGGGTTCAATCCCTGGGTCAGGAAGATCCCCTGGAGAAGGGAATGGCTACCCATTCCAGTATTCTGGCCTGGACAGTCTCATGGATGGAGGAGCGTGGTGGGCTACAATCCATGGGGTCACACACAAAGAGTCAGACACGACTGAGTGCCTTTTTGCTTTCCTTTTTGCTTTCCATAACACTGACATACAGGTCCCACTCAGAAACAAGCAGTCACCCCACCTCTGCACACACCCACAGTCACGGAAAAGATGGCCTGCCAGCAGCTCAGACATGAGGTCAGGGTCCGCCAGTCTCCAGGGCAGTCCAAGGCTCTGTCAGGTCCTGAGAGTCGTCACAGATTTTTCAGGCTCATCTTCCTTAGGCTCACTGAGTTGGTCCACAAATCCTTATTGATCATTGCTATGGGCTTGGAGGGGAGAGGGCTTCAAAAGTCACGAACAGAAAATAGCCGAGGGGTGCTGGGCAGCATGTCCTTCCACGCCGGCCCAACACCGTCCATCAGTCATTCCACCCTGACCAAGCTGCGGCAGTCTACCCTAAACTCGACCTGGAAACCCAGTTCCAAACAAGACAGACGCTGCGGTCCCTGACTCAAGTAGAGGAGAGCCATATCCGCTGACCCACACCAGGCAGCGTGCATCCTGCTACACTAAGGAATTGGTGTGTAGAGACACAGCAGGGCAGGGGGAGCCCTGAGTCCCAGAGAGAAACCACAGAAGCCGGGTGGCTGGGGGAGCCCAGCCGAGGCAAAGAGAACAGCCCCGGAGCTGGGCAGAAATTTGTCCTGGAGCGTCAGATGCTCCCAGCGTTCCCTTTTCATCTACTACATGGAAGAATGTGAGGAAAGAACCTGGGACTGAGGAATGGATGTTGTGATTACCGTTATATCAGTGCTAACAATAACGGCAACGTTGGCGGATGCTCAGAGGTAAGGAAACAAATGGAACATCCTGGGAAATCACCATGCTTCAGTTGGGCTGGAATATGATGTGTATTTGTGTGCATGTGTGTGAGAGACCAAGAGAAGACGTGAGGAGGGAGAAGCAGGAAGAGAGACGCGGCTGATAATCTGAAGGTAGGTGTCCGAGTTATTCTAGCCTGAGCCCGATGCTGACCTGATGAATGCTGATGGAATGGACGTGACTGAGCATTCCGGACAACTGGCACCACTCCATGGCACAGCAGAGCAACTTCTAGGTTCTGTGGATGCCTCTGAAGAGAGCACCAGGACGCTTGTCTTGTCTATCTCAAAGAACTGTTGATGTTAACAAATCCCATCTCTCACTCTGAGGTGCCAAGAAAAACTCCAGAAAGGACAGGTAGAAGTAAGTGCCTGCAAAGAGGTCAACTGTCAGGCTTTTGGAGATAAATCTCCAAGTTGGAGGGAGTGACTGACCTAAAAGCACGTAACTGTGGAGCTGTCTGTTTTGAATGTCAAACATCGCACGGTCAGCATTTGTCATTAACTGGATGAAAAGTAGACCAGTTAATGAGCTGACAGAACACAGATCTAAACTCCATATAAATAAGAAGAGCTCAGAGTAAAAGCTTACACATTGCCCTCCCCTGGCACAGGAACTAAGTCACTCTGAAGAACAAGACGAAAAACATTACACACTTTTACAAAGCACAGATGCAGGAGCTAAGATGTCAAGATAAAGAACCATCCATCTACAGCCTTGGGACCAAAGCTAACGGGGGAATGACAGTGAGTTAACTCCTCAGTCAAAATACAGATTAAGAGCATGAGGGCCCAACTGGGGAATGACAAGGCTAGGAGACCTTCACGGGGACAGGGGTGTCACATTCATCTCCAAGTTTGCAAGGCGTCCTAACTCCCTCCTCGGAGGGAGCCTGGAGTCTGACTGCTCCAGAGACGACTGTGGCCAAGGATGCTGGTCCCGACTTGCGCGCACAGGCTGAGGGACAGCTTGGTAGAGTTGGAAGAACATGAGATTCTGTCTCAGGCAGACAAATCCAGGGTTCAAATCTGCGGAGTTCTCTCTCTTCCCAGTTGTGTAACCTCAGGTCAGTTATTCAGCCTCTCTGGAGCTGTTTTTGAATATTAAGTGAGTCATTCTTACCTGTGTGCAAAATGCTTAGTAGAGGATTTCATTGTAAAGATCACCAAACAAAAGATAGCTTCACCGACTCCTCAGCGCCCGCAGGCTGAAGTCGAAACTCTATTGTCACATTCAAGGTCCCCCATGGCAGATGCTAGCCCCAGACTGTAACTTCAGGATTTAAGTATTTTCACAACACGAATCATGCTTTTCCATAACTATGCACTCTGCTCAAAGCTTGTCTCATCCCCTCACTTCTGAGGTCCTCCTCACCCTCAAGATCAGCTTTGGTCTCAGCTGCCCCTGGAAGCCATCTCCAGAGTGGGTCACTTCTCCTTTGGAAATAGAGTCAGTCCCACCCAGGTAAGATCTAGGTCTCCTTTGCAAGGCTTTGACTCTCCTGGGCCCTGAAATGAGGCATCCCCACAGCCTGGATGACCCACATCAAGGCTCAGCAGAAAGCCAGGGTGTGGGGGAGCATGGGTTCTACTGGACGGTGCTCAGGCAGCATGCAGGTAGCCGCTGAGGAGGCCCTGAGGAGCAGCGTGGAACAACTACCGCGGCTCCCGGAGGTGGCACGTGGTGCCCCTGGGAAAGGGGAAGGCCAGCAGACATGGGCATGGCTGGCCCTGGCACTCCCTCCAGACGTGGTGGCTTTGCTTGTCTTCCTAGGGGATGGCCCAGGTCTGGCCCCATCACTGCAGAACCCAGACCCCTTTTCCCTGCTCAGGTCCTAACTAACTCTCCTCCTCTACCTACCTGAAGATCTTCAGCTAGGCTGGGGAGGATGAGGTGAGGAGAGGGAAGCTTATAAATCTTCCTCTAGTCTCTTTCCAGCCTATTACTATGGCATAAACCCTATGACCAGCTTTTGCAGAGACCTTTATTTTTATTCTCAGGAGCCTTTTCTTCTCTCAACAAAACTTAGCTCTTAGGATCAAACCCTGTGCTTTTAAAACTGTTATTTTTGATGTGGCTTTCAAAAGCCTGTTTTGGAAGTTAAAAAATAGCTCTTTCCCCCATTTTTTTCGGCTTTCTTTGCTTTTCTACGGACATGCCTCCTGCTTACTTGGCTCCCTGTCTAGAATGCCCCAATTCTCCACAAGGCAGAGAAAACCATCAGCTGATTAGAGTGATCAAAAAGTGAGGCAGTGAGGAAAAGCACAATTCAGTTTAATATGTCAGGGTGTTACACTGCTGTAATTGCAGTGTTTAAGAGAACAGCACTGGAAACAAACGGACGTGGCATTTACTGACACTTACTAATATGTGATCACTAACTCCTCTGTCTCATTTCATCCTCACAGTAAGAGGGGAAAGTAACAGTACCCATTTGTACCTGCTACTGTGAAGATTATTCTAAGGTGTCTCACCAAGATGAGCACGTCCATACCACTGAGTAAATAAGAGCTTTTATTATGCACCATGCAATTGACAACCCACCTTGAAAGTGAAAGTGTCAGTTGCTACGTCATGTCCAACTCTCTGTGATCCCATGGACTTAGCATGCCAGACTCCTCTGTTCATGGAATTCTCCAGGTAAGAATACTGGAGTAGGTAGCCATTACCTTCAGAGGATCTTTTGAACCCAGGGATCAAACCTAGGTCTCCCGCATTGCAGGCAGATTCTTTACCTTTTGCCTTAAGGTATATCTAACATTATTAGTTTTTATTATTTAAATCTATTTTTGTTTCACTTTCCTTGAACATAAACTTTCTCTCCCCAGACTAGATTTAAGTTTGTCCACTATTTTCCCATCTGTAAAACAAAACTAAGAATAACTTGCCTTCTGAAGTTATAAGCATTAGCAGAAGTGTATTTAGTCCAATGCCAGGACAGAGACCAACAGAACAAGCGATAGGGACGGGAGACACTGTCAGGGCCTCCATGATATCCTAACAACTTTGCCATTTCTGATGATGCTACCATCATAATCTTGGCCTTCTAGTTTCTAGAACTGTCAAAGAATAAATTTCTGTTTAATCCATTTAGTTTACTTAATGAAATCCACTTAGTTTACTTACTTAAATGAAATGCATTTAGTTTACTTACTTAAATGAAATGCATTTCATTTAAACAACTGGAACTGTTTAAAATACTTTAACAATAGTTTTCAATGCTCTGATTTTTAGTTTTTAATCTATAAAAATGGGGCTAACAATAGCATCTGTGCCACAGTGCTATTCTGAGAATAAAGTGAGAAACTCTGTGTGTTACTGTGGCATTTGCTGGGCACAGCAGGGAATAGAAAAATTGAATAGACAGAGGTCTAACCCCAAAGAGGCTCTAGAATAGTGCAGAAGACCCGAAAAACTGCAATACAAAGAAGCACAGATGAAATGTAAAGAAAAGCCCAATTCAGGGAAAAGGATATGACCTTCACCAAGTCTGCCATGTCGTTTAAACAAGGTGAGCAAGCATGCAGGCTGCCCAGAGAGACTCCTCTCTGAAGAATTCCTGGCAGGAAGGAGAGGATGGAGAGCATCACAGAAGCATATGCACTAACACAGGCAGAACAGCCAGCCGGTGGGAAGCTGCTGTGTGCCTCAAGGGATTCAGACCAGGACTCTGTGACACCTGGGGGGCCCTCAAGAGGGAGGGACACGCATGTGATGCACACTGATGCATGGCAGAAACCAACACAATATGTAATTACCCTTCAGTTTGAAGTGAGCAAATTCAGAAAAAAACAAAAACAAAAAACACCTTAGCACCTGCTAGAAGGAAATGGCAACCACTCCAGTACTCTTGCCTGGAAAATCCCATGGATGGAGGAGCCTGGTGGGCTGCAGTCCATGGGGTTGCAAAGAGTCAGACACGACTGAGCGACATTAATTTTACTTCACATTATGCTCTGAAGCCCCAAGCGGCTTTGGATATACTTCTGTTACAGTACTTTACTGACTGCTTTGCTCTTATTTGTTTGCAAGCCCTTCTTCCCCAAGAAGTTTATACATGCAGCCCCTTCATCACCCCAGCAGGAAACGCACTACACTCTCTGAGACGCAACAGTAAGCTCCACATAAACGCTATGGAAACATGATCAGTTCTCTATCCTGCCTCTATCTACGTAACATACGAAACATGGAGAAGGAAATTAGTCACAGCTTCATTTTTCTGAATAATTACTTGCTTTCTTAACTGAAGTATAGTTGATTGACAATGATGTGTTGGTTTCAGGTGTATGGCAAAGAGATGAAGGTACACATATCTTTTTTTTTTTTTAAGATTCTTCTCCTTTATCAGTATAGTTAAGATATTCAGTATAGTTCCCTGTGCTATACAGTAGGTCCTTGTTGGTAATCTATTCGATAAACAGCAGTGTGTTTATGTGAATTTCAAACTCCTAATTTTTCTTCCCCACCATGTCTCTTCCAGGAAGTCTCTTGGCCCGCGGCACTGAGCACCAATAGGGCAGATGGCCAAGTATTGCTCTCCACCCCCTCGGGGATGGTCAGAAGATAAGGCAGCACCTTCTAAGGCTTCCCTGTGGCTCAGCTGGTAAAGAATCTGCCTGCAATGCGGGAGACCTCGGTTTGATCTGTGGGTTGGGAAGATCCCCTGGAGAAGGGAACACCTACCCACTGCAGTATTCTTGCCTGGAGAATTCCATGGACAGAGGAGGCTGGCAGGCTACAGTCCATGGAGTCTCAAAGAGTCGGACAAGACTGAGCGATCTTCACTGTCGCTTTTTCTCCTGAGGAGCATACTAGAATGACCTGACCCACTGTTGGTGAGGGAAGGGCAGCGCAGGGCCAGACTCAGCCATGAGGTGAGGGCATATTTCCCGCTAGGACCTGGTATTTCCTTCACTTAAAAAAACACACATAAATATGATGCGTCCACAAAACCAGGTTGAAATCATAAAACTTCTGTTACTGTATCAGTCTGTAGCCAAGGCACCAAAAACTAGCACTGCCAGTTTCCATCTCCCTGCTTCTAAGTGCTGCCTCCAGTAGCCTAGCACAAGTCCCCAACGGAAATGAGTTGTTCAGATTAATTTCCTTCACCAGAAAATATCCTTGTGGTGTATTTAAAGCAAGCAGAGCACACCAGGGTTCTCTAAGAAGACAAAACTTGATATTCACCGGTCACTCCCAAAACTGCTTAGTGAGGAAGAGCCAGGTGACGTATATTGACCCAGGATGATCGCCTGTGAGAAGAAACCATGCTTTAGTGCCACTCCTATCGAAAGCTCCATCTGATAGATACGTCAACATCCAAGCCTGTGTGCTCAGCTGTGTCTGACTCTTTGTGATCCCATGGATGGTAGCCCTCCAGGCTCCTCTGTCCATGGGATTTTTCCAGCAAGAATACTGGAGTGGGGTGCCATTTCCTTCTCTAGGGCATCTTCCCGACCCAGGGATTGAACCCATGCCTCTGCATCTCCTGCACTGACAGGCAGACTCTTTACCCCTGAGCCACCTGGGAAGCCACCTGTGATGTGTTAGAGGTTCATAAAACCCACCAGTACATTTGGCATCTTTCCACCTCAACAGTGACCTTTCTCCTACATACTTAATCTAGATAAATGGTCTCACCAGCCCACGCACATCACAAGCTAGAAGCCTGAGGACCGTCACTAACTCCATCATTAGTCACTCCCCCAGCATCACCATCCTTCCTCCCAACACAGGCATCCATGGCTTGCCAGATTCTGTGACTTCTCCTTCCTTAACACCCTGTGAATTGGCTCCTTCCCTGCATCCCTGCTGCCCCACCCTTACTCCAGCCGCTTAATACTGGATTTCCCACAACTAGTCGTGCCAAATCATCCTGACTCCAAATACATATGGCTCTTGACGAGCTTTCCAAACTGCTGTCCTGGCCAACTCACTCTCTACTTAAAAACCATCAAATGACAACCAGCCGTATTCGGCATAGAGCCCCATACCCTTCATCCCCCTAGACCTCTACCCATGCTGAACTGAGGATGACTGTTCACCTTCTCAGCTGTCTTCCTTTTTGCAATCTTTGCAATTGCCACTCTTGTAACTTTAGGTTGCAAAGAGCCCCACCCACCATATGAAACTAATACCTAGCCTCTTACTGGGATGTAGTTCCAACTGGACCTCCTCGAGGGAAGGATGTTCTGATAACTTCTCTCTCCAACACACATAAGTGTATACACAAACACACACCAGCTCCTACAGGCCCTGGGCATTGCTGACTTTCAGCATATATCACAGTACACTGTAATTCCCCTTTGAGTCACAGGTCTCCTTAATTGTGTCCCCTACAAATGTCTTTGCAGCTCCAGAATCTGACATGGCTCTTGCCACTCGATAAGGACTTGGGAAATGCTTATTTAAAAATAATTTAAAAGATGAATGCCATGGAGCCTTATATTTCTTATTCTGTGATGGAATGATCTGGGCCTCGGTCTGCTACCCACTAGCAATCAGACTATAATGGGAGTAGTTTAATCAGATGAACACACCAAAGAAAAGAAAAACTGCCAAATAAAATAGCTCCTGGGGAGCCCTCCCCTCAAATGGGTACCAAGTAGATCACAACTTACTTATTCAACGTACATATTATTTCATAAATCTTATCTTCTTCTGGCTCGAGTTTAAATGACCCAAGGCAGTGATAGCCAGGTAGGTTCCTCTGTCCATGGGATTCTCCAGCCAAGAATCCTGGAGTATCCTCCTTCAGGGGATCCTCCTGACGCAGGGGTCTGTTATATCTCCTGCATTAGCAGACAGCTTCTTTACCACTAGCGCCACCTGGGAAGCCCAGGGACCAGATACACCACCTCATCTCCGATGGGAAATACTCCACCTATGTATTAATTCAGTATCTTTTCCCATGAACATGTATTGCATGTTTACTATGTTGAGGTCTTTTAAGGGGATCAAGGCATTTTCTTGAAGTAGGTATCCTTATTGTATCAAAGAAGAAACTGAGATATAGAGAGAAAACTGCCCCAGATCCCACAGCTGAGAAGTGGTAAAGCTTCTGTTTCAATGCAGGTGGTGGTTTCCAGGGGCTTCCCTGGTAACTCAGCTGGTAAAGAATCTGCCTGCAATTCAGGAGACACTGGTTTAATTCTTCGGTCGGGAAGACCCCTGGAGAAGGGATAGGCTACCCAGTTCAGTATTCATGGGCTTCCCTGGTGGCTCAGACGGTAAAGAATCCGCCTGCAATGTGGGAGACCTGGGTTCCATCTCTGTGTTGGGAAGATCCCCTGGAGTAGGAGACGGCAACCCATTCCAGAATTCTTGCCTGGGAAATCCCATGGACAGAGGAGCCTGGTGGGCTACAGTCCATGGGGTCGCAGAGAGTCGGACAGGACTGAGCGACTAAGCACAGCACAGCACAGCTGGTTCAAGAGCTCTTTTTTTTTTTTTTGTAATCCACTAAACAAAACCGCCTCTTGCTCATGGCTTCAGAAGAATAAGAAGTTATTTTCTCTCACTTTTTAATTACTACCTCCCCCTTTTATTGCTTTTTTTGTGTGTTTTCTACTTTTTCTACATTGAGCCTTGTCATTTTGAGCATAATTTATAACAGGAAAAAAAAATGATTTGGCTGACCACATAGTGAAAACAGTTGCTGCTACATTATAAAGAAAATATGCAGAGAGATCATAAAATGCTAATTTGATGAGCTGTCTAAAATCAGCGTGAGTCCATTTCCAGACTCTCCACTGATGGACACTCAGGGCCACCAGCCCGCGTCCTGTGCTGCCTCCTATCCCAACTGGGGCCATAGCCAAGAAAGATGCTACCTAATTTCACTGCTTAAAAAAGATCCTTTCATGAATTCAGAGAGAAAGGTGATCAAGGGGAAAAAAACAGGAAGACCTGGAGGTTGGTGCTGTTTTCTTTGGAGGAAACTACAGCATGATTTCCAAGTGAAAACAGTCCAATTCAGGCTCTGTGGTCAGCACACGGAATAGGCGCTCTGGGGGCCCACGCTGTGCTGTGCAGATCCTCTCTCTGCTCTGTCTTCTGGGCGTCTGCAGAAATCTGGGTCACTCAATCACATGGCTGACCCACATTTACAGAAACCCAGCCTTCCCATCCTATTAGAAAAACAGCAGCTCTGTGGAAGCAA
The DNA here is from genome assembly GCA_917880005.1 of Nanger dama. Taxonomy (NCBI): domain Eukaryota; kingdom Metazoa; phylum Chordata; class Mammalia; order Artiodactyla; family Bovidae; genus Nanger; species Nanger dama. The sequence continues at coordinate 2,050,563 of CAKJTW010000107.1, forward strand.
GATTTATGAATAACTAAATTTACAGATAAGCCCATTTTAATTAGCTCGAGAAGACGAACTCCACTCCTTCTTCCAGACAAAGCCAATACTGATTTTTCTACATCAGCACATCTGCAAACAGCTCCCTGATTAGTCTACTTTAAATTCCTTTTGAATATCATTAATTTGCTTCCCTCACTTTTAAAAATCTGTGCATCAGAAGGGCAGTGCTTTTGAGCCATCAGTTTGAGAGGGATGATGGCACTGCATGATCCCCAGATGCCTGGTACTCCGGCTTCTGCACACACCTAAATTCAGTTCACTTCAGATTTTCACAATGAATCACCGTATCAGGGGCTGGGGAGGTGGGGGGTGGGGTGGTGTCTAGCAGAGGGATTAGCTTAAGTGAGTTGTGAGTCAAAGTTCTTTTCTGCAGTTTCATGGTCAGAATTCTGGGATACACATATTCCTACTACTCTCTTTCCTTTTTCTAGGAATAAACCCTCTGAGAAATACAGTTTTGTCATTCAAATGCACTACAGGAATTTCCCTTTTTCTTTGGGAAGCCATCCTTTCCCTGTTTCTTCCGTGATATACCAGACAGAGAAAGAGTGAAAGCTATTTAGCAGGGGGTATGCAGATGGGAAGAAAGTGAGGGGTGACCAGTGTGAAATCCTCAGAGATTTTTTTACAAGGAAATGCCATCTCTGCATGCTGCTCCAAAATCGCTGCTTCAGAGTTAAAAGATAGCCCCTCCTCCCCCCACTTCCAATCACACAGAAAAGGAGGCTGGTATTAATGAGTTATCACACTTGTGTCTGCACATGTTCCTGTGGGGAGGCAAAACCTCCTGTAAAACATGTAAATTTCTTTGTTAGGCTCCAGCGACTCCTGGGAAGTATACCTTACAATCTGCGCATTCCAGAGGAAATTTGTTGGTTCAAATATATATGTTTGGATCAGCAGGCAAAAAGATAACATGCCAAGTTAATCTCATTTTTCTTTTCCTTTAAAAATTTTTATTTGCCCATCCTTTTTCTTCTTTCCTTTCAAAAATGTGTTTGCTGAACTGTGGATCAGGGAAATTCTGTAGATCTAGCATAGCTGGATGACAGCAAAGCATCTGACAAAATCTCTCATGAGATCCCAGAGGACATGACAGGGAAAATGTGGGTTGAAGGACAAGCCAGGGAAAGGGTATAACAGTGTCTCAATTTCAGTATACAGAAGGCAGTGCCAGTGTAGAATAAGAGTCTCCAGGGCTTTGTCTCTGGACTCTGAATCCAGGCTACTTGCCTTTGTCAACATTTTTCTAATGACTGGAATTAGGTCCTGAACATCTCACCAAATTTTCTCATGACTCGACATTAGGAGGAAAAGCAAATATCCTGAATAATAAAGCAAGGCCCCCAGTGACTTCAACAGGCTGGGACGGTGGTCCTCCAAGTGTGTTTGTTCTGCATTTCACTTATCTCAGAGCCATCTGATTTAGAATGAATTATCCACTTTTAAATGTGGATGTCTGTTTCTCTCTACACCTGCTATCTTGTGGCAGTCACTCTTTAAGAAACACATGCACGCCAACGTTTGTTGCAGCATTATTTGCAATCGACAAGATATGTAAGCAACCTAAGTGTCCATCAACAGATGAATGGGCAAAGAAGAAGTGGTACGTATATACAGTGGAATATTACTTAGACATAAAAAGAATGAGATAATGCCATTTGCAGCAACATGGATGGACTTGGACGGCCTTATGCTAAGTGGAGTAAGCCACACGGAGAAAGACAAATGCTGCATGATACCATAAAAATGTGGAATCTAAAGAGTAAATGAGCTAGTGAATAAAACCAAAACGAAGCAGACTCAGAGGCACAGAGAACAAACAAGTGGTTCCCAGCAGGGAGGGGTGAGAGGGCAACGTAAGGGCTCTGCTCCCATATCTCTTTATTTTCTGCTGCACTGGGGCCTCATTGCAGCCCTTGGGCTTTCCTGGCTGCAGCACCCACGGGGTTCACCTCGCAGGGTTGGCCCTCTCCCGTCATGGAGCATGGGCTCCAGAGCCCGGGCTCAGCATGAGCTTCTCTAGTTGCAACGAGCTGGCAGTTGCCCCACGGTGGGAGGGGTCCCAGTTCCCTAACCAGGGCTCAAACCCGTGTCCCCTGCATTGGGAGGCAGGTTCTTCACACGGGACCACCAGGGGAGTGCCAAGGGCGAGGACTTTTAAAAGGCTTATTGTGGGCTTATACAAAATCATCTGTGTGAAACCTGGAAAACTGTAAAGCACTGTGGAATTTTAAAGTGTTGTCAGTCAATTAAATGTATGGCAAAACAAATACAGTATTGTAATTTAAAATAAATAAATAAATTAATTAAAAAAAAAAAAACTGAACAAGAAGAGTCACCTGAAATAGTACGTCTTGATCTATGATTTGGTGTGTCCATGAACATCTTTCCTGATACACACTTGAAAAGTCCATTAAGATACGGCAATCTCAAGATGAGCAAAACTTAAAGGAGGTAAAACTCTCCAAGGTGTTTGTTCTTGTTGTGTTTAATTTAGGGAAGACCAAGGCATATCTCAAAATGGATTTAAGTTGGGGCTGACAGGCATCTAGGTGGTGGCAGAAAGATTAACACCAAAGGACACTCTCAAAGAATCCGAGAATGTTCCTGTTTAACCTTCAGGGGACCCTCTTGGGAGGCAGAACCTCGTAACAGTCTCCCCTCAGTATATGAAAGGTTTTATTCCAGGTGCCTTCCTGGGAGAAGCCACTCCAGCAGGTAACTCCATTAGCTTTGTCACTTTAATAACAACCAGATTCACCAAATGAAAACTGAAGAAAATATTGAAAAAGGAGAATGTAAATACTGCTTATTCCGGAAAACGACACTCCAGTTGACCACCCCACCGTTTTGGTCTCTGTGAATCTTGTATTTTAAATACCAGCTCTGAAATCCACTTCCAAGGGTCAGTGTGAGACTCAGGCAACTTTCAAACTTGAGAAAATTAAAAATACATGTGAGACCATGATCTTTTAATTATTAAATACTGGAAGTCGATATTAAAATATAGAATCAAAGGAAAATTCAGCTTCTGTCCCCTTAACAGGAGGTGTTTTCATGAAGTCTGCTGTCTTCTAACATAATATGCAATTGATTTGAGCCAAAGCATCCAATTTTCTCCTGGATCTTTTCGCATTTCATAAGATCAGGTCATCTGAAAGTAACTAATACTGCAATAAAGAAGCAGCAAAAACTCATGAAACAAAAATCCCACTGCAAGCACACAAACTCCCTCCAATGTTCGAGAAAAAGACAGCATCTCATGTTTCTTTCATTCTCTTTCTTAGGCCTGGCATGCTTATTTTCCCGTAATGAATACTTAGTGTTTCAAAAATATTTCCCTCCAAGGAAAAAAAAACATAATAGGATACTTAAAATGGGGAATTAATCCATACACTTTCATACTATTACTAGGATTCATCAAAATATACAATTTTAAAATGAAAAAAAAAACAGTCCATCAACTCATAATCTTTCAGCCAGCTGGCTATTTGCTCAAACAAAATGTATAGGTTTATTCCTTCAAAGTCAGATCAAAGGTGCTTCAGAAATATAACATCTTTCTTTTATCACTAATGGGAAGATAAAGCAAGACGTGGTTTTATCCTTGAAACTCACCTCCTGGATTTATGATAACATAAATCCCACTCCCTAAGATTCCACCTTCTCTTTTAACCGTGGGGTCCCTGAATCACATGGCTATACTCTGTGCTTAGGAACAACAGAAACGGAAGATAGAAGACAGACTGGTGGTCTGCAGGCGAGGGGGAGAGGGGACTGAGAGTCCCTGCTCAGTGAGTACCCAGTTTGGAACTAGAAAGAGGTCTTAGCTGTACCACAGTGTGAATGTCACAGGATCCAACAGTTGAAAATGGTAAATTTCATGTTATGTGAGTTTCACCTCGGTACAACAAAAGCCAAAATCAAAACCAGGAAGATGCCCATGTTTCCCTAAGGACATCATCCCTCGAACAGCTCATGGACAGAAAGAGGTCAACTGGGGTAGGAGCGTGGAGCAGAGTCTATACTCTGGCACCCGCCATGTGGAGATATGACCCCTCCCACCCCCTCTCCCAACCCATAAACGAATTCTAGCTGCTAAATCAAAGACTGGTGTGTTACCAAGATATTCTCTCTCAAAACAGAACTTCCTTAAAGAGAAAGGGATCTGGGCTTTGCCTCGGCTCTGTGAAAGTGTTAGTCACTCATTCGTGTCCAGCTCTTTGCAACCCCATGGATTATATTCCACCAGGCTCCTCTGTCCATGGGCTTCTCCAGGCGAGAATACTGGAGTGGGTTGCCATGCTCTTCTCCAGGGGATCTTCTCAACCCAGGGACTGAACCCAGGTCTCCTGCATTGCAGGTGGACTCCTTATGGTCTCAGCCACCAGGGCAGCCCTATGAAGACAGCTAAATTATACTGACTATCCTTAACCCTGAAGGGTGGGTAATAATTATGCCTGGGGCTGTCAAGGTCACACGGGCGCTACCTCACATAGGGAGGCACAGTCAACACGGTTTCTTTCAGGGTGCTCAGAAAAGAAGAAAAGAAACAGCTGTATAATCACAGGAGACAGATCAAGCAGACAGCCAAGTCAGCCTGGAAAAGGGTGACGGAGCAGGGAGCACTGAATAGCCACAAAATACTGAAGGCCACAGAGCAAGTGTGATGCTCACATCCCAGACACAGACTGTGCACTCCAGCTATCAGCAAGAGGCACAATAAGTGTCAAAGGTCACAGAGGTCAAATGGGAATTGTGAGGACAAGAGATGCCACTCCTTGTAACAGACATACTCACATTTTTTTTCAGCCCAAACCTTTCCTGCATATCATTCCTGTTATAAAATTTAACCCCATTTATCTTGAGAACAGATCCTCACCTGTACTGTTCTGTTCCTGGCTCTTCCTTGAACACAGACACACACACACACAGAGGAATCTGACTACATGATGGCGTTCCATCCTGACAATGTCGTCAAGCAATGGTGCTATCCCTCTTGTCTCATGGTTAATTTCTCGGAATGTTCTTCCAGTGATGACCTAAAGAGCCCCTTCAACCTGACCTCACCTCACAGCCCCATCCTGGGACATCCATCTTTCAGAACTTGCTCTGATTCTTTGTCAAGCTTCTTCCTTCCTGAAACAGAAGAACTTCACCTCATATTCTTTTGCTCCAAAGACCCTTTTCTAACCATGTTGGCAATTCTAAAACAGTGACAAAGTTCAAACCTAAATGCACAATTTTGCTTTTTTTTTTTTTCTGATACTTAAGTTATTTTTGATGACATCAGTGAAGACTCTCACCTTGAGTATAAACAGATGAAGAAGCCAAAGCTAAGGGCTGACCTGCAAACCTCTCTCTCATTTGTCCACAAGAAGGCCTGACCTACAAGCCTCTCTCTCATTTGTCCACAAGAGTCTCTTGGCTAACAGAAAATGAACCGCCCTAGCCCAGAGTATCAAGCTGCTTTCTCATCTCTCACTCAACAAAGTCAATTTGGTGGGAGCCAATCCAGAATAATATGCCTTGGTCTGGGTTAGCACTAGTGAGAACTGCCTGGCCTGTACAGAAGAGATGATTCCCCATCTGTGAGGACCATTTTCTTGGCCGCATTAAGCAATGTAACTCATCAAAAGTAGTATACACTACCTGTCAGAAAAAAAAGGAGTCATGGCTTGGTAAATATAGAAATGTTTGATAACTGAATGCTCTTGTGTTTCAAATATATGTTTCAGCCTTTGGGGGCAGGTACAACTGAGCACCATTAATTTCCATTACATTCCTTTTGGAATGAGAAAGGCTAAAGAATATATATAAGGAATCTTGACCATGGGTGGTATATAAAATAACTCATTGAGTATATACAAGATCAGTTGTGGAACAAGCTTAAAACAATGCTATTCTAAGAAGAAAAGTAGATTATTTCCTGCTGAAGAGGAAGGTGGAATTAAGGAAAAGACAAAATCGTTAAAGAAGTCAGAGAAGTTTTGTCAATAGAAAGCACATGGATGGGAGGATGGTTGGCGGGTGACAAACACCTAACTTTGCAAAACAGTAAAGTACTTTTGCAAAGAAACAGCAAAAGAAGGCAATGCACAAAAAGCAGAAGCTGAAGGTGAAGATATATTTTTTTAAATGCCCAAAAGAGAGTGGTCAAATTGGAGGCCTTTGGCACAGTGGAAACAGTATGGAATACCCTAGATAACAACCACTGCCTGAAATGATTCCAAAGTGCCAGCCAGGGCGTGAGGCAGCAGCTGCCAAAAGAGACAGGGATGTGCAGGGCTTGGGGAGCTGAAGTTGCCAGTAATAAGCTGATAGGGCCTTACTGAAAAAACAGAGTGGAGAAAAGAAAGATCAAGGAATTATGTGGATGACAAAGTCCTTCAGATAACAGAGTCAGCCTAAGAAACAGCCAAGAGGACATTAAACAAGAGAAGCGGCCGGTGACGAGAAAGCACGGGGAATCAGAGAGGACGCTTACCCAGAAGCGGCGGCAGGAGCTTCCGCGGCGGCAGGAGCTTCCCCGCCGGGCCGAACGGCAAGGACTCTGGCTGCCAGTGCAGGGGATTGGGGTCACCCTCTGCTCAGGGAACTAAGATCTCACATGCCTTCTGATGTGCCCTAAATAGTTTCAAAAAGTGCTGGGCAGGTCTGTGGACTTTTTTTTTTTTCTTTTTGGCTCTGTTTGGGTACAGAGAAAGAACGTTTAAATACAAGCTAAAAACCCTACTGGGGTCAATGGGACAATGAAAAGTTATTACGAAGTAAGATTACTTTTAAATATAACCTATTTTTAGTTTTGTCTCTACCTTCAATAACTAGGAGAAAACAAGCCATGGATCTCCAGCACTGGCAAGGAAGCTCTTCAGGAGAGCATGTGTGTCTCAGTTTTATCTACATACTGGTTATTCAAAATTCTGAACCACAGTAGAACAAGAAAGCTCCTGGGTCAAATCCCCACCTGCTCAGAGGTGAGGCTGATTACCAGAAAATATGTCTCCTTCACCTCATCCAACCTTTGCAAGGAATGAGACAGAAACGCAGAGCTGCGGCTGGAGGTACACAGCCAGCCCTTTCCTTTTCCTTTTCCTTTTCCTTTTCTTCCAAAAACCCCCACTCAAGCTCTGACTGGTGAGCACAGGACACAACTGTGCTTAAGAAATAAATCTTTGGAAATCCTTCATGGTGTATATACCTATACCTAGATCTAGCATCTGGAGAAGGCAATGGCACCCCACTCCAGTACTCTTGCCTGGAAAATCCCATGGATGGAGGAGCCTGGAAGGCTGCAGTCGATGGGGTTGCAAACAGTCAGACACAGCTGAGCGACTTCACTTTCACTTTTCACTTTCATGCATTGGAAAAGGAAATGGCAACTCACTCCAGTGTTCTCACCTGGAGAATCCCAGGGACAGGGGATCCTGGTGGGCTGCCATCTATGGGGTCGAACAGAGTCGGACATGACTAAAGCAACTTAGCAGCAGCAGACTTAGCATCTGTTGGCAGATACTTGCATTGCTTCCAAGTCTTGATATTGTAAATAGCACTGTTTATGAACATTGTGGTGCATGTATCTTTTCAGAGTCTTCTCCAGACATATGCCCAGGATTGTTGGATTAGGAGTACGGGATTAACAGACACAAACTACTATACACAAAATAGATAAACAACAGGAAACTACATTCAGTATCTTATAATATTCTATAATGGAAAATCTGAAAATATATATATATATATATATATATATATATATAAAACTGAGTCATTTTACTATATACCTGAAACTAACACAATGTTGTAAATCAACAACATTTCAATATTATTTTAAAAGGGAAAAAAAGAAAAATAAATCCTGCCAAAGGAGCTTACAATTAAGCAGAAAGAATAAGATAGACACACAGCTGATGCTGAACTAAGATGAGGGATATAGTTCAAGCTGGGCTTATACACCCAAATCTTGCACATGCCTGGCTAATCCAACAAAATCACAGAGCTAGCTGGAAACAGTCAGTTCAGTATCTTGGTATTATGAGTATAAAAATGTTTTGAAAAAGTTTTGTCTTCTGCACTCTGGGCAGCTGAACAGAATCTTGATACATACAGTTTTATTTCCCAGGTAAATTTGTAGCACAGTTGGATTTTTAAAAATTATTCCTATATAAACTATTAAGTTTAACCACCAGTAATAACTCCTATTGCTGCCTGAGAGTCCCTGGAAGAAAAATATAATTAAACTTTGAAATTGGATTGTTCAAACCGATAGTCTTAAAAATTACATAGTCATAAACACAAGAAGAGGCAACATGTTGGAAAGATGAAGAATTTGGGCAAGTCACCAAACCATCTTGTGCCTCATTTGTAAAATGGAGAGAGGGTAATAACTCACAGGACACTGCAGCAATAAATGAGACGGCACACGCAGCAGCACCTTTAAAACCCTTTATCGTTAATGACACCCTCACATGTTCTCATTCAACTTGCGGTATTCAACCACAGATGGTGGTCAGAAACATGTTTTGCTATGCATGAACTCTTCTTGGGTTTTATTCATTTCTTTTTATCCATATGTGTACAGAACACACGGGTTTGAAAATTTGTACCTCAATATTCTTAAGCCTTTAAAGCTGCTTGCAACTGAAAGTCATATTTTTAATGTCTGCTGAAGGGAATTTACACTGTATTTATGGCCTGGACATAATCATTACCTTCCAATAAAAGTGACTCATTAAATAAAAGCAATTTTCAACCATGAGCTTCTAGGATACATTTGCTTACTAAAGGAAATCCAGTAACTTCCTGCTCAGTATGTTCTGCATTTCTTACTACAGTTATTTGGGTTCATATGTTTATTCAAGATCTACCAAATCTGAGCGGCTCACAGACACTGAAAGACAGAAAACAATAACGAGAAACGCATAAGCAAAGAAAACCACACTCTGTTACCTGAAGTGAGAAATGCTAGGATCCATTTGAGAGGGACAGAGAACTTCCGATCTTCATTCAGCTTCCGGTTAGAAGCTGAAACATAGCAGCGCTGCTATTTCCAACATCCTCATTAAGAATCCCATGGGCCAACTAGGAAAGACTCCCCTGCAAGCAGGGAAATCTTCCTGAGTGACAGGGCATCTGCTCATAAAGCCGGGCACCAAGCTCTTCGTGTTAACTGAGTGTCCGAGGCCCCCAGAGCGCTCCAGTGCTTGTCCCAGAACCAACCCCACCTGCATGCTCCCACCCATGTGCTTGCCCACCGCAGCCCGGCCAGCCTGAGATCAGCACTGGCAACTAGACAAAGTGACGGTCTAATTTACCAAAAGGCTGGAAATTCGACCTCACAGCTGGAGAAACTGCATTGAGTTTGATCAGAACAAAGAAAGCAGAAACCTCTCCCTTTCACCAACCCACACTGGCGGCCTGGCCAGCCAGTTTCAGCAGAGAATTTTCAGCAGCCCAGTGTTCTCCCAGCGGAGCCAGAGGCACAGGGCTGGGCATCAGTGGGTTTACCAGGCACTGCCAGAAGCCAGAGGGGGTGTGCTGTGCTCATGTTTTCATAGCTCCCTAATATTTTAGAATGACAATGCTACTGTTCCTCATTTTAATGTGTTCTAATGTTGGACTTATTTAATCTTACCCCAAACAGCACAGTAACTGCAGAGTAGAAATCCACTTTGGGAAAAGAGTGTTTGCATTTGCTAATGATTTCCAGAGTTCTGTGACTAAAAACTGAGCATGTGTGATTTAAAAAGAAAAGTGTGTCCTGTCCTTTGCTTCAAATGGTAGGTGTGATGTTTTTAGGTCAGTAAACAACAGAATGTAAAATAAGTTGCAAAATATCATAAAGCATGGTCACCCAGAATCTTCACAAGTAAAAAGTGCACAGTGAACTCTGGGGTCAGCCATTCTAGTAAAATATGGTGTCTGCCTATGGCCAAGTCAGTAACTCCACATCTCAGCAGTAAATATGGTTACCAGTGACAACCTAAGACTCAACAGCATCCTCTGAATCATGGAAACAGATCTCAGCAAAAGAGCAGCACATTTGCAAGTCCTGGGTTCTAGGCTCAGTTATACAACTGACAATTTGGGGATAGCAGATAAGTCACTTTATCTCAATAAGTCTCATCGTCTTCAAATTTCAAAGCAGGGCCCTGGACTAAATATGCTCCAAAGAATCATCAGTTCAGTTCAGTTCAGTCCCTCAGTCGTGTCCGACTCTTCACGACCCCAAGAATCGCAGCACGCCAGGCCTCCCTGTCCATCACCATCTCTCGGAGTTCACTCAGACTCACGTCCATCGAGTCCGTGATGCCAGCCAGCCATCTCATCCTTGGTCGTCCCCTTCTTCTCCTGCTCCCAATCCCTCCCAGCATCAGAGTCTTTTCCAGTGAGTCAACTCTTTGCATCAGGTGGCCAAAGTACTGGAGTTTCAGCTTTAGCATCATTCCTTCCAAAGAAATCCCAGGGCTGATCTCCTTCAGAATGGACTGGTTGGATCTCCTTACAGTCCAAGGGACTCTCAAGAGTCTTCTCCAACACCACAGTTAAAAGCATCAATTCTTTGGCGCTCAGCCTTCTTCACAGTCCAACTCTCACATCCATACATAACCACAGGAAAAACCATAGCCTTCACTAGACGGACCTTAGTCGGCAAAGTAATGTCTCTGCTTTTGAATACACTATCTATCAAAGAGTGTTTAAATATCCAGTTCAATTATAATTTTGGCCAAAAAAGGGATATTAAATTACTCAAATCCTTTGAAAATTAGTAATTTAGGTACAGAGTATATACATGTTTCTTTTATTAAATAGGATAGCACACTTCCTCCTTTCCCACAGGCATGCCTTATCCTTCCAACTAAAATAGAAATTCTCCAAGCAAGGCACCAGGCACCTCACCCAGCAGCTAAGGCATCACACCTAATACAGCATCTGCTCAGTCGACAGTCTGAAAGACAATGAGTGAGCGAGTGCTTAGTTTTTCAATCATGTCTGACTCATTGTGGCCCCATGGACTGTAGGCTCCTGGGTTCCTCTGCCCATGGAATTTTCCAGGCAAGAATACTAGAGTGGATTCTCCTCCAGGGGATCTTCCTGACCCAGGGATCAAACCCAGGTCTCTTGCATTGCAGGCGGATTCTTTCCTGATTGTGCCACTGCAAAAGCCCCTTAAAGACAACACATTTGATAAAAATCAAAGTAGAGTTGCAATAAAACAGTATTCAGAAAAACAGACTCTAGAAGGAGGATGGGAAATAATTATATCATTACCAAGGTAAACAGATTTTCCTCTTAGGATGTGGGCATGTTGGAATTAAAAAAAATTTTGAGATGGATCAGATTTCCTGGCTCAGACTGGTAAAGAATCCACCTGCCAGTGCAGTACTGGGTTCAGTCTCTGGGTCGGGACGATGCCATGGAGAAGGAAATGGTAACCCACTCCAGTATTCTCGGCTGGAAAATCCTATGGACAATGGAGCCTGGTGAACTACAGTCTATGGGGTTGCAACTGAGTCAAACAGGACTGAGCAAGTAACACATACACATTGATATCAAGACTTTTGATTCACTGGAAAATACTTTAAAATAGGATACTTCTGGGTTGAACAAATCTGCATTTACAATTGTGTGGTTTTGTTAATCATGAAGAGCAGTTATCAGAGTTTGTCTATGACCATCAGCCAAGTTTGTGCCCTGTCTTTCTTGCCTTCCTGCAAGCTGAAGTACCAAGCGTCCACATCTAAAACTCCTTTATGACTCAGTCCAGAGGCTGTCTTAGTGAGGCCTTCTCTGAAACCCTCTGCTACGTACACACATTCTTTCTTCCTTCCTTGAGGATTTTTTTAGGTACTTAGCACTTAAACCCATCTAACACATTTACATGTTATACTTATCTTGATTATTATCTATTTCTCCATTAGAATGTTACAAGGATAAGGATTTTTGTCCACTTGACTTACTGGTCTAACTTGGTGCCTAGAACAAAGCTCATCACATAGTAGGTGCTCAATATACCCAATATATAATGGCATACCTTATCTGATACTATCAAATATATAACATATTACACCTTTATAACATATGATACTATATGATGTATATTATGTGTTATTAGTATGTTTTGGGGGCTTTCCCAGTGGCTCAGTGGTAAAGAATCTCCCTGCAATGCAGGAGATGCAGGAGATGTGGGTTCAATCTCTGGGTGGGGAAGATCCCCTGGAGGAGGGCATGGCAACCCACTCCAGTATTCTTGCCTGGAGAATCACATGGACAGAGGAGCCTGGAGGGCTACACTCTATGGGGTCAAAAATAGTTAGAGCATATTGTGAAGGTATTTAATATGTTATAGTTCTCTTATATGATCATTATATTAAATATGACATGTATAATATGCAGCACTCATTATAATGGGTTGCTGAATATTGCAGATATTCCTTTTAAGCTCCTAGCAACAAAGGCACATGAGAAAAGGGGTGCACAGGGCCAGGGTGGGGGTGGGGAGGCATTTTTCAGAGGCCCCAACGTAGGGGCTGCAGGGGCAGTGTGCAGTCAGGACAAGCAAGGACTGTGAAGTGAGATGGTCCTTGGCTCTGCTACTTGTAGCTTTTTGAAATTAAGCAAGGTATCCAACCTCTCTAAACCTCAGTGCCCACACCTGTAAATCTAGGGTCATGAGACCCTGGCCATAAGTTTAATGTGAGGACTGCATGGGTTCCAGCACGTGACACACCCTGCAGAGACTCTAACAGACAAAACAGTGCTAGACGGTGGCGGCTGTCCCAACGAGGAGGACAACGGAGATGATTACACTGTGACAAGGAATGAGATGGGGACGCAGGTGAAGCAGACACACTTTCTCAGCATCCTAAGGCCTTAGACTCTTTTCTCCCTCCCTTGCGTGTCTAGCCCCCAACTCTCTTCTCCCTCCCCTGCATGTCTAGCCCCCAGACTCATGCACACACAGACAGTTGATAAAACAGCACTCAGGTTTCAAGAAAGAAGAGGAGTTGCAAAGAGGTTTGGCACACATCGATCAAAGATACGGAGTGCTGGCAGTTCTTCCAGGGCTGTTCTTCACACCCAGGGATCAAAGAAACAGGAACCATGACACCCTCACAAAGCAGAGCCACTGGGGAAAGTGCCATTTTGGGTAACAAGAGTTTTCCAGGCATCTACGTAGGCATCACAATGCTATGGGTTGTGTTTCTTTCGGCTTAGACTTTGTTTTGACCAAAAATCTTTCCCAAATACACCGAAATTCTCTGCCCAGCCTCTGTGTACTGCCAAGATCCATTAAGCTCAACCCGATCCACTACCTACCCCAACAGAGTTGAGGAGTTGATGCGACAGGTGGAAGATCTGATCAATAGAAGGTCAAAGAGGGAAAGAATCAAGAGAAAAGCTGCTTGTCCTTCCCTCCATCTCCAGGCTGACTGGCCCAAGATGCAGAGGTTCCATGTGACCTCCCTAGAGACAAGCAGGGTGACTGAGAAACAGGCTGGCACTTTTTGTAAAGCTGTGACCAATTAAATTACATACTCATTTATATTTGGTCTCCCTTTCTGCAGGTCTTGACGTCCTTTTGCCCTCATGCGTGTTCCCCTGGGACTGCACCCTTCATAAACATTAACATGCGCTGTAATTTTTGCCTTGGGCTCTGTTTCCTGAGGAATCTGGGCCTCTACGATGATTGGGACTCTTCATTAAAATGACCAGCTCTTATACTGGCTTCTAATGAAGTGATGAGCTCCCTTTGGGTCAGCCCTCAAGGAGACACTTCGCTGTTTATCCAGCAAGTGTCTGAAGTGTAGGGAAGTGATTAAGAGCTCAGATCGGGGCCAGCCTGCCTCATTCAAATCCCAGCTTTATCACAAGCTGGGAAACCTGGACAAGTAACTGAAAACCAAGCTTTTGTTTCTTCATCCTTAGATGTGGGTAAGCAAGTAACAACCTCATGGAATCCTCCTGAAAAGGAAATGATTTAATACTTTCTAATGCCTGACACACAATTAACCCTCGATGAGGGTTAGCCACTGAGTTCTCTCACTGTCTGATTAACAGGGTCAACCCTCATCATTGTTACTATGCCACCATACAGCAATCCTCTCCACTGTACAATCTCTAAGACGCTAGAGGATCATATATACAGAATCTAGAAAAATGGTGCTGATGAACCTATCCGCAGGGCAGGAATAGAGACGCAGATATGGAGAACAGACTTGTGGACACATCAGGGGGAAAGAGAGGGACAAACTGAGAGGGGAGCACTGACATATATATACACTACCATAGGTAAGTAAGACAGCTAGTGGGAAGCCACCGGGAACACAGGGAGCTCATCTTGGTGCTCTGGGAGGACATAGAGGGTGGGACAGGAAGGTGGAGGGAGATCCCAGGAAGGGATATATGGATATGCATGGCTGATCCATGTTCACGTATGGATATGAGAGTTGGACCATAAAGAAGGCTGAGTATCAAAGAACTGATGCTTTCATATTTTGGTGTTGGAGAAAACTCTTGAGCGTCCCTTGGATGGCAAGGAGATCCAACCAGTCTATCCTAAAGGAAATCAGTCCTGAATATTCATTAGAAGAACTGATGCTGAAGCTTAAACTCCAATACTTTGGCCACCTGATGTGAAGAGCTGACTCACTGGAAAAGACCCTGATGCTGGGAAAGACTGAGGGCAGGAGGAGAAGGGGATAACAAAGGATGAGATGGTTGGGTGGCATCACCTTCTCAATGGACATGAGTTTGAGCAAGCTCTAGGAGTTGGTGATGGACAGGGAGGCCTGGCGTGCTGTAGTCCATGGGGTCACAAAGAGTCGGATACAACTGAGTGACTGAACAATGGCTGATTCACAACGTTGTACAGCAGAAACCAACAAAACATTGTAAAGCACTTATATTCCAATAAAAAAGAGAATTCTAGCTTACTAGAATTGTGTGCAAAGTAGAACTAAATAAGATCCAGGGAAAAAATGCAAGAGTTAATGTATATCAGACCAAATTATTTTTAAAGTTTTGTAAAAGGCTCCCCACAGCAATTTTCTTTACACTCTGCTTCTTGATTATATTCTACAAAATTATCAAGTTCCAAATTAGCTAACTGTACATTTTTGAGTCACGCGGTGTGACTGTGGAATAAGAATTCTGACTTAGCACTAACACCACTGAGTGCCTACCTTGTCTTAGCTGTAAAACACAGGAGTTCAGTGACCATAAATGAAAGTGTGGCTCATTCTGATTATTTGCCTTCTTGAATAAAACTACCAGACAGACAGATGGACAAAGGCTGCACTTTTAGCAGTTAGGGCAATGCTTTAGGAAATTGTTATCCAAAACTAATCACCGTGTTTTCAGTGCGAGGCATATTCAGTCTAATCACGCGGCAAAAATGTTTTTAGCAGTGTCCTCAAGGTGTGAACAAGAAATGCAGAACTCTACCCAGGTTTGGGGAGAGATACTGCTATGCATGAGAGCAGAGGATGACTATAGACAGAAGAAGGCTTAACCTTGCTTTCCATCACCACAGTCTCACTCAAGATCTCAGGGTCTCATGCTGGCTCATGTATGACACGATATCCCAAGTATAGAATTCTCTATCCAAGCTGATCTCATCAATGTGTATTTTTAATAA
The DNA here is from genome assembly GCA_917880005.1 of Nanger dama. Classification (NCBI taxonomy): domain Eukaryota; kingdom Metazoa; phylum Chordata; class Mammalia; order Artiodactyla; family Bovidae; genus Nanger; species Nanger dama. The sequence continues at coordinate 2,066,248 of CAKJTW010000107.1, forward strand.
TAAGACTTTATCAAAGTGCAGTCAAGGAATAAGAAACATCCTACCAACACCAGCAGCCCATGGGGATGGAAATGACCATCCCCATGAGATGTGTTGCTGACATGTACAATATATTAGTAATATATTAGATTACAGAAAAACAGTGTAATAATAATCTGGAGGCCTTCCCTGGAGGTCCAGGGGCTAAACTCCATGCTCCTAATGCAAGGGGTCTGGGCTCAATCCTTGGTCAAGCAACTACCCTTACATGCTACTCCTAAGAGTTTGCATGCTGCAACTAAGACCTGGTGCAGCCTAAAAAAAATTATATTATATTATATATATATATATAATTTATATATATATATAGTATGAAGCATGAAGTGTTAGTCGCTCAGTCCTATCTGACTCTTTGCAACCACATGGACTGTAACCCACCAGGCTCCTCTGTCCATGGGATTTCCCAGGCAAGAATACTAGAGTGGGTAGCCATTCCTTCTCCAGGGGATCTTCCCGACCCAGGGATTGAACCTGGGTCTCCCACATTGCAGGCAGATATGTTACTGTGTGAGCCACCAGGGAAGCCCATATATATATGTGTGTGTGTGTGTGTGTGTATAAAACGCCAAAATTATAGTTAAGTGAAACCCCTAATGATTTAGGAGAAACCTCAAAGTCATGCTTTTAGGATAAGATGAGTTGAAGAAAAGAACTCTGTGACAATCATTAGGACAGCTCTCAAAGGCCATTTTTCTTGGCTTCCAAGAAAAACTGGTATATTCTTTCTAGTAAATTCCCAAATAGGAGTGAAAAAGGAGTTGGGCCCAAGGAACAATGCAATTCCCTCAGCAGCCAACCACTCAGAAAAGCAGTGCACTCAAGACCATCTTTCTTGAGCTCAGACTTATCCTTCGAGTGCTGCTTTGGCTACACGACTTCAGGGCACCTCCTTTAGAGACTTGGAGATGCCAGGGAACCTGGGTCCACTCACTTGCAACCTTGATCTTATGTCCTTTGCAATGTTATGTTTGTTGGTTCAATAACACACCAGAGTGACAAGAACCTTAAACCTGGTCTAGCAAACTACAAATCAACACTAGACTTTGTGGCCTGGCCCAGCTCCAGTGACCCTCCAGTCCTTCCCACCAACGACCTTAAAAATGTCAGAAAAAATGTTCATTTACCAGATACACATCTGCTCATCACAGATACACATTTAATATGAAGCCATCAAAGCTTCCAAGCCCCAGGGAGGATCCAAGTAATGGTTCACAAGATTACGCATTTGGTGCTAGTGGTAAAGAATCCGCCTGCCAACGCAGGAGACATAAGAGATTCGGGTTGGATCTCTGAGTGGGGAAGTTCCCTTGAAATAGGAAATGGCAACCCACTCCAGTATCATTGTTGGGAAATTTCATGGACAGAGGAGCCTGGTGGGATACAGTCGATGGAGTCTCAGAGTTGGAAAAGACTGAAGCAGCTTTGCAGACACGTAGGCACACTAGGGATCTAAGTGAGAATGAGTTGAAGATACATTAGGCTTGCATTTAACGGCTCACCATCAGTGCCACATATAGACAAATTGTTACCAGCTGCCCAGGGTAGGAACGGCTTACCAAAAGCCTTCTCCTACCCACTGCACTGAAACAGCCAGCACTACAGCATGGATGTGACAGGACAGAGCTTGCATCACCACACAACCATAACCTGGGGTGGCCAGTATTAGAATTACGGCCACTGGGGAGGAGAAATTAGGGACCATATGTACAGAGCCAGGAGCTAGCCTGTGGAAAATTCCCCAATCATTAGACATGCAAGCTTGTAATTGGAAGATTTGGTTCTGAAAGTTTTCTCCTGAAAAGAAGCATACAAATTTTAAGTGCACCATGTTATTTCTTTTGGTTGATTAGATTTTCAGAAATGGAAATTACTAGAATTTTTTTTGTTTACAGAGCACAGACCTATAGAAGTCAGTTATTATTAACAGCAAGTAGATCTATAACAGTTCATATGAGAAATAAACTTGACAGAGATATTTTTCAACTTTGACAGCAATGGAGAAAATACATATAGCACTATCAATAACAAGCTGTGTCTCTAGAAAAACATTTCTAAACTCTAAATTAAAAAAAATTTCAATCTACCATACTGGGGGAACAATAATCTTTCTGAACTTTTTATAGAAACAATTATAAGATTATTATCTTATAAGAGGCAATCAAAGAAAAAATGCAACCAAAAAGTATACAGGAAAAAATGTATTAGAAATGTGTGGTAGACACTTTATAAAATACAAACAAAATATTATACAATTATAAATCACATTTATATTTAAAATAAATATAAACATATAAACAAAATATATTTTTTCTGAGATTTGTGATACATGTGTTTGTTGACTTTCGAACTCAGGAATTACTGTTATTTCTTTCCTCATTCTAAGCAAATATAAAAACTTTGTAGTCATACTATTTATACCTTTTTCTCAAAGAAGCCACCCAAATTGTATGAGTTTCAAGCCTCATAAAACCTCGATCTATTTCTGGGGTTATGCATTCCTTGACAATTAAGCCTTGCTGATATATCATCATCAACTGACGTTAATGCTCTGGTTATCTCTCAGACTGTCCTTTCTCCAATTGGAATTTGTAAAAATCATCACATAATGCCAAAGGGCGATGCCAAGGCCACAATGAACATGATAAATGGCCAGCACAAGGCTCTCACTTAGGTTATTGTATCCCACAGTTTGCAGTTACATGCTTCTCTGTCTCTACTACTCATCCTTGACTTAAACATCTATGCACCTTCCTCAGCCCCAAAGCTTGCAGAGAACCCATGTACTATATAAATGTGGCAAGGAAAGAAGGAAGAGGAGGAAAATGAAGAAAAAAGGGAGCAGAGAAGCAGCGAAAATGAAGAGGTAGACTTTTAAAGAAGAAAGTGTAGGAAAAGAATTGAAAACGGTTTAAGCACTGTTTCATAGATCGTGCAGTTAAATCACAAAGCCTTTATGTTTTTACCATATCATCCGTGCGTGTGTGTGTGTGTATGTATATGCATGTGTGTGTGTGCTGACCTGTCTGCACCACAAATTTTTATCTTAATTCCTTCAATTTTTATTCAAACTTATTCAAACTTTTAGATTCAAAATATTTCTTATTCAATATATTATTTTATTTGGCATTATTCTCACCAGCATACTGCTTTTTAAAAGCAACTCGAATGTTACCTATATTATGCAAATGAAAATCCATGAATTTAATTATGCAGAGTTGTCCTAGAGGAGCCATTAAATCATCAAACGTCCAAAGGAAAAATTTGGAGAGTCCCAGTATATTCAATAATTCGCATATCAGGTGCCCAGAATTTAATATAAATTGAATTGAATCCTACACACAACTCTTCGTAGATTCTGTCTGTCGATCAGACAAGCTTTCATAAAAACTGGCAAGCTAAAACTACAGACTGCAGCCCATTTTCACTTTCATTTCATTTTCTTTTCAATGAAACACTGTGAATATAGAGGCATCACATAAATATTTATCAAACTCTATAATTCTTCCAAATGTAATAATAAATGAAAGTATCCTTCAACGTGCATATAAAACACCTGCAAAAAAATTGTTTTAGGAGACTGAAATGAGATACAAGCTACCTGAAGTCACAAACAATAAATTTATCCCAATACCTCTTCCAGAGAGCCAGTAATACATGAAGCAATCATGATTGCTTTTGTAACCTCTACTTACTAGGCCTCTGAAATTTCATTCTTTGCTAATTGAAGAAGTAAATATCATTCTGAGGAAATCATGATGCTGCTGACATGAAGGGCTAGGTAAACCGTGGGAAACCTCTATTATTAAAACATAAAAGGAAGAATGGGTTCAGAGGAAAGACCACACAAGCTTCCAGATTGTTGGCTTGCCCCCCAGTGTGGATTTCCTCTTTATACTGGTCATTATATTTATCATTTACTAGTTACATGAGGACAATCGCAGCATAGAGTTGATACACAAGGCAGAAATAATCACAGATTTGAACCAAGGGTCCTCTATTAAAGCCTGAATTGCCTTCAGCCCACTGCTAAGAAAAGGTCAAGAAGAAGGCACCTGCTGAAAAGAGTAATGAAAGCATACTGTTCATTATTTTCCAGAAGCTTCCAACCCTCTCTCCTGCCTGATTTACATGACAACTACTACAGTCATCTGAATGTCGTGGAGTGTTCAGAGCTCCTCCGGGAACATTATATTTCTCTCAGATAATTATGATCAAAAACGTCTAGAGCTAAGGGTAAAAATCCAGAGCTAAGAAAAGCTTCTGTTATCACTTGACCCTAACTTCATCCCTCTCCTTGACTTGCTCTGGTCCCAGGAGCAAATTTTGAGCCAAATTCAATGAATCTCTTTCGACCTAGAGGGGTGGGGGATACAAATATCACTTGGAAAAAGAATGAGGATGGGGATCACCATTTAGTCTGGAATTATCGTCAACTATGCCAAAGTTGCCGAGTAATATCTGTCTTACTCCTCATATTGTCAAAAGTAGTTGAAATGGCAAGTTTTCGGAAAAGAAGCTGGAACAGTTAGCAGCTGTCTATAAGAAAAACACTATTTCCAATGCCTCTGAGTATCAGAAAACGGAAGCTTATACTTTATGACATTATGCAAGAAACATGTTCCTATGGAAATTACCCAGCTCTTTCAATATCTGACTTCTGCAATGATAAAAGGCTCCTCAAATTTCTAACAATACAAATGTTTCTCTTCCTGGTTTTGATTCACCCACTCTCGACACTTGATTAGAGTCTGCAGATAAAGAGTGTTAGACTCAGCACTGGCAGCTAGCAAACAGTTCTTCATTTGAACTAACTAAATAAAAGCTACATAGTTGCATATAATAAAGATATATTTCCCTGCCTACCAGTTGAAATGAATTCTTCTCCCTATAAAAGATCAAGTATAGCATCTCAACACTGGAGAGCTAGAAAGATCCTGATTGCACTGGAGAAGGCCCAGTCTGACACCTGTGGCCCTCTGTGTCACCGTGAACTGACCCAGTGCCTCCCACAAAGGTAGTGCCCAATCAACAACAGATTGTGAAGACAGCAGTGACCGCTGTCGTATGCTAGGTCCAGGCTGCATCATCACTCAGTAATTACCCATGTGTCTTCCTCCCTTTCTCTGTAAGAGAAGTAGTCTTCTCTGCCCCACATCGATATTCAACTCGATCCCAAGATGGTCTTTGGTCAATGGAATGCAGACCAGTCTTGAGTTAAGACTTGAAGAGGCACTGCGAGCTTCCATCAGCCTCTGGCACTCCTGAACTGACTTCGAGGACACTACAGCCCAGGCGGTGAGTACTCTCTTCAGCCTGGGTCCTGGAGCAGGAAAAACAGGTAGAAGAGATCGCAACTCACACCACACCCTGCAACAACCTCAACTATTTTGCCAGACCCGAGAGCAAGAAAAAAAAAAATCTGCTCTTATAAGCCACTGAAATGCTTTGATTGTTTGTTACACAGCAATAATACAGAAAATCTGACTAATACATACACTTAGCAAGGTTATAGTGGCAGGCTGGAGTAGAAAAGAGGGGGACTAACATGAGATTTGGAGTCCACGTCACTAGACTGTCAATTCCAGCTCAGACAACTCCCAAATGCTTAAGCCTGGTTAGGCAAATCTCACTGAACCCCACCTTGCTGGATTAATGTGACAATTAGAGAGTACCTACAAATCACCCAACACAGTGCCTAGCAAAAACAGGTACTTGATAAATGGATCAATAATATAATTAGTAATAATGAACGGTAAAATATCTTCCAAATTATCCATGAATAATATTCTGAACTGAAAACTATTTGGATTAAATATTTCTTTAATACCAGCTAAATAAAACAGTGAAGTCACCAGAGCTTACGAAAGTATCTAACAGAAAATTACAGTTTAAAATGTACAAAGTACTCTATCTAAACCTTCTAAAACTTCTGCGTAGCCAAGAATATGACTTTTTATCATGTCAAAGAATAAGAATGTGTTCTTTGTGAAGGAAAAAAAATGATGAAATTGCATGCTCCATCTTCCAGACTGGTCACTGGTCATTTAAACCGTGATTGAATCCACTGTAGTTGAAGGCCCCTCAGCTAATCTATTTACTGTGAATGTTATTAAACATTTATAAGTGCCTGTACATGGTAAAAAACTCCAAAGGTATGGTTTTGTCCACTGAGTTCCAAAATAGTAAAGAACATAACACTACTGAAGTGTAAGTGACAGTCGCTCAGTCATGTCTAACTCTTTGCAACCCCAGGGACTCTTCTGTCCACGGAATTCTCCAGGCAAGACTACTAGAGTGGGATGTCACTCTCTCTCCAGGGGATCTTCCCAACCCAGGGATTGAAGCCAGGTCTCCTGCATTGTAGGCAAAGTCTTTACAATTTGAGTCACCAGGGAAGCCCCTAAAACTACTAAGTGGATCAACTAATCCCAGCATAAGCTGATTCACAAAACAGGAGCACTGCAGTTACTAAAGCATATAAATAGAGTTTTTATTCATCAGGAAAGCATTCAGAAAACTATCACTACTAATGAGCAATAGAAGATTTATTGGGGTTGGAAAGCTTGCTTAAAAAAAAAAAAATTCATCCAAAACATGAGTTCAATTCCCCGCCTTTCCAAAGAATAAGGAAAAGGAATTTATAGGAAAGAATCTGCAAACATACTCTAAAGAGCCCCGGTAAATTTAGGGCAGTGTTTCTGAACCACATGCAGAAGAACAGCTTGAAGAGCTCATGTGATGATTCTTAGGCTCCTATCCCAGAGCAACGGAATCCTTGGGAAACGGGCCTGAGGATCTGCATTGCGAACAAATTTTCCAGCTGATTCACGTGCATGCACAAGCTTGAGACCCCTAAATCAGTGCAAGCTATGACACAAGCTTTGGCAGGAGTCTTCAAGGTTCTTGAAAGACCAAATTCCAAACAAATTTAAGCCGTTTTATGCCTGGGTATCAAACGAAAAGCAGAGTCCAGACTTCAGACCCAGTAACAGTATTAGGGCTTAACAGCCATTCATTCATTCTGCCAGCGGCTCAAGCCATGAGTTTTAGCGGTTGCAGGCAGAGCTGATGGATCATTCAATAGGAGCATAAGCCAAAGAGTACAAAGGGATGGCTTCTCTTGTTGCTCGTACATTTGCCAAACTTATCCCCAACCTTAGCATCCCCTGGCACAAGTCGAGGCAATCATTCCTCGTCAGCTTCTTAGGGTGGGATGTTAAAATCTACAAGAAGTGAGATGGAAGAAAGATGACTAAGAATATTACCATATGGGAACTCTAATTTTCATTAAAACATTTCAACATCAAGTCCAAGCCTCTTTTCTGATAACCAGAGAAAAACATAGTTTTACTTCCTTACACAGGGAAACCCTATGAAATATAAAGGAGAAAAAGAAATAGTCACTATAGTTTTAAAACTAAGAACTTGTCTAGGAAGTTAAATCAGAAACATGGGTAATTAATGCAAAGAACAGAGTACTGAGTTAAGACTGAGGAAATGGTTCTAGATATATCCTCAGAACAGGTACATGACTTTACATAATGCACTCAGCTACTCTTTACCCCAGAGGAGTTAATGTCCTAAGAAAAGAGATTAAGTCACAAAGCAATGTCAAAATGAAAGTGACATTATTATCACTTATGGCAAAATTTATTTAATGCAATCCAGAATATAAGGGAACAAATGCAAAACAGTGAGCTGACTTTTCAACAGAGGCAAAAGACACCAAACTCCTGAAGTCAAAAACACTAATTGAAAAAGGTACATGCACCCCAATGCTCAGAGCAGCACTGTTTACAACGGCCAAAGCAGGGAGGCCACCTGAACGCCCGCAGACAGAACAGGTAAGGAGGAGAGATGAGTGGATAAGGAAAGGTGAGTGGAGCGCTACTCAGTCATGAAAAGCATGCAGTGATGCCATCTGCAGCAACACGGCTGGACCCGGAGATTGTCACATTAAGTGAACTAACAGACAAATGTCATATGATATCACTCACACGTGGAATCTAAACAAATAATACAGGTCAACTCATTTATAAGACAGAACCAGACATAGAAAACAACGTTATGATCACCAAAGAGGAAGGCGGGTAGAGGATGAATTGGGAGCTTAGGATTAACAGATGCACACTGCTCTACACATGCTGTGCTGTGCTTAGTCACTCAGCTACATCTGCGTCTTTGCAAGCCCACGGACTATATACACAACAGATAAAGAAGGACCCACTGTAGACACAGGGTACTATACTTGATATCTTGTAATAACCTATCATGGAAAAGAATGTGAATAGGGATAGGATATATATATGTATGTATATATATATACATATATATCAGAGAAGGCAATGGCACCCCACTCCAGTACTCTTGCCTGGAAAACCCCATGGACGGAGGAGCCTGGTGGGCTGCAGTCCATGGGGTTGTGAAGAGTCGGACACGACTGAGCGACTTCACTTTCACTTTTCACTTTCATGCATTGGAGAAGGAAATGGCAACTCACTCCAGTGTTCTTGCCTGGAAAATCCCAGGGACAGAGGAGCCTGATGGGCTGCCATCTATGGGGTCGCACAGAGTCGGACACGACTGAAGCAACTTAGCAGCAGCAGCAGCAGCAGCAGCAGCAGCAGCATATATATAACTGCAAATCAACTACACTTCAATAAAAATAATTTATATAAAGAATTATAAAACCAGCTATAGCATCAAATAACTATACACACATTTTCTGCAGTAATACCCAAGATGAAAACAGAATAGTACAAACTGGAAAAATCTAGGCCTCTCTCACCAAACTGCTCCTGCTCTTGCCTGCATCAAGCTACACCAAGGTGAAACTTCCTAATAAAACAACCCACTGTGGCTGATACAGCCATCTAGGCTGCAGTGGTTACTGATTCAGCCTGACACCTTACTGTTGACCTACCTGCCTATATCCACCTGAGTCCCAAAGGGAAGCTTCTCACACTGGAGAGGCACACACAGTGGGACTGCAAGGGAAAAGGAAGGCGATTAACGGCTGGTGCCAGCCATCTCCGAGCTCAGGATTCCAAGGATTTTGACACACATTTAACACTGTATTCTTACAAATGTTAGATCAACACCAAATTCAAGTGTCTCTAGAGACAAGCAAGGAAGCCGGTGCTTGTCTTTAGACTGGCGATTGCAGTGTACACCACAGTCACTCAGAGCTAAACTTGAAACTAGGCTCCAAGTTACGTATCTTCTCTGAATATTGGTTCATGAATTGAGTATGAAGATTAATGGGACTATTGGAAGAATTAAATAAGACTTGACTATAAAACCCTTCATACAGTACGTTGCCCATTGCAAGTACTCGGTGAAGCCATTACTGTTAATAGCAAATCAGTAGCACAGAATAGACACTCAGTAAGGATTGCTACTTTTCCTTTCAAAGGTAAAAATACATTCTAACTGAATGGCAAGTTACATATAAAAGACAGAGTATATGATTAAATCAGAACCCAGTTTTCCTGACATTTGCCTTTTCCTTCTTTGTGGCTATGGGATCGGTTTTATGGTTTACACTGGCCATAATCAGAAATCACATATTAAAAATTTACAATTTAAAGTTTAAATCTGTGATGGTACAGAGAGTTTTGCTACTTCTATCCAATCTTGAAATAGCTTCTCAAGCCCTTTTTCTGGTATAACTACTGCAAACTAGGATCCTTATGACAACCCCTTCCCACTACCTGTTTTCATGATCGTCATCAGCATCATCACTGTCTTCCTTACTGGGAACCAAACACCCTGTAAGAGTTGTAGAAAATACTTTCCTGGATCCAAATGTGTCCCCGCAAATGAAAAGTGCCAACAGTACCATTCACATGGGAATAGAGAAGACGGAGCCCCTGTCTTGAGATGTCCACAACCTAGAGAAGAAGACTAGAAAAAGATACTCTGGGGACTTCCCCAGTGGTCCAGCAGCTAAGACTATGTCCTCCCAATGCTGGAGGCCCAGGTTGGTCAGGGAACTAGATCCCACAGGCCATAGCTAAAGATCCCACGTGCCGCAACCGAGGCCTGGCGCAGCCATGTAAATAAATAAAAATAAATACTAAAAAAAGAAAAAGTTAGTCTGCTGATCAAGGCATGCACATGTGCGTGCGCACACACACACACAGCCAAGCATCTGTATGTTTAAAGGAAAATAATGACAATAAGAATAGAAATAAAATATATATCTGTAGCTATGATGATGTGTAAATCAACAGGTAGGGAACAACAAAAATATCAGGACAATTTTGTCCCACATCTTAAAATGTTTCTATAAAATGTAAATTCTTACAGGTAAAATCCTAAAACCATTTTTTTTCAATAAATAAAATCCACAGCATGCCTCCTCTAGTCTATCATGAAAGTATTTGTAGAAGGATGCCTCCATGTATCAGTGGGGGCCGATACAGTGCACACACCTGTCAGTCAAGGGCCAGAGATGCCTGTGAGACCCCAGAGACCAAGCAACGAATGCCAGATAGCTTCAGCAAAGCCTGTCTGTAGAGGGAAACAAGAGCCACTTGAAAACTCATTCCATACTGCTAATGTAAAGCCAATGCAAATGTAATTTACTTTATCAGGACCTTTAATTTAGTGAAGGCCCTGAGCACACTTGCAGAGGTGAGAATTACCTACGCTTATCAAAAGATAACCTGGCGACCGCGTGGCTGGACAGGAAAGAAACCAGGGACGCCCACTGAAAACCACCGGCTCTTATGTATGAAGAGGTCTTCTTACAAGTCAATGCATTCTAAGGAAAAGCTTTGACTTGGTCACTTCTGCACCAATGCAACCTCATTTGGCATTCCACTTGAGTTCAAGAATAGCCCTTCACTTTCCCAGGGTTGACAACTGAGGAGACGTGAAACAACACTTCCGGCACAAAACGTGAAACTTACCACTCTCGTCATCAATATTGAACCTTCCAAGACCACTGCCATCCCTGATGGAGTACTGGATCTCCCCATCCCTCCCTGAGTCCTCATCGTGGGCAGTCACCTGCAGCACGCTGGTTCCAATCCGTGAGTTCTCTTTCACAGACCCAACAACAGCAAAGTCCGGGAAATAGGGAGTATGGAGGTTTTCGTTGACATCCACCACTTCCACCTCCACAAAGGACACAGATGACAGTGAGACAGGCCGCCCTTTGTCCTTGGCCCGAACTGTGAGGTTATAGAACTGCTGCTTTTCATAGTCAAGCTCCCTGCTCAGACGGATGGCGCCACTTGCTTTATCTATTTCAAATCTCCCATTGTAATCATTGACCAAAGAATAGCGCACTTGACCCCCCAGGCCCAGATCTGGGTCGTGGGTCTCCAGCCAAGCAATGACAGTGCCAACGGGGAGGTCTTCAAGGACCTTCACACTGTAGCTACTGGGAATGAAAGCCGGGGAGCAGTCATTGACATCATCCAAGAAAACCTTCAGGGTGACAACAGAAAAGAGCTGCTGGCCACTTTCTGCCTTGTCTCTGGCTTCTATTTTTAAAGAATAGTTCGCTTTGGACTCCCGGTCCAATTGGTCCGCTATATACACGATTCCAGTGGAGCTATTGATGGCAAATTGCTGTGTATCTGTCAAGACTGAGTAAGTCACTTCACCATTAGAACCCAAATCTTTGTCTCTGGCTTCCACTTGAATAATCTCAGTGCCAATACTTGAACTCTCAAGAATGTTAACTGAATAACTGTCTTGAAGAAAAATCGGGCTATTGTCATTGGCATCCTCCACGTTGATGGTAAGCAACCTCCATGAGGACTTTTGTGGATTCCCTAAGTCATAGATGGTGATGTTAAGGAGATAAAGGTCTCTGTGCTCTCGATCCATGGGCATAAGGACTTGAAGTTGCCCAGTCTCCATATCGATATTAAAACAGCTATCCATATTCCCATCAGATATCGTAAATAGCACCTTCCCATTGAAGCCAGAGTCGGCATCATAGGCTTTAATCTTCAGGATGTTAGCACCAACTGGCAGATTCTCCTTCACAGCCACATCAGAAGGAAAGGACTTGTCAAAACGTGGTCCCTGCCGGTTAACTGAATAAAAGTCAAGAAATCCATCTTCTAGATTCAGTTTCCCATTTGCTTTAGCCTTAATGAGGAGCTTCTCTGCCAGCTTCTGAGCCACACGAGTTTCTCGGCAACTGAAGCTCTTTGAAGACACCTTCCCATGTAGGACTGAAATGTTAACAGACATGGGGTCCGCAAGATTCTCTCCATCAGTGGCTGTAATCCTGAGGGCAAAATTTCCATTTGTAATGCCAGAATTCATCAGTGACTTTTAAGCTGCAAAACACCAGAGTCTGGGTTTAAATAAAAGAAACCAAGTTCGTTTCCAGAGATGATCTTGTACTTTACAAGCTCCAGCTCGTCGATATCAATCGCTGAGACAGCTGTGATATGACCCCCAACTGGAAAGTCATAGGAGATCACTCCCTGGCAAGCCACTTTTTCAAAGAGTGGGCTGTTGTCATTGACGTTTCCGACTCGAATAGTCACATTGACCTCACTCTCGTGGCGGTATGGCGAGCCCCAGTCAGAGGCTCTCACGATGAACCTGTACGTTTCTGGAGAGGATTCAAAGTCCAAGTCTTCAGTGGTGCTGACGATGCCTGTAAACTGGTTAATGGCAAACGGCAACACGTTCAAGCTGGCAATGCTGTAGGTGATGTACCCATTTTCTCCTTTATCCTTATCAGAAGCTGACACTGTCAGGAACGCTTGTTCCCACGGGAACGCTCTCATTCACAAATGCCTCATACAGTGGCTGCTGAAATTCTGGGGTGTGGTCATTGGCATCTTCTATGCTGACGGTGACTTGTGTTTTTAAATCTCCTTCTTTATTTGTCACCCCCAGTCTATAAACCTCCTTCTTAATGGTATTCAGTGGCTGTGCAGTGACGATCAGACCTGACTGGGGATTGACTGTGAAGTACTGGGCATCCTCTCCAGGGGATAATCTGTACTCCACATCTAGAGGTTCAGGACTTAATTTTACTATAGCAACCACGACACCAGGAGGGGAAAATTCACTAATGCTCACTTCGTACACTTCTTTCTCGAACCTAATTGGAACAGTGTCTCTTTGGGGGTTGGCAACGTGGACTATCTTGACTGCTGAAAATTTCTGAGGTGACCCCTTGTCTTTGGCTTGAAGAGTGAGGTTGTAGCCATAGGGAAAGCTCTCCCAGTCAACTGGCTTCTTCTCCTTAATCCTGTACTCATTCACCCACTTTCCTTCCCTGGCCAGGAAGAACTGGTCTAAAGGGTCCCCAGCCACGATGGAAACAGACTCAATCTCTCCATTGGCCCCTTCATCGAGGTCTTCGGCTGTCACCACCGCATATACAGGCTCTGGGTCCAAGGAGAAAGGAACATGAGTGACCACGTGGAGAGCAGGGGCATGCTCGTTTACCCGTTCAACGTGGACATAAAGCTTGGCAGTGCTGCTCACTCCATTATTCCCATACAGCTTCATCCCCCGGTCCACGGCCAAGATCTCCAGATCGTATCTGCTCTTTTCATCATAATTTAATCGTCCGCTTAAGGAGATGACCCCGCTCGTGGGGTGGACTGAAAAGAGCTCCACTTTGTTCTTGAAGTAGTAGTAGAATTCGCCATTGGAACCGATGTCTGCATCTGTCGCCGTCACCTGGGCGACACTAGTCCTTAGTGGTGTGTTTTCTGCGATTGTAACTGAGTAGGTTGTGGGTGAAAATAAGGGTCTCAGGTCATTCATATCTAAAACCTGTATGCTCACTTTGGTCCATGCTTCCAAATCCTCGCCTCGGACAGAGCCTTTGACTATCAATAAATAATTGTCCTGAATTTCCCTGTTCAATATGGCGGAATTGCCACCTTTAGTTCTTATTCTGAGAAAACAAAAATCTGCAATGATGACTTCCTCGGCTTTGAAAAAGCCTTCCTCGTCTCCAGACACTATTCTGTATTTGATGTCCCAGGACAGATCGATCAAGGTGACGCCCATGCGACTCTGGCTGTTGACATAAGTCCTTGCTGCCGAGTTCTCGTACACGGTAGCATTATAAATGGAATGTGTGAAGTGGAAACCCAGGGCTCCGGTCCCAGGCAGCCCCTGAGAGAGTGTAGCCAAAAGCTTGAGAAGCAGGAGAATGAGGCAAGAGGGAGGCCGTGTGCCCACACAGTATCCCATAGTTATATCCATCACATCATACTTCCATCCTGGAGGGAAAAACAGAGAGAGAGAAGAGGTAAATTAACCTAGAGGAACATGAGAGAAGGAACAGAAGTAACTATTATGAAACAGTGTGTTTTGAAAACTTTATTATAAAATCTTTTACTAAAACATCAATACAAGAAAAAAAAAAAGTAGAACACTCCCCACTATAAGATAACAAGGAATTAAAAATCACTAGGATTTACACTTATCATGCCCGATTTTTTTGAGCGACACTTCTACAGTGCTAATAGGATTGACTGTTCACTAGTGTAAGCTTTCTTGTATTCTGAAGGTCAGTTTAGAAATACATACTGCAAGGCTTAATTAAGAAGTTCATTTACCACTGACATAATCTTAAATTCTAGGCAATTATCCTAGGGAAATAATTAGACAAGTGTACATTTACAGGACAGTTTAAAACACAAAAATTGAAAAAAAATATTAATGCTTTTCAATTGAAAAGCAAATATTTTGTGGCACATTTTAGAAAACAAAATACTATGCAGCCATTAAAAATAAGGACTAAAAGGTATGTATTTTCAGGTGTAGTAAAAATATAATACTACATGTAAAAAAGACCATAAAACAGTATATGTGATATGATTCTATTATGATTTAAACATTTACATATAAACTGAATTTTTATCTTTAAAATGAATTAACTATGTTGTGAGTTTGGGGAGCATCTTGCATCTTCTAATATTTCTTAAATCAACATTGTACATCAGGAGTTGTGTAATTACTTTTTATAATTAGGATCCTAAAGAAATGTATTCCAAGTATTACCATCTCTGTCATGTTGAATTTTAAACTGATCAAGAGTTAGGCATAATCCAATATGATGAAGATTAACAAAATATCATGTAACATACCAAGCAGGGAGGACCATCCCTAAGGAGTTACCTGATATTCATGAGTGGACTGTGCCTCTCAGAACAAGAGAGGTAAGGAAGATTTTGTGCAAGGAAAATTTAAAGAATGACAAGAGATGTATCTTTTTATGAGTAATTGAAGGAATTACTTCCAATTATTTTTATCAGCTACTATTAAATTTCCACAGTCACCACAGCTCTATGACTGTGTAGAAGAAAAGATTAAAAATATTTTCCTATTTTAACTGTAAAATCTGTCAAGTGCTTTAGAAACAGAGAAGGGGAATGCTATTTAACAGGAAAGAGCTTTCTATTTATATGCTTTGGCTCAGATTTTTAGAACAACCAAATGTATGAGTTCTCGCACCAAGACATACTCACCAGACCCTCACATTTCCTTTCTCTGTTTCTTCTATGGGAAACAGAATGGAAGAGAAGAGGAGAAAGGAAATGAACCCTTCTGCAGGCATTCTGTGACTTATCTGCTTTGTTACATTTAATCCTCACAACAACCTAAAGTACTACAGCACCCAACTACATGTTAGAAAACTGAAAGCTAGAAGACTGTTAAGCCATTTGGCTGGAACACTGGCCCATCCAGTTTCTAGCAGCAGTGCAGCATCTCAAACCCTGGTCTGTCCTGCTCCAAAATCCATGCTTTTTCCCATCACACCATCAGTCTCCCTAAATTCTCTATCAACATAAGCAAGAATGAAATTATTAACGCTTCCCAGAAGTACATATTACTTTAATTCTACGGAACTAGTCAGTATTTATCACTGATGGAGAAACATAAAACTCACCCACCTTCTCTATTTGGTTACCTCCATTCTGGTTTTAAACTAGTTACAGTCACTGATTGTAAGCTGAAAAATCCCCCAGGGAAGTTTAGCATCTTCAAATATTACCAAGTATTTCTGTAGCTTATAAAAATATCCATGGCTGGCAAAGCACATATTATTATAATTTTTTGTAGCTAATAACATCAAACCTCACTTTCCTAATATTAGAACTCAGACTCTCTCCACACTCCACAATGCTTTCTCATTTTTTCCCCAATTCTGCCTTCCAGGAAACTCTCATAAGTGAAATTCTGGGCCTGCATTTGCTTAGTTCTACCTGAGAAGGAAATACGCCTTGCTGCTATCATCAGATGAAGCATCTAGGAGACACTGAATAGGTGAGCAAAAAGAATACAGTTTAATAGAGGAATTTCATAAGCAAAATAAAAACTAAAAATAAAACATGCTGATGTAATGACCTTTTGTATAAGAAGTTAATTTCACAGGCAGTTCCTCTGGCTGGCTGTCCTTGGGAAATGCTCCATGTGCTAAGTTATGTGCGAAGAAGCAGCTTGGAGGCAGAAGTTCAAATATCCCTCCCAGGAGAGTGAACCCCAGGGGACCAGTGCAACTGGGGGTACCTCTCTGTGGAGCACGCTCAGTTGAAAGAAGGGATCCTTAGGGATTACAGATAGAAATCAGGAGAAGCTTTAATAAGAACCCACATGACTTAAGAGACTCATTCAGTTCACCATTTGAGAATGCTCCAAAATGCAAGAGGCATTTTCATGTTCCCCTATGAACACAGTGGAAGGAGATGGGTGTTTATAATGGAACAACTGAAGGCATGCACACTCTCTTAAGGTAGAAAAGAGGTTACTCTCAGCACCTCCAGGGAAATGCAAATTCTGTTTCTGCCTCGTTACCTACTCACCAGTCCTCCCTGGTGGCTTAGACAGTAAAGAATATTTCTGCAACCCAACTTCGATCCATGTGTAGGGAAGATCCCCTGGAGACAGGAATGGCAACCCACTCCAGTATTCTTGCCTGGAGAATTCCATGGACAGGGGAGCCTGGTCGGCTACAGTCCATGGGGTCTCCAAGAGTTAGACATGACTGAGTGATTAACATTTTCATTTTGCCAACAGAGTCTATGTCCAGGGCTCTTCCTGTAGTTTTACCAATACATCACCCAAGGAATCCGGACTCTTCAGTTACCAGAAAGGAAAACCACTCCAATGGTGAATTCAGTTCAACTAAAGTTCTTAGTCTGTCCCCGCATTTCCACCCTAAGCTCAGCCTGAATGAAACCTGTCAGGATGCGCCCAAACTGGACACCATCTTATTCCCAGCATTGATACCAGTATGTACCAAGAACCATGTACCATGAAGAAGGTATACCGTACTGGTGTACTGAACACAATACTCTTTCTAAAGGTTTTATCAAATTTGTTACGATATTGCTTTTGGTTGATGTTTTGGTTTTTTGGCTGTGAGGCATATAGGATCTTAGCCCTCCAACCAGGGATCAGACCCCACCTCATGCATCGCAAGGCAAAGTCCTAACAAGTGGACAGCCAGAGAAGTCCCCATGAAACACAGTAGTAAGGGTGGGAAGTAGATGGAGACCCAGAGGCCTGTAGTGTGTTCAGCTCCCAAATCCTCCAGATCAGCACATCTTACTTCAGGAAAGAGAATCAAGAAATTATACAAATTCAAAGCAGGCCGAAGGCTTCCTAGGTGGCACTGGTGGTAAAGAAAGCGAAAGTGAAAGTTAAGTCATTCAGTCGTGTTTGATTTTTGCAACCCCGTGGACTATAGCGCACCAGGCTCCTCCATCCATGGGATTCTCCAGGCAAGACTACTGGAGTGGCTTGCCATTTCCTTCTCCAGCCTGCCAATGAACCAGCCTGCCAATGCAGGAGACACAAGAGATGTGGGTTGGATCCCTGGATCAGGAAGAACCCCTGGAGAAGGGAACGACACCCTACTCCAGTATTCTTGCCTAGAGAACCCCATGGACAGAGGATCCTGGGGGCTACAGTCCATGGGTTGCAAAGAGTCGGACATCACTGAGGGCCTAAGCACACATATACAAAGGAGGCTAAAAGATTATCTGTTTCACTCTCTTGAATTTACAGGTGAGGAAACTGCTGCCCCAAAATAGGATGAGATCCCCTAATATAAGGTCTCAGATCTCCCAGGTTCTAGACAATACCAAGTGGAAAAGTTTGTCAACTGAATACTAATTCAGGTTCTTTTTATTATAAATTTCACTCTGTGGTTTATCATCATTTTGCAGTCATCTTTGTTTTCTAATATCTTATTACCCCCCCGGAGTTACTCCCTCCTCTAAGTAGTTAAATGTTTATAAATAAACACTTAAGTGCCCTGGGGGAGAGTTACTTTACAAACCCTTCTGGTGAATCCGTCAAAACAAAAAATGTTGTCATAATACGAAAAAACATCATTCATTTTAACTATTCAAAAATGATATTTTTGCATATTGAGTTTTTCTTTTTAGCAAGATACACTGCTGGAATATTTTTCTTATAAAGCAGAATTAATTATCTTAAACGCAAATGAAAAGACTTTCAAACCACACTGAAATCAAATTGTATTCTTGTGCTCTAAAATCTGGATTTAACTTGAAAACCCTGAGCAGGACTGAGTTGTCAACTTCAGTTGTTAAAACAAAAATATCTCATGAGGATTTAGTATTTTTAGTTTTGTTAAAAAAAAAAAAGAACCCTATATGGCACAAATTAATTCAAAAGCTTGCAGTTTTCTTCATCAATTTAGAAAATAAAGGAGTGCCAGAAGCGAGAAATTCTTTAAAATTCTGTAAAGTAAGTATTAAAATAAGACTTTGGCTTCCTTTTTTAAGTATGCAAAGATGACTGTTAAGATGTTTCCTTAAAAAAAAGAGTTCTGCTTTTCCACATTGGGGACAAGCTGTTTGTGAACCCCGCGTATGAGAGTGATGGTGTTTGAGAAGCTCTGCACATTGATTTATTTTACTGCTTCTGGATTATTTTAAAGAAAGCACTTAGTTCCCAACCTCGGAGCCTATTTTCTACGACTTAGTAACATAATCAATAATTTTTGATATAATCTCTGAAGAGATCATCAAGTCATCAATCTTGGAGACATTTCCTTTCCAGAGGCGGCGCAGCGGGCCTCACCGCCCAGCCCTGTCTGCTTGGATGGAGGTGCTCAGGCTGGGCTGCAAAGGGCAGGGTGCTTCTTTTCCAGGGATGAAAAACAGCACAGACCCCAGGGCAGAGAACAGCTCTTATCAAAGCTACCTCTCTGTGAGCCTTGCTTGGCTCAGAGCGAGGCTCAGCTTGCTTGGGGAACTTGGGAAAGCTCCCTTTGCCACCAACTGGGCTCCTGAAACAGCTGGGATTTCTGAACAATAGAACAGTGCTTTAGAAAAGTGTTCTATTTTTACTCCATCTCTTCCTATCTTACAGATTTTTGAAAGGGGTTGATAAGCCAGACAGAGATGGTACTTGGGGAATGAGCCCTGAGAGCCTATGAGACAAAGTCAGCATCCGAAGGCCTTCCCCTTCGCAGGCACACTTGACCAAGATGCCTTATGTGAGACACGCAAGGAAGCTCAGGAGAGGCCTGTGACTGAGTCCGGAACCTACGCAATCCCTGTGTGTACAGTGGCTCCAGAAAACACGCTTGGTGCCTGACCACCTGGGTTTGAATCCCAGCACTGCTCCTGAGTAGCTGTGTGACCTTGGGCAAGTTATAACCTGTCAGCGCCTCGCTGTCTTCAATTATACAATGAGAACAATAGTGCCTACTGAATTGGATTTGAGTTAAGAAATATAAAGCACTCAAAACAGTCCATGGCACATGGTAAGGTTCAATTGCTATCCATTAATATCATTAGCTAAGACAGTTTTTAGAGAGGACACAAATCTGTGAGTCACAAATGCAGGATAAGGGAGGAAATTCACAACCTATGCTGACATTTTCTTTTCCACAAGAGAATCTACATCAAAGGTAAAGAAAAGGATTACTTTTTACTAACAGCAAAGGGCCACTCCATGAGACTCAAAGGGGGCTTTGCCACTTACTTGCTGGGTGACTTTGGGATAACACTTAAAGCTTTTCAAATAGGGCTTATCTTTAAAATAGGGGCTTATAGCAGTTCCCGCTCTCATGAAACAGGCTTACAACTGTGTTGGTCACACAGTAAATGTTCCACAAATATGAACTGGCATTACAGAAAGTCCCCTACACACGCACAAGTTCTGTTCTGAAGCGCCTTCGTTAGTCCAATCTGTTCATTAGTCCAAGTTAGCTTAGGTACCCAAGCGAAACAATCAGCTATGCAGTACTGTAATAGAATAGGTTCACTAATACTTTTCACACAAATAATACGTACATAAGAAACAAACACAAAAACTAAGGACAGCATATTTCATATTATAATACAGGACCTTGAAAAGTACACTAGCAGAGTACAACAGCTGGCACACAGGGGCTGGCACACAGGCTCACATCTTTGAAAATGTGTAACTCAAAGGTTTGTATGTAGGGGACTACTGTATAATTATTAAAGTGTTCATAAGAAGAGATACAAAGCAGGAAGTAACTGAAAACTGGGAAAAGGCTACAGGGTCCAGAAGAAGACCATCCATGGAGTGTGTGCATGCTGAGACACTTTAGTCGTGTCTGACTCTTTGTGACCCCATGGACTGCAGCCCACCAGGCTTCTCTGTCCATGGGATTCTCCAGGCAAGAACCTGGAGTGGGTTGCCATGCCCTCCTCCAGGGGATCTTCCCAAACCAGGGATCGAACCCATGTCTCCTTTGGCTCCTGCATTAGAGGCGGGGAGCAGTCCATCCTTAATAGGAAAGCCACTCTTCCACAGACCCAGGCCCCTGCCATGGGTGGAGGTCAGAGCCAGAAAGAGGTCGTATGCATGGTGATATGGGCTAAGCACTCTTGCTACAGTTCTGCAACTTATTTCCAACTCCTGAGGGTACACTTTCAAACTTAGGAAACCAGAGCTGCATTAGGGGAGCTACTCCTTAGACTTGGCATTTAGTCCTGGGGAGTTCTAGCAGGATTTCTCCTTGCAACGATAAGACTCAGCACAGCCAGATACTGCTAAACCCTATCTTCTAGAGCAGCTTATTCCAGTACGGCTTAAATTACCACCCTCATGACATTACTTGATGTTCTGGGTCCCTGCTCCTGAAATCAGACTGTCTGTACAACACACTTGGGAATGAAGTTTTACTCTCTGGCTGATGCTAATGGCTGCCTGAAAAGTAGAAAAAAACCTTTTATTGTGTAGTTTTTATTAATACAAATCATTGTAGCTAGAGAGTCTACAGGATAATATACTAGGTGTCTGGGTCATAAACAATCCATGTCATGCCATTACTCAGAAGATATTATGATATACTAAACCAGAGGCACATAAACACACTGAGGACCATAAAATTGTCTCATGCAACACCCCAGGTTTAGAGTTGAGGAAAGGTTAGGTGATTTGGACAAGGTCACACAGATTGCCAGTTTAAAACAAAAAAGCTAAAACCCAGACCTCAGATTTCTACTGTGAACTGGTCTCATTGCTATTGCCTCCTTTATAATATAGGCCTCCACTGGTTTGACACTTCTTCCTTGATTTAGCTAAACAGTACATACTCTATGAAGCAATCCTAGAGATATCCCTCTACTCAATCCACAGTGAGCGCTACACCTAAGGCTGCGACTCTTAAACTTGAGCAAATATCTGAAACATGGCAGGACTTGCTAAAGCTCACAATGCTGGGCTCCTCTCCAGAGTTTCTGGATCAGCTGGTCTCCAGTGGGGTCTAAGAATCTCATTTCTAACAGGTTCCCAGGAGAAGCTGGTCTCGGGGCAATCAGCGTCTGAGGATCACTTCTCTAAACTCTGTCTGTATTTTATCTATATGCACCTCCCCCGATAGCACTGCCTTCCTTGTATTAAAGTTTCTTACATGGGTTTGTAAATTACATAGTGCACCGCAATCTCCCTTGTTTATTCTTCTTAGAGTATTTAACAAATGCCTTGAAAAGGCAAAACTTCACTCAAATTGTGGAGTGACTCGTGTCTAGCCAGTGTACACTGCAACTCCACAACATACTCCAGAGAGGGAATGAAAATGAGCCTTAGATAAATCAGGAATTATAATCATCGAAACTAGAGACCCTGGTGAAATAGCTAGTCCACCATTTCCCAAACTGTATCCCATATCACTGTATGGACATGTGAATATGTGTGCAACTAAAAACCATTTTAGGAGACACCGGTTAAACAAAGGTAAACAGATTTCTTCATTTAGAACTTTTTGGAGTCTTTAGTATGCTACAAAATAAACTTCTCCCATCTCCCTTCCTTAGTCATCTCTAACAATTTCATCCTGCAACAATTTTTCCTGCTTTGCAATCTCTGTAGGAAAGCACAATCTATATTTATCATTTCCACTATAGAAATAAAGTTCCCTGATACTCGATCAGGAATCACTAAATGCTTGTTGCGTATACAGGCATGTTATGTAAATTGTGATTCCAAGGGATATTATATACACAATTTCTAAAATCTTTTCGATTATGAATTTCCTCTCCCCACACTGCCACCAGCAAGAGAAGAAGGAATATTTTGTGAATACAGTTGGGGAAACACTGATCAAGTTCAAGTTAGATATTGTGGCCTAGACAGGTCAAACAGCTGCCCGGAAAGCTTTGAAGGCGGGAGGTAATCCCAGGATTCTTGAGACTGGTTCATTATTCTTGCTACATCATAGCACAAGGTATGCATTCTCATTTCAGCTAAGCAGGGACTTATCCCTGAAGAAACTGCTTCAATGCTTATCACATAAACACATCTCCATGCTTCAAATGAAGGAAAAGCTGAAAGTGCCACAGTGTACTGTAAATTTTCTTTTCTCATTGAAAAAAAGGCAAATTAAGAATTTTCACAGTCCTAATACAAAGACTCTATGTTAATTGTTTCATAGTTTTTATTATCTGTTTTTACTTATTCAATAACCATAAGGTATTTTGCCAAGTCAAAAATACTCTGAGATGCAAAACCTTAATACCAAGCTCCTATTTCACACCTCACTGGAAAATTCTGCTTGTCTACTTGAGCCCCAAGTCTAAGCAGGGTTTTATAAGCAAAAGAGTATTTCATCAACAAGGATAAGATATCTGTCATTCTGATCAAGGACTGAGTAAGTCCCAAACCAAAGCCTCCAGCTGGTCTGTCAACTAGCCAAGCAGACCGTTACCCAAACTCAATCTTTTTCCTTATAATAATACTGTAAATTCTCATTTTTTTCCAGTGGTGCAAATCTTTCTATTGTCTAAAAGTGGTCTCTCAGGAGAAAAGTCAGTCAGCATGAAGCAAGTGTAATTCAAGTTGGTTCTGAGAAAAATGGAAGATTCAGCCACAGAGCGGCAGTATTATGAACACCCGCCTTTATTTTCTCCCCAGGTGCTAGAAATATTTCCATACAACAGTGGTTAATGTCAAGTATCATTTCATCAGTAAATGCTTCAAATTCAGGGGTAATTCAACCAGGGGCTATCAGAAGGAAAGATTAGCATGTTGTTCAAGCCTTTTAAAAATCACTTCTCCCTCTGGAGAAAGAAATTCATCATGGAGTAAGAGAAAAAAAATATACAGAGAGGATGTAATTTGCTTCTACGCTTGGCTGTCTAAGAAAATGTTCCAGAAAAATGCATGATTTCAATTTTCTCTGGTGAGCTTCACTGACAGAAACTAAAGAGTATATACATTAGTATTCGCTTACTCCCAAGATTTTTTTTTTTTTTAATGAGGAAAAAAAAGCAAGGGAAAAAGAAAAGAGAGAGAGACTGTCCAAGTAATAACATTTACTCTGGGATAACCACCTAAAAGAAAAAAGAACCTGAATAGTTTAGCTGAAAGCATGCCTTTAAATAGTGTTCATTCCAATAGTTATGAGGCAAAATGCAGTTGAAGGGAAATGTGTTCAGTGATGGCTCAGTGATGAAGAGTCCACCTGCAGCGCAGGGGAGGCTGGTTTGAGCCGCAGGTCGGGAATATCCCCTGGAGGAAGACATGGAAACTCACTCCAGTATTCTTGCCTGGAAAATTCCATGGAGAGAGGAGCCAGACGGGCTATAGTCCATGGAGTCACAAAGAGTCGGACACCACTGAAGAGACAGCACAAGACAACACAGATTTTATGTTGCACTAGGCATTATAAAGTAATCCAGAGCCCTTTGCTGACTACCTTTTGACATGACCCATACTTACTGCAACCTCCAGGACACGGACAGGGAAGCCTGGCATGCTGCAGTCCATGGGGTGGCAAAGAGTCGGACACAACTGAGCAACTCAACAACAAATACTTACTGCTGTGTTAAGTCCTTGTGGGCTGTACTGTTTGTAAAAGTTAACATCCTTTCTGCCATCCCAATTGCTGTTCCCCTTGAAAAGTGGTCTTTAACGAAAAGAGTGTTCTGAATAGTAAAATCAAACATCAGGAAAACAGAGTATGGGGAATCTCTGCCTATCTCCCTTTTCCCTCATAAGTGATGGTAGTGCTAGGAAGGACATCCTTGGGAGAGCTGAGGAGGGGTGAGGGACCCAGAGTTCCAGGACCAAAGCAAAGTGAGGAGAAGCATCAGGCTCCCCTCTTCTCGCAGCACCGAGTCACCAAAGGAAGATGCAGAAAATAACATCTGAAACGCTGTTGGAAGTCTTCTGGGAGGAATTCAATTGCATAGTTTTCCAAAATCACACACAGGATCAGGACTTACCCTAGACAGTAGAGTTCAGTTCAGTCACTCAGTCGTGTCTGACTCTTTGCGAGCCCATGAATCGCAGCACGCCAGGCCTCCCTGTTCATTACCATCTCTCGGAGTTCACTCAGACTCATGTCCATTGAGTTCGTGATGCCATCCAGCCATCTCATCCTCAGTCGTCCCCTTCTCCTCCTGCCCCCAATCCCTCCCAGCATCAGAGTCTTTTCCAATGAGTCAACTCTTTCCATGAGGTGGCCAAAGTACTGGAGTTTCAGCTTTAGCATCATTCCTTCCAAAGAAATCCCAGTGCTAATCTCCTTCAGAATGGACTGGTTGGATCTCCTTACAGTCCAAGGGACTCTCAAGAGTCTTCTCCAACACCACAGTTCAAAAGCATCAATTCTTCAGCGCTCAGCCTTCTTCACAGTCCAACTCTCACATCCATACATGACCACAGGAAAAACCATAGCCTTGACTAGATGGACCTTAGTCAGCAAAGTAATGTCTCTGCTTTTGAATATACTATCTAGGTTGGTCATAACTTTTCTTCCAAGAAGTAAGCTTCTTCTACTTTCATGGCTGCAGTCACCATCTGCAGTGATTTTGAGCCCCCAAAATAAAGTCTGACACTGTTTCTACTGTTTCCACATCTATTTTCCATGAAGTGATGGGACCAGATGCCATGATCTTTGGTTCCCGAATGTTCAGCTTTAAGCCAACTTTTTCGCTCTCCTCTTTCACTTTTATCAAGAGGCTTTTTAACTCCTCTTCACTTTCTGCCATAAGGGTGGTGTCATCTGCATATCTGAGGTTATTGATATTTCTCCTGGCAATCTTGATTCCAGCTTGTGTTTCTTCCAGTCCAGCGTTTCTCATGATGTACTCTGCATAGAAGTTAAATAACCAGGGTGACAATATACAGCCTTGATGTACTCCTTTTCCTATTTGGAACCATTCTGTTGTTTCATGTCCAGTTCTAACTGTTGCTTCCTGACCTGCATACAGATTTCTCAAGAGGCAGGTCAGGTGGTCTGGTATTCCCATCTCTTGAAGAATTTTCCACAGTTTATTGTGATCCACACAGTCAAAGGCTTTGGCATAGTCAATAAAGCAGAAATAGATGTTTTTCTGGAACTCTCTTGCTTTTTCCATGATCCAGCGGATGTTGGCAATTTGATCTCTGGTTCCTCTGCCTTTTCTAAAACTAGCTTGAACATCAGGAGTTCACGGTTCACGTATTGCTGAAGCCTGGCTTGGAGAATTTTGAGCATTACTTTACTAGCATGTGAGATAAGTGCAATTGTGTGGCAGTTTGCGCATTCTTTGGCATTGCCTTTCTTTGGAAATGGAACGAAAACCGACCTTTTCCAGTCCTGTGGCCACTGCTGACTTTTCCAAATTTGCTGGCATATTGAGGGCAGCACTTTCACAGCATCATTGTTCAGGACTTGAACTAGCTTTACTGGCATTCCATCACCTCCACTAGCTTTGTTCATAGTGATGCTTTTTAAGGCCCACTTGACTTCACATTCCAGGATGTCTGGCTCTAGATGAGTGATCACACCATCGTGATTATCCGGGTCATAAAGATCCTTTTTGTACAGTTCTTCTGTGTATTCTTGCCATCTCTTCTTAATATCTTCTGCTTCTGTTAGGTCCATACCATTTCTGTCCTTTATCGAGCCCATCTTTGCATGAAATATTCCCTTGGTATCTCTAATTTTCTTGAAGAGATCTCTAGTCTTTCCAATTCTGTTCTTTTCCTCACAAGTTCAGAAGGCAGTTCTGGAAAGGCCTGTGTGTCTGAGTAATTACTTGCCACCCCTCTGGCCCCACCGCCCAGCTGATGTAAGGCAGCAGCCCTGAGCCCTATATATTATGCACAAAACAGCATTGCTAAATGAAGGCAGCAAGAGAACAATTCTCCACGATGGAGTGATACTATGTGTGTCTCCTCATGAAGGCTGAGGAACAGGCAGATGAGGGTGGGAAGAATAACTGGGCAAGAAAAAGAAAAAAAAACAATGTATCGTGAAATTGGTAAAACTCTTAGAAAACAGCATCTTAGGCAGCAATCTCAATAAACTCAAAAGGGAAAGAAATGACAAAACAGGCTAATTTATGAAAGACGAACACATTATGTGAGAGGTTTTTTTTTTTTTTTTAACGTAAGAAAAGGCAAAGCAGATGATTTGGGAATAGGCAATGAAAAAAATTTCCAGGATTTAAAACAGCTCACATGTAGTTCAAGAAATGCCGTCTTGAAGTTTGCTGACAATCCAGAAATCTTGTCAGTCACGTTTCCTCATGTTGCCATCACTGACAACTGGGTCTCAGCAAACAAGGCACAAATGCAAATTGCATTCCTTCAGCTCTCCCCACACTGCCCATTAAGGTTATTTATTATCGACTCACGGGTTTAGGCCAACATTGCTTGGATTAGTACCCTGTGCTAATGAGACCAGGGTCACAAGTTCCAGTCCCCACATGGGATTACCCAGAGTGTTCCTAAGAACAGGTCAACAAGGATTGCTGAGCATCAAGTACTCTTCATCTTGAGATGCCCAGGGATACAGACTCATGTGTCTGTGGGGTACCCATGTTCACTAAAGAAAATGTGTTTCCAGAGAGCTGAGACATTTGTGAACATTTCTGTAGACCCAGACTGAAGGAGGTGCCAAAGAACCTCTGAACACCTAGATAGTAATTTCAGCATAACCAATCTTATCCTGACATGCTGGGTGCTGGGCAGGGTGACTATTCCGAAACAGCTGTACATGAAGTAGGTGTGAACACTCAACACCTCAGAGCTGGTCTGAGGACGACTCTGGGCCTCGAATGAAGCCAAAAGACCAAGGGCAGACCCTCCCTTTGGAGAACAGCTCGTAAGCACCCAGACTGCGTCGCTCAACGGAGTCATCCTGAGAGATGCTAAACTCTTGCTTCCCTGTCTCCGTCGATCCTGCCGCACATCCTAATTTTGGAAGAATGAAGACCTGATGTGGTGGCTTGGTTAATGAAGTGGTGAGACATTCCCTCAGTGCTCCCCACCCTGTCCCCCATCTTCTGGGGACCTTGGTATCATTCTGGATCCTGACACCCAGAAACAGAAAAGCAGCCAAATGTAGTAAGTTCAAAACGAAAATGAATATTACGAGAATGCTGTGAGTTCAAATCCAGGACTCTCTAGTTGGAAGAGATTACAGGTCACTCACGGCTGATGAGAAGGCAGGAATTGCTGAGGGCACATTTCCTGAGATTTCAGGATGATAAAACCAGAACTGTCACCGTGCCTCACCAGTGATGCCAACATCACACATGTCGAGTGAACCTTCCCTCACTTCCTGTCTGGACTCACCGCCAGCCACGGCGTGCCCAGCCCCCCGGCCCTCACTTCCTGTCTGGACTCCCCTCCAGCCACGGCGTGCCCAGCACCACCACCCCGGCCCTCACATCCTGTCTGGACTCCCCTCCAGCCACGGCGTGCCCAGCACCCCCGGCCCTCACTTCCTGTCTGGACTCCCCTCCAGCCACGGCGTGCCCAGCACCCCCCCAGCCCTCACTTCCTGTCTGGACTCCCCTCCAGCCACGGCGTGCCCAGCCCCCCGGCCCTCACTTCCTGTCTGGACTCCCCTCCAGCCACGGCACGCCCAGCCCCCCGGCCCTCACTTCCTGTCTGGACTCCCCTCCAGCCACGGCGCGCCCAGCCCCCCGGCCCTCACTTCCTGTCTGGACTCCCCTCCAGCCACGGCGTGCCCAGCCCCCCGGCCCTCACTTCCTGTCTGGACTCCCCTCCAGCCACGGCGCGCCCAGCACCCCCGGCCCTCACTTCCTGTCTGGACTCACCTCCAGCCACGGCGCGCCCAGCCCCCCGGCCCTCACTTCCTGTCTGGACTCCCCTCCAGCCACGGCGTGCCCAGCACCCCCGGCCCGCACTTCCTGTCTGGACTCCCCTCCAGCCACGGCGCGCCCAGCACCCCGGCCCTCACTTCCTGTCTGGACTCCCTCCAGCCACGGCGTGCCCAGCCCCCCGGCCCTCACTTCCTGTCTGGACTCCACTGCCAGCCACGGCATGCCCAGTGCCCCGGCCCTCACTTCCTGTCTGGACTCCCCTCCAGCCACGGCGTGCCCAGCCCCCCGGCCCTCACTTCCTGTCTGGACTCACTGCCAGCCACGGCGTGCCCAGTGCACCGGCCCTCACTTCCTGTCTGGACTCCCCTCCAGCCACGGTGTGCCCAGCACCCCCAGCCCTCACTTCCTGTCTGGACTCACTGCCAGCCAGGGCGTGCCCAGCCCCCCGGCCCTCACTTCCCTGTCTGGACTCACTGCCAGCCACGGCGTGCCCAGCCCCCGGCCCTCACTTCCTGTCTGGACTCCCCTCCAGCCACGGCGTGCCCAGCCCCCCAGCCCTCACTTCCTGTCTGGACTCCCAGCCACGGTGTGCCCAGCCCCCCGGCCCTCACTTCCTGTCTGGACTCACTGCCAGCCACGGCGTGCCCAGCCCCCCAGCCCTCACTTCCTGTCTGGACTCCCCTCCAGCCACGGCGTGCCCAGCCCCCCGGCCCTCACTTCCCTATCTGGACTCCCCCCAGCCACGGCGTGCCCAGCACCCCTGGCCTCACTCCTGTCTGGACTCCCCCCCACGGCCCTCACTTCCTGTCTGGACTCCCCCCGCCACGGCCCTCACTTCCTGTCTGGACTCCCTCCAGCCACGGCGTGCCCAGCCCCCCGGCCCTCACTTCCTGTCTGGACTCACCGCCAGCCATGGCGTGCCCACTGCCCCCGGCCCTTCTCCTGCTCCTGGTGGACCGCCTCCCACCCCAGCCTCTGCTCATGTGGCCACGCTGCGCTGACCTCCTGTCCCCAGTTCCCCATCAGGAATCCCGGGCACATTCCTCAGCGCTTCTGTCTCTCTCCAGGCACATTTGTCTGGTCTCTAAGTCTAGCTGCGGCTTCCTGTTATTGGTCCTCAGAGCACCCAGAACTTTCCCTCCCTAACGGTTATCACTATTTTAGTTATATTTTAGTAAGACTATTCAATTAATATCTGTTCTCTCAACTGGACTATAAACTACATGAAGGAGGGGACTGTCTCTTAGAGTTATCACTGCTGTCCCACATCAAAACTACTTCTTGGCACATATCATAGGGTGCCTAGTATTTGCAAATACTGGGTAAACTATACATGTCTCAGGATTAGAGCAGTGGTTCTCAACTGGGGCTGACTGTGTCCCCAGAGTACATCGGGCAGTGTCTGTGGACATTTTTCACTATAATAATGAGGAGAAAAGTGCCACTCGCATTTAGTGGGCATGGGCCAGGGATGCTGCTAGACATCTTAGAAGATGCAAGATGCCTCCCAAACAAAGAATTATCAGGAGAAAAGGTCAATTAATGGTCAATTAAGGTCCATTAATGCTAAGGCTGTGACTGATCTGGGGGAACCAGGGCAGTCATATTGGGAAGCGTGCCTGTGTGCATGCTAAGTCCCTTTAGTCCTGTCCGACTCTCTGTGACCTCATGAACTGTATAGCCCACCAGGCTCCTCTGTCCATGGGATTCTCCAGGCAAGAGTACTGGAGTGGGTAGCCATGCCATCCTCCAGAGGATCTTCCCGACCCGGGTCTCAAACCTGAATTTCCTATGTCTCCTGCACTGGCAGGTAGGTTCTTTACCACTAGTGCTACCTGGAAAGCCCCCATTGAGAAGGGTAGAATATGTATATGAATAAACTCCCAAGAAGCATGGTTCACAGCAGAGACACTGTGCAAAGCCTTCTGCTGCCCTTGAGATATGCCCAGGGTATATACCCAGGGAGACCAGCTCTTAGTGTCTGGTACTAAGAATTGAGCTCTCCTCTGCTAGGAGCTTCCCTGGGGCTCAGTTGGTAAAGAATCTGCCTGCATTGTGGGAGACCTGGGTTCAGTGCCTGGGTCTGGACAATTGCCTGGAAAGGGGAATGGCAACCCACTCCAGGGTTCTTGCCTGGAATATCCCATGGACAGAAGAGCCTGGCGGGCTACAGTTCATGAGGTTGCAGAGTCAGATCAACTAACACTCTTACTTTCTTTCTGTTAGGGATGGGATGACTCCTATGCCTAGAATATGAGCCCTGCTGGGTTTTCAGCTCCCTATCTATAATGAGAATGAAGAAACCTTCACCTCTCAGGGGGAGGACCATTTGACCTGATTTCTCCAGGAAGCAGTCACGTGTGGCCAGGACATCAGTCACTCTGACAGCCAGACTCGCGGCTCCAGTTTTCCACGAACCTGACTTGGATCTCACTCTTTACAGAAGCATTTATTCTGCCAACAAAATCAAGACCTTGGAAGGTTGATCTTTCCAGGTCAACGGAGAGCCATGCCTCTTGAGGTTTACATAACTTTTTTCTGCATGCCTACTAAGACCCCAGACTCCCCAGTCTTTGAGCAGCTTCACTTTTCCATGGCTTCAAGGAAATCATTTTCCTCTGCAGCATGGTGTACAAGGCAGGAGTCTAAAACCCAGTCCTGGACTGAGAGACCAAGCACAACTTCCACAATTACCCCAAGCTGCAAAAGCCCAGATTTTTCAACACCCCTCTACGTCAACAGCTGCTGGCAAGTCAATGGGACTGAGACACTTACAAGCCTTAAACCAACTACTCCCACTCTGTGAAGTTAAATAGAGCTTTCTTCTTGTCTACCCGTGAGAATATGCAGTTAAAAACCAAGTATACATTTTGCCACTAATTATGTATTACAAATAAACAGTTTACACAAGCATATGTAAACCATCAGGGGGTAAGCCGCCATTCTGAGCAGCCAGGACAGATGTGTGGGGACAGCTGCACAAAGGAGCTGATGAGAATTCAGATGAAATTTACTCTAAAGTCCCACAAGAGTGAGGAAAGGTTTGTTTAACCTTTAGCAAGCCATTCCACTTAAGGGGTTCAGATTTGAATTTCCCTTGAGAACAGACTTCTTTTGCATTTAACATGCTTCTCCCACTTCCTTTTCTAACTGAAGGAAGAAGCCCCAGTGGTTTGCCCATTAGAGCAAATGTCATCCAACCATTACAAATGTAAGCCCAGAAGTTTGCTTTTCAATGGCCATGTGTTATCAGTAAACAGACTAAACATTATTAATAAAGAATTTAGCAACAGAAAAGTCTGTATGCCAAACACTCTAAGTTCCGAGCTTCAAAAATCCACTAGGCTACACTATTATTTTCAAAAATCTCTTGCCTTCCACATCAAAATGAAAGATTCCAGGTCTCAGTCTACAAGGGAAAGACTACTGTCCTTTCACTACTTAAACATGTTTTTAAGAGAAAGAACAACTGATATTAATGACAAATTACTTATATTAAATGTCCCTAGCTAGAATCATAGGCATCACTACCCTGTGCCTCCCATAATATTCTGAAAGATCAAATACCAGACATTCAAAAAATATTTGTTGACTTGGGAAAGACTAACAAAAGCTAACACAGGATGAGTGCCTACCACATGGCCAGTCTTGGTGCATTGTTTTGTTATCTAAGATAACTTGATAACCGGTGCTTCTAGAGTTAGAAATGTTAAGAAAGAAGGAACTTAAAAAAAAAAAAAAAGGACCTTTAGAAATAGTTTTGTAATTATTGTTGTTGTTTACTTGCTAAGTCCTATGCAACTCTTTGGGACCCCATGGAATATAGCCTGCCAGGCTCCTCTGTCCATGGGATTTCCCAGGCAAAAATTCTGGAGTGTGTTACCACCTCCCTTTCCAGGGAATCTTCCCGATCCAGGGATTGAACCCATGTTTTTGGTATTGGCAGGCAGGTTCTTTATCACTGAGCCACCAGAGAAGCCTAGATTTATAACAGGGAAGAACAAATATGACTCCGTATTAGATCTCCTGTTTCTTTAACCTTTGTGCCCTGTCCTGCTGGTTCTGTACCTTTTTATTAAAGAATGTTGCCTATAGCCTGAAATAGACAGGATAGCCCATTCTCAGGTCTCTGTTCTTTAAAGGTATACCACTTTTCCACTTTTACAGAGATAAAATGTTTCAGAACAGAGAGAAGAAGATTTATCTTGTAGGTTTACATGAACAGATCACAACCTGATCTACCAAGACAGCTACAAGAACAAAGGATTCCAACACCTAGAGGTCTGCAACAACTAACCATGCCCCTCCTTCACCTTGCCTTGACAAAGGCTCTGCTAAAGGAGAGACTCAAGGTTTGGGGGGAGGGCGTGAGCCACCTGTCTCCTTGCATGACACTGCAATAGACATTTCTCTGCTCCAAACTCTGACATTTTTGTATTGTTTGGCCTCACTGTGCATTAGGCCCTTGAACTTGTGCTCAGTAACAGTTTGATGCAGCAATCGTGGCATGGAGTTTGAATGACGACGGTTAGAATTCAGTACTATCACAGGGGCTTGCTAAAGGCAGGGCCAGGATGAGAACTCAAACTCTAAGCCAAAAATAAACAGTTATAATACTATTAGCTTTTAAAATAACTTTCTAGAAATACAAGTTCAGTTCAGTCGCTCAGTCATGCCCAACTCTTTGTGACCCCATGACTGCATGTCCATGTCCATGTCAAGGTACAAAGAGAACATTTACCACACTCTCATAGAATTGCAAATGGAAGCCATATGGCATATGACCCTGCCTCTTCCACTCCAGAGTGTATTTGGATTCAACATGTCACTAAGAAACAGTCAAGAAACATTATTTAGTAGCTGAGGTTATTTAGTTTTACAATAAAATAGCTACTAGTGACTTGATTTTATTTTAAAATGGCTCCCCAAAGTCAGTTCTGCTCCAGATTATCATAATGTTGATCTTTCCACTAAGTAACAGCAAAGCCAATGAATAAATGACTTGTATGTTTTTGCCCTTCCACAGTTCACATACAGATTATATAGAATATATACTCATGTGATCCACAGTTCACATACAGAGTATATAGAATATATACTCATGTGATTCACCACATATCAACCTGCCTTTGAAATGTTGGACTTTACTCTGTTTGTTTTGGGGGCAATTTTGGACTGTCCTTCTTGCTCTAGTTAGTTCCTTTTCCACTTATTCAATTTTAGTTTCAGTTCCAGAATCTTTTTTTTTTTTTTTGAACAACATGTTCACAATCTCTGTCACATTAAATCCACTTATTTCTGGACTGAGATTGCCTCAGTATCATTAGCTTATTGATAGAAAACAATGTGAACACACTTAATGCTTATATGTTTTTATAAAATTAGACTTCCTTTTTTGCATCAAATTTATACACTGATGCTTTTCTTGTGGCTCAGCTGGTAAAGAATCCACCTGCAATGCAGGAAACATGGGTTGGGAAAATTCCCTGGAGAAGGGAAAGGCCACCCACTCCAGTATTCTGGCCTGGAGAATTCCGCGTATTATAGTCCATTGGGTTGCAAAGAGTAGGACACGACTGAGTGACTTTCCCTTTCATACTATGCAAAGCCGTTGAGATTTTCAGAAAAGCCATGTATTTCTGGAAAGAGGGAGTGATTGCTGTAGATTACATAATAGCAAACAATCACCCCACTCACCAAGGAAGTGTACAATAATTCTAATACATCATCTCTGTCCACCGCCCATCCAATGGATCATAGAACTCCCCTGCCTGACAAAAAAAAGCCATAATCAACCACTTCACTTAGCCCACATAAAAAGTCAAAGGAGTGAAACCTTCCATTTCAAGTTATTTGGGAATTTACATACATTCAGTGTCTGAGTCGGAGTAAAGGACAGTTGGGAAATTTTTGCTCTTTTTAAAACAAAAACAAATATGTAGGTTTCCCCACATAAATCAACAGGAGAAGAATCCAATACACAGGCTGGGAGGAAATGCGCTAATAAAAGTAACTCCTGGGGAGTCTCACAGTGAGCTGATGATGGGGTGGTGTCCGTCTCGTGACGCATGTCCCTGGTGCAGCACCATCAGGCATTTAACACAGTCGGCGCTTCTCCTTTCTAACTCATGCAGGGTTCCTCAAGATCCTGGCATACAGTGCCTTCAGGATAAGAATTTCCACAGGTCTAATCAATGGTGGACATACAGGGTAGTCCTTCCAGCCCAACATTCCCTCACAGAAGCCTAATTTAATTGTGACCAGTTCTTATTTGAGTCAGCTCTTCACTGACAGAATAGAGCATCTCTGAACAGGTTTCACAAATGCTAGCCCACGGCTGTCTCAAAGTCTTCCCATAATTAAGGCAGGTATCTTTTCTCCTCAAGGTGGTGTTTTCCCATTTTACCAGGGAGAGAATTATAAGCTCAATATGAATGGCATTGTCTGCATGTGAGATGTGCCCTCCTAACTCACGGAAAGGTATGCCTTTATCAACCACACTCTGGAATCTCTCTGTATGTTCAGTCAGTTCAGTTGTGTCCGACTCTGTGCAGCCCCATGGACTGTAGCCAGGCTCCTCTGTCCATGGGATTCTCTAAACAAGAACACTGGAGGGTGTTGCCATGCCCTCCACCAGGGGATCTTCCTAATGCAAGGATAGAACCTGTGTCTCCTGTGTCTCCCGCATTGCAGGCAGATTCTTCACTTCTGAGCCAGCAGGGAAACCCGGAATCCCTCTATAGATGAGTGAAGTTTGGAAATGGAGAAAGAAGGAAAACCATCAGCTACAGATTAGCCTCTTAGGTAAGAGTGTGAAGTGAAGCCTGATAATAGTCATAAGCCATTTTGATAGGCATTTTGCAAAGTCTATCAAAGATAATGATGTTGCTCTCTGTAAGTCAGGACTCTTGTTTCATGAAGTCACTCTAAAAGAGAAGAAAGGTAAGACGGAAATATTGGAGTACAGGTCAGTTCCTTTGCTTAACAGTTCAATTTTCACCCTCAGTCCTTTACAAATTGTAATCTACTTAACTGGGAACCAAGTGAAAGAGTTTTCTCCCCTTTTGATTTGGGGGTTAGAGGAGTGAAGGTTGGAATCAGGGGAGAGTCACGATTAAAGAGATGTTTTAGGAAGAGTATTAATGCCTCGAAGCTCAAATGCGTGGGTTAAAACTGGGGAGAGCCCCTAACATCTTGTCCTTTCTTCAAATACATCTCAAGGCTGCCTTAATGGAGGGAAAAAAAAAAACAAACCTTTTAAAATAAAGCCTACATTTAAGAGGTAGATGAAGGGAGGATGATAATTAGAACATGATTTAAGGTTGGAAAAAACTTTCACAGTTTCTCTTGACTTTGATGATTCAAGATGAGAATCTGGAGAATCCTGAATGTGTTCCAGGACTTGTGGCTCCCAACTCCCCACCAGATAAGGAAATTCAGAGAGGACCCACAGGCGCATAGAGAAGAGGAGGAGAGGGGCAGGACAGCCAGAGAGGCTGGTTACCCCTCCCTCTGGGCCACAGGCAGGGGTCAGCTGCTGCTTGACTTGGCTGCCCCGCTCTCTCACAGCACAACTGCAGTGAGTCAAGCAAATCAGGATGAATGGAAAGCTAGCACTGCCAATACGGCCTGTGCTCAGTCGCTCAGACTCTGTGATCTCGTGGACTGCAGCCCACCAGGCTCCTCTGTCCATGGGATTTCCTAAGCAAGAATACTGGAGTGGGCTGCCGTTTCCTTCTCCAGGGGATCTTCCTGACCCAGGGATCCAACCCAAGTCTCCTGTGGCTCCTGCACTGTGGGTGGAATCTTTACCACTGAGCCACCAGGGAGGCCCTTTAATGAGAATGTAAAATACAGAGAAATCACCATTACAGTAAATATTTGTAACTTTACAAAGAGTGCAGATCAAATCACGGGTGCTAATGTCCAAACACCCTACACAGAATTCCATGCTGAATGCCTCTTCGTCCTTCCCAGCTGTTTATAATTTAAGAATCTAGCCTCCAGGGCTGCTTATTTGCAGCTCAGTTTCAATCATTACACTATAAAAATGATGCTTGAGTTTTGACATGACTTAGAAACCATTAATTATTTAAAATTCCCATCTATTTTATGATAAAATCATTTAAACCCCACTGTTATTAAGTGCAGTGGTTCAGTAACTCAACTTTATTCAACCAACCATTGTGAAACACCTAGCAGAGATAAAACTTCAAGGAGCTTAAAGAAAGGAAAATGCTAACTAAACATGACAACACTATAAAGATGTAAATGTTATCAGAATTCAAGAAGGAGGCTAATTGCTTTGTAGGGTGAAAAACAAAGAAACTCCATGGAGGAGGAGGTGTTTAATAATATTTTACTGAATGCCTACTAAATGCCAGACATTGTTCTCCTATGCACCTTACCTGTATCATTTTATTTCATTTTCACAATAAATTCATGAGGTATCACTATCTCCATTTTATAGATGATGAACTGAGGTTTGAAAAGTTTCAGGTCTGGGCCCATGCTCTCATTCACCTATGACGGAACTACAATTCCATCTGGATGTGCCAGACGGCAGTGCTTTCCAGGCTCTCACCCACCACAGAATTACACTGTCATGTGCAAGGGTCATAAAGTGCAGAGAGAATTCTAGTGATCAACCCCATGGAAGTGAAAACACACAGGTGGGACAGTGGAGACCTGGAAAGAACCAGTGTTCCAGGGCAGCTGGATTAGAGAAAGCAAGAGGCCACAACGAGGAAAGAGATGAATAAAGCTCAAGAAAATGACCTCCACAGCGCAAGTATCACACTGAAGACCATGAACTTTAGAGGCAGTACTGGAACCCTCTCCTTGCCTATTTTTGTTGATCAGAGAAGCATCATGATGGAAGAGCTGCTTCGGGAAAATTCTAGCTCTGTAGCTAATGTGTGTGGGATTATAACGGTCCAGGTTTGATGCGTGAGACAAGGCGCTTGGGGCGGGTGCGCAGGGATGACCCTGAGGGATGGGATAGGGAGGGAGGTGGGAGGGCGGCTCAGGATGGGGACACATGTACACCCATGGCTGATTCATGTCAATGTATGGCAGAAACCACCACAATTTTGTAATGTAATTAGCTTTCAATTAAGTTAATTAATTTATAACAAACACACAAAAATAAATGAATACTTAAATTTTTTTAACATGTTTAAAAAAAAAAGAAGAGACAAGAGCCAAGGAAGTCTGATAAGAAATGCTAAGCTAGGAGAAGGCGATCTTAAGCAACAATATAATGGCCCTTAGTCTAGTCAGTCCATCTCAGCGTTAGTATATGCATTCTTATTGAATGTATTACTTCTCCATTTATAAAGCCCCTAGTTACGTATCTTGGGCTTCCTTGGTGGCTCAGCTGGTAAAGAATCCACCTGCAGTGTGGGAGACCTGGGTTCGATCCCTGGGTTGGGAAGATCCCTGGAGAAGGGAAAGGCTACCCACTCCAGTATTCTGGCCTGGAGAATTCCACGAACAGTATAGTTCATGGGGTCACAAAGAGTCGGATACGACTGAGTGATTTTCACTTTCACTTTCAATTACATAACAATACTACTTTACTCAACAGCGTGAAAAACGATTGAGCCACAAGAATACAGTAAAGTCTTTTCTAAAAGCAAAGTTCCAAAGCTGTTTTTCATTCACATTAGGTTTCACTGTATTATGAATTTCACAAGCTAAAGACAAGAATATCAGTACCTCACTACTGGAATGCCAGTCCATGATCAGGGCAAAGAAGCGAGGATGTGTGTTACAGTCACTGTGGACATTAGCTGCTCCTGAAGCCCTGTGGCAGAGACTTTCAGAAGGAGGGGTTCTCTGCTGAAATTACAGCCTGCACCTGCCTTGGGGGGCTGTGTCCAGCGCTATTTTACTATGATCTGCACTTCATGTGCCTCTGCCACAGGCCTTTATTTGGTCAAACAAACTATAATATATGACCTGCCTAAAGAGAAAATATTTATTCAGGTCAGAGAAGGACTTTTGATATCATTGAGAGGTTTCGATGGAAACCACATTTAGGAAAAAAGGGAAGAAAGAAAACATATCTTATGTACACTGCATTTCATGATCCATTCAACCATAGATAATGTTTAACTGTGCAATAGGAGTGCTCAACAATGTTAAATTACTGTTGATCTATTACATCTAGAGATAGCCTGAAAACTAATCTCAAATGGCACTCCTAAGTATACATTTTACTCGACATGATAAAGGATTTTATTACAGGTTTCATTTTCTTAACATTTATTTACACAACTGTGTACAGATTCAATAAAAGAATCTGAAAAGCTGTGCCTGTGGTTGTAGATGTTTTACATACACACACACATACATACACACACACAAGCATACAAACTGTACTCCTGTCAGTTTCGCTAACAAGAAATCCCTTCCTTTATTCTATTACCATAATTTGCAAACTAAAGTCAATGGAAACTCATTAAAATGCTTCACATTATTCAATATTTGCTATGTTTGTCAGATATTTAAAGCTTTTCCTTCCAAAGTGCTAATGTTACCCATAATAAAACAATTACAAATTTTGGAGACATAATAGCAACATGTAAATGTTTACTCAAATAA
The DNA here is from genome assembly GCA_917880005.1 of Nanger dama. Classification (NCBI taxonomy): domain Eukaryota; kingdom Metazoa; phylum Chordata; class Mammalia; order Artiodactyla; family Bovidae; genus Nanger; species Nanger dama. The sequence continues at coordinate 2,105,415 of CAKJTW010000107.1, forward strand.
ATAACAATTAAACAATAAAGTACTCCATTTATTTGTATCTGGGTCCTGAAGATCTTTTTTTTTTTTTTTGTACAGTTCTTCTGTGTATTCCTGCCACCTCTTCTTAATATCTTCTGCTTCTGTTAGGTCCATACCATTTCTGTTCTTTATCGAGCCAATCTTTGCATGAAATGGTCCCTTGGTATCTCTAATTTTCTTGAAAAGATCTCTAGTCTTTCCCATTCTGTTGTTTTCCTCTATTTCTTTGCATTGATTGCTGAGGAAGGCTTTTTTTTATCTCTTCCTGCTAGTCTTTGGAACTCTGTATTCAGATGGGCATATCTTTCCTTTTCTCCTTTGCTTTTAGCTTCTATTCTTTTCACAGCTATTTGTAAGGCCTCCCTAGACAGTCATTTTGCTTTTTGCATTTCTTTTCCATGGGGATGGTCTTAATCCCTGTCTCCTGTACAGTGTCAAGAACCTCATTCTGTAGTTCATCAGGCTCTCTATCTATCAGATCTAGGCCCTTAAATCTATTTCTCACTTCCACTGTATGATCATAAGGGATTTGATTTAGGTCATAACTGAATGGTCTAATGGTTTTCCCTACTTTTTTCAATTTAAGTCTGAATTCAGCAAAAGGAGTTTATGATCTGAGCCACAGTCAGCTCCCGGTCTTGTTTTTGCTGACTGTACAGAGCTTCTCCATCTTTGGCTGCAAAGAATATAATCAATCTGATTTCGGTGTTGACCATCTGGGGATGTCCATGTGTAGAGTCTTCTCTTGTGTTTTTGGAAGAGGGTGTTTGCTATGACAAGTGAGTTCTCTTGGCAAAACTCTATTAGCTTTTGCCCTGCTTCATTCTGTACTCCAAGGCCAAATTTGCCTATTACTCCGGGTGTTTCTTGACTTCCTACTTTTGCATTCCAATCCCCTATAATGAAAAGGACATCTTTTGGGGGTTTTAGTTGTAAAAGGTCTTATAAGTCTTCATAAAACCATTCAGTTTCTTCAGTGTTACTGCTTGGGGCATAGGCTTAGAATACCTTGATATTGAAATTAAAAGATGCTTACTCCTTGGAAGGAAAGTTATGACCAACCTAGATAGCATATTGAAAAGCAGAGACATTACTTTGCCAACAAAGGTCCGTCTAGTCAAGGCTATGGTTTTTCTAGATATCATGTATGGATGTAAGAGTTGGACTGTGAAGAAAGCTGAGGGCCGAAGAACTGATGCTTTTGAATTGTGGTGTTGGAGAAGACTCTTGAGAGTCCCTTGGACTGCAATAAGATCCAACCAGTCCATCCTAAAGGAGTTCAGTCCTTGGTGTTCATTGGAAGGACTGATGTTGAAGCTGAAACTCCAATACTTTAGCCACCTCATGCGAAGAGTTGACTCATTGGAAAAGACCGTAATGCTGGAAAGGACTAGTGGCAGGAGGAGAAGGGGACAACAGAAGATGAGATGGCTGGATGGCATCACTGACCGATGGACATGGGTTTGGGTAGACTCCAGGAGTTGGTGATTGACAGAGAGGATGGCATGCTGTGATTCATAGGGTCACAAAGAGTTAGACATGACTGACCAACTGAACTGAACTATTTATATAGCCTTATCCTAAATGTGAGTCTGAGTGAACTCCGGGAGATGGTGATGGACAGGGAGGCCTGGCGTGCTGCGATTCATGGGGTCACAAAGAGTCAGACACGACTGAGAGACTGAACTGAACTGCTCCTTTACCCAGCTTCCCTGGGGGCTCAGACGGTAAAGCGTCTGCTTGCAATGCGGTAGACCGGGTTTGATCCCTGGGTTGGGAAAATCCCCTGGAGAAGGAAATGGCAACCCACTCCAGTACTCTTGCCTGGAAAATTCCATGGACTGAGGAGCCTGGTAGGCTACATTCCATGAGGTCGCGAAGAGTCAGACACAACTGAGCGACTTCACTTTACTTCATCCTTTACCCAATGTAAGTTTCCCATGGTTTATAATAAACCCTAGCCAATTCCCACGGTTTATAATAAACCCTAGCCAAGTAGTGAAGCTGAAGAAACTGGATTTGGGAAGTGAGTGCAAGGTGAACCCCTGCTTCCTTATGATCCTGGGCAAAATGTTCGAACTGCTCCACGTCTCCTATTCCACAGAGCTACTATGAAACTATGTGTTTGAAAGTAACCTGTGAACTCTTTCTCAGTGTACTGAGGAGAAAGCCATCCACAAGAGAGAAAAAGTATTGCAAAGTTAAAATCCAGAGGGCAACAGAGCCAACACAGCTGGGGTGCATTCCCCAATAAACAGACTCATGATTGCTGGAACATCAGCAACGCAGGAAGCAGAAGAGAACAGCTGCCAAGTCCATGCCAAGTCCTTCAATCATGCAGTCAAGAAATACATTATTTTAATTTCAATATTTGTGGAGCCTGTGATATTTCTCCCCAGATAGTATTTTATTTTGATTTATATATGATCTCTAGGATAATAATTCCACTTTTTCCTTCAGTTTTCTGTCCACTACCCTACAATTGCTTTGGGGTTTGTCTGTTAGTTTTCTTCTTGGCAAAATTCTTCGCTAAGAATTTACAAGCTTTGCTTTAAAATATTTAAAGTCTCAGTTAGATAATGCATGGAAAAAATGTTAAATTCAAAAGTGCTATTCAAATAAAAGTGTTAGTGATCTACCAACCTACAGGTAACTTGAGTTGGAAAACCAGTTTGTAATTTTTCTGGACTAAATAAATCAATTCATATTTGATCAATTTCAAGTGCAATGATATACAAAGAAAAACATTTAAAGTCCAAAGTCATTTTAATGTTTGACTTTAAGACTATGCCCAATTTCTAATGACTATGAAAGAAAAAAGTCACACTGTCGTGTCTGACTTTTTGTGATCCAGTAGCCCGCCAGGCTCCTGTGTCCAAGGAATTCTCCTGGCAAGAGTACTGGAGTGGGTTACCATTTCCTTCTCCAGGGATCTTCCCCACCCAGGGATCAAATCCTGGTCTCCTACATTGCAGGCAGATTCTTTACCAACTGAGCCACTAGGGAAGCCCAGTGACTACGGAAAGATACATTCAAATGAAGCTGAAGTTTATTAAGCCCAGATAAGAACTTCCTGGACTTACCAGGTATCTCAGTGGTAAAGAATCTGCCTCAAGCACAGAAGATGCAGGTTCAGTCCTTGGTTTGGGAAGATCCCTGGACAAGGAAATGGCAACCCACTCCAGTATTCTTGCCTAGAGAATCCCATGGACAGAGGGAGCCTGGTGACAGTCCATGGGATTGAAAAAGAGTCAGACATGATTAAGCAACTAAACAGCAGCAACAACAAGAACTTCCTATGATATCACCAAGTGTACAAGTTTCAGTCCTCCTCTACAGCTTATGACTGCAGAAACTGTCCAGATACTGACCCACTGACAGGTAAGGCTCACAAGGGTTTTGGAGTAACAAGCTAGGAAGGGAGCGGTTTTGGGGTGTGTATGTGTGTGTGTGTGCACATTTTCTTTGGGTTGTGTGTGTGTGTGTGTGTGTGTGTGTGTGTGTTTAGCACCAGCCTCCCTTTGCAACCTGTTCAGATCTCCTTGTATGAAGCTCCCAGGCTATCACAAAAGAACTGGATGCTTGTACAACCATTACCCTCTGTTTACTGTCTGAGACAAGAAACAAAGAAAGATAGGTGCCCAGCAACGGAAGCGCAGCAGGAAGAATCTGAGTTGGCCCCCATCTTTCAGAAGCTGCAGTTAAAACAAGTTAGCAAACAGAGGCAGTTTTCCCCCAGCAACTCCCTGAATCCTCAGGGCTCAGCTGGCTTGAGGTTTTAACTGACAAGACTGTGTTAGGTGCAAACAACTCTTAAGGATCTATGAAAATAGAAAGCAGAAAGCCTAGTGCCTGTTCAGAAATTGCCTGCCAAGATCCATTTCCCATAGAGTTCTCCAAGGTCTAGTCTGTGGAAATGTGAGCTCTAAAGTCAATGAGAAGTCCTGGGTTTTGTGGCAGGTAGGTGAGAACACAACCAAAGGGTGCATGAACGCCCTGGTGCCTGTCTCTGAGCAGCTCTTCCTCTCCCCCAAACAGGAGGTGGTGGGGACTTCTTGATATTTCAGCTGGAATTCCAGCATTTCAGTTTGAACTGGTGCAGAAGCAACACAAAAACACATTGAGATTATAAGAATACACTGGCAAGCCCTAACTCTCCACGCTGCAGGTAAATTTGCAGCACATTTCAGAGATAATCTGAAGCTCTGGCTTAGTGTCTTTAATGCACACAGCACTATGCTAGTTGGACACTGGGGGATTAAAAAAAAAAAGTAGACAGTGAAATCATCACTTCAGAGAGCTTACCTCACCACCACCTTGACAGTGTGAAAAATACAATTCAGATTTCACTTTTAATGCCATAGTTCTTAAAAATTTATCTATAATGCCTGGTGTTTCAGGGTACAAAGAATCAAGATACAACCTTTACTGGCCTCAGAGGAAACTTGATCTATATCAGAAAGAGGTCCAAAAAGGGTTCACATTTACAGTACTAGTATCATATATCTTAAAATCTCACCCTCTGCACAGAATTTTCCAAATTACTCAGGTAATTTTTATATGGACCAGTTAGCATTTTCTTCATAGCATCTCTCTGAAGCAGGCATTATTTCTCAATTTATAGGGAGGGACAATGAGGCTCAGAGAGACTAAGTGACTTGGGAAAATTAATCAGCTCTTAGGGCCCACAAAAAGAACTAACATCTCAGGGTTTTCATTCACAGATGCCTTGATTATTATGGACCCCCAAGCAAAATAACTTCAGCCATGCTTTTTGTTAGAGGAGAAAAGTATTAATTCATGGATATATATTTCTCTTTAGTACATTTTAGCTTAAGTTATAACTGGTTTAGAGAAAGTCTAATTTTGGAAGATTTCTCTTGCAAAAGATTTTGAATGCCCTTTTGTGACATGGTGAGCATCGACACGTGTCTACTCCTTCCTGACAGAGACATGGCAAGGCTTGGGGTCTGGTTCCCTCACTGCTCTGACCTTGGGAGGACCACATCCTTCTCACCCTGAGATCCATTCCTGTTCCTTTTCATGAATTTAAAGGTATCTTCAGAGAAAAGGGGACTCAGAATAGATCCACACTTCTCCAGTAATCTTCAGCTGCCTTGCAGCCTACCATCTTCCTAACCTAAGATGCAGTTTCTGTTTTTCTAAGAAAGACTTGCTGAGGATAAATACTTTCTACCTACATTTCTGTCCTGACTTCATTTCCTCTAAAAGAAATCCTCTAAGCCAGTTACCTATATATATCCCTTAGTCATTCATGCACTTATATTACTTGAAGACATTTTTCATGAATTCTGCTATTTTCTCACTCTGTACTGACAATAATGCATCTGTTTGCGGGTGGGATTCTCCTCCAGAAGAAATACCCTAAATTCTGTAACCCTGTGTAAATGCAGGTCTTTGCCACACTCCACTAAGTTCTGTTCTTCATCTCAAGATGCTTCCTCTAGCAAATATCTTCTTGGTCATCAAGCATGTTCATTCACACCGCCTACTAAGAAACCAGTTCAAATGACTGACCCATTATCTTTCATTAGTCACTAAACCAAGGTGGACTGGTCCCAAGGCATATCTTGATAGGCTTAAATTAGGGACAAGGGATAGTTTATAGCTTTTCAGATCATGGGCATCCCTCACAGCTCAGCTGGTGAAGAATCTGCCTGCAATGCGGGAGACCTGGGCTCGATCCCTGGGTTGGGAAGATCCCCTGGAGAAGGGAAAGGCTACTCACTCCAGTATTCTGACCTGGGGGATTTCATAGACTGTACAGTTCATGGGATCACAAAGAGTTGGACACAGCTGAGTGACTTTCACTTTCACTTTTCTCAGATCTTGGTGGGGAGATGGCATCAAGAGAAACCAATACCCTTAGGTGATCTGGATCACCAACCTCATGCCATACAGGCCTCCAGATCCTGGATCACTAAGAATTCATTTTATTTTTGGTACAATTTTAAATGTTATTTTCTTTCCTAAATAATTGTCCATTTTTAGAACTTCAAAGTAAAATGAGAAGTCTATCTACCATCATACATGAATCAGGAATCTATACCCTAAAGCAAACAAACAAAAGCAAAAACAAACAAACAAACAAACTTTAAAAGGACTAGAAAAAATTCAACTTTTATATTGGAGAATAGCTGCTTAACAATGTTGTGATGGTTTCAGATTCACAGCAGAGCAACCCAGGCGTATACATGTATCCATTCTCCCTCAAACGCCCTCACATCCCGGCTCTCACATAACACTGAGCAGAGTTCCATGTACAGTAGGTGCTCATTGGTTACCCATTTTAAATATATCAGTGTGTACATCAATCCCAAACTCGCCCACTATCTTTCCCCATTGGTAACCATAAATCCATTCTCTTAAGTCTAAGAGTCTGTTTCTGTTTTGTAAATAAATAAGTTCATTCACATCTTTCTTTTTAGACTCTGTGTATATGTGATATAATATGATATTTCTCTGTCTGACCTCACTCAGCACGACGATCTCTATGTCCAACACATGTTGCTGAAAAATCATTATTTCATTCTTTTTAATAGCTGAGTAATATTCCAGTATATATATGTACTACATTTTCTTTACCCATTCCTCTGTTGATGGACATTTAGGTTGCTTCCATGTCTTGATATTATAAACAATGCTGTAATGAACATTGGGGTGTATGTATCCTTTGGGACCACGGTTGTAGATTTTTTTCAGTGTTTGCAAATCAATCAGTGTGATACAGCACATCAACAACTGAAGAATAAAAATGATATGATGTGGAAAAAGCTTCTGATAAAATTTAGAACTCATGTGAGATAAAAACTCTCCAGAAAGTGGGCATATAAGGAACATATCTCAACATAATAAAGATCATATATGATAAACCCACAACTAACATCATACTCAATGGATGTTAGACAAGACAAAGGATGTCTCCTCATGCCATTTTTATTTAGCATAGTTATGGAAGTCCTAGTTCTGGCAATCAGAGATGAAAAAAATAAATAAACAGAATCCAGAATAAACAAGAATCCAATTCTTACAAAAGAAGAAGTAAAATTGTCTCTATTTATGCTGATAACATGATTCTATACATAGAAAATCCTAAAGATACTACCAGAAAACTATTTAGAACTTATCAATGAATTCGCTAAAGTTGCAAGTTACAAAAAAGTAATACAAATAAATTTGTTACATTTCAATATACTAACAGAAAAAGAAATTCAATAAACAATCCCACTTATCTTTGCATCAAAAAGAGTAAAATACCTAGGAATAAACCTACCTAAGGAGACAAAAGACCTGTACTGCAAAAATATAAGATACTGGTGAAAAAATTCTGGATTGGTAGAAAAAAATTTATAGTTATTTCCAAAATCTTGCCAGGGAGAAGACACAATGCTTAGAAATGCAGAAAGAAAAAAAGCTAACGGATTTGATTGCATGTAAATTAAAAACATCTGAGCAGCAGAAGATGCCATAAGCAAAAGACGAATGAGAAACTAATGACCAGTCCATCTTAAGGGAAATCAGTCCTGGGTGATCATTGGAAGGACTGATGCTGAAGCGGAAACTCCAATATTTTGGCTACCTGATGCGAAGAGCTGACTCATTTGAAAAGACCCTGATGTTAGGAGAGATTGAAGGAAGGGAAGGAGGCCACACAGATGGTTGGATGGCATCACTGGCTCAATGGATATGAGTTTGGGTAAACTCCAGGAGTCGGTGATGGTCAGGGGAGGCCTGGCGTGCTGTGGTTCATGGGGTCGCAAAGAGTCAGACACGACTGAGCAACTGAACTGAACTGAATGACAGACCAGAGAGAGCTTGGACTCAGAGGTAGACAAATACAGTCAGTCCTCCATACCCATGAGTGCTCTTCATGATTCAACCAACCATGGATCAAAAATGTTCAAACAAATTGCAGAAAATTCCAAAAGGCAAAACTCGAATTTGCTGCTTGCTATTTACATAGTATTCATGTTGTATTTATAACTATTTGCATACTTTTCCAATGTATAAGGTATTTCAGGTAATCTAGAGATTGATTTAAAGTATACAGTGGAAAGAGGGAGGTGTATGCCTAGATTATATGCAAACAGTAAGCCATTTTATATAAGGGTTTTAAGCATCAGGGGATTTGGGTATCCAAGGAGGGGAGCTGGGGGATAAACCAATCCCTCATGGAGAGAGTGGGGAGAAAGGACTGCCCTGACAAAGAAATCTGGAACAAGGACATGAGCTAGCCCTTCACAGCAAAAGGCGTGCAAGTGGCAAAGAACACACACACAAAGCTATGAAAAAGATGTACAACCAGCACATGACCAAGGAAATATAAATCAAATGAGGGCCTGTTTTGTTTATCAAATTGACAAATCAGAGTCATATCCCCCAAGGATGGTGAATATGCGGGGAACTGGGCACACTCAAACACTGCAACTATTAATAAGAGAGTAATTTAGGATGACAGCTTTGGAGGACAGTGAGCCGCCCTTATTACAATTTTAATATTGCATATTCTTTGACTCAGAAATTTCACTTCTTTAAATCTATCTATAGAAATACTGTCATAATACTTTTTACTAGACTGTTTTTAGTAGTGACATACTGAATAAAGACTAAATGCCCTTCCATATACAATGGTAAGTACCTCTAGTGACTCCATCCAGTAGAATGTTAGGCACTCATTAAGAAGAATCAAGTAAGTCTTTTTGACTAACAGTGAAAACTTTTTTAAAGCAACTATGTTTCATTTTTAAAAATGTATATACATACATACATTGCATGGAATAGAAAAAGTTTCGGAAGCTTATGCACTCAAAATTCCCCCAAAGAAGGATTTGAATGGGGTGAGATTTTACACTTTGCTTCATATTCTTCCGTATTGTTTGAAGGATGAAGAATTGTTAAACGCATACTATTTGAGGACTGAAGAGCTGTGATTTTTTATTTGGTGCTTTAAATGCTTTCAATCTTCTAAAGGGTCAAAGCAGACGGCAGCCTGTACCGTCCCCACTGACTGTCCTCCATGGGTCAGATGAAGCGCTGTCCCTAGGTAGACAACTGCCCCTGTCATGGTAGAAAATGTCCCCGTTTCTTTATGCCACACAATGCAAGACACAAGTGAACACACCTGTCTTCACTGAGTCCACTTTTAAAAGATGAGAAAAGCTAAAAAAAAAAAAAAAAAAGCAGGTGGCAGTAGATATTTTCCAGCTTCAAAGCTGAGCCTGCGTAAGCTTGAACTCCGTCTAATCTGCAAGTCATCTTCTAAAGTCAGCATGTCCCTTGAACACATGGTGGGCCTCTGGCCGGTACTTGATTCAACAACGGAAAACATGAGGAACAGGAAGGAGAAATTGTTAAGAGGTGGTTCCTACAGAAGCCAGAGCCCAGGATGGGAATATTTACGTGCAAGGTCTTGGTTTTTCTCACTTTTTAGCTAGTTGACCTTGAGCATTACCTGCTTAATCTCTCTGAGTCTTAGCTATTCAAATGAAATAAATAAAATCCAAGAGGAATATCCCTATTTTTTTCCTTGGCCTGGTATGAGAATGACAGTAAACATGATTAATGTGAAAGCCTTTTGCAGTGAATAAAGCATTGTATATCATGTTAGTCTTACCTCCACATTATTTAACCAACTGGAGATCCTTTTCAGGAGAATGCAGTACTTGTAAAGAAATGCAAATAGCTTGTTGAAGTTCAGAACCATGGGGCAACCTAACACCCATCACTGTCATCAAATAGCCTGGCGACTAGCTGAGTTGGGCTCAATGTTCAGAGAAGGCAGAAGGTAACTGGACAGGGGAGTGACATCCTGAAGTGGAAGGGAGGCCATGTCTAGAGGGGCCGGCAGGAGGGACGGTGCGAATCCAAAGCACCTAACATCTGGGTAGAACTGAGAAGAAATAGAAGGGGCAGAGCCCCCAGATCCCAGATGGGGGGCAGCAAGGACAAGACAGGAGCTGGAGCCGGGCAACGCTCTGATTTAGTCTGGAAAACTGAGAATCACAGGCTTGCTGGGCACCACCCTGTCCTCTTGTGGAAAGAGGAAAACAAAAGTGCTTCCATCTCTTCCTTCCCCATTTTTAATACTTGCTCAGGCTCAGAACAATATTCCAAACATTCCCAGATTACCTTGAAACTGCACACCCCAAAGGGCGAGCAAGACCCTGATTTTGGAAGTTGAACAGGTCAAATACATCCACTGTTTCATTGGTACGAACTCCTCCAAGCTAAGTGACTTCTCTCAGAGTCACTGCCACATGACTCACGTGACTGCTACTGGCGAAAGCAATGGCTGGCACCCAGGGCTCTCATCTGAGGGGCTGATGCTCTCCCGTCACCCAGTCACGTGGGGACCTGGTGATGGCCAAACATCATTCAAGGGCTACATGCCACAGAAAAGACACCTTCAACCCACGTTCTAATTAGTTTGGGAAAAGCCTCTTGTCTCTTCTTGACAAATGATGAAAGAAAATAGGCAAATTCCTTTTACTAGGAAAAAACAGACTAGTAAATGGATTTTTGATGTTTAACAGGATGCCATACACTATAAATCTTGGGTTCTGACTTTTCTGAAACACTCTGCCCCCAAATAAGAGTCCATCAGTGTTTGAGCACGCCAAGAAACTCTCCACCGTCCTGGTCTCTTGAACACAAGGCGACCTATTTCTGTCCATTCCCTGCCGCCTTCTGCTTGAACTACAAAGAAACCTGAATTCTCTGATTCCTCAGTTCTGACTCCTGGCTGTGCAAGTAGAAAACTAACAATATGAAAGAAGGAAGTCCTCCATTTGGCCTAGGTGCTTTTGTGTAAGAAGCCTTCAGAAGTAATATTTTTCTTTTCATGCAGATAAGAAAAAGAGTGACTCCATATTTTTCATAAATATTATGAAAAAGCTATCTAGACTGCGTAAGGAATATTTTAAAGCTCTGATTATGCTTATTTCACTTTGAGAAAATGATAGAGGAAAGGAAAGGGAACTTCAAGTTTGCTTCTCAAATGCAAAAGTAGGATAAGAGACAAGAAAGCCTTCCTCAGTGATCAAAGCAAAGAAATAAAGGAAAACAATAAACTGGGAAAGACTAGAGATCTCTTCAAGAAAATTTGAGATACCGAGGGAACAGTTCATGGAAAGATGGGCACAATAAAGGACAAAAATGGTAGGGACCTAACAGAAGCAGAAGATATTAAGAAGAGGTGGCAAGAATACACGGAAGAACTATACAAAGAAAGATCTTCATGACCCAGATAACCACGATGGTGTGATCACTCACCTAGAGCCAGACATCCTGGAATGCAAATTAAAGTGGGCCTTAGGAAGCATCACTACAAACAAAGCTAGTGGAGGTGATGGAATTCCAGTTGAGCTATTTCAAATCCTAAAAGATGATGCTGTGAAAGTACTGCACTCAATATGCCAGCAAATTTTGAAAACTCATCAGTGGCCACAGGACCAAAAGGTCAGTTTTCATTCCAATACCAAAGAAAGGCAATGCCAAAGGATGCTCAAACTACCACACAGTTGTACTCATCTCACATGCTAGCAAAGTAATGCTCAAAATTCTCCAAGCCAGGCTTCAACAGTACATGAACTGTGAACTTCCAGATGTTCAAGCTGGATTTAGAAAAGGCAGAGGAACCAGAGATCAAATTGCCAACATCCGCTGGATCATACAAAAAGGAAGAGGATTCCAGAAAAATGTCTACTTCTGCTTTATTGACTATGCCAAAGCCTTTGACTGTGTGGATCACAACAAACTGTGGAAAATTCTTCAAGAGATGGGAATACCAGACCACCTGACCTGCCTCTTGAGAAATCTGTATGCAGATCAAAAAGCAACAATTAGAACTGGACATGGAATAAGAGACTGGTTCCAAATCAGGAAAGGAGCATGTCAAGGCTGTATATTGTCACTCTGCTTATTTAACTTGTATGCAGAGTACATCATGAGAAATGCCAGGCTGGATAAAGCACAAGCTGGAATCAAGTTAGCCAAGAGAAATAACAATAACCTCAAATATGCAGATAATACCACCCATATGGCAGAAAGTGAAGAAGAACTCAATAGCCTCTTGATAAAAGTGAAACAGAAGAGTGAAGAAGTTGGCTTAAAACTCAGCATTCAGAAAATGAAGATCATGGCATTCAGTCCATCACTTCATGGCAAATAGACGGGGAAACAGTGGAAAAAGTGACAGACTTTATTTTGGGGGCTCCAAAATCACTGCAGATGGTGATGGCAGCCATGAAATTAAAAAAACGCTTACTCCTTGGAAGAAAAGCTATGACCAACCTAGACAGCATATTAAAAGCAGAGACAATGCTTTGCCAACAAAGGTCCATCTACTCAAAGCTCTGGTTTTTCCAGTAGTCATGTATGGATGTGAGAGTTGGACTATAGAGAAAACGGAGCACCAAAGATTTGATGCTTTTGAACTCTCGTGTTGGAGAAGACTTTTGAGAGTACCTTGACCTGCAAGAAGATTCTCTGGAGAAGGAAATAGCAACCCACTCCAGTACCCTTGCCTGGAAAATCCCAAGGATGGAGGAGCCTGATATGCTACAGTCCATGGGGTCATAAAGAGTCGGACACAACAGAGTGACTTCACTTTCCTTTCTTGTGAACTACAAGAGGATCCAACCAATCAATATGAAGGAAATGAACCCTGAATATTCTTGGAAGGACTCATGCTGAAGTTGAAACTCCAATACATTGGCCACCTGATGCAAAGAACTTCAGTTCAGCTCAGTTCACTTTAGTCGCTCAGTCATGTCTGACTCTGAAACCCCAAGGACTGCAGCATGCCAGGTCTCCCTGTCCATCACCAACTCCCGGAGTTTACCCGAACTCATGTCCATTGAGTTGGTGATGCCATCCAGGCATCTCATCCTCTGTCATCTGCTTCTCCTTCTGACCTCAATCTTTCCCAGCATCAAGGTCTTTTCAAATGAGTCAGCTCTTTGCATCAGGTGGCCAAAGTATTGGAGTTTCAGCTTCAACATCAGTCCTTCTAATGAATATTCAGGACTGATTTCCTTTAGGATGGACTGGTTGGATCTCCTTGCAGTCCAAGGGACTCTCAAGAGTCTTCTCCAACAACACAATTCAAAAGCATTAGTTTTTCAGTGCACAGCTTTCTTTATAGTCCAACTCTCACATCCATATATGACTAGTGAAAAAACCATAGCCTTGACTAGATGGACCTTTGTTGGCAAAGTAATGCCTCTGCTTTTTAATATGCTGTTTAGGTTGGTCATAAATTTTCTTCCAAGGAGCAAGCATCTTTTAATTTCATGGCTGCAGTCACCATCTGCAGTGATTTGGGGACCCCCATAACGTCAGCCACTGTTTCCACTGTTTCCCCATCTATTTGCCATGAAGTGATGGGATCAGATGCCATGATCTTGGTTTTCCGAATGTTGAGCTTTAAGCCAACTTTTGCACTCTCCTCTTTCACTTTCATCAAGATACAAAGAACTGACTCTTTAGAAAACACTCTGATGCTGGGAAGGATTGAAGGCAGGAGAAGAAGGGGACAACAGAGGATGAGTTGATTGGATGGCATCACCGACTGGTTGGACATGAGTTTGAGTACACTCTGGGAGTTGATGATGGATAGCGAAGCCTGGCATGCTGCAGCCCATGGGGTCACAAAGAGTCAAACATGACTAAGCGACTAAACTGATGATAACAAAGTAAGTTACCTTGTATTGGGCCTTGAGTACTGATTTTTATGAAAGATTTAGGTCCAAGAACTACTACAGTATTATTCAGCTTTGATTCACTAATCTAGATAATAGAACTGAGTCAACGTACTTTCCTATTTCTAAGTGAGTCTTGGGAGTTAATAATCCAATAGGAAATTAGCCCCCAGTTTTGAAGAAGTAAGAGTGAAGATGGTTGTAAGGAAGGGTGGGGTCCCATTTGAGTGTGCAAGGAGAACACACCAGGGAGCTTCCCATCATCCCAAGAGGGTGAGTCAGGAACAGCAGGCTTCATGCTTGTTGGAATGGCGAACCAGTCACAGTCAAAAATGGTACACATGCATTATATTCATCATAAACTACAACCATCCTGTTAAATGTAACCAAGAGAAGGGAAGTTATCCTCAACCAAAGGATGGAGAGTAAGGCAGGCAACTGGTTGATGAAAATGCTTCCTTCTTTTTCCATTGTACCAAATGAATAATACAGACTTAAAGCATGGTCAGTTCAACATGGAGAAGGGATAGAGGGGTTAGGATTAACTGTTTCCCCTGGGCATTTAATTCCTCTAGTACAGAAGGCAGTTTGTACGGAAACTAAGATGAGGAATGCAATGTTGTTGAAGTATATTTTTGTGTATCTAATATTCATCATCCTGCTGTTACCTAATACCACATTTATTTAAAGAGCAAATATGTCCATCTCCAGGTGAGGACCAGTTGATCTCCTTTGCAACTAGGATGTGAGTCAGAGTAGGCCAATGAAACTAGCAGAAATAGGGATGATATTAGGTAACAAGAAGCATGGCCTTTTTTCTTCTACCTGAAAAGGGATGTGATGTCTGGAATTCAGTAGCCATTTTGCAACCATGTGGAAGAAAAGAGGGAAGTCTATGAGAATCACAGAAGCATTGACCATAATATGGCTGAGGTCCTTAACCAAAGTTAACAACCTGTAGACAAGGTGCTAAAATAGAAAGATAAACTTCTATTTGTTTAAGCTGTTATAGTTGGGATTTTATTATTAATATTTGCTGCCAAATGGATTTCTGAAGAATATAAACATTTCCTATCTTCTTACAAAATGAAACATTAGATAAAATACTTTTATACATAATGAAGATGAAATAGATGCTAAAAACAAAGTAAAAAAGAGAAGCCAAGGAAACCAAAGACTTATGAACAGTAATCTAAAGCTTGTTGATGTGACAAGCCACCAACAAAATTCCTTGAGAGCAGATGCATTAATTCAGAAATTCTATTCCATGTTCATATCTATATCATTTATCATTTAAGCTTTCAAAGAAAAATATTTTTAAATATATTTATTTCATGCTAATGAAATGGACACCAAGCAATAATTATAGTATACTTGTGTGTGTGCATGCCAAGCTGCTTCAGTTATCTGCAACTCTTTGCCACCCCGTGGACTGTAGCCCGCCAGGCTCTCCTGTCCATGGGACTCTCCAGGAAAGAATACTGGAGTGGGTTGCCATGCCCTCCTGCAGGATCTTCTCAACCCAGGAACTGAACCCACAATTCCTATGTCTCTGTATTGGCAGATGGGTTCCGTACCACTAGCACCACCTGGGAAGCCCCACAGTACCACTTACAGAGTACTGGTACTTTATGCACATGACACTAGTTAAGTGTTTCCAACAAAATGTCTCCCTTCACCTTCAGATGATCCTAGAGGTAGAGCAAATGAGCCACATTTCACAGATGGGCATCTGGGAAAACTGAGTCTTAGAAAGTAAATTACCTGTGTTCATTCACATAACTAGTGAAAGATGCACCCTGAGTGAGCCCGAGCCCAGAGTTCTTAGTAAGATGATGTTGCCCGCTCAAGATATGCTTGTTTTGAACTACTTTACCAATCTGGATATGAAATGGGAGCCAGACCCTAAGTTGCAAAGGCTCAGGCATGCATAAAAGAAATGCACACATTCCCACAAATAAAGAAGGACCCTTAATCTATGTCATTCAAGCTGCTATAGACACGCCACAATCCTGCTTTCCAAAAGCACAGACACCATCTTAGCCAGATATCAAAGAAGCATTAAATCAAGGAGCTATCTGTCTGAATAAGGAGACACCTACTGTCAATTAAAGCACAATTAAAAACAGAAAAAGGGGAAATATACCCATTTTGTACACCAAGGGAGTCATTGATAATAAGCTCAAGTTTCTAACTTAACAGCAAACGCCAACCCAAGCGCTTCCACCTTTTCGTGGCAAAAATATTTTTCATGCCATTCTGGCCAGTGGGAACAGAATATTTTCACTGTGCTAAGGAACCAAGAAGAAGTGTCTTTGGGTCTGCACCAACTGTTTGGAGCCGTCAAGTCTGGCAGGCACATCAGAAGGGATCAAGTCAGGCTGTCACAATTGCACCTTAATGAGTTCACAAGCTGTAGGCCCCTCACCTGCTCCAAATGTCAAACAACAATCCCCAGAGAATGCTCAGATGCCAGCGCTGTCTGCCCAGAGCCTCGACATAACGCACCTAGCATGCCTGAAATGGGTTTTAAATGTGATCAGACTAAAGGCCCTAGTTCCTGGAAGATCTCTGCAAGAACTATCTTCAAATTCCTGGTGGCAGCATTCAGCCAGGGCCTCTGTCTAATCCACAGGGAGTTCTAGCTTGCAGAATGTCAGCAATAATTGGTCTTTTCTTCAGAGAATGTTTGGATCAATTTTTATCATCATGAGATGAGTTAGAGGCCACCATCATGAGATGAGTTAATACCACATACTGTTATCGGTGCTTTGTTATCTTACATGCACATGGTTTCCTGGGACTCTAACACAAGGCCCATATTGAACCTGAATCTTCGCTTCAGCAGTTAAGGTTTTTGACGACTGCACAAAAATGTTCAAAGCTCTTTTGTCCACCTGTGACTGCAAAAGTCCATGGTATTGAAACTAAGCAATGGTCGCTTGCATAGATATGGTGATCTGGTTTGCAACATCTTATTAAAAGAACAGACACTCAAGTACGAGTATATGAAAAACAGCTTTCCACACAAAAGGATATTGAAAATGAAAAGAAGACTGTATTTACTTTTAACCTGATTCTAATGGCTGTGACAGGAGTTACCCATTACAGCGTGTTTTCTTCACTCAAAGTACAGCTGCACCCCCTGACACCTTCAAGGCTGTCCACACAGAAACGCAAAGCCTGCAGTGAACTGATCCGGTTCCACCGCCCAGCTCTGAGGCTCTGAGATGTGCCATCAGAGCAGTTATGGGGAGAAAGGAAACCTCTTCAGAGGGTGTTGCCCAAGTTTTCTTGTCCCTCCGAAAAATCATCTCCTTTTCAGAACCAGTATTTTTGTTTTATATTTGTCTAATCACATTATTTTAATTAAGCCACTGTCATAATCCCCTTCAGCACAATAAATTAACAATCTAGAGTCCAGCCCTAGAAACAACCAGGATTTTTAAAAATGAGATCCTTCACTCTCTCCTCTCTTAGAAGACATCTATTTTATGCCAAGAGTCTATCAAACTCATTTTCATTACAAAATTTCCTATTTCTGGGGATCTGGGATTTTATAAATCAAATAAGTTTAAGCATTATTCCCTAACAGAAGGCGAGAACAGAATAGTTTACTACATATCTCCTGGGAATGTCTGCTGCTGCAAAAAGGAAAAAAAACTATAAGGATAATATAAATGAAATAAACACTACTACAAAAAATTTAAATAACATATCAATGTGGACTCAAAAAACAGGTGTGATTTTTAGTGCTATCTGAACCACCATCACATAGGAAATATACAATTCAAAGGAAAGTCTCAAACCAATACTTGATCTTTTTTTTCTTTTTATCTTTAAGCCTTTAGTATGAGAAATGCATTGACCAGCATTTTCTAATCTGCTAGTTCCATAAATATCAACATGCATTTCCAGGATAAAAGGAGTTGTGTAGCTACATAAATTGGGGCGAAAGGGCTGCTCTGTGCATGACAGCGGTGCCTTGGAGCCCCAATGGAGCGGGTGAGTGAGCTGCCTAAACTAGCGGCTTAAAGGTGGTTTCCCAAAGGTGTCTTCAATGAAAGTCCGGAATTCCCACTTCCCCGAATTTTGATTCACTGAATCTTTGGAGCCTAGGAATTTGTGATTATGATTTCAGATTTGGGAACTACGGCTATAACGCAGGTTGCCGGTCCAGAGTGCATTACAGGGCTTCCCCGGTGGCTCAGTGGTAGAGAATTCACCTGCCAATGCAGGAGACATTTGTTTGATCCCTGATTCAGAGCCGTGACTGCCGAGCCCACGTGCCTCAGCTACTGAAGCCCGGCGCCCTAGAGCCCTGCTCTGCAACAGGAGAAGCGGCAGTGATGAGAGGGTGCACCCCGCAACCAGAGAAAAGCTCACACAGCAACAAAGAACCAGCAAGCCAAAAATAAACAAACAAAATTACGTGAAAAACCAAAGGTCACAAAAAAGCATGTCTAAGGAAACCCAGCTAACTTTCTTTGGCCCAATGTTTGCTAAACTCCTTTGACCAGGAAAACGCTTTCTGTCTTCCCCATCCCCCCTCCCTCATAACAATTAACGTTTTTCCATTGAATTAAACTCAGAAAGCACTGATACAAACACATGCCCTGTTTTCATAATCTTCACATTTTCAGAATCTCACTATTTACATATACATATATGAAAGCATTAAGTGACTTTCAGGAAAAGATTCCCATAATGCTTCCAAACCCAAGGTGGGATAGCAAGCCTGTCACATTACCTGTCTATAGCTCTTGGTCTATTTCTAGAAATCTGGGCCCAGTATGGTATTTCCTCTCCCCCAATGGGAAGTTATGTGAGTTGGACTTTGCAAAGTAATTTCTGTTAAAGAAAAGCTTTCTAGCAGTGGCAGATAAGTTGGAATAACTCTTTCCCTCCAGTCACTCTGGGCCAACCTTGATTCCAGGTGGGAGCTTTCGTATTAAATAAATGCAAAGAGGAGAATAAAGACTATTAGAATCAAGCCTCCCTGATGGTTCAATGGTAAAGAATCCACCTGCCAAGCAGGAAACACAGGTTCAGTCCCTGGGTTGGAAAGATCCCCCAGAGGAGGAAACAGCAACTCACTCAAGTATTCTTGCCTAGAAAATCCCATGGACAGAGGAGCCTGGTGCGCTCTGGTCCCTGGGGTAGCAAAAGAGTTGAACAAGACTTAGCAGAAAACAACGACAAGGCTGAGGCCACTGAGGTAAAAGAACTCCCCAGGAGCAGTTGGTTAAAAGCAGTGACTGCATTTCTGACTTCGACCGGAGTACTTCCTTCCACCATGTTCCCTGTATCCTTTAATTCTAGCAGTCTGAAGACATGGAAAGCCTTCAAAAGTTGTGAGCACTAAAGCAGCGTAAGGCCCTTCTAGTTAGTCTCAAGTATATACTTACTAACAACCAGGGAGAAGCCATGTCAACTGGGACAGGCTTTACCCAACTGGGCAAAGAGAACGTGATATTTGCCAAACCCGTGAGCAGAGCTTGATTGACAGGTTGCCCAACAAAGACTCTCCCACTTCTCTCTAAATCACAAAGAACAAGCTCTTTCTCCTCCACCAGCTCTGCCTCTTCCTGAAAGTCTACCTTGGCCAGGGATAGGGGATAATAGCCACTTTCCTTTCCCATGTTAATGCAATTCAAACAACCAAATCCTTTGATTTCCCAGCAAAATTGCCTACCTGGGGTCACTCAGCAATAAAAGGCATAATAAAACTGCAACTAAAAAAATTAAACTTTATATCCTGCAAACAACAGAATATAACTAAATCCAGAAAGAGTGTCTGTGAGTCTCCATGTCCATGTCTGGAGGGGAGTGGATGGAAGCGTTTTTAAAATGCATGTTTCTGGTTTTCTCATCCTTCATTTCTCCTTCATCCCCCCACCCCACATCCCTCTTTCCTTCCTTCCTTCCTTTTCTCCTTCTTCCATCACTCCCTCCTTCCTCAGCATCGTCAGTCCTGAGGTCCCAATTCCCTCCTCGGCCACCTCCTTCGTGACACAGCCAATACGCTCCACATGTCCTAGGGGTGGCAAGGTGTCTGGTTAATCCCTCTTTGCTCAGATCAAGCCACAGGTTTCCCATTTCCCAAGGCACCTGCCTCCAGAGTGGAGAAGGGGAGGACGCGGGAAGTCGCTGCTCAAGAGCCACAGTGAGGTCGCTACTGAGCAGGCATCAGCTCAGCACACCGCAGCACAGGCTCCCTCGGGCTTTCCTTAACCTAGACTGGTGGTCAAAAAGAGGGTTGATTGAAAACCCAGCGAGTCCAAAGTGTGATCTAATCATTTTTTTCTTCAACACACAGAGAAGGTAGGCACCATGCAGTTCTAGCTGTCAGCTTAATTTTGCAGTGATACTAGAAACAGGTCAACAACTTGGTTGTGTCGTTTGCCAAGACTAACTGAAGCAGTCACATTATGAAGCAGTCACATTGCGAAGCAGTCTAGAGGTGTGCACTCAGTCATTCAGTTGTGTCCGACTCTTTGTGAGCCCACAGATTGTAGCTGGTCAGGCTCCTGTGTTCATGAAGTTTTCCAGGCAAGAAGACTGGAGTGGGTTGCCACGCCCTCCTCCAGGGGATCTTCCCCACCCAGGAATCAAACTGGCACCTCTTATGTCTCCTGCATTCGCGGGCAGGTTCCTAGCCACTTGGGGCACCTGGGAAGCCCACGTCAAGAGATAAATCAATTCAACTTACTAAGCATGGGTGCCTGGCTGCTGCTGCTGCTGCTGAGTCGCTTCGGTCGTGTCCGACTCTGTGTGACCCCATAGACAGCAGCCCGCCAGGCTCCCCCATCCCTGGGATTCTCCAGGCAAGAACACTGGAGTGGGTTGCCATTTCCTTCTCCTGGGCAACTAGAGGCTTTTTAAAAGCATATTAAAAGGACCATTGTGAACAGGAAAACAGACATTTACATTGCTTTTATAAATCAAAGCAACTAATACATACGCATTTTTATATACTTCTTCAAAGACCAAAAGTTACACTACTGCCAACAAGCATGTTATCCTAGGTTGCAGCCTATGTCTGAGAACTGAAACCTCTCTTTTTCATCTCAAAGAAACCTTCTACACTTGCGGAGCTCCAAGAGGAGTGTCTTCTTTATGCTTCTTAAGGGATCTCTTCTTCCTATCCTTCTTTATATTCCTAATTCTGCTCTGTTCCAGGCACATCAGAGAGCTACAGACCCTACAGAGGCCCATTTGGGGACCTCTCGGCCTAGCACTGTCCATTCGCTTTTACTTGGGAACACAATTCACTATAATGTATCATCACTGGAAACCCCTTAGGAAATCTTTTATTCATTTCATCCTTTTTACACAGTACATTAAGAAGGATTTAAAATAAAGCATTTCACTTGAGATCAATATATTATTAAAGATATTATCATAAAGTTCATTTAATACAATTTTAATTACATTCATTATGTGTGAAAACAAATTTCACCTTTTCCTCCAGTTAATAAGAAGTGTTATTTCATTTACCTTGAGTGTAAGAAAAATAATCATCTGTATACAATTTAAATTTAAAGGATCACACACATGTTAACATGCATATTGAGGCTTAACTGCATCAAATTTATCAAAATTTTTTTAAAAATTAACTTTGTGATCTGATAGTTGAAATGTTTTCATCATATGCTTAACCTACTTTTTGGGATAATTTTTATGAGCATATACATCTCAATAAATAACCATAAAGTGTATATAAATAATTTTTAATCAAAGTAAATGAAGAGCCATAGTGGATGGAACAGGCACTGGGTCTTATATTTTTAG
This sequence comes from Nanger dama, assembly GCA_917880005.1. Classification (NCBI taxonomy): domain Eukaryota; kingdom Metazoa; phylum Chordata; class Mammalia; order Artiodactyla; family Bovidae; genus Nanger; species Nanger dama. The sequence goes on from CAKJTW010000107.1 coordinate 2,126,948, forward strand.
CACCTAATATGCTATATAAGAACCCCAATCAACTCAGCTTGAAGATATGCTTAGAAGAATCTTAAGGTGATTAGCAGGATTATCATTTTTATGCTTCTGGTCAGCTTACTTGTATTTCAATATCAATTTTCTTGTTTCCTATCTTCAACCAGAAGTTCATGAAGCTAAAAATTAAACTACATATGTGTGTTAGTTAGCTATGTATATAATAATAAAATATCACAGGATTAGTGTCTTAAACCACAGAAATTTATTTCTCACTGTTCTGGAGGCTGACAAGACCAAGATCAAAGTGAAGGCGGTTTCAGTTCCTTGTGAGAACTCTCTTCCTAGCTTGCAGACAGCTACCACCCCTCTCTGTGTTGTTATAGGCAGAAAGCTCTGAAGGGTACCAGAACCTGTGGGATTAGAGTCTCACTCTTAAAACCTCATTTAACTTTTCTCACCTCTTCATAGAGCCCATCTCTGCAAACGGCCGCACTGAGGTTACAACTTCAACATATAAATTTGAGGTGGGCACACAAATGTTCAGTCCCTAACAGGATGTCGAAGAATAAAAACAAGTCAGGTATATATAATGGTCAAAGCATCAGCCCAGCGGTCAAGTGCGTAAGTTCTGAGCACCGTCGTCTCACCGAGGGCTGCACATGTGCCCAGGAAACGTCCCGCGGCCGCACCTGGAAGGGAAAGGCCTCATCAAAGAGTCGGGGAAGATGAGTCAACCGCCCGGGTCAGGACAGGAGCCGGCTGTGTGGTCTGATGGGCACCGCCGCTGGAAACCAGCAGAGGAACGGACAACGCTCGGGCCCCACGTGCAGCTCCAGACTCTGGGGTCGTCCCTTTTGACTCCCTGGAGAAGGTCTGCACATTCTGCAGGACAAAATTAGTGGGCCCTTGTGGTGGTGGTGTCGTCACTAAGTCGCGTCTGACTCTTGAGACTCCACGGACTGTAGCCCGCCAGGCTCCTCTGTCCATGGGGTTTCCCAGGCAAAACTACTGCAGAACGTTGCCGTTCCCTTCTCCAGAGGAGCCTCCTGACCCAGGGATCGAACCCGTGGCTCCTGCATTGCAGGTGGATTCTTTACCGCTGAGCCACCTGGGAAGCCCTTCAATGGGCCCTACCCATCGACTCAGTCTCCAAAACTCCCACTAAGAAACTGTGCGTTAAGATGAAGGAAATAGAACGTTCCCCTTTAAACACCACAACCTCCCTTAGAATACACGCTACTTCTTGTTTCTTCTCAAAGCCTAATCACTAAAGAAATCCAGTTTATTTTGCTACTATCACCAGGTTGCTAAAGCAGATACATCAGTATGTTAGAGGAATATGCACCAACATTGGAGGAAACATTTCCCAAGGCTCTTTGCCCAAATTTTATAAAGTAATGAACAAAATAAGTTGACTCAAATTGGGTATCCAAATATACACCTTTCCTTCATTTATGGCTTATGAGACAGATTGATAAATACAGTTAGATTGCAATACATATCACATGTTCTGAGCAGTAGCTATAAAAGAAAATATCATTAAAGAGATTTCCATCTCCAAGAAAATACAGCCTATACTCCTACCAAAGAATCCCAATAAATCACTAGAGCTTAAGAAAATAAGGTGTAATCATGTTTTTTTCAATAAAACTCAGCTGGTTTCCAACTGTACAAATTCCACAAAGATGGACAATCTGTTTTTGAGATTATGTTTCTTTAACCAAAATTAAGCTTTTTTTCCCCCAAGATAATGGGCATTTGATACTTCCTATTACTTTAAGTGGGCAAGTTTGAGAATCCTAAGTTATTTCAGTTCCTATCTGACTTCTGAACAAAAATGGAAAGTTTCCTCTAAATACACACAAAACAAGAGGCACAGTTGGCGATTTGTATTTATCAACATGTATTAGCTCGCACTACGGTGATTACTAATAAGTGTAAATGCTACATCTTGTTTAAATACTCTCTAACTTTCCTCATTGTTACTACTCAAATGCACTGCACTATAATTCTTAATTGGGTGAAAATGCAGCCTGCCAGAATAAAATATTCTTATTTTGGGACAAGACTACAACTCTTATTCTCAAAGTTTACAGAAATCATCGAAAATGGTGACCTCATGGACCCTACAACTCTTCACTGGCAAATAAGAAGTTTTAGATGAAAAGAAAAGAAACATCATGGAATCAAAGTGTTGTTTTTTTAAGACACATAGATATTCCATTAGTTGCCATAGATTGTCAAGATTACGTTTCTTTCAGATATTTTTAAAAATTAGAGAGATCTAATAGATAAGGTAAAGAAGTCAAAGAAAAACTCTTCATTCCCATCTTCCCTCAAGAGTCAATTAGTTGAAGGCCTTAGAAATAGAACAATGAATGAATTCTTTGCAGCAGCAAATTACAGAAGCCCTTACCTTTTAGTCAGAGTAAGTGACAGATAACCAGCAGAATGGACTCAGCAGGCATGCCTGCAGCACACATTTCTCAGCAGACTGTTTCTGCAGCCCCCACAGAACAGTGCATAAAAACTCCAGCCTGCCTGCTCCATCCTTCACTGTCTGAGATACCCACTCGCTACCACGGTAACAAGAAAGGGTCGAACTAAGCAGCAATCTCAGTTTCTTAAGGACCTTTGTCCTGGGAAAAAGAAGGGAAAAGAGCAAGGGCTGGGAAGAGGGAAAATGGAGATGAACAGAGTAATGACTTTCATGAAGGTGAAGAGGTGTTTGCCATAACTAAATGCACAGCAACCAGCTTTCGAAGCTTGAATGGCTTTGCCTGCAAGTTCCTGAAAGAATCTGCCCCTTACCTCTGCCTCTTAAGGGAAGAAAAGTGTGTGTGTGTGTGTGTGTGTGTGTGAGAGAGAGAGAGTGTGTGTGTGCATGTGTGCACACCAGCAAGTGCATGCCAGTGCTTGGATGCCTGAACAAGGAAGGGGAGAGGACTGAAGGGATGTGGGGGAGAGAAGGGGGAGAGCTAAGATGTGACCCACATATGGAATGAGCCTTGGAACAATGAGAGCAGGCCAGCCAAACCAGTGCACTCTGGGGCAGCAGTTTTCAAAACAAGGCTTCACAGCTTTGCAGGAAAGGAGGGTGTGGGGAAACAACACAAACCAGCTAATTGAAAGAAGCGACTGGATACACAATGCACTGTCCCGACCACAGCAAACTGGGACGGAGCAGGCTCCTGGATTCATTTTTCTGCAGCCTGTGGGTTATTTCCCCTTCTCACTAGAAAGCTTTCAGTCCCGAGGGTTTAGAATTCCAGAGGACCCAATTAACACCACACTTGGCTAGCTCTTGAGATGATCAATATGAAATAAGCTGCCTTTAGCATCTCCATAAAGTAACACAGCCCAGAAACTGGGTCTGCTGCATTTTTATTTCCTCTGTAGAGTGACAGCCAAATTGGGGGAGTGGAGGGGGCTTCAGAGGGGGAGCCACACATGGATCAGGCAGTAAGTAAAGACAGAAAGGGTGTGATGAGTTTGTTGGACATATTTAAGAACCTTAACTCTAATAGAGCTTTTCGGCCAATGAAATTATCTCTGCTCTATCCTCAGGTCTTTGAAGACTGCAGACTGTTACACATGCAAAGTTTTCTGAACTTTGACTCACAAAGGACTCTCATGATTACTGGCCTCTTCATGGCAGAATTCCAGTGTTCTCTCAAATGATTCTTTCATATACATTTTAGAGAACCTGACTTGGTTCTCTCAGTACTCTTCATAGCAAGCCTTCCTTAGAAATAGTATTCTTTCTGGTTCTGACTCATTTGATTATCAAACAGCTGATTTTTTTCCCCAAAGCCCAAAGATAAAACATCAAAACCAAAGTTGCTAAAGGCAGTTCTTCTACACTGCTGGTGAGAATGTAAACTGGTGCAGCCACCATGGAGAAGAGTGTGAAGATTTCTTTGAAAACGAAAAATAGAGCTACCATATGATCCAACAATCTCACTTCTGGGCTTATATCTGGAGAAAAACATACTTTGAAAAGATGCAAGTACCCCAAATAGATACGTTGCAGCACTATTTGTAATAGCCAAGACATAGAAGCAACCTACATATCCATTGACAGATGGATAGATAAAGGAGATGTGGTACATTTATACAATGGAATATTACTCAGACATGAAAAAGAATGAAATGCCATTTGCAGCAACATGCATGGACCTAGAGACTATCATATTAAGTCAAGTAAGTCAGAAAGGGAAAGACAAACATCATATGACATCACTTATCTATGGAGCTAAAATACAACACAAAGGAACTTATTTAAGAAAAAGTAGCAGTTTCACAGTCATGGAAAACAAACTTAAGGTCACCAAAGGGGAATGGGGTTGGGGAGGGGTAAATTAGGAGTGCAGGACTAGAAGATACAAACTATTAAATATAAAACGATCAACAGTGTCCTACTGTAGAGCAGAGGGAACTATATTCAATATCCTGTAATAAACCATAATGGAAAATAATATGAAAAAGAAATATATATATATATATAAATAAAACATACTCACTTTGATATATATATATATATATATATATACCAGAAATTAGCATAGCATGGAAAACTAACTATTCTTCAATTAAAAATTGCTAGATATAAAAATAGGAAACATTGTCAATGAGGGTTCCAACCCATCAGCTCTTCACTTAGTAATATTTTACTTCTAGAACAACTAGTTTAATTTGTAATTTCAAATTCTTTCTGCCTTCTGTCCTCTGCTTACTCTGAAAACACAGATATTTAACCAACCCATGATAGAAAGAGAAGGTATAGCAGTAAAATGTTCTGAAAATACACCCACACACACACACACACACCCCCAACTGTAAAGTTCAGGAAAGAAGGCAACTTCAAAATAAATACCTGTGTCTTGTGTTACAATTCTAATCTTCTGTTTTCAGAAGTGTGTGTGACAAGAAAGATAAACTGCCCATGGTAAACTCAGGGTTAGAATACCTAGGTTTATACTCAGCTTTAATAAAACAAGTCACTCTGATAAAACTGCTAAAGATCAAATTTCCATAAGAATAAGTTCAATTTAAAATGGTCATAGAGAAGAGGTCATTAGCTCCCATGTGCTACAGAAGGTCTTAAAGAGTTAAATCACAGAATATGAAAACTTGTGCTTAAATGTTTTTAGGCAATGACACCAGCTGAGGAGGGAAATAAAATTAGGAAGTGGCGGGAATGAGGAGCTGTCAACACCAGTCCCTAACTCAGGCTCCTTGGCTTGATCCTATGTTTCATTTAACACAGACTTCTACATGCGGGTGACTGGCCTCTTCCTGTGAGGTCTGGTACTTGAAAATCTGGGCTGTGAGTGTATCTGAGAGAGATGATGAGGTGGGATGAGCTGACGGCCGGGCTGGGGGTGGGATTTACAAGTGTCTGCTGCACCTCCAAGTCAGTTCATGGCACGTTGCTTCTCAGGGTCCAAAGTGTGCTCCTCTGGGCAGTGACCTTTCGGATGCAGCAAAGCTGATCTTCCGACCAAACCTGACTGCTGACAAGGGTGCTTTTTATTTGCATTTGCTGTAATTTGATTCTAACTTTGCCTAGTCGAACAGTGAACCAAACCCAGCGAAGGAAAACTTTTAAATACTTGATCCAGCTTCCGCTTGATGTTGTTTTCTTCTCGGCTGCTCTGAAATGTGGGTTGGAGTGCAAACGGTCTGTGTCATCTTGGGCGGGGCTGCCTCAGGCAAAATAATTCCCAGGAAGCAGGAATATTTCAGGTATTGTGTGGCCTGTTACACCATGTGCAGGAGCCTCTTTAAGAAACAAATATAAATCTATGAGTTCAAAACTGTCATTCAAGAGGGAGGGGATATATATACAAAATTATGGCTGATTTGAATTGTTGTATGGCAGAAACCAACACAACACTGTAAAGCAATTGTCCCCCAAATTAAAAAAAATAAAGATATCATGCAAAAACATTAAAAAAAAAAAATTAAGTCAGAGGTTTTTCGAAGAGGTCCCGAAGAGTGAAGGGTCCTAAAGCTGAAGCTATTATCATTGGGATCTCACTTAAGAACAGCCCAAGGGTGGGAAGACTCAGGTACCTAGGTGGGAAAACCTGGACCAGCCCTCCTCTCTTCAGGAGAACTTTGAGTATCCTCTCTTATTGGTGATGATGAGAGGAGAGAGCAACCCTGAGAAGCTAAAAATGTAGTCTGAATATTCAAGTACAATTATAACAGTAAAGGGGCATCTGCATGTGCTTTCATTTTCTTGGAAGAGGGACTAGGTATATGCAGAGACGCGATACGAAGGAATCAATGAATCCATTAGCTCAGTGAGGCTTGATGTCTTCTAAAAAAAGGAAAATTTTGTTTTTAAAAAATTTCAAATTTATGACACAGTTGAAAAACTAGCACAAAGTGTTCCCATATACCTTCACTCAGCTTTCCTAGAGCTCACATCTTATACAACCATCTAACAATGATAGGAAATTGACACTGGTGCTACGCTGTTAACAAATCAACGGACTACTCAGGTTTCGCCTATTGTCAGCCCTTTGCTGGCTCCGAAGCCAGTTCAGGGGCTGCCACTGCGTTTAGTTGTCCTGTGTCCTGACTCCTTAAATCTGTGTCCTGGGTCCTGTGTCCTTAAACCTGTGACATTCCCTCAACAACCATCACTCAGACACTTGAAAAGTACTGGTTACTTATTTTGTAGAATGTCTCTCAATTTGAGTTTACATCGTGCCTCCTTATGACTAACTCAGGGTGTGTATTTTTGGAAAGAGCACCATAGAAGCGATGCTCCCCTTTCTCCTGCAGCAGACCAAGCATTACACGATACTGATATGTCATGTAAAAATAACTGTGATCATCTGCTTAAGGTTGTGGTTGCTAGGTTTCTCCACTGTAGAATTACTATTTTCCCTTTTTAATGTATACGTCTCTCATAGGGAGATACTGTGGGAACATGCAAATATCTCATTTCTCATCATACATTCATGCACTACTTTTAGCCCTACTGATGATTATCTGTGACGATTATCTATGACATTTGCCAAAGGACGGTTTTCTATTTATATTATTCCTTCTACATTTATGAATTAGAATTCTACAGTATGAAGGAGCTGTCCGTTCTAAAACAGGGACTTTTAAAAGAAAAAAATATAAAGATGTAATTACTCCCTAGTTGATTTCTATCTCACACACACACACACACACACACACACACACACACACACACACTCACATATAATATCACCTCTCTGGACCACCTGAATTTTGGATGATGGGAAATCTCTGCAGCCTTTGCTTTCAACATTCTGTTGGCATTTCAATATTTTTCAGCAGCTCCACTGCAGAGAAGGAGAGGGTACAAGATGCAAGAAAAGGACAGAGAAATGCCAACAGTTTCCCATTAGAAACAGAGGCTTACAATGAGATAATTTTGAAGCAAATGGACAACTTTTCCTATGAAGGTCTAGCAAGCAAACTTAGCCAATATGTCCCATTTATGTCCTTTATCCGGTCCAGAGTTGAATTCTGAAACTTACAGTGCATTTGGTTGTCATGCCTGGGTTGGCCTGACCCAATTAAAAGATTATTCCCACCTAGCATATGTGCCCCACTCTGCCGAAAAGACCCACAGAATGGCCTACGTGTGACACCACATGTCTCCTGCCCACAGCTCCCCACCCACCACGGATCCCCACATCTGTGCGACATCCAGGATGTGCCTCGACCTACCTCCTGCAGCTCTATGAATGATCGGGCTTCTCTGAGTCCCAGACGAAGTTGTCCCCTTTCATTCTTCAAATAACGCCCGTGCAGAACCGGCCAGATCTCATCTTTCTGACCCGGGTGTGTCCTGATCAGAAACAGGAGCCAGATACTCACCCTCTTTGCTTCTCCACGTCTACAAACAATCAGCGCTGATTGACCTGACTGGCTTTTAGACTGAAATTTTGTCATGCAGACTACACACACATAGAAGAAAACTCAGCTAAGAGGAAATTCTGTGAGAGCAAGAGTAGATAGTCATGGCCAAAACTGGGGTGCCTTCTCACCCCATGTATGTGTCTTCTCATTCTCTCTCCCAACACCTATACTGGAGACACACCGGCCCTGAGGTTTGGGCCTATACTAAACCCCGTTAGAAAGACTGAGGAGGGGACTGAGAAACAATTGCTGTCCAGAGAAATTACTCAGTCACTGACATGTAGACCCAAGCAGGACCCTGATTCATCAAGCGGAAAGAGAGGTGGAGGCCAGCAAAGAAGTTAGCCAGCCCCCTTCTGAGCCCCCATGGAGACCTGAATTATGGCTCACACCTCAAGCTGAAGGACCAGAAGACCACCTGGAGAGGATTAAGGAGGGAAAAGTCTTCCGAGGAAAAGGTGAGAGAGTGCCTTGAAAACCACATCACATAGCTTCCTTACTTTTAGGTACACACTCTACAAACCTTTAAAATCCATAGAACACCAAATAGTATGTCATCAAACCCTATGGACTCTCCATCAAAATCTCTCCATAACCATGCGGCTGCTAAAACAAGCTTCTATATGGATTATATTTAATAGGATGGAAAACCCTCTAAATTACATTTTAATGGGCTGTCAAAACTTTCTCTAGGTTTTCAGCACCAGGTGCTAAATTTCCATCCAACATGAAATGATTATGTGATGAGGTGAAGCCAGTCCACCCCCAGCTATGATATCATGGTTTCTCTGACTATTCATCTCAAGAAACAAATCTTTCACAAGGGGGCAAAATTAAAGAGCTAGTTCAGCACCTAGGCTCTGTTACTGGAATTCTAAGCTAAACCATACAAACACTGTTCTGAAATCCATTTATATGGTGAGAATTTCAAAGACCATCTAGACACTATACGAGAAAATTACAGAAGCAATGCCTACCACTTAGTTCAAATTCTTCAGGGCCTAAGGTGATTCAGACTGTTAGTCCCTTTAACTAACTATGTTAGTAAAGTATTCCAATGGCACTTTTAAGAGTTCTCAGACATGAACCTTTGGAAATCAGTCACAAGATACAACCATGTGGGCTGGTGCATGAGACAGATCTCTGTTCAAAAATGGGCAAATAACCCCATTACCACGCAATTAAAAGAGGGAAAACGGAAGCAAAAACAACACAACAGAATTTTAAAACTATCACCAATCCTAATTTTAAAATAAATTTTATCTACAAAGTAGTAAATAAATTCCTTGTGAAACTGATTTTCATTTAAAGGGGAATCCATGCATTAAGCTGGGTGGTCGTAATGGTAAAGAACCCACCTGACCCAAGAGAAGTGGGTCCTCGATCCCTGAGTGGGGAAGATCCCCTGGAGAAGGGAATGGCAACCCACCCGAGTGTTCTTGCCTGGAGAATTCCATGAACAGAGGAGCCTGGCCGGCTACAGTCCATGGAGCCACAGAATCGGACACCACTGAACAACCGATACTTTCGCACATTAAGAATCAGCACAAACTTAAAATTATACAGGGGATCTCAGTTCTTCTCTGTAGCTGGGATGGGCCAAGCATCCGTGAACAAATGACACTCTGGTAGAAGCTAAACATCTCTGATCCAAATTGCAAACATCCCGGAGAGGTCAGCACCCCTCTGGCTCACGCCCTATTTCTCCACGAGCACCACTCCATTCACTAGCTGTTGCACTAAAACAGAAGATGACAAACCCTGAATCTCTGCTTATTTCTACCCATGTTATTAAGTAAATACCATTTTTGTGAATAAAATTAAACTAAACCCTAGTTTAGTACACGAAATGACTTCTTCCCTTTCTTCAAAATCTTATTAACATAACACTGCCAGAAAATTAATCAACACAATTGTTAAATGATTAATAAAAATAGTGATTATACTAATACATTCCAACTTGAGACTATTTCTCATTCAGAATCAATCTATGAGTTCTGTTTGGATTTTCCTGCCAGCCTGAGAAAAAAATGTTTATAAATGGAGAGACTGTTTGTAAATGCAAGTGTCTTCTGTGCTACTAGAGAAGTTAGCAGTCCACAAAGGGATGATTTCTACCCATTGGTAGTAGCAATTTCTTCTTCTTTTCCCCTAAATTAAATTCAATATACATATAAATGGCACTGAACCTGAAAGAAAAAGTAAGAAAATAAAACAGTCTTTTCAATAACAACCCTTACATGAGAAAAGGTTAGATAGATAAATACAATTTACATCTACACAATGAACTGCCAGAGTTTTTCAACTGATTAAATGCTACTCTAGTTCATTATAAGGCCATGCTGCAGACAAAGGCCAATTTTTTTCCTTAGAATCTCAGTTTCTGTGACATGAAACCAGCAGGAGGTTTGACTATTATCCCATAGTATTTTTTTCATTTATTTATTTTTAATTAGAGGATAATTACTATATTGTGATGGTTTCTGCCATACACCAACATGAATCGGTCATAGGTACACATGTGTCCTCTCCCTCTTGAACCTCCCTCCCAACTCTCACCGCATCCCACAGCTCTAGGTTTTCACCAAGTAGCGGGGTCCGAGCTCCTGCATCATGCAGTGCAGTCCCCTGGCTATCTGTTTTACAGATGGCAATATACATGTTCCAGCATTACTCTCTCAGCACATCCCACCCTCTCTTTCCCCTGTTGTGTCCACAAGTCTCTTCTTTACGTCTGTGTCTCCACTGCTGCCCTGAAAATAGGCCCATTAGTACCATCTTTCTAGATTCCATATATTAATGTATCGATATTGGTTTCTCTCTTTCTGCTTTACTTCACTCTGTGTAATGGGCTCTAGGTCATCCACCTCATTAGAACTGGCTAAAATGTGTTCCATCTTATGGCTGAGTAATATTCCACTGTGTATATGTACCACCACTTCTTCATCTGTTCATCTGTCTGTGGACAGCTAGGTTGCTTCCATATTCTAGATATTGTAAAGAGTGCTACAGTGAACATTGGGACGCATGCGTCTTTTCCAATTATGGTTTCCTTAGGGTACTGGCCCACAGCGGGATAGTCGGCTCATATGGCAGTTTTAAAGGAATTTTCATACTGTTCTCCACAGCGGCTGCATCAATTTACATTCCCAGCAACAGTGCAAGAGGGTTCCCTTTTCTTTGCACTCTCTCCAGAATTTACTGTTTGCAGATTTTTTGATGATGGCCGTTCTGACTGGTGTGAGGTGGCACTTTGTGGTAGTTTTGATCTACATTTCTCTAGCAATAAGTGCCGTTGGGCAGCTTTTCATGTGTTTATTTCCATCTATATGTCTTATTCAGAGAAATGTCTGTTTAGGTCTTCTGCCCACTTTTTAATTCTTTTAATTATTCCTTTAATTTTTATCCCATAGTATTTTAAAGCTCATGGAAAAATATTTTCATCTTTTTAGTCTCTACCTCTTAAGCTAATGATCATTAACGAGAAATAAGGTAATGGCACTCTCTTATGGGCAGATGGTTATATATACAGTTGATCCCTGAACAAATATGGGTTTAAACTGCCTGGGTCCACTTATACATGATTTTTTAGGAAGGCCAGAGGGTCAACTGTGCATATTTGTGTGTGTATGTAGTTGTGTGCACACACGTGCACATCTTCACCCCTAAAGCAGAGATTATAGGAGTTAATACGCTGACATTTCATTAGGACATGTCAGTGGAATTCTAGAAGGTTCTGCAGAGTTAGGCTGTACCCTGAATTATTCAAGGCTTCTATGGGCCCTTTAGAAAGAGGTGGGAGATGTCACTTAATGTCAAACACGCACACACCTAATATAAGGCATACAAAGATGCTCCAGTTATGACACCTGACACTTCAATCATTCTGATTCCCACGCTCCCCTGTAATAACTGTAGGAAATCACAAGCTCACTTGGAGCAGAGGAACAATAATAACAGCTTAACTGGCTGTTCTGTGTCCCAAGGCTGAGAACAGTAGATATAACTGTCTCCACTGGAGAGAGTGATGGACTGGCCATCCAGCAAAGCTAGTTCCACACCCTAACCCCACTGCCCGCCTTCAGAGTGTGAAGAAGAGGGTGGTTAAGGCAAGGGTGACTGGCTGGCCCAGAACTGGGGCGTTCTCTGTCTATTCTGCTTTTATCTTACTGAAAAAAAGCAGATTGTCGTGGGGAGGGGGAGGGGTGTGCACGCAGCACTCCAATCCAAGTGGGCGAGGCTGCACGCATACGGGACCCTCGAGTGGCTGGAGCCCCGGGACTTCCTGGCCACCAGTTTATCCACCACAGCGTGCTCTCCTTTGCCATCCTCTCCTCTTCCTTCAGCTCTATGAACCTGTTTTCCTTTGGAACAGTATTTAAAGAAAGAAGAAAAAAAAATTACCGCTGTCCCGACAGTAAAGCATCTGCCTACAATGGGGAAGACCCGGTTTCAACCCCTGGGTGGGGATGATCCCCTGGAGAAGGAAATGGCACCCCACTCCAGTACTCTTGTCTGGAAAATCCCATAGACGGAGGAGCCTGGTGGGCTACAGTCCATGGGGTCACAAAGAGTTGGACATGACTGAGTGACTTCACTTTCACTTTTTTTCTCACGAATGTAACTTATATATCAGGGTGGGCAGCTAATTTGATGAAGACAGCTGAAAAAGACAAAAGAGATCAGACCAAACCCTGACCCTGGGAAGCCAGGCCCCAAAAGCACATGAGTGGAGGATCCAGGACCCCACGAATGTCTGTGCAGCACCTGCTGAAGACAAGCCCTGAAAAGTTAGCAGCCTAGAGCCAAATGTGGTCAGGGATAACATGCCATCCTGCCGTGTTTATCTTCAAGTTACCAGAAAATTCCAGCCAGCCCAGCGAAAGAAGAAAACACTGAAAATCTGTCACGAGCTCGTTGTTAAATAATAAAAACGTATGTTGGACCAAAATGCAAACTAAGTAAAATGGGAACCAAATGCCCTTTGTGGATTAGACAAATACATGATGAAGGCTCTCCATGCTGTTCGAGGTGAGAGTGATCCGGCAGTGAATAAAAACACACCACATCCCCACTCTTAGCTTCAGTTAGGAGCAACAGACGTAAGCAATCAAGGACAAGGACCTACTGTACAGCACAGGGAAATCTACTCTATAACTTATTACAACCTGTAATGGAAAATAATCTGAAAATGATGGCTAGATAGCATCACCAACTCAATGGATATGACTGTGAGCAAACTCGGGGGGTGGTGAAGGACAGGGAAACCTGGTATGCTGCAGTCCATAGGGTCGAAAAGTCAGACACGACTTAGTGACTGACGACATATACATGTGTGTGTGTGTGTGTGTGTGTGTGTGTGTGTGTGTGTGTGTGTGTGTGTGTGTGTACACAATCACTTTGCTACACACCTGAAGCTAACACATCAACTATTCTTCAATTATAAAAAGCAATTGCAAAATAATTTCACAGAGTGATGCCTGCTACAAAGACAACACACCTTGACAAAGTGATAAAGAGCAACCTGGATGGAAGGAAGGGTCTGTTTTAGAGAAGAGGGCTTCCAAAAGGTCAGGAGCGGCCTCTCTGCGACCAAGACATCAGTTCAAAGCTCTGGGCCAAACACACCATGGACAGTGAGGACACAGTGGCGAGGAGCCGCCTCACGGCGGGCCTGCCTGCCTGTGGGGTCCATTAGGCTCCCACTCTTCACCGAAGCGCACTCGACCAAGCCCTTGTCTGTGGAGGCCCCACGGCGCAGTGGGGAGACCCAGAGACACAGTAAGTGTGCCCAAAATTCCACCAAAACCCCGATGGGAAAAGTCCATGAAAATTTCTAAAAAGTGACCTTCGACCATAACCTTGATGGAAGGACTGGATTTTGCCACCAGACCTGCTAGAAACAACGTTCTGGGCCCAGGAAATACAATGAAGGAAAGAACAGTGGCCTGGGAATTCATGACGTGTCTATGAATGACAGCTGCCTCCTGCAAAGATTACTCTTATGGCACGGAAGCACTTAACTGTTTTATGTCTTCCTCCACTTGCTAGAATGCACATTCTTCAACAGCAAACGTACTCATTTGGAATCGTTATCCTCTGGCACTCTGTACTGGATGAAAAGTAAAAAGATAGGTTCATGGCAGTTTGTGAAGGTTGAAAGGTGAAGGCTAGAGAGAGCTGAACTTCTTTCTGCAGGTACGGGGGCCATTAAAGTTTTTGCAGTTCACAAGAAAACCACAAGGATGACAGCTGTGAGCTTAACCTACCAGTGAACTCAGAAACCTGCCCTTATAAAGCCTATACTGGTCATGATGACAGGGTGCTGCTGATGTTGTTTAAATGAAGATATGGCTTTTGTGTCCTTCACTGAAGAGACATATATTAATTACAGTGCTTTTAAGGCATGAAACATGGTTTTAAAAGCTTGATAATCTCTTCTACTGAAAGTTTCCTGCTGTGATTGTCAAACCTAAGTCTTCACCACTTCCCTGGGAGCCACCCCTTTGCCATCACCTGGCTCACACGAATCAGTCAACCCACGTGTATTTATCATCTTCCTTCTCTATGCACAGCAAGGAACATCATGTGAGAGGGCATCCTTCACACGTCAGAACTGTAAAGTAGCCTTAGTGGCGCTGGAATAGAGGAAGAAAGTTTATGGCATGTTCCCTCCTACTGTACTTGATTATCAGTCCAACTCTTTCATCTCACCTTACAGATCTAGTCCAACCCAGGTAACTTGGTTGGTTCCTGGAAGAGCTCAAATGTCCACTTGGGTTTCCCGGCTTCACATCATCAAGGGATCATGCCTTGTCCTTCTTAGGTATGTCGAAGGTTGCCTAACACAAGGGCTCAGAATTTAAAAGCTCAGCGTATTTCCTCAGATTAATTAATACACCCTATAGGAGCTTAGTTTCTCAGTCGTGTCTGACTCTTTGTGACCTCATGGACTGTAACCTCCTAGGCTCCTCTGTTCATGGCATTTCCCCAGACAAGAATACTGGAGTGGGTTGCCATTCCCTTCTGCAGGGGATCTTCCCAACCCAAGGATTGAACATGTGTCTCCTGCTTTACAGTGGATTCTTCACTGTCTGAGTCAGCAGGGGAAATCCTATGCCCCCCTAATACATCCTATGCCCCACCATTATAACAACTCTCATGTCTATGCCCAGCATACCTCTTCAATCTCTGTTCCCTTTTCAGATGTCAGGGCATCAGGCTCATGAAAGTCCTAAAGCCATAGAGAGCTGGCCCCCTATGGCATAACTCTGTTCACTAGCAGGAACTCTGGCATGGCAACACACACAACATTTGGCCAACCAGAAATAACCCAAATGTAACCACACATCTTTGAGCATACAAGGCACTAAGATTAGATAAGTGTCTGAAATTCAATACAAATGAGGCAGACGCGGGCAAAGCCCAGCTGATAAAATAGATCCGTTCCCAAGAGACCCATCCATATCATGCAAAGGCACCAGGGAGTTCCACTGATCAGGTTCAGGTTCAAACCGGACATCCTAAGTTTCCCAATCTCACTCATTCCCTGACAAGTTCAATAATCTGCTGGGATGAAAATCTTTAGCTATTTAGTCTGCACGGAGTTAAGAAACTTAGTGATTATCTTTAATAGTACAATGGATTATCACAGCAAAATAATGCAAGGGCAGTTGTCCAGATCAAAGATGTTGAACAAAATCAGGTCATCAGAGAAAACGTGAAACTTCAATAAGTATGATGCATGTCTCTTCCACTTATGCTAGCTGTTTTAATTCAAATTACTTGTTAATGATCTATGATCACCTCATTCTACAAAACACTAGTTTGGAAGTTAGAAGTTATGATGCATAAAGGAGACATCACCGTACACAGAGAAACCAGAAACCCAACAAGAGAGGGGGAAACAACTGCTCTCGAAAGGAATGGGACCCATGGGAAAACACATCTTCAAAGTAAACTAACACATGAAGAACTTTTTCTTCCACAGTTCTGCACATTTCCATTTACTATGCACAGAATCATTTCCTTAAGCAGAATGCATTTATCTCTCCAAGACAGAAAACCGTAATTTAATTAAAGTTAAAATGAAGAACTTAAAGATTTGCTACATTATTAGTGCCCTTTGAAAGAGTTAAATGTTCCCCGGCTCCAGATCTCCTCTCTTCCCGGGCTTCAAGATAAGTACTGGGAGATTTATGTGCCATGAATTTCCAATTACCCATCTCCACCAGCTGGGCTGTCAATCACCACTTGTCTCATCCTAGATGTCTTCACCACCCCCATTTCCTTGCTGTGCACACAGAAACAAGCTTATTCTTCCCAAAAGAACTTACCACTAGGCAGGCAAATGCTGGTTTTTTTAATGTCCAGCTTCTACTGGACAGAATTTCTGACTGAAACGACTGCCATCCCAATCATTCCAACATATTCAAATAAAGCCAGAGCTGCCACATATTGCAAACAATTTAAAATTTCAAAAGAGAATTTACATCATGTGTCTTCCCAGTGTCCAGTGAAGCAGAATTGATGAGCTCTCAAGAGCAATCCCTCCCCACCTTTGACATCTTGAAGCAGGTGGGAGAATTCTAAATGATAGCTACACTCAGACACCAGAAGAATAAAGAAATCAGTAAGTTTGCAAATGCATGCTTACATAATAGTTGCAGATTTGGAGGAAAAACATTAACTGTGGAAGCCCTTCCTTGCTTTTGGCCATGGGGTTTGTCTGGAAGATGGACATCAAAATTAAGGTACTGAAAAATTCTTAAAAGGACTCTAGAAGGTCTGGACGAAAGTAAATGACAGCTGTCATTCAGACATCTGGACTACAATGGTAAGTCTTGATAGTACAGATTAACTTCTTGTAATTGTGCCCAGAACATGTGTCCATTCACTTGATAGACACTGAGTACTTATTTTGTAAAAAGGTTTAGATATTAAGGGAGATACGAAAATAGCTAACATAAGTCCCTCCCCTTAAGAAGCTTGTAGAAATCTGTACATAAATAATTTTAATAACAGAAAACTAGTCCTTAAAAAAGTGACTGAAATATGAGAATTCAGAAGACGCAAGACCTTGTATCTGGCTGGAGCAGGATAAGAATTTGAGGACAGCGTCATGAAAGAGAGGGACTGTACCAATGATCACTAAATCCACTCAACTACAATATTCCAGTGCTGTGGCCCATCTACTTCTGGGGCTGCTCCTCTTTCTCCTTTCAGACTTTGCTTGTTTCTAGAGGACAAGGCAAAAGCAAGAAAACTAAAATTCAAGCTCGTACGTTGTTGCTTATTTGAAGCATGGATAATGTTGACACCTACAGATGTTTTTATTACTAAAATGAAATCTAAGGATCACTTCATACTTACTGCTCTGGTCACTGAGTGGTCTTAATAACACAGGAGGCAGATTCAAATACAGAAAAGGGGTTAGTCTGTTTTTTCAGGTTCGAAGCCTGGAGAGTGCTAAGGCATAGGATCTGTTATGATTTCAGGCAGCAAGTACAATGGAATCATCCTTCACGCTCCATCCTGGTAAATAGGGAGGTCAGTCGTGAGGTGGAAAAGGCTAACCCTAGCACAGCTCCATTTCATTCTGGACTTCAAAACCCTTATGAAATATATCATCCATTTACTCCACTGATTGTCAAAAACCTATGAAACAGACACGCCATGGCAAGTTGGACCTGATGTGCAGTTGGTCACTAGCAGCTTCCTGGACTTGCTTTCCACTCTCAGATCATCAGTTAGAGGGTGGTAGCGTGTCACTGGCTTCCCAGGTGGTCCAGTGGTAAAGAATCTGCCTGCCAGAGCAGAAGACAGGGGTTCTATCCCTTGGATGGGAAGATATCCTGGAGGAGGAAAGGGCAACTCACACCTCTGAGTTTCTTATGCAAGTATTCTTGCCTAGAAAATCCCATGGACAGATAAGGCTGGTGGGCTACAGTCCAGGGGGTTGCAAAGACTGAAGCAACTGAGCACGCACGCTTGCATGCACACACCCAGCATCGCTACTGCTGGGCTGGCACTCAGAGCCCAGGATCTCTGGTTGACCCTCCTATTAGACACACAACAACCCTGAAATTCAATGTCTAGTGAGCTTCTCTCTACAGCCGATAGAATGAAGGGCTTACTGTTTGTGCACAGTCTGTTGTAACCATTAAAATCCCATGATGCATTTATTCTACCGTTTTTCCAGAGGGGGAGCAAAGCCACAAAAACAGAAAGTAGCTGCTCCGGATCCATACTTGGTAAGTGTAAAATCCAGGATATGAATGGTGAGTGTAAAATTCAAGATGTGAATCCTGTTCTTTCCAACTTCAAAGCCTGTGACCTTGATCATGTGCTCTGAGCCACAACTCTGTAATGCTTCCCAGAGACTGTGTGGGAATCAGAGGTGAACTTCTGAGCTTTTAACCCAGGGAAACTGTTGAGAATGCGGGTCTGAATCTGTCTGTCTTATTTCAATAAGCATAACACCCTCCAAGCCCAAGGGAGACAAACATTATATGATATCACTTACACATAGAATCAAAAAATTATAACAGACTAACGAATATAATGGGCTTTCCAGGTGGCCCTCATGATAAAGAAGTTGCCTGACAATGCAGGAGACATCAGAGATGCAGGTTCCATCTCTGGGTTGGGAAGATCCCCTGGAGAAGGAAATGGCAGCCCACTCCAGTATTCTTCCCTGGGAAATCCCATGAACAGAGGGGCCTGGCGGGCTACAGTCCATGGGGTTGCCAAAGAGTCAAACAGGACATAGTAACTAAACAACAAAATGAATATAACAAAAAAGAAAATAGGCTAACCGATACGGAGAACAACTAGTGGTCACCAGCAGGGAGAGGGAAGAGTGAAAGGGAAAGACAGGAATTGGGGACTATGAGGTACAAACTACTAGCATAAAATAAGTAAGCTCTAAGGATATATTTTACATCACAGGGAATATAGCCATATTTTATAATAACCATAAACAGAGCATAACCTTTAAAAATTGAGAATCTCTATGTTGTACATCTGAGATTTATGTAACATTGTAAATCAACCATACCTCATTAAAAAAAAAAAAAGAATGTGGGTCTAGACATGGACAAATGATTTCAACTAGATTTAGACACTGTGTGTTTGGCCGTGACCACTGAACTGGGAAGAATCCCTCAGTGACTTCCTTCATTCTACTCCTCCCATCCATTCCTTCCAGTTTACCAGGAGCAGCTGCACGTGATCAGTCGTCCAACCAACCAAACCCTGGTGAAAACCCAGTCAGATGCCGGCCCTCCGCCTTGCTGTATGCGGGAACCTCAGGCCTGGGTACCACCCCGGAGACCCTGCTGGTCTGGAGCAGGACCTGGGTGTTCAAAACATCCAAGGGGATTTCATTGTGCATCTGAGAATCAGAATTACTGAATAAAAAAAAAGTGAAGAGTCTGAAGCCCCCTTCTTCCACAGTCAGCAGAGCAGCTAGCTTTATCTCATGCTGTTGTAGAAGCACATGAATACCCTGGTTGATGAGGGAGTACTCTCGCAAGAAGAAAGCAATTTCCTGACTGTAACCTAAAATTTAAGAAGTAGAAGAAAAGCAACAAAGGGAAAATTTTTCAGAAGAGTAACATATGTTTTTAGATTAAACAGAATAAATGATCATCAGGGAAACTATTTTTTCCAACTGAGAAGATGCATTTTTGACCCTGCATCCATAATTCTGTGAAAAATTGTATTCAGACATCACCCAGCCTGGGATGGCAAATATGCAGTTTGCAAGTCACTTCTCTGCATACATGTGTGTGTGTGCATACGTTCTAAATTGCTTCAGTTGTGTCCGACTCTGTCCGTGGAATTTTCCAGTCAAGAATACTGAAGTGAGTTGCCATTTCCTTCTCCAGGGGATCTTCCCAACCCAGGATCAAACCCGGGTCTCCCGCACTGCAGGCAGACGCTTTACCATCTGAGCCACTAGAGAAGCCCCTCTTTGCGACACTATGGACCGCAGCCCGTCAGACTCCTCTGTCCATTGGATTCTCCAGGCAAGAATGCTGGAGTGGGCTGCCATGCCCTCCTCCAGGGGATCTTCCTGACCCAGGGATCAAACAAGCCTTCTCTTCACACATAGCCCCACTGATCCAGCAGAACCTCCTGGTCAAGTCTGGACACAGCCTTCAGAAACATTTAACATATCAGTAGCTGCTCCTAGCAGACCCTATGAACCAGGCTTGTATATGAACTGCAGACTCTCCATCCTTGTACTAGCCCACACACACCTCCAGGTGAAGAATTATCTCAATCTGCCTTATACCTACTGGTTCCACCAAGAAGAGCTTACGACAAGCTGCAAATGTTCAGTAAATGTGAGATGAATGAATAAACAAGGCAGCAACATGGGAAATGCCTTTTATAGAAAATCTTCAGCACTCTGATGTCTTTTTCTTAGTAAACTGAGATTTCAAGTTTCCTCCTGACCAGGTGATCAGAAAGACCTTGAGCAAAGAAGCCATGCCTATGGCCACTGAATAAAGCAAGCAAACTACACTAGGAAAGATCAATAAGGACTGAGAGAGATTACGTAGCTCCACGAAATCGCCCAACAATCTCTTTAAACAGACAAAGCTTAGAAGCGGGAATAGAGAGGAGCACACGCCTGGAATTAACATCATGACATCTGCTTGACTCTGGGCTCTGCATTTTCTTTTATTTATTCATATCCCATCTTTCCACAAAAAAATGCAGGAGAGAGAGTAAAGGATTCTCATGGCTCACAAAATCTTATTAATCCAGCAAGACGATGTTACATACAGTAAAATAAGAAAGCAAAGGCAAAAAATAAGTTCTGTATTTTGTGCTTGAGGTAGACAGCACTATAGAGTCAACATTTAATTGCTATCTCCTCTTCTCCCTGACACCTACTTGTCTCTCAAGCTGTGACTCACACGTCACTTCCCAATGGATGTCCTCTCTAACGGGCAGTCCTATGCGATAACATACAGTCCTATGCGAGCTTACAATTACACTATAGCATCACATGGCAATTTCATATGGATATGTCTCCGTCTCCATCCCTTAGATCCCTTACAACAGCAGTGGATACCTAATAATATTTGCTGGGTAATGTTATGGACTGAATACTGTATCCCTTCAAATTTGTATAGCAAAGACCCATCCCACAATGCGGCTGTGTTTGGAGATAGGGCCTCTAAAAAATAATTCAGGTTAAATGAGGTCTTAAAGATTGGGCCCCAAACTGATAAGACTCAGTGCTCTTACAGGAAGGGATACTAGAGCCCAGAGAACACTCAGTGCCTGTCTCTCTCTCTCTCCCTTCCCCTCCCCTCATGTGTGCACTCACCAAAGAATGAGAAAAAGTGAGGGCAGGAACACGGCCTTCACTAGAAACTGAATTGGCTAAAATCTAGATCTTGGACTTCTACCCTCCAGAACTTTCAGAAAATGAATTTCTGTTGAGTAAGCCACCCTGTCTATGGTATTCTGCTACAGCAGCCTGAGATTAGACAGCAAAGAAGTGATGTACTTAGTGACATGATGAAAAAACAACACTCCATTTGAAATCTGGATCTTTATCCAACGATGTTGTAGTTCACTTGCTAAGTCGTGACTGACTCTTTGTGCCTCCATAGACTGTTGCTGCCAGGCTCCTGTGCCCATGGGGTTTTCCAGGCAAGAATACAAGAGCGCTTTGCCATTTCCCTCCTCCAGGGGCTCTTCCTGACCCAGGGGTCAAACCTGCACCTCTTGTAGTGGCAAGTGGATTCTTCACCTCTGAGCCTCCAGGGAAGTCCATCCAACTGTATACTTGGAGGTGAATGACTTCAGCCCAATATTTTGTTTCCTCATCTCCAATATGGACAAGTCTAGACCAGTTTATCAACTATTAGTCACACTACAGGAGCGGCGAATCATCTTAAAGAGCTTCATGAACACAAGGCTGAGCAGCATTGTTATTACACGCAGAGCCAGAGCAACCCGACATCAGGCTCCAGTGGCCTGAGCCCTGGAGGGCTCCGGAGCCTCTCCTGGAGGCCCCTCTCTACACACCAGTTGTTTGCTAATTTCTTAATTAAGAAAGCTGATGGCTAATAAGTTAACTAAAGCAGTTTGTTCTGTATATTCAAAGTGGAGAAGGAAAAACCACCTGCAGAACATCTGAGGCTCCACTTCAAAACAGTAACCAGGTAGGTCAGCGTTGGGTGGTTACAGGCGTGATTATAGTTTTTTTTTTATAGTCGTGGACTTTCTTTAAATCTTCAACAAACAATTGAATCATTCTTGAATGAAGAGAAAGAGAAACCCACGTAGGGTGCAGGCTGTTGATTCTTCTAAAGAAAAGACCCATATGCCTGTGGCAACAACCTCACACAGCCGCTTCCCCCAGCAGAAGAGGGGGAAAGAACAGCCCTGGAGCTGGCGGAAGACCACAGGCCCCCAGGAACCTCCCTGTCACGCCCCCCAGGAAGCTTCCTCTCCCTGTAGCCTTCGCTCAGTGAACATGGGAGGTCCTGGGACAGAACTTGCCACACTCCCAGACTCCCTTCTCCATCAGCTCAGGTCACTGAGGGCTGCTTCCCTTCCCAAATGTCCAGGATGTCCAAGTCCAACCCCCTGCCCTTCCTAAAACACTGCTGCCTTCAGAGTCCAGAAGGAAATGCCAGCTCATGCCCAAAGCACACGTGTAGCCCTCTGCCAGGCACACAGAAGGTGCTCAATCAATGTGGTTTTCCCTTCTCACTGGGCCCCACACAGAAATCTCCCTTTTAGATAAAAGTGTCATTTTTGGTGAAGAGACATCTGCTATAGAGGACTTCCCTGGCGGTCCAGTGGTTAAGACTGGAGGCTTCCACGGCAGGGAACACAGGTTCCATCCCTTGTCTGGGAACTAAGATCCCGCATGCCACTCAGCTTGCCCCCACTCCTCCAAGAGAAAATTTGCTATACACAGCACAGTCTAAAACTTTCTGTACATAGTCACAGAGCTATGCAGAAGCATAAACTGGATCTGCTTAATAAACATGGAGGCATTCCATTCTGTGGTTGAAAACTATGCATGCTAATTTTCTGAAAGACAGAAGGCGATTGTCACACAAATTAAGTTTCCTCACAGACTAAAGCAGCTGTCTTACCTCACTTCCCATCCCCATGGTCCTGTTCAACAGCTCCAGCTTTGAAACTACTGCTAGAAGTACGTTTAAATTTGAGAGAAAATACAGTTTTGGACATCTGGATTCATTAAAAAATAACCTAGCCCCTTCTCTCCCTAAGGATAATAATGATAAACCCACTATGAATGTAGTCACACTCTTATGCTACACCCTGAGTATATTTTTAAAAATTATTCTTGTTTATCATTAATCTAAGAATATGTTTAACCAACAGGTTGTGCCTTGATTGCAGACCATCGATATCCATTAATTAATAACACTTATTTGGGTTTCACATCTGTGGCTAAATTTTACCTTGTAATAGAAAAGAAGGATTAAAAGACTAACCAAACTTCCTGATGCCAGCACACACATATGCAATTTCTACATAAATCAGTATTTTTCAGGAAATAAGTTGCAAACATGAAAGCAAATCATGATACCGCTAACCGTCCTTGTGTGTATGTGTGTGTGCACACACACACACACGTGTGTGCCCAGTCAGTCAGTCTTGTCTGACTTTTTGTGACCCCCCCATGGACTGTAGCCCGCCAGGCTCCTCTGTCCATGGGATTCTCCAGGCAATAATACTGGAGTGGGCTGCCATTTCTTTCTCCATGGGATCTTCCTGACCCAGGGATCGAACCCTGGTCTCCTGTAGCCCCAGCTCCTGCACTGGCAGGCAGATTCTTCACTGTCCTTACTCTAAATTAAAAACTAATAATAATAATGGCAAATCTTCAGTTGTGTTCTCAATACAGGCCAAATCCTAAAGCATCCGCCAGAAGGACAACGGAGGGACTATATCACGGGAGAGGGAGCAGAGCAAGCCAAGGGCCAGCGTGAGAAGAGAGAAGTGGGCGGGAGCACTTGTGTGCTTTCCCTGACGGCTGGAGCACACGCAGTAAGGAAGTGATCGGGAAACACTGACGAAACGGCCCACCCTGGCCAGGCACCATAGTAACCATTTGCATGAGTTATTTTAGGACAGGAGGTACTAGTGAGGAACACAGAACTAACAAGGCACCACCAACCGGAAGAATTCGAGAAAGGTCAAAAGGAGACACTATGTGTTCTACCAGCCTCCCAGAATCCTCCTGCTTGGAATCCATCTTGGCTGAGCAACGCATGGCCACCAGGAAGGACCCTAAGTTAGAATGATCAGCCAGAGACAACCTCGAAACTAATCCCATCACCAAGAACTCCCAAGACTGCCAGCCACGTGGCAGAGCAGTTCCACGAGGTGCCCTCGCCCTGCTTCTCCACCCCCAGCCACCCCTTCCCAATGAGACCTCTTGCTTTGTCAGCCCGTGTGTCTCCTGGGACAGTTCATTTCTGAGTGTTAGATGACAGCTCTGGCTCCCCTGCTGGCTCAGCTGGTAAAGAATCTGCCTGCAATGCAGGAGACCCCGGTTCAATTCCTGGGCCAGGATGATCCCCTGGAGAAGAGATAGGCTACCCACCCTAGGATTCTGGCCTAGAGAATCCCATGGACTGTATAGGCCAGGGGTTGCAAAGTCATACATGAATGAGGGACTTTCACTTTCACTTTCAGTCAATAGCTCACTCTCAGGCCCTGGAAAGGGTCCCCCTTTCAGAAGAAGTGACACAGGATCTTTAAAATCCATCTCAGCTCTGAAATCCTCTGATTTGGGTGATCAGAGCAGATCTGGGCTTTTTCTGTGGCTCAGACCTAGGAAAACAGAAATAATTTTGGGCCCCCAGAGTAGGACATGCATTTAGACCAAACTGCTTTGTCTAGACACAGGTAAGAGGCAGGTGCTATATCTTGAGTCCAACAAAGTTAGAGATTGTGCTTCTCTTCCCAGCTGAGCCTCTGAAGCGCTCCCTCCCCAGCGTGAAGCACAGAGCTGGGCCCCCAGGCTGAGGGTTTGGGCTGGACACCAGCCCAGACCTTGAGCACGGGATCCCTACTGTTCTCAGCCTGCCTCTCTCCTCTCCCACTGGACCTGACGTCATGAATGCATCAGGCTCCCACTAGGGGCGGAAGAACCTACCTGATGAGAAAGGCAAGACCTGCCCAGTGATCCCTGAGGAGCATGTCTTCAGAGCAGACTGCTTAAGACATCTCTTGACTTGGCTGCTTAGTCACCTTTGAACGTGACAAGCTGCTTATGCTTTTACACATTAGGGCCCTTATTTGCAAAATGAAGGAAAAAAAAAATGCCTACCTACCTCACTGTGTATGTAGGTGTATGTGAGGGATAATAAAAGCATTTACCAGAGTAAGCTACAGAGTAAAGGCTCACTGTTAGTTTTTCTTTTTTTTTTGGCTGGGATGGGCCCTCTTTGTGGTGCACATGGGCTTTCTCTAACTGCAGCATTCAGGATTAGTTGCTCTACGGCATCTGGGATCTTAGTTTCCCATCCAGGAATTGAACCTGTGTCCCCTACACCCCCTGCACTGGAAGGCAGACTCTTAACCACTGGACTGCCAGGCAAGTCTCAAGTGGTAGCTATTTTTGCTATGGTTGGTCTCTTTAAAAGACAGTTAGGGGGCATCTGGCTTCTCATATATCTCCACAAGTCCAAGCTTTTCAAGTTAATATTTATAATATCACCACTATAATCATGTGAAAATTCCCTGGTTAGTTAGACAAGTCACATTGGTGTTCTAAGGTGGCCAGTGTGCAGCTAGGAAACAATTATATAAACTAAATGCACTCCTGCTCCTGAGCTTGGAATATCTCTTATTAAAAATTAACATCTCCGAAAGCAGAACCTTTGGGCCATGAAAGGGCAGGTTTTGCTGGAAAACATCCATTCATTTATTCAAGGCACTGATGGCTTATTATGGATCAGGTACCATTAAGGAGCTAGTGATACAGGCCCAGACAGAAAGCAGATGATAATCTTTGCCCCAGAGGGGTTTACATTCTGCTAGAGAGAGACAGAAAATAAATGAAAAAAATAAAACAATTTGATGATCGGGACTGTGGCAAGATGGCAGGAGAGGCAAGCCGGCAACTCTGCAGGCAGGTAAGAGTCTTCACGGGTTGCCTGAATGAAGGGGGGTGCAGGGAGCAGTGTGGGCGTGAAGGGGAGAGGGTGCCAGGCTGATGACTCAGCACAAGGAAAGGACCCAGGGGAAGCAGGCTGCACTGCTAGGGGGCGGGAACAAGAGCACTGTGGCAGGAGTCAACCAGATGGAGAAAGGGGAAGATGAAGTCGGAGAGAAACCAGGTCCCGATCTGCAGTCTTTGACAAGTTGACTAAGAGTCAGAGAGGAAGCCATTAGCGTTCTGAGCAGAGAAAAGAGATGATCTGACAAAGGTTTAGCAATACGGCTGAGCTGAGGTGTTGAAAAGACCACAGCAAAGAAGGGGAAAAGTGAGGAGCAATAGTTAAGAGGTTTCTGCAACAATCCAAAAGGGAGATAATGGTGACCTGAACCAAGGTGAGAGCAATAAAATGTGGTCAGATTCTGGAGCTATTTAATTTAAAAATAAATAATAAATACATTTAATATAGAAATGTATAATTTATAAAAATAATTTATAACTTCATACTATATTTATTAGGTATTAGGGCTTCCCTGGTGGCTCAGAGGTTAAAGTGTCTGCCTCCAATGCGGGAGACCTGGGTTCAAACCCCAGGTCGGGAAGATCCCCTGGAGAAGGAAATGGCAATCCACTCCAGTATTCTTGTCTGGAGAATCTCATGGACGGAGAAGCCTAGTAGGTTACAGTCCACAGGGTCACAAAGAGTCGGACACGACTGAGCGACTTCACCTTCACCTTCATATATATATATATATATATATATATATATATATATACACACACACACACACACATGTATACATGCATGTCATGGAACTGGACATGAAACAACACACTGGTTCCAAATAGGAAAAGGAGTATGTCAAGGCTGTATATTGTCACCCTGCTTATTTAACTCATATGCAGAGTACATCATGAGAAACGCTGGGCTGGAGGAAGCACAAGCTGGAATCAAGATTGCCAGGAGAAATAAAAATAACCTCAGATATGCAGATGATACCACCCGTATGGCAGAAAGTGAAAAAGAACTAAAGAGCCTCTTGATGAAAGTGAAAGAGGAGAGTGAAAAAGTCGGCTTAAAGCTCAACATTCAGAAAACGAAGATCATGGCATCCAGTCCCATCACCTTATGGTAAATAGATAGGGAAACAGTGGAAACAGTGACTGACTTTATTTTTGGGGGCTCCAAAATCACTGCAGATGGTGGTTGTAGCCATGAAATTAAAAGATGCTTACTCCTTGGAAGGAAGGTTATGACCACAACCTAGACAGCATATCAAAAAGCAGAGATATTACTTTGCTAACAAAGGTCTGTCTAGTCAAGGCTATGGTTTTTCCAGTGGTCATGTATGGATGTGAGAACTGAACCATAAAGAAAGCTGAGTGCCAAAGAACTGATGCTTTTGAACTGTGGTGTTGGAGAAGACTCTTGAGAGTCCCTTGGACTGCAAGGAGATCCAACCAGTCCATCCTAAAGGAGATCAGTCCTGAGTGTTCATTGGAAGAACCGATATCAGAGCTGAAACTCCAATACTTTGGCCACCTGATGCAAAGAGTTGACTCATTTGAAAAGACCTTGATGCTAGGAAAGATTGAGGGCAAGAGGAGAAGGGGACGATAGAGGATGAGATGGTTGGATGTCATCACCAACTCAATGGACATGAGTTTGAGCAAGCTTCAGGAGGAGTTGGTGATGGACAGGGAGGCCTGGCGTGCTGCAATCCATGGAGCTGCAAAGAGTCAGACATGACTGAGCAAATGAACTGAACTGATATATGCATTTACATATATGTACTATATATGTGCATATATGTATATATACATAATCTATATAATTGAGACTCCAAGCTGGAAGGATGTTGGAGCTGCAATTATTGAGGAATATGGCAGAAGAAGCAGGTATATGGGATAAAGACCTGGAGATCCATACTGGCCATGTGAAGTTTCACATGCCCTCTGAAGATCCCACCTGGATGTTTAGTGAACCACTGAGTATATATGAGTCTAGAGCATGAGGAAGTGCTAGGCCAGAGCTCTTCAGTTAGGATCTATATAGATGGCAGTAAAAGCCACAAGACTAGACATCACTAAGGAACGCGTCTTCTTTCAAAAGAGAAGTGAACTGACCCCAGGGTATCCTGCTGTTTCTCCACAAGGGAACCTAGAGGACATCAGCAAGGGAGGCTGAGAAGGGAGGGGGCTGTGTGGTGGGAGGAAAGCCAGTGTCTCTTTCCTAGAAGAATGAGTCTCAAGAAGCAAGAAATGAGGGATTGTGTCCAATATTGTTGACGAGTCAGAGAAGAAGAGGGCTGAGTGATCTAGTGAGCAGGGGGTCACTGATAACACTGACCAGAGTATTTTCGGGGATATGGTAAGGATGAAATGGAAAGGAAGCGAGAGAAACAAGAGTAAGCAACTGCTGGGACCTCCCTGGCAGTCCAGTGGCTGGGAACCTGCATTTCGACTGCAGGAAGCTTGGCTTTTGGGTTCAGTCCCTGGTCAGGGAACTAAGATTCCACATGCCTTGCAGTATGGCCAAGATAAATCAGTAAAATGAAACAATTTTTTAATGACCCTCTGCTTAAAAAAAAAAAAAAGAATAAGCAAATCTTTAAGGAGGTTCAGTGAAAGGGAGCCGAAAATACGGCAGTGTCTTGAGGAAGATATGAAGTCAAAAGAAGGTTGATTTTTTTTTTTTTAAGATGAAAGGAATTCCATCATCTATGCACACCATTAGAAAGTACAAGAAAGCAGGAAAGAGATAGTGCAATAGGAATTTTCATTCAGAATCAGGAGACACAGAACTTAGTCCCCTTACCTGAGCCTGGAACCAAAACACAGGTGAGAGGCAAGGAAAACTGTTCCCAGCCTGACGAGCACCAGAGTCAGACCTGGGGGACTAACCCTTCCAACGCTGGAAGTTTCCAAATCGCCAGCCAATGTGTGTGACTGAAATCACAGGAGAGGTCAGAAAAGAGTGCCTGCTCTTGGGTGGACCCCACGGGGTTATCTATGACTGTTTTTACAGCTCTGCCCCTCTTCGCCTCGAGGCCTGACCTCTCGCCCTGACTCTGGAGCCCAGGAAGCCGGGCCTGGTGCTCACAGCAGATTTATCTTCAGGTTCCAGCAGTTCGGACAGGGAGTTGTTAGTATATTCACAAGGAATGGACAGGGAGGGAGTGATGTGGGAAACCTTTCTTTTCCCAGATCAGGTTTAACTACCCTTCACCAAAGAGCTAACCAAGTCTGGTCCCAGCAAACCAGGAGGATTTTTTTTAAATGAAAATATCTGATTTATGAGGCTCTTTCCCTAGCAACATTTCTTGAAAACTCATAGCACAAAACGGAATCTAAGAGGCTGTAGGTTTTGTTTTAGTGGCAGCAAGGTCCTTATCTTCCTGCAATCCCAATCTGATGGGTGGAGGAGGCATACATGCCAGATTTACAATATGGGTAGACATCAGATAATAAGAATGAATGGAAACATGCACATTAAAACACAGAAAGCATAAACTCATTCACTTACTGATGCACTGCCCTGTTCCAGGCAAGATCTGAAATGAGGAAATGCGTAAATAAGCCAGGCTGCAGAACTAAAGAACAGTGCAGGCGAGAGGCAGGCTCAGGTCATGATCAGCTCTAGGCTCTCCCTCTGTTCCTCTGAGTCATAGTCTCCTCATTGCTAAAGCTGCAGGTAGAACCTGACCAACAGGGTCTTCTCGATCTCAATGCTTTTTTAGAATATTTAGTTATTTACTTATTTGACTGCAGCAGGCCTTAGTTGCAGCACATGAGATCTAGTTCCCTGAGCATGGATCGAACCCAGCCCCCCAGCATTGGGGGCACAGTCTTAACCCCTGGGCCACCAGAGAAGTCCCTACCTCAATGCTTTCTTAACTTCACAATTCATCTTATCCGAAAAAGTATTTCTCAGCCCGGGAGTGACTCCTGTTTGACAAATGCACACCTCCACACACTTAGATCAGAGACAATGCAACTTTCCTGCAAATGGTTTCATACTCAGGCCAGTTTAACAAATGCCATAGCCCTCAGTTCCATGGCTAGTCCAACGTGTCCAGTTGACAGCAGACACATTCTGGAAGAGCTGCCTCCTGCTGCATGTGGCACTCTGGAGCGGACTGGCTCTTTCCAAGCCAGCACCACAATGCTGAAGATGGCTGCAAGGGCTCAGGGCAGTGGTCACTAAGCTCAGCGGCTTGAAATCCAACTCCACAAAGCAACTCGTGGAAAGCAAGCTGGCTTCTTCAAGAAGTATTATGGCTGCTAGCCGCAAACCAAAAGATAAAAAATGATGTGGATCACTTAGAGGGGACGACAAGTATTTGGAAGGGTGAGGGGAGATCTTAACCACGGAAGAAAAAATGTGAAATAGAAGATGTGGAAGAGGACTTCTCTGATGGTGTGGTGGTCAAGAATCCACCTGCCCATGCAAGGGACACGGGTTCGATCCCTGGTCCAGGAAGATTCCACATGCCACGGAGCAACTAAGCTCATGAGCCACCACTACTGAGCCCACGCTCTGAAGCCTGTGCTCTGCAACAAGAGAAGCCCCTCAGTGAGACGCCGACACACTGCAATTGGAGCGTAGTTCTCGCCTGCCGCACCTAGAGAAAGCCTGCATGCAGCAAGGAAGGCCCAGTGCAGCCAGGAATGAACGAATAAATAAAGACACAATTTTTACAAATTAGACTTGGAAGATTTGGAGTTTGTCTATTACTCTGCACAAAATTCTACTTCCTGACAGTGGCATTTCTGATTCAAAAAGCAAGATAGGAAACCCAGGTCCAAAGTAAGAGCTAAATGTGACTACAGTAGAAGCTACTATACTGTACATCGGGCAGAAGAGCAGTTATAAAGGACTCACGGTGCTTCTGAGTAAGTTTCTCAACCACACTGCACATCGACTACCTTGTGATACCGTCATAGCAAGTTCTCACTCCAAACCACCTCAGGATGGAGATTTTTAAACACCACTTAAAGGATCTTCTCCCCAAAGAATCAAATTACCATGTATGAGTCTATTCCTCTATTAAAAATTAATAAATTTACTAGCTCCTAGACAGAGGCCTTTATTTGTTTTATAATGAAAGAAAAGCTTTGATCTGCAATTCTCCAAGGCTTCGATTATTGTTATTCTTCAGCACTTCTCATTAAAAATAAATACCTCCATTTTCTAAGATACACCTGCAAAGCACTTAAAACACCCATTTGAACAATAGGAAACCTATTTTCATCTCCCTGCAAAAAGAACCTAGTGTTTCAAGTGCTCCTGCAATGGGAAAACACTTTTCGTCTGTACCCAGGCACCATTCTGGGTGGTGAAGGACCAAAATTGAAGGTTTGTGACTAATCAGTATTTACAGAGCAAGCTCAAAGGGCAACATCTTAAGGCTGAAGATGTGAGCTGTAATCAGAATTCTTCACATATTATTGTCTTTTGCTCAAGAGGAAGTAAAGGGCCAACGGGAAGTCGCAGACTGATTCATTGACTGCTTCAGGCCACACCCCTAACACAGCCCAAACCACCAGGAGTAGCTTTTCTTAAATACACGCCCCAAGCCTTAATAGGAAAAGGCAAGTGAGCTCTTAGTATGTAACCTAAAAAAAAAAAAAAAAAAAATGGCTGGCAACAGCTAGAGGTTTTCTCCCATGCTATCACTAAAATAAAATGTCCAGAATCGGGCCCCTAAGTGTTTAATGTGTGATTAATACAAAGGAACTGTGAGGCTTTTCAAAGCAAACTAGTTATCAGAGAATATTGCTGCTACACATGTGGTCATTTAGGAACACAGCTATACCAAAAACATGTTCCAAATTTAAATAGCAGGACCCATTCCACTCCAGTAACTATTTGTTGATTACATAGAGAACAAACACAGTACGTTCCCTCCTGTGAGTATAAGGAAAGGTTTCACAAAGCTATTTCCAGAATTTGGGCATCCACATCCTTCACCCACCACTAGATTATCCAGGCTTCTGCAACATGAAATTTAGAATAATCAAAACCCTGGGCTGATGCTGTCACTGGCAGTGATTGCCTGCCTAGAAGTTGATAAAATAGACTTGAACCCTGAAGTTTTCCAATCCACCGACACCACACACCGAATCTCTGTAATAAATCATCTGCTGGAGTGACAAAGCATCACCAGCGAAGTGTATCCCCACTGCCAAAACTGGGGAGAGTTTCCCATTAGAAAGTGTCTGTGATCTAAAGCCGGGAGCCAGCAGGAAAGGGAGGCAGTCAGTCCCCAGGGAGCGGAGGGGAGTCACACTGTTGTCGAGGAGCAGCTTCTGCCAGCACTCCCATCTCGGGGAAGAGCATTAGCAGTAGCATTCAAGATGCTGCCAAGCTGTTCACCCGCTGCCTGCCATCCTGCCCACCAGGCCCGATCATCTTCTGAGGAGGGGCAGGCACACAAATTGGGGCATTCTAGAAAACAAAACATGGAATCCCCTCAATATGCTGCCATTTCCACCCTCTACTGCCTCAATTCAACACACAGAGGCAAATGCATAAGTAACTAGAAAGAATTTTTCTTCGTTTTGGCATGGAATTAAAAATATAGGACTGCCTCCTCTTAGACAAAACACTGACATGCACAACAGAGCCAGATCGAAGACCCTTCTGCCAAGATCCTGCTTTTCCCCAAGTATAAAGGAAATAATTCCAAATTGGACTAAGAGATCATTTCATGGAAACAGAAGAGACCTAACTGCCTGTGCCCAGTTGTCACAACGATGATCAGACAGCCACTTGAGTAGATGCTTCAAGTGAGATGCAAGAGGAAGGGAAGACCCTCCGAACAGAACATGGTCAGCACTTCAAAAGCACACCATCACCCCGGCCCCAGTATGCCGACCCTCTCCCATTTCTCCACATACAGCTGCGTAGTCCACTTACTCCCATTCTGGAAAGTCTGTTTGGCAAAACAATGGTAATGATAATACCATGTCAACAGATAATAGCTTATTCCCAGGAAAAAACTGGATGTGTACACCCATGTGTGTCTAACTGGAGAAACAAACAGACTGGGCAGGTTTTCCGAAAACCCAGTTGCACGTGGAGCTGTGCACACACAACTCACAAGCAGAGCCTGCCGAGCTGTCTCCACTGCGCTGGGCTCTCACTCCTCCCCCTGGGACAAAGGGAAGACATCAGTTGCATGCTGTCCACAGTTTCCTAAGCCCCCTGTTCGTGTCCCAGGGAGAACCACTGGGCTGAGGACAGCCCACCGCCCCCTGCCCTCCTCTTTCTGCTCCCCCAGTCCCGGTGGCATGAGGGCTGCAGGAACAGAATGCCTGCCAGTGTCACTTTCCCAGCAGAAAACGCTACTACCCGTAAGCTAGGAGCATCCAACTCCGATATGGATGGAAACTTCTGTTTCTGATGCCCCTGAGGTGAGCAATACTGTCTTTGGCTATATTTCAGCAACTCACTTCCACTCAGACGATATTGACAGAGGCTCCTCCTCGTGCCAGCACTGCACTCAATCTGGGGAAACAGAGTCGTCTCAGCCAGTTGCAGTCATCTGTGCCGAAGACTGATCTGCAAGCATCCCCAGGACAATGGTATTTGAGGTGCTATGTTGGAAACATGTGCAAAGAGCTAAGGGGCAGAGTGACCAAGTCTTCCAAGCATTCAACCTCTGCAAAGTTCATCTTAAAAAAAAAAAAAAATCCAGCACAGATTTGTTCGAACAGAGCATGGTCCAAGGTTGACAAATGAAAATAACATGCAAGTCCTCTCCACTGGGATGGGCCCATTCCAAGCTCACTGGCTTTCTTCCCATCCTAGTCCTATTTGGTCCTGAGCTCCTTGAAGGATTTCCCAGGCTCTGATCCTCATAACATGATATTCCCTTTCTCGTCCTTCACCTTTCTTTACCTTAAAACCTAAGAGATGGAGTCTTTAGATCTGGTGCAAAGGTCAGCGAGCTGCAAATTTATTGGCTATATGTTGCCATTTTGCAAAACCCATATCAGATCCCAAGCTCCTTTTCCAAAATGATTTTCATTTTCCTACCTTGTTGAATCCCACATTGCATCCAGAAGGAATCCCTCTTGCATTCACAGGGGTTTGAATGCATTTCCATTTCCGTATCTTTAACATGCTGCCTCCACTGCTATGATGCCCTCTCTCCTTTTCCTTCACGTCCATCCTGCAAAGCCACCTTCTCCACCATCTTTCCAACAGAATTGTATTTCATCCCACACGTATGTGTTTACATATTCATCAGACATTTATTAAAAACTTGTGCTGTGTTGTGCCTGGTTACTAGGGAGGTAGAGATGAATGAACAGAATTTGTTCCAAGTTCTCACAAAACTCAGAGACCCGCACATATAGAAATGCAATACAATAGGATACAAGATTTAATAAAGTCCCAAGAAACACAAAAGTTTCTTGGGGCTTTATTACCATCCACCTCAGTGAGTCAGCAAAGGCTTTAAAGCAGAAGTCTTATCATCACCCTTTCTAGATATTAAGTTACTTTAGGGCAAGGTCAGGGTCTGGTTAGTTTCTGCAAGGTACAGTAGCCCAATAAACAGTGTGAAATAAAGGAATAAAATGCATGCATGAATGAATGACATAGCCACCTCATCTTGTGGCTCTCACTTTGTTCAAGGCGAAGATTTTCAGAAAGCACCAGGATTCCAGCTGCACTGAGAGCATCACTGGCCCTTCCTGAAGTGAAGGTGAGGCCAGAAGCCTACTCAGGTGAACAGGCCATCATTAACTGTGAACGTTGCAGAAGGAACTGGACTCAGCTCTTTAGGGCATTCACTGAAATGACAGCTAAAAATTCTCTGAAACTCAAACTAGGAAAACCAATGAGCAGAGAATCTAAGAGGTTTTACAGAGCCAGTGTTCTGATAGAACCAGGCCTACCTGACTGTCACAGTAGCTAAGAAGATTCAGAAAGTGATCTGAGGGTTAATTCTTGAGGTGGCAGTTTGGCGTCAAAATTCTGTCTGATGAATTTTATAATACTCCAACCTACCTGTCAAGTAAAAAAAAAAAAAAAAAAAAACTCCTAATGCCCCGCAACTCAGGGGCAAAGCTTGCCACAGATAAGTAAGCCTCAGATTTGGTTTTGCTTTAATGAGGATAAAATGGTTACTGGCATGATCTTTTTGGGGGACATAATGCCAAGATGAGAGAGGAAGATTTTCCAAAGAATTGGTCTGAGCTGTAGACAGAGCACTGGACTAGGATTCACACAGGAGTCGAATTCTGAAGGTCATGTTCGAACAGCAGCCTGCAATTTAACTGTGACTGTGGAGAAATCATTTCAGCTCTACACTCCAGTTTCCTCACCTATAAAACAAAGATAAGCATACTTACATCAAAGGCTTATTGTGTAAAAGCTAAATCCAGATTGTACATTTCGGGTAACAGCAAACAGAAAAGATAGAAATGATGGTGACGGACGTCCCAAGCAGTGCTGAAATTTCCTGCGTTCACAGCAAAACTAATGTTCAACAAAAATTAATTCACACTTCCTAAGCAGCCTCTTCAGAGGGGGTCAAAGGGCCTTACTGGGGCTTCCCTGGTGGCGCTAGTGGTAAAGAACCCGCCTGCCAATGCAGGAGACATAAGAGACACGGGTTCAGTCCCCGGGTTGGGAAGATCCCCTGGAGGAGGGCATGGTAACAGCTCCAGTATTCTTGCCTGGAGAATGGCCTGGATAGAGGAGGCTGGCAGGCCCCAGCCCACAGGGTCACACACAGTGGGGTATGACTGAAGGGATGAGGCACAGCACAAAGAATATTACTATTCCTGTGGCCCAAATGAAGCAGTAGAAGAAGAATTAAGTTCTACTCAATCTATTTTCCAAACGTCCCTGCACCATGTTACATTGTAAACTCTCATTGTAAACTCTCGAGCTCCATGGACATAAGGCCTCCTGCCACCCACACTTAGCCTTTTACCCACTCACATGAGGTGGAGTCCAGTGGCCCCCAGAGGGTCACTCTCCTTTCTGTACCCCTCTGACTCCTGGTCTTCCTCCCCACGAACCTTTCCCCAGGCTTCACAATACAGCCTTACTCATCCACAGGGATGCTCATGGCTTTAAGCAAAATTCCAAACTGCCTCCTCTGTCATCCCCCCCACCCTCTTCTTTTAAACTGAGATGAAGGACCTCTTTGTTGTCCTCCAGTTCATTTTGTCATCCACCACTTCTGTTTTTCCCTCCAGCCATCTCCACCAGCTACCATTTTCTATACCACTCTCCAGATCTTACCCATGTTTTAAGATTCAGCTATGTTACTTCCTCCAAGAAGCCTTCATAGATACACCTAGAGGAAATCAAAGATGCATCTATTCCTCAGATGCCCCCAGACCCTATATATTTATCATTGTACTTATCAAAACTCATGTTGTATCATGTCTATACATAGTATCTCCTATGAGACAGAGAAATAATTCTGTGGACCAGGAGTCATGCTGTCTCATCCTTATCCACAGTTTTTTTCCATAGAACTTTACAAACGGCAAGCATTTTGTACCTTCTTGTTGAAGTGAATGGAACTGAATGTATTTATCCTTCACTGTGTTTTCCATAAATATGGACAGAATGCCTTCTATTAATACATACCAGACACAGTCATAGTCTCCAGGGAAACAGCTGTGAACAAAACTCCCATTCATCTTTCCATCTACTGGAGGTTAGAGAGACATAAATAAGTAAACTATATATGTCTGCTGGTGACAATGATTATACAGAAGAATAAAATAAAAATCAGATAGGGCTTCCTGGTTGCTCAGTGGTAAAGAACTCGCCTGCCAATGCAGGAGACATAAGAGGCACAGGTTTGATCCCTGGGTCAGGAAGATCCCCTGGAGGAGGGCATAGCAATCCACTCCAGTATTCTTGTTTGGTGAATCCCATGGACAGAGGAGCCTGGCGGGCTACAGTCCATAGGGTTGTAAAGAGTCAGACACAACTGAAGTGACATAGCATGCAAGAGACACTCAAGTTCTTGGGCAAATAAAATTTTAGTTTTAGATTGACTGGTTAGGGAAGACGCAGGTAAGAAAAATTCCTAAGGCAGAATTGGTGATACAAGGACACAATCATTTACAGAGTACCAACTATGTACAAAATTATAATTTTAATAATTATAACTATAATAATGATGTAAAATATAAGTACATTATAATAATGTACAAAATATGACAGGCACTCACTGTTAAAGACTGAAATCTAAACAAGACATGCTTCACACCCTTGCGGATCCTTAAAGTCTTCTCACCTTCAGGGAATAAAGGGTGTAAACAAAATGACTAATACAAGGCCAGAGACAGGAAGCCCTGATAAAGAGATTGCAAATCTCTGATAAGACCAAAGACGTGAGGAAAAGCTTCAGGGAGCTGATGGCATTTGAAACAGAGCTGAAAGAAGGGGCAGTATGTAGAGGTCAGATGGTGGGGGTGGCGACTTGGATAGGAGGACACCCTTAAGTGTGAGGACTTCGGGTTACGTCTCCAAGAAAAGCAGCCTTCCAAACCCACCATCCTTTCTCCCAGGCCCCCCTGCTCCCCAGGTCTCCTGTTACCACGCAGCAGGCCAGTGAACGAGCAGGTGGCTGCCTAACTGGAGGAGGCATCCTTGCTGGCTTCTGGGTTCATGACCCTGACTGAGCACACGCATCGCAGGAAGCCAGGGCACTGAAGACTCCTGTCTGCCCTGCAGAATATCACAGCTGCGCACTGGGAGAGATGAGCAGATGAGTGACTAGCATCCAGCAGCACAGACGCACAACTGAAGCTGAGCACAGGGCCTGCGGAAATGTGAAGGGAGAGAGCCCTGCGGGGGAGCGGAGGTCCCGGAAGGCTTCCCGGGCACGTGGACCCTTGAGCTCATTTGCATGCATTTAATTAGAATTGTGTTCTTGATTATAAAATACATGTACACTCGTGGAAACTTGGAAAACATAATAAATTAATATAAATATTTTATATAAATTATATTTACTACATAAATAAAATATAAAGAAAAATTTAAATCACCTATAATTTTACCACCCAAAGAGCTTCTGTCACTTTTAAGATATTTCCTTCTAGTGATATTTTCCAATCTGTCCATTCCCCTCCTCATTAAATAGAGGAACAGACACTAAAAGTAATACATGAGAATAAATATACATATGTTTGCCTTTCATACTCTTCTAATTTAATATTATAGATGTTCTTTTATGTTATCAAAAAACCTATGAAAATTTAAGTGTAACAGAAGGTAAATGCAGTATTGCATGGTGTTTATTAAATCATTTCCCTACTACTGGATATTTAAGTTGTTTCAAAGACAGTACTTTTGCTATTATAAACAGAAGCAATAAACAAATTTGCACATAAATATGTTTTATTAACTTAAATTCTTAGAAGTAGAATTATTAGGTCAAATAGTATACACATATTTTAACCAGGCTTGAGTGTTGAAGGGGAAATACAAGTACTATGAAAAGAGAGCCACAAGTACTTGGCTCAGTCAGTAAAGAATCCACCTGCAATTCAGGAGATGAGGATTTGATCCCTGGGTCAGGAAGATCCCCTGGAGAAAGGCATTGCAACCCATTCCAGTATTCCTGCCTGGAGAATCCCACGGACTGAGGAGCCTAGCAGCTACAGCCCCGTAGGGCAGCAAAGCGGCAGGCAGGACTGAAAGGAAGCAGCACGCACGCGGCAGCACGCACGCGGCGGCTCCCACGCGGCAGAGGGCCATGCGACACGAGGAAGAGTACATGGACATGAAACAACCAGCCAACTTTCAGGAACCTCGAGTCGTAACTGGGCAAGGCTAGGTCAAAGGGGCATGTATGATGAGACAAGGGAGTGGCTGAATGGAAGAGAAGCTGAAGAGATGGCCAAGGGCCAACTCACAGACATAAACTGTCTCGGGGGCTGAGGTATTAGGATTTAATTCCGTCACAGGGTTAGTTACCGGAAACTCTGAAATTTAAGTTTAGTTTAAGGACGTGATGAACATGCTTGTATTCGTGATTTAGAGGTCACGCTTGTGGAAATCATAGATGAGGGGTACGTTAAAAGGGAAAAGGCACCCTAGAGACCTACTTGAACATTCCAGGAGCAAATGAATGCCCGGGGCAAGGCAACAAAGAGGCACAAAAGGGGTACACACAGAGCATAGTAAGCTGATAGAATCTGCGAGATGTGGAGACCGATTTCAAACACAGAGCACTGCTAACAAGAAGACCTGTAGGCGACCTGTCCCATTTGAGAGGGGAGAGGGTGGCACAGACTGATGAAGTTCTAGAAGGACCTCCAGGTCCCTCTTCCCAAATCAGGTTCTCTCCAAAACCTTCCCTCTGTAGACATTTAGTCAATATTCTTCCTTACTTCTGACAGATATGTGCTCACTACCTTAGAGCTTAGCCTCCAAATTGACCTATGCTTGCCCTTTAGATAGAAGGCCTCAGTAGTCAGTGAAGAGAGGCTGGGCCATATGCTGGGATGGGTCACACCAAGGACGGGAGTCAGGTGGTACCTGATGGGCATCCAGATAAACCTGCACACCCTAAGATCATCTTACGGATGGTATAAAAAGCTCAAAAACTCTGCCATAAAATGTATAGTAGTGTGACTATAAATGATACCACTTTTCTTTGGACCCATCTCTGTACTGCTCAGACTAGAATTCATCCTCATGGGAGAGGCATTTCCTAATGCAGAGCTTTTGTTTCCCTTACCTCTTCTCCTGATGTTCCTGTGTTCCTTGGAATCCAGTAGCGTCCAGCACAAAGGCCAGGAAGCTACCCATGATGAAAACATTAACTGGCCACACAATCAACCAATACTGTATTTATTATCCCTGAGACAGAATGTCTCTTGGGATGGCTTCTGTCTCCAGAAAAATGTCCCTTACTCAATCACATATGTTTTCTAATTGGCACTCATGGCAAGGGGACCTAACATGAATCACTGCGTGATACAGATGAACTTTGTACAAACGGGATACAAACCTAAAGAGCTGAATCACAGCCTGTCTTTATTCATCCATTTACTTTGATATGTGCTTATCACTTCCTTATATAGGGACAGAATGTATATATATATGTACATATATATATATATACACACACACACACTATAACGGAGAAGGCAATGGCACTCCACTCCAGTACTCTTGCCTGGAAAATCCATGGACAGAGGAGCCTGGTAGGCTGCAGTCCATGGGGTTGCTGAGAGTCAGACACAACTGAGCAACTTCACTTTCACTTTTCTCTTTCATGCATTGGAGAAGGAAATGGCAACCCATTCCAGTGTTCTTGCCTGGAGAATCCCAGGAACGGCGGAGCCTGGTGGGCTGCCACCTATGAGGTCGCACAGAGTCAGATATGACTGAAGCGACTTAGCAGCAGCAGCATACACTATAAATTTATGAAGTATATATATGGGTGTATCTATATGTACTTCATAAAGAATACATATGTAAAATATTTATATATATATAATCATTCACCCACCTCAACTTCCAGTTTCTATTGGTATATTATCTCTAAAATTACTTCTAGATTTAAAAAGTCCGAAATTCTGATCCTTAAAATTGTACACTGAAAATCCAAAGAGCCTCAGCAAATTCTAAATGTTTGGAGGATCCAAATAAATGCCTACTTACAAGGAGAAATACTATAATAAAGAACAAACAGGAAGAAATGTTTATTCAAATAGTCAGAACCTCACAGATTTCCCAAAAACTTCTACAAGGGAGCAAACTACAATTAAATATTCCTAACAAAGCTTCTTTTTAATCCAATAGTGTGTCAATGGATCAAAAAAGGTGATAGGTGAGTAAAATAGGAAATCACGTCTTAAACACATAATTTTAACACCCCACGCCCAAGGTAAGAGAAACCCAAGTAAGATGGTAGGTGTTTACAAGAGGGCATCAGAGGGCAGACACACTAAAACCAAACTCACAGAAAACTAGTCAATATAATCACACTAGGACCACAGCTTGTCTAACTCAATGAAACCAAGACATGCCTGTGGGGTCACCCAAGACAGGCGGGTCATGGTGGAGAGGGCTGACAGAATGTGGTCCACTGGAGAAGGGAATGGCAAGCGACTTCAGTATTCTTGCTTTGAGAACCCCATGAATAGTATGAAAAGGAAAACTGATAGGATACCAAAAGAGGAACTTCCCAGGTCATTAGGTGCCCAATATGCTACTGGAGATCAGTGGGGAAATAACTCCAGAAAGAATGAAGGGATGGAGCCAAAGCAAAAACAATACTCAGCTGTGCATGTGACTGGTGATAGAAGCAAGATCTGATGCTGTAAAGCGCAATATTGCATAGGAACCTGGAATGTCAGGTCCATGAATTAAGGCAAATTGGAAGTGGTCAAACAAGAGATGGCAAGGGTGAACGTCAGCATTCTAGGAATCAGCAAACTAAAATGGACTGGAATGGGTGAATTTAACTCAGATGACCATTATATCTACTACTGCGGGCAGGAATCCCTCAGAAAAATGGAGGAGCCATCATGGTCAACAAAAGAGTCTGAAATGCAGTACTTGGATGCAATCTCAAAAACGACAGAATGATCTCTGTTTGTTTCCAAGGCAAATCATTCAATATCACAGTTATCCAAGTCTATTCCCCAACCAGTAATGCTGAAGAAGCTGAAGTTGAATGGTTTTATGAAGACCTACAAGACCTTTTAGAACTAATACCCCATAAA
This sequence comes from Nanger dama, assembly GCA_917880005.1. NCBI lineage: Eukaryota > Metazoa > Chordata > Mammalia > Artiodactyla > Bovidae > Nanger > Nanger dama. The sequence continues at coordinate 2,168,757 of CAKJTW010000107.1, forward strand.
GAAGTCCTTTTCATTATAGGGGGCTGGAATGCAAAAGTGGGAAGTCAAGAAACACCTGGAGTAATAGGCAAATTTGGCCTTGGAATGTGGAATGAAGCAGGGCAAAGACTAATAGAGTTTTGCCAAGAAAATGCACTGGTCATAGCAAACACCCTCTTCCACCAACACAAGAGAAGACTCTACACATGGACATCACCAGATGGTCAACACCAAAATCAGATTGATTATATTCTATGCAGCCAAAGATGGAGAAGCTCTATACTGTCAACAAAACAAGACCAGGAGCTGACTGTGGCTCAGATCATGAACTCCTTATTACCAAATTCAGACTTAAATTGAAGAAAGTAGGGAAAACTGCTAGACCATTCAGGTATGACCTAAATCAAATCCCTTATGATTATACAGTGAAAGTGAGAAACAGATTTAAGGGCCTAGATCTGACAGATTGAGTGCCTGATGGACTATGAAATGAGGTTCGTGACATTGTACGGGAGACAAGGATCAAGACCATCCCCATGGAAAAGAAATGCAAAAAGGCAAAATGGCTGTCTGAGGAGGCCTTACAAATAGCTGTGAAAAGAAGAGAGGCGAAAAGCAAAGGAGAAAAGGAAAGATATAAGCATCTGAATGCAGAGTTCCAAAGTATAGCAAGAAGAGATGAGAAAGCGTTCTTTAGCGATCAATACAAAGAAATAGAGGAAAAGAACAGAATGGGAAAGACTAGAGATCTCTTCAAGAAAATTAGAGATACCGGGGAACATTTCATGCAAAGATGGGCTTGATAAAGGACAGAAATGGCATGGACCTAACAGAAGCAGAAGATATTAAGAAGAGGTGGCAAGAACACACGGAAAAACTGTACAAAAAGATCTTCACGACCCAGATGATCATGATGATGTGATCGCTCATCTAGAGCCAGACATCCTGGAAGGTAAAGTCAAGTGGGCCTTAGGAAGCATCACCACGAACAAAGCTAGTGGAGGTGATGGAATTCCAGTGGAGCTGTTTCAAATCCTGAAAGATGATGCTGTGAAAGTGCTGCCCTCAATATGCCAGAAAATTTGGAAAACTCAGCAGTGGCCACAAGACTGGAAAAGGTCAGTTTTCATTCCAATTCCAAAGAAAGGCAATGCCAAAGAATGCTCAAACTACCGCACAATTGGACTCATCTCACATGCTAGTAAAGTAATGCTCAAAATTCTCCAAGCCAGGCTTCAGCAATATGTGAAGCGTGAACTCTCTGATGTTCAAGCTGGTTTTCAAAAGGCAGAGGAACCAGAGATCAAATTGCCAACATCTGCTGGATCATCAAAAAGCAAGAGGGTTCCAGAAAAACATCTATTTCTGCTTTCTTGACTATGCCAAAGCCTTGACTGTGTGGATCACAATAAACTGTGGAAAACTCTGAAAGAGATGGGAATACCAGACCACCTGACCTGCCTTTTGAGAAATTTGTATGCAAGTCAGGAAGCAACAGTTAGGACTGGACATGGAACAACAGACCAGTTTCAAATAGGAAAAGGAGTATGTCAAGGCTGTATATTGTCACCCTGCTTATTTAACTTCTATGCAGAGTACATCATGAGAAACGCTGGACTGGAAGAAACACAAGCTGGAATCAAGATTGCTGGGAGAAATATCAATAACTTCAGATATGCAGATGACACCACCCTTATGGCAGGAAGTGAGGTGGAGCTACAAAGCCTCTTGATGAAAGTGAAAGAGGAGAGTGAAAAAGCTGGCTTAAAGCTCAACATTCGGAAAATTAAGATCATGGCACCCAGTCCCATCACTTCCTGGGAAATAGATGGAGAAACAGTGGGAACAGTGTCAGACTTTATTTTGGGGGCTCCATAATCACTGCAGATGGTGACTGCAACCATGAAATTAAAAGACGCTTACTCCTTGGAAGGGAAAGTTATGACCAACCTAGATAGTGTATTCAAAAGCAGAGACATTACTTTGCCGACTAAGGTCCGTATAGTCAAGGTTATGGTTTTTCCTGTGGCCATGTATGGATGTGAGAGTTGGACTGTGAAGAAGGCTGAGTGCTGAAGAATTGATGTTTTTGAACTGTGGTGTTGGAGAAGACTCTTGAGAGTCCCTTGGACTGCAAGGAGATCCAACCAGTCCATTCTGAAGGAGATCAGCTCTGGGATTTCTTTGGAAGGAATGATGCTAAAGCTGAAACTCCAGTACTTTGGCCACCTCATGTGAAGAGTTAACTCACTGGAAAAGACTCTGATGCTGGGAGGGATTGGGGGCAGGAGGAGAAGGGGGAAGACAGAGGATGAGACGGCTGGATGGCATCACTGACTCAATGGATGTGAGTCTGAGTGAACTCCAAGAGATGGTAATGTACAGAGAGGCCTGGCATGCTGCGATTCATGGGGTCGCAAAGAGTCGGACACAACTGAGCAACTGAACTGAACTGATAAGTTCCTTTCAGTTCAGTTCAGTTCAGTCACTCTGTTGTGTTCACCTCTTTGAGACTCCATGGGCCACAACACGCCAGGCCTCCCTGTCCATCACCAAGTTCTGGAGTTTACCCAAACCCATGTCCATTGAGTCGGTGAATCCATCCAACCATCTCATCCTCTGTCATCCCCTTCTGCTTGTCTTCAATCTTTCCCAGCATCAGGGTCTTTTCAAATGAGTCAGCTCTGAGCATCAGGTGGCCAAAGTACCAGAGTTTCAGCTTCAACATCAGTCCTTCTAATGAGTATTCAGGACAGATTTCCTTTAGAATGGACTGATTGGATCTCCCTGCAGTCCAAGGGACTCTCAAGAGTCTTCTCCAACACCACAGTTCAAAAGCATCAATTCTTCGGCATTCAGCTTTCTTTATAGTCCAACTCTCACATCCATACGTGACCACTGGAAAACCATAGCCTTGACTAGACGGTCCTTTGCTGGCAAAGGTTCCTTTACCCATTATTAGAGAAGACCAAGTCTTCTCTCAGCTCTGTTTTATATGAATGGCACACACAGGTTGTTGTCTATAATTTCTAGTTAGGCAGAAGCAGGAGATCCGGGTTTGATCCCTGGGTCAAGAAGATCCCCTGGAGAAGGAAATGGCAACGCATTCCAGTATTCTTTCCTGGGAAACCCCATGGACAGAGAAATCTGGCAGGCTATAGTTCTTGGGTCACAAAACAGTTGGACACAATTTTGGGTCTAAACAACAACACTCTTTAAAGTAAAGTAATAAGTTAGGGATACTTTCAAAGCAATCTTCAAGAGCTTACAATTGTTTTCCATTCTTATACAGTTACCTCACTTGCCTTATTTGACAGAAACTTTTTGGAAACTAGCTTTCCCCCAGTATTTAATATGGAAAGAAACAACTATCTTTACACAAATGTGTTTCACTACAACTGGTATCAGCAAGTTTGAGCACAACCAAAACTTATTACTGCAAGCACCTAATGACTGATTTGGGCAGAAGCATGTGGGCACCTTGAAGAAGAAGCTACCAGCTGCCTGTAATCAGTGAGTCACAACCGTCAGTCAGACTGTTTTATCAGAGTGGGAAGAGAGTGTTCGTGAGCCCAGAAAGGAACTCGGAAAATGAGTTAGTTAGGAAAGATTTTGCCAGAAACAGAAATGACTTAATAGCAAATATGGTTGTCCTGTGAGTCTGCATCAATTAAATAATGTCACAATTATGCTGTATAACAAATACACCAAATTCAATGGAATACGATCAATTATAAGCATTTCATTCTCATGCCCATAGATCCCCAAGCCAGCTCTGATCTCAGCAGGTCAGCATCTCTGCTTCAAACCATGGGCCAGCTGAACTTGATTCCTCACTGCAGGGGGAGCTGGGTCTGCTCTGCACACATGCATTCAGGCACCCAGCTACCTGTGGCAGGGAGGAGAGGGGTGGAAGTTCTTCGGATGGCAAAGCCAAAGCACAAGACACCGTTCAAACCTCTCTTCATGTCACGAGTGTTAATATTCCACTGGCTGAAGGGAGCAAGTTACCAGGGACCAGGCAGCAGATTCTACCAACCTTGAGGACAAGTCAAGTGAATGGTCAGTCCAAGACTCCAGAGTGAGAAAACATAGTTCTCCCATGGGGACAGAGAATGGAGTGAATGTTTTCAACAATAATCTAATCTACCACATAGACCAAAGTAAAAGGCTTATCTGTGGTCCTGAATATGTCAAAATTCTGATTAAAATTGATTTTTAAAGTAACTTTTAGCTCTATCATTTTATGATCCCACAATTTTGTGACTATTTAGATAAAAATGCATTGCTAGACTTTTTTGTTAAACAGTTTGAGCTAAAGACATTTTAATTTGGGTCTAGTTGTCCATGCAGATTCAAGCATAGAGATCTGCAATTTAGCAGATAAAAATGTTCCATCACGACAGCCAAGCAGCCTCCTCCTCACATTCAAAACTTGATGTAGTGAGGTATCAGTTCAGTTCAGTTGCTCAGTTGTATTCAAATCTGAGACCTCGTGAACTGCAGCACGCCAGGCCTCCCTGTCCATCACCAGCTCCCAGAGTTTACTCAAACTTATGTCCATTGAGTCGGTGATGCCATCCAACCAGCTCATCCTCTGTCGTCCCCTTTTCCTCCCACCTTCAATCTTTCCCATCATCAGGGTCTTTTCAAATGAGTCAGTTCTTTGCATCAGGTGGCCAAAGCACTGGAGTTTCAGTTTCAATATCAGTCCTTCTAATGAATATTCAGGACTGATTTCCTTTAGGATGGACTGGTTGGATCTCCTTGCAGTCCAAGGGACTCTCAAGAGTCATCTCCAGCATTGATCAAAAACATCAGTTCTTTGGTGCTCAGCTTTCTTTATAGTCCAACTTTCACATCCATGCATGACCACTGGAAAAACCATAGCCTTGACTAGACGGACCTTTGTTGACAAAGTAACGTCTCTGCTTTTTAATATGCTGTCTAGGTTGTTCATAACTTTCCTTCCAAGGAGTAAGTGTCTTTTAATTTCATGGCTACAGTCACCATCTGCAGTGATTCTGGAGCCCCCCCAATAAAGCCTACCACTGTTTCTACTGTTTCCCCATTTATTTTCCCTGAATTGATGGGACTGGATGCCATGATCTTCATTTTCTGAATGTTGAGCTTTAAGCCAACTTTTTGAGGTATCAGGCCCTTTCAAAAAATCTTACCCTACATGTATCACATACATATAATATTATAACTATATGATAAACTATGTACACAAATTTGACTCTAATTTTAATGGTGAAAATATTCTAATGTCATTTTATAGCTTAGGAAAGTTGTTGGAAAACTTGAATTATTGAAAATAAAAGATTGAATTAATAAGCATAAATGTAAATAAGTCTCAAATTTGGGAATCATTATCATCAAAATGGACACTTAAAAGGTGCTCCTTATTTTTCAAAGTGTATGTGCTCCTGAAAAGTAATCATTCAATTGGTAGTTCATTTTTAATGACTCTATATCTATTTTTAAATTTATTTTCTTAATTATTTGTTGAGTGTAGTTGATTTACAGTGTGTGTTGGTTTCTGCTGGACAGTAAAGTGAATCATTTCTACATATATCCACTCTTCTTTAGACTATTTTCCCATATAGATCATTATAGAGTATTGATATACAATAAGTTATTAGTTACCTGTTTTATACATAGCAGTGTGTATATGTCAGTAAGTTTTTTGTTCATTTGGTTGGTTGGTCGGTTGTGCCGTGCAGTGGCTTATGGTATTTTAGCTCTCCGACTAGACCAGGGATGGAAGCTGGGAGCCCTATCCAAGGGACTGCCTTGGAAGTGTTCATCAGTGATAGAGACTCATGTCTGTCTACAAAGTGAGGAAGAGCAGTGATTTGGGTACATGGTAACGGTAAGAATCGAGACGGACTTTAAAAGGTAGACAAGTTTTGGTAAAATTAAGATGACTTAGGAAATAGCCCAGAAAGACTGGGGGAAGGGAGCCATAATTGATGTCTTGGAAATGAGAACAAGCTTGGTGTGTTTGCCATCAGTAGAACCAAAGACTGACAGAGGGTCTCTCAGCATTTACAGAGAAATTAGGAGGAGTACAGAAGCTGAGACCAATGATGGTGGCTTGGAAAACCCAGGCACTGGAGTTTGGATTGACTATGTTGGGGGAGTTAAATGCTGAAAGCAGCCAAAAGGGAGAAGTTCCTCTAGCAACAGGGATGGACACCAGGAAGAAAGGAAAAGAGGAGTCCTGCAGAGGCTGTGTCCCTAATTCAGTGTGAGACGAGGAGAGGAGGGGCTGGCCAGGCTGCAGTGCCTCTCAGGGAGGGAGGGCAGGGTGAAGAAGGCTTTGGCTATGATGCCAGGGAAGACAGGAGAGTCAAGGCTTAGCATGCAGGGTTCATCTTGCAGCAGAAGTCTCCGGTTATTATTGCCACGCTGATTTATACTGCATCAAACATCTGATACACATTATTAAAATGCAGAAGTGACCATCGTGTATGTGTGCAAACAGATCTTTTTATGAAAAATGTCTCCTAATGCCCATTTACAAAGTCATCATTCTTTCGTATGGATCTACGGGTTTCCAACAGCTGTGTAAAGCTCTTTATATTAACATTCATAAAAGCAAATAGCACAGAAAAATAAACATATAGGAAAGCCTAGACAAACGTGAGTGCCTACAGAGTCACAGGAAAGGTCAGGAATTCAGTGTGCTCTTTTCCTCTGGGTTTATAGAAATGGGTAAAATGAGAGTGTGAGACTTGGACTGTGAAGAAGGCTGAGTGCCAAAGAATTGATGCTTTTGAACTGTGGTGTTGGAGAAGACTCTTGAGAGTCCCTTGAACTGCAAGGAGATCCAACCAGTCCATTCTAAAAGAGATCAGCCCTGGGATTTCTTTGGAAGGAATGATGCTAAAGCTGAAACTCCAGTACTTTGGCCACCTCACGTGAAGAGTTAACTCACTGGAAAAGACTCTGATGCTGGGAGGGATTGGGGGCAGGAGGAAAAGGGAAAGACAGAGGATGAGATGGCTGGATGGCATCACTGACTCGATGGACGTGAGTCTGAGTGAACTCCGGGAGTTGGTGATAGACAGGGAGGCCTGGTGTGCTGCGATACACGGGGCCACAAAAGAGTCGGACACGACTGAGACTGAACCGAACTGAACTGAAGATGATAGCAAGGTCAAAATACTATAGTTTTGTCCCTAAGCTAATAATGGAAGCACAGAAATACAATGAAATAACATAAGTATAAAACCTTTTTAGAGATTTAAAAGTATATAAAAACCTTTGGCCAAAATATTTTCTAGAAGATAAGTCCTATACAATTTAATTATTTAAAAATGCTTTATAAATTGTCATATCACATTCACAGAAATGAGATTTGAAAATCAACTGGAAGTAATAAAACAAATTAGTGCTCAAAACTCTGGGACTTTAAATTTAAATCAAAATTTGCAATATGTAATTGCAATCAACTGCAATATTATTTAATTTTTTAGAAAACACTCTTCTTATCAATAATTCTGAATCAAACATTAGTGACCCTTCGAGTAATCAGATATTTTTAATTGAAGAGCAAATCAAGAAAATGTGCAGTATTATTACAAATGTAGTTACAAAAAGAATTTACTTTGTGAAATAATAGAAAAATATACATAAGTATTATATATATATAGCATGTATATACGTATATACATGCTATGTATATATACATATATAATGTCTCTGTTCAGTCCCTAAGTCATATCTGACTCTTTGCAATCTCATGGACTGCAGCACGCCAGGCTTCCCTGTCCCTCACTATCTCCCAGAGCTTGTTCAAACTCATGTCCATTGAGTCAGTGATGCCCTCCAACCATTCCATCCTCTGTAGCCCTCTTCTCCTCCTGCCTTCAATCTTTCCCAGCATCAGGGTCTTTTCCAGTGAGTCAGCTCTTTGAATCAGGTGGCTAAAGTATTGGAGATTAACACACACACACACACACACACACTGGTCTCTGCCCCCAGTTCCTGGCACAGAGTTCCTAACAAGTTTCTAATTTCTAAGTGTTAACAGCACTAGGAGCATCATTCTGTTCTGATCTTTGGTCTTTGACTGGTTCCTGACAAAGACCTCCTGAATCTCTTGGAATTTCCTGATCAATGGTGGTGACTTTTATTCAAATTAGATGACTCTTGGTGAGTTCCTGTATAGCTCCTGTATAGCTTCACCAAAAAAGACTAAGGAGTGATTAGAAGTTTGAAATGATCAAAACTAAGTTACGATGAGAAGCCTGGAACTTCCCACCCATCCTCATCTTTTGCAGACAGGAGACTGGGTCAGTGACTGAGCATGGCCACGTGATGAAGCCTCCATGAAAATACCCAAAGAATGGGTTTCAAGAAGCTTCCATACTGGAACGTGTGGCGGTGCTGGGAGAGTGGTGTTCCCAGAGGGGAGATGGAAGCCTGTGTACTTCTTCCATCTTGCCGTTCATCTGTATCCTTGATTATATAATAAACTATCAGATGTATGTGTCCCCCTGACTTACGGGAGCTGTTCTAGCAAATTATGAAGCTCTAGGAGAGGGTCATAGGAACCCAGATTCACAGCCCAGTCCATCAGAAGGCGGGCTTCCCTCATGACTCAGCGAGTAAAGAGTCCGCTGCAATGCGGGAGACCTGGGTCCGATCCCTGGGTTGGGAAAGGCTACCCACTCCAGTATTCTGGCCTGGAGAATTCCACAGACTATAATCCATGGGTCACAAAGAGCCAGACACGACTGAGCAACTTTCACTGTCACTTTCTTTCCATCAGAAGACAACCTGAGATGTGCCATTGGTGCCTTAAGTTGAGACAGTCTCGTGAAACTAAACCCTTCCTTCAAAGAAAGTGATGCCACCTCCAGGCAATGTCAGCTCTGAGTTGAATTGTAGGACACCCATTTGGTGTTGCAGAAATGGCTGCTGTGTGGAAAACCCACACATCCAGTGTTGGACATGAAGTGTGGTAGTAATATGAGAGTAAAGGAAACAACAGGAAAGTGTTTTTTTCCAGCGTGTGCCTATTGTCTAAAATAAAGTGAAATCTCTCTTAATTATGCTCCACCTTTCCTCTATAATCACGTTCTCGATTATGCATGGGAAGGAAACAATGACAAGACAGCGCCGATAAAAATGTGAAACTTCAGGACTCTTAGTGCTCGAGAAAGATCATGGGAGCACAAACTGATTAAAGTAATAATGAGGCTTAGGAATATCGAGACCTGATTTTTAATAAGAAAGCTGAGAAATACCATAATTTTCATTAAATTTTTGATAACAGCAGACATTTCATTACAGGCTATAAAAACCAATGCATTGAGCTATGCACTAAACTTGAAACCTGCTGATAGCAGACCCCTCATAAAGTCAGTTTATTATATCAGAAATGTTCTAATAAACATAATCACACTCCACAAATCAAGCAACTTTGCCTACGAACTTACATCAGCGAGGAAGAATAACAATGGTTAAAAGAAATGAGGGGATGAGACCATCATTTTTTACTCTCTATAGAATATCAGGGGCCCAGAGACTCAAGAGACCCTTGTTGTCATGAACTTGATTTTCAGAAATTTATTCTGGCTACAGAACTTTATGCTTCTCCCCTAAGTTAGCCCTGTAGGACTAAATATAGTCTGTTCTTCCTCCTTCACCAACTTCTAGACCCTGTGACTTTCATTTCATTTTACACAGAGGTTCCATAACAACTTCATTTGCCAGCTTTTAAATTATTTTGATAAAGTGTATGATATTATACAGTTATTACAACTAGGACCGCAGGAAACATTACCAGATCAATATCACCATCTCCCATTAAAAGGCGATTCAGTGTGTCAGTAATTTCCTTTCATTGCACTTCAAATCCTTAAAATACCCAAGATCTTTTATTATGTCAATCCCTGCAGGCTTAGAATGTTACAGAATCTGGAGAGGGTGAGGAGGATGACAAGGGCAGGGGAGGGGAGAAATGAAGGAGCTGGACTTAATCGGACTCCTACAAAGATGGTGAAGATGTCATTTTTTTTTCCCCAAAGCTGAAATGATTTTAAAGGCAGAAGACGTGAGTTCCATATAAATAGATTCAGCATCTCAGCATCACATATAAATAAAAGACATGATATGAATGGTAGGTGGTTTATAATTTGTGAAAACATATAACTGGTGCATCAGACTCATGATTTCCAAATACTATTTTAGGATGAGATTCAATTTACTTAAGTAAAACAGAGGATCAATTTATAGAAAACTGTGACATAAGTAGGAGGATACGGTACCCATCTGTGACATTTCAGGAGAAGGTGATACTTGAAAACCTAACTTGGGAAACCATACTGTTAACCTCTGCTTTCCGAAGTGTGTTTAAATTATTCAGTGCTAAGAAGCATCTTTTCCTTCATTAATGCTTGTTCAGAAAAGGAAAGCACAGTCTCAGCAGTTGAAGGTTCTCCATCATCCAGCCAAAGCAAAACAGTTTCCCCGGCCTTGGCTTGTAGGGTGTGCCGGCTCCACTGTGTTTCCAGATGCTCCCGCTGTGGTAAGACAAGCTCATGGAGAACACTTGGTCTCCTTTTTGTTTGCCTTCATAACTTACTGAAATAAAGCACCTACCAGTGTCGGATCTAAGAATGCAAAATGATTCCGTATCAATATAAATAAGACTATCTTCTGCAAAAAGAAGTAGACCTCAGAGTCCATGGGGTAGGTGTCTCCCAGTTTCCTGCTCAAAAATACAATACTGAAAAGGTGTAGGGTCAGATCTCCATTGGAAGCTGGACAGCAGGTTTGCAGATTTTGAGTGTATTGGGCTCAACTGATCTTACTTCTGCAACAGGTCTAGCAGGCTTCCTTGGCAATCCTTTCTTTAATGAGGCTGTCCAAGGTCATGGACAACAAGAAGGACCTCTGAGGGTTACCCTTTCTTAACACTTCAGTCATTTGGGGCATGTTTTCCCCAGCTGCCCCACCCCCACAGCACCCAAGCTCCTCAAATGGCTCCGCTTCCTTCCCTCTTCATCTCCCTACATGCATCCTTCCACCAACCTACATGGGTTTGCCCCCTTTCAAACTTCCACCACATTTTGCTTCCTTCTTTCTTCTGGCCTAAATCACATTGTGCCCTTTATGTTGATTATTTTCATATTTATTAAGAGCTCCCTGAGCACACGATCCATCTCTTTTTCATCTTCCCAACCACTGTCACCACCCATCCTCAGTAATTCACAAAATATCACACATTTATGAGCAACACAGAGAGGAGCCTAATTGTGCCATGGGAATGCAAAGTTTATGCTGGAATAGGGACACCTTAGCCAGAAAGTTGGCAGAGACCACTCAGCCTTACTTGCTAGATTTCTATCCTGCTTGGTCATCTGTAATCAGGTGGGACTCGCAAAGATGCAGAGAACAGTGAACAATAGTACCCCTCCTCAGTTTCCCTTCTGACACCTTTCAGTGGCTTCCCTGTTCCTTCCCATCATCACCTCTACATCTGATGTAAGCAGGAATTCACAGCAACATCAATGAAAGAACTCTCTCTGAGGAATGAGCCAGGGATTTTCCCTTCTGCAACTCCAGAGCAATGAGCTGGAGGATGATGACTGCTTCAGAGAAGGGGTCTAAATTCTTACACAACTTCATAATGAAAAAGGTGGAATCTCAAGGCAAGCCACTCCCAATCCAGGAGAGAAGGGAGAGAAGTCAGTATAGTCTGCTTCTAACAATTGTAACACACAGGTTAAAAAGGGGGGCAATGGTTTTACAACGTAAAATAAATCCACTTCCAAAATGAGTATAAGAAGACAAAAAAGGGAAGCTACATTTAAAAGATTAATAGTCTCTGGCAGGGTAATGTCTTTAGATGAATGCGGCAAAACTAACTTAGTCCAGCATATCAAAGGGAATTGTCACCTCTCTTTTTAAAAAATGAATCAAAAGAGCTACAGAAACCAAGAGGCAAATACAGTCGAGCAGTCTTTAGTGTGCTGCTTCTGTGTACCAAGCAGCAGCACTGTGGGCTGTACTATGTACTGTTCTGAGTACTGAGGGAGCACAGTGAACCGGCAGGCGCCCCAGGACCAGAGCTGCTACGGTGCCGACAGAGCAGAACGCATAAACACAGTCACTTCAGCATTAAGGTGTGCTGTGAAGAAGACGAAATAGGATCATTCAAAGAGAGAGGGCTGAAGAGGAATTATTTCAGCTAGGACAGTCAGGCACGTGTGCTTGGAGGGAGGGAGTCAAGATATAAATGATAGAAAGCAGAAGAGAGATGACCGGAGGAAAAGGAAGCAGATTGTGTGGTGGAGACAAAGGTGATGGAGCAGGACGTCCATGACACAGAGAGAAGGCCACGCGGCGTGACACCCAGAGAAACGTGGTGGAGGGAGGGGAGGTCAGAGGGAGACGGGCCAGGTCACAAGGGGCCTTGAACCTGCGGTGAGGAGTCTAAGTTTTATACCGCTATCAGTGGGAAGCCACTGAGAGGCTTGAAGCTAGACAGGGATGTGCCTGACCAACCCTCTGGTTTAGTGTGGAGGATGAATTTCAAAAGTAGGAGACTGGACGGGAGCTGCTGCAGCAGCCCAGGGATGAGATGCCCGTCATCTGAACAAGGGTTGCAACAACGGAAATGGTGAGAAGTGGTGAGGCTCAGGATATACCTGGGAAGTGGAACAGGTAGGATTTGATGATGGTATGGATGGGGGAAATGAGGTTAAGGGAGGAATTGAGGGTGACTCCTAGGTTTTTTAGCCTGAAAAAAAAATGGGTGGATGATGGTGCCATACATGAAGGCTGAAAAGACAAGGGGGTAAAATCAGCTTTCAGGATGGGGACTGGAGAACAGGAGTTCTCTTTAGTTACATATGTACAAAGTCCTTCAGACATCCACATGAGGTTTGGATATGTAAACTGAAATGTAATTAACCTACTGCTGCTGCTGCTAAGTCACTTTAGTTGTGTCTGACTCTGTGTGACCCCATAGATGGCAGCCCACTAGGCTCCTCTGTCCCTGGGATTCTCAAGGCAAGAACACTGGAGTGGGTTGCCATTAACCTACAGATGGTATTAAAACCAATGGACTAAACGATATCACTAGAGGTAAAGAAGGAGCATGCAGAAGAAGAGAGAAGAGGGTACAGATTCAAGACCCAAACACTCTCAATGTTTAGTGGTTGGTAGGTGCTCAGTGGAGAAGGCAATGGCACCCCACTCCAGTACTCTTGCCTGGAAAATCCCATGGGCGGAGGAGCCTGGTAGGCTGCAGTCCATGGGGTCTCTAAGAGTCAGACACCACTGAGCGACTTCACTTTCACTTCTCACTTTCATGCACTGGAGAAGGAAATGGCAACCCACTCCAGTGTTCTTGCCTGGAGAACCCCAAGGATGGGGGAGCCTGGTGGGCTTCCATCTATGGGGTCTCACAGAGTTGGACACGACTGAAGCAACTTAGCAGCAGCAGCAGCAGCAGGTGGTCAATGGGCTTCCTGATGGCTCAGCAGGTAAAGAACCCACCTGCCAATACAGGAGACATAAGAGACATCTGTTCCATCCCTGGGTTGGGAAGAACCCCTGGAGGAGGAAATGACAACCCACTCCAGTATTCTTGCCTGAAAAAAATCCCATGAACAGAGGAGCCTGGTGGCTACAGTCCAATAGGTCACAGTGAGTCAGACATGACTGAGCAACTAAGCACAGCACACAGGAGGTCAATAAAGGAGATCAAGAATGAATCGCCAGTGAGATGGAAGGGTAATGTTCCATATTACCAGGACAGGGTAATATTACTGAAGACCAAAAATGAAGATGTTTCAAGGCAAAGGAAGTGGCCATCTATACCAAAAGCTGCTGAGAAATAAATCTCACAACCTCTGGCAGCTTAGAACCTTAAAATACATATCAACCAGATGTCATCAATCACCTGGAGAGAAGGAGCCTTAATGGAGAGGAGAGTGGCCACAGCCAAAACAGTAAGGGAACATCTTTATTCTTCAGATGGCTTCACCATCAATTATTTCCGAAATGTCCAAACTAATAACTTAATGCACGTTACAAAGTGAGTTGCAACAGACCTCAAGATAATGAATTGCTGGGGAGCAGCAGAGGATGTCAGGTGGAACACTTCCCAAAGCCCAACTTTCCAAATTCCCAAAGCTGCCAAATGGGAAGGAGAAGTGGGTCATAGCAGGCAGACTGATGTCGAGACAACAGCATTCTTGGTTTGATTCAGCAAATCATCTTCCTTCTTTCTATAACGGTGATACTCAACATCAAGCACATATGCATAAGGAAGAAGCTAGGTAAGTATTTTACTGCCTGAGAGTACTTGGTTCCTTGCATAAGCACACTATTGTATATTATCCTTTCTTTTGATGTCATTTCTAATGAGAAATAGTTTTCATCTTATGACTTCAAGCCATAGGCTCTTTTGACAAATGAACTTAGGGCTTCCCAAGTGGCATTAGTGGTATGGAACCCACCTGCCAATGCAGGAGACATAACAGGAGAGGATTCGATCCCTGGGTGGGGAAGATCCCCTGGAGGAGGGCACAGCAACCCACGCCAGTGTTCTTGCCTGGAGAATCCCAAGGACAGAGGAGCCTGGCAGGCTGTGGTCCATAGGGTTGCACAGAGTCGGACACAATGGCAGCAACATAGCGTGCATGCACAATTAACTTAAAGATGAACTGAAGAGCAGAAAGTTCTGTTTGTTCAAATTATATGACCCGGTATGACCCAGATTTATTTTTTCATGGGATGTGGATAAAAACAGGAAAGTGAAAATAAACCAATAGAACAATTTCCATTCTCATGTAAATACCTTGTGGAAAAAACCAGTGGGAATCTCACCCAGTACACACTTGCCTACAGATCTAACACACACGCAAGTGATCTGACTTCAGGGTACCTCTGAGTGGTCGAGGGGCTAAATGGCCAGGCAAAAGAGTGTTTTTAGTTCATTAAGACCACACATCTCTCAGGTCCTGCGGCCCTTCTGGAATCTGTCAACATTGTAAGTCATATCATAACTATAAGGAAATGTTTTAAACTTAACTTTTGACCTTCGGTCTAATGAATCCTCTAATTCTACCAGTTCAAACTGTTGAATAATTCAACAAACAGTGTTCTGACCCAAAGCAATTTAAGATATGGTGATATTTTTGCTCTGAGATGAAAAGGAGAAAAGAGCTGATTCTGCATTCCATTCCAGCTCATCGTGTTAAAAACACCTGAATACATCCATTTTTAATTTCTCCTATGCCAAGGAAAAGGCTGAAGTGGAATGAAATGAAAAAAAAAATAATGGTTTCAAACCAGAATCTCTTTACTGTAACCAAAATCTCCCTTGAAAATGTCTCTTTTTCTTCCCCCTTCCTTAAAAGGAAGAAAATTGTACGTTGGAGCACTGCTTACCAAGGGGTATATTTTGTGCATGTTTTCTAAATGCCAGAAGTTTTCTGAAGCCAAGGGTAACTTATATTTTAGCCAAATCTGTATGAATGCCTAGGGAAATATGTAAAACATTAATCAGGCTAACTACAATTGCATGCTTATCGTCTGAATGGAAAAGAAATATATACAGAAGGGCAACCAGAGATTAAAATTAAGTTAGTGAAGCATCTGAAAGCTCAATTAGCTTTATGCAAAAAACCTACTAAAAACCAAGCTTAAAAATAGGGAAGGAGAATTGTGAAATTATAGTCTCAAGGAAAATTATTTTTATTTTTAAAAAAATTAAGAAAAGGAATTCTATATTAATCTTTTTACAACTGACATATATGTTCAAATTTTTTCAAGTTAAGTAATATATAATATATTGGAAAGATCACCATTTAGGGGAGTATGATACCTGGGTCTAGTCCATTCTTCTTATCACTAACTAGCTGAATAGCCTTAACTTGGGGGTCTTCATGGAAGGAACACAGGCACTGACATTAGACAGATCTAAATTTAAAATTCATCTCTGCCTTGTGTTGTGTTTCTCTAGACAAGCTCCTTAACATCTTGGAGTATCAGTTTCCCAATATGTGAAATGGGGATAATAGGCATCACTCAAAGCTAAGATGAAAAAAGTTACTGATCTGAAATAATTAGCACAAAGCTGGTACCAGAAATTATTCTCCTTCCCTTTTCTTGTTTTAACTATTCCTTTTTTAATTAATGAGGGACTTAGAGCAAATAATTCAATTTCCTTTATGCTCTAAAAGCCTGTGTTAGTAATGCACACTGAAGAGGAGATTCACTTTCCAATTATTTAAGAATCTCATGAAGAAGTGCTATTTCATTTAATCTAAGTAACTAGCTTCCCAAATCCTAACAAATAAGTGTTCATGTACATCATTATGCAAAGAGAGTACCCTTTCACAGCCCCATATAAAGATTTTCACAGACTCGATTACTTAAGAATTTCAGGACATGTTTATTATGTTAAAGTATGCGGTGCTAGTGGTAAAGAAACCGCCTGCCAATTCCAAGATGCAAGAGAGGCCAGTTCAATCCCCAGGCCTGGAAGACCCCTGGGGTACAGCATGACGACCCACTCCAGTATTCCTGCCTGGAGGACATAGCCAAGTGGACTCGGCCCACAGGGTCACAAAGAGTGGGAAAGGACTGAAGCAACTCAGCACACATGCATGTTCCCTCTGTACCTGCTTTCTGGAAAGTTTTATCATATACAGATGCTGAATTTTATCAGAAGCCTTTTCTGCATCTGTTAAGATGGTCATCTATTGTCTCCCTCACTTTGTTCATGTGGTATATCACACTGATGGATTTGTGGATACTGAATAATCTTTGCATCCCTGGAATAAATCCAATTGATTATGGTGTATGATTTTTTTAATGTATTGTTGGATTCAATTCCCCTGGACAACAGGGGGTTAAGGGCACCTCTGCACACTCCAAATCCACTTATAATCAGCCCTCCATATCCCTAGTTCTGTGTTGGTGGATTCAGTGATCCATGGAGCATGTTGTACTGTAGTATTTACTACTGAAAAAAATATCCACAAATAACTGGACCCTCAAGGGTCAAACTGGTATTGTTCAAGAGTCAATTGTATCCCCAAATAGATAAGGGTAACAAGTAGCTTCTGTCGAGAACTGTCAGAATTAAGCTTTGCTTTTTCAGTTCCCTGTAACATACAGCCACTTAGAAGATTAAAAAAAAAATGGACAGGATGTGAGTGGTCTAATTGGTAGATGTATTTAAGGGGTTCATTTACCGTCACAGGCTTCCCTGGTGGCTCAGCGGTAAAGAATCCGCCTGCAATGCAGGAGACGTGGCAGGAGACACGGATTAGATTAGATCTCTGGGTTGGGAAGAAGCCCTGGAGCAGGAAATGGCAACCCACTCCAGTGCTCTTGCCTGGAAAATCCCATGGACAGAAAAGCCTGGCAGGCTACAATCCACAGGGTCAGAAAAACTCAGACCCAACTGAGCGACTGAACACACACACACACACTTACCATCACATGACCTCATTGCTTTTTCCCATAATTCCAAAGCCCTTCAGTTGTTTCTTCCTAAAAGCAATTGCTCCCAAGTTCCACTTCCAGCCCAAGGACCTTCCCCAACTCCTATGCACTTCAGGCTGGAAGGGGACCTCTAGCTTCTGTGCTCTTCTTCCCCTAACCCCAGCAAAACATATCTATCACATTATTTTTATACATAAGGTTAACTAATCAGAATGGATTAGCTAATTAGATTTCTGGTAAGAAGTTTCAGCATTCATTTACAAATTATTTACAAACATAAATGAATAACCTATAATGAGCAATCTCTACACTGGGTTCATCTTTGAGAAGTGGGGGTGGTGTTCAGTCACTCAGTCATGGCCAACTCTTTGCAACCCCCATGGACTGCAGCGTGTCAGGCCTCCTGCCTCTCACTATCTACCAGAGTTTGGCTAAGCTCATGTCCACTGAGTTGGTAGACATGATGGTTGATGCTATCCAACCATTTCATCCTCTGCCACTTTCTCCTCCCACCTTCAGTCTTTCCCAGCATCATAGCATCAGGGTCTTTTCCAGTGAGTCAGCTCTTCCCATCAGGTGGCCAAAGTATTAGAGCTTCAGCTTCAGCATCAGTCCTTCCAATGAGTACTCAGGTTTGATTTCCTTTAAGATGGACTGGTTGAGGAGTGTAGGGACATATAAAAATTGTTTTCTGCCCCATTGCTTCTGTCCTGAATAACAAGTAATATGATGAACTCACAAAGGCTGAGTAGGTTTCTTTTGCAGTAAATGTTTTCAATAAATGAGGTGGTACAAAGTATCAACACGGAGTGCGTTTAGGAGCTCCGGCTGGTGACAAGCAGGACGCTGCCAGGCGGACAGCCTTTCAGTGCCTTTCCACAGCAGAGCGGAACAGTGGCTGACTCGAAGTTTTTTCCAGAAGCTTCCTATCAGCACAGGGGAGCACGCAGACACATGCTAATGGACCATTTGCTTATGAATATTACTCTGTGGGTGACATGCTGGAGTTAACTAAGAATCTTGGGGCATGAATCACAGAGTAAGAAAATCATCAGAAGAAATCAGGAAAAGGCATTCAAAAAGCATACCCAAACTTTCAGACGGTGTTTCCATAACATTTTGGGCAAACAGTCACCCTACACAAAGAAGATACACTCTCTCTGCAAAACAGAACTGCAGATGAGCTGAGTATCTGTGAACAATTTCTGCTACCCCTCAGCAAAAGGCTTTCAACCAGCAGGCAGACAAAAAGGGTTTTCAGTCACAATCCCCTAGACAGAGGAGGCTGAGGCTGTCAGAGTGGAAAGGGACATGCGTTTCTCCAAGGCAAAATGTTGTGCTAAATTCCCTAAAATAAAACACACCCACCAGAGTCGATAAAGGAATGAAAGCACCCTAGATTACACTTAATTTTCTAACACAGACAGTGATAAAAGCTGAAACGTACCTGCCAATTGAGGCCACACAGCTCATTATGCCTCCCTAATGACATTTTATCAAGGAGGATTTGTACGTGTCAAACACAGAAATAAATAGCATTTTGGGTCTGAAGACACTCCTTTAGCTCCTGCCCATACTAAAGAGAAAATACAGTTTCAAGGATGTTTGGGCATAATTTTTCATTGTGAGGCCAGCTTCTCAAACTAGAAAACGAGATGAACAGCATGAACTGCTCGGAGAGCTATGCTGATGAATTTTGAAAAGAAATGTAGCTTATTTATTATCCCCTTTCTCTTAATGAAAAACTAGTCAGTATTTCTCTAAAAGCAGCATTTAGAACCTGAGATAAATCTCCTTCTAAGTTAAAGACTGGGAGGAAAATATTACAAATCATGCCTTATGTTTAATAATAAAAAATAGTTATTGAAGCCATAACTTCAGTTGGGACAAATATTCAAGATAATTCCAAAAACAGGAAGAAATGAGGGAAGGAAAGGGGAAGGGAGAAAGAAGAGGGGGAAGAAGCCTGGAGTCCCCTGCTCTGCCCCTGAGCCATTCTCCAGGAAGTCTTTCCAGCCCCAGAGGCCTTGGGTTCCCCTTGCCCACTCAGGGACCGCTGAGTACCATGCTGTCATCTTCTGTCTACCCATCGGCTTACCCTGCGACCGGGGACTTATGAAGACAGAAAGACAGGTCTGCCTCAGGCACCACGGTGTCCACAGCTCCCAACACAGTGCCTGGCACTCAGTCCTTACCGGAGGATGGAGAAAAAAGGCGAAGAAAAGAGAATGGAGGGGCTGCAGGGAGAGGGCCCAGGAAAACACTGGGCAGCAGCACTGTACTCCTTAAAACCTCCTAGGCAGCTTTGGGCTTCCCAAGCGGCACAGTGGTATAGCATCTTTCTGCTAATGCAAGAGACGCGGGTTTGATCCCTGGGTGGGGAAGATCCTCTAGAGAAGGGAATGGCAACCCACTCCAGTATTCTTGCCTGGGAAATCCCATGGACAGGGGAATCTGGTGGGCTACAGTGCATGGGGTCACAAGGAGTTGACATGACTGAGCACACAGTCACATGAGCAATATTTATTCTTAGCCTAGCAGAGGAGAAGGAAATGGCAACCTACTCCAGTGTTCTTGCCTGGAGAATCCCAGGGACGTGGGAGCCTGGTGGGCTGCCGTCTATGGGGTCACACAGAGTCGGACACGACTGAAGTGAGTTAGCAGCAGCAGCAGCAGAGTAGAAGCCAGTGTGTGCACTGTCTTTCATATAAACATAGGGTTTCAGCATGTAAATGGCTGAAAAATTGTTGAACCATCTACAGCTATTTGATTCTTTAGTAGTCCTCTTAATTCATACTGTGGGTCCCAAAGAAGGAACCCCAAGAGAACATTGGTATAATTTCCAGATACTTGGCTCAGTAACTGCTTTGTTTCTTTCTCCTCTCTTCTTTTCTTTTCTTTCCTGAATGCCAAGAATCTCCCCTCAACACTCACACAAAATATTCACAGATTGAAGTCCTTACCATCTATAAAGGGGAGTCTGGGTATCTCTGATTCTGAATCCTCTTTACCCAAGGAGATTTAGATTTCAAATCCAAGTTGAAATAAATACGTGCTAATCTTTGAATAAGAACAGTGAGGAAAGATGTCTAATCTCTCATCCTAACTGTCCTTAACAGGAGTTGTCAGCATAGCTGAGTGACATCCAAGCTGAGTTCCAGGACCTCCACGAGGAGATGAGAGGGAGAAAGAGAAATAATCGCATAACTCTGAAGAAATGTGCCTAATGTCTTTCTCACTTCTTTGTAATATGAAGTCAGAAAAGACAAATAAGAACTGTGGACTTCAGTATTTCAGCTTTGTGTGTTTATACTCTAAAAAGGAGAAGATGAAAATATATCCGTTGTCATAGTAACCTGGATTCACCGCCAACGCCAGTAAGTAGACGGTTTGTGACAGCGGTCATCCTGAACTACCGGTTACGCTCCCTCCAAATGCATCGTGTGTTCTGCAGGATGAGGGGTACAGATGACTGTAGTGTTCCTGAGCAACCCAAGACTGGTGTCTGCAACTTAACCATTTCAGTACACACTTCATTTACATTACAGATAATTAACTTCAGGCTCAGTTCTTTAGATGTGGAAATCAAAGCGCTAAGACCCACTATCCTGAAATAAGTATAAGAAGCAAACAAGGCTCAAAATTCAAGTCCAGAGTCGTTCCAGATTCAAATAAGAAATAAATATATCATATTAGCATTGGGTAACATCCCTTGGGGGTTTCCCGGTGGCACAGTGGTAAAGAATCTACCTGCTAATGCAAGAGACACAAAAGACGCAGATTCGACTCCTGGGTCCAGAAGATCCTCTGGAGAAGGAAATGGCAACCCACTCCAGTATTCTTGCCTGGCAACTTCCATAGACAGAACAACTTGGCAGGCTACAGTCCAGGGGGTCACAAAGAGTCAGACAGGACTGAATGTGCACGCGTGCACACACACACACACACACACACTCCCTTGGTTTGTCACGAGACAAGAAAAACATCACATTACTCTGGTTTCTGTTATGTATCACTTCTACAGTTAAATAACCCAAGACCAACAAAATGACACCATACCATACACAAGGTAGAAGAGGGAAAATGGTGAAACTGAAATGAGACCGTGGGCTTGGCACTGCTTGGTCTGTAGCCCAAAGGTAACCACGGGCTTAAAGTACTTAACTACCAGCAGCCCAGTTTCTCAGTGGAAGCAGTAATACCTGCCTCATAGCTCATTCTGACACTGCCTCTCTAGCACAAAACCTAGAAACACAGTGGTTGTTCAGGATATGTCAGTATTCTTTCCTCCTAAGAAATAATACCAACTGTACTTCCTTGCTTTTGGGCGCCTTAGAAAAGGAAATCAACTTGAAAAAAAGAGTCAGAAGACTAAAAGAAATACAAAATAGGATATGCCAAATGCTAACAGATGATAAATTGGGGAAATATTTCATCACTTGTTCATGGGGAATCATTTAGAATTAATATTATAAAATGCATCAGTTCAGTTCAGTCACTCAGTTGTGTCTGATTCTTTGCGACCCTATGAACCGCAGTACACCAGGCCTCCCTATCCATCATCAACTCCCAGAGTCCACCCAAACCCATGTCCATTGAGTCGGTGATGCCATCCAACCATTTCATCCTCTGTCATCCCCTTCTCCTCCTGCCCTCAATTTTTCCCAGCATCAAGATCTTTTCAAATGAGTCAACTCTTTGCATCAGGTGGCCAAAGTACTGGAATTTCAGCTTCAACATCAGTCCTTCCAATGAACACTCAGGACTGATCACCTTTAGGATGGACTGGTTGGATTTCTTTGCAGTCTAAGGGACTCTCAAGAGTCTTCTCCAACACCACAGTTCAAAAGCATCAGTTCTTTGACACTCACTTTTCTTTATAGTCCAACTCTTACATCCATACATGACTACTGGAAAAACCATACCTTGACTAGATGGACCTTTGTTGGCAAAGTGATGTCTCTGCCTTTTAATATGCTGTTTAGGTTGGTCATAACTTTCCTCCCAAGGAGCAAGCATCTTTTCATTCCATGGCTGCAATCACCATCTTCAGTGATTTAGGAGCCCCCCAAAATAAAGTCAGCTGCTGTTTCCACTGTTTCCCCATCTATTTCCCATGAAGTGATGGGACCAGATGCCATGATCTTCGTTTTCTGAATGTTGAGCTTTAAGCCAACTTTTTCACTCTCGTCTTTCACTTTCATCAAGAGGCTCTTTAGTTCTTCTTCACTTTCTGCCATAAGGGTGATGTCATCTGCATATCTGAAGTTATTGATATTTCTCCCAACAATCTTGATTCCAGCTTGTGCTTCTTCCAGCTCAGCATTTCTCATGATGTACTCTGCCTACAAGTTAAATAAGCAGGGTGACAATATATAGTCATACTCCTTTTCCTATTTGGAACCAGTCTGTTGTTCCATGTCCAGTTCTAACTGTTGCTTCCTAACTGTTGCATATAGGGTTCTCAAGAGGCAGGTCAGGTGGTCTGGTATTCCCATCTCTTCCAGAATTTTCCAC
Organism: Nanger dama; assembly: GCA_917880005.1. Lineage (NCBI taxonomy): Eukaryota > Metazoa > Chordata > Mammalia > Artiodactyla > Bovidae > Nanger > Nanger dama. The sequence goes on from CAKJTW010000107.1 coordinate 2,191,737, forward strand.
AGTTTTTAGTGATCCACAGTCAAAGGCTTTGGCATAGTCAATAAAGCAGAAATATTTGTTTTTCTGGAACTCTCTTGCTTTTTTGATGATTCATGGAATGTTGGCAATTTGATCTCTGGTTCCTCTACCTTTTCTAAAACCAGCTTGAACATCTGGAAGTTCACGATTCACATATTGCTGGAGAATTTTGAGCATTACTTTACTAGTGTGTGAGATGAGTGCAATTGTGTGGCAGTTTGAGCATTCTTTGGCATTGTCTTTCTTTGGGATTGGAATGAAAACTGACGTTTTCCAGTCCTGTGGCCACTGCTGAGTTTTCCAAATTTGCTAACATATTGAGTGTAGCACTTTCACAGCATCATCTTTCAGGATTTGAAATAGCTTAGCTGGGATTCCATCGCCTCCACTACCTTTTTGTTCATAGTGATGCTACCTGAGGACCACCTGACTTTACTTCCAGGATGTACGGCTCCAGGTGAGTGAAAGTGATCAGACCTTTGTGATTATCTGAGTAGTGAAGATCTTTTTTGTACAGTTCTTCTGTGTATTCTCACTACCTCTTCTTAATATCTTCTGCTTCTGTTAGGTCCTTACCATTTCTGTCCTATATCGAGCCCATCTTTGCATGAAATGTTACCTTGGTAGCTCTAATTTTCTTGAACAGATCTCTAGTCTTTCCCATTCTGCTGTTTTCCTCTATTTGTTTGCACTGATCACTGAGAAAGGCTTTCTTATCATTCCTTGCTATTCTTTGGAACTCTGCATTCAAACAAGTATATCTTTCCTTTTCTCCTTTGCTTTTCACTTCTCTTCTTTTCTCAGCTATTTGTAAGGCCTCCTCAGACAGTCATTTCGCTTTTTTGCATTTTTTTCCCCTGGGGATGGTCTTGATCCCTGTCTCCTATACAATGTCATGAACCTCCCGTCCATAGTTCATTAGGCACTCTATCTATCAGATCTAGGCCCTTAAGTCTATTTCTCACTTTCACTATATAGTCATAAGGGATTTGATTTAGGTCATACCTGGTCTAGTGGTTTTCCCCACTTTCTTCAATTTAAGTCTGAATTGGCAATAAGAAGTTCATGATCTGAGCCATAGTCCGTTCCCAGTCTTGTTTTTGCTGGCTGTATAGAGCTTCTCCATCTTTGGCTGCAAAGGATGTAATCAATTTGATTTTGGTATTGACCATTTGGTGATCTCCATAACACACATATATACTTATATTTAAATGCCACACTTGTCATATCACACTTTACTATAAATGGAATTTTACCTAACAGATCCAATCTTCACATTTTCAGCAGACATGAGAAAGGAAATTTGAGACAAAGGATAAACAGTGTTTTACAAACCATTAAAAATTTTATAAAGCAGTGATATGGTTATTACTCCAATAGACTTGATGATATGAAATCTTTCTCAAGAAATCAATTTTCTATTTACAGTTGTCTAATACGACCAACCCAGACAGCATATTAAAAGCAGAGACATTACCTTGCCAACAATGGTCTGTCTAATCAAAGCTATGGTTTTTCCAGTAGTCATGTGTGAATGTGAGAGTCGGACTATAAAGAAAGCTGAGCACCTAAGAAATGATGCTTTTGAACTGTGGTGTTGGAGAAGACTCTTGAGAGTCCCTTGGACTGTAAGAAGATCCAACCAGTCCATCCTAAAGGAGATCAGTTCTGGGTGTTCATTGGGAGGACTGATGTTGAAGCTGAAATTCCAGTACTTTGGCCACCTGATACAAAGAGTTGACTCATCTGAAAAGACCCTGATGCTGGGAAAGATTGAGGGCAGGAGGATAAGGGGATGACAGAGGATGAGATGGCTGGATGGCATCTCCGACTTGACTGACATGAGTTTGAGTAAACTCCTGCAGTTGGCGATGGACAGGGAGGCCTGGCATGCTCCAGTCCATGGGATAGCAAGGAGTCAGACACGACTGAGAGACTGAACTGAACTGAACTGAATGTACGTAATGTCAACACTATACATGTAGTGAACCTGTTGACTCAGAAAGTAAAGAGTCTGCCTGCAATGCAGAAGACGAGATTTAATCATTGCATCGAGAAGATCCCCTAGAGAAGGGAATGGCTTCCCACTCCAGTATTTTTGCCTGGAGAATTCCATGGACAGTGGAGCCTGGTGGGCTATAGTCCATGGGGTCACAAAATAGTCAGACACGACTGAGCAGGTAACACTTTCATATATATATATATATATATATACATAATACATATATACAAATATGTATATATATGTATGTATGTATGTATGTATGCTAAGTCGCTTCAATTGTGTCTGATGCAGTGCGATCCCGTAGACGGCAGCCCACCAGGCTCCCCCGTCCCTGGGATTCTCCAGGCAAGAACACTGGAGTGGGTTGCCATTTCCTTCTCCAGTGCATGAAAGTGAAAAGTGAAAGTGAAGTTGCTCAGTCATGTCTGACCCTCAGTGACCCCATGGACTGCAGCCCACCTGGCTCCTCCGTCCATGGGATTTTCCAGGCAAGAGTACTGGAGTGGGGTGGCATTGCCTTCTCTGGTATGTATGTATATGTATATATATTTCTAGACTGTGATCTGACACAGAAACCCTGAATAAAACTAGGTTAAAAATTGAAAAAGAAAATGATGGACAGACCTCAAGAAGTGCAGAGCCCAGCAAGCGTTGGTGGCATTACATAGAGATGCCGCCCCACACACAAACCATCATCTCTTCAGCACTGTACTTTAAACATGCGAACAGAGTCGCCAAAACTTCCCAGAGTTTGGCTAAGCTCATGGAATACTGAGCATGGCCAGTATTCCATTTATTAGAAGAAACAACATGGGGTATAGCGACCAGCTACAAGGTGAACCGGAATTAAAAAGAAGGTCAAAGGGAGCACTGTAGGGGCACTGCAGGCCCAAAGCGGCGTCCCTGCATTTCACAAGCTACTTTGACCAGAATGGGTCTCAAGTTCTCTGCGCTCCTACTATCCTGTTCTTTACAGGACCGAAATGACAAGCAGCCTTCAGAAGCATTTATGATCATTTGCTTTGGGACCAGGTGTTACAGATTTGGAAACACGGTCACTGGCACCCTCCCTTCTTCTGGGAATATTCCCTAACCCTGGTGTTATTTTGGTCCAATGTGGAATCTTCAAATTTCCTCAAGAGGGTTATGGAGAAACTCTCAAATAATTATCAAAGGAAAACTTGATTCAGTTCTTCCTTTAAATTATTTGAAATATATCATGCACTGCCCATTTCATAATGGACTAGCAAAAATCCCATTGGATGAGGAAACAGATTTAATTTCCTGAGACAGTGAATGTGTCATTAAAAGATCTACCAGGCCACAGATACCTTCAAAGTCTCTCCTAATAGTTCAGGGATTGGACTTTCCAAATTCTGAGCTAAGATTTCTTCAGTTGATGGAAAGAGCTTAATACATGAAGTTACTCCCTGAATTCAGTGAAAGTGGGTATATATTTGCTCTTTCTAGCCAATCCTCAAAAGAGTCACTAAAACTACTTCCTGACATCTATTCACAAGAAAATATAGGAGAAGGAAAGACAAAGAATCATGAAATATATTAAAACTACCCACAAGCAGTTATTACCAATTGCAGGCAACTTAGGCCTCCCTCTATTTTGTGATCTGTTGAAGAAAGGAATTTCCAATTAAATGCTCCTTCTCGGGACATTCTTATCATAATTCTGCCATTTCAGATTCCTCTGGTAAGCAAAAGCCACATCTTATATGGTAGCCTTTGTGCAAGTTTCTTTAAGTCACATGGAAGCAAAATAATGTCTAAGTCTATTTACCCTTCTAAAGACTAAAGCATTTTTTTAATGTAAAGAAAAAAGCAAATATATAATAAAGGGAAGCAATATAGGTATAAGAAAATCTGGAATTCAGGCGAAAGAGGATAATGTAATTTAATTGGAAAATTAATTAGAAGGCATTAATTTGGAGTATCCTGAATGAAAGGCATGGTTAAAATGCCTTGGCGTCCAGCCAGCATGAGTAAGTCAAAGAACCATTGCTTTGGAGATTCAGAAAACACTGCTCTTAACTCAGTTCTGGCACTATTCTGCTTTTAGAAAGAAATCTTTTAAGAAATGTAGCACCAACATATAAGATATGTAGCCACCGAGGGGTTGGAATAATACAAAGGTTTGGAAGTTACAAAACCCTTAGATTGAATGCTATAACTGAACTGGGTTCAGCTGGTGACTGCAATTTTGCTGTTCTATTCTGAGCTGGGCTAAAATGTCCATAAATAAGACAACAGCCAAATCAAAAAACAAAGAGCAAACTAAAGCTCAGTTCTTAGAATCCCTCACCATAAAGCACAATTCTCAACCCTTGTGAGTATGAGGCCCTTTAATACTCCCCCTCCACAAAAAGAAAAGGATTTCAGTTTTTACTCATTAAGTCTGTAGGCGATGGAGGTCTGACACAACTGCAATAACCCGGAGGTCTGAGACCCCAGGCTGGGGAGAGCTGTGTTAAGATATCTTTAAACTTGGTATATTCCTCCTTACCTTCCCTATTTAATGATAGGAACTCAGTAAATGGCTTTCTTGCTTGGATGAATTCCTCCTTACAGTCTAAAATTCCTCCCATGAAGAAACTGAAATAATTTTGCCTCTGAAAATACTATCTTTTCAAAAATCCCCTGAGTAGAGGGATTTGGGATGATTTATGGGAGCAACACTCATCTGAAGTAGAACACTGTCACAGCATTTTTTAATATGAATAATGATATGGCTCTTTCCAGTAACTCTGCCCTACAATAAACTAGCACCACACTACCCATGGATAATGATATAACATTTTTCCCCAGTTATTCATATTGCTTAATATCTCCAGACAAAAAGCGAATAGGATAACCACTACTTAAGTTATTTTGCTGTCTATCTGATGTCCTATGTGTTGGCATACTCAATCTGCAATTCTCAAAATCTCAACTCTTCTATTAAAGGACATTTTAATGTCCACTTTAACTTATCAAACACAGGCTGGCCAGTGCACGTCCACCTTCAAGTACAGCCTCAGGTTGTAACTACATTGTCTCAACCTCAGGATGACAGAGGATGAGGTGATAAGTTAACTTGATGCTCTATTTATTAGGAGTACATAAAAGAGGCTTCCTGGTCTAGATTTCATGTCCTGAATTAGCTTATGGTCCTTTCCTGTAACATATCTGGATGGAAGCTTGTTACACGGATGCATTTACCCACAGGGCCTTTAAGGCCCTAAAAGAACTCTTAAAAGCAGGAGTTCACAAAGATTTTAAAGAAACTCTCAGAAAAATTCAACTAAAGGAAATAAGTCTAGCTATTTTTATGCCATCTGTTCCAATTTCATGCCTTACCACTTTTATAACCAAATAAGAAAGCTGATAAGGATTTTTGCTCTTCCTTTTCCCTATGGGGCAAAATTTTCAGAATCCTGAAACAAGGTGGTGGTGGTTGTTGTTGTTGTTTTAATAACTCTTGGAAGACAAATAGGAGTCTGAGTTCAAGCACACAAATGAAGACTCTTAAAAACACACACATACACGTAGCTCACACACATCCCTCTTACAAGCTGCTAAATCTGAATCATTCCTAATAGGAAACAAAAACAAGACTGACGAAGGAACATGGCTAGAGGGGAAAGAGGCCAGATCGCCAAAGGCTGCATATGCCCAAGAAACCAGGTCACACTGACAGGTTTTATAAATGGGGTGCCTAGAATTCTGCATGACAGCTGTACAAAGCTCTTCAGCCTCACTTTCCTGCCTCAAAAATAGCAGCTGCCCAGGGTGTAATAGATCCGATCCCTGGTAAGTAACACTGTCGTATCCTTGAATGACTGGAGGGCAAACCCCAGTCCCAGCTTAGAAACACTCCAACCAAGTCTTCTGTTCTCCATCCCTTACATGAAAAATACCCAGAGGAAGAAGAGATGAAAGCAGATTGAAAACTTTCTCCTTTAAAACCTGGGGAGGTCATTTAGGTGCTCTCCAGTATTTAAGGAAGCTCAGTCCATTCGTTTTCAATGACAGGCCTGTTTCCTTTCCAAATCATTTCAACTCAACAAAACTTCAAGTAGCTTAGAGCCACAAGGTTATTTACAAATTGTTAGATGTAGAGAAAAGATTTCAGTTCTTCCTGAAGTGTTCTTTTGAGCACTAAGTACACCCACCTATACCACCAATTCAAGGGGGACCTCTTCTTATGTTATCTACCATATATAAAGGCAAGACAAGAACTTAAAGGTAGGCTTTTTCAGCTTGTAATATTCATTGCATGTCCATTAGCGTGGGTCTCTTTGGAAATTTCAACCTATTTCCTATTTATTTCCCAATGCACAATTAGCCTTGATAATAAAGCTGGCCAATATAGATACCACCCCAAACTATAGCCATCATAAGTGTCAAAGGCAGAAACTTCCTCTTCACTAATTAACATATCCCTCCACCATTCACTTAAATTGTATTTTTCGCTTTAAATGTCAAGAGCTTAAATCTTATGCAGCAGCAGAAAGTTCAGAAGATTTCCATATTCCATTTCCTGTTCCTCTCTCCTCTTAACTTTCTGAGAATTGTTGGAACCATTCCATTCTCTATTTTTTTAAACAAATAACATTTGGAATAATAAGTAGCAAAAATTAAAGATGTCTTTTTGCAGATGTATGTTTGGGGGAGGGGACTGCCAGCCCAAGATTAGAGAGCTAAGGAAGCATCAGATCAGGTTCTGAAAGGCGGCCAGCCCGGTTGTAGCTCCTTCCAGTTCAATAGACCCACCTTCCCCTTACATTTACATACACATCGTCCAGACTGCTCCCCGCCGCATAACCATACAGAATCAGAGACTCAGCCACGGACTGTGCGTCCACAGCACCCCTGGACTTGGTCCCCACCTCCGTCCCACCTCCTCTGCGTCCATCCCCCATCGTCTTCATCCTGATTCATCTGATTCTTTGTGTCTTTTCTCTCCTGCCCTCACGTTCCTCCCACGGGGCACATCACACTGCCTCCGGGTAACTCTACAGTAATTGTGGTTCTCACAACAACGCCAAGAGGCTCACTTCTTTTCAGCAAAGCTGGAGGAATCAAGTCCAAGCTCCTCCCCTGGCATTCACAACTATTCAAAATCTGGCTCCAATTTTCTCGCCCACTACCACCCTCCACACAACCAACACTCCAGTCAAAGGAAAGTGTGCACAGTGTCCAGCCAGTCATGCCTGGGCTCCCCAGTCCTGAGCCTCCACTGCTCTACCAGCTGAACCCTCACTTCCTGGCACAGGCAAGACTAGCTAATTCAAACCATCACTCCTCCCATGAGCCCTCAAGCCAAGGCAAAGTCTCCCTCATCTGAACTTCACAGCACTTGGATCCTTCAAAGCTCTCGCCATAACATACCAGCTATGTTTTAAATGTTTCTTTATTGTGTTAAAATCACATATTATAAAACTTACTATTTTAAACACGTAACTGTACATTTCAGTGGCACTAAGTACATTCACTAGGTACAGGTGGCCCACTGGTAAAGAATTCACCTGCCAATGCAGGAGATGTGAGTTTGATCCCTGCGTCAAGAAGATGGGAATGGTAACCCACTCCAGTATTCTTGCCTGGAGAATCCTATAGACAGAGGAGCCTGGTGGGCTACAGTCCATGGGATGGCAAAGAGCCAGACATGACTGAGAGCATGCACATGCACACTCTAAGTACACTCATGTTGCTGTGCAACTCTCACCATCATCTGCCCCCAGAATTTTTCATTTTCCTAAACTGATACTCTTTCCCTACTAAACACTAAATCCCCACTCCCCTCCCAACCCTTCCACTCCCCGTCATCTACCAATGTACTTTCTGACTCTATGAATTTGGCTATGCTAAATATCTGGTATTTTCGCTTCTTCCATAAATGAGTTACTTCTCCCACTCACAAAGGCAGCAAGTCAGTGTTTGTTTCAAGTGCGGGTCCCTTGCAGCTGTAACACAACATAAGGCACACAGCAAGCACTCACACGTTGGTCTGAAGAGCGTGTGTGGAATCACAGAAGCCGGCTCCCTCTATTGTTGCTTAGTCAGTTGTGTCCAACTCTTTGCGACCCCATGGACTGTAGCCCTTGGGGCTCCTCTGTCCAAGGAATTTCCTAGGTGAGAATACTAGAGTGGGTTGCCATTTCCCCCTCCAGGGCATCTTCCTGACACAGGGATCGAATCCCAGTTCCCTGCACTGCAGGTGGGTGGTTTACCACTGAGCCACCAGGAACCCCTATTCAGTCAGTTCAGTTCAGTCACTCACTCGTGTCCAACTCTTTATAACCCCATGGGCTACACCACACCAGGCTTCCCTGTCCATCACCAACTCCCAGAGCTTGTTCAAACTCAGGTCCATCAAGTCGGTGCCATCCAGCCATCTCATCCTCTGTTGTCCCCTTCTCCTCCTGCCCTCAATCTTTCCTAGCATCAGGGTCTTTTCCAATGAGTCAGTTCTTCGCATCAGATGGTCAAAGTACTGGAGCTCCAGCTTCAGCAGCTGGAGCTGCTGACTATTCCAATGAATATTCAGGACTAATTTCTTTCATGATGGACTGGTTGGATCTCCTTGCTGTCCAAGGGACTCTCAAGAGTCTTCTCCAACACCACAGCTCAAAAGCATCAATTCTTCAGCGCTCAGCTTTGTTTATGGTCCAACTCTCACATCCATACATGATTACTGGAAAAGCTGTAGCTTTGACTATATGGACCTTTGTCAGTAAAGTAATGGCTCTGCTTCCCTGTTGGAACATATTTATCCCCAAAGTCATGCACAGTTTTATATACATTGGCCAACTATAAAGTTAACTCCAATACTTTGGCCACCTGATGCGAAGAACTGACTCATTTGAAAAGACCCTTATGCTGGGAAAGATTGAAGGCAGGAGGAGAAGGGGACGACAGAGGATGCAATGGTTGGATGGCATCACTGACTCAATGGACATGAGTTTCAGTGAACTCCAGGAGATGGTGATGGACAGCGAGGCCTGGTGTGCTGTAGTCCATGGGTGGCAGAGTGGGACCTGGCTGAGTGACTGAACTGAACCAAGCTAAGGGGAGCAAGAGATGCTGTGTCATCCTGGGACAATCTGAGTAACAACAAAATGCATTAAAATAGAACAGTTATTGGATGTGTCACGGTGGGGGACTAGGTTTAACATTCCTGGTTTCAGATACAATTTCCAAGCAAAATGGAAGTGGGGGGTGGACGGTGTTCTAGGTGAAAACAGATTGCATAATGATCTTCTTTGAGCAGGAAACCCTAGTATACAAACAGCTAAGGCAGGGAACAAATATCCATATATTCCTTCCATGGAAAAACAAAATGCTCCATCATAATTAGGTTATACTGGTAATTAAAATATACTTTCAGCTGTACCCAAAGCCATCTTGAATGGTGCCAGATCTCAGCATTCAGCACTGACTCAGAAGGGGGAAACGAGGCTACAGGACCTGTGATCATCCGTCACTTCTTCCTTCTGCACGTGCTGCTCCTGGCTTCTCTCTGTCTGAGAACACACCCATTCTTCAGAGGCGAGAGAGAAGGGAAGCAGTTTACAATCCTGAAAAGAAATCGAGGCAGTTCCATTTCACGTTTCTGTTGTTGTTTTTTAAGGCAATTTTTCCCTTCCTAAAATTTTAAGAAATGGAAAATCCATTAGGTAATTATGGCCAACCCAAGAGACCAATTCAAGCTTGCTCCCTACAGTTCACTCTCCAGCAATTTTCCAGTCCACTTCCCTGGGGAAATGCTCAAGTTGTCTCCCCCACAGCTCCTTTCAAATTTAGACTGAACCTGGTACCCCTGTAAAGCTTTAAATGTAAACTTCATAATGAGACCTGAGCTGAAATTGCAAACAGCCATGAAAACCAGGACCTCTGCTCTTTGCAAGGGGGCAAAACAATCCTAGGCACAAATGGAAAAGACCATGCCAGGTTTCCGTGCATTTCTGAGTTAATCTCACCACAGCTGTTCTCCTCAGCAAGGTTCCACACGTGGAAATTTATTTTTCAGTGTTGTCATTCTGAAAATAAGTGACAACCTGAGCTAAAGTATGCAGTTTTCATTTGGATTCGTCTAAGTCAATACCTGAATGGTCAAATGCAGGCTATAGACTTCTAAAACTCAAAAAAAAAAAAAAAAATTACTAAAAGAGAGAAGCAAGATTTGCTCATCAACCTAAGATCTGTTGTTTGTTTTTACAAAAGCCCACATTTCCCAAGGGTGGAAAGTATGTGAAGCAGACCCAGGTTTCAATGCAGACTCCACAACTGATTGACTATAAAGTCTCAGACACACCAGATAATGTCCTTGGTCTCTGTTTCTCAACTATACAATGGATATAATAACACTGATCTCAGAGAACTACTACGATAACCTTGACACAAGTGAAATGTTAAACAAAAAACATCCTGTGGCTCAGAGGAATTCGCAGTAAATGCAAATAGTTGAAAACAACAACAACAACAAAAACACGTAAATGACTCAGTTCAGTTCAGTTCAGTCGCTCAGTCGTGTCTGACTCTTTGTGACCCCATGAATAGCAACACGCCACGCCTTTCTGTCCATCACCAACTCCTGGAGTTCATTCAGACTCATCCATCGAGTCCGTAATGCCATCCAGCCATCTCATCCTCTGTCATCCCCTTCTTCTCCTGCCCCCAAACCCTCCCAGCATCAGAGTCTTTTGCAATGAGTCAACTCTTCGCATGAGGTGGCCAAAGTACTGGAGTTTCAGCTTTAGCATCATTCCTTCCAAAGAATTCCCAGAGCTGATCTCCTTCAGAATGGACTGGTTGGATCTCCTTGCAGTCCAAGGGACTCTCAAGAGTCTTCTCCAACACCACAGTTCAAGAGCATCAGTTCTTCAGCGCTCAGCTTTCTTCACAGTCCAACTCTCACATCCATAGATGACCACAGGTAAAACCATAGCCTTCACTAGATGGACCTTTGTTGGCAAAGTAATGTCTCTGCTTTTGAATATGCTATCTAGGTTGGTCATAACTTTCCTTCCAAGAAGTAAGCATCTTTTAATTTCATGGCTGCACTCACCATCTGCAGTGATTTTGGAGCCCCCAAAATAAATTCTGACAGTTTCCCCATCTATTTGCCATGAAGTGATGGGACCAGATGCCATGATCTTCGTTTTCTGAATGCTGAGCTAAAGCTCAGCATTAAAAGCCAACTTTTTCACTCTTCTTTCACTTTCATCGAGAAGGTTTTTAGCTCGTCTTCACTTTCTGCCATAAGGGTGGTGTCATCTGCATATCTGAGGTTATTGATATTTCTCCTGGCAATCTTGACTCCAGCTTGTGCTTCTACCAGCCCAGCGTTTCTCATGATGTACTCTGCATATAAGTTAAATAAGCAGGGTGACAGTATACAGCCTTGACGGACTCCTTTTCCTATTTGGAACCAGTCTGTTGTTCCATGTCCAGTTCTAACTGTTGCCTCCTGACCTGCATATAAGTTTCTCAATGACTATTAAACCCAAAAGAATCACAGTATCTTACACCTAGAAAAGGCTTGATCATAAAAAGGAATGAAATATGGGACTTCCCTGGTGGCCCAATAGCTAAGACTCCACGCTCCCAATGCAAGGGGTCTGGGTTCAATCCCTGGTCAGGGAACCAGATCCCACAGGCCACAACTACAAGTTCACACGGCACAACTCTTGCTTAGAGAAAGAGTGAAGGTTCCACATGCCACAACTAAGACTCTGGGCAGCCAAATAAATCATTTTTATTTAATTGTAAAAATTTAAAAAGGAAGGAATTCTGGCATTTGCAGCAACATGGGTAGACCTAGAGATACTTAGTGAAGTCAGACAGAGAAAGACAAATATTATGTATCGGTTACATGTGGAATCTAAAAAGTAATACAAATGAATCTACATACGGAAACAGATTCACAGACAGAAAACAAACTTACAGTTACCAAAGAGGAAAGGGGAAGAGAAGAGGTAAATTAGGTGTATGGGGTTAACAGATACACATATAATATGTAAAATAGATAAGCAACAAAGATTACACAGGGAACAATTATTCTTTTACTAACAGATAATGGAAAATAATCTGAAAAATACAAATATATATAATTGAGTCGCTCTGCTATACACCTGAAACACAATATTGTAAATCAAATACACTTCTGATTATTTTTTAAAAAGGAAGAAAAGGCTTGATTCACATATACTAAATGGCGCCTGGATCTTCCTTTGGTTTTGTACTTTTCTAATTCACTATCTCCTTTTTATTTAGGTGTCTCCTTGTTTGTTCAAAATAAACTTGGAGGGCTTCTGTATCTTATGGTCAACAGTGTTTTATAACATTTACAGAGGAGTCATGTACACCCTTGCTCACTTGGAAACCCCTTGATCATAAATTCCAAACATTTAAAGCATCCCTGTGTCACTGAGGGAAACCATGAGCGTTTTAACGCTGCGTGTGAACTGAGCGTGCACTTTTCCCAGGTGGTCTCCTCTGGACGCCCTCGTCCTCCCAGAGCAACACACCCTGCTCCACGAAGCGCCTACCACTGTGCCAACAGATGGATGCCAAACCCTTTCAGAGTGAAACCGGGCAACAATGAGACAAAACAATCAAAGATACTCAGTGTCAGTTAGGCTAGGGGACAAAAAGGTAACCATTAGCACACTTCAGTATCCAGCTAAGAATCATGGGTTTTTGTATTCTGTACATCAGTTTTTCACAAAAGGTAAGGGTATCTGCACTCATCTCACATGCTAGTAAAGTAATGCTCAAAACTGTGCAAGCCAGGCTTTAGCAATACATGAACCGTGAACTTCCAGATGTTCAAGCTAGTTTTAGAAAAGGCAGAGGCATCAGAGATCAAATTGTCAACATCTGCTGGATCATCGAAAAGCAAGAGAGTTCCAGAAAAGCATCTATTTCTGCTTTATTGACTATGCCAAAGCCTTTAACTGTGTGGATCACAATAAACTACGGAAAATTCTGAAAGAGATGGGAATACCAGACCACCTAACCTGCCTCTTGAGAAACCTGTATGCAGGTTAGGAAGCAACAGTTAGACCTGGACATAGAATAACAGACTGGTTCCAAATAGGAAAAGGAGAATGTCAAGGCTGTATACTGTCACCCTGCTTATTTAACTTATACGCAAAGTACATCATGAGAAACACTGGGCTGGAAGAAGCACAAGCTGGAATCAAGATTGTTGGGAGAAATATCAGTAACCTCAGATATGCAGACGACACCACCCTTATGGCAGAAAGTGAAGAAGAAATAAAGAGCCTCTTGGTGAAAGTGAAAGAGAAGGGTGAAAAAGTTGGCTTAAAACTCAACATTCAGACAATGAAGATCATGGCATCTGGTCCCATCACTTCATGGCAAATAGATGGGGAAACAGTGGAAACAGTGTCAGACTTTATTTTCTGGGGCTCCAAAATCACTGCAGATGGTGACTGCAGCCATGAAATTAAAAGACGCTTACTCCTTGGAAGGAAAGTTATGACCAACCTAGATAGCATATTCAAAAGCAGAGACATTACTTTGCTAACAAAGGTTCTTCTAATCAAGGCTATGGTTTTTCCAGTAGTTATGTATGGATTTGAGAGTTGTCCTATAAAGAAAGCTGAGTGCTGAAGAACTGATGCTTTGAGCTGTGGTGTTGGAGAAGATTCTTGAGAGTCCCTTGGACTATAAGGAGATCCAACCAGTCCACTCTAAAGGAGATCAGTCCTGAATGTTCATTGGAATGACTGATGTTGAAGCTGTAACTCCAATACTTTGGACACGTGATGCGAAGAGCTGACTCATTGGAAAAGACCCTGATGCTGGGCAAGATTGAAAGCAGGAAGAGAAGGGGCCGACAGAGGATGAGATGGTTGGATGGCATCATTGACACAATAGACATGAGTTTGAGTAAACTCTGGCAGTTGATGATGGATAGGGAGGCTTGGTGTGCTGCAGTCCATGGGATCGCAAAGAGTTGGACACCGAGTCACTGAACTGAACTGAACTGAAGGGTATTTGCATAGAAGCTCAACATGTTAGTTTTATAATCAACCCCAAAGAGGCTTCCCTGGTGGCTCAGACAGTAAAGAAAGAAACTGCCTGCAATGCAGGGGACCTGGGGTTTGATCCCTGGGTCAGTTGAGAAGATCCCCTAGAGAAGGGAATGGCTACCCACTCCAGTATTTTTGTCTAGAAAACCCCATGGTCAGAGGAGTCTGGCAGACAGAGGAGCCTGGGGTGGCAAACAGTTGGATATGGCCGAGCAAGTAACATGTTCACTGTTTTATTTTCACTTGAACAATAAATATGGGTTTGAACTGCATGGGCCTGCTTACTTTTTTCAATAGCAAATACTATAGTACCACATGGTCTGCAGTTGGTTGAATCCATGGATGAAAAACCTCAAACAGGGAGGAACTGCTGAAACAGAGGGATAAGTTATACCTCGATTTCCCACTATGCCCCTGACCCCCATATTGTCCAAGGGTCAACTGTGCTTGACTTTCTCTGTTATAATAGGGTAGCTATCACCTCCATATTAATTACTTGGGCAACGAATGCCTTCCCTGGTTTCAGCCACTCGTGACATCCCTGTCGTAGTAAAGGCCCTGTTTCTAATTAGTGCCAGTCTGAAACACACATGGCAGGGAAGCTTGTCCCTGCTTAGTCGAGAGCCTATCCATTCATCTTTACCCCAGTCCTCTCGAGCACTCTCTCTGTGTCAGGTCCCACTTCCTATTCATACAGCTCTATAGGATTGGGGCTATTATTCTCACCTATACAGAGAACATTAAGACACGGTAAGGTTAAGTCAACTTCCAAAGCCCTGAAAGCTGGGGAGTGGCAGAGTCAGACTCAATCCAGAGTGCACGTGCCTATGTGTTTAGTCGTGCCCGACTCTTTGCGACCCTGTGGACCGTAGCCCGCCAGGCTCCTCTGTCCATGGGATTTCCCAGGCAAGAACACTGGAGTGGGTTGCCATTTCCTTCTCCAGGGTGTCTTCCTGACCCAGGGACTGAACCTGAGTCTCCAGTGTCTTCAGCTTTGAGCACAATGCCTGTAACTACTCCAGAAGCCCGCCTCCTTTGTATCCACAATGCCCACATCAGCTCCTTTTCCTGAATAAAAATGTAGAAATCGTATTGTTTCAGCACTCACTCGTTCATTCATTCAATATGCTCATTTAATTAAGTTTCTATTATATGGCAGGATCTGTGCAAGATAACAAGTTTCCAATAACGAAGAAGACAAACACTGTATCTGCCCTCAAGGCAACTACTGAGAAATTTTTATTCAAAAACTCTAATATTAAAATTTAACAAATAAATAAAATTTACCAAAGAAAGCCCTAAAATTAAGAATTATGTAAGTAACTAATTAAATACAGTCAAAATTGTTGCTACAAGCCTGGGAAGACCCTGAGAAAGGATGCACACATCCAGGATGGAGGGCCAGGAAACACACATTTCTGACGTCAGGTCTAACTTCAGCCACAGCATCAACAAAAGCAAAGTGGCACTGGATTTGTCTCTGGAACACCTGGATTCCTGATTCCAGTCCAGTAGAACTGTTCAGTCATTTGCTAATTTTTTAAAAATAATACAGGATGGCTGTCAATAAAACTTCAAAATGCCAACTTTCTCCCCTCCTCCTCCCAACTCTCTGGCTGTCTATCTATGCCTAGAGATAGATAAAATAGTGGGTCATAAAATGCTTTCCCCAGCCCTAAAATTTTAAGTAGCTCTCTACCATGTAGCCTGGAATTCATCACCAGTTTGGACTTTATCTAAGGCTCCTCCCTAACTAAGGATTTGGAAGTTTCAGTATACAATGGCTTTAAAATATTGCAATGCCCTATTTGTCCCAAATGCTTTGTGAACAGGGTTACTATTTCTAGCCGTCAAGGTCTTAACTGTTCGAAACTTTCTTTTTACACTTTGTCCTTTAAGACCCTTCTTTTGCATTAATACAGTACTGTATCTTAGTAACAGTCTGGTGACTAAAATAAAACTGATCTCTGATTAACTCAGGATCTTGGATTCTTCCATGGGATTTCTCAGGATGTCAACATTTCTTAAATCTTGTCTCATGGCCATATTTGGGTGTGCAGAATAGGACCTTTGACATGGGAAAGATGGTATAGTTTCACTAGATGACAGCAGGCAGAGCTGCTGGATTTCGACTTTTCCTCCACTCTCCGTCTTTCAGTCAGGAGCACACATACAAGGCAGAAAGCACCAGGGGATGATGTAAGCAGCCTTAGTTCAGAGCCCTCTTCCTCTGCAGTTAGGGAACTTTGCTTACATCTATTTCAAATCTGGAGCTTCCAGGGAGAATTTCAATGTCAAGAAAGGAGGCCACTGCTTTCAGGGGTTAGAAAACTATCAATACCTGACTGGAATTAGTTCAAGTGTCCAAACCCAAATGAATCAACTCTCAGAGTGATCTAGAAATTTGCAATGTGATCTTTACAGTCCAGAATTCAACAGCAGAAGATGGACAATCTTTCTTAAATCTCTTCAAACTTGAGATTCCACGACTTGAATCTGTTGTCAGCCCAGACCACTTACCTTGGACTTTTCTGTAGTTCAAAAAACCCCACAAAGGCTGACTTTCTTCAAAGTTTCCTCTGAAAAAACTACTAGGAAGAAAAAAATATGGCTAACTCACAGTTGCAGCTTAAGGTTCTCACCATCTGAGAACACCATCACTTCACATTAAAAGAAATTGAATTACTATTAAAAAATGCTCTCTATAAATTCCAAGTACTAAATAATTCTCCTAAACCTTTCCAGTTGGTTTCCTTTTCAAAGAGCCAATAAATATATCCTAGGTGCCCTTAGCAAGCAAAAGCACCAGGTCCTGTCACCTGGGGGAAAAAAAATCCCAACTCAGAGAAGAAACCAAGGGAATAAGCAGGAAAAACTAGCGAGAAGGAAGAGGAGCGAAGGGAAAGCCACCGATTTTCTGCAACCCCACAGGCCGTACAGCCCATGGAACTCTCCAGGCCAGAATACTGGAGTGGGGAGCCTTTCCCTGCTCCAGGGTATCTTCCCAACCCAGGGATCAAACCAGGGTCTCCTACACTGCAGGCAGATTCTTTACCCGCTGATACCAAGGAGGCAAGACTGAAGGGTAATGCTTTTAACTATTAAGCTGGTGTTTTACATCAAAGGTTTAAATATACCAATTGACATATCAGTTGAAGAGAGCTCTTCCCAAAAAGAGCAAGGACCAAATCTGAAATGCATCGGTGGGGAAAAGACAAGTAGAAGCCATCTAGGATGCAGGGAGATAAAGAGAAGGGATAGCACCTTTATGGTGTGATGGACCAATTTTCCTCCCTCTTCGACGATGTATTACCCAGATCCACTCAGCAACATGGGACAGGGAGAGCCCTTAGGATCATAGTGAGAACCTTGGGCACACATGTGAAGGTCCTGCTCAGGGCCACTCACAACTGCCCAGAGGGAATAAAAGACACATCTCCAGGCTGCTCCCTGCAGCAGGGCTGGGGGAGATGAGGTGGGTGGAGAGGTTGGGAGTGACTGAATTTATGCAACAGGCCCAGGTGCCTGCAAAATTCTGCTTGCAAAAAGACAACAGCAGAAGGAAAATATGCAATGATTTTAGAAAGAGCAGGAGGTACCTGGGCTTGAGTATTGATCTCAGAGTGACAGTCAAATCCCCTGGGAAAAGCAAGATGGCATACGTGTGACTTACACAACTTACTCCACATCCAACGTTTTACAGGCAGGCATAGAGGAGGGAGGTGAATAGAAGATGCCCTTCTTGCAAATTTGATGTAGGAGTTGGGAGAGAGTTACTTATTGCTATTGGAAGATTGGGCTTTCCTAGTGGCTCAGATGGTAAAGAATCTGCCTGCCAATGCAGGAGACGTAAGAGATGGTGAGTTTGATACCTGGGTGGGGGAAGATCCCCTGGAGGAGGGCATGGTAACCCACTCCAGTATTCCTGTCTGGGGAATTCTATGGACAGAGGAGCCTGGTTGGCTACAGTCCACAGGGTCACAAAGAATTGGATACAACTGAAGCAATTTAGCATGCATGCACGCGTAGGAAAGATTACCTGTACTTACTTACTATTTCTTGCCAAAGAAATTGCCTTAAGACAGCAGGACCCAGGAGTCTAAATTATAGAGCGCTCCCTGATTGTAATGCACAGCCAAGTTTGGGAACCGTGGCTTAGGAAACAGGTCTGACACTAACACGCTGTCAGAGATGGTTAGAGCCCTCAGGGGATGGGGCCAAGAAACTGGAAGGAAAGGGAGCGATCTGAGGCTCCGACGCTACGCTTGCAGCCCAGTGGACGGAGGTGTTTAGTAACATGATTTAGAGGAAGCCCCTTCTCTCCTTGATGTCCCCTCTGAGAAGAACCACAGCACAGGGTCCCTGAGAGACGGACCTAGAGCTCCCGGCCTGGCAGCTGTGGGCCTGTGTCCCTCGGGGCAGTGCAGCCGCAGGGCCACAGTGGGCAGCGGATCTACAAGGTCCCCTCCAGTCCAGCCCGTGTCTCTGCCCAGCCCTGACGTGGATGCACAACCTAGGAGAAAGAGCTCTCAGCTCCAAAGACTGTGAAAAGCTGGTCTTTGGCAAAGTCACTAAATGTATTTTCTGCATTCTTTCCTTGGGCATTTCCTTTCCTCAGATATGTGGTCGCTGACACCCCAGGACCTTCTAGAAGGACCACCTGACCGAGTGGCTTCTGATGCATTTACACATTTATGATCAACACTCAGAGCCTTGTTTATTCATTCCAGTGTTAGTTGTTGAAAGAAATGAGGAAAAAATCATAAGTTCGGGATTAACATATACACACTCCTATCAGACTTGCCTGGTAG
Source organism: Nanger dama (assembly GCA_917880005.1). Classification (NCBI taxonomy): domain Eukaryota; kingdom Metazoa; phylum Chordata; class Mammalia; order Artiodactyla; family Bovidae; genus Nanger; species Nanger dama. The sequence goes on from CAKJTW010000107.1 coordinate 2,210,627, forward strand.
GCCAGTGGTAAAGAATCCGCCTTGCAATGCACGCAACTTGGGCTCCATCCCTGGCTGGGAAACTAAGATCCCACATGCTGTGGAGCCTGCATGCCACAAGTGCTGAGCTGTAGCTAAATGAATAAATAAATAATTTTTAAAATAAATAAAATAGATAATGAACAAGGACCTATATATAGCACAAGGTCCTCGACTCAATAATTTGTAATAACCTATAAGCGAGAAAAAAAAAATCTGAAAAAGAAGATGTATATGTGTGTGTGTGTGTGTGTGTGTACACATAGATGTCACTGAATCACTTTGCTATACACCTGAAACTAACACAACATTAAATCAACTATACTTCCATTAAAAAAAAAAAAAGTACTATGCAACTCCAGATAATCTAATTACATTTTAAAAAGTAACCAATGAATTACTTACATGGAAATTTCAAGTTTCTTAAAGCAAAACAGGAGAGATTTTCCCAAGTAAACTAATAGTACTTATCAACACATCAGTTTGCTTGTTCTTAGAGTCTTTCCAAATGACAGCTAATTCAATGGTAAAAAGAAATCAAATCTAGTTATTAGCTATCTTTTCCCTTAAAAAACCTGTAAGTTTCATGACGACAAGACTGCCTGTCTCATCCCCATGTATCCCTGGCAGCGTCAGAAAGCCTGGAACAAAGTAGGCACTCAAATTTCATGTTCATTCAATGATTTGCTGAAAAGGCAATTTTTAATTATGAAATATAATTTGTGGCCTTTTCCCACAGATTCATCTCTTTTAAATTAATTTGTACTTTGATTAATACTAAAATAAATGTGAATTCCTTAAACATGTTACTGGAGACGTAAGAGGTAAGAAAACCAGGGTAGAAAAATATCTGGTTGTGGAAAACCACGAAGTCATTGTATTTCGGTTACTCCATCAATTCTTTTTCCCTGTTTTAACAACTGAATGCCTGCTTTTATGTCTAAATGCTGTTGCCGTTGTTCAGTCACCCAATTGTGTCCGGCTCTTTGTGACCCCGTGCACTGCAGCACGGCAGGCCTCCCTGTCCACCACCAGCTCCCGACGTTTGCCCAAGTTCATGTCCTTGCATCAGTGATGCCACCCAGCCATCTCATCCTCTGATGTCTCCTTAAATGTTAAAGGTTCCTAAATGTCTAAAAGTTCCTTAAAAATTAAGATGAATAACTGGATGAATTCAAAGAGTATAACCTGATACATTCTAGAGTTGTTGGGTTTTTTTAATATTTATTTGGTTGCGGCACTCAAGACTCTCTAGCTGTGGTACTCAGGCATAGTCGCTTCACAGGATGTGGGAGCTTAGTTTCTGGAGCAGGGATCGAACCTGCATCCCCTGCATTGCAAGGTGAATTCTTAACCACTGGGACCACCAGGTATGCACCTATTCTATAGATTTTGAAGAAAGACTGTGATTGCAACATACCTGGTTTCCATTACTCATCATATGTGGAACTCAGGCGCCTACCTCAGGCTCGGTCTCCTCATCTGTGAAGGTGAAGGACAGGATCACCAGCAGGGGTCAGAGGTGAGGACGCTTACTTGAGACCACCTGAACCACCACAGAGCTGCCTTTCAGGTAACAAGGATGCTGATTCGTACCAGAGTCTTGAAACACACTTCATTTTTTCAGATTCTGATTTCAAGGGAATTTCTCTGGCTCTGTTTATTTACTAAAAACCACCTCAAGAAAACACCACGTGAACTGCAAACACTGACCGATCCACAGTAAATATGGCCACCATTTATCACCTCACTTCATGGATGGGACCTTCCATAGCAACCTCGTGAGGGTTCATGTCATTTTACTAAACTAGCGCAGAAGACACCCTTCTGCCTGTAAATGCTGTTTGCAAACGCTGTGAAGAAAAGACAGCTATTCCCAGAACATTTCCCATCCTCCTGCCTCCCCCTCACAGAGAAAATAGAAACTGTGGCTCTGAATCACCAAAGAATACACTGGTTCCCAGCCTCTCTTCTCCATCCTCAATTGTTTTGCTCTTTCAAAGCATGGTCCCTTCAGAATAAGCCACTTCTCACATGTGAGGGCTTAGTGGTCTGGAGTGCTTCAGAAGTCAGCTCTATTAATTACAGACAACCTCAATGGCAGTTTTTGCTTTCTTTTTCCCTTTTGATGCATTAAACTGGCTGTCAGAAATTAAATTAATTCAGAAAGGAATGACTGAATATCTCCAAATTAAATCAGCTATGAAAGAATGCCTAGAATATGATTTTTTTTGTTGCTAATGCTGGGCGACCAATCTACAAAGTAGACTTCCTTGTTCTTTAAGGGGACAATAGACATTATTATTATACAACCTCATAAGCCTTTCCATAAAAGTCCCACATGTCTGTTTTATATTATCATAAAAAATGCTTAGATGCCAAAAACAGGAAACTATACCTTCAGTGTTAACATCCCACTTTGTATCAGTACATTTTTTTAAAAAGAGTATTTTAGGATTCATCTGCAAAATAAGAATTTTAAATGTCTCATAACTGCTTTATATTATAATGAAAAACACTTTAGGTGCTAAAAATAGAAAAAAATTCTTACAGAGTTTAAATATGTTTGTATCCAGAAATAGAAGGGACTGTTTTAGGATTCATCCATAAAACAGGAATTTAAAGTGCTCACAGCAAAGAGAACAAGAACCATTTTTTCACGAAAAGTATAGTAACAAACTTCGATTCCTAAGATTTAAGAATTTGAAAGAATTTTAGGAGCAGACGAGACCACAGGTATCAAGACTTTTATTATTCTACTGCGGGCACATAAAATGTAACCCTCCATGACAGACAAAAATCTATTTTATCCTGTACCAGGATTATGGATTTGCAATCAAGTAGAAATATCTGCAGGTTTCCCTGGTGGCTCCGTGGTGAAGACTCTGCCTGCAATGCATGAGACAGTTTCAATCCCTGGGTCGGGAAGATGCCCTGGAGGACATCATGGCAACCCATGCCAGTATCCTTGCCAGGAAAACTCCATCGACAGAGAAACTTGGTGGGTTACAGTCCATGGGGTAGCAAAGAGTCGGACATGATTGAGCATGTATGTACCCAAGAATATCTGCTTTTATTTGCAAGGGTGGCACTTCATGACATGATTAGTGCTGAATTCTTTTCTTGGTTGTTAAGTCTTTTCAGATCTGTTTAATCTCTCCGTGAGTGTAAGGCGAGAGCTTCCACTAAACTCAGGAGGGCTGGTTGCTACCACTCCAGGTTTTTACAAGGTGTTTCCACTGCTTTTAAATTGGTTTCATCATAATGACACTGTCTTTTGATGCTTCGCTCTTGCATATGAAGCTGAAAGAGGAAAGATGAAGTTCTTTGTTACTGTGATTCAAGTATCAATCTTTTCCAGTACTCTCAGTCTGCACACACAAAAGCCAAAAAGCCTCTTAAAAGAAGGTGATTTATGAACTTGTAAAACCCAAGAAGTCAATCAATATGTAATGAAGTAAAGAGAAAAAGAAAGAAAAGCAGGCAGGTGTGACAGAACGCTCGGTCGATGGCAATTACTGACATGTCTGGATTGAAAGCATTCAGTTCTCTTACGAAGACCTCCAGTTCTGATAAACACGGATTGATGAGTGAGAGACACATCTTGGGTGACGTGTGCCTTTGCGTTTTCACTTTTCCTCAAAGTCACAGGTGGTGGCTTGGTGGCCACAGACACAGGCTGCCTTGTTGCTGTCTCCCAGTCCCCATCTGAGCATCACGTTCGTCTCAGTTACTCCCTGCAAGTTTATCTGAGGGGGTAGAGTTTGTTTCCAGAATGATGGAACTATCAAAATGTTCCCGTATTTGGTGAGCTAAATGCAGGTACTTTAACTTATTTTCAAGTCACAAGTAAGCCCTCTAACATGCCTACCACACCTTGAAATTCAGCCTGCAAATGCTAAAGCGCTTAAACTTAGATGAGCAATCAGGGAACTAATACAGGACCTAGATGGAGAGCAGAATTTGCATTTTAGAATATTCGAGTCTAGCCCCTCGCTAGGTCCCAGATTAGTTTCACGATCCTGGGAAATTTATTAGCCCTCAAAATTTCAGTTGATCTGTAAAGAAAGGAGATTAAAACAGACTCTCTCTAAAGTTTCTTTCAGTCCTAAAATGCCATAGTTGTTATATCTTTTCAGGATCGCAAATGGAACTATGGTGTTAGAACTCACTCTGTCTCTTAGGAATTGCCTATCTAATACAGATTATTCAAATGCCAAACAAACTCTATGCCTTACCAAAATGTGTGTAGAAATATCATCATCATGTAGTCAGTTTGGGGATCCTATTTGTCTGTTGAATACAATCAACATTAGTTGTTTTTCTTTTTTCCAATATCTATTATTTCCCCAATGACAATATAAATTAAGTTGGAATAGAGTATTGAAAGAAAACTTTATTTTTAATGCTTTAGTTCTGAAAATACTGATGGATGTCAACTGCAGCGTAAAATTTTCTGCACAGATTTCGTCAAAGGGAAAACATTTATACATTCCAGTCATAAAGATAGGGCATTCATAACATCTGACAGCTATTCTAATCATCTTTCCCCAACATTCATTACCTTTCATAGTCAAGTCTTTCCTTTGGCAATTCCAAACTGGAGGGAAAATATGCAAAGGATAATGCCATCTGTATAAGATATGAAGTCTAGTGTGAGATGTGATGATTCAAATATTAAAAATGATACACTCTTCATTTTCTCTGATTTTTTAACTGATACAGGAGACAGCATGAGATATAAAGCAAGTCATTCCTTAAAAAAAAGAAAAGAAAACCTCAGAAACAAAGGTAAATTTAAAACACAGTCCTCTTTTCTGTAGGCGAAAAAATAATGGTTGTATAGAAAAAGAGGAGAAAAGGGGAAGGATCAGGGCCGATGGGAAGAAACTTCTCTAGAGAGAAACCATTTAATTATTTCTTTTAGGTTCCTCTTAAATTTTCATTTAAGTGTTATTTCTATTTAGTTTACCAAAGGTATCGTACATGAACTTGCAATTTTTAGTAGACAAGGATCCAATTCCTTTTAGAAGGTAATTTGCAACCAAAAGCTGGAAAAAAATAAGTGAGCCCAAATATTTTACAACAGACAGGCTTCCTCAAAGAAGGCAGTCACAACACAGACTCACTCAAAGGTATCAGTAAATGTTCAACAATGCCCAACAACTTAGCAACAACTTAGGGAGAAAGACTGCTCTCTCTTTCACAGAGGAAACTGGAAAGCAGCTGTCTTCTGATTTGCAAAAAATAGTGATGGAAATTCAAATTACCAATAGAGAAGTACCTGAGTTCATGCTTCTGCCGGGGGTGAGGGGGGATGAGGACACAGAGTGGAAACGTGCTGGGAGTTGCTCCAGTGCCCAGGAGAAGACACGCCACACCCAGCAAGGGCAGAGACAGACCAGAAGAGCAAGGGCTGCGGAGCCTCACAAAGATCAGGAGAAGGCCGTCTGCAGGCTCCCTCAGGTCGAAGAGGAGGCAGGTCCCGTGCTGGAACAAGAGCCACCTCCCCTCCTGCCACGATCTTGAGTGACTTTAAGATCCACCTTGCTGGGACTTCTCTGGTGGTCCAGTGGTTAAACAGTGCCCCAGTCAGTGCAGGGACCCAGGTTCGATCCCTGGTCACTGAAGTAATATCCCACATGCCTATGCCCTTCAACCACCGAGCCCACAGCCTCAGTGAAAGATCCCACATCAGGCAACTGAGACCCAGCCCAGGCAAATACTAAAGTAATAAATGCTTAAAAAGAAATCCACTGAGCTAACCTACCCAGCATATTCACCTCAGTCCCTGAAGATACACCCTTCAGCTCAGCTTCAGAGCCTGATTCCACAGCCACACCCCAAACCCTTGGGATTCTCCATCCCCGAAACCCTAGCGTCTCCAGTAACTTCCGACCCACCTCAAACCCCCTCTCATCTCCCTCCACACCTGCTCTTCTTCATCTTCACCAAGACTTCAGCCTGTGACACTCTCGGTTTCCTCTCCTTTTCCACTTCCACTTCGTTTTTCGTCATATCCCCATTCACAAGCATCTCCAGTTCCGTCAGCTCATGCCTCTCTGACCAACATCTCTTGACAACCTGCAATTTCTGTATAACCCTCAGTCTGTTACACGTTCTGCATTTTCCGGGCAGCTAAGACTACAGGCAAGTCCCATGTTTCAAAGTGACATATGTGGGGTGTGTGTGTGTGTGTGTGTGTGTGTGTGTGTGTGTGTGTGTGTGTTGGTTCCTTAGTCGTGTCTGACTCTGGATGCCCACAAATAAGCTTCCACCCCAGCAGAGTCTCCACCCTGCACGGTAAATGTGGCACTTGCTGCCTTACTGCCTACTCCAAGCCATCCCAAGCTCCTAAAAATCCCTTCTTCCCAGTCTCTTCACTCTCGTCGAGCTCCCAGCCTTTCCAAATAAACCAAGGCTGTGGGGTGGGCAGTCTCCTTGCCTCCAGGGGCAGAGCGCGCTCGCCACTCCTGCCCTGGAGGAAGCATTTCCCTTCTCCTGTCCGGGCAGTCTCGCGGGCTCTCTCACTGCCTTCTCACTGCTGCCTTGACAACTTTCTCCATCAGCGCTCTCTCCTCTCTTGGATTTTCATCCACTCCCTGTTCACTCCCTGTGCACAACCCAGTGGGCACCATCTTCTGAGGGCCTCGAAGCCCTCATGTCCTTCACGGCCGAAGTTCCCGAAAGGGGACTCGGCACTTGTCGGCTCCATCTCCTTCACTCCCCCCCCACCCTCCGCCGCCATCTGGCGCGTCCCCTGCCGTTCCCTTCAGGCGACTCCGTTAGGAGGGTCATTGCAGCCTGGCCGCCCATCCAGGGGCCTCTCCCAGCAGCCTTCCCTTCCGGCAGAGGCAACTGACAAGGGCGATCAGGCGTCCATGCTTGTGGAGTTCCACTTCCTTGGCTTTGGGGCTACTCCACTTGCCCGGGTACCCTACCATAGCTCAGATCATTCGTCCTCCATCTCCTTTTCTTCCACTTGGCTTTTAAACCTGGACATCCTCAGTGCTTACCTTTCTTGCAGCCCAGAGCAGGGGCTGCAAACTGAGGCTGACCTAGGGGCCCAATCAGGCCAGCATCCTAGTCTGGTAAAGAAAGCTTGACTGAAACAGAGCCACACCCCATTTATTCATTTGCGCACCACCTACAACAGCTGCAGGAGGCAGAGTCAGGGTGAGACAGTCCAGCCGACAGAGCCTAAACTCTTTACTATCGGGCCTTTACCTAAAACCTTTGCAGTTCCCTCTCTACGAGTTTAGGCTCTAGCTCCTAAAGTGTGGTTCCAGATGAGGAGCACTGATGTAAACTGAAACCTACTGGATAAGCATCCTTGAACCCCACCATAAGTTTACAAAACTGTGAATTATGGAGTGTGTCACAGGAATCTATGCATTACAAACCCTCCTAGAGATTCTGATACAAACTGCAGTTTAAGAACCTTGTGTACATGTGCACTAAGTCACTTCAGTCAAGTCTGAATCTTTGAGACCCCATGGACTGTAGCCTTCCAGGCTCCTGTGTCCATGGGATTCTCCAGGCAAGCATACTGGAGCGGGTTGCCATGCCTTCTTCTAGGGGATCTTCCTGATCCAAAGAGCAAACCCGTGTCTCTTAAGTCTACTGCAGTGGCAGGTGGGTTCCTTACCACTAGTGCCACCGGGGAAGCCCCTTAAGAACCTTAGGTCAACACAATGACCCTAGACAATCTCCAGGGCTTCAGGTACACCCCTGCCTGGGACCGCAACTCTTGAGTCAAGCTCTACTGCGCTCTAAGTTAGCATTTTGAACTAATGCCTGGATATTTCCCCTTGAGGCTCATTCAGTCATTCAACAAACCCCTTCTCAATAATCTCTACAGGATGAACTGTGATCTGTGCAGGAGGTGAATGGACAGATAAAAATATGTTTCATGTAATATTGGGGATATACTTATGCAAAAGAATTGCTGGTTGTTCAATTCAAATTCAATGAGAGATTTGTGCTTTTATTTACTCCACCTAAAGAGCTATAAAGTGAACATAAAAGAGTAAATTTTTACTCCAGTAGTACAGAGTTCAGTCAGGAACTCAATGATACAGACACAGTATAAAACAATACAATTACCCCCAAATTCTCACATTTCAAAAATATCCCTCCCCTCTTCTTATGACAGTTAACAGTTCCAAGTTCTTCTGGGGCTAAGTTACTTCAAAGGCCTCTTCTAAATTTTCCCCAAAGAGATTCTGACCCTAAAATTGAGGGAAAAATTGTAAGGCAGAGAGGAGCATTCTAATCAAGTATATGTATAAGAAAAGAGTTGACATATGAATCACAGTGGAAAGATAAAGGCCTTAAATTTACTCGGGTGCTCATTTCTTTAAACTCTGATCTTTATCCATTGTTATATTTAATGAACAGTAAGAGAGTTGTTATTTACTGTGTTAAGGTATTTTAATAAAGATTGGATCCGTAGTTTAAAAAAATCATATCCAGTGAAAAAGTCATGATTTGGAATCTGGATCTAAATTAAAGTCCTTGGCTTATGGTTGGGACCCCAGACCGAAGCCTTGTGGCCCATCTGGTAGCATTTTACCCTATTAGCAGGCCAAGGGTCCAGAGAGAACTCTAACGTTGGGTTTACGAACCCTGATGACAACAGTGAACGTAGAACAGTCTATCAGCCAGCATCTCTGGCAAAAAGAAAGCCGCTTTCTGAAACAATGGATTGCAGAGGATGCAAAATGCTTGACCTGCTAATTTTTTATTTTCTGACAGTTTTCTAAAACATAGAGCAAGGCAATTAAAAAACAACAACAACAAACAACAAAAACCAGGGCTTCCAGCAAAGAACATTTCTGTCTAACTCTTAACTCCGAGCGAACTCATTTTTAAATCTTTCCTCAAAAGCCCCAGAAGAAAACTTACCACTGTGATAATTCACCCACGCCTGAAAGCATTCCACTGAATCATCTGTGCTAATGGAAACAATGACAGCAGAGACAAATGATATTCAGACTTTATCTCATTTTAGCTTCTATGTTCTCTAGCTCTGTCTCCTCTTTTCATTTTAATCAATACTGGCTGATTTCAATTCAACAGGTCCTACACTCAGCACCTGGCTGAGGTGGAAAAAGACCAACTCAGATTATCCCCGGATTTTAAAATAGCGAACACTGTTTGGTAAATTCAAATTTACAACTCATAAATGATATCTGTCTCTTGATAAAACAATAACTTGGAGGGCCTCTTTACAAAAAAAGATTTCAAAACAATTTTTAAAAATCTCTAAAAATAATGTATTCTGTTTCCTAGCTTCCCTGGTGGTTCAGACAATAAATAATCTGCCTGCAATGCAGGAGATCTGTGTTCAGTCCCTGAACCAGGAACATCCCTTGGTGAAGAGAATGGCCACCCACTCCAGTATTTTTGCCTGGAGAATTCCACGGACAGAGGAACCTGGTGGGTTACACTCCATGGGGTTGCAAAGAGTCAGACAGGACTGAGCAGCTAACTAACACTTTTCATAACACACCTACTAAATAAGATTTCCTTCTAAGTGTTCCTTGAATAAGTAGCAATTGTCAGGATAGATCAGGAGCATCAGGTTGAGAAATTGGACTCTTCAAGCATTAGTTATTAGATAACGGCCACCCTGGTTTTTTTAAATCAGGATCTTCCAGCATTGAACAGGGAGTCCTGCCTTCAGTTCAGTTCAGTCACTCAGTCATGTCCAAATCTCTGTGACCCCATGAATCGCAGCATGCCAGGCCTCCCTGTCCATCACCAACTCCTGGAGTTCACCCAAACTCATGTCCCTCGAGTCAGTGATGCCATCCAGCCATCTCACCCTCTGTCATCCCCTTCTCCTGCTGCTTTCAGAGGTGTTCATAAGAGAAATATGAGAAATCAGCTGCCAGGGGAGGTTCAGAGAAAACACTTCTGTGTCCAAACCAGCAGAGCACAGCCAATGTAGCAAAGCCATGACTCATTCCTTGATGGCTCCTGGTAGGCCTTATCTCACCCTCATATCTTAGCTTTCCAGTGGCCAAGAACAGTGTTGTATTTACATCCTCAACTCTCCCAGCACCCAGCAAGATGCAGAGTGTAACAGGGTCACCATGAATGTTTATGACCCAGTAAAGAACAGGAGAAGAGGTAGAAAAGCACAGAGAAGGGTGGCGCTAAGCTTTCACTCTAATCCTGCATCGAACCAGCCCTTGAAATACTGTTCCACTATTTTAACTACTAGTAGTTTTCTACTGCCCTTGATCAAAATCATGAAGGTGTAATGCCACTCTCAGCAGAATTCCAGATAACCTGTCATTATCAGACGTCTGAGCAGTCCTTCACGCCAGTAGGCAGTCAGATATGACACTTTGAAAGGTACTGGTTTATAAAAGGCCAAAATAGCTTTTATTTATTTATTTTTTCCAAAATAGCTTTTACAAATTATTGTAGTTGATTCAGTACCTTAATCCAAAGACATCTGTTAATCCATGAAAGGGGTCAAATCCTCATTCTGGAATTCTCAGGTGAACACAGAGCTGCTCAAATCACCCCTCTCATCAATGTCAGCATTTCAGTTCTTAATGTGGAGGGGAGCGAGGTGTCAAATGAATGCTCTTCTCCAGATGCCTAGGCCTTTTTATACCGAGTGTAAGGTGTGCTTTCTTTGAGTTAGCAGTTATTCTAGCCAAAATCTCAGAACTCAGTGTTTACCCAGCTCAGCATCTGCCTGTGTGTAAAGAAAACCCACTGTATTGGCATAACCACTGAGAGAAAAATGACTTAATGAATCAGCCATTTAAAATATGGCCAGTTGCTCAAACTGCAAAGCCTCCTTGAAAACCGGAATTATGAGACAAATTGATCATACTTTTATAATCATATTTTTTTAAAGAACAAATCACAGGAGTGAATTAAAGACTCCCTTTAACCAAGCAAATGTAATACCAGCAATAATCTGTACTCATTAAAGTTTCTTACGGAATTAAAATCAGATTCCACCGCCTTTAGTAACAAGTGTACTTTTTATTAACGCATCTGCAAAATCAGAGGAAATCAAGTTTGAACTGTGAACAAGTAATTTTAAAGGAAGTATTATGTGAACAGTTACCAGCCCAGAGACACATTTTTCTACAGAGTATCTGCAAGAATTTGTGACAGATGCAAGTGAATAAAACATCTACCTAAATATATAGCAGTTAGCAAAGATAAAAATACCTGAGACAGCAAAGGAAACACCAGAAATGAGCTTTCCCAATACTGTCTTGGCCTAAAAGCAAGTGTATCTTGCGAGCAGAAGTATGGGTTTCCTGAGGTACCCACAGTCTGAGAAGCAGTGTGGCGATGCAAAGAGGTCCTTAAAATGAAAACATCCACTAAAGAAGGAGCTGTTGAGCTCAGCAGCCTAGACTAGCAGGTTCAGAGTCAACAAACAGTTAAACACCCAGGCCAGTTCAGTAATGAATGCTTAGTAAGTTTGGCCAAGGAATATCAAGCAGATACCAGGGCTAGAGTGACTACTAAAGAGATGACCTCCTTGAATCTCATTTACATAGCAATGAGATGTCACAAAGGCATGAAGTCTGCAACTGCAATGCTGTTTCTAACCCATGCTTTATTTTGTTGTGACATTTAGCGCACTGGTTTTTAAAGTAAAACAGAAATGATTCCAGCAGTGCAAGGACGGGGTGTGGAGGGGGGGCGAATCAAGGGAACAAGTACGGATTATAAAACAGGCTGGAAAACAGCTATGGAAAGAGCTACTGAGTCACTCTGTGGGCAAAACCAGCCAAAAAGAACAATAAAATAGTAGCTTCCAAGCATATTTCCAAAGTGAGACCAGGTAAGTAAGTTGCTGGCTTCTGTCAACTGATGTGTATTACTTGGGCTAAGAATAAAGACTCTCTACTCACAACAGACAAAACAACATGTCAATAAAGCAAGCCAAGCTCTCACCAAGCTTGTCTGCCACAGCCTTAGGCTATTGCCTCTAATGATGCAAAAACCTTCAACTGCAGTTTGGGGTTGGTTTTTGTTTTGCCTTAGTTTGCTTTACAGAATCCTGCTTGCAAGTATTATTATCATTAGTTACCACTAAGGGAGACTGGAGGGCTCTTTACCACTGAAGAATGCAACTTCTATTAAATACATTGGATTAAATCACATATACAGTCAAAGCTGCAAAAGAACAATGAAAAAACAGTACTGAAATCAAGTTTATGTGTTAAAACAGATACAAACTGCAAAGGCATGCATTAAAATAACGAATATTCAAGCTCTACCTGTACTTTAAAAAAAAATACTTCCAAACTTCAAATGTCACAAGTTCATTTCCCTCTCAGAGTCTTAAGCAGCAAATCTAAATCCAGTCACAGTGCAATTAAAGGAAAATAAAACAAAAACATTTCCTACATGATGCCTTAAAGATGCAACTTACCCAGTGATGGTTGTTTCACTGCTGTAATTACCAAAGAACATGAAGAGTTTTACCCATTTCTGTCAACAACACAGGCAAAATGAGAGTGGAGTTTTAGCTGCCTGTTAAATTCCTGAACCACCTTTCCAAAGGCGTAAGAATAACTCTTTCACTTTGTGATTTTGACAGAACCTCGAGTTATTCAACAGACCATATGAATCTACTTCGGGCAATGAAATTAATATTTCAGTAAGTCTTCATCCATGAAACGGGAAGCCTTTTAGTAACAACCTTGGACCGGATAATAAAAAGGCAAGAAGAGCCAGGGTCCAAAGCCAGAGGGTAATTGTAATTCAAAGACTCTTTTATGCAAATAAAGCCCCTAATCAAGCTAATGCAATTTTCTGCATTTTTATCTTCCATCTTTTTATTTACATTCAGCTGAAAAATCAAAATCAGAAAATAGCAGATTTCCAGCTTCTTGATGCAAACTGTCCTGGGTAAGCGACAGCCATGGATGACTGTGTGATGGTCACCAGGAATCTAATAGCCCAACTCCCAGGAATCAGGTCAACTCATATCAGCACAGCAATTCTGGTTAGTTCCTGCAAGGTTGCAACAACCCACATTTATGGGTACTGGTTAACCCTTCTATTTCTTCTGTGTTGCCATATTATCCTGGAAAGGAAAACTAATTTTCAAGAGGGAACATCTCAGCTCTTCCTATGACCCTCTAGAGGGACTCAATTTGCTTCCCCTGTCCTGAGTTGCATTCTCAAGTTTTAGAAACTCAAACCAGGTTTGCATGCACCGGCAGATGTTTTCAAGAATACTGCAGTCTGGAGACATCTGGATGCTTCCACAGGATCACGGTGTGTTAGTTGCTCAGTCCTGTCCGACTCTCTGTGACCCCACGAACTGTAGCCACCAGGCTCCTCTGGCTGTGGGGATTCTCCAAGCAAGAATACTGGAATGGGATGCCATTCCCTTCTTCAGAGGGTCTTCTCGACCCAGGGATCAAACCCAGGTCTCTCACATTGCAGGCAGACTCTTCACCATCTGAGCCACCAGGGAAGCCCAGGATAACTAAGGGTCACTATAAACTATGACCGAGGCTGACGACAGGCCAGCAACTCAGAACTCCACCAAGGAGAGAAACAGCTGGTAGCCCAGTGGAGGGATAAAGAGCACAGATTATACAGTTAGATAAAGCTGAACTTGAATCCTGACCCTGACACCTGCCAAAGTGTGTCATCCTGGGCAAGTCACTTGTCAACTCTGTGCCCCAATTTCTTCATCTGTAGAGAAAATAATACCTGCCTCAAGGAGTTGCTGGTAGATAAATGAGATACTATATATAAATCTCTTATCAATGTTAGCTGTTGCAAGCAAATGCAAAAATGAATGATGAATTATAAATGGTAAAGTTCTAAAAAATGCAAGTTACTATTAATATTGTCAAGAATTACTTTCTAAGAATCTTCCATAAATTCAGTGCCTGCTGACCAGCGGAACTTAGGAGTATTCTGTTTTTCAAGGATTGTTAATCCAAATTCTCCTTTTCTCAAGTGTCTCTTATAAGTTTTATCATCCATACAGTAAAACTGGGATAAAATGCCATTTATAACTGACCAATTAATCACAGGCACATCAACTGTTTTGGGCGTCATAATTATCATTCAAATAATGCAGGGAAGTAGGGTTCCGTGCCTGCTTCTCAAACTTGGATCCACAGCAGTTACATCAGGATCCTTAAATCTCCTGGATAAACAAGACAAAATCATGGGAAGTTTTAGCACCCTTCTCCTCACTAACAGTCCCAGGTCACTGCAAATACACATGCAATCTAAGTAAAAACTACATTTTAATGGAACAAAATTTCAAGATAGGTTCCTCAATCCCTTTTCCAACCAAACTTCCAGCTCTGATTCTCTCTTCATGGAACGCCCATAGGAGTCCCAGAGGACACAGGAGGAGTAACTTTAGGTGGGTCCATTGTAAGTAAAGATTTAGGACAGAAAAATTAAGTATTGGTACTTTGATAACCAAGTAATTTAAAATATGATTTCACATTTAACCGAACACATTATGGAGGAGACTATAAAATGCCCATAAATGTTTGTAGAAAAACAGCCTTCAAAGAAGGCCTGCCTCATGCTCATGGCCTATCTCTGGGCTCCCGCACCAAGCTCTGACAGTATGAGACCATCCCCTCTGCTGGTAAGGGGACTTGTACAGCTTCATTTGAGAGGCCTGATTACCAACTAGGGCTGTTGGTTCAAATCCCAACCCTGCCAAAATTGTCACCTTGGTTCAATTCCTGGTCATGTATTTGTCCCCTGTGAAATGATGATGCTAACAACCAGCTGCCAGAACATGGCGGATGACGGAAGGAAAGTACATATGCAAAGAGCCCGATATAGTAAATGCTCACTAAATCTTAGCCCTTTCTTCTTCCATACCCCATTCCCGTTGCCTCCTTGTTATTCATGATCTCTGATCATAATGATATTGGAACTCCACAATACATGATCTATAACTTTTCACAAAGATGCTAAATCATGCCAGCATCCCAAACGTATACAGCACCAGACCATTCACCCATCCAGCCGGCAGGTATTTTGTGCATATATTTTGTGGCAGACATTGCATATGAAAGAAAGGACTAGGAAGCAAGAAAGGAGTGTGTGTGTGTGTGTGTGTGTGTGTGTGTGTGTGTGCATGCCAAGTCGCTTCAGTCGTATTAGACTCTGTGCGAAACTATGGACTATAGCCTGCCAGGCTCCGCTGTCCATGGAATTCTCCAGGCATATAACTATTCAGGTCATCACTCCAGAGATGAAGAAGCTTCCGTGATACCAAATGACTACAAAGCCTTCTCAGTTTAAGGAAAGAGTGAAGCAATGACAAAACAGGCTGAAATCCTAGGTAATTCCAGCGTGGTGAATGTTCCCATTGGTGTTCTCTAGAACACTGGGATCTCAACTCAGTTCTCATCAGGGATATTAATAATAACCAAAAGCTATTAGTGAGGCCAAGCAGAAGAAAGGAAAAGCCCCCAGACCCAAATAAAGAAGAAGGCTTCCCACAGCAAAGAGCCACCGAGAAGAAGCAGCTGGACCTCAGGCCCCCGTGCCTCAGCTGCACAGCCTGCCCATTCAGTCACCTTCCGGGGCAGCGGGACAGTCATCCCACCATTCAGACGTGGGACTCACAAACTGCTCCAGCCTGCCTGGAAGTCTGCATGGAAGCAAAGGATCAAAATGCCTTTTCATCTAAAGGACTGTGAGTTAACTCTCTGCCTTTTAATTACTCTCAATTACTTTCCCACTATTTATAAAGATTTTTTTTTTGCATAACAAAATCCAACTCTAATCAATATATGCAGTATATCCCAGCTGATTAGGGTAATTCTTACTCCACCGTGATGTTGGAGCTGTGCCAGCCTTACCTAGACACAATTAAGTGTCTGCTAGTGCCTGCTGCTACCCAGCAGGCCTCATGAGTTAACAGCGAAAAACGGGATTCACATTTGCCTCTACCAGCCCGAGTGCCCTCACTGCCTCTCATCTGCTTGTAGACACGTACGAAGCGTGCCTGCACAAATAAGGGCCTTGCACAATTCACACAGACCTAAAAGGCACAGAAGCATCAGAAAGACGCCCCAAGTCTAACTCATCTTCTCATTTCAGCAAATCCTTCCAGGAATAAGCTATCACTCTTCCCACCCCCTATTCCAATAGTGCACTTGTAAGCACATTCTAAGTACAGAAAAGACTCAGATATCTAGACTCACCTAAATCCAATATTATGAATTATGTTCAGTGCACCTTCAAGCCAATTTTCAATAAACACAAATCACTTAATAAAAATTAAGAACATTACACATTTCTCATGCTTCCATGCATTCGGTGTTAATGAGATTTTGTCTGTTAAGCTCACAGAATGATGGAGTGTCTAAAAGCCTTTTTCCATTCATTCAAGATATAGTTAGTGAACATGTTTTGTAATATGACATTCCTGAGACGCACATCTGGTCACATGTTGATTTTAACGGCCAGCTCCTCAAAGAATGCTTTTAAGTGCAATGTAGTTTAAAAAAAAAAAAATACTTGGAATTTTACAAGACTTGTTTTTAATCTATTCTAACTGCCAGGTAACGTTGTGCATTCATGTATACACACACAAGCTTTATTATATCTTAGACACTGTAAATTCAGCCCTCAAAGTAGGATTCTCTTACCCAGGATGGTCAGAACTGGGTAAGCAATACCCTTGG
The DNA here is from genome assembly GCA_917880005.1 of Nanger dama. Lineage (NCBI taxonomy): Eukaryota > Metazoa > Chordata > Mammalia > Artiodactyla > Bovidae > Nanger > Nanger dama. The sequence continues at coordinate 2,227,327 of CAKJTW010000107.1, forward strand.
GGAAGCTCTGTATCTTGGTACTCACTGGAATGGTGCACTGATTATAATTTAGTATAACAAGAGTTACAGCAAAAATGTTTACAAATAATTTCATTTTAAATATAAATGTAAGTCTCCAAATGTTCTTGCAATAAAAACATTCTCACATATATAGCGTATGCTGTCCTTAGAAGACTCAGCGCCAAGATGTCTCCACCTCCCCATAAATTTGACCTTTGACTGTGTACATCAATATTCACGTGTATGTACCATTAGGCTACGTAACTGCCTATCAGAACCTCCTGGGAAACAAAGTGGTGCTCCTAAAAAGTGACAAACATTTGGATATACATGCCTTTTCCGTGTCTTTACTACACTCACTGAGAACTTATTGGAAAGAGTCACAGTGTATACAGATAAGCCAATCAAGAACCTGGGTATACATGCTTGGAGGATTTTTCTTCAACTAGACAGTAAGGACCTCAAGTCTATTACAGCCTTCCCTCAGTATCCATGGGGGTTGGCTCCAAGGCTCCCCTTGGTACCAGAATCCGTGGGTGCTCAAATCCCTTATATATAATAGCATAGTGATTACATGTAACCTACATCCCATCCTCCCAAATACTTTAAATCATCTCCACATTACTTATAATACCTAATACAATGTAAAAGCTAGGTTGTATTGTGCTAAGACTCTTCAGTCCTGTCCGACTCTTTACAACCCCCCCCACCAGGCTCCTCTGTCGGTGAGATTCTCCAGGCAAGAACACTGGAGTGGGTTGCATGCCCTCCTCCAGGAGATCTTCCCAAGCCAGGGTTCACACTTGGGCCTCTTAACTATCTTGCATTGGCAGGTGGGTTCTTTACCACTAGCGCCCACCTGGAAAGCCCCCAAAGCTATGTAAACAATTATAATTGTGATGTGAATGTGATGCATAATAAACAGCTGCCAGTGTGGCAAGGGCTTCCCAGGCGGCTCAGTGGCAAAGAATCCGCCTGCAATGCAGGAGCCATAGGAGACATGGGTTCGATCCCTGGGTGGGGAACGTACCCTGGAGAAGGGCATGGCAACCCACTCCAGTATTCTTCCCTGGAAGTATCCCATGGAGAGTGGACCCTGGTGGGCTATAGTCCATAGGGTTGCAAAGAGTCGAACATGACTTAGCACACACACAGTGTAGCAAATTCAAATTGTGCTTTTTGAAATCATTTGGAATTTTTTTTTATTACTTTTTTAATACTTTATTCTACATTACAATACTGTATTTGTTTTGCCATACATTGACATGGATCAGCCACAGGTGTCCACAATCTCCCAATGCCGAAGCCCCCTCCCACCTCCCACCCCATATCATTTGGAATTTTTAAAAATATTTTCTCTCTGTGGTTGGTAGAATCCACAGATACAATACCCGTGTCTATGGAGGGCCGAGTGTAAATCCTACCAGTATAAGAATCATAAGGAAGCCTTAACACCCAGGGATGATTTTCAAGGTTTGGTCTTAGATGTTCCACTGTGAAAGTCAATGAGACATTATTCAAGCTGGAACATCAACAGATATGGTCACATAGTTTAAAGTATTAAACACTGATAAGCTACAGCAGTGGTAAGAGCGGCGGTTCAGAGATTCACGTTCTGTCACTGAGCCCGTGGAATGCAGGTCTCCAGGAGACAAGACACCACACAGGTAAGTTCAGTGCAAGGCAGACTGTCAGTTGTCATGAGAGCAACGCCAAGTGTAGTGAGCAACTGCGCATAGAAATAGTGGAAAGCAGTGCGGCAGGCTAGGCTGAAGCGAGACCTGCAGGACGGCGCAGGGCTCCAAGCAGTGGCTGCAGGAGCTGGGCAGGGACCAAGACGCCAACGAGCACCGAGAACAAAAGCCAGGAGAAGGGACCGTGGCAGCTGAGGAGCCCTGAGCCAAGGGACCCTTCTCCAGGTGCTCCAAAGGCTGGGGAGGGGCTGGTCCCACTCGGCACCCCTACTGTGCTGGGATGGACGCTGCTGCCGTCGGGAGGCCACAGCTGCCCCCGAAAGTGAGAGCTGAGGCTGGGAAGAGGATGCCAGTCATCAAGCTGTGAGACGCTGCACCCCCTCAGCCCGGCGTGCATGCCCTGGGAAGACTCAGGATGAGAAGGCACAGGATACCAGCCCCAGAGAGCCGAGGTCCACATCAAAGGCGTGATTTCAGTGAGCCCAGACTCTTGCATCTTCCCACACAGAGAAAAGCTCTAAATTCCTTAACTTGAGATATCTGGTTTTGTTTTATTAATAGCCACCTTTTGACATTCTGACTACTTGGGCTCTGTGTACAAACACCCCTGTATGTCCCGACTTCCCCCTTCACCTTTCAGAACAGTCTCTCAGAGTTACCTGAGATGCTGGATCCTAGGTTTAAGTCCTTAGTTTTATCCACCGAGTAAAACATAACTCTCAGATTTTAGGTTGTGATTTTTTGTTTGTTTGTTTCAGCCAATGTCACAAAGGAGCAGATGTCATCAGAGGTGTATCTCTGGGTTGCACTGGCCTGGCTCTGTGGCACAGAAATCCTCAAGCTTTCTAACATTTCCTCGGCCTCCACGAATGACATGGATGTTCCCATCCTCTCCTACTCTAGGTGTGTCTTCCCCATTTAGCTTCCCCTCTGATGCTTCTCTTCAAAGCAGTACAAAGGGAGAAGGTCAAACTTTCAGTTCATCACATGTTTAAAAGCAAATATTTTCTCATAGGTATATGCTCTTGCCTCTAAGAACTCTGATACACAAACATTTAAAGTTGAAACTTACATAAATTAAGGAGAAACAAAATATTCTTTACTTTATAAATGAATGTGACACAGGATCTGTACAAATAGTGGAGAGTTTTCCCTAATTGAATGCAGCTAAAATGTGATTTGCTTTAAAAAATGGGTTTTACACTTCCATTTAAAAACATCTATTGTATAAGAGCAATCTAAGTTTATTCACTTTGACTATTATAATAAGCACTGATGAGCTCTATGAAAGTGGCAAATCTTATAAAATACCTGTGTCTCCCTCTCCCTTTTGAGAAGAAGTATGATATTAATCCTATCTAGTTAACAGAAATAGAGTATAAATTGAACAGGCTGTGTGTTACCACTGAATACAGCTTGGGAATACAGTGGTTAAAACAAATAATCACACGTACAAAATCTGCACTTCCAAAGTAAAAGATTATCTAATTATTGGATACTTCAAGGAGATCTAGGAAATTGATTTGGCAAGGTGGCATGTTTTTGTCTTACATTTCCTAATCAATCGCCTGTATTGCATAATTTCCTCACTGTAGTCACTGTCTTCTAAATATAAATGGGAGGCATTCTGTCCCCTTGCTAATGCGGGCATTTCCAAGTAGATGACATCACTTCATCTCAATAAAAGATGCTGGTGCCATCTTTCTGACTTGGGTAGCACACGCATTTTGCTATTTTCTGGGCCTATCTAGAGAAATAAGAGTCAATTGAAAAAGCTAACGTTCGAAGGGTCAGGCACCACATTTGTTTAATATGCTCCATGTAAAATCAGTCCAAGGGACTAAGAGCACGTTTGCCAACAACGACATGAATCTGAAGAACTCAGCACAGGCCCTCAGAAAGGCTAACAATGGAATGCACACTTAGTTTTCCCAGACTGTGAGTGATCTGCCATGTCTACAGGAAGGATGGAATGCTGGAGTACCCCAAACTGCTCCTAGTTAGAGAATTAACCTATGAAGACGAGAAATTAAGAAGTCGTGTCAAACTAGCTGTTCACATTCATACCAGTATAGGAAGCAGCTAAAATCTGAACTGTAAACAGGTAGCAACAAATCCTCAAGGATCAGGTGAACTGTGTTTCGCCCTCTTCCTCACTCGGTGTCAACATTCCCGTTATTTCTTTATTATTTGCAGTATTTTCAAGCATTTAACATCATCAAATGCAGCTGAAAAAGAAAAAGATCGCACAACAAGGATATGAAAAAGAAAAAAAAAGTTCCATTCTCCTACATGTCTGGGGAAACTCTAGCCACAGTCTGGAATAGAAAGGAACATACTACCAACTGATCAACCATAAAACTGAGAAGGACACAGAGAAGTATGAATTTCAATATTAGATAAATATAATATAGAGCTGACAGTATTGGGAAGAAATTCATCTCAACAAATTCACAAATTACTTTCAAACTGCTAGAGCACAAATTCCACTGTAAAAATTTCACTTTGCCATCCTTGGTTTTCAGTATGAAACCCTGTGTGATGCTTTGGTGACATTTCATAATGCTAGGAAATATCACGGGTTCATTCCTCAGGAATATGCATCCACTGGGAGAAGCAACATCAGCCAAATCAGTTGCAAAGTTAAAAAAATAATAATAATAAAGTCAAGAAGCACAGAATGGCAAATGGTCAATTTCCAGCAGCTAAAAAGATCCAAGACATTATGAGCTTTTAATGAGTGAAGCATGCCATGAGAAAGAGACCTTTTGTCAATAAATCCAAGCCCTGGTTCACTAACTGAACCATCGAATACAGTGCCTGAATATGTAGACACCAGACTTCAACATTTCTTAATTATATTCAATCCCAGGATATCTTTCCATTTAATTGACATCCTGAAATGCCTTTACAGTCCTATCAGATAGGTACCCAGTTCTCAAGGGAGATTACGACACACTTCTGACTTTTGGCTCATCTGATTGAAATGATTAGTATGAAACTGTCTTTTTGAAATGTGGGAAAGATTCACATTTTTCTCCCTAACTCCAACAATGTTAAAGGCATCTGCATTTGGCCCACTTTCATGTGTACATTTCTTTAAGGAGAGGCTCTCTACAGCCAAGCCAATCTGATGGAACCGTAGCCACATGCTCCAGCCTGGTGTGGGACCACGCCACATGCATCCCACAAGGCCCTTCTCAACCAGTCACGCTCATGGCCATCATTTAGCCACCACGTAGAGCAAACAGAGAATTTCAAGCCACAGTCTTTAAAACAGACTTCAGGTGCCCCAAAATATTAATCAGAAGCTCAGATTCTGGAAAAATCAACAAAACGTCATTCGTAATAGATGCTCTCAGTATCAAAAAGGCCAAGCTACCTCTTCTTCCGAGATACAGCCTCCTCCTGCTTTTGAAGAAAATGTACACGCTCACTGTTTATCTGACAGAAAAAAAGTGATGTTATACTGTAATTAAGCGCATTTGTCACTAGATGTAATCTGTATTAGGGGTGCACTTTCAGATGTTTACCCGTGTTAAGTACTATTCAATGATATTTAGTAGCACTAATAATTTTGAGTTTATTTCAAAATGTGAAATGTAATAGCTGCTCCAGTGAGCTCACTTTTAACCTTTCCTGGTACTGTAAAGGCTATAGTTTTTATCAGATTGTTGGGAATTTAATTTAGTTGAAGTCCTAAAGTTACATTTAAACTTCTAGTTAACCTTTCCTATCTGCACATCACTCAACATCTGGGCTTATCTCTGACATCTTGAAAAAGAAAAGAAATAAAGAGTAACTGAAACAGTATTTGCAATTGCTTTGCAAAGTAAAATCATCAGCAACTCATGCTGAACCTCCAAGGTAAAAGCTCTGGCCTTTTCACCCATCTTCTGAAAGCTAGCATTACAAGGCTTACCATTTATGACTTTTTTTTTTTAAACATTAAAAAGCCAGCAACAGACCTGAATGCTGAATTCCTAAAGGATCGAACACCTCAAAGTTCTCTGTGCTACAGGTTAACTATGATATGACTAAGGGCCAGAGGGAAATGGAACTAAGAAGATGCCAATTACAAGATACATGGGAATTAAGTATCTTCCCCACACATGCCAGAAGCATGCATGCCTTTGACCCCCAATATTAAACAGTGCTGTGATTTTTTTTCCTTAAGTGTACACATTTTGAGCTCTAACAACTGTAAGCTTCTTGAAGGCATGATTCATTTTTTTGTGCAGTGTATTTCTTATACTCCTCACAGATAAAAAGAAAACTGAGCATATATTAATGGACTGCATTGCAGTCATTTCCCAAATTCAGACTTATATAAAGACTCCAGATACAATGAGTCCAACGTGAAAAAGGGAAGAATTTCTGTTCCTGAAGATGTTTCAAACTTTGCAAATATCATTTACCAGTTCCTGGACCATATCATGACTAGTAGCTGGAGACGGCATCTTGGCCAACTAGAGTCAAATTGAGGACAAAGCCACATTAGGCCACATAAAACGTTAAACGCCAGCAAAGCAGAGAACCAAAAAAACACAAACCTTCCCAGCCACCTCCGGCAGCCTGAGTCCAGCTTAACTTCAACTTTGTGCCGAGTCCCAGGGGTTACATTCACAGCAGGAGAACGCAGACCATGTGTTTCTGATTTTCATTCAAACTCCCCAGGGCCTGGGAGCTTCCAAAAAGAGCGAACTCTAACTCCAAACAGGAGGCACAGCCTCTACAGCAGTGGCCCTCGACCTTGGCTACCAGCAAAATCCACTGGGAGGCTTTAAAAATACTAGTGCCTGGGTCCTAGGACCCGACTGGGTGGCCAAGGTTGAGCACCATCCGCAACACACAGCAAATTGGCTGGCTGGCTGTTTTACTGTGGTGACAAACGTTTCAACAGAGGGCTGGGATGGAGCAGGAGTGGGAGGGAGGGGACACATGGCTGATTCACCACGATGTATGGCCGAAACCAACACATTATAGAGCAATTATCCTCCAATTAAAAATAATAAAATACAATTAACAGGTATTTTAAAAAATGGTCGATGCAACTTGCGAGTCATTTGTTTTAAAAGCCTCTGGGGGATTCCAAAAGTGCAATCGAGGTCAAGGACTCTCACTTTAGGATCCCTCAGGGAGCTTCAGGTGTTATGAGAAGCTTCCCGGTTAACTGTTGAACAGCCACAGGCTGTGATAAAGGACCCAGTAAATTTGATGCAAAACAGCAAAAATGAATGATTCTTTAAAGGACCCCCTAAAGAGTCGGACACTACTGAGCGACTGAACTGAACTGAACTGAAAGGGCAGTCCTTTTGTCCTTTATTTGCACCCATACTTTTAAACACTATCAACAGGGAAAAAACTTAAAAACCCCAGAACTGGTGACAGAAACACAAGGAAGCCAGAAAGTGTGTGCAGGTAGGGCCAGAAGCAGGGGCCCGCGTGGGCACTGGTGTGCAGGCTCCCAGACATGCTTTGAACACCTGCAGCTCTTCTCTGAAGCTTCTCTGAAGCTCTCCATTATAATGCAGAAAGGGCCTGAATAATTCAAGTGCCTTACCAAAAGACTGAAAAACATTCCAACAGTCTATTTGGCCTGATCCATGAGTATGTTCTTCCCCATAGGAGCACTGCCCTAAAGAAATGAAAGACTTGATTAATTCTGTACTGTCTTGACTACATTAGAGGTTTACTAAGAATTATTAAATTGGATTATATTCACTTTATAGTCCTCAAATCAGTTAATACTAAAGGAAATCAATCTTGAATATTCATTGGAAGGACTGATGCTGAAGCTGAAGCTCCAATACTTTGGCCACCTGATGCTAAGAGCTGACTCATCAGGAAAGACCCTGATGCTGGGAAAGACTGAAGGCAGGAGGTGACCTTCTCCTCAACCAAGGACGAGATGGTTGGATGGCATCGCCCACTCAATGGACATGAGTTTGAGCAAGTTCTGGGAGATGGTACAGGGCAGAGAAGCCTGGCATCCATGAGGTCGCAAGGAGTCCAGACACTACAGAGCAACTAAACAGCAACAATACTCCTCCTAAAACTTTGCTCTAGCTCATATTAATCTCTCTTCTCCGGGACCCTGTTCAGTGACACTATTTTTTCAATTAATATGTCCTGGTGTTGATTTCTGATTTGCACACAGGGGTATCTCCCATTTTCCCAACAATACAAAGAAGCAAAGGATATATTTTACTTTGACAAAGGGTATATCTGAATCCTGTGTGATGCCTTGCAAAGGGATGTAGGGTCAGTAAATACTACTGAAAAGAAATTCAGTGAAATAAATTCCTTAAAGAGATAAAGAAACAAAATAAAATAAGTTTAAAAGAGGGAAGCTTTGCAATTCTTTTTCTATTTCCTTCACCATCACTGACTTTCAGACTACTACTAGAAACTCCTAATTGGTTTCTCTGCATTATTTTTCTTCCCACATTTCTTCAGTGAGTTCTACTCCAGAATTAATCAGAATAAAGCAGTTTCATCCTGTCTCAACCCAACCGTCCCAGTGACTCCATTTTTATATTCAGCCTGACATTCTAAGTTCTCCGTAACTTCACCTCCTACTTTCTCAACCTGAATGCGTGTATGCTCAGTCTCTAAATCATAGCCACTATTTGCGAATCCATGGACTCCAGCCCACCAGGCTCCTCTGCCCATGGGATTTCCCAGGCAAAAATAATGGAGTGGGTTGCCAGTCCCTTCTCGGAGTGGGGTGGGGGAATCCTTCCAACACAGGGATCGAACCCACATCTCATGCATCGACAGGCAGATTCTTTACCTCTGAGCCACCAGGGAAAGTTGTTGACCTTAGCTTCTACCCCTTTTCAACATAACTGATGTAGTGCCACTAATTTCTAAGATTTGAGAACTAAATGGATATGAGGAGCCTCATGTTCAGTATGGAACATGTTAAGTTTCAGAAGATGACACTGCAGTTAAGTAAGAGAGGTTCTGAAGACAAGTAGAGACATATGGAGCTAGAGCTCAGAGGAAAAAGTAGCATGTGAAAGAAAATAAAAGTTGATCAAATATCAAAAGCGTAAAGTTTTTTAAAAAGAAAAAAAGCTGAAACAACTTTAAATTCAATGTGACTTAACAGAATAAAAATTAAGGATAAATTTAAGACATAGAAGGGCAAGAATTAATTGAACCAATCTCCTTTATTAAATATTGGCTTCCCTGGTGGCTCCAACAGTTAAGAATCCACCTGCAATGCAGGAGACTCAGGTTTGATCCCTGGGTCGGGACGATCCCCTGGAGAAGAGAATGGCAATCCACTCCAGTATTCTTGCCTGAGAAATTCTGTGGACAGAGGAGCCTAGCAAGCTACAGTCCATGCGCAAGGAGTCAGACAAGACTGGGTGACTTTCACTTCACTTTATTAAATAGAGGTTGTGATCCACAATCTTGGAACCTGGAAGATCAGAAACATGAAATACTAAAATCTGCTCACGGATCCCTTTCAGGGTCTCATGAGGGACCTTGACTTTTTGTTCAGGCAAGGCAATATTCTTTCATAAAGCATTTTCTAAAGAAGGACAATTCACAACCCTCCCCAGACCTCCTCCCAGGCCTCCACATTCACACATACCTATCCAGCAAAGGAAACAACACACTAGTTATATGAAGAGTGTGATCATTAAGTTTTGAAATCTGTTCTCTATTTTCCCCAGCCATCATCATGGCAGGAAATCCATTCTCAAATTTTCATCCTTTCTACTTTAATACAAAAATATCTCAATCCTAGAATTGACCAATATTAAGACTAACTGGGGAGTGCCATTCCAATCCAGAACTACAAGAATGGCCATTTGTCACTGTTACATGTAACTGATAGCCTATTCTGGTAGACCAGAAACTGGCTCCAAGCCACTAGACTAGTGTCAAATACGTTCTCAATAAATTCAATCTGTGGCATTACATGGAATCTTTTTGTTTTTATTTCTTTAAGGAAAGGTAAGCTTTCCTAAAGTTATCCTTCGAAAGAAATTTGGGGGAAAGGGTCAGTGTAAAGGGAAGAAAAAAGCTCATTAAATAAGTAGATACTCTTCAACGGACAGAAAACAATTACTGAGTTTGAGAAGGATGCAGAATCGAATTGAGTGAAACACAGAAAGATACATACCGTTGGGGTCATCACAGAGGAAGTCACCCAAGCCACAAATGCTTCTTCAGAGTCCATCAGGCAGTAGGGACTGTGGTCATTCTCAAAGGACAGACTATAAAAAGGGACCCAACCCTCACAATGGAGGAGAAAGATGCTTACAAAGATACACTCAACAATTAGAGATTGAAAAGCATTTCAGAAAATGTTATCAATAAGCAAAACAATCCACACTGGGGTTGGCTCTTTTTAATTCTTTGAGACCCTGTGCATCTGGGGAAATCGGGGGCTCTCTCTTCCGCAGGAAGGAGCTGAGGGGCAGAAATATCCTCCACTAGGTCTGTCAGGCCTCTTTCTGTTTAATTATCGTTCCTGCCTGGTGTCTGTCACAATCAGCAAAGACAAGGGTTCATCAATAGCCCTTCCCCAGCAATCAAAGGAAATCAATCCCAAATGTATGGTCCCACCTGATCCCATCAGAAGATCCCCGCTCAGTCCTCTTGAAGAAGGAAAGGGCCGACGAGTGACCCCAATGCAAGAAACCAAACCCTCCAATGTGCCCTTTCCCTCTGTGCTCACAGGAAAAAGCCAACCTACAGTCAGCTGGACAGAAGGAATGCCACACCCAACTCTGCAAACAGGAAAATAAAGCCACCCTGGTCCTCCTGGCCTCCATTAAGATAGCATAACAACACAAGAGCCATGGGGAGCAGCCTCAGACCAGCTGCTAATGCCTAAGTATCTTCTCCTCACTGGTAACTGCCTACTGCTTTCTATTTCACATAATTCATCAGCCAGATTAGAGTGGGTCATTCTGCAGCATGTGAAGAAAGCAAGGCTGATAACATAACCTGACGCATCAAAAATATTCTTCTGCAAACAGCCTGAAGAGCTGTTGTTTACAAAAAGCTGTGAGCAGGCAAAATAACCATATAGCCTGCAGGTCAGTGGGCAGTCAGTCTGTTTATTGCTACTCATTTCATTTTTGAGTAGCTCAGCACAACTGTAATTGCTAGTTAACAGATAGACTGGGTCCTGACTATCAAAATAAAATAAAATAAAATCCTCAAAATGACTCTGCCAGGAGGCAGAATAAATAAATTTGAGAAAGGGCGGGGGGTGGGGTGGGAGGGTGGGGAGACTCCCAGCCAGTCACTGGTCAACAAACACTGGCTGTGAAAATCCTGGGACTCCAAGATAGGAAGCTAACCTAGCAGCTGAGCGATTTCTGATCTCCGAACCAGCTGCCTTTGATGTGAAGTTCTCCGTGTGCCTCCAATATGAAGACATTATAACTGGGCAGTGCTGGGAACTTTCTCATCGCGGTTCACTGTGTTCAGAAACTGGCCCCAGCACCATTCACTGTCCGAGTTCCAAAAAGGCAACAGGGATCCATGATTAAAGACCAGCATCCCCTAATTCTGAGAGGCAACTTTTCTCCTGGTAAAACGTGAAATGCCCTTCCCCCACTCCAATCCAAGAGGGGAAAAAATGCACATCAAAGCGCTAAAGTTACTATGCTTTTTTTTTTTTTTTTTGCCTTTGTCTCTTGGTGCCCTGGCTTTCTTGGCTGTCCTTTATTCTCTGACTGCTCAGCTGCTCCAATTTAGGAATAAGAACTCAAAAAAAGGAGCAGTTGGCTTGGTGCTGTTTCCAGGATTCTGCAGAATCTCAGTCTCTCCATCTCTCCTTTCTTCCTTCTCTTCCATCCTCTCCCTTTCTTTCCTTCTCAGATTCAGATCTCCACGTCACAAACCAGAACGCCATTCAAGCCTTGCGTAAACGTTAGGAGAAGTTCCGCGCCTGCCAGGGGAAGCGAAATCCGGGCTGACTTTGATCGACACCGAGAAGGGGGTACCTCAGTCTCGGGTTCCTAGATGGCGGGTTTCCCCAGTCCGCCACCTAGCCCTGCCGCCCGGATCCGAGGCAAAGTCGTCCGCAGTCTTTCAGGCCGGTTCTCAGCCTCTCTGCCGGTATTTTAACTCAGCCCGGGCGCAGTCAGAGAATCGAATCCCAGCAACAAAGCCGGGGGCGCAAACCCGCCGTGATGAACAGGTCGGCCTGCCCCCTGCCCCCCCTGCCTCCCCCCACCCCGCCCCCGACTTGCCTTTGAAAAGACAGGCGTTGGGGCCGGAAAAGGAAAACGTCCGAGGCGAGGAGGAGGGAAGCAGCGGGACACAAGTGGCCTGAGTGGTCTGGGGGTCGTGGTTTGTTTACGTGTCTCTTAAACACCCAGGACCCGCGGAGGTGAGCCCGGGCGAGTCGGGAGCCCCGCGGGAGCCGCCCCGCCCCGGGCGCTGCGCAGACCGCTCGCCCCTCGCCCTCTGCCCGTCTGGCGGGCCCGGGGTGAACGGGGGAAGCTCGCGCGGGTTTGTCTGACACTTGTAAATGGAAGTGGGATCCAACTTGGGAAACAAACGCGCCGGGGTCTTGGGACGGGGAGGGGCGGGAGACCGGGGAGAGGAGAAGAAAAGCCTCTTCACCCGGCGACGCGCCCCGCGCTCCCCGCCGGCCTCCCGCTGCGGCGGCTGCAGGTTACCCGGCCCCAAGCCCGAGCCGGGACCGGCGCGCGGGGAGCGGGCCGCGGGGCAGGGGCGGGCTGGGCCGGCAGAGCGGGTGAGCCGAGGCTACCGAGCGCCCGCTCTCCAGGCCGCCGGCGCCTCTAGCTCCCGGGAGCCTCCCGAGCCCCACGCCGGGTCCCTGCAGGCTCGCCCCCTCCGTCCTCAGCCTTCCAGGGATACCCTTCCATTGCCTGCTCTGCCCCCATTATTACGTGGAGCTACAGCCGCAGGATGCCGCCAGCACATACATACACACATACACACACAACGGGGGCGCGGGGGGGCCCTCCTCTTCTCGCAGGCTACGCAGGCTCGCTGAGCCCGCAGCCACTCCCGCCACCCTCGCGTCCTTGCCCCCAGCGATCCCCAGCCCACGAAAGCCGGGCTGGGAAAAGCGAACAATGAAAGTTGCTTTCCGGGAAGCCTCATCGCCGTCCCCGTTAAACCGTCTCGGAAAGCACATGCGACACGATTAGGCGAGAGAGGGAGAGAGGCGTGCAGACCACAGCGAGGCTAATAAGACCCGGGCTCTGCGCCCCGCGCCGCCCTGGGGGCCCGATGCACTTTAGCTCAGCGACCCCCACTGGCGGCGCACGAGCGCGCCCGGCGAACACGCTCCCGGCCACCTCCGCCGCCGCGCCCGCGCGCCGCAGACCCCCGCCGGGATCCCGCACGCACACTGGTCCCGGCGCAGGGGTCCACCCGGCACAGCTGGGGAAGGGGCCTTGAGAGTGGAGCTGGCGCACGCTCGCATTCGACCCCACTCCGCAATCTAGGGCGGACAGCAGCGCACCCCTAGGACGCCCAGACCCGCGCGGCTTTCTTTTCAAAGACAAGCCACCTTCACGCACGCCCGCCAAAACCCGTGCTCTCCCAAGGCTCTTTTGCCTGTCCCCAGGAGAGCAGGGAAAGTCCCACCTACCCGCCACTCCACAAAAAAAAATCTGTCGCCCCAGTCCCAGAGTCGCTGCCGCTTGGTACACCTCCACCCCTCCCGTGACCCCCGCATACCAGAGTCACACGCGGAGCGGACCCGTAGAATGTCTAGTAACCCTTTCCCCCTCCCTGGTCAGAGTGAAGTCTGGGCTCTGCTACAGCCGGCGCCTCGCCAGGCGACGACTCAACTTGAGCCTCGGGTCCCCAAGTGCATCCTTTGGCTTCTGTACGTCCCTATAGCGCCCCACCGGTAGCGGCCACCAAGCAGGCTCGCCGCCTGGCCCCTCCGATCCACCTGCAGCAGGCTGGCGGCCGGGAGTCGGGGGCCGGGTGCACCATTCTGAAAGCCGCCCCGCGCCCTCTTTCCAAATCCTGAGCCCCAAACTTGGCCAAACTCTCCATGCCAACCTCCCGGTTGCCGCCGCCAAACCAAGCCTCCTTCCCCTCCTCCTCGCGGCGGCAGCCAAGGCTGCTCCGAGTCGTGCCGAGGCAGGAACTTTACCAGGTGAAAAGTTTCCCCTGCCCGCCCCGCGGCTCTCGCCTCCCCGAGCCCCCCGAGCCCCGAGTTCCCATCCGGCAGCTGCAGCTGTGCCTCTGGCGGCGCCCTCAAGCCGGGGCACCCGGCAGCCAAAGCATCGTGTTCAAGATGCCCACGCACCCTTGCCTCCGCCGGCGACGCTCCGCTCCACCAGGCGCTGTCCGCGGGCTCTTCCTCGGCCGGCGCTCTCGCCCGGGCCGAGCCGGCCACCCAGCCGCGGCCGCCGCAGTGCCCGCCGCGCGCCCGCCGGGGCTGGAGCCGCTAGCAGAGGCGCTCGGGACGCCGCCGCCGCCGCGGGGGCTCGCGGGCGGAGGCGAGAAGACGGGAGGAGGGGGCCGGGGGCACCAGACCCGGATCCGCAGCGCAGCTCGCGGCGCAGCTGCCCGGAGGAGCGCCGGCTCCCGCGTCTGCTCCGAGCCGCCGCCGCCGCCGCTAGTGCCTGCCGCCCGGCTGCTCCGCGCTCCCCATCACCGCCGACGCCGACGCCGACGCGCGGCCAAGCCCCTCTCCTCGCCGCCCCCTCGCACTTCTCTCCCGCTGTCTCCTCCTCCCAAACCGCCAGCGCAAAGGGCGAGGGGGGAGAAGCCGCGGCGGCCGGGATGACTCGCGGGCTCAGAGCGCCGCGGGCGGGGGACGGGGGAGGGGGGCCGGGGGCGGCGCGGCGAGCTGGAGGGTGCTCCCGGCGCCCGCCCTGGAAGCGGGACTAATTTTTAGATCTTGGCTTCCCCAGCCGCTCTCTGGGGCTCCAGGACACCGCGAACGTGTCTTCCTGGCGCGGGTGGTGTTGGTGATGCTGGCTCCAGGAAGCTCGCCCTCACCGCTATCTCGGCCCCTCCACGGCCCCGCACCGAGGTCTCACACGTGCTGCTCTCACGGGACCGGGGAGGAAACTGAGGCACATCTAGGTTTATACGGCTTATCTAGGATCCTGAGGTGACTTTGTAACTGCAAACCATCAGATGTTGCGCATTTTGATTTTATTTTTTGCTTCCCAGACTGGGCTCCTGGTACTTACCTACACATTTTTGGATCCTGGGGGTCCCCTATGGTGGAAGGGTATTTTTCCGTGGCCCATCTTCTTCCCTTCCCCCAAATCGTTTTATATCATTTTGGTCAAAATGGAAGAGAGGTAGTCTCAGTGGAGTGAGGGAGTGACTTCGGGCTTGGTGATCTGCAAGGCCAACCCATCAGTCCTCCTGTTCAGTAACTTCTGCGCCCTCACCCTTCCTAAGATCCCAGACCACGCTCTCACCCCACTGCCACGCACGCCCTGTTGCTGCGGGGGCCTAACTCATCCCCGCTCTGTGTATCCCGGCCTTTCTTCCCCTCAAAACTGAGCAGCCATCTGAGCACCCCCACCCCCCTGCCCCCTTTGCCACTCCCCATACGCAGCAGGGCACGTCTGTCCCTTCACAGGCACACAGACTGGCACCTTCCCTGGGATGCTCTCTGCCAGGCAGTTTCCCCACCTACTCTACCGCTGGCATCACAGGGAGGTGCCCCAGGCCTGCGAATCTACTCTCCAAAAGAAATCGTTACTTAAAACAAAACAAAACCATAAAATTCTCCTTGGGGCATGAGATAGGGGTAGCCACTGGGGACTGTGCTCAGTCAGAGCGACGAGCCCTTGGAAGAATCAGCTGAGTCTGCCTTTCTGCCCTTCCAGTTCTCAGCCTGGGGCCTCTGCCTTGCGCAGCTGCACAGAGGCCCCACCGCCCCTCCTCAGGTGGAGGGCTTCCCGCGAAGGCCTGCAGCAGCCTCGCCGCCTTGACTGCCCCATAAAGTACCAGCATGCTCTGGTCACCGCCCGGAGAGCTTACTGTGAACACTGAAGAACAGTGAGGGCTCCTTGTACATCAGCTAACTCGGAGGCCATCAGCATGATGTTACCTAGGGCCTCCTTGTCGCTGAAGGCCGGAAGATCCGTTTGCTGGGAGGGAAAACCATCGACGGGGCTAGGAAGACCTTCCAGTCCTCCAAAATAGTATCAATTGAATAATTTAGTTCTGATTTTATGTTTATTTCACTAGCTTTCTAAGGCATTAGGAAGTTTATTACATATGTGTGTATCAGTTCAGTTCAGTTTGGCTCAGTCGCTCAGTCGTGTCTGACTCTCTGCGACCCCATGAATTGCAGCATGCCAGGCCTCCCTGTCCATCACCATCTCCCGGAGTTCACTCAGACTCACGTCCATCGAGTTTGTGATGCCATCCAGCCATCTCATCCTCGGTCGTCCCCTTCTTCTCCTGCTCCCAATCCCTCCCAGCATCACAGTCTTTTCCAATGAGTCAACTCTTCGCATGAGGTGGCCAAAGTAATGGAGTTTCAGCTTTAGCATCATTCCTTCCAAAGAACACCCAGGGTTGATCTCCTTCAGAATGGACTGGTTGGATCTCCTTGCAGTCCAAGGGACTCTCAAGAGTCTTCTCCAACACCACAGTTCAAAAGCATCAATTCTTCTGCGCTCAGCCTTCTTCACAGTCCAAATCTCACATACATGACCACTGGAAAAACCATAGCCTTGACTAGATGGATCTTAGTCAGCAAAGTAATGTCTCTGCTTTTGAATATACTATCTAGGTTGGTCATAAGTTTTCTTCCAAGGAGTAAGCATCTTTAATTTCATGGCTGCAGTCACCATCTGCAGTGATTTTGGAGCCCCCCAAAATAAAGTCTGACACTGTTTCCACTGTTTCCCCATCTACTGGCCATGAAGTGATGGGACCGGATGCCATGATTTTCGTTTTCTGAATGTTGAGCTTTAAGCCTTTTCACTCTCCTCTTTCACTTTCATCAAGAGGCTTTTAGCTCCTCTTCACTTTCTGCCATAAGGGTGGTATCATCTGCATATCTGAGGTTATTGATATTTCTCCCGGCAATCTTGATTCCAGCTTGTGTTTCTTCCAGTCCAGTGTTTCTCATGATGTACTCTGCATAGAAGTTAAATAAGCAGGGTGACAATATACAGCCTTGTATATTGTACTCCTTTTCCTATTTGGAACCAGTCTGTTGTTCCATGTCCAGTTCTAACTGTTGCTTCCTGATCTGCATACAGATTTCTCAAGAGGCAGGTCAGGTCGTCTGGTATTCCCATCTCTTTTCAGAATTTTCCACAGTTTATTGTGATCCACACAGTCAAAGGCTTTGGCATAGTGAACAAAACAGAAATAGATGTTTTTCTGGAACTCTCTTGCTTTTTCCATGATCCAGCAGATGTTGGCAATTTGATCTCTGGTTCCTCTGCCTTTTCTAAAACCAGCTTGAACATTAGGGAGTTCACTGTTCACGTATTGCTGAAGCCTGGTTTGGAGAATTTTGAGCATTATTTTACTAGCATGTGAGATGAGTGCAACTGTGCGGTAGTTTGAGCACTCTTTGGCATTGCCTTTCTTTGGGATTGGAATGAAAACTCACCTTTTCCAGTCCTGTGGCCACTGCTGAGTTTTCCAAATTTGCTGGCATATTGAGTGCAGCACTTTCACAGCATCATCTTTCAGGATTTGAAACAGCTCAACTGGAATTCCATCACCTCCACTAGCTTTGTTTGTAGTGATGCTTTCTAAGGCCCACTTGACTTCACATTCCAAGATGTCTGGC
Source organism: Nanger dama (assembly GCA_917880005.1). Lineage (NCBI taxonomy): Eukaryota > Metazoa > Chordata > Mammalia > Artiodactyla > Bovidae > Nanger > Nanger dama. The sequence goes on from CAKJTW010000107.1 coordinate 2,244,775, forward strand.
TCTAGATGAGTGATCACATCGTCATGATTATCTGGGTTGTGAAGATCTTTTACTGTTCCCTTTACCATCCTCCAACAAAGGATCCTGAAATGTGTTCCACAGAGCTTCCTGGATGGTCTTCCCAAAGAGCCAGTGTCCTGAAGCAGTGGCCAGCTTGATAACGCATCCTTGTACTGGCTCTCCATCCTTAGCTGGGTCCCTTCCACTGTCCCTCACATGCCACATGCTCCCTGATTTCACACACCCCAGTAAAGTACTTCAAGTAAGTCTTTGTTATCAGGCTCTTTGTTTATCATGATCCCAGAGAATCACTCACCATCAATCCTAGATATTTACATTAAGGAGCAAATGATTTTCCAAATGTGCTGTATGGCTCACATGCATGCACACACACACACACACACACACACACACACTTACACTGGATCCTCTTTGTGACCAATTAAATCCCACACAGATCTGTTCTTAATAACCCCATTCAGTTTGTTTCTGTGCTCATAAAAAACTGCAGAGGAACTTGTCTGTCTCATTGCTAACCTTCCATAAACATTTCAGAACAATTTGCCTATTGGACTATTGAGAAACATGATGGAATTTCTTCACTGGAAGTATTTAATCAAAGGATAGGTATTTATCAGCTTGGGATAGGAGTGGATCTGTCCAGAAACTGTGGTACTAGGATGTTTTGGAAACAGATAAAGTCAAGTTAAAGGCAAGTTATGTGATGGCAGAGAGTCAGTTCAGGGAGGTGTGAAATGAGCAGGCCCTGGAGGGAGGCAGAAAGACTGAGTTAGGATCCTCACTTTCCACCTTCACCTTCTGTATTATCTTGGATAAGTTACCTAATTTCCCTAGATTTTAGTCCCTTCATATACAGTTTGGAGCAGTACAATGATAAATTTATTGTAAGAGTGCTGCTGCTGCTGCTGCTGCTAAATCACTTCAGTCATGTCCAACTCTGTGTGACCCCATAGATGGCAACCCACCAGGATCCTCTGTCCCTGGGATTCTCCAGGCAAGAACGCTGGAGTGAGTTGTCATTTCCTTCTTCAGTTGTAAGAATAAATAAGATTATTCATAACAGAGTGTACTCAGTATGTAATGAGTACTCAACAAATCTTAGCTATTATTGTTCTTTTAGAGACAAATCATTAGGCAACTATTTTATAGTATCTGAGCTTAAAGTCAGTGCTAGAAGCCAGAACAAAGTTCAGACTTACTATGCTAAAATTCTGTGATACTCACTTCAGACCTGGAAGGGCATCTTACTATTCACCTCGCCACTGAAGGCCAAACTTTTATTTAAATACAGCAAAATGATGTTCCAGATACTCAGTATCATGAGGTCCATAAACTGCGTGTGTATAGGGGATCACTCACGGGTGGATGAGGACATCTGTGTATAGCCTTTGTGAACCTCATTAATAAACAGAGCTGCTCAGATTTCTTTCGGTGGGGCTTGCTGGGTCTCTGCCGCTGCACAGGCTGTCCTCACCTCTGGCGAGCAGGGCCCACTCTAGCTGTGGCTCATGGGCCCCTCACTGGGCTGGCTTCCCTTGTTTCAGAATGTGGGCTCTGTGGACATGTGAGCTCCAGTAGTTCCAGCTCGGGGCTCTAGAACAGAGGCTCAGTGGTTCTGGCCCTTGGGCTTACTTACTCTGTGGCATGTGAGATCTTCTCAGACCAGGGATCAAATCCACGTCCCCTGCATTTGCAGGTGAATTCTCAACTACTGGACCACTAGGGGCAGCCCATCTTCCTTGGGTCTCAAATTCACCTTTGGCAAGATTATATATTATAATTAACAGTGGTATACAGTACATGCCTGAGTGCTCAGTCGCTCAGTCGTGCCTGATTCTTTGTGACGCCATGGACTGTGGCCCACCAGGCTCCTCTGCCCATGGGATTTCCCAGGGAAGAGTACTGGAGTGCGTTGCCATTTCCTCCTCCATGGGATCTTCCCGACCCAGGGATGAACCCGAGTCTCCTGCATTGGCAAATGGATTCCTCACCACTGAGCCACCTGGGAAGTCCCCATATAGTGCATATATGACTAATTATAATTCAAATAATATCATAGAAAAACGTTTCCTCATTTGACTCTGTATTATAAAACATCAAAGAATACAGACAAGGTTTTGGATACATTTTATACTTTTTGAGTCATGCACATCTTTGATTAAACTTACAGAACCTCTTTTTAAAAATACACGTACACACACATATACATCTTGCTTTCTGTTTCAGTAGTTTATGAGTGCCTCTAAGGTCCCTCCAAAGAACCCAGATTAAGGAAAAGGTTGTGCATGAAAAAATTATCCTGAAATTCAAGATCTGTTTCTTCAAGAATTTAGTCACTGAGCTAGCATTGCTCCTGCAGGTTTACTAGAAGGAATATATAATATCTCAGGGTTTGGAAATAGAAACCCACACCAGTATTCTTGCCTGGAAAATTACATGGATGGGGGAACCTGGTAGGCTACAGTCCATGGGGTCACAAAGAGTTGTACACTACTGAGTGACTTCACTTTAACTCCAGGCCTTGGAGGCATAAACTGTACCTGAAATGAACTTGGATTATTTCAAACTCTTAAGAACTTACTCTTAAAATAAACATGTATACCCAAAGCCACGTGTGTTGGGGGACCCACTGTGCAACAAGAAGTTATCTGAATTAACTTCCACTTAGACAAAAAAGCTTATTAAAAGACAAGGAATTAAAATGTGCTAATTTGGAGTTTACAAATCCCAAATTAAAACTCAACAGTAACTAAATTACAATAGTTTAACTGCAGGATTTTTCAGAACTTAGAAAAAGATCTTGTTACAGAAGAATATTTTATCACTGATGCTTTTAGAGTTGCATGTCTAGAGTAATACTAAGAACAGACAGGACTTCTCAGGTAGTACAGAGGTAAAGAATCCATCTGCCAATGCAGGGGATGCAGGAGACTCAGGTTTGATCCCTAGGTCAGGAAGATCAACCTGGAGGAGGAAATAGCAGCCCACTCCAGTGTTGTTTTCTGGAAAATTCCGTGGACAGAGGTGCCTAGCAGGCCACAGTCCATAGGGTTGGACACAAGTGAGCACGCATGAGGAGGGAAAGAGCAGGCTGAGTTCTCTTTTCAAATTCTCTCCACACAGCTAGCACTTCCATTCAATCCAACACCTGCACGCAGGTCAGATCTCTCCTACTGCCCCACCTTTGGAACACAAGCCACTGATGATTCTTGCAGGGGTCCTTTTTTTTTTTTGCCAGAACTATCCTAAAGCTGACTAATCCCAATCTCCCTTATTTTGGAACAACAACCAAAGAAAACTTGGACAGTCCTAACCATTTGGCTTTCACCAAGCAAACTGTCTTGCTGTCCGTATCCTTTGGGAAATTTCTTTTAAACATCTGTCTTTACCTGCAACCTCCCCTCTTTGGCTACATGGAGAATAATAATAAATGAAATATCAGACACTCATTTTTAACACATTTGCAATTCTGCATTTTTCAGACCATTCCTCTTTCTTTTTATCAATTCAAAAATTTCATTTAAAAAGTCCTACACAGTTGGCTGTCTGCTAAGTGCTAAGATTTTAATGGTTAAAAAAAAATGATGCAATATCTGCCTTCCTGGATATCTGGGTCAGTGGAGAAGTCACTCTTTATTAAATGATTATATAAAAATGTAACAGTCAGAAAAACTGCAAATGGATACTTCAAGTTGTTTGTTTAATGATCACTGCCACTCAGAGGGAACTTTCATTCATCCTTTTTCTTTATTCATAAATTAAAGTTCAACACTAACAATGGCTAATAAGCAAACAGGATATTCAGTGCTACATCTGATTTATGTTTTGAGACAGTAATATACATGATAAATGTCATCAAATGCTAGGATATTAGAGTTTTTATTTTTTAATTTCAGAGGTTTCTTATTCAAAACCACTCCCTTTCAAATTATAAAGTACTGGTACTTATTGTCTTCCCCTATATTTCAATAAAATATATAATTTATATTATTAATAAAATATGCTTATGTGCACTAATCTAACTGGTTTACAAACTTTGGGAACATGGCTTGTTTGTAAAAGATGTCCCATTCCCATAGTTGCTATATAACATAAAAGTGAAGTCATCATTTATTACAAGTTCCATAAAGTCTTAAAGTTAGAAAAGTAGAGTTTTCTCTCATGTCTTTTAATTTACCTGTAAGTCCTAGCGGCTTATTGCTTCAGCCTCTAGTGCATCTCAGAAAAAAGCAGTCTAGGCACAGAACAAAGACTTTTGTCTACTTGCTAAAAGGAAGAAATATACCATCTTCTACCTACTCACTGACTAATGCAAAAGGAATGTGAAAAAAGAGATCCATCTAAACTCAGGGGCCCCTGAACCAAAGAAAAGAAAAAGCCTTTTCAAGAGCTTGGTGAACAAATTATAGCAATTGATTTCATTACCTGATCTTAATTGAATCAGCACAGTATTATTAAAAATAAATGTTGGCATATTGCCTTAAATTAAGGAACATAGACCCCCTTTTCATTTTGAATTCATGAAAAGGTCTACTTACTCTTATTTTTGGAATACTTTAGCTCAACAAATTAATACCTATTTCATTTCACTGGGCTGAATGTTAGCCATGAATGTTAGCATAATTTTTCAAAAATGAACTGCATCAAACTATTTGCATAACAAAAATGTCACTGTGAACCAGCCCCTTGCTGCCCCTGGCTATTGTCAAAGGAAGCTGGAAGAGCATGCTCTATTTTTATATCTGATAACTTTGTTCATCCCCAAATAACTACTTGTCAAATACAGTTGATTTTCAGTAAAGTGAAAAAAGAGAAAAGAAAACTACTGACTCTGAGGAAGTAGCAGGTTCAAGGAGTTGATCATAGGATTAGGTTGGTTTTTTAAAATTAATTGATTTACCTTTGGCAGTGCTGGGTCTTTGCTGCTGCGTGAGCATTTCTCCAGCTGTGACGCAGGCCCACTCTCTAGTTGGAGTGCGCAAACTTCTCACTGTGTCGGCTCCGCTGGTGCGGAGCACCGGCTCTCGAGCACCCAGGCTTCAGTAGCTGTGGCGCAGGGGCTTAGCTGCTCTGTGGCACAGGCAATCTTTCCGGGCTAGGGATCGAACCTGTGTCCCCTGCATCGGCAAGAGGAATCTTATTCACTGCAACACCAGGGAAGTCCCAGGTGTTTTGGTTTTGTTTTTAAATTTCAAAATCTGCCAGTCCTAATTCACACCAGATTTGTGGTGATTAAATGTTCTTTTCCCTCCATTCTGATTCAAGGATCAATTTGAAGCAAGCTGCTACTCTCTGTACATTTTCCATAGAGTAGATTGAGTCACTGCAGCATTGAGAGCAACTCAACACACTGAAACCCTACTATGTGCTGAGGGACAGATATTGGAAGTCTTTGTGGTGTAAATGGTTCTTGATATCAGGAAGCTTACCCATGGCAACCAGCCCTTGGATTCAGTAAGGATGACATTTTTGGATGTCAACAGAAATGAGAATCTCTATTTGTTAATTTCTCTGATAAAGAATCTGCCTGCAATGCAGGAGATCGAGGTTCAACCCTGGGTCAGGAAGATCCCCTGGAGAAGGGAATGGTCACCACTTCAGTATTCCCACCTGTGGAATTCCAAGGACAGAGGAGCCTGGTGGGCTACGGTCCATGAGGTCACAAAGAGTTGGACATGACTGAGCAAATGAGACTCAAGCACCTTTATTCTCAATTCTTTGCTACCACACCCAAAGCGTTTCCTAATGAACCTCCAATCCCAGTGGAGTGCCTGTGGTCTGTGTTCCCAGCAGCAACTGGTTTTTACCTCTGTGAAACCACTTCCCACACTGCCTCATTCTCACCCTCCTCTGGTTTTTTCTCCATCTCTCCACCAGAAAGGGAGCCTCTTGTGGATAAAGACATGCTTATCTCTGCATCACCAAGGTGGCATCACACGGTGCGTGCTCAACGAGAATGTCTGCAAGTTGAATGAATCATCTCAGCCTTGTTTGTTCGGGTTTCTAGGATGTGGGAGAGCATGGAGTTGTCATTTTCCTGAGAGAAAAGCCTAGATCAGTGGTTCTCAAAATGTGGTCCCTAGACCAGCGGCACTCAAACCAATTGTAAAAGGATGTATTAGAAATGCACCATTCCCAGGCCCCACGCCAGACCTCAGCTTAGTTCAGTGGCTCAGTTTTGTCGGACTCTTTGCAACCCGTAGACTGCAGCACGCCAGGGTTTCCTGTTCATCCAGGCTTCCTTGTCTATCACCATCATGCCAGACCTAGTGAACCAGAAATTCTGGTTGTGGAGCTTAGGGATCTGAGTTTTAACAAACCCTCCTGTTGTTCCACTCTTCTGATGCTTTGTAAAACTTGAGAACCACTGTTCTTCACATGCACACAAGGGTTCAGGGATCAGAATAAGCCCATGTGAAGACTGATCTTGCGTCTTCAAGGATGGGAGTGCCACACCCCTTTAGCTCAACCTGGAAATCAGTGCACGGGCTGCAGTCGGTTAGTCTGGCTCATCTGGCAAAACTCCACGTTATTCTCCCTGTTCCCAATGACGGGGCGGTGTTGGCACTTGCACTGCCAGTTAAGTGCTTCAGCTAACCGATCCATCTTGCTTAGGCAGGCACAGCTGGTGGGGAAACCATCTACAGTTCACAATGAACTGGAAAATTCTTCAAGAGACGGGAATACCAGACTACCTGATCTGCCTCCTGAAAAATCTGTATGCAGGTCAAGAAGCAACAGTTAGAACCAGATATGGAAAAACAGACTGGTTCCACATTGGGAAAGAAGTACATCAAGGTTGTGTATCGTCACTCTGCTTATTTAACTTCTATGCAGAGTACATCATGAGAAATGCTGGACTGGATGAAGCACAAGCTGGAATCAAGATTGCCGGGAGAAATATCAATAACCTCAGATATGCAGATGATACCACCCTTATGGCAGAAAGCGAAGAAGAACTAAAGAGCCTGTTGATGAAACTGAAAGAGGAGAGTGAAAAAGGAGAGTGAAAAACTTGGTTTAAAACTCAGTATCCAGAAGACTAAGATCATGATATCTGATCCCATCATTTCATGGCAAATAGAAGGGGAAACAATGGAAACAGTGACAGACTTAATTTTGGGGGCTCCAAAATCACTGCAGATGGTGACTATAGCCATGATATAAAAGATGATTGCTCCTTGGAAGACAAGCTATGACCAAGCTAGACAGCATTTTGAAAAGCAGAGACATTACTTTGCCAACAAAGGTCCGTATAGTCAAAGCTATGGTTTTTCCAGTAGTCATGGGTGTGAGGCTTGGATCATAAAGAAAGCTGAGCGCCAAAGAACTGATGCTTTGGGGTGTTGGAGAAGACTCTTGACTCAGTCCTCAGATACTCATTGGAAGGACTGATGCTGCAGCTGAAACTCCAATAATTTGGCCACCTGATGTGAAGAGCTGACACACTGGAAAAGACCCTGATGCTGGGACAGACTGGGGGCAGGAGGAGAAGGGGCCAACAGAGGATGAGATGGTTGAATGGCATCACCGACTCGATGGACATAAGTTTGAGTAAACTCTGGGAGTTGGTGATGGACAGGGAAGCTTGGCTGCAGTCCATGGGGTTGCAAAGAGCTGGACATGACTGAGCACCTGAACTGAACTGAAAGGTGTTCTAGCCCATCCTCCTCAGGTTGGAGCCACCTGCAGAGCTGCTGGGAGGGGATATGCACGCCCCATCTGGGGGAAGAACAGAACCTCTGTCTGCCCTTACTTGGCCCTGTTTACAGGTTTCTCTCCTTTACACCCTGATTCATTCGATTTTATGCTACCAGGGTCTGGCACCTGAGTGATGGAAGGAAGTACCTTCTTGTATGGAATCATATACAATTAGGGTGCATCTCCCCCACCATTAGAATCAAAATAGGGGAAATGGACTAGACTGGGGGAATTGCTGCTGCCTCAGCAGCTTTGATTTTCCTGTAAATATTAAGGCAGTTTTGCATGGATATGAACCTGAATTTGTCTCTGCACTTTATGAATGCTGTTGCCATAATAGTCACTGGATTTGTGAAATTTTGAGACGACAGTTTTGAGGCAGGTAATTACAAGTGATCCTGGTTGGCTTTAAGAAGCAGTTGGATTACTTACATGGATTAGGCACCTGAAAAAAAAAATCGAAAGACTGTTTAAGGAGTTACATGGGAACTATTTTCATCTTCTTCAAGTTCTGCCTAAAATCAGTAACTTTTTTTTTTTTTTAGCCATGCTGCAGGTATTACTTTCCCTGAGATATTGGAAACCTGGTGCCAATAACTTTTTATTTGCCTTTAAGACAAAATTGACTCACTTTATAGAGCTTTCTATCTTTCCAAGTGGGAAGACTTAGGTGAAGAAATGTCTGAAGAAAATTTCATTTCTCAGGACATATTTCTGAGCTTGTTTGGGAGTGACAGTTAACGGCATTACAGGGATTGAAGCGCTGCTCCTGGAAGCAGGAGGACAGGCCGGAGTGGTGTGGAAATCGGCGGATCTGTGGAATGTTCTTCAGCTCGTGAGGGCAGCACAGAGTGATTTTCGTGGAAGCTGGCCCCGTCTTGCTATTGACAAACATTTAGAGATCACCTCAGATTTTTTGCTTAGTATTTTTTGAAATGGGGACAAGTACTGTTTTTGTTTTAACTCTAGTGAACATGCATGCTTTAGCCCATGATGGTTAGAATATCTGGAAGCTCTAGAGAATTCATGAAACACCAGCATTAATTACTGGAAATTTGAGTGTAATTCTGATAGAGGATTCTGATAAGGTTAAGGTTGGAGCTCCCACGTGGCTCAGAGGTAATGAATTTGCCTACCAAGCAGGAGACACATATTCTATCCCTAGATCAAAGAAGATCCCCTGGAGAATGAAATGGCAACCCACTCCAATATTCTTGCCTGGAAAATCCTAAGGACGGAGGAGCCCAGTGGACTACAGTCCATAGGGTAGCAAAAGAGTCAGATATGACTTAGTGACCAAACAACAACAAGGCTAAGACTGGATTAATAAGCTCCATAAGAACCAAGAAGGAAAAAGACTACCATGTCTATTCATTCATTAGTCCATGTATTCACTTGTGCAAACATAAATGCTTGCTATCACACCACTGAGCTTCTACTGTGTTTCAGAAGCAGAGAGCCCAGAGGTTAATGTGACAGAGTTCCTGCCTCAAGGAGCTTGCATCCTATTCTAACTATCTGCTCACCTTTTCTGTGCCCTCGAACATGTTAACAGGGATTTTAATTAAGCTTACGCTTGCTTCCTCTGCAGGGTCCTTGTCCCTTCCTGAGCATCTGTAAGTCCCTAACTTGCTTACTGTTTTAAAAACCCATCCAGAGCAGCTACTAGGATCTCAGATGTGTGTTACTACCTCATGTGGTGTAGAAGCCCCAGGGTTGGGTCCTGCACAGTGATCGCCCTGAAACAGAAAGAGCTAGTGATGGGAGACTGCTCAGGACAAACCATTGTTTTGCCCCCAAAGGGTTAGAAATAGTCCTTCAGAGAATGGACTTGGCAGCTTCTTCTTTACTGAGGTGGCACATGTGGTTATATCCACTCCGACACGGCACCTCCTTGGTCAGTTTCCTTAGCATTTCCTAACATTTGACTGGGGGCTTCCCAGGTGGCTCAATGGTAAAGAACTCGCTGCTAATGTAGGAAAATTGGGTTTGATCCCTGTGTCGGGAAGATCCCCTGGAGAAGGAAATGGCAACTGGCTCCAGTATTCCTGCCTGGGAAATCCCACGGATTAAGGAGCCTGGCGGGCTATAGTTCATAAAGTCACAAAGAGTCAAACAAGACTTAGTGACTAAGCAACACCTGATTAACTTGGAAGGAAGACTGGTGTTTAGTCTGAATGATCCTTTCGTCCTAAGTAGAAAGAGCATTATCATTGTGGTTTTGCATTAACAAGTCTTGCTGAGTAACAGTCTTTCCCAGTTCTTGCTTTTGTCGGTGCCATTCCCTAACTTGGTCACGTGTCTTGGGTGGTTCTCCGTCACATCGCTGGTGAAGACACCGAGAAACCGCATCAGCAGTGACCTGGAAGCAGAGTCTGCCACTCACAAGTCCATGCTCTTGAGTGGAGCCTGTTTGAAATCTTGCCCAGGATCTTTGAACTCCAGACTGGCCCCCAGGCTACATGAGCTTGCATGCTCTCCTTAATGGCTGTCTCCCAGCACTGACAGTCTCTGCCCTGCAACAGAGACACAGAAGCGCCCACCCAACCAAAAAGAGCAGAGGCAGAGAAAGAGAGGAGGGGAGCGATCTTTTACCATCCCTTTTGCTCTTAATCAAAACTTTAGAGCTATTTTTACTATATGCCATCTAGCTAGCTTAACCTACCATTTAACTAATTGTTCTTAGAAGGTAGAAATAGTGTTTGTTTGTTGCTGGCTGTAGTCCTGACTCTCAATATGCTTAGCCTCTAGTTGTAGAGACAGGTGTTAGACTCCTAACAAAGAGCAACAATCAAGGAGCATTTCCTAGCTGCCTAGAGAGTAGGACACTTCATGAGAGATTTTTCCTTTCTGGGAAATGAGAAATTACTGCATGCTGAGACAGTCAGAGGCTTCACTGAAGAGGTGCAGCATGGGCAAATCCTAAAGCATGAGAGGGGATTCAGCGAGATGGGCAGGACAAATGGATCATTTCAAATGACCTGGATGAAAGGATCAGTATGGAGGGCCGTGAGAGTACCGGGCTAGAGCTTTTCTGTGGGAGTTTTAGTGGAAAATAATAACATGGAGTTCAGATCATGGGAAGGTGGGCAAGGAGTCTGAACCTCATCTTAAGGCAGCTGAGAGACACTGAGGATTTTTAGTTACGGAATGAAAGGAAGACGGTGTTTCAAGGCCCCAGTGGTGATATGCGTGCCCTGCTTGGAGAAGGGACCAGCCCACGGTCAGGGAAGCCGGCAGCAGTGAGGAGAGCAGTGGCCAGGAGAGGGGGCCTGGGAGTCAGTGGGTCTGGGTTCAGCCTCAGCCGCTTCCTGTTCTAGCTGTGCAGGCTACTTCACCTTTCTGAAACTCAGGTTTGGGTAAGCACCTCTGTCCTCGTCATACATTCCGTGGAAAGTCTTGAGCACCTGCTCTGCCAACTTTTCTGGGCACTGCGGTTATGTGGGTCTATGGGCTCAATCACGTCTGAGTCTTTGTGACCCCATGGACTGTAGCCCGCCAGGCTCCTCTGTCCATGGATTCAAGAGTACTAGAGTGGGTTGCTATTTCCCTCTCAAGGAGATCTTCCCTACCTAGGGATCGAACCCAGGTCTCCTGTGTCTGCTGCACTGGTAGGCAGATTCTTTACCACCGTGCCACCTGGGAAGCCTAGGACGCTGGGAATACAGTGGAGGGACGATGAACAGATTCCCCTGCCCTGAACTCCAGCTTTCCACGGCTGTAGGAGAACGGGGAGGACCATACGCAGTTATGTATGTGGGTACAGTAGATGTCGTACCATGGGGTACAGTAGATGCCAACTAGTGGTGGCAGGAAGCTTCCTGTGCCTGAAGGCAGCTAATGAAGCAGGAAACTTTGACGGTGTTAAACAATGGCTTTTCTAGAGCCATTCATTGCCAGGGAACAAGCATGTGTATGCCTTTCAGGATCTGGATTCCGCGGCCCTTGCTCTTTCTCAAGGAAGCCTCCACGGCCCTTGCTCTTTCTCAAGGAAGCCTCGATCCTTTTATTCCATCTGGGCTGGACTCCAGCCACTGGAACCTCTCACACTTGCATGGACTTATCTTGCTCATCACAAACCCACGAGTGAGACCAGTGATCCAGGAAGCGTTTCCCCTCTCTGGATGCCTGAGCCTTGGAATCAGCCACAGACCTCAGCCCCAAGCCCAGAGCCTTTCCTTCCCTCGGTCAGCCCCACATCACCCCCTGCATTCCACCTGAGAAGAGGATGAGAACTGGAATTATCTCCTCAAAATCCCTGTGGTCAGGCCAACTCTACTAAAGCAAGATGTATCCTTAAAGGATCTGTTCATGATGTGAGCACCTATATTTTCTCTCGCCAGCTGGTGGACCAAAAGAACAAGCTATGTTTGATATCTTTGATATCCCCCAAAGTGATGCCAAGGAAAGCACTGAAACACATTTTATTTTTATTCTGCATTTGCAACTCTATAATTTGATTTGGAGTCAGCTGCCAGTGAGTTATTAAACAGTATTTCCTCACTCTCCATTATGTACAGAATATTGTGCTGGATGTTAGGGTTGAAAGTCTGGAAAAGTCCGATTCCTCATTGTTTTACTTCTAAGGAAGTATCACTAGACTCGGAGGACAAAAAAAAAACAAACCCACAAAGGTTCTAGCCCTGGCTATGGCATGTAGTCCTGAACAATGTGTTTAAATTCACTGTGAAATTCGAACAATGTAAAAACAGTTAACACTCACTGAATTACTATATGCTTGAAGTACTAAGTGCTTTACATATATTATCTTATCTTATTCTCACAGCAACCGGATGAAGTACATATTTTCATTATTCTTCTTTTATACATGAGAGAAGTGACGCTTGGAATGCACACTTCCTCCCCACCCCTGCGACCCCATGGAAAAACCAAAGTTGAAACTACTTCCCTCTAAATCCAGAGCCCTGAGGCTTAACCTTCACTCCCCAGGGTTATTATAAACATCTAACCAGTTAATATATATAAAAGTGTACTTGGAGCTTGTAACCAGTATAGAAAATGCTTTTTTTCAACTGTAAAAGCTTTGAAAGAAAGGGTTGTATCTGATTCCTATGTGCATTTTATCCATTCTTGCTGTGAACCAGTGGGTGGTCAAGGCATACTGGATGGACAAAACATTTGTATACCTGTGTTACCTTATTCCCAGCCCCACTGCCGTATCAAATAAATCTCCATGTCCACCGAACTGCCCCAAACGTTGCTATTTACAGACTGGAGAGTGGATGTCATTTACATACTGAAATGAAGTGTCCTTAGCTCTCAAATTCTATTTTAAATTACTACTCAATTTTGAGGACATGCATATCTGTAGAAGGCTAAGCTGTCATAGTTAGGAATTTCTACCCTGTCAAACTGAGAATCCACCCTACGAGACTGTCATGACTGCAGTATGAAGAGAGCACAAAAATGCCAGGGGAGAACCAAGCAAGCGATGATCATTCAGGGGGAATAAATGATGAAAGGCATCCTAGCGTGGCTATTTTTAGGCGGAATTTGAAGGAATGGCAGGAGGCTGGAATGGCAGGAACGACTGTCCGCTTGGGATATGACATACAAACCTCTCTTCCCTGGTTTTCTTAACTCATACCTCTCTTGGCCTCCTAAAGTTGTTAAGATTAACTATAAAGCTGGTTGGTCTTTTAAACATTTACTGGTGTTTGATCTTGTTTTGTATTTTAAACGGTGGTGGAGTCACCGACAGAGCAGACAAGGTGTTAGATCAGACACTGCCCCACTTCCCTGTCTCTTTCCCACTCAGCACCAGCTGCTGGGACCTCATGCAGTCCCAGCTGACTATGCCTTGCCTTTGGCTGATGACCAGGAATTCACCTGGTGTCCATGTGTGTGCCAACCCAAAATGCAGGATTAATGCTCTGAGGACTGAACAGCATCCCATGGGAGATGGGTACTCATGGATAAAAGCTCTTCCTCTGTCCTATGGATGACCTTGAGATTCTGGGTATATAGCTTGCCGAACTGTCCTGTGATGGCCAACTTGACGATGCCTCCTCGTGTTGGCTCTCTTTCCTCTCCCACTCCTCTCCTCCTCTTCCCCTCCCTCCCAGTAAGCTGAGAGAATACATACCCTCTGTCACTGACTCTGCTTTCTGAGAGACTCAGTTTATAACAAATATCAAGAATGGGAGGTCAGTATCTTAGCCATGAATATCCTTAAAACAGGATCTTTATTTTTTTGACTCATGGATATCAAATGTGAGCATGAGAGGTGTAGACATGAAAAGGAATTCATTAGTTTGTTGAACTAAAAGAATAAAAATCATCCCCTTCAAGAATATTTAGTGAAAATGATCTGGGTTAACACCAACAATATTAAAGGTGAGTAAAATTCTTCAATATTTGCAAATCAATCAATGTGATACATCACATTAACAAATTGAAAGATAAAAACCTTATGATTATCTCAATAGATCCTGAGAAAGCCTTTGACAAAATTCAACATCCATCTATGATAAAAAAAAAACCCTCCAGAAAGCAGGCATAGAAGGAACATACCTCAACATAATAAAAGCCATATATGATAAACCCACAGCAAACATTATCCTCAATGGGGAAAAATTGAAAGCATTTCCCCTAAAGTCAGGAACAAGACAAGGGTTCCCACTCTCACCACTACTGTTCACCATAGTTTTGGAAGTTTTAGCCACAGAAATCAGAGAAGAAAAAGAAATAAAATAATCTGGATTGGAAAAAAGAAGCAAAACTCTCACTGTTTGCAGATGACATGATTCTCTACATAGAAAACCCTAAAGACAACACCAGAAGATTATTAGCGCTATTCAATGAATATAGTAAAGTTGCAGGATATAAAATTAACACAGAGAAATCCTTTGCATTCCTATACACTAACAATGAGAAGACAGAAAAATTAAGGAAACAATTCCATTCACCATTATAACAAAAAGAATAAAATACTTAGAAATAATTCTACCTAATGAAACAAAAGACCTATATATAGAAAACTATAAAGCACTGATGAAAGAAATCAAAGATGACACAAATAGATGGAGAAACATACTATGTTCGTGGATTGGAAGAATCAATATGGTGAAAATGAGTATACTACTCAAAGCAATCTATAGAGTCAATGCAATCCCTATCAAGTTACCAAAGGCATTTTTCAGAGAACTAGAACAAATAATTTCACAATTTGTATGGAAATACAAAAACCTGGAATAGCCAAAGCATCTTGAGAAAGAAAAATGGAACTGGTGGAATCAACCTGCCTGACTTCAGACTATACAACAAAGCTACAGTCATCAAGACAGTATGGTACTGGCACAAAGACAAAAACATAGATCAATGAAACAAAATAGAAAGCCTAGAGATAAATCCACGCACCTATGGACACCTTATCTTTGACAAAGGAGGCAAGAATATCCAATGGAGAAAAGAAAATCTCTTTAACAAGTGGTGCTGGGAAAACTGGTCAACCACTTGTAAAAGAATGAAACTAGAACACTTTCTAACACCACACACTAAAATAAACTCAAAATGGAATAAAGATCTAAACGTAAGACCAGAAACTATAAAACTCCTAGAAGAAACATAGTAAAAACATTCTCTGACATAAATCACAGCAGGATCCTATATGACCCACCTCCCAGAGTAATAGAAATAAAAGCAAAAATAAACAAATGGGACCTAATTAAACTTAAAAGCTTTTGCACAGTGAAGGAAACTATAAGCAAGGTGAAAAGAGAGCCTTCAGAATGGGAGAAAATAATAGTAAATGAAGCAACTGACAAAGAATTAATCTCAAAAATATACAAGCAACTCCTGTAGCTTAATTCCAGAAAAATAAATGACCCAGTCAACAAATGTGCCAAAGAACTAAACAGACATTTCTCCAAAGAAGACATACAGATGGCTAACAAACACATGGAAAGATGCTCAACATCACTCATTATCAGAGAAATGCAAATTAAAACTACAATGAAGTACCATTTCACTCCAGTCAGAATGGCTGCTATCAAAAAGTCTACAAACAATAAATGCTGGAGAGGGTGTGGAGAAAAGGGAACCCTCTTACACTGTTGGTGGGAATGCAAACTAGGACAGCCACTATGGAAAACAGTGTGGAGATTCCTTAAAGAACTGGAAATAGAACTGCCTTATGACCCAGCAATCTCACTGCTGGGCATACACACTGAGGAAACCAGAATCAAAAGATACATGTGTACCCCAATGTTCATCACAGCACTGTTTATAATAGCCAGGACATGGAAGCAACCTAGATGTCCATCAGCAGATGAATCGATAAGAAAGCTGTGGTACATATACACAATGGAATATTACTCAGCTATTAAAAAGAATGCATTTGAATCAGTTCTAATGAGGCGGACAAAACTAGAGCCTATTATACAGAGAGAAATAAGTCAGAAAGAAAAAAAATACAGTATATTAACGTATATATATGGAATTTCGAAAGATGGTAACTATGGCCCTATATGTGAGATAGCAAAAGAGACACAGATGTAAAGAACAGACTTTTAGACTCTGTGGGAGAGGGAAAGGGTGGGATGATTTGAGAGATAGCACTGAAACATGTATATTACCATATGTAAAACAGATCACCAGTCCAGGTTCGATGCATGAGACAGGGCGTTCAGGGCTGGTGCACTGGGCTGACCCAGAGGGATGGGCTGGGGAGGGAGG
The DNA here is from genome assembly GCA_917880005.1 of Nanger dama. Classification (NCBI taxonomy): domain Eukaryota; kingdom Metazoa; phylum Chordata; class Mammalia; order Artiodactyla; family Bovidae; genus Nanger; species Nanger dama. Next base: position 2,261,194 of record CAKJTW010000107.1, read on the forward strand.
TGGAAGGGGGTTCAGGATGGGGGGACACGTGTACACCCAGGCTGATTCATGTCAATATATGGCAAAACCACTACAATATTATAAAGTAATTAGCCTCCAATTGAAGTAAATTAATTAATTTTAAAAAGGTGAGTAAAAAGTAAGCTATTTTTTCTGTAAAATATGTATTTATGTATACGCCAGAGTAACATGAAAGAAGGATGCTGGTACTTTACTTACGGTTATCTCTGGGTGATAGCACTAGGGCTGACTATTTATTTAGTTTTTTAATAATTTTCCCTAATGTTTATGATCATGCTCTCCTCTTATTTATTTTATTTATCTTTGGCTGCCCTGCGGGACTTGTGGGATCTGTTTCCTGACCAGGGCCTCTTCAGTGAAAGTGCTGAGTCCCAACCACTGGACCACCAGGGAATTCCCTTTACCTTCAAAATTAGAGCAAAAACATCTTGTTAGTAGAAGTGAGCCTAAAGAATCCTTTATTCCTTCATTTAAGATTTTTTTCTCCATAAAAGCAAATGTGTGTTTCTGCCACAGGAAGCATTCCAGAGCCTTTTTTTTTTTCCAGGTCAAGAGTTGCTGGGGTTTATGCTCTGCTTCAGTTGCCAGTGGAAGCCTAGAGATGGCGTCACCCTTGGGGTGTGTGCAAGCTTCCACGGCGGGGAGGCAGACAGCATGCGTCCAGGTGGGAGGGTGATGCTAAGGACAGTGATGAGGGAGAGACACGCAGAGTGAGTGCGGACAGTGTGAGGGTGTGTTCAGAGCACAGGCAGCCGCGGCCCGAGGTCTAAACTTAATCTACATTTACACAGACATCCTGACGGCCCCGAGGGCCACCCTCAGTTGCTGAAGACTGATGAGGAGACATAGGTACAGAGACTTTCCAGGGCCTTTAGCATCTTAGTCCCTTTACATATGGGTGAAATAGGTGGCTGCCCATGGGGAGCAGTGCTTCCCTGGGGCTCGAGCTGAAGAATGTGCCTGCAATGCAGGGGACGCAGGTTGCATCCCTGGGTTGGGAAGATCCACTGGAAGAGGGCATGGCAACCCACGCCAGTATTCTCGTCTGCAAAAATCCCATGGACAGAGAAGCCTGGCGGGCTTCAGTCCATGGGGTCGCATGCACACGTGCATGCAGGGGTAGTGGCAGGGTTGTGCCTAACCCCACAACCCATCACCGGTGCCAAATTCCTCCATTATTTCCCCTTTGTGAGAGGGTGAGCGTATCTACTGCCAGGTTAGACAGAGTCCCTCAGTATAGTCCTGGGAGGCATTATATTCTCTCATTATCAGTTCATATTTTATACTGAATATCAGCTTTTGTCATCTTGGACAGCAAATTAAGAGCAGATTAAAAGGACAAAGAGTGAAAAAGGAGCGAGTCTGACTTCACATACTCTGTGTCTGGGTCTCCAGCCTGTGAACTCATGCTGGTGAACTGAGGTGGAGCTGATGTAATAATAGAAATAAAAGTCACAATAAGTGTAACGTGCTTTAATCATCCTAAAACCATCCCCCACCAACCCAGTCCATGGAAAAATTTTCTTCCGTGAAACCAGCCCCCTGGTGCCATAAAGTTGAGGACTGCTGCATAAGAGCAAGTTACTGCCTACTGTAAAGAGACCCAAGGGACCATATATTACCAAAATAATAATTTCACATATTTCTACATCACCCTATCTATCTACCAATCTATGGATCATAAATCTATCCACACATACCCTTATGCCTATTTGACTGTAAACCCCATAGGGTAGATTGCCCCCAATTCTCCACCATTTCTGTATTTGTTCCCTTTGCCATGTGACTTTACAGTTGCTCCCTTGAAACTCTGAACTAGGTGACAAATCTTGTTTTGGTCAAGAATGTATGAACAGACGTGGCAACCCTTCCTTATTTCACTTGCTCTCCTTCTCTTCTGCCGTCGTCAAGATAAGAGCATGCAGCAACCGGCCAGTGGAACCAGGATGAGAGCTGTCTGAAGCAGAGCCTATTCAGAGAAGCGCAGTCTGGATCAGCTCGCCCCATCCGACCCACAGTTGCAAGCATGCGTGGGGGTGTGCTCGGTTGTGTCCAACTCTTTCCGACCCCGTGGAATGTAACCTTCCAGGCACCTCTGTCCCTGGGATGATCAGTAATTAATGACTGTTATTTTCAGCCACCACATTTGAAGTGATCAATTACACAGCAGCAGCTGGGTGATACAGTGCCTTTTTTTTTTCTTTCTTACATCCTAAGTTCACTGGCTCATAGCTCAAATAACACTGAGCATCATGTGGACAGGAATGATATTTTCCCCTCCTGCACAGTGTTTGGCACTTGTTATGTAATTGACAACTGTCTGTTGAATGAATGATTCTTCACAATAGTTCCCAATTGACCTTTTCAAGCTTAACTTTATATTAAACTTTAGGTTAAACTGCTGCTGCTGCTGCTGCTACTGCTGCTAAGTCGCTTCAGTCGTGTCCTACTCTGTGCAATCCCATAGATGGCAGCCCACCAGGCTCCCCCGTTCCTGGGATTCTCCAGGCAAGAACACTGGAGTGGGTTGCCATTGAGTACCCCCTAAATAAGTGGTGAAGTAATAGCCCCTGGTACTTTAGAATGTAAACTTATTTGGATATAGGGTCTATACAGGGTAGTCAAGTTAAAGTGAGATCAGAAGGGTGGACCCTAATGCCGTATGACTGATGTTATATAAAAAAGGGACATTTGGGTACAGAGGCAGATATACCAAGAGAAAAGAGATATGAAGACACTGGTAAGAAGATGGCCAGGTGACTAGACTGAAGCATCTAGAAGCTAAGTGCTCAGTCTTGTTCGACTCTTTGTGACCCCATGGACTCTGGCCTGCCAGGCGCCTCTGTCCATGGATTTCTCTAGGCAACAATACTGGAGCAGGTTGCCATTGCCTTCTCCAGGGGACTTCCCGACCCAGGAATCAAACCCATGTCTCTTGGATCTCCTGCACTGGCAGGCTGGTTCTTCACCAGCTGAGCCACCATACGAAGAATTGCCAGCAACCTCTAGAAACTAGGAGAACACAAAGCAGGATTCTCCCCTAGGGCTCTCAGAGGGAGCGCAGCCCTGGGAACACCTTGATTTCAGACGTTTAGCCTCCAGAACTGTGAGACAATACATTTCTGTTGTTTAGGACATCCAAGGTTTGATACTTTCTTAGGACGGCCACAGGAAACCCCTTATTGACTACATGAAATTCTGGTTTTGGAATTTTACTCTTTGGAATTCTTTTGAATTTTACTCTTCATCAGCTATTCAGCTTTCAACTCAACAGAAAACTCACCTCCACGGAGAAACCTGATCTAATACTGCAGGGGTAGCTCTCTTCTCACCCTATGTTCTTTTTTTTTTTTCTTTTGATATGGACCATTTTTAAAGCTGTTATTGAATGTATTGCGACATTGTTTCTGTTTTATGTTTTGGTGTTTTGGCCAGGAGACATGGAGTGTCTTAGCTCCCTGACCAGGGACCAAGCCCCCTGCAGTGGAAGGTGAAATCTTATCGTCTGGAGCACCAGGAAAGTCTGTCTACTATTTCTTTTTTTTTGCTTCGTAACTGTCTTTCAATATTTGTCATACTGTCGTTCATTATCTGTGAATGAATTTCCCCCTTGTAAGACTATAAACAGGGCTTCCCTGTTGGCTTAGTGGTAATCTGCCTGCCTATGCAGGAGACATGGGTTTGATCCCTGGGTGGAGAAGATCCCTGGAGGAGGGCATGGCAACCCACTCAGTATTCTTGCCTGGAAAATCTCATGGTCAGAAGAACCTGACGGACTACCCAAGTCCTTAGGGTTGCAAAAAAAGTTGGACAGAGCTCAGCTACAAACCACAACCCCAAAGACTGAACTCCTGGAGAGCAGGACCTATGCATTATTTATCTCTCCTTACATCTTCCAGATCTGCTATAGTTTCTGACATAAATCCTTGTTACATAGTTTCTGACATACATCCTTGTTACATACTTGCTGACTGATCACAGCAGCTTACAGAATGAGGCTTCCTTTGGGAATCAAGGCTAAGAGGGGCCATGGGACACCTATGTGGTGGCCAGGGAGCCTGGTGTCCATGGGGAGAAGGCATTCCATGGGGCTGGAGAGGTGGACAAAAAGGAAGATACAGGCTGGCTACTTAAGCTTTTTCTCAAGGGAGAGTCCGACTCTCCCCACAGCAAAGTGTGAGTAAAGGGGCACTTCTGATTCTTGTCTGTACACTTATCACATGATTGTTGCTGATGGAAGTTTCTCACTGAAGAGAAAAAATGAAGAGGGCTGCATGCCCCTTCTTGGAGGTCTCCTATTACAATACACGGTCGTGAAGGAATATACAGCAAGCAGGGCCTTTGAAGTCAGGAAGACAGGGGCTGGAATTTCCTTGTATCACTTGTCTGCTGTGTGACTTTGATCAAGTTCTTTAACCTCTCTGAGCCTCTGTTTCCTTATTTATAAAAATGGAGATGTTACTTTCTGCTTCATAAAGCCACGGTAAGGATCAAAGTATACACACCATCTGAAAGAGATGGGAGCATAGACGGTATTCTTTAACATCAGTTTGCCTGTTTTAGGCCTAATCAGTGAATAATTCAATCCGGAACAGGAATGTTGCCTCTTTGGCAACACGAACAAGCAACTAGAACGTTCTGATCTTTAGATCACATTGCTTTATTCTGTGCCTTTCACAGTAAAATATATGAAAGTGATTAGAGAACAGAAAAGAAAATGTGTGCTAACCCTACAATTCTGAAGAATTTACATCAAGTTCAACCCTTGATACAGTTTTACAGATGAAAACTTACAGAAGTCAAGGTTAAAATGAAAATGGACAGACAGACTTTTAACTCAAGCAATAAAAGTGGTCTCTTTTTGTAATAATATAAGTACAGTAACCCTTGGTTAAATTTTATTAGGGTTCACAGGTTTTTTTGCTGCTGGATAAAAAAATCACAGTATGGTATCTGGATTCAGGAAAGAGTATAAATAATATATTTATAAATCCCAACAATTTTGTGGTCTCATTTTATACCTGTCACCTCACATTAGGAAACACATCTTTCTATGGGTACTCAAACACACCAACCTTCCTTTTGTCTTTACAAGAGTTTCCATTTCCATTATAAAAGCCTGTTCAGGGGCAAATCTTGTTCTTAAAAATTGCAGTTCATGAAACCTGTTTTCAAACTGAGCAAAATTATTTCCATAGCATCTGGTTCCTTCATGTGCTCATTTATTTTTATTTGTTAGAAGAGATTTTCTGATAGTCAAATACAGACTCAGCAACAGGTTGGCAGATACGCCAGGTGCTTGAGCGTCCTTATAGTCTTGGGTCAACTGCTACTCAACAGGGTCACTCCAGAGGCACCTTCCAAACGCGGATTGCTCTCAGCCTCAAAGAGGGAGTAGAGACCAAGCTTTGCTTCATGGTGACTGAAAATATATTTAAAATATATTTATCCCCAGAGGTTTAACTTTTACTGTGTATAAAAAAGAGAATGTGAATTCTAGTGCCTTTCCTAATCAGGATCTCCTATTAAATTCTTTCAACTACATATGAGAAAAATAAAATTAAAGAAAAGCAATGTAAATAACAGAATTGCAGAGCATATATAATAAACACCTCTAAATCAGAAGGGCTCATAAAATAATATTTGAAGCTTTTGCTATTAGTTTAATATAAGACAGTTAAAATTAATATACCTACAGAGGGCTGCCCTTTTTCCTCCAGGAAGCTGAAGCTGTTTTATTTACTGATACTGTTAGCCAAACATTAACACATGCTGCTGGGTGTGGAAAACACAGGATTTATTTCTCCTGATTTGTATAGAAGGTGACCAGACCACAGAGAGGCTGACTGGGCTTCCTGATTGCTAATCCCCATATCACAAGTTTAAGATCACACTTTTTAGAATTCTTGCACACAGTGCATCTCATTTTACTCTAACCCAGAAGATCTGGCTTTAGTCTTCCCACACTTCCTTCTCCCAGCCAAGTGGTTTCCTTTGTAAATCTGGTATTCACGCCTCCTTTCCAATTATGAAGTCACTTGATTTGTCTCCCAAAATCTGTCCTCAGGCAGAAGCCAGCTCAGATTAGGAGGGTTTCATGCAATCTCCTTCCTCCCAAGAGCTCCTAACAATCAGATATTCCTCAGGGCACTAACTCCGATGGTATAAAACTAGCTGAGAAGTTCAAACACGAAAGGCAAAGGTCAGCCCCAACTGCTTCAAGCCTCAAGATAGTCCTGTAAATAGGAATTACCTTCTCCTTGAAGAGAGTCCTGCGTGCCTGCACTGACTCATGGATAAGCTGTGTTCATCACTGGGAATACAGATAAGAGACCTTATGTGGAGGTAATGCTGTGAATTGTGCGTTTAAGTACCATTCTCTCTTCCAGATAGGGGGAAAAACATCGAATGAGAACTTTTAAAAGAGATTTTGTATTTTAAAACAAGATGAATAGAGACTTGCCTGGCGATCCAAAGATTAGGTCTCTGCCTTCCAAGCAGAGGGTGTGGGCTCCATCCCTACGAGGTTGGGGAACTAAGACCCCAAAAAACCAAAACATAAAACAGAAGTAGTGTTGTAACAAACTCAATAAAGACTTTAAAAATGATCTACATGCAAAAATGAATCTTTAAAACACAAGACAATTATCCCCAAGGACTAGAAATGAAATGTAAATGCAAAAATCAGGAGCAAGACTGAGAGACTGTCCTGTGGCCCTCCTGGCCGCCTGTTCACAAATAGGCAGAGCTCATCAGGAGGCCAGATCATGCAGGACGACTGGGCTGAAAGTGCTTCTCAAGGAGGTGAGGACCTGAGCCAGGCTCACTGCTTGAGCAAGGGCAGGAGAAACCCCACAGGCATCCTCCACTGGTGAAAAGATGTGGAAAAGGAATTTTTAACTGCTTTCTAGACTGGAATCCCTATATAGCTGTATAGTTATGGAAACGGAAGGACACATTATCACATTAGGAGGTCCAAGCAGTGTTGACTTGAACTGCATCTGCAGAGAAGCCAGAGAAAAATGTAAAAATTAAGATGACTTAAAATATTGATCTATTTCTATTTTGTTAATGATGAACATGAAGCATATATTGTGTCCAAAAATCTAACACCATGGTAGTTTGAAGCCATTATAATTATCAAGATACTGAGAAAATTATTGAAAATGATGCATTAAATATTTTGTATTACATGATCAGTTCAATTGCTTAGTCGTGTCTGACTGTTTGTGACTGTATGGACTGCAGCACACCAGGCCTCCCTGTCCATCACCAACTCCCCGAGCTTACTCAAACTCATATCCATTGAGTCGGTGATGCCATCCAACCATCTCATCCTCTGTTGGCCCCTTCTCCCCCTGCTTTCAAACCTTCCCAGCATCAAGGTCTTTTCAAATGACTCAGCTCTTCTCATCAGGTGGCCAAAGTATTGGAGCTTCAGCTTCACCATCAGTCCTTCCAATGAATATTCAGGACTGATTTCCTTTAGGATGGACCGATTGGATCTCCTTGCAGTCCAAGGGACTCTCAAGAGTCTTTTCCAACATTGCAGTTCAAAAGCATGAATTCTTTGGTGCTCAGCTTTCTTTATAGTCCAACTCTCACATCCATACATGACTACTGGAACAACCATAGCCTTGACTAGATGGATCTTTGTTGGCAACGTAGCGTCTCTGCTTCTTAGTAATCCATCTAGCATGGGCTCGGGAGGGCTGAGAGGAGCTTCTGCGTGTTCAGCATCAGGAGGGGGTGGTGGTAAGGAGATACCCCTCTTCCAAGGTAAGGAGCAGCAGCTGCGAATTGCTGGAGCAGCCCTGAAGACATACCCCACGCCGAAGGTAAGAGAAACCCAAGTAAGATGGTAAGTGTTGCAAAAAGGGCATCAGAAGGCAGACACACTGAAACCATACTCACAGAAAACTAGTCAATCTAATCACATTAGGACCACAGTCTGGTCTAACTCTGTGAAACCAAGCCATGCCCTGTGGGGCCACCCAAGACAAGCAGGTCATGGTGGAGAGGTCTGACAGAATGTGGTATCCTGGAGAAGGGAATCAGTATTCTTGCCTTGAGAACCCCATGAACAGAATGAAAAGACAAAATGATAAGATACTGAATGAGGAACCCTCAGGTCAGTAGGTGCCCGATATGCTACTACAGATCAATGGAGAAATAACTCCAGAAAGAAGGAAGGGATGGAGCCAAAGCAAAAACCAATACCCAGTTGTAGGTGTGACTGATGATAGAAGCAAGATCCGATGCTGTAAAGAGCAATATTGCATAAGAACCTGGAATGTTAGGTCCATGAATCAAGGCAAATTGTAAGTGGTCAAACAAGAGATGGCAAGAGCGAACGTCAACATTCTAAGAATCAGCAAACTAAAATGGACTGGAATGGGTGAATTTAACTCAGATGACCATTATATATACTACTGTGGGCAGGAATCCCTCAGAAGAAATGGAGTAGCACAAAAGAGTCTGAAATACAGTACTTGGATGCAATCTCAAAAAGACAGAATAATCTCTGTTCGTTTCCAAGGCAAACCATTCAGTATCACAGTATTCCAAATCTATACCCCAACCAGTAACACTGAAGAAGCTGATGTTGAATGATTCTATGAAGACCTACAAGACCTGTTAGAACTAACATCCAAAAAGATGTCCTTTCATTATAGGGACTGGAATGCAAAGGAGAAAGTCAAGAAACACCTGGAGTACCTGGGAAATTTGGCTTTGGAATAAAGAATGAAACAGGGCAAAGGCCAATAGAATTTTGCCAAGGGAATGCAATGGTCATAGCAAACACCCTCTTCCAACAACACAAGAGAAGACTCTACACATGGACATCACCAGATGGTCAACACCAAAATCAGATTGATTATATTTTGTGCAGCCAAAGATGGAGAAGCTCTATACAGTCAGCAAAAACAAGACTGAGAGCAGACTGTGGCTCAGATCATGAAGTCCTTATTACCAAATTCAGACTTAAATTGAAGAAAGTAGGGAAAACGACTAGACCACTCAGGTATGACCTAAATAAAATCCCTTATGATTATACAGTGGAAGTGAGAAATAGATTCAAGGGAATAAATCTGATAGATAGAGTGCCTGATGAACTACAGAATGAAGTTCATGACATTGTACAGGAGACAGGGATCAAGACCATCCCCATGGAAAAGAAATGCAAAAAGCAAAATGGCTGTCTGGGGAGGCATTATAAATAGCTGTGAAAAGAAGAGAAGTGAAAAGCAAAGGAGAAAAGTAAAGATAAACCCATTTGAATGCAGAGTTCCAAAGAATAGCAAGGAGAGATAAGAAATCTGTCTTCCGTGATCAGTGCAAACAAATAGAGGAAAACAATAGAATGGGAAAGACCAGAGATCTCTTCAAGAAAAATTAGAGAAACCAAGGGAACATTTCATACAAAGATGGGCTTAATAAAAGACAGAAATGGTATGGACTGAACCGAAGCAGAAGATATTAAGAAGAGGTGGCAGATGAACGGCAAAAAAAAACTGTACAGAAAAGATCTTCACAACCAAAATAATCATGATGGTGTGATCACTCATCCAGAGCCAGATATCCTGGAATGTGACGTCAAGTGGGCCTTAGGATCACTACGGACAAAGCAGGTGGAGGTGATAGAATACCACCACCCTTTGAATACCATCTCAAAATACCTTTGAGGTATTTCAAACCCTGAAAGATGATGCTGTGAAAGTGCTACACTCAATATGCCAGCAAATTTGGAAAACTCAGCAGTGGCCACAGGACTGGAAAAGGTCCATTTTCATTCCAATCCCAAAGAAAGGCAATGCCAAAGAATGCTCAAACTACCACACAGTTGCACTCATCTCACACGCTAGCAAACAAATGCTCAAAATTCTCCAAGCCAGGCTTCAGCAATACATGAACTGTGAATTTCCAGATGTTCAAGCTGGTTTTAGAAGAGGCAGAAGAACCAGAGATCAAATTGCCAACATCTGCTGGATCATGGAAAAAGCAAGAGAGTTCCAGAAAAAACATCTATTATGCTTTGTTGACTATGCCAAAGCCTTTGGCTGTGTGGAGCACAATAAACTTGAAAAATTCTGAAAGAGATGGGAATAACAGACCACCTGACCTGCCTCTTGAGAAATTCATATGCCAGTCAGAAAGCAACAGTTAGAACTGGACATGGAACAGCAGACTGGTTCCCAATAAGAAAAGGAGTAGATCAAGGCTGTATATTGTCACCCTGCTTGTTTAACTTCTATGCAGAGTACATCATGAGAAACCCTGGGCTAGAAGAAGCACAAGCTAGAATCAAGATTACTGGGAGAGATATCAATAACGTCAGATATGCAGATGACACCACCCTTATGGCAGAAAGTGAAGAAGAACTAAAAAGCCTCTTGATGAAAGTGAAAGAGGAGAGTGAAAAAGTTGGATTAAAACTCAACATTCAGAAAACGAAGATCATGACATCTATTTCCTGGGAAATAGATGGGGAAACAGTGGAAACAGTGTCAGACTTTATTTTGGGGGCTCCAAAATCACTGCAGATGGTGACTGCAGCCATGAAATTAAAAGACACTTACTCCTTGGAAGAAAAGTTATGACCAATCTAGCTAGCATATCAAAAGCAGAGACATTACTTTGCCGACTAGCCAAGGCTATGGTTTTTCCAGTGGTCATGTATGGATGTGAGAGTTGGACTGTGAAGAAGGCTGAGTGCCAAAGAATTGATGCTTTTGAACTGTGGTGTTGGATAAGACTCTTGAGACTCCCTTGGACTGCAAGGAGATCCAAGCAGTCCATTCTGAAGGAGATCAGCCCTGGGATTTCTTTGTAGGGAATGATGCTAAAGCTGAAACTCCAGTACTTGCCACCTCATGCGAAGAGTTGACTCATTGGAAAAGACTCTGATGCTGGAAGGGAATGGGGGCAGGAGGAGAAGGGGACGACAGAGGATGAGATGGTTTGATGGCGTCACTGACTCGATGGATGTGAGTCTGAGTGAACTCCGGGAGTTGGTGATGGACAGGGAGGCCTGGTGTGTTGCTATTCATGGGGTCACAAAGAGTCAGACACGACTCAGTGACTGAACTGAACTGAACTGAACTAGGTTGGTCATAACTTTCCTTCCAAGGAGTAAGTGTCTTTTAATTTCATGGCTGCAGTCACCATCTGTGGTGATTTTGGAGCCTCCAAAAATAAAGTCTGCCACTGTTTCCCCATGTATTTCCCATGATGTGATGGGACTGAATGCCATGATCTTTGTTTTCTGAATGTTGAGCTTTAAGCCAACTTTTTCACTCTCCTCTTTGAATTTCATCAAGTGGCTCTTTAGTTCTTCTTCACTTTCTGCCATAAGGGTGGTGTCATCTGCATACTGACGTTATTGATATTTTCCCCAGCAATCTTGATTCCAGCTTGTGTTTCATCCAGCCCAGCGTTTCTCATGATGGATGTACTCTGCATAGAAGTTAAATAAGCAGGGTGACAATATACAGCCTTGACCTATTCCTTTTCCTATTTGGAGCCAGTCTGTTGTTCCATGTCCAGTTCTAACTGTTGCTTTCTGACCTGCATACAGATTTCCCAGGAGGCAAGTCAGGTCATCTGGTATTCCAATCTCTCTCAGAATTTTCCACAGTTTATTGTGATCCAGACAGTCAAAGGCTTTGCAAAGTCAATACAGCAGAAATAGTTGTCTTTCTGCAACTTTCTCGCTTTTTGATGATCCAGTAGATGTTGGCAATTTGATCTCTGGTTCCTCCGCCTTTTCTAAAACTAGATTGAACATCTGGTCGTTCTCATTTCATGTATTGCTGAAGCCTGGCTCGGAGAATTTTGTGCACTACTTTACTAGTGTGTGAGAAGAGTGCAACTGTGTGGTAGTTTGAGCATTCTTTGACATTGCCTTTCTTTGGGATTGGAACGAAAATGGACCTTTTCCAGTCCTGTGGCCACTGCTAAGTTTTCCAAATTTGCTGGCATATTGAGTGTAGCACTTTCACAGCATCATCTTTCAGGGTTTGAATAGCTCAGCTGGACTTCCATCACCTCCACTAACTTTGTGTTAATGCTTCCTAAGGCCCGCTTGACTTCACATTCCAGGATGTCTGACTCTAGGTGAGTGATCACACCATCATGATAATCTAGGTTTTGAAGATCTTTTTTGTACAGTTCTTCTGTGTATTCTTGCCACCTCTTCTTAATATCTTCTGCTTTGGTTAAGTCCATACCATTTCTGTCCTTTATTGAGCCCATCTTTGTATGAAATATTGACTTGGTTTCTCTAATTTTCTTGAAGAGATCTCTAGTCTTTCCCATTCTATTGTTTTCCTCTATTTGTTTGCACTGTTCACTGAGGACAGATTTCGTATCTCTCCTTGCTAGTCTTTGGAACTCTGCATTCAAATAGGTGTATCTTTACTTTTCTCTTTTGCTTTTTGCTTCTCTTCTTTTCACAGCTATTTGTAAGGCCTCCTCAGACAGCCATTTTGTATTTTTTGCCTTTCTTTTTCTTGGGGATGATCTTGATAACTGTCTCTCACACAATGTCATGGACTTCTGTCATCAGATGGAGGTCATCAGACCCTTGTCTATCAGATCTATTCCCTTGAATCTATTTCTCACTTCCACTGTATAATTGTAAGGGATCTATATTACATGTTTATTTACAGTATATGCTATTTTTCAGAAAAATAGTATTGCAAGTGTATTGCAAACACATATACATATATTCAACTTGTACTTCAAGTGTGGTTCACTGATAGGAGGCTGGTATCAAATAAAGGTGGAGACCATGCCATGGAGGAGATGCTTATGGTGCAAAGGTAATGGGGCACTCGACACAGGTGAGTGAAGAGGCACAAGGGAAGCTTATTTGAGGAGAAGCAGTCCAGCCTAGAGGGCTTCCCAGGTGGCACTGCTGTTGCTAAGTCACTTCAGTCCTGTCTGATTCTGTGCGACCCCATAGACGGCAGCCCACCAGGCTCCCCCGTCCCTGGGATTCTCCAGGCAAGAACACTGGAGTGACTTGCCATTTCCTTCTCCAATGCATGAAAGTGAAAAGTGTAAGTGAAGTCGCTCAGTGGAGTCCCACCCTTCATGTCCCCATGGACTGCAGCATACCAGGCTCCTCCATCCATGGGATTTTCCAGGCAAGAGTACTGGAGTGGGCTGCCATTGCCTTTTCTGCCCACCAGGCACTGGTGGTAAACAACTCGCCTACCAGTGCAGAAGATGCAAGTTTGATCCCTGGGTTGGAAAGATTTCCTGGAGGAGGGCATGGCAAGCCACTCCAGTATTCTTGCCTGGGGAATCCCACAGATAGAGGAGCCCAGCAGGCTACAGACCGTAGAGTCAGACACGACTGAAGCAACTTAGCATGCAAGCACCCAGTCCAGCCTAGAGGAAGTCAAGCGTGAGGGCTGAAGGACAGATAATTCGGAGGTGCTGCAGACCTGAAGTGTTCTGTTCCAAGTCACACTGATGTCAAATTTTCAGTGTTTCCCTTGGGAAGGAATAAAACATACAGACTCAACAAAGAAAAACAAAACAAAACACAGGCTTTAGTTTCAGACAGATTGAAGTTTGAGTCCAAGCTCTGCCACTTGTTCTGTGAGCTTCCATTGCTTCTCTTTGATGACCATGGATGCTTCATCTGCAAATGATAATAATCATGCCTGTCTCATAGATCACTTTGAGCATCACCAGAGATGCTGTGCTCTTACTTAACACCACGGCTGGCCTGTGTCCAATGTTGGGTGATTGCTGTAGGTGGTAAGGACTTTCTAGGAAATATTCATGCAGGGAGGCAGCAGTGGTCCAGACCCACCTGGGGCACCCTGCAGATTGCACTGCCATTGAGGACGCTTTTGCTGGCACACTCTACCCTGAATCTCGCATGGTGTAGAAAGAAGCCTTCAGCACTGTGAGGTAACTGAGGAAGAAAATGAGGGGCAAGGAAGAGACCTTTTGATGGAGGTAAGAAAGCGGTTGGAGAAACTCTCTGGGGAAAGAGCATTCTGAACTGGGAGAAAAATGACGCTTCTCCCGTCTCTTCGGAAGGAAACTCTGGCATCCACGGCTGCCAGGCTCCGCACTCAGGGCTGGGACGCTTCTCGTCCAGTTGTTCGTCTTCAGCATGCTCTTAGGCAGGGAAGCACAGTCGGGGGCACTGTAGACAAAGCAGCATCTGGGAAGAATTTCTATCACCAGTAAAAGAAAGGGGACCACAAGACTGGAGAAATAGAGCTGGTGTGTGCGTGTGTTTGCTTAAAGGGAAGGATGTTTTGTTCTACTCTGTTGAGGAAATCATTGGAAGAGAATTCCGTCAGTCTAGGTCAGGAAAAATTAACTCAAAAGAAAACATTAAAAATCAGAACAGGAGGTAGAGTTCGCAGCTTCCCAGGAAACCCCATAATGGGTTGTTACTCAATTATGTCATTTCCTCGTGTTGTAATTGTTTTATTCACAAGATTATCTTGACCATTGTCTGTTTCAGCAGCTTCTAGAAGGTACGGGTTGAAAGACACAGGGAATGCCCACCAGCCTGAATTTGCTTTAAATCCTTGTCTGCAATGTTCAGGCTCTTATCCTTGCATGTATGTCTGGTGACATGACCTAGTAATTAGATGGAGGCATCTCTCACCTTCAGCACATTTCAGAGGAACATGTCTCTTCTAGGTAGCAATAGGGTTAGATACGTCCTCTCCCCAAATCTCCCCTTTCATAGGAATACCCTTTTTTTTTTTTTTTCTGTTGGATCAAAGAATATTGGTTCTAGCAACTGGACAGTTTTTACTTCCATGAACAAGGCTTATCAGCATGTGGTATGATGGAAACAGTTCTTTTTGTCCCTGCTCCACCAAGCGCAGAGGATTTGGTTTGGGGCAAGTTACCAAACTTTTCTGAGCCTTAAATTTCTCATCTACAATTGGGAAAACAATACCCACCTAAAAGAATTATTGCAAAGACTGAATAAAACAGTATGTTTCAAGTACCAGGCACAGTGGCTGGCATATCCCAAGAATGCAACCAATGCTAATTGCTTCATTTCAGATGGTACGGAATCTGCCTGCAATGCAGGTGACCTGGGTTGGATCCCTTGGTTGGTAAGATCCCCTGGAGGAGGGAATGCCTACCCACTCCAGTATTCCTGCCTGGAGAATTCCATGTTCAGAGAAGTCAGGGGGCACTAAAACCATGGGATTGCAAAGAGCTGGACACGACTGAGAGACTAACATTTTCACATTTTTACCAGGCACATTGTCTAGTACACACAATGGATGAAACAAATGTTAATTACATCGTTTAATTAGAAATTACATTTAGTTCATTTAACTGAATTCTCTGGAAAGGCCTTCTCCACTTGGTGAGGAAGATGACTCTGGACGTGAACTGTCCTCAGTGCTAGTGATCCCGCAGGCAAGAGAGTGGCCCATCTCTTGGTATCAATATCAATCTTCAAAGAACACTGATCAGTCCTGTTTTGCTCACATGTCTACCCTCAGACCATGACAGTGACTAGAGTGATGAGGTGCTTTGAGCAGCCTATGTCATTTGACCAGTCCTCTGGTAAGAAGCATAGACAGATTAAAAAAAAAAAAAAATCACTATTCAAGTGTAAATGATGTAAAAGAGGTAAAAAGATGGGAAAGATACAGGATGGAAGCCTTGCAAGGGTAGACCCAGCTTTCAATGAGCCTTTGACCTCTTAATCTTTAAGGTTCTTCCCATTCCTTTAATTTCATCATTCAAAAGCAACGGGCCATTTGTTCTAAAAACACACCAAGTAGAAATAATATTGTGTATTTAGTATTAAGAAGAATGAATAAAATAAAATGCAATAAGGAAAAATAAGTTATCTGGGATAACTGTACCATGAGATAAAAGCCTGAGGAACTATCACAGTCTATCTTTTGGGCTTTGTAAACATCTAAAAATCACAGGAGATCTGCTGCGTGGGTACGTCTAGTGGGGTGAATATCTGTCTCTAATTTCTATAAGGTGGCAGATAATCCTGGAGAAATCTGGATGAAGCAACAAGAAAGAAATCAGACGTGTGAACGTGACTCAAGGAGATGGCAGGAAACACAGCAAAGAGATGCTGAAGCGGTACCTGGGGAATGGACCCCAGGCAGGAACACAGTTGAATTTACATGTTCAAGAATCTAATAACAGCCTTAAAGATGATTTAAAAATAGCTGCATGTCTATAGCATGTATTGTGTGCCTATACTGAGCACTACATATATCAGGTAATTCTCACAAGAGATCTCACAAGAAGAAAGGATAGGATATTGATCTCATTTTGACACCAATTAGATGTAACAAAAACAATGAGAGGGTAAAGGCTACTTATTAAAGGAAATAACATTTTTCCTTGACAAACTGCAACTTTCTTTTACCTATAGGAATGTCGATTTGACACTATCTTCCCTTCGCACAGCAATTATCTTTAAATATTACCATCAATTTATTTTATGTAAATTGGCATGCAAGAAGCCATGTCATTACAACAGGAGAGCTCTCCCAGGTTTAATAGGGGGCAGTCTTAGGACCCATTATCATCTGGCGGCATTTTCAGAAATTTTGCTTGCTACTTTTGGCCTTGTAAAAGAACAACTGTTTATCTCTGTCCCTATAGAAGAAAAAAATTAATTTATAAGGATACCCAAGTTAGAAATACAGAATTTTCTGTTTAATTAACAGCCTCACTAGAATATATTTTTCACTTTTCCTAGTTAATGACAGAGATGACACTCAAGGGGATTAAAGAAGGAATGTTCAGGGACTGACCATAGCTATTTCAAAACATCGGATTTGATGAAGGATGTCAGCTGACCACCCAATGAAGTGTAATCTATTTAAGCACTGTTTAGCTTTATCTGTAGACTTTTTACAATGCAGAGTGAGCTTTGTTCCATCTATCATTCTTTTAAGAAACTATGATGACAAGCTACAGAATTGCTTATTTCTCATGGATATCTGGTGAGCCAGGTTGCTATTTCAGTCCTTGGAGGTGAGAAACAGAATCAGTGAGGCCAAACTATTTAACTCATGTCAGTTACAAGGTGAGAGCTGGATGTAAAACCTGAATTTGAATTTTCTTTTCTTTGAGCCAGTTGCTTCTCTTCACAATCATGTATTATTTTTATGTTTTATATATTTACAAGATGATGAAAAATATTAATATAATGGGAAACATGACTAATAAACATATCTGCTGCTGCTGCTAAGTCACTTCAGTTGTGTCCAACTCTGTGCGACACCAGAGACGGCAGCCCACCAGGCTCTTCTGTCCCTGGGATTCTCCAGGCAAGAACACTGGGGTGGGTTGCCATTTCCTTCTCCAATGCATGAGAGTGGAAAGTGAAAGTGAAGTTGCTCAGTCTTGTCTGACTTCATGATCCCATGGACTGCAGCCCACCAGGCTCCTCTGTCCATGGGATTTTCCAAGCAAGAGTACTGGAGTAGGGTGCCATTGCCTTCTCCAAATAAACTTATCACTTTATATTTAATGATAGTTATCACTTGCTAGTCCTTGCTTAATAAATATGCTAGTCCTTGCATGAATAAATATCTTATACATGTGTATTTGACAGTCCAGCTTTTAGGTCTTACTCTCATTTTTAATTCCCAAATACTAATAGCCAGAGTTCTCACCCTACTATATTCCAGGAATAGCAGTCTGTTTTTAGGTTCTCCTTCTCCAAAGTTTCTACATATCTCAGAGAAAGCTTGCATGTGCGTGCTCCGACTCTGTGCAACCCTACAGACTGTAGCCCGCCAGGCGCCTCTGTCCATGGTATTCTACATGCAAGAATACTGGAGTGGGTTGCGTGCCCTGCTCCATGGGATTTTCTTGATGTAGGGATCAAACCTGCATGTCTTATGTCTCCTGCATTGGCAGGAAGGTTCTTTACCACTATCACACCTGGTAATCCCAAAGAAGGCTTCAGTTGCTCAGTTGCTCAGTTCAGTTGCTCAGTCATGTCTTACTCTTTGACCCCATGAACCAAAGCACCTCAGGCCTCCCTGTCCATCATCAACTCCTGGAGTTCACTTAAACCCATGTTCACTGAGTCAGTGATGCCATCCAACCATCTCATCCTCTGTCGTCTCCTTCTCCTCCTGCCCTCAGTCTTTCCCAGTATCAGGGTCTTTTCAAATGAGTCAACTCTCCACATCAGGTGGCCGAAGTATTGGAGTTTCAGCTTCAGCATCAGTCCTACCAATGAACACCCAGGACTGGTCTCCTTTAGGATGGACTGGTTGAATCCCCTTGCAGTCCAAGGGACTCTCAAGAGTATTCTCGAACATCACAGTTCAAAAGTGTTCCACAGATTCCATTCTGCTACAGAAATGGCCCAGACCCAGTGATATTTTGTATCAACAACTGGGTTGCTGGAGAAAAAAAAAAAAATGTGTTTGTACATATGTACATAAAGAATGCACTAAATTGTGTTCGACTCTGCGACCCCATGGACTGTAGCCCACCAGGCTCCTCTGTCCATAGGATTCTCCAGGCAAGAATACTGGAATGGGTTGCCATTTCCTTCTCCAGGGGAACTTCCTGACCCAGAAATTGAACTCAGGTCTCCCACATTGCAGGCAGATGCTTTGCTGACTGAGCTATGCAGGAAGCTTGTATGTACATAAGTTTATTGCTAATTTTACTGATATAAAGGATGTAACACAATTTACAATAACAATAAAATATGCAATATTGTTATTGTAAATTCCATATCATAACTGGTCCTCAAGGAACGATTTCATTGATTTTTGCAGAACTGTTTTGCCCTAGATAACATATGCTTGCAATTTACAAGTGTACTTCTAACATAAATGGTTGACATTTTGGGTTATATTAAGGAATATAGCAAAAGTGAAACAATGAAAACATAGGCTGAGCTTCAATCATCTCATTTTTGGCAATGTTTGGAGCTATTCACAATGTAACGGCTACAGACAAAACACAATTTAAAGGTTAATCTGGATTTTAAAATATTTTCTGTATCACTTTCTTCAGTCTGCAAGTCAACAAAACAATAAATCAAACCCTATTTTATAGAAATTGCCAATTTCGTGGTGTAAATGGAGCCACCATGGCTGATTTCAAGCTATTAATATGACACCATCAAATGTGAGTTGGAGAGAGCTGTGTGCATGTGAGCATGCGTGCTAAGTCACTTCAGTCATGACCGACTCTGTGCAGCCCCATGGACTGTAGCCTGCCAGGCTCCTCTGTCCATGGGATTCTATAGGAAAGAATACTGACTGGGTTGCCATGCCCTCCTCCAGGGGACCTTCCCCACCCAAGGACTGAACCCTGCTCTCCTCCGTCTCCTCACTGGCAGGTGGGTTCTTCACCACTGGTGCCGCCTGGGAAGCATTATCTATCATACAGTATTTCCACCATACAGATACTGGACGTGTAAGTAACTTCAGGAGCGCAGGTGGTAGTAAAACATAACAAAATAGGAAGTGATGAGTTTGAGTATTTTTTAACTTTATTTATTTATTTATATCATTTTTTTGGCCGCACCATGCAACTTGCCAGATGCTAGTTCCCAACCAGGGATTGAACCCAGGCCCTCGACACTGAAAGTGAGGAGTACTACCTACCAGACCACCAGGGAATTTCCTAACTTTATTTTTAATAAAATTTATTTAGTTGTAAGAGTATATAATGTAATTTAATTGTATGAAATTATAAGGTTATATGACAACATTTAACTGGATGATTATATCATGAATTTTCAATAATGTCTGCTTTTAACAATGATCTCACAAGATTGCTGAGAATTGAGCAACTGGGGTTTGGAGCCACCCTGGACTGGCTCCAGTGCATCAATCCCTCACCCATGCTTCTGCGCAGAGGTTAAGCTCCAGCTTCTTTGAAAGACCCTCTCTACCACAGCTGACCAGTGGAGGAGAGGGGATGGGAGGCTCAGGATGTTATTTAAAAGGAAACAAAATCTACAGAGATATATATGTCTCTACTTGTATTAAAGACCAGATCATTATCACACAGGGCAGTTAACCTCCACACATCTTCCCATTTCACAGAAGGATTTTTTTCTTCACTCTGTGTAACTAAGTTCAGTTCAGTTCAGTTCAGTCGCTCAGTCGTGTCCGACTCTTTCTGACCCCATGAATCGCAGCACGCCAGGCCTCCCTGTCCATCACCAACTCCCGGAGTTCACTCAGACTCACATCCATTGAGTCAGTGATCCCATCCAAGCATCTCATCCTCTGTCGTCCCCTTCTCCTCCTGCCCCCAATCCCTCCTAGCATCAGAGTCTTTTCCAATGAGTCAACTCTTCGCATGAGGTGTCCAAAGTACTGGAGTTTCAGCTTCAGCATCATTCCCTCCAAAGAAATCCCAGGGCTGATCTCCTTCAGAATGGACTGGCTGGATCTCCTTGCAGTCCAAGGGACTCTCAAGAGTCTTCTCCAACACCACAGTTCAAAAGCATCAATTCTTCGGTGCTCAGCCTTCTTCACACTTCAACTCTCACATCCATACATGACCACTGGAAAAACCATAGCCTTGACTAGACAGACCTTCGTTGGCAAAGTAATGTCTCTGCTTTTGAATATGCTATCTAGGTTGGTCATAACTTTTCTTCCAAGGAGTAAGTGTCTCTTAATTTCATGGCTGCACTCACCATCTGCAGTGGTTTTGGAACCCCCAAAATAAAGTCTGACACTGTTTCCACTGTTTCCCCATCTATTTCCCATGAAGTGATGGGACCGGATGCCATGATCTTCGTTTTCTGAATGTTGAGCTTTAAGCCAACTTTCTCACTCTCCACTTTCACTTTCATCAAGAGGCTTTTTAGTTCCTCTTCCTTAAAACATCCACCAAAACATTCCTTTATGGACAAATGAATCATCTTTTCCAAAGGCAAACTTTCCTTTCACCTCAGAAGGCAGACCCTGCCTGCTTAGAACTTTTAAAATAGATCTTCCTCACTTTACAATCAGGATTGGCTTTAAAAATATGCGAGAGAATTCTATGTTCTAATGGACTCAATTCCACTGTAAGTGTTCTGTGTATCTAAAGGTATACATATCGTAAATATTATGTTAATCACATAGTAAATGTAATATACAACTGTGACTTACATTGCCTTTCCTATTTTGCTTGCCTTACATACATAATATATTGTATACATTTACCTATTAGGTTTGCAATTTCCATTTTACTGGCTGTATATAATATAGAATGTTTCCTACTTATTATAGTAACCTAAGTTCATTTATTTATTTAACAAAAAAATTTATGGAGGACCTACCTGCCAGTTTTTTGAGGCAGGCCTATCATGAATGAGGCATGAAACTGCCATGATCCCCCTTCCAGCAACTCACAGTCTAGTGGAGGAGAACACTGTGTAGCAAACACACAACTGCTTAGAAACTGGCCTGAAAGCTGAGTGGAAAGTTCAGCACATGATTGGAAGGAATAGCAGAGACATGACCATGTAGGGTTGTAGACCATTTTAACAAGATTAAATTTTATTTATTCTTAGTATTATGGGAAGTCTTTGAAGGTTTTTTTTTTTAATACTCAATGTTTTGATTTATTTCCTTCTAGTCTTTTTTGGTTGAATATTGTTTCACATATTAAGAATAAACCATGTGTCTAACTTGCATGTATACATATGGACGTACATGTTCACAAGTGTTCTTTCATAACATTAAAAAACCTTTATAAAAACATATTTTAATACTGCATATTCCTCTTCCTCATCTTTATATTTCCTCTCTGTTTGAAGGTTTTCAATAGAGACTCGATGGAATGCAGTTTACATCTTGAAAGCTCTCTGTGACTGTCCTTTGGAGAATGGGAGAGGAGCAAGAACGGAAGCGAAGGAATCGATCTGGAGGCTGGGGAGAGCAGTGCTCTGGGGCAAGGCTGGAAGGAGGTGGAGCTAACTGACGTGTCCTCTGGGGTTAGCACTGGTGGAGGAGTTCGGAATTCAGAGGAAAGGAGGGAAAGATCACACTTCAGGGACTGCAATCACTGGCAGTGGAGGGTCAAGGATTCACGGTGTTTGCTTGTTTTTAATTTAAGTATATTTGCTACTTCAAATTTTGGCAAGATGAGGTTAATCTCTTTACCTGCTTTCTTTTCTGATGACTAACATATAAAGTAAACTTCGAGTCTCAGAGAGCAAATTAAAAGATACATCTTAAAGGCAATAACATATGCAAGAAGCAAAAGAGCCTAGAAAACTACTAGAGAGAAGAAAGAAGAAAAAAGTTTAAAAGTTTCTGTCAGATCACCAAGAACCATCGGAAATATACTGTGTTATGAAATTCTGTAAGAACCAGCTTGTTATTGGCATACAGTGATTGGCAGCTTGTAAGTTTCTTGCATGTAATTTTTCCTACTTAATAAAGTTGGCTTTTGCTTAAACCATAAAAGAGTTACATAGTGTCATAAAGGGGAAAAACTCCTTAAAAGTGATTTAGCGTATATTGAAGTTATATCTAAGATGATCTGTGTTATAAGAACTTTGAATAAATTGCAAGGATACTTTCAGTTTCTTTCCTAAAAATAAGGGCCCTTCTGCAGAGTGATACCACAAATATGAATAGACTAGATTTGGTTACTCTCTGGTTACTGGTACTTCTAAGCTGATCTGTCTACTCTGGGCTCTAGAACCTTAGTTGTGATTGCTATTTGGGTCCCACAAATTCGAAGTCTTCCCTCAAACAATATCTTAAAATGTTTTTTTATGGGGGACTTCAGGAAAACATCCCATATACATAAATAAATATACAAGTATTCAGGACAATACACATAATATCATAGAGCTATGCTTCTGGAGGAGTTGCTTGTCTCAGACTGGGTTTCCTTACATGAATAGTATGGACAGTAATATGTAATCCATAAGGTTACTTGAGAATCAAAGGAGATCTTGTTTATAAAGTGTTTCTCACTATACTTGGCAAAGAGTAAACCCTTAATAACTAGTAACTATTATTATTTACTGAGGTCTGTGTTGCCATTCTTTTATCTCACGTTTTTCTCAATAAGGACTTGTTGAAACCCTTATTTTCTAAGCATTACTAGAGTTTGATCTTTTTGTCACTTTATTCCATAATGTCTGCTTATCTTGTATTGGAATTTTCTTCTGCACACATTGCTGCAAGACTGTCCCTTATTGAGTCACTACCATGCATTAGAGGATGTTTCAGATGGACCATTCCTGCCTCAGTTTGAGCCGGGGACCCGGGTCAGTAGGTGTGAGTGTTAGGGAGTCCAAGCCCAGACTGCCTGTCAGATGACAGTCCAGTAAATTGAGAGATGAGTTGTTGGAGCATGAAATAGCGGCTTTATTTGGGAAGCCAGCAGGCCAAGAAAATGATGGAGTAGGGTCCCAAAGAACAAGCCTCCTTGAATTAGAATTTAGGCATCTTTTAATAAAAGAGGATAGGATGTGATTGGTTGTTTCAGACTTCTCGGTGTCAGAATCCATCGTTCTTGCATCTGTTCACCAGGGTCAGGGCACAATGTTCAGGTTCCTGTAAACCTCCAATGAGACAAATGTTATTCTCTGTTCTGCAATTTTTTACCTCTGTATGAATGGGATAAGTGTTATACCTTTAATGGTCAGAGCCTTCAGAACGGGCTATCCTGTATATTCCACGATATAGGCAACATTCTTCCCTTTAGCAAAAGCAATAGACTATAGAGGTTAAATTAAAGGAAGCATATCCAATATGGAGTCAGGCTTGTTCTTCCCTATTATACAAATGCTGTTCTATAATAGCGTGAGGTATCAAGCTATCGAGGCAGGGTTTACTAAAAAGGTTTTGAAGTCCAGTTTTGTAGTCCTTGAATAAACACCCACTTTTGAGGATGAAAAGTAGAGAAAATGTGTGGAAAAGCTGTCAGAGTTTTGAGGCATTTTCTCTCATGTTTCATTTTGCTGTCTAAACATCTCTTGGCATTAAAAAAACTGAAGATTTTAACAACAGAAGTAACCGTAAAGGATTCTACCCATTTATATCATCATGTTACCTCGAATTGTAATGCAGAATCCCAGTAAATTCTTTTAACAAATTCATCAACTCAGTGCTGTGTGATGATGTAGAGGGGTGGGATAGGGCAATGGGAGGGGGCTTCCAGAAGGAGGGGATATATATACTTAGAGTTTACATATGTATCTGATTCACATTGTTGTACAGCAGAAACTAACATAGCATTGTAAAGCAATTATACCCCAATTAAAAAAATAAATTAAAAGCAAAAATTCAAGGGTTATGGTACTGTTATGTTTTCCCTGCTCAGTTCAGTTCAGTTGCTCAGTCATGTCCAACTCTCTGTGGCCCCATGAATCACAGCACGCCAGGCCTCCCTGTCCATCACCAACTCCTGGAGTCTACTCAAATGCATGTCCATCGAGTCGGTGATGCCATCCAGCCATCTCATCCTCTGTCATCTCTGTCTCCTCCTGCCCCCAATCCCTCCCAGCATCAGGGTCTTTTCCGATGAGTCAACTCTTCGCACGAGGTGTCCTAAGTACTGGAGTTTCAGCTTCAGCATCAGTTATTCCAGTGAACACTCAAGACTGATCTCCTTTAGGATGGACTGGTTGGATTTCTTTGCAATCCAAGGGACTCTCAAGAGTCTTCTCCAACACCACAGTTCAAAAGCATCAATTCTTCGGTGCTCAGCTTTCTTCACAGTTCAACTCTCACATCCATACATGACCATTGGAAAAACCATAGACTTGACTAGACGGACCTTTGTTGGCAAAGTAATATCTCTGCTTTTCAATATACTATCTAAATCGGTCATAACTTTCCTTCCAAGGAGTAAGCAAGCGTCTTTTAGTTTCATGGCTGCAGTCACCATCTGCAGTGATTTTGGAGCCCCCAAAATGAAGTCTGTCACTGTTTCCACTGTTTCCCCATCTATTGGCCATGAAGTGATGGGACCGGATGCCATGAGCTTCGTTTTCTGAATGTTGAGCTTTAAGCCAGCTTTTTCGCTCTCCTCCTTCACTTTCATCGAGAGGCTCTTAGCTCCTCTTCACTCTCTGCCGTAAGGGTGGCGTCATCTGCATGTCTGCTCAGTCGTGTCTATCTCTTTTGAGACTTCATAGACTGTAGCCAGGGCTCCTCTGTGCTGGAAATTTTCCAGGCTAGAGTGCTGGGGTAGGTTGCCATTTCCTATGTAAATTCAATTATTTGTTGGTGATTGCTATTTAAGTCTTCTTTATTAAAGAGCTAAACGTTTTCATGTTTTTTATATTTTAAGTCAAAACAGAATATATATTCATTCTTCATCCTAATTCAGAAATGTAACAAACCCCTCAGGGTTCTTCTGTGTCAAGGTGGATATCACAGCACAGCTTGCAGCCACAGTTAAAGAAACGCAAGGGCTACTGAAAGCCTTTCTCATCTAAGTTCTCATGATTTAAACATTGTACAGCAACTGACACTTAAGGTGAACATTTTTTATACTTAATTTAGAACTCATTTTCTTAATGCCATTCATGTTCAGGCCGCTGTGCCAGGTACTGTAAGGGACAAAAGTAAATAATCTGTGGATTCTCTGACCTCAAGAAGTTTATGATTTGGTGAAGATAACAAAGAGTAAAGTGCTGCAGAAGAAGAACATTGAGTTCAGAAAGTTAGGGGGAAATGAGGAGAGGAGGAAGTTGTAAAGAAACAATAGAAATAAATTTAGAGCTGAGTTTGGGCAAGACTTTTGATTGAAAGCCCATCAGTAGAGAGGAAGGAAAAAGAAAAGCACCATATTGATGTGCTGGCTACCTGGTCGTCTCTCTATATTCACTCTCCACTATTCACCACTTCTAACATGACTGATAACACCATCTGGTCCCCAGCCCTCAGCTTGTGGGTGGGTTTGGCCAGTGGGAGTCCTAGTGAGAGATGGAGGGAGGAAGAAGGTAAGCTTGGGGTGTTTATCTGCAGCTCCCTCCGTGTGGAGTCTCTTCAGGCTGATTCCGTCCCTCGACCAGCCTGCCGTCAGGATGCTTTTCTGTGTGTGACTACCTGTCCTTCCTTGTCCCATTGATCTCAGGAGCAGTAGCAGCTCTGTAATGATCTTAAGTCACGGTAGCATCCTCTGTGACTCTCCCGCATCTCCCTTATCCAATACTGTCGTAAATATCCTCCAGGCTGTGTGCATACTTGCCAAGCTGCTTCAGACCTGTCCGACTCTGTGCGATCACATGGATGGCAGCCTGCCAGGCTCCTCTGTCCATGGGATTCTCCAGGCAAGAATTCTGGAGTGGGTTGCATGCCCTCCTCCAGGGTATCTTTCTGACCCATAGTCTCTTGTGTCTCCTGCACTGGCAGGCGAGTTCTTTACCACTAGCACTGCCTGAGAAGCCCCATTCTCCAGATTACTCCTCCTCAATACTTCTTCTTTATTAAGTTGAGTGGGCCATTGCTGGAGGAGGTCATTAAGAAGGCATGACTGCAGGGTCACCAGGGAGCTGGGCCTAGGCAGTCTAAGGCTCTTTACCCCTTCCAGTCCTTGGAGTGTATGTTTTCCCTCACCCCCACCCTCTTCCCCATCCACATGTCTGGACTCATTTCAAGACAAGGTGCAAACTTGAGGGAGCAACGTGTTGTTGAGACTATCTGGACAGTCTCTATGCAACTGAGCCAGGGTAAGGACACTAAAGAAACTTGTAAGACTCCAGTGGGTGGGAGGGGAAGTCTACGCGTCTTGTGGCCACCCAAGACGAGCCTTGTATGTGAGTTCCCTTGCTTATTAAACCTACCACCTGCTGGTCTGGAGCGGTGAGCCTCCTTCTTTGGTCTCTTCTTTGTTCAGGCGAACTCCTCAGGTTACACACAACGGTGAGAATCCTGACTGATAAGCTTAGGTCAATCGTCATGAAATTTCAAAATATCAAGGAAACAGAGAAAGACTTGAAAGCTTCAGAAAGGAAAAAAACCTACGGTAGGTATCTACAAAAGAATGAGAGACAAAATAACCAAAATTCTCTTCAACAACACTGGTTGAGAGATGACAGAAAGATGCCTTAAATATTATTCTGAGGGAAAACTATTTTAAATCTGGAATTCCATTCCCAGCCAAGCTATTCTGAGGGCAAAATAAAAACATTTCATGTACTCATACATGTGATCAGTTTTTCCTAACACATCTCCATGCACCCTTTGCAGAGAGTGAGACTCTAGGGAAACAGGTGAAAACCAAGAAAGAAGATAAAGAATTCAAAATATTGTGGGACTAAACCAGGGTATGATTAAAATTTATCCTGTAATGATGATTTCTGCAGAGGTCTAAAAAGAAAAGTTGTAAATTGTCAAAGATAGAAGTTTCCATGAAGAAAGTCCTCATGAAAAAGTGTAGTGGATTATAAGCAGCAGAGGGAATAATGAAGGAGCTGAAAATTGGCAATAT
The DNA here is from genome assembly GCA_917880005.1 of Nanger dama. Lineage (NCBI taxonomy): Eukaryota > Metazoa > Chordata > Mammalia > Artiodactyla > Bovidae > Nanger > Nanger dama. The sequence goes on from CAKJTW010000107.1 coordinate 2,288,635, forward strand.
TAGTGAAACTATGAACTATTTTGTCAAGAAGAAAAATGACAGGCAATTAGAAACGTATGGGAAAATTAAACAGAAAGTTGTGTTGAAAGTCATAGTCCAAACGTGAAGGAAAAAACGGTATTATATGAATTAAAAACATGTGGGGTAAACATGAGTGAATCAATTTGATCTGGATAGCTGAAGCATTCTCCTCAGAAGGGAGGTGAGGTGGAATCAAAGGTAGGAACATTAATATTTGTAAAAATGTATTTAGTTTTAGCTACAGAATAAATGCTTTATGATCTTGGTTTCATTTCCACCAGGTATTGACATGAATTGGCCGTAGGTGTACGTGGGCCTTCCCTCTTGAACCTCCCTGTGACCTCCCCCCACCTCCCACTCTTTCCCACCCATTTAGGCCGGTGCAGAGTCCCCGTCTGAGTCCCCGAGGCACGCAGCAGGTTTCCACCGGCTCTGGGGCAGTGAAGACACGTCCCTGCGCTCTCTCCACTCACCTCCCCCCACCCCTCCCTGCCCTGTTGGCAAGTCTTTCCTCTACCTCTGCGGTTCCGTCTGCAAAGAGGTTCATCAGTACCATTGTTCTAGATTCCACGTACAAGGGTTATTGTATGATATTTGTTTTTCTCTTTCTGACTTACTTCACTCTGTATAGTAGGCTCTAGGTTCATCCACCTCATTAGAACTGACTCAGATGCCAGGAACACTTATTATTTTCACTGCACTTAATGGAGAGTCAAGGTGTACTTTCCAATGTGGATGAAAAAAGATTAGCAGAAATTAAAAAAAAACTGGGAGAGAGTAAGAATATGGAAAACAAGGTAAATAAGTTGAAATTTATTCTTTTATGACAGGAACTAACATACAATATTCTAAGTTTATAACTCAAAAAGTACGAATAGCTAATATCTAGAAGTACTAGTATACAAGTCCCGAAAAATGGCTACCTTTAGGCGTTGGGAGAGTTTGGTGGGGTGCCTAGTAAGATAAGGAGGGTCAAACCCTATTGCTTTTCATGAGGATTCCTTTTGTATGATTTTAAAGTCTCCATCATATGCTTATATTATTTGGTTATGTTGTCTTGACACAAAATAAAATTAAAACCTTTGAAAGGTACACACAAAGAAATACAGTGAGACACACGCTGTAAAGTGAGAGACAAGCAGTAAAATATGCTTGAGGAATCAAACAGGCAGAGGTCATTCAGGGCTAAGAGAATTCGAGAAACTTTCAGGAAGTAAGGAGTTTTAAATCAAGGTAATTTCTATCTTTTGAGAAGAAAAATTTAGGATCAAGCCATTTTAAGGGTGTGTGTGTGTATGTGTACACAGTGAGATGTGCTGGGAACCATTGTGAGGAACCCCACCCATGATAAGGTCATGTGGCAGAGGCCTGATGGGCAAGGTAAGTCAGGCCTCAGGGTTTCCCTTGGCATTTCCTGAGCATGTACCTCAAAAACCAGAATCTGCCTTCCTTATTGTACTCTGCTTTTCCACTCTTCTGACATTCTCTGGAAAAAGTTAACTCAGGACTTCAGTCTTCTGCATTTGGAAGGAATGTTTCAGTTCAAACCCTCTCACATAACTCTCTAGCTTGCCTAACAGGTTCCTCTGGACTTTTTACAGCTTGTGAATTGCTTACAGCCCCCCAACGCGAGAGGCACAAAGCTTAAAGCATTTTAAAGATACAAAGCTTAAAGCATCTTAAAGATACAAAGCTTTTTTCTAAAGAGCTAAAAATCATATTTGTGACGGGTTTTCTCTGTTGACTCAATGATTGCTGCCAGGCCTCCATATTCTTTATCTTTTAGGCACCTGGGAGGATATTAATCAATGTAATCGGGATATGGAAAAAGGTATATAGTAGTTTTGATGTAGCAACACTAGACTTTTGAGTTAATGACTTTTCTTTTGTTATAAATCACTGTACTCCTTTTACTTGTTATAAATTGCTGTATCTTTGCTATGCAAGAATGTAACTTTATTTAGTGCTTTCTGAGAGTGGCACCAGACTTTGGGAAGATCAACACAAATAAGTCTTCTGGTTGACAAACCCTTATTAGAAAAGGGCTATAAAATGTTAATTGGCCCTCTGGTTGGAAATCACCTAAGACTTGTATATACAATTAGGTATGCAGAGAGAAGCCTGGTTTTGATAAGAATCTGGGCTGCTAACGCTGCATAATTTGGTATTATCCATTGATCTCTATGTACAATCAAAAGGTCTAAAAGGCCTTTCTAGATAATAGAGGCCGGGCAAGTCATTGGAAGGACTGGTTTCCCCATGTCTCTTCTTTAATTTCAGACTGAATTCCCATCTGGGGCGTGGAGGCTCGCCATGTCTACTTACTTGCTCCGGCTTTTAAGATCCATGTGAGGGGGAGCCCAAGGCAGGGCACCCCCGATATTCAAGAGGACGCTGGTGGCCTAATGTAGATGGTGCCAACTTCTTGTCTTGAAGTTTTATTGGTTTTCCACGTAAACCAAGTTATTCAGCATCTTTTCTCCACTTAATTTTCCTACTACACTATTTTTTCCTAAGCTAATCTTATATTTCTAAATAAATAAATAAATAAATAAGTTTTTCCTCACCTACATGGTTCACGTTTCAAATCACCGTGGATCCACTGGGGCTGGACCCTGGCAGAACACTGACAAAAACTGCTGCCTTGAGAATGATATAAACAATGTGCTTTCCTTTGGTCAGAGATAGCTGCAAAACTCAAATGCAGTTAAACTGTAGTGAAATAATTAAAAATCACCATTTTTGTACCTCTAACACCTAGCAAGCTGAGTGACACACAGTGGATGCTTGCTAAGTACAGGTAAGGCAGTTATTAATAAATGAGTGAATGGATCACTTGTGATTAAGGAATTATTTTAGGAAAGTGTGCAAATATACAGCAACATACTCATGGCTTGATATAGGTGCTGTGCTGTTGCTCAGTCGTGTCCGAGTCTTTGTGACCTTGCGGACTGTGGTCCACCAGGCTCCTCTGTCCATGGAATTTTCCAGGCAAGAATACTGGAGTGGGTTGCCATTTCCTTCTCCAGGTTTGCTATATAAAATACATCAACATACCATATGACAAATGTGGTCATAGAGGGAAAAAGCCCCTGTACTGAATGCCGAAGCTTTAGGACAGGGCCATTATCAGCTTCGTGTTCTATAAATCACTGAGTGCATATAAGGCTCAGTAAAAACAGAGGTATGTGATAAATGACTTGTCTCTGCCCTTTGTACTCACATCATTTCAGATACTAATTGGAGAGAGGTGTAAGGTAAGGTAATAAGCAACCATGCTGAGGAAGTCCAGGATTTAGTATCCAGGATACAAAAACAAAACAAGACAAGAACAGAACTGAATTCTAAGCAGAGGCAGTCAATTAGAATTTGGCTGTCTTCTCATGATCATGGCTACCTGAGAGTTTCCTGGACATAATTAAGTAAAATAAGTCAGGAACTGCATTTCTACTTTCTCACCTATACGTTTTGCATTTTGGAGGAGAGAACACTTAATCTGATGGCTTTAACCAGGTCTTTGTCAGGCTGGAAACACATGTGCCTGTTTACTAGCATATTCCCAGGCTATACAGTTCTTGGCTCAGAGCAGGTGGTTGATCAATAGTGTTTTCGGAAGAGAAGACAAATGCTGAAATTCTGACTTATTAATTCACTTCAGAATTGATCTCACTGTTCTCTGAGCCCCTTCAATGATGGTGAATTCACACTGGCTGAAAAAGGAGATCCTGTGTGTAGATGGTGGTGTACATGAATCACTACCCTTCCTATGTTGTGGGCCCAGATCCAAATTACTGCCCCAGATGACCTCTGTAGTAGAAAGCAAGGCACTGCTCCCTGCCTTAAAAACAAAAACAGCTTGTTTACTTATCTGCATATTTGCTTTTACTTCTGGCTGTATCGGCCTCTCACTGCTGTGCGTGGGGAGCATGGTGTGCAGGCCCCTCACTGCGGTGCCTTCTCTTCACGCAGCGCTTGGGTGCCAGGGCGCTCAGATTCAGTGGCTGTGGCACCTGGTTTAGGTGCCTTGTGGCGTGTAGAATCTTCCTGGACCAGGGATCGAACCCATGTCCTCTGCACTGGCAGGTGAATTCTTAACCACTGGAACACCAAGGACATCTCCCCTGCCGTTTTTTGAATTCTGTGTATCTATTAAGAGTGAACTGATTTTTGGTCCTTCATGCCAAGGAGTTTATTAATACTGAATTTATAATTATTTCTGATACTTCTACATATATGCACATTAAATAATATCTTTCTCATTTTATATTTATGAATTTTGTAAATGAAATAAAATAGTCCATGGTTACCCATGCTATATTTTGGAAGAGAAACCTTTTTCATTTAAAAAATTTGTGTATTTTGCATATAGTAAAATTTACTGCTTTTACTGTATAATTCTCTGAGTTTTGACAAATTTATACAACCATGCAGCCACTACCATGATCAAGATAAAGAGTTTTATTGCTCCAAAATTTTCCCCAGTACAGTTCTGTAGCCAACCACTCTCCCATTCTCATGTCTGCAATCACCAATCTATTTTCTGTTTTGACAATTTTGCCTTTGCAAGAATGTCTTCTCAGTGAAATCATACAGAATGTGCGCTTTTGATTATAGCTTTTTTCACACAGTAGAATTCGCTGACCATTAAATCATTGTTGTGTGCATCGTGTGCGTTCATTTCTTTTTGCTGTTGAGTAGTATTCCATTTTACAGATATACTGGGAGTTTGTGTATTCCTCAGCTGAGAGACATTTGAGCTATTTCTAGCTGTTGGCAATTTACAGATAAAGTTGTTCTAAACATCTGTGCATATCTTTTTGTTAAAACATAGGTTTTTATTTACTTGGGTTAATATTTGGTAGTGGAATTTCTAAGTTGCATTATAAGTCTATGTTTAACTTTGCAAGGAACTGTCAAAATGTTTCCCAAAAGTGAAGTACCATTTTGCATTCCTCTGAGAAATGCTTGAGAGTACCATTCACTCTGCATCTTCATCAGTACCTGATGTTGTCAGATATTTAAAAAAAATTAGATTTGATTCTAATAGGTATATATTAATAGTTGTATTTTATTGTGGTCTTAATTTTCACTTTTCTAGTGACTATTGATGTTGAGCATCTTTTTATGTACTTAGTTGCCATACTTATATCTTATATGAAGTATCTACTCAAATAACTCCCTATTTTAAATTGGCTATTATTGAATTTTGAGAGTTCTATTTATAAGCTGGATACAAACTCTTTATTAGAAATATGATTTACAAAGGTTTTCTTCCTCTCTAAGGCTTCTCATTTTGATATTGGCTTCCAAAGAGTGGATGTTCTTAATTTTGATGACATCTAATTTACTGAGTATTTTCTTTATGGATTGTGTTTTAGGTGTTGTATCTAAGAAATCATTGTTTAGCTCAAGAAAACAGCATTTGTTTACATTTTATTTATTTTTCTATTTGATTCTCTTTTATTATAATTTTTTTTCTTTTTAGAAAATATGTATTCATTTTTAATTGATTGATGATCAGTTTACAATATTGATTTCATTTCTGTCATACATTTTCTTTTAGAAGTTTTATAGCTTTAGGTTTTACATTTAGGTCTATTATCTACTTTGAGATAATTTTTGTATAGTGAGAGGTATGGATTGAGGTTCATTTAAAAAACCAAAACAGAATTCCTCACTGTTACCTAATTGTCCCAGCACCATTTGTTGAACTTGCTTTCCTTTTGTATTGAATTGCTTTTGCACCTTTGTAAAAAATTAGGTGATACTACATGTGTGCATCTATTTCTGGACTCTTTACTTTGTTCCATTTATTTGTATGTATTTCTTCTCACCACCATCAGACTGTCTTGACTTCTGTAGTTTTATAGTAAGCTTGGAAATCAGGTAATGTGAAACTTCCAACTTCCAAAAACTTTTCATTTATTCTAATTTCTTTGCCTGTCTATATAAACTTTAGAATGTTTATTTTTTAAAAAAATAATCCTCTTGGGATTTTGATTAGGACTCCATTAACTTTGTAGACCAATTTGGAGATAATTGATATAAGAACTTTTAATCTTCCTATCCTTGAAATAGTATATCATTGCATTTATTTAAATCCTCTTGGTTTCATTCATTAATATTTTATAGTTGTTAACATAGAGGTCTTATACTTATTTTGTGATTTTTTTACAAATATTTCATTTTTGGTGCTATTAAAAGTGGTGCTTCAAAAATTTAAATTTCTGATTATTTACTTCTAGTATATAGAAATACTATTAAATTTTTATATTGATATTATATTCTTCAAGTGTGATACTCACTAATTAGTTTTAACAGCTTTTAAAAGGCCTTTGAGTTTTCTATATCACCTCTATACAGTTATGCCATTTGCAAGTAGAGACAGTTTTATGTCTTTCTTTCCAGTCATTATGCTTTTTATTTTTTCTTGCATCTCTGTTTTATCTATATATTTAATGATATATAACTATATATCCATATCCATATCCATATCCATGTGCTGTGCTCTACTTAGTAACTTAGTCATGTCTGATTCTTTGCAACCCCATGAACTGTAGCCCACCAGGCTCTTCTGTCCATGGGGATTCTGTAGGCAAGAATACTGGAGTGGGTTGCCATTCCCTCCTCCAGGGGATCTTCCCAACCTGGGGACTGAACTTGGGTTTCCTGCATTGCAGGTGTATTCTTTACTGACTGAGGCACCTGGGAAGCCCAAGAATACTGGGTAACATATCCTTTCTACAGGGTACCTTTCTGACCCAGGAATTGAATCAGGGTCTCTTGCATTGCAAGCGATGCTTGGCCAGCTGAGCTACCGGGGAAGCCCATCCATATCCATATCTATTTATATGTTTAGCCCATTGTTCTAACCTGTCAAGGGGGCTTCCCGGGTGGCTCAGTGGTAAAGAACCTGTCTTCCAATGCAGGCAATACAGAAGACACAGTTTTGAGACTTGGATCAGGACGATCCCCTGGAGGAGGGACTGGCTGCCCACTCCAGTATTTTTCCTGGAGAATCCCATGGACTGACGATCCTGGTGGGCTTTAGTCCATGGGATCGAAGAGTCTGACATGATTGAGCATGCATGCGCTAGCCTACCAAGAATCTTGGAATCATGAAACCGGCACCTAACTTTTTCACTGTTGACCAGAAAGTCCACCAGTTCCACATTCTAGTTTTTAAAGTACCAAACTAGATAATTTTTGTAAACAAAATAGATTTGCTTTTTATTAGGAGAAATTTAAAGTATTTATGTTGTTGTCGTTTGCTCTCTAAGTCATGTCTGACTCTTTGTGACCCCATAGACTGTGGCCCACCAGTCTCCACTGTCCTTGGGATTTCCCAGGCAAGGATACGGGAGTGGGTTGCCATTTCCTTCTCCAAGGGATCTTCCTGACCCGGGGATCGAATCTTTGTCTCCTGCATTGCAGGTGGATTCTTGACCACTAAGCCACCAGGGGAGCCCTAAAGCCTCTCTGTGTGTTAGTCACCCAGTAGTGTCTGATTCTGCGACCCCATGGACTGTAGCCCGCCGGGCTCCTCAATTCATGGAATTCTCCAGGCAAGAAGACTGGAGTGGACTGCTGTCCCTTTCCCCAGAAAGCATCTACAGATACGGGGAAACAGTACAGTGAAGACGTCCCTTCTATCAGAAAGCATCAGAAGGTACCAACATGTGCCCACTCTTGCTTCTTCTGTACCGTCACTGGCTTCTTCTTTGTGTGCTTACTGTTGGGTTATTTTAAACAGCATAGTATGTTCAGATAGAGATACAGTGAACACTTCCACTATGCTATAAGCTATCCAAAGTAAAGAATGTTATCTTACTTATAATTTTATATCCAATATAGAGCTCAACACCTTGCGCATGGAATATATGGTCAAGATACTTTTGTTGAACTAAATTTTTGTGGAATCTCTCACTTCAGTATAGTTCTAAATGCCCTTTCTCCCTTTGTTTTCTGAAAATCCGTCTAGTTTACTTTGAGGTCCAATCCTATATTTAGTTGCTTATATAATCTTTTGAAAATATTTTATTTAAAACTCATGACAAAATATATGTAATGAATATGTACCAAAGCATAGTAGCTATGTACACTCAACACTCAGTTCAAGAACCAGAATTTTACAAGATTACTGGAGCTTCTGTACTCCTTATCTCTTCTAGAAGTAATCTCTATGGCAAATATTAGCATTCATATTTTTAATAGTTTTATACACAAATAGACTCTATATCTTTGTCAGTCCATGATGTTGTTAGATATTTTTAGAAGCATCTTTAAGAAACATACTGTTCAGTTTTGCTCGTTTTTATTAGTTTAATTGCTTTATAATGTTGTATTAGTTTCTGCTATATAATTTTGCTCGTTTTTGAAGCTTGTAAAAATGCTATCATATAGTTAAGTGTTTGCAAATGATTTTTAAAATAATGCCATTCAGACAATTTCATTTAATATAATTATGGGTATCGCTTGCCTTAAGTGTACCATAATTGCTCTGGTTGTCTGATCTGTTCTTTGTTCCTTTTTTGGCTTTTATTGACTTCTTTTGGATTAATAGAATATTTTTGAGATTCTCTTTCACCTCCATTTGTTTTTTCTAATTAAATTTCCTTTATAAGATTTGGTGATAGCTCTGACTCGATGGACATGAGTTTGAGTGAATTCCAGAAGTTGGTGATGGACAGGGAGGCTTGGCGTGCTGTGGTTCATGGGGTCACAAAGAGTCAGACACGACTGAGCGACTGAACTGAACTGAACTGAACTGAACTAAGGTTTAAAATATCTGTTTTAACTTAGTATAGTCTATCTTCACATTTATTATATCACTTCATACAGATTATGTGAGCCTTGTAGCAGAATTCTTTCCTTTCTTCCCTCACATCCTAGGCACTATTGTCATCGTATGTTTCACTTCTCATATATTAAGCACTTTGTAATACATTGTTACAGCCAATACATTGGCCACCTCTCACAAAGAGCAGACTCATTGGAAAAGACCCTGATGCTGGGAGGGATTGGGGGCAGGAGGAGAAGGGGACGACAGAAGATGAGATGGCTGGATGGCATCACCGACTCAATGGACATGGGTTTGAGAGTTGGTGATGGACAGGAGGCCTGGAGTGCTGCGAATCATGGGGTCGCAAAGAGTTGGACATGACTGAGCTACTGAACTGAACTGAACTTATGCTTTAGACAACATATTTTCTTTTAAAATTATTAAAAATAAGAAAAAAATTCTCTACCCATTCCCTTTTTCCTTTTGGCATCTAAAGCTTGTTTCCTATGTCTCCCAGTCTCTTTCTGTTTTGGAAATAAGTTCATCTGTGCCTTTTTGTTCTGGATTCCACATGTAAGTGATATCGTATGATATTTCTTTATGATATCACATGATACATCTTCCTCTGTCTGGCTTACTTAGTATCATAATCATTAGGTCCAGCTATGTTGCTACAAATGGCATTATTTCAATCTTTTTAATGGTTGAATATTTCATTATGTATATATGCCACATATGCAAACTAATATATATATAAAATTAGATAGCTGCACTGTACATCTGAAACTTACATGATATTGCAAATCACCTATACATCAATAAAATTTTTAAGATAAAATAAATGAAATAACAGTGAAAAAATGAGGTTAAACAATCATCTCCATTTTAGGCAGTACCCTGGTGCCTAGGCCTTGGGGAGAGTGCATGCTCAGAGTTTGCATCAGTCCTACCTGTGGCAACAGAGCTCTGCCTTGGATCTGCGGCATGCATCCAGAAGAATCCCTGCCCCTGCCGAGAGTACCAGACTTCAGCTCTGTGTGGTGCAGAGCACGGACACAGAGACTTTCCATTGTCCTGCCCTTCCCTAAGGAGCTTTCTGGTGGCAGGAAGGGGAGCGTCATACCGCCTCAAGAGGCTGATGGCTTTGCTGCCATCTCTTCCCCAGGGACCCTGAACACCAGATGATTTTCTGTTCTTCCCAAAACGGCTTTTGTTTTTGATGAGAGATGGATTTGCCCCTGGATCAAGCAGAAGCTGCTCTCCATCCATGTACACCCCTGAAGGGGGATCTCTCTGGTCTCCTGTCCCGCCCCTAATCTTTCTTGAGGGCATCACTGGAGCACCATGGAGAAGAGCTGGTGTGGGAGTGAGAACTACCCTGGGCCTAGGGCTCCTAGTTATTCTAAACTTACATGCTAGGCCACATTTGGACTTTAGGAATTTGTTAAAATTTTAGCTGATGCCTTACCCTCTGCGGGAGTGGTCTCCTATTTTTCTTGATCTCTGCAAAGGCGAAATAATTTCCATGTCTTGTCTTTCTTTAAAGGGACTTGTCTGGTTTTGAAATTCAGTTCTTATGGCTACCTTGTGACCTCAGCTCCCTGATGGGTTCAAGATAACTTATAATTTTACATATTATCTGTTTTTTTTGTTGTTGTTATTAGGATGGGAGAAACATTCTCTTGCAGCTTTCTAGAGCTTATGCGGAAATGGAGTTGATAAAACTTATTTTCTTCACTCAGTAGCAAAGTTTTAAGATTGATGTTAATGCATGTAGCTGCAGTTCATTTATTTCCCCTGATGTATAATATTCTACTATGTATATGTATTACAAATTACCCATTCTCCTGTAAATAGGCATTTGAATTGTTTCCAGTAATTTATTTTTATAAACAATGTTGCTTTGAACACTCTTAGTCATATCTGTTGGTCTACCTTTGCAAATTTCTCTAGCCTGTATATCTATAAGGGGTGCTACTGGATTGTAAATTATGCATGCATGTAAATTATTTGCTCATGTATGCATGTATGTAAGCTATTTGTTCAACCTTACAAAACAATGCTTTTTAAAAGTTTACCCCACCACACCTCTGAACGATAAAGAAAGCCTGCATGCGCCATCGTCACGCAGCCTTTTTTTGTTGTTATCACCTATGTCTTCCCTTTCTTTCCTATGATCTCTTGATTTCCGATTCTGTCTGTTTTTCTACTTGGTTCATGCAGCTTAGGATTCAGCTCTTATTCCATCTTAATTCTATTTTTTTTTAAATTTGCCTGCATCAAGTCTTAGCTGCGGCATGCGGGATCCGCCACTGCAGCGCATGAGTTATTTAGAAGTGGCGCGCAGGCTCCATAGTTGCAGTGCATGGGCTCAGCTGCTCTGTGGCATATGCACACGCACACGTGCGGGAGCTTAGTTCCCTGACTAGGGGTCCAGCCATGTGCCCTGCATCGCAGGGCAGATTCTTAACCACTGGGCCACCAGGAAGCCCCCATATTAATACTATTATTTCATTTCTTGATTTTTGTCTCTTAGTCTTTTAAAACACATTTTTGCTTGTATTTGCTAACATTTGCTTGAATTTGCTAACACTGAAATAGCTAACATGTGTTGAGCTATAGATTATAATAACCCTCATTTTACTCAGTCCCTGATCCCCCATCTCCAGCTCTCAGTAGCTGAGCCAGCATCCTGACCTAGTATGTACCCTTTGGCCTACTGTGTGTTTGTTGGTGGGGAGGGCATGTGTGTGTGCATTTGCACACATGTGTATTATTATCTAAACACGTGAAGTTGAAATAACTCTACAAATTACTGTCCTTTAGGTAGACTTAATTTCATTCTGGAAACTGGTTTAAGTAATTAACTATTCACAATTCCCAAACGCATTTCTCTTCTTAGTCTTCAAGGATATTAAGAAAGGTAAAATTGAGGTTTAGACAGTTTAGGACTCAGAGATTTTTTCTTTTCCCCCTTCACACTGTAGGTGACTCAGAGAACTTGCTTCATAAAACACAAATTAAGATTTTTTCACTTAATTCACAGATTCACTGTGAAATTGGAGAACTTCTCCTAGCTGAAAGAAGCCACGTGGTCTTGGAGGTCCTGGCACCACCCCCAGGCCGGCTCCATGACTGATGACCGATGACTGGCTGATATGGGCACAGACGGCCGAACTCCTTGCCTCTGGAGCAGGGAAATGGCAGCAACTCTGTGATGTGATTCATACTCTAGAGAAGGAGTCAGCAAACCATGGCCCCTTGCCCAAACCTGATTGCTTTTGTAAACAAAGTTCTATTGGAACAAAGCAAGGCTCCTTTATTTATTGCCTACAGCTACTAATGTGCCACAAAGGCAGAGCTGAGAAGCTGAGCAATGATGAAACCTGCTGACTCTCATTCTAGAGCCTTATTCCCAACCGCAGACCCCAGCGGACACCCACGCTCTCAGCTTGGCTCCCTCCTCTACTGTCCTGCTTCCTCTCCTCCCTCACAGTTGCACCCAAATCTCGTCGTCAGGCTCTGCTTCCTGACAAGGGAGACTAACACATACACTCATACGCGTCTTCATTTTCCTGCTATTTTCTTTGTGTCTCCATTGGCTCTAAGGGAGTGTCCCAAACCCATGTGCTGACATTGCTCAGCAATCAGCTCCTTCCCAATTGGTTTTTTGAATCAGTGATGCTCTTCTCAGAGAGGGTAAGTGCTCATCATTTCTGCAAACTCAACTTTTCTTTCTCCAGCTTCTCTGATAGAGTGACACTCATTGGCCAGAATGATCTTTGTTACCCTAGTTTCAAGAATCACAGATTATTATTATTTCATTTGCATTTATAATATTTTTCAGATCACCAGAAGCCTCCGCAGCATTTATTATCATATGATGCATGCTATAACCCATGTCCAAAGAATATAAATGTGGGAATATAAATTTCTTACCCCAACTGCCAGTAATGATTAAGTTGTTGTTGTTTAGTTGCTAAGTTGTGTGCGACTCTTGTGACCCCATGGACTATAGCCTGCCAGGCTCCTCTGTCCATGTGATTTCCCAGTTAAGAATCCTGGAGTGGGTTGCCATTTCCTTCTCCAGGGCATCTTCCCGACCCAGGGATTGAACCCATATCTCTGGCACTGGCAGGCAGATTCTGGCCACCAGGGAAGGCCAATGAGAAAGTATGGGCAAGAATTAGGTGAGGATATTGTTGGAATTCATTATATTAAAAATATATTAAAAATTAAAAATAAAAATAAGGAGAAAATATTTTGTCTACCATTTGTTGAGCATCACACAGAAAGAATAAAGTTTTGCCTAAGTAGCACCCAGTCCTGCTGCCTCCCTCCTGAGCTGCCTGCCTTCATTCTAATGAAGCAGCACTGAAATCTTCCCATGATGGGGATGTCTTACTTGCGTGATTACTTGCAGTTGATGCTTAGAAAGATATCCATGGTTTCTAATGCAGTAGGTTTAAATTTTTCTTCTTACTGAGAAAATAAAGGAAGCAGTAGGGCTAACACATAAAATGAAAAATATAATTACATCAAGAGTTGAAACGAAGTCATTTTCTGAAGGGATAAAGAGAGGAATGAGGAGAAAGAGAGAAACTTATTAATGAAGTAGGATCAGGTGTGCTGAGGTTGCATTTTAATATTGGCTAAGGATCTGGGCTGGGATGAGTGAGGCAGGGACTGTTTATGTCTGTGTGCACAGACAGTGGATCATTTCAGAAAGGCTGAGGCTGCTTCTCAGGACACAGGAGAGGTGCAGTCTCTCTTTTCTGAAATGCATGTTTTCAGGTCAGTGGCCCACTGTAGGATTTTCAAATGGGTGGTTTCATTCAGCTTGCAGGAAAGTGCTGTATGTGTGGCATAAGAATAATCTCTTTACCAGAACAGGGATTTTATGAGCAGAAAGTTAATTTAGAATGTCATTTGTTGATGAACTTCAGTAAAATATTTTATATCTAAGGGACATTTACCAAAGCCCTTTTTAGTTTTCCAGTTGATTAAAAATCATTGCTGAGTGCTAATAGGTGAATAGAGGGGGACTCAAGATTCAGAATTAGATACTCACATACAACCATTCAATTTTAAGATAGTAATTCAAACCTTCCAATGACCAATATGATGGTGTAGCATATAATAAAACACTTCACATTTGAACATTACTCTAGAATTCTTTCAATGTACTTTCATGTTTCTAATTTTATTTTACCCTCACAGTAATACTGCAAAGAGAAATAGGTATTTAATTCATTAATGAACTTAATAATCAAGCTCAAAATAAGCTTGTTATAAAAATTAACATATATGTATTCTATATAATTAATGTTGTTAAACAGATACATAGTAGAGTCACAAATACAAGCATGTACTTTGGACAAAATTAGAAAAAATATCTGGGCTCAAGCACTGATCCTGACTCTTACTGGTTTGGTAACATTGAAGATGCTGTTTGACACGCCTGAACCTCGTTTTTAAATGGGGAATTTAAAATGAATGTGGTGTTAATGAATAACACCTAAGGTTGTGAATGAGAACTACCTGACACAACGGTTAGTGAATTTGAGTGGCTTTTCTACTTACTTTCAGCTATATGCCTCCCAAATTTAAAAAGATTAAAACACCTTCCAAGATAAACCTTGTGTAAAATGGGCATGACTGAAACCGAAGAAACCCTACCTAAAAACAGCCACCACCCCAAATAGATAGTGCCATCAACTGAAGAGGAGTTAATTCCTAAGGATTTAGCGCGGAGTTTCCTGACATCTGAAAGGAAGCGCGTTAGTTTCCTAATGTTCTCTCCAGACAAAAGAAAGCACACACATTTACTGAAGAAATAAAGCTTTCCTTGGAATTATGTTAAACGAAGTGCATTTCCATGGGCCTTTTGAAAACTGATGTTTGCAAGCGTGGAGGACACTGCTTGGCTCCAGCTTTGAAAATACAACAGAAATACAGATGAGACAACTTTCCTGTCGACCCTCTGCAACAGCTCAGGACAAAACCTTCCATCAGCAATCAGTGAAGGCATTTCTATGGAGAAGTGAGATAATTTGGTCCAAGTACGTGACTTCTTCAGTTTAAGTCTGAATTTGGTAATAAGGAGTTCATGATCTGAGCCACAGTCAGCTCCTGGTCTTGTTTTTGTTGACTGTATAGAGCTTCTCCATCTTTGGCTGCAAAGAATATAATCAATCTGATTTTGGTGTTGACCATCTGGTGATGTCCATGTGTAGAGTCTAATCTCTTGTGTTGTTGGAAGAAGGTGTTTGCTATGACCAGTGCATTTTCTTGGCAAAACTCTATTAGTCTTTGCCCTGCTTCATTCCGCATTCCAAGGCCAACTTTGCCTGTTACTCCAGGTGTTTCTTGACTTCCTACTTTAGCATTCAAGTACCCTATAATGAAAAGGACTTCTTTTTTGGGGTGTTAGTTCTAAAAGGTCTTATAGGTCTTCATAAAACCATTCAGCTTCTTCAGCATTACTGGTTGGGGCATAGACTTGGATAACTGTGATATTGAATGGTTTGCCTTGGAAATGAACAGAGATCATTCTGTCATTTTTGAGATTGCATCCAAGTACTGCATTTTGGACTCTTTTGTTGACCATGATGGCTACTCCATTTCTTCTGAAGGATTTCTGCCTGTAGTAGTAGATATAATGGTTATCTGAGTTAAATTCACCCATTCCAGTCGATTTTAGTTTGCTGATTCCTAGAATGTCGATGTTCACCCTTGCCATCTCTTGTTCGACCACTTCCAATTTGCCTTGATTCATGGACCTGACATTCCAAGTTCCTATGCAATAATCCTCTTGACAGCATTGGATCTTGCTTCTATCACCAGTCATATCCACAACTAGGTATTATTTTTGCTTTTGCTCCATCCCTTCATTCTTTCTGTAGTTATTTCTCCTCTGATCTCCGGTAGCATATTGGGCACATTATGACCTGGGGAGTTCCTCTTTTGGTATCCTATCATATTGCCTATTCATATTGTTCATGGGGTTCTCAAGGCAAGAATACCGAAGTGGCTTGCCATTCCCGTCTCCAATGGACAACGTTCTGTCAGCCCTCTCCACCATGACAACCCATCTTGGGTTTCCCCGTAGGCATGGCTTGGTTTCATTGAGTTAGACAAGGCTGTGGTCCTAGTGTAATTTGATTGCCTAGTTTTCTGTAAGTATGGTTTCAGTGTGTCTGTCCTCTGATGCCCTCTTGCAACACCTATCATCTTACTTGGGTTTCTCTTACCTTGGACGTAAGGGTATCTCTTCATAGCTGCTCCAGCAAAGCACAGCCACTGCTCCTTACCTTGGATGAGGGGTATCTCCTTACCACCACCATTCCTGACCTTCAACGTGGGACTTGAAATTCAGTTAAATTGAAGAAAGTAGGGAAAACCGCTAGACCATTCAGGTATGACCTAAATCAAATCCCTTATGGTTATAGAGTGTAAGTGAGAAATAGATTTAAGGGCCTAGATCTGATAGATAGAGTGCCTGATGAACTATGGAATGAGGTTCGAGACATTGTGCAGGAGACAGGGATCAAGACCATCCCCATGGAAAAGAAATGCAAAAAAGCAAAATGGCTGTCTGGGGAGGCCTTACAAATAGCTGTGAAGAGAAGAGAGGCAAAAAGCAAAGGAGAAAAGGAAAGATATAGGCATCTGAATGCAGAATTCCAAAGAATAGCAAGAAGAGATAAGAAAGCCTTCCTCAGCAATCAATGCAAAGAAACAGGAAAACAACAGATTGGGAAAGACTAGAGATCTCTTCAAGAAATTAGAGATAACAAGGGAACATTTCCTGCAAAGTTAGGTTCAATAAAGGACAGAAATGGTATGGACACAACAGAAGCAGAAGATATTAAGAAGAGGTGGCAAGAATACATGGAAGAACTGTACGAAAAAGATTTTCACGACCCAGATTGTCATAATGATATGATCACTAATCTAGAACCAGACATATTGGAATGTGAAGTCAAGTGGGCCTTAGAAAGCATCACTACAAACAAAGCTAGTGGAGGTGATGGAATTCCAGTTGAGCTGTTTCAAATCCTAAAAGATGATGCTGTGAAAGTGCTGCACTCAATATGCCAGCAAATTTGGAAAACTCAGCAGTGGCCACAAGACTGGAAAAGGTGAGTTTTCATTCCAATCCCAAAGAAAGGCAATGCCAAAGAGTGCTCAAACTACCGCACAGTTGCACTCATCTCACATGCTAGTAAAATAATGCTCAAAATTCTCCAAACCAGGCTTCAGCAATACGTGAACCATGAACTCCCTGATGTTCAAGCTGGTTTTAGAAAAGGCAGAGGAACCAGAGATCAAATTGCCAACATCTGCTGGATCATGGAAAAAGCAAGAGAGTTCCAGAAAAACATCTATTTCTGCTTTATTGACTATGCCAAAGCCTTTGATGGTGTGGATCACAATAAACTTTGGAAAATTCTGAAGGAGATGGGAATACCAGACCACCTGATCTGCCTCTTGAGAGATCTGTATGCAGGTCAGGAAGCAACAGTTAGAACTGGACATGGAACAACAGACTGGTTCCAAATAGGAAAAGGAGTACAATATACAAGGCTGTATATTGTCACCCTGCTTATTTAACTTCTATGCAGAGTACATCATGAGAAACTCTGGACTGGAAGAAACACAAGCTGGAATCAAGATTGCTGGGAGAAATATCAATAACCTCAGATATGCAGATAGCACCACCCTTATGGCAGAAAGTGAAGAGGAGCTAAAAAGCCTCTTGATGAAAGTGAAAGAGGAGAGCGAAAAAGTTGGCCTAAAGCTCAACATTCAGAAAACGAAGATCATGGCATCCGGTTCCATCACTTCATGGCCAGTAGATGGGGAAACAGTGGAAACAGTGTCAGACTTTATTTTGAGGGGCTCCAGAATCACTGCAGATGGTGACTGCAGCCATGAAATTAAAAGACGTTTACTCCTTGGAAGAAAACTTATGACCAACCTAGATAGCATATTCAAAAGCAGAGACATTACTTTGCCGACTAAGGTCCATCTAGTCAAGGCTATGATTTTTCCTGTGGTCATGTATGGATGTGAGATTTGAACTGTGAAGAAGGCTGAACGTGGAAGCATTGATGCTTTTGAACTGTGGTGTTGGAGAAGACTCTTGAGAGTCCCTTGGACTGCAAGGAGATCCAACCAGTCCATTCTGAAGGAGATCAACCCTGGGTGTTCTTTGGAAGGAATGATGCTAAAGCTGAAACTCCAGTACTTTGGCCACCTCATGCGAAAAGTTGACTCATTGGAAAAGATTCTGTTGCTGGAAGGGATTGGGGGCAGGAGGAGAAGGGGACGACCGAGGATGAGATGGCTAGATGGCATCATGGACTCGATGGACGTGAGTCTGAATGAACTCCGGGAGATGGTGATGAACAGGGAGGCCTGGCGTGCTGCGATGCATGGGGTCACAAAGAGTCAGACACGACTGAACGACTGAACTGAACTGAACTGAACTGAACGTGACTTCTTGATGATCTAACTTAAAAAGCAGCAAGATTTAGAGAGTCTAGAAGAAAGGGTACTTAGCATGCCCATTACACTTTCTCTTTCAGTTATCAGATGCCTTAAGTCAGCCCTAGGCAGGTGCTGTGTGTGGGTGCCCAGTTGTGTCCAGCTCTGTGTGGACATACACCGTACGGACTGTAGCCCACCAGAGTCCTCTGTCCATGGGATTCTCCAGGCGAGAACACTGGAGTGTGTTGCCATTTCCTCTTCCAGGGGATCGTTCCAACCCAGGGATTGAACCCACATCTCTTGCATCTCCTGCTTTGGCTTGTGGATTCTTTACAACGGCATTACCTGGGAAGCCCTGGGCAGGTACTGGCTCTCAGACAAATCCTGATTGAACAACTACCTGTGACGCAGCTGTTCTATACTACTGGCTTGTGAAAATTGTATGCTTTAGACACTAGACATGAGGGAGACAGCATTATCATTGTGTCATGAATGTTAAGAGTTTTACTTACATTTCGGCCAAGTTAGAGGACCAACCCATTTCAGTAGCTGCTTGCAAAGTGGGTGGATTAATAGGTAAGGTTATTCTTTCCCTTACAAGGAAGCACTGACTTTTCCCTGTGGGCTTGCGTTCCTCAAGTTCTGTGCAGGAAGGACAAGAGTCATCCTCATACACCAGCAGCATAGGTGTTACTAGAATTTTCCTTCTCCAATTCCCTGGACCAGAGGGGTTTACAGTAGTAGACACTGGGTAAAGCTGTGGAAACAACCCAATTATGAAGACTTCAGCTTATTGCTTCTGCCATTCCTCTTGGTTTTATCCATTTCAGATCAAATTCTCAATAATTCTGTTTCATGTCCTAAAATTCTGCTTGCTTGGGATGTGTGTTTCCATGGATGAGATTTTTCATACTTGGCTGGTCACCCTGGTGTCAATATATGTTTTCATGGACTTTGGTCCAGTCATGTAAGGGGATCCAATTCAGTCCAGTCACTCAGTCGTGTCCAACTCTTTGCGAGCCCATGAACTGCAGCACGCCAGGCCTCCCTGTCCATCACCAATGTTTGGAGTTTACTCAAACTCATGTCCATTGAGTTGGTGATGCCATCCAACCATCTCATCTTCTGTTGTCCCCTTCTCCTCCTGCCCTCAGACTTTCCCAGCATCAGGGTCAATTCCAAGTAGTCAGTTCTTCACGTCAAGTGGCCAAAGTATTGGAGTTTCAGTTTCAACATCAGTCCTTACAATGAATATTCAGGATTAATTTCATTTAGAATTGACTGGTTGGATCTCCTTGTAGTCCAAGGGATTCTCAAGAGTCTTCTCCAACACCATAGTTCAAAAGCATCAAATTCTTTGGCATTCAGCTTTCTTTACAGTCCAACTCTCACATCCATACATGACTACTGGAAAAACCATAGTTTTGACTAGATAGAACTTTGTTGGCAAAGTAACATCTCTGCTTTTAATATGCTGTTTAGCTTTTCTTCCAAGGAGCAAGCATCTTTTTATTTCATGGCTGCAGTTACCATCTGCAGTGATTTTGGAGCCCCCCAAAATAAAGTCTCTCACTGTTTACACTGTTTCCCCATCTATTTGCCATGACTGATGGGACCAGATGCCATGATCTTAGTTATTTGAATGTTGAATTTTAAGCCAGCTTTTTCACTCTCCTCTTTTACTTTCATCAAGAGTCTCTTTAGTTCTTCTTCACTTTCTGCCATAAGGGTGGTGCTATCTGCATATCTGAGGTTATTGATATTTCTCCTGACAATCTTGATTCCAGCTTGTGCTTAATCCAGCCAGGCATTTCACATGACATGCTCTGCATATAAGTTAAATAAGCAGGGTAACAACATACAGCCTTGACATACTCCTTTCCCAATGTGGAACCAGTCTGTTGTTCCATGTCTGGCTCTAACTGTTGCTTCCTGACCTGCATACAGATTTCACAGGAGGCAGGTAAGGTAGTTTGGTATTCCCATCTCTTGAAGAATTTTCTAGAGTTTGTTGTGATCCACATAGTCAAAGCCTTTGGCTTAATCAATAAAGCAGAAGTAGATGTTTTTCTGAAATTCTCTTACTTTTTCTGTGATCTAGTGGATATTGGCAATTTGATCCTTGGTTCCTCTGTCTTTTCTAAATGCAGCTTGAACATCTAGAATTTCATGGTTCACATACTGTTGAAGCCTGATTTGGAGAATTTTGAGTGTCAATTTGCTAGTATGTGAGATGAGTTCAATTGTGTGGTAGTTCGAACATTCTTTGGCATTGCCTTGCTTTGTGATTGAATGAAAACTGACCTTTCCAGTCCTGTGGATGCTACTGAGTTTTCCAAATTTGCTGGCATATTGAGTGCAGCACTTTAACAGCAATATCACCTTTTAGGATTTGAAATAGTGCAACTGGAATTCCATCACCTCTGCTAGCTCTGTTCATAGTGATGCTTCCTAAGGCCCACTTGACTTCATAGTGCAGGATGTCTGGCTCTAGGTGAGTGATCACACCATTGTGGTTATCTGGGTCATGGAGTCCTTTTCTGTATAATTCTTCTGTGTATTCTTGACATCTCTTCTTGATATCTTCTGCTTCTGTTAGGTCCCTACCACTTCTGTCCTTTATTGAGCCCATTTTTGCATGAAATGTTCGCTTGGTATCTCTAATTTTCTTGAAGAGATCTCTAGTCTTTCCCATGCTATTGTTTTCCTCTATTTGTTTGCATTGATCACTGAGGAAGTTTTTCTTATCTCTCCTTGCTATTCTTTGGAACTCTGCTTTCAATGGGCATATTTTTTTACTGTGGCTCAGATCATGAGCTCTGTATTGCCAAATTCAGACTTAAATCGAAGAAAATAGGGAAAACCACTAGACCATTCAGGTATGACCTAAATCAAATCCCTTATGATAATACAGTGGAAGTGGCAAATAGATTCAAGGGATTAGAGCTGATATACTGAGTGACTGAAGAACTATGGATGGAGGGTCCTGACATTTTACAGGAGGCAGTGATCAAGACCATCCCCAATGAAAAGAAATGCAAAAAGTCAAAATGGTTGTCTGAGGAGGCCTTACAAATAGCTGTGAAAGAAGAGACATGAAAGGTAAAGGAGAAAAGGAAAGATACACCCATTTGAATGCAGAGTTCCAAAGAATAGCAAGGAGAGATAAGAAAGCCTTCTTCAGTGATCAGTGTAAAGAAATAAAGGAAAACAATAGAATGGGACCCACATTAAAAAAAAAAAATTTCTGTTGCTCTTATAAATGTGTGTGTGTGTATGTGCACGTGTGTGCAAGCTCTAGTGTGCCCAACCCTTTGTGACCCCATGGACTATATAGCCTGTCGGGCTCCTCTGTCCATGGGATTTTCCAAGCAAGAATACTGGAGTGGGTTGCCATGCCCTCCTCCAGGGGATCTTCCTGACCCAGTGATCCAACCCTTGTCTCCTGTGTCTCCTGCATTGCAGGCAGATTCTTTATCACTGAGTCATCAGGGAAGCCCATTCCTATAAATATTTCCAAGTATTTTTATGATTTCTCTTTCAAGAGATGGTAATTCCAAGATTTCCAGGACAGGATGGGCTTTGGAAGGTTAAAAGCAGCCACTTCATTCACACGTATGACTCACAAGTGGAACTATGTCAGTGCAGGTGGCATTTATTTGAAAGGATAAACTGATGTTTGTACAATATCTGCTCACTTATCTGTAAGATTCTTTACCTGATGGTGTTGCAACTTCCATATGCTAATACTGACATCCAACGCAAAGCAGGATTATGGCAATAATACATGAGCTTAATTTTCTATCCAGTGTTGCACCTGGATTCCTAGTTAATGAAGTAGTTCTTTATTGTTATCTATCTTTTGTAAGAGAAAATTTCCCAGGCATGGGAAATACATTCTCCTGAGTCTCATCACAGAATTAAAATTTAGCAGTGATTGCCTCAATCTTTATGGTTTTTTATTGCAAAAATGAAAGTCCAAGTTCTGAAATGTTCAAAGTGAAATATGGAGCTATTAATAGTTCTTACCCCAATACCATCCCCTTGAAATTTTTGATTAATATTTTGTCTCAGTTTAAGGATTTATCACAAAAAGAATATGTTCATAAATATTTTCACACAATAGATTACATAAAATATCATAAAATATTTTGTGCTTGGAACAATGATAGCTGGTTAATGACGTATTTTTATGGGTACGCATTTGATTTTTAAGCTCTGATTAAAAATGAATATATCAAATAATAATAATGTGAAAACCTTCCAATGGTAAAACATGAAGAATCTCCATTCCAACAACTCTCCATTCCAGAACCAATCAGGAAAGTCACTGAGAAGAAATTTTATTCTTCCTTTTTGCAGGCTCACTCCATCAGGCAGAAGTAGATGGAGTTTTTGAGGGCTGAGACAAAGACTTCTGCCTTAGCAATTTAGAGAATAGTTTTCTGGTCTTTGTGAAGGATGTCTTCACTGATAAGCTTGTGTGGATGAATCATCTGCATATTTCTATCTTCTCTGGAAACGTTTCAACTGGGACTGGCGGTCACTTAGCAAGACTGAGCCACAGTGAGTTCATGACATATAACCCTGCTCTGAGCCTTTGCAAAACATCTCCATTTATCTCAGGAGAGGATCAGCAGGATCCCTATAGCACAAAAAAGAAACACAGAGGTGTGTGATGAAGGTAGGAGTTAATCAGGGATAAATGCTAAGGTCTCTAAATCCTTTTGTAATTCATTTACGACTGAGTGTAGAAACTGCTGCAGCTGAGAAGTTTTCCATGATCCCTTAGGCCTGGGTTAACTGCATCTCCTAGTTTCCATGGTATCCTGTGCACAGAGAACACTCTATTATCATTGCAGGTTACTTGAATTTCCAAATTGTAAGCCCTTTGAAGGTAAGAATTTTGTCTTATTAATGATTGTCTCCCCATCTCTTAACACATTTCTTGACCCACAGTGGTATCTCCGTAAGTATCTACCAAGAAAATAAATATAGAAACACACAAATAAATGTTTACTAAATTTTCCACCTCATCAATAGCTTCCAAGCTCTCGCTTCAGGGTTTTGTTAACTGTTAACACTGGTCACTAAACATGCTTAAGAAGGCTAGCTTGCTGTCTTCTGAGATGTGTCTCAGTTGAACACTCTGAGGATTCTCAGCGAGGAGGGCTATTGTTCTGAGCTATATACTGAGTTGACACCCTTCTAAACAGACACATGTAAGAATTTAAGAGGGTGCCTCCCATTTGCATCACCTAGAACTCTGTCTCAAGAGCTGCATACCCTCTTAACAGGCAATGCTATTAAGTAAGGGACAGAACCTGGCTTATTTTGCTTTGAGGTTGGAGACAGAAAGCACCTGCTGATGCCTGGACATGGTAGGCATCCCCTGCATGGGGCACAAGGCAGAGCACAGCCTCTGAGTGGCAGCAAAGCTGCTGCTGTGGGAGACGGGTGGGCCCCTTGCACTTCACCTGCCTGTCCTTTGGACCTCCTCTCAAAAAGTAAGTGTTTGGTGAGAGTTAACACTATTTCCTGTAACTGAATTATAAATGCCTGGTTTCTCGTCTTATTTCTTCATGAATCGACAAACCCCTTGATTTTATCCTGTTCATTAAACCATGATTTTATCCTGTTCATTGTGATTTAGCTCCTTATGCATTGATGTAATACAAGAAGTAATGTAAAGTAATTATTTCTGCTCAGTGTGGGAGATTTCTCAGGTAGTATTAAACTTGGAAGTTATATCAGGAAGATGATGAAGCCAAGAACATGTCCTTTTCCTTCTATAACTAGGCAGAAACAAAAAGTTATAGCAGGCAGTGTCACCAGAAATATCAGTAACCTCAGGTATGCAGATGACACCACCCTTATGGCAGAAATGAAGAAGAACTAAAGAGCCTCTTGATGAAAGTGAAAGAGGAGAGTGAAAAGTTGGTTTAAAGCTCAACATTCAGTAAACTAAAATTATGGCATCCAGTCCCATCACTTCATGGCAAATAGAAACAGTGGCTGACTTTATTTTTGGGGGCTCCAAAATCACTGCAGCAATGAAATTAAAAGATGCTTACTCCTTGGAAAGAAAGTTATGACCAACCTAGATAGCATATTAAAAAGCAGAGACATTACTTTGTCAACCAATGCCCATCTAGTCAAGGCTATGGTTTTTCCAGTGGTCATGAATGGATGTGAGAGTTGGACTATAAAGAGGGCTGAGCGCCAAAGAACTGATGCTTTTGCACTATGATGTTGGAGAAGACTCGAGAGTCCCTTGGACTGCAGGAGATCCAACCAGTCCACCCTAAAGGAGATCAGTCCTGAGTGTTCACTGGAAGGACTGATGTTGAAGCTGAAACTCCAATATCCTGGCCACCTGATGTGGAGAGCTGACTCATTTGAAAAGGCCCTGATGCTGGCAAAGATTGAGGGCAGGAGGAGCAGGGGACAACAGAGGATGCAATGGTTGGATGGCATCACCGACTCAATGGACATGAGTTTGAGTAAACTCTGGGAATTGGTGATGGACAGGAAGGCCTGGCATGCTGCGGTTCATGGGGTCACAAAGACACAGACACAACTGAGCAACTGAACTGAACTCAAGTGTCACCAGGTATGTACTGGAGAACTTGCCTCCAGGTTCTTGCACTGCACAGACATATCCTATTAAGTACAACCATACTTTCCAGTGGCTTAGTGGTAAAGAATCTGCCTGCAATGCAGGAAACCCAGGTTCGATTCCTGGGTTGGAAAAATCCCCTAGAGAAGGAAATGGCTGCCCCCTCTAGTATTCTTGCCAGGAAAATCCCATGGACAGTGGAGTCAGCCAGGCTACAGTCCATGCGGTCACAAGAGTTGGACATGACTTAGCGACTAAACCACCACCACCCCCATACTGAGAACTACAGAAATAGAAATAGAGACTTTCCTGACATTGTTAGTTTCTGGAATTAGTTTTAAAGCCCATAAAGAAAGGGGAAAGGTTTCCTTATGGGTATTGGTAAAATCAGTGAATGGTGCAAAAAAGAAGGAAACAAGATCAGGTCAGAGAACTTTAGTTCACAAACTCCTTCTTGGAGTTCACAAATTTCCTTCTCAAGAGAAGTTTAAGTGAAGAATAATGTCCTCATTCATTCACTTAGCAACTATTTTCAGGCAATGTGTTAGATTCAGGGGATTTACACATGTGGCTGATTCATGTCAATGTATGGCAAAACAAATACAGTATTGTAACGTAGAATAAAGTATTAAAAAAATAAAATAAAATAAAATGTTTAATAGTAAAAAAAAAATTAAAAAAAAAAAAATTAAAAACAATAAAAGAGTAATTAACCTTCATGGAGTGTATCATCTAGAAAGGAAGAGACAAAACTAAAGCACAATCAGAAAGTAAATAGTAAAGCACGGCTAATAAGACTTTTTACTTTAAGCATAAAATATTACATAGAAGGGAAACACTGCATCCTGAAAGATTAAGAGCAGAAAACATGACGTCCAATGTTTTGGAAAGTAAAAATCAAGAGATGGAGTTATTGGAGATGAGATTGAAGGGCAAGGAGGGTCACTTTTTGTTACCATGTTAGGATCTTGAATCTACAGTGTAAGTCATAGAGAATCGAAGGGTGTTAAACCACAGAAATATATCTGGATGTTTTAAACCACAGAAATATATCTGGATGTTTTAAACCACAAAAATATATCTAGGTGTTAGACCAGTGAGTCCTAATGACAGTATAAATCATGAGGAGTCATTAAAGGGTTTTAAACCACAGAAACATATTTGGATGTTACATTAGCATATTTGCCGGTGGTGACTGTTTGGACTGCAGATGGTGACTGCAGACATGAAATTAAAAGACGCTTACTCCTTGGAAGAAAAGTTATGACCAACCTAGATAGTATATTGAAAAGAAGAGACATTACTTTGCCAACAAAGGTCCATCTAGTCAAGGCCATGGTTTTTCCAGTGGTCATATAAGGATGTGAGAGTTGGACTATGAAGAAAGCTGAGCACCGAAGAATTGATGCTTTTGAACTGCAATGTTGGAGAAAACTCTTGAGAGTCCCTTGGACTGCAAGGAGATCCAACCAGTCCATTCTGAAGGAGATCAACCCTGGCTGTTCTTTGGAAGGAATGATGCTGAAACTGAAACTCCAATACTTTGGCCACATCATGTGAAGAGCTGACTCACTGGAAAAGACTCTGATGCTGGGAGAGATTGGGGGTGGAAGGAAAAGAAGATGACCGAGGATGAGATGGCTGGATGGCATCACCGACTCAATGGACGTGAGTCTGAGTGAACTCCGGGAGTTGGTGATGGACAGGGAGGCCTGGCGTGCTGCAATTCACAGAGAGTCGGACATGACTGAGGGACTGAACTGTACTGAATTGTTTGAAGCATGGACTCCAGAGAAAAATAATGAAGATAAGGAGATGTGCAAGTGGTCCAGAGAGAAGGGCTGAGGGTGTAGGCCTGGGAAGGGAAGTAGTTGTAGGAATGGAACACAAGGGTATCTTCTGGGAAACACTGCAGACATCCAGCTGGAAGTATTTAATAACTCACTGTAATGTGGGGATGAGAGGAAAGCAGAGGTATGGATGGCTGCTGCTTAGAGTAGGTGTTGACATGAATGGGGAGCAGACCACAGGAGAAGGACAAAGAAGAGGGTCAGTGTAGTTTTGTGGTTGTTGAACAGAGAAGTCTGAAGTTCCTGCTGAATATATGGGAGTAATATTAACATGTGAGGAAGAAAAGAGATATATATTTGTTCATGCCATCAGTATACAGTTTGAAATTACTAGAAGAACAACCTTGTATATTGTACATATTAAATAGTTGTATATTATAATATAGTATATAATTCGCTATATTTATGTAAGAATTAATATTTATATATTCATATATAATATTGTCAGTACTAAATGAATACATTATAATATAATATGAACTTGCGGATTATATATATTTGTATATTGTATGAGTGTGTGTAGTAGTCAGTCATGTCTGACTCTTTGTGACCCCATAGACTGCAGCCCACCAGGCTCCTCTGTCCATGGAATTCTCCAGGCAAGAATACTCCAGTGGGTTGCCATTCCCTTCTCCAGGGGATCCTCCCAAACCAGGGATTGAACTCGGGTCTCCTGCATTGCAGGCAGATTTTTCACCATCTGAGCCACCAGGGAAACTCATGTTCATATGTTAAACTCATATATGTATGTTTAATATTTACATGTTTGTATTTACACTTAAGCTACTTTTCTGATGGGCCCTATTTTAGAAGGAAATTACTCTATATTCCCCCAAACAAGGATGCAGTGTGGTCCTTGGCCCTACGCTTTACTTCTAGTACTTCTTCAGCCAAGAGTGAATGGTTGGGCTTAGTGACTTCGGGCCCAGTGGTTATTAACCCTTCCTCTCGTTCACAGAGCCTCACATTTTAGGAACAAGGGGTTGTCTATAAAATTCCAGGTCTCCCATCCTTTTATATTCTAACAAAGAAATGTGTTCTGTTTGAAAATTGTAACCATTCCAGAGTAATCAAATGAATCCTCTTTTAACTGCTCTGTATGAAAAGACTCCAAAAAGAATCAATAATCTTAACAGGCATTTTAGCTCTATAACATAAACAGGATTTAACATCCATACAATGCTATTTTCACACTATTAACTAAGAAGTATGCAAATCAACACTGGTCTAGTCTGTGCTGACATTTCGTTAACACTTCATTAAGAAGAGTCGGGGCTCTTGGTACTTGAAGTTGTGCCAGAGATGGGATATTTCTTTTCCTTGAAAACCACATGTTTTTCCCCAAATCTCCAGGGCTTCTTGGAATATCTGTTAATATTTATATATATTTCAGCTGTTATTAAAAAAAAAAAAAAAACCTAATGGGTTCTGCTAACATCCTATATCTCACAGAAAACCAGAAATTCTGAGTGTCTTTCTAAGGACTCATTTTAGATCCAAAGTGCTCTCCTTGAGAATAGTTGTCCTGACAAGTGACCCAGCAGTGGTGGAGTGATGGAATAATCAACGATGGGGTGAGTTTGCTCCATTCAACCGTGCTTTTAACCATTCAGTATTTAGTAAGCACTTATGGTATTTATTAAGCACTTAGAGCATTCTAAGCACCCTGTAAGGTTTTGTGGATAAAGTATAAAGAAGTTTCAATCCTTGAGGATGGATTTACCAAGTGATTGTGGAATGTAACCATATATATCTTACAATGTAGTAAATGTAAATATATATCTTATAATGTAGTGTATTAAATTTCACAATTGGATTATGAATAGTGTGCTATGGAAGCCCTGCCTCTAGGACACTGACATGGAGAAATTGGTATTTAGTCTGAGTGTTTGATCATAATTAAAAATTTTCCATATGGAGAAAACTGTCTGTGTGTGTGGAGGGGTCATTGGTGTGTGTATTCCTGAATTTGGAAATGGAATGGGTTTTCACAAACCCCAAGTGTGTCCTGAATACAAGAGGAAATGGTATAATGAGAAGATAAAGTGCTATTAAAGCCTTGAGTGTTGGGCCAGAGACGGAGTCCCGTCCTAGTTCATTTTAGCTGGACAGGTGGACCTCGATCAATTTCAGCTCCTAGAGCCCTCTTGGAAAGCCTAAGACATTTCCAGTGTGTAAGATTATGACTTACTGAGCAATATCTTCAATGATAATAGACATCTGAGTCTGAAATATCTGGGCTCTAAGTCTGTTGAGGTCCTGTGCTGAAGACCAACAAGGCCCCAGTTTTTCCTTAAGTAACTTCAAGTCCTGGATTGATGCAGTAGGTAGAGCATGGATTGCTCATGACTTTCAGGCTTATGTCTGTCTGCAATGCAACCCAGACCTTATTTCTCCTTGTCTGTGGGACTCTAATGCTACCCTGAGAGAACAGGCAAAGTAAACATCAGCCTTTGCATCCTCAACATGCTGAGGGGTTCGCGCCTACACTTTCAGGAAGGTACTTGTGTGCAGCTTGCAGACAACACTTCTGTGAGAAGGAGAAATGTGAGCTCATTTAAATAGTGGCATTTCTGGAGTACTGAGTCAGTTTCACAAGGGACTGATTGTTCTTCATCAATTAACCTCTGCTGAATGCCTAAGATGGGATTAACACTGGTTGGGATGAGTAAGTATTCCTTGTAGAAGGAATTCCAGTTGGCAAAATCTTTTGTCCTTTCAAGATCCTGGGGACATTCTATAGCTTGTTGAGGATAGTGGCCATCTCTTGTTCAGTTTTATTTACTTGGCACTTACAAAAGTGTTTACTATTTTTGAATTAAAAAAAAAGACTTCTTGGAGAGTGTTATATAAAATTTTTCTTATAAATATTTAAAATTCTGTTTGGAAGTATTTAAACTTGGAGAATAACAAAAAGCAAGGTAGGCATCAGTCTATATATCAGAAATTTTCTTATAAAATATTCCTGTGATCTCCCTTGGAAACAAAGAGTAGCAGAAGTCATGAACACTATAAGATTCAGATAGAGAGTGCATCTTGACTCAAAATGAATAGAGCAACTGTGCCCCCACAATTTATTCATATCAGTCAGCATGACCCAGCTAGAAAAGTGTTTTAGCTTAGAAATCTGCATGCAGATCAGGAAGCAACAGTTAGAACTGGACATGAAAAAACATCTTGGTTCCAAATACGAAGAG
This sequence comes from Nanger dama, assembly GCA_917880005.1. Classification (NCBI taxonomy): domain Eukaryota; kingdom Metazoa; phylum Chordata; class Mammalia; order Artiodactyla; family Bovidae; genus Nanger; species Nanger dama. The sequence goes on from CAKJTW010000107.1 coordinate 2,318,599, forward strand.
GAGTACATCAAGGCTGTATATTGTCACCCTGCTTATTTAACTTATATGTAGAGTACATCATGAGAAACTCTGGACTGGAAGGAACACAAGCTGGAATCAAGATTGCCGGGAGAAATATCAATAACCTCAGATATGCAGATGACACCACCCTTATGGCAGAAAGTGAAGAGGAACTCAAAAGCCTCTTGATGAAAATGAAAGAGGAGAGTGAAAAAGTTGGCTTAAAGCTCAACATTCAGAAAACGAAGATCATGGCATCTGGTCCCATCATTTCATGGGAAATAGACGGGGAAACAGTGGAAACAGTGTCAGACTTTATTTTTTGGGCTCCAAAATCACTGCAGATGGTGACTACAGCCATGAAATTAGAAGATGCTTACTCCTTGGAAGAAAAGTTATGACCAACCTAGATAGCATATTCAAAAGCAGAGACATTACTTTGCCGACTAAGGTCCGTCTAGTGAAGGCTATGGTTTTTCCTGTGGTCATGTATGGATGTGAGAGTTGGACTGTGAAGAAGGCTGAGTGCCGAAGAATTGATGCTTTTGAACTGTGGTGTTGGAGAAGACTTTTGAGAGTCCCTTGGACTGCAAGGAGATCAGCCCTGGGATTTCTTTGGAAGGAATGATGCTAAAGCTGAAACTCCAGTACTTTGGCCACTTCATGCGAAGAGTTGACTCATTGGAAAAGACTCTGATGCTGGGAGAGATTGGAGGCAGGAGGAGAAGGGGACGACAGAGGATGAGATGGCTGGATGGCATCACTGACTTGATGGACGTGAGTCTGAGTGAACTCCGGGAGTTGATGATGGACAGGGAGGCCTGGCGTGCTGCGATTCATGGGGTCGCAAAGAGTCAGACATGACTGAGTGACTGAGCTGAACTGAACTGCAAGTGTTTTAGCTTACACTAGTGTTTTAGTTCTCTAGTTAAGACAGAGAAGTTAAGCCAATAGCAGTAAGACCCTAACCCTTTGCTGTAGGTTTCAGAAGAGACAACAGCAGCAGAAAGGAAGCCCTCGTGTTTGAGGGAACATCCTCGGTGGAAGGAGACAGCTAAGTCGGAAGGAGACAGCTAAGTCGGAAGGAGACAGCTAAGTGAGCTGGCAAGTAAGTGGTCACTGAGCACTCCATAAAGCTCTAAGCGCTTGTCACAGCCTGGGACTGACGTTCACAGTTGTCGTCACGTTTGTTCAAATGGCCCCTTGAGACCCAACTCTCAGTCTCCATTTCTTTCCAGGGCAGGAAAAGCCAGACAGCACAGTGGACCCTAGTCCAGAAGGGGTTGTCAGAGCTGTGTCTGCTTTGACGTGTGTCTTCCCTGATGGTCTCATGCTTGCTGGCGAGGGTTTATAGCATTACCATGTGCCAAGCTTCCAGGAAGGGCTGTTCCCATTGCTGACCACTGGAGCATTGCTTGGAGGCTCAGGGAGCAGCCTGGCCACGGGTAGCCCTGACCTTCCCCGGGGGTGCAGGACTGGAAACATGGCGATCGTGGAGGTGGTGTGACTCCTCCCTTTTATCCCAACTCCAAATAAAAAGCCTCTTTCCTCCCTTTTAAATATAAACGTGACACATTGCTTACCTTGTTTGAAAGTGAAAAGGGAAAATGAAGTCGCTCAGTCGTGTCCAACTCTTTGCGACCCCATGGACTGTAGCCTAAAGGCTTCTCCATCCGTGGGATTTTCCAGGCAAGAGTACTGGAGAGGGTTGCCATTTCAGCCACCAGGGAAGTCTACCTCGTTTGAAACAGACAGGTAAATTAGAGAAAACAGAAACAGAGTGTCTGCAAACAACTCAGTTAGGTACAGTAGGCTTTCTGTGATTCCAGCTAGAAGCAACCACTTACAGGACAAGAAGAGTAAGTGCCTATCTCATTTACATCAGCCAATGCCTGTCGGGGGAGGGGCTCACTGACCTTTTCATCTTAATTTTAATTATCTATCAATTATTTATCTCTGTCGGTGAGCCATAGGCTGTCTTAGAGGCTTAATACTGTCTTGCTGGAGGAAACTGCTCACCATCTTTGCAGGAGAGATCCACAGGAAAGCTGCTTCCCTTCTTTTTCCTCCTCTCTCTCTTTTAGCATTTTATATTTAAAGGAAATACAGCTCCTCTATAAAAGAGGGAAAAATAACTCAGTAGTTCTGCTCTTAGCATTGGGGGTTCATTAGGAATATGCAATTGACAAATATACTGTAGCTCAGCAATTGCACATTATATATTGCTGACCTGCCCTCTCTGGCCGGTGGCTGTATTTTGGTGATACATTGGCAGGACAGTTGGTTTCACAGCTAGATTGCTCCCTTGATCTTAGTAAAACAAGGTTTCTGTCACACATGACTTCAGACATCATAATTCTTAGAACAAGAACCAGTATTTCCAAGGAAGTTTTTTGGCAGTTGCTTGGAGCAGATTAAATTACGACTCAGTGCAAGGTTAATATGTTTCCTTTGATAAAACTTCAAAGAAAATAAAGCTGTAGACTCACAGGATGACCTTGGAGGATTTGTAAAATAATCATTATCCCCATAATTGGTAGGAAATTTTGGTGCTTTTATCTACACCCATCCACCCGGCCATTATGTGCTGTTGTGTCTGATTCTTTTTGCGACCCCCTGGACTGTAGCCCCCCAGGCTCCTCTGGTTCTGGGATTCTCCAGGCAGGAATACTGGAGTAGGTTGCCATTTCCTCCTCCAGGGGCTCTTCCTGACCCAGGGATCGAACCCTCATCTCTTGCATTGCAGTCAGAGTCTTTACCTCATGAGCCATCAGGGAAGTCTGCTTTTATCTACACAGTGTTTCAGAACATGATGAATGATAAAAAATGATCCATGTTGATGGTCTTTAAGTAAAAGAATTTCAGAAGGAGCAATCTCCATCAGAGTACAACTGTTTCATCTCATGCAGGGGTTAAAGCGCAGCTTAGAGAGAAAATGATGGTGCAGAGTCCTGTGAATATTTCAGTGGCACAGAAATGCCTATTATCAATAATAATAGTAATAAGCAGTGAGGGATTCAGCTGAAGAAGTTGAAGGCGAGACACTGTCACAGTGTTTCCCTAGAATTAAAAAAAAACAAACAACTTTGGCTCTCTTGTGCACATGACACTTTGAATTGTGTGGAGAAAACAGAGCTCTAAGTGTGGTGCTTCATTGTCTGAGGAATTCTTGATGGAGACAGACTTCACAGGAAGTCTAAATTGTGTCACTCACTGTCTGAGTTTTTGCATTAAGATCTTTAGAAGATAATTTGTTGATTCTTCATGTAACCTCAGGCTGAATTCTCTCAGGTTATCACAGAAGAAATGTTACCCCAAAGCAGAAAATATCCCAGAGATTGCTTCAGGCTTGAGCACAAAATTTCTTGTCAAAAAATTAAGTCCAATCTTGAAAGTTATCAGTATTTGCATATATACCTCTATTCTTTCCAATTCCCTGGGGCTGAAAGACTGAGAAGAAGTGGGAGGAAAGATTATCCTTACATTGAAAAATACTAAAAATTGGTTGATAGAGTAAAATTTATAGAATCAGGAAGTGCATTGGTAGATGCCGGGGCCGGGGATAGTGGAATGGGGGAGAGTATATTTAGTGAGGATGGAGTTTTGGTCTAGGAAAGTGAAAAATTCAGGAGACAATTGATAAGAAGTGTCCAACAATGTGAATGTACTTAGTGTCACTTAACTGTACCGTCAAATATGGTTAAAGGGTATGTTTTATATTATGTGACTTTTATCATAAGAAAAAAACCATAAATAAATTGGCCGATAGCATTTTCCAAGTCTGAGTACATGAAAGATGTCTATATACCTGCTTGAGTCTGTATCCCTGAGTCACTGCAAAGAAATGTTTTAAGCTTTTAGCTTTGCAGACAGGATCCACAATTGTTTATATGCAACTACTTTTACCATTTCCTCTCCAAATATCAGTCTATTTTAGGAACAGTTACTTTTAAGTATATATGAATTTACGTATGAATTACTTTGTGGGTAATGTGACATTATTACAAAGGGCAAAGTAACAATATTTTCTCTGTATGGCATGTTTTCTGTGTATTTTCTCTGTGGAAATTAGAAAGGCAACATTCACAGGGCTTCCCAGTGGCTCAGATGGTATACAGACTGCCTGCCATGCAGGAGAATGGGGTTTGATCCCTGGGTCAGGAAGATCCCTTGGAGAAGGACATGGCAACCCACTCAAGTATTCTTGCCTGGAGAATCCCATGGACAGGGGGAGCCTAGTGGGCTACATCCCACGAGGTCATAAACAGTTGAACATGACTGAGTGACTAACAGACACCCACAGTAAATTCATTTGATTTGGCAATATTCTTTTGCTCATAGAAAGCAGCCTTTGAAAGAAGAGTAGATATTTTGGAAAATTAGGCAGAAGGGAGCAAGGGGATGAAGCCTGGTGAGCTCCTGGGGGGTGTGTTCCTCAAAGGCCACCCATTCACCTCCAAAACAGAGGGAAAAGGGTAGGGTCTCGTTCTGTAATGACAGCCTGGGTCTCACTAGTGATCTGATGCATTCTGGAGTCCAAGATATTTCTTGACGAATTTCAGGCATCAAGTTACCCTAGAGTAATTTTGTTTTTATTTTTTAAAGAGATGCTCACAGGACTACAATCTTTGTTAAACACCAGCACTAGGGAATTGTTATAGATAGGAATGCTTCTTGTCCATCAGATAGATTGGTTTGGCAAAGAATTACTAAGGATTTTGGAAATTCCAGAATTTGGTGTTAGGGTGTTAGGAATACTTTATGCTAAGGTCAGAAGGTGACTTTGAACCTCTGGGGGTAGCCAATTACTTAATCACACCACAGCTGTTTTATTCAAGACACCACCCTAGGCCTTTAGAGAGGCACCTGAAGAATTATAAGACACAGTCTCTGTGGCCAAAGAGCTTGCGTTTATTTGCAGAAAAATTCAGAAGTGGATGAAAAATGAATGAGGTAAGGCAGTATCTGGAAAGTGCCCAGTGAAAGGCAGGGGAAGAGAGGTTACAGGGAAGAAGGTATGTGAGTTTAGGTTCTTTGATTCAAATCAAAAATAATACTCTTTACTTGGGCAAAAGAGAATTTATTTGAAGAATTTTAGGAACTCACAGAGTCAGACACGACTGAGCAGCTGAAAAACAGCAAGGAACTTACAGACTTGTCAGGAAGTATCAAGAGTCTTGCTTGGAGGCCTGGGACATCAAGCTTGGGAGGGGGTTAGAAAGCAGTCTTGCAGGAGCCGTCCAGAAATCTGAGGGTGTCGTCAGTCCTGGGATTTGAAGAAATTCTGTGTTAGATCACTCCAAGAGGTGGAAATGATTTGAAACATTTTTATATTCCACCAGAGGTGTAGAAATGATGTTGCTTGTATACTTGGAATCAGGCAGAGTTCCTTTTGCTTGGAAAGTGTTAGGCACTCAGTTGTGTCTGATTCTTTGCGACCCTGTAGACTGTTGCCCACTAGGTTCCTCTTGTGGCTGCTGCTGCCTAGCCGCGTCAGCCGTGTCCAACTCTGTGCGACCCCATAGACGGCAGCCCACCAGGCTCCTCCGTCCCTGGGATTCTCCAGGCAAGAACACTGGAGTGAGTTGCTATTTCCTTCTCCAAAGCATGAAAGTGAAAAGTGGAAGTGAAGTTGCTCAGTCGTGTCTGACTCTTAGCGACCCCATGGACTGCAGCCCACCAGGCTCCTCCATCCATGAGATTTTCCAGGCAAGAGTAGAGGAACCTATACAAACAAAATAGAGTCTAATATGTGTTTTCTGCCTCTGTAACTCAGCTTGCCTCTTGCATGATCACTATAGATCCCCATTATAGTTTTGGGGAAAAATAGCAATACCAGGAGCTTAAACTTACCTCACTCATCCTGCATCTTGCAATTATCCAGCCTCTGTAGTCTTGCTTAGCCATGCTTCTCTGTGTGAAGGTCAGGCAGTTCCCCGACCCCTCCCCATCCTGTGAGCCTAAAGTATCCAATACAAGATACAGAATGCAAACCCAGAATAGGACCTTATGAAGGAACTGTGCACCCAATGGTCAGGGCTCAGAGCTTGGAGTGTTAACTTCTCTGGGACCACTGGCATAATAAACCTGAGTTCTCCAACTCTCAGAGTGTCCCTTGGTTTCTTGACAGCCAGTTTCTGCAACACTCTGTCCATGGGATCCTCCAGGTAAGAATACTGGAGTGGGTTGCCATTGCCTTCCCCAAGGGGTCTTCCTGGCTCAGGGACTGAACCCGGGTCTCTTGCGTTTTAGGCAGATTCTTAAGGCGAGCGATCAAGTTGGTAAAGTAAGTGGGAGCCAGATTGTGGAGTGCCGTCCTGAAATTATCTTACTAACTGGGGAGCTATTTGCCAAGGTTAGCAAGAGTTGTTATTGTTTAGTTGCTAAGTCATGTCCCACTCTTTTGTGACACCATGGACTGTAGCCTGCCAGGCTCTTCTGTCTGTGGGATTTCTCAGGCAAGCCTACTGGAGTGGGTTGCCATCTCCTTCTTCCTGACCCGGGGATCGAATCTACCTCCTGTTTGGCAGACATGTTCTTCCCACTGAGCCACCTGGGAAGCCCTTAGCGCAGCAATAATAGCACTGTTTTCAACTCTGCTCTTTGCACGGTGTTTTCAGAAGCGCCCACGCCTTTCCTGGTTTCTGATGCTTTCTGATTCAGCCTGTGGCTAGCCTCTTCCTAACGACTCGCCTTCCTCAGAGAAGTCTCTGGCCTGCTTTCCCTAGGGCAGGGTTTCTAAAAAGAGCTTCACAAAGCTGCTGGAATTGGAAGTAACCGGGGAGATTTGTTAAAAATGCATCTTCTGAGGGCTCTACAGAATTAGAATCTTTGGGAGTGGTTGCAGGACTCTGCATTTGTAACAATTTCCCTAAGTGATTCTTCTGTGCACCAATATTCATAAACCACGGCCTTGAGGAATGCTTAAAGGGACAGATAGATGCAGAGTTTATGGGGAAGACTTGATCGTCTCTTCCTTTTCATTTTCCAAATTCTGCTTCTTTTCCTCTGTCTTCTCTGACTCAAGAAACACTTCCCTTGTTGAGCTCCTATGTGTGCAGAACGCCGCTGAATGTTTTTCACGGACACTGGAGGCTTAAAGACATACCTGAAGGTCTTAGAATATGTGTCTGTTCCAAATAAGCATTGGCAGAAAATCAGTGCTATTTCAGGGTGAGCCTTTTATGGAAAGGTTGTTTAGCATTTGCTTTGAGTAAGGCTGACTTTGATTTGCAAGCTTGGTAAGACTTGAGTCAGGAATATCTAAAAATTTTTGGCTGTTGATAAAGGGACAGCAGCTGGTGAAATGAAATGGCAGTGATCAGGGTAAGAGAGTCTCTTTCAGATTAGTTCAGAGCCTCAGTGAGCGGGCAGAGCCAGCTAGCAATGCTTGGGTTAGCTCTCTCTCTCCCCTTATTCACTGGGCTTGCTTTGTGAGATACCATAAAGAGAAATAGCACTTATTTAACATATCTCATGTTTTATAGATAGCATCTTATTACTAGAATAATACCTAGCACATAGTAAGTCTTGAATAAATATTTTAAAATATTTTATTTTTTATTTATTTGGCTTTGCTGAGTCTTAGTTAGCATGCAGGATTTTTTTTTTTTTTTTTTGGTTGCGGCCTGAGGGATCTTTAGTTATGGCAAGTGGAATCTAGTTCCTTGATCAAGGATCAAACCTGGGCCTTCTACACTGGGAGTGCAGTCTTAGCCACTGGACTACCAATAAAGTCCTTGAATAAAGACTATTGTTGATAAACTCATTCAGTTAATCAATCAGTGAACACTAAGCAATGTTGCAGGCACAGGAGATGCAGCAAGGAACAGAAAACAAATCCCTGCCCTCATGTAGCTTATCTTCTAGGGCCTGTTATTTTATGTCAATGTCAGTTCTAGGTGGATAATATAATCTCCATTTGACAGATGAGAAACTGGAGCTTGGAAAAGTCAGCTTGCTAGAGGTCAGACAACTAGGAATTTGTGAGGTCTGTAGGAGACAGATTCCCACATCTGTTTGGCTTCCAAACTCATGTATTTTCTATAACAATCATTACAGCCTCAGGCTGATTTTTATAAAAAGCTATCTTCTTTTCTCTGGATATGTTGGTCACCTTTGGAATCAAAGTGAATTTCTTCAAAAACTGCCTTTAGGTAATGTGAAGAACTGAGAAGATGCCAAACAATGGATCACTCTGTCTCTTGCACCCTGTGTGGAAATCAAGACTTCAGTTAATCTCTTAGAAACCAAGCTGAACTGGAAACTTACATGGTGTTTGGAAATGTCTAGTATCTAAAACACACTCCTGCCTCTGACAGTTCTCCCCATTCCTTTTGGGAAGAGTTTTGCACACCTGCCTTTAAAGCAGCCAACCTGCTCCACGTTAAAAGTCCTGCATGTTGTTCAAGTAGCTGAAAAGTTGTCCTCCCAACTTCCCACTCACTCGCTACTGATACCTAGCCCAGCCCTGTGGGGCTCCTGAAGGCAAGCCTTTCTGTGCCTCTATTTCTTTGATTACAGTAAATAGCCTTCTTTTAGCCTCCATGACCTTCCCTGAGTTCCAATGGGCAGATTCAAGCAGTTGTTAATCAGGGAAGGGAGGGGATGTAAGACCTGGGAGGAATAAACAGTCACAAGAACCAATAGTGCAACCTTGGGGCAAGCTCTCGGTTCCCCATCAAGGGATACACACAACGATATCTTTGAGCTGTTTTCTGATACTGAAACACCCTCCAGGTGGGAGAAGATGATGACTAACTGCCCACAAGCATACAGACCACAGAACAGTTGGAACATGAGGGTTGATCATGCTGATTCTTACTTACCTCTCCTCCAGCCTATCAGAATGTTCACAAGATGATCACACTCTCTTTGAACCATTAATATAAACCTTCTCATGACCCTCTTCAAGTTGGGGCACTCAGTTTTTCAAGGCAGGAGACTGCTGTGCCCCGCCTTGCCTGGCAAAGTAATGAAGCTATTCTTTTCTACTTCATTCAAACCTCTGTCTCCAGGCTTCAATTTATCACCAATGTCAGAGAAGCTGGGCTTTCAGGATTACTATTTACTGTTTCCTTTCCATCCCACCCACTCTTTTCTCTGACAATCCAGTGTACTGGCATTCCCAGAGCCTTTCAGACACAGCAGAATATGATCTTAAAAATGACTGTGTAAGACATGTGATATTTCTCTTGTCCAGTTTTTGCATTTTAGAAGAGAATACAGTTCAGTTCAGTTGAGTTGCTCAGTCGTGTCCAACTCTTTTCAGTCCCATGGACTGCAGCACGCCAGGCTTCTCCATCCATCACCAACTCCTGGAGTTTTCTCAAACTCATGTCCATTGAGTCGGTGATGCCATCTAACCATCTCATCCTCTGTCATCCCCTTCTCCTCCCGCCTTCAGTCTTTCCCAGCATCAGGGTCTTTTCTAATGAGTCAGTTCTTTGCATCAGGTGGCCAAAGTATTGGAGTTTCAGCTTTAGCATCAGCCCTTCCAATGAATATTCAGGACTGATTTCCTTTAGGATGGACTGGCTGGATCTCCTTGCAGTCCAAGGGACTCTCAAGAGTCTTCTCTAACACCTGAAAAGGGCACAGCTGAGCCCAAAACACTGACCCCCGTCAAGGATGGCTGAGAGAGGATGCAGTCTCTGACGTTCACTCCACTGTCCCTTCCACACTACAGATTTCCTCTTCTCCCAAGCAGAATTAGTTACTTTTTCCTTTGAGTCCATAAACTTCTGCTAATACCAATGCTTATGATAGACTCACCTGTTGGATAATCAGTTGTTATCATGGCCTTACCACTGGACAGCACTGGACTTGCATCTTGGAAACATTTGAACATGAGTAGAAGCTACAGTAGGAGAAGGCAATGCACCCCACTCCAGTACTCTTGCCTGGAAAATCCCATGGATGGAGGAGCCTGGAAGACTGCAGTCCATGGGGTCGCTGAGGGTCGGAAACGACTGAATGACTTCACTTCCACTTTTCACTTTCATGCATTGGAGGAGGAAACGGCAACCCACTCCAATGTTCTTGCCTGGAGAATCCCAGGGACTTGTGAGCCTGGTGGGCTGCCGTCTATGGGGCCGTACAGAGTTGGACACGACTGAAGCGACTTAGCAGTGGAGGCTTCAGCAGTCTTTGCAGGAGCTCCATCATCCTTTGGTGTGCTGAATGGAACTGAAGGAGTTATTCTGAGAGAGGGCAAATTAAAAGAGTGTGAACTTGACTTTGCGTCCATTCAGAATAACTTGCCAATGATGTAAATAGGTGTAGGGAGAAGAGTTGAGCTTTCCAAGTCATTCTCTAAAGAAATCGGCTGGGCTTTCCCTGGGGGTCCAGAGGTTAAGACTGCAGGGCGAATGGGTTTTGATTGCTGGTCAAGGAACTAAGATTCCCCCATGCTGCATAGTGTGGCCAAAAAAACAAGCAAAGAAACTATAAAGACATCAAGTAAATGTCATTTTTTGGTCCTGACCATACACTTAAACAATGTGAATTTGGATAGACTGTCTGTCCCTTACTAGGTGGAGCAGTGGTAAAGAATCCGCTTGCCAATGCAGGAGATGAAGGAGACATAGGTTCAGTCCCTGGGTCAGGAAGATCCTGGAGAAGGAAATGGCAGCCCACTCCAGTATTCTTGCTTGGAGAATCCCATGGACAGAGGACCCTGGTGGCTACAGTCCATTGGTTTGCAAAGAGCTGGACATGACTGAGCGACTAAGCAGGCACGAATAATTTTGGATGAGTTACCTTCTCTCTCAGTGACTCAGTTTCTTTATCTGTAAAATATGCTAATTGTGAGGATTCTGTGGGGTAAAGCCATGAGCACACACCCCAGCACATAATAACCCGTCACTTATTATTACTTCTATTCTCACAATGTTTTGAGAGTCATGATACCTTCATTTTACAGATAAAGTAACACCATCCACTATCATTTATTGCATACAATCTTCTGTTGAATTTTTACAGCAAGCTTGTGGGGAGGCATGGTGATCACTCCTGCTTTCTCCAAGAGGAATCAGGCTCTATTTGCAGTCACCTGGCTGGGTGAGCGGTGGAGCAGGAATTCAGACTTAGCTCTGATGAACTTCTGAGGTTTCATTTTTGCCACTATGACAAGCTGCCTGTAAGGAATGATTGCCACTTCAGAATGGCACTCAGCCTTCTTAAAATACTTCTGTTCTTCAAACGAAATCCCTCACGTCAGTTCTAAATCTGTAATACTTGGGGAATTAGAGTTTCATCTCATGTAATGTTGCAGTGTGCTCTCTGCACTGCTCACGCCTCAGACAGGAGGGTTCTTGCCCCAAGGCATCTGCATTTCACGAGTGGGTGGCTGATCTCTATATCATCTATAAGGTGCTCTGAGAGCTCTCTGGATGAAGGATGGCTGCAAATGGAAGTCAGTATTTCTGCACAAGACGAATGTGTTCCCACTACTGTTCCCACTAATGCTGAATGTATTAGTTCATCCTGTTTCCCTGGAATACTGGGAGCACACGTGCAGCGAATGTTACAGCGTGCATCCACTTCACACCCTGAGCTGGCATTTTACAAGAGTTCAGTCATTAACATGTGAATCTGAACTCTTGTTCCCTGCTGGGGGTAACTGATAGCAGAATAAAAATCGTTGACTATAACTTCAACATTCAAATGCGAATGGATAGGACCAGAGCAGAATCTTCTGATTGGAAACTGGCCCCTTGCCAGCTCTTGAGTTCTGAGAGAGATCTAAGACCTAGGGGGAAAAATAGCCAAGATATAAAATATGATTTCCGTTTGCTTTCACTTTGTTTCTTCAAATGTAACATTCCCATGTAGTTCTTAGTTACGTTTGATCACATCAAAGCTGGCTTAGATACATCTTTTGAAACACTGAAAACATTTTGCTGAATAACCTAGAGAGGTCATTTCTTTCAGTTGGAATAAAATCCAGGTCTATTAGAAGTAATTGCAAATCTTTTTCCTCCCATATCTGTACCAGTCCTAGACAAATTTTCATAAATCTTTGGCAAAATAAAAAAATTAAAAAGAAGGGGGATGTGGCAGATTTTCCATGATGCTAAATACGTTCAGCAAAAGTGCTGACCTCTATTTTGAGAGTTGATTTTGCAAAATACTTTGTGTTGTAATGAAATGGTAGTGTTTTATTATGAAATGATAGTATTAGTAGACATAAGTTTTTGCTTCTCATGTTTTTGGCAGTATCCAAAGTCGCTATCTCTATTTCTGTCTGCCATTTTTGTTGTTATTGTCAATTTACTGGCCTGTATAATGCAAATCTAGAAATCACTGGTGTGGTAAAAAGAGCATAGGTTTTGAAAGCAGAAGCCCCTATGTTTCCTTCCTTGTTGGATTTGCTAGGACCAGATGAGCTGAGTCCTTACTGGTTCTTTGTGAATTCCAGTTTCTCTAGTGGCCATGTAAAGGTGAGGGCTTCCTCCCTCGCATAGCGGTGAAGAGTCTACCTGCAATGCGGGAGCCCCGGAAGACACAGGTTCAATCCCCGGTTGGGAAGATCCCCTTGGAGGAAGGCATGGCAACACCCTCTAGTATTCTTGCTGGAGAATTCCCTGGAGAGAGGAGACTGGCAGACTACAGTGCAATGGGTCACAAAAAGTTGGACACGGCTGATTGACTTAGCAGGCACACACAGAAGGTAAAGGTGATAGAGTTGCTGAGAGAGTCAAATAAGACCACATATACCAAATGTCTAGCTCACAATCCTACCTAATAAACAAAAATCCCTCCTCTTTACTTTTTCCTCATAGAGGTTCAGTTCATGAGGAGAGGGAGAGTGTGGTCACTGGTTGAGATTTGGGGGTGGAGCAGGTTAAGGGGGACAAATCATAAAATAGCGAAGGTCCCAAAGGCAGGTTGTGTTTGAGGGAAGCCTTTCTTCCTACGCCTTACAACAGCTTCTGATTCTGAGGAAACTTGAGGGGTAGGAGCCTCTCTTGCTGCCTCTGGTTCCCCGCCCTCTGCCCCAGGGCAGGGAGCACCGCTGCCAGTGGTGTGGCCTGGGGAGCAGCCTCTGATTTCACTGTCTGCATGCGGGAGTCTACAAGCCTGTGCTGTCCAGTCTGATGCCTGCAGGGGAAGTGGAGGAGGAAGGCTTAGGCAGAGATCTCTGCCAACTTTGCAGGGAGTTTTGTCCCTGGGATAACTTTACAAAGTTGTTCTGACTTGGGGCAAAGGATTCAGACCCTTTACACTCCCTTCATTGACCATCATGGGCTGTGGGTTGTTACAGGGAGGGGGTGTGACTTGGGAGAGGTGACTTTCCTCAGTGGAGGACAGTCTCAGGAGGGGTTTAGCTGTGAGCTCTCAGTGGCTGAGATGGGTAGAATTTTGTCCCTCCAGAAGATGTTGAAGTCCTGACTCCTCGACACCTGTGAATGTGACCTTATTTGGAAAAGGGTCTTTGCAGATGATCAAGATGATCAAGGTTAGATGAAATCATGACGATGAGTCCTAATCCAATACGATGTTATCAAAAGGGGGAAATTTTGACAGAAATAGACATGGGTAGAAGGACTAGGACTTCCCTGGTGGCTCAGACGGCAAAGCGTCTGTCTACAATGCAGGAGACCTGGGTCCAGTCCCTGGGTTGGGAAGATCCCTTGGAGAAGGAAATGGCAATCCACTCCAGTGCTATTGCCTGGAAAATCCCATGGACAGAGGAGCCTGGCAGGTTACAGTCCATGGGGTCGCAAAGAGTCAGACACGACTGAGCGACTTCACTTTCAGAGGAAAAATAGGGCTTCCCAAGTGGCACTAGTGGCAAAGAATCCAGCCACCAAGGCAGAAGACATAAGACCTGGGTTTCATCCCTGGGTCAGAGAGATCCCCTGGAGGAGGGCATGGCAACCCACTCCAGTATTCTACCTGGAGAATCCCACGGGGAGAGGAGCCTGGAGGGCTACAGTCCAGAGAGTTGCAGAGTTGGACACGACTGAAGGGACCGAGCACACAGGTACACGTGCAGAGGGAAAATAAGGTGAAGGTCCAGGCAGAGTGCCATCTACAAACCACAGGATGCTCGCGGCCAGCAGAGGCCAGGAGAGAGACGTGGACCACATTCCCCGTCACCACCCTCAGAAGGAGCCCGCTTGCTGACGTCTTGATTTTAGCCTTCCGGCCCCTAGAACTTTGAAACAATCAATTTCTGTTGCTTAAGCTGCCCAGTTTGTTTGTGATACTTGGTTAGAGTGGCCCTGGGTAACCTGAAGCAGCTCTCTGCTCTGGAGAGCCGTGCTGGGTGAGCCTGAGTTCTGAAGTGGGGATGCTGGGGGAGCACACTGACTGAAAGCCCTGCCCTGACCAGGCACCAGAGTCGCCATCTGCGTTAGTTATTTTAAAACAAGAGGTCCTGTAGGGAACAGGGAACTCACAAGCCAGTACCAGCTGTTAGAGTTCAGGAAAGGGCAAAAGGAGGCGCCAGGCGTCCGGCCAGCTCCCAGAATCCTCCTCGCTGGACTCCATCTTGGCTGAGCAACGAGCTGGCTGCCAGGAAGGGCCGAGTCAGGCTGACGGCAGATTCAACCCGGAAACGAATCCTGTCACCGCAGGGCCTGAGCGCGCCCTGGGGCAGGAGCAGGCCCCTGGCTCTTCGTCCCTCAGCCTCCTGCTCTCTGCCCGGCCGCCTCTTCCCAGTGACGCCTCTGGCTTTGTCCGCATGCGAGTCTCCTCGGGCAGTTCGCTCCGAGTGTTAGACCGGAGCTCCCTTTCAGGCCCTGCAGGGGCCCAGCCCCGAACTCCACGCTGCCGGTGGGCGGAAGGAGCCCTCAGGGGACAGTTCTGCACGTGCTGGCTCCGGTTTCTCCCAGAGACGATGCACTGCACACGGCAGTGGACTGCCCCTTCTAATGGCGTCCGCGCACGTCACTGCGGTGAAATACCCCGGCACGTGAAGCCGCCCCGCGGCCGTGCCTGGAGACTGACAGACAGAGAGGGCTCCGCACCCGCTGCGCACACCCCGGATCTGAGGTGCCCTAGAAACCGGGGTATTTGTGGAGCTGGGGCTTAAGATAGGCCGGGGCTGTTCTGGAGCTTATGGCCACCGCTCTAGCATTGTCGGTTTGAAAAACTTGTTTAAGGACATGAGGTTTTAAAATACATCGACAGTCCTGGCTTTGGAGAAGGAGGGGGGTATCACAAAGTGAGTATAAGGATGCTTTATTGTCACAATCTTGCTCCGCATAAACGCTAATGAGCAATTCTCTTAGGGTAGAAGAAAGATGAGGCTGGATTCACATAATTATAAATTGATGTTCGCTGGTACGACGTGTTTCTCTGTTATCTTTGGATTTTGTCCAGCATTCAAAGGCAGGGATGTGTCTTATTCATCTCTGTAATCTCATCACCAAGCAGAACGCTGATGCTGGGGACTGAATGTGTGTTTAGAGCTGGTGGTGTGGGTATATGAAATCGGCTTGCATAATCCTTTTGCATCTTCCTGCAAGTTGTGGGTGTTAACTATATTCTTCTTCCATCAATAGAACAGTGGGAGGGGAAGAATCCATTATCTCAGGCCAACAACCAAATTGTCATCAGAGTTTGAATTGCAAAATCTTTATTTCAGGTCAGAGACAGAAAGAAACAACTAGCTTTCTGCTGAACTCCGGGTAAGTACTCAGGGCTTGAGGTTAAATAAGGTCATTGTTGCATGGATATGGAAGGCACGATTAAAGCCTTTCAGTACTCTCTAATTTTTGTTTTTGTATTGTATATAAGTTTATGCCTATTAAGGAAATCACACAGTTTAGTGCAGGAAGGTCCAGACATTCACTGCTGCTGGTGCTGCTGCTGCTAAGTTGCTTCACTCGTGTCCGACTCTGTGCGACCCCATAGACGGCAGCCCACCAGGCTCCCCATCCCTGGGATTCTCCAGGCAAGAATACTGGAGTGGGTTGCCATTTCCTTCTCCAATGCATGAAAGTGAAAAGTTAAAGTGAAGTTGCTCAGTCGTGTCCAACTCTTAGCAACCTCATGGACTGCAGCCCACCAGGCTCCTCCATCCATGGGATTTTCCAGGCAAGAGTACTGGAGTGGGGTACCATTGCCTTCTCCACTGCCTGTTTGCAAATCATACTGTACAACCCTGAGATTCATGACAAGCACATAGCAGGTGCTCAGTGAATATATTTGGAGTGCAATCCCATGCTTTGCAATAGAAACAGGTTCCCCAAAGGGAACAGGCCAGGTTTGCACTGAAAGGTCCTTCAGGAGAGGACAGCCATCTTTTAGACTGCATTCTTCTCAGCTTCCCTTCATCACCCTTCCCGGCCCTTCTTCCTTTTCCTGTGTATCTGTGAGCCTCCCACTCATGTCCCAGTGTGCAGCTCCAGCCCCAGGGAGGAGGTGCAGCGATGGGGCCCTGGGAACCTCTGCCTGATGGGTGCAGTGTTGGTGAGAGCTGCAGTGTCCTCTGGGAGGCGACACTCGCCGCGGAGTGACGAGGCTTGCCGTGCTTTTCCCGCTGTCCTTCTCTGGGCAGGGCAGAAGCTCTCTGAGGAGCTTCCTCCCGGTACCCAGCTGCTCTAGACTGGGATGGGGGTGAAGCAGGCAAAGTCTTCTCTATCCTTTCCCATGTGGCCATCTTCAGTTTTTGAGCTCAGCTGAGTTTCTGCTGCTTCTTCATTGTAATCTAGAACTTTCTCAGAGCTATTTTCGTTCTCTATCTTGCTAGGGAGACAAACATTGGGACCTCCTAGCCCACCATCTTTTGACATCTGTCCAAGATCTGGAAAAGATCTGTCTTGAAAAGATAGACCCTACTATTGTTGGGAGCATTCACCTCAGGAACATCCTTCCAGCTTGAGGAAGAAATGAGCAACACAGACCTGTACCCTAGCAACTTCCCTCAACAGTCTACAGAGTTGAGAGACGTTCTAGCCAAGCTGGAATGAACTCTAACTCCTAATGTGATTCTGAAACTCAAGAGCACATTGTATTATATAGACTTTTCCAGATTGTCAGCCCTGTCAGGTCACCCTGAGGCCCCCTATTGTCAAATAAATCTTATAATTTCTTGTGGGGTTCTGGAGAGCAGAGACTATCCATCACTTATTTGAACAAATGGCACCACATAGGCACCTCTTATAACTGATCCAACAAATATTTGCTTGATGATGTAATGGCCTGTGAGGATTGGACCCTGCTATTAGCTTTGAGATTTAGGCAACTTTGAAAATGACACTGAATTAACTTTCTTGACACCTACTATATAGGACTGTGAAGTGAAGTGAGGTGAAGTTGCTCAGTCATGTCCGACTCTTTGTGACCCCATGGACAGTGGCCTGCGCCAGGCTCCTCTGTCCATGGGATTTTCTAGGCAAGAGTATTCTAGGAGTGGGTTGCCATTTTCCTTCTCCAGGGAATCTTCCCAACCCAGGGATCGAACCCACGTCTCCCGCGTTGTAGACAGATGCTTTACCATCTGAGCTACCAGGGAAGTGACATATAGGATTGTGGTAAACATCAAATGAGGACTTCCCTGATGACTCAGTGGTAAGGAACGTGCCTGTCAATGCAAGAAATGTGGGTTTGATCCCTGGGTCAGGAAGATCCCCTGGAGAAGGAAATGGCAACCCATTCCAGTATCCTTGCCTGGAGAATCCGTGGACACAGGAGCCTGGCAGGTTGCAGTCCATGAAGTTACAAAGAGTCAGACATGACTTAGTGACGAAACAACAACAGCAAAGGTCAAATGAGAGAGTGGTACCGAAGCCCCGGACACACACTGGGTTCATAGTAGGCACTGCAGGTCTCTTTATTTCTCTCTTCCTCCTTCCTGCCCTGTCTCGGGCCCTCCCTCCTCCTGGCCATTTACCTGTCATTGCCACCTCCGCACTCAACACAGGAGCCACAATCTTTTCTTCTTTCCTCATTCTCAGATACTTCCTTCTTCCTCAGCCTTTTCTCCCTTAGCAACTCTCTTTAGCACCTCTATTCTGCCTTTCTTTTTACTTAACATTCAACTTACCCTATAACTGGCTCCTCTGCCTTTCTGAAGGTTTTATTTAAACACCTAGTCCCTCTTGCCCACCAAAGATGGAGACTATGCTCTTGAGGTTTAAATACCAGTTCTCAACTGCCTGCAGGAAAAGACTCCTTATGGTGCTTGTCTTCTGCTCCCCACCGAGAGAAAAAGGGCTCCCCAAGCCCATGCAACCTGCCTGCTGAAATATTAATAGGAAAAGACAGCAAGGCAAGGGCACACACGTTGGGTGTGAGCCCAGCAGGTCTTCTGGAGCTCTGCTCTGTGCGGAGCCCCACAGGACAGTTGACATTCAGCTTGCCTCCACCCGGAGATGCAGATGGCTGCCTAGCCTATTTCAGGGAGCAGACAGGGGAAGGGGGTGGGAGAGACTGGCAGAAGAGAACCACAGTTCCTTCCCATGGCAGCAAGATGCCAAGATGCAAAGACAATTAAATATGGATAAATTGAGGGAACACACACAGGGAGACAGTTTGAGCCTTATTAAAATGCATTGAAAAACTTTTTTTTGGGGGTGGAAATAGGTGGAAAAATTAATCTGATTTGTTTTTAAGCTACAAAAAGTAAATATCTCTCAAGACTGGCCTCTCCTAATAGGGTCAGTAGGGGCATGGCTATGTAAAAATAAATCCAATAGGACTTCCAAAAGTATTTTCCTTAAAAGATGCCAATAAATTTGAATACTGCCAAGTTCCAGAAGAACAGATTGAATTACTCAGGATTAAAAATTCAAACAATTTTTCCATTTTAATTTCTTTTGAATTGCAAAATCTTTATTTTTGATTTTTATGCTATTTTCTTTTATTTTAATTTTTATTAAAATTAATTTTTCATTTAAATTTAATGAAAAAAATTTAAATTTATTTTAATTTCTTTTCCTAGACTACTCCAGGATGGGGAGGGGTCACTGTCTTTCAATAGTTTCTTCTTTTGCTTCTCCCCACCACCCCAAGTGGTAGGCTCTAGTTGCAAGAGATACAAATACTTAGGTAGATTAAGTTAGAAATCACTTTGGGATTTCCCAGTAACAGCGCAAGATCGGAGCCGTATCCATATATGAAGATGGCGAAACTATTAGCTCAGTATAGTTTATTATTTTCTGATAGTGCATTCAGGGCTGGGCAAAGCCCATCTTCTCAGTCTGATTCATATGAAGTCAATGTGTCTTCCTTTAAAAAGTATGCTATTCTTTTCCTTTTGGTCTTTTCTTCACCATTATAAATGTACTGCTGTTGTTTAGTGGCAAAGTTGTGTCCACCTCTTTGCGACCCCATGGACTTTAGCCCATCAGGCGCCTCTGTCCATGGAATTTCTCAGGCAAGAATACTGAGTGGGTTCCATCTCCTCTTTCAGGGGATCTTCTCGACCCAGGGCTGGACCCCACATCTTCTGCACTGGCAGGTGGCTTCTTTACCACCACGCCACTAGGGAAGCCATCAAGTGTACTAGCTTACATTTATCGTGTAATGCTCAAGAGCTTTGGAGAAGGCAATGGCAAAGAGCTTAAGCTTGAAAGCTCGATTTTCTTTTGGGTTCTAGTCTATCCATCATTGTATTAGTTGAGTGACTTTGGGCACATCACCTCATTGCTCTGAGCCTTGGCATATTCATCCATAAGATGGGGATGTTAACCCTTTCCCCTGATGATAGTGAGGATAGCATGGGGTCAGCTTGTAAAACCCTGAGCAGGCTGTGTCTGGCAGGCATGTGAGGAGTCAGTGTTATACTGACTAATATTATTTATGCTGCTGGAAGAGTTTGTATGACACCAGCATAATAACTTCTGATGCTTTCATAGCATTTTGCAAATTTCAAAGCATTTCCACTTTCATCACATCATGCGTCCTGTGAGGTTGATAGGACAAGAATAACCTAATTTCCCTTAACACATTATATTTAGACTCTTACCCAAAATCATGCAGTTAGAAAATATTAGGTCAGGCTTGAAGGTCAGTGCTTTCTTAGCCCATTGCTACACTTATGAAATATTTATATTATGTTTAAAATTTAGTGAGTCCTTACAATGCCCGAAGCACTGTTTGATGTTATTTACATCTATCATTTCATTTAATTCTTACAATAATTTGATTTAGGTCCTCTTATTTCTCCATTGTACAGATGAACAAACTGACGTTTAAACATTAGTATCTAGTCTCTTAACATAGTCACTTTAACATTTTAGGTAGAAATACTCAGAACTATTTTAAGTACATCTGAATTTTCCAGTGTGTAATCTTGAGGAATTTCTTTACATTTTTGCTACCTTCTCTGTAAATTGGGAATAATAATTCAAACCTACTTCCTAGAGTTGTGAGGATAAATTAAGACTTTCATATGTCCTTTGGAACAATAACACAGATACTAATTATTATAAATATAGCAGTAAGTCAGTTATACAGATATGTAGCTAAAATGACCACCAGTGATGTGGGTATAATTATCTTTTCCCTTTTAAAGTCCCATTTTGGTACTCTGTGGACACAGATATGAGAAGAGCTGCCTAGAAGCACAACAGCTGTATCACTGTGATTTCTTCAAGAAATGGCCAAATTAGCAATGTTAGCATAGCTCAGATAATTTGACTTTCGATGCCCTAATTCTCCGCAGCCAGATCTGGGTGGGTGCTGGTGTTTCCAGCTCATGGCTTCTGCACTGACGGCCAGTAACTTCTGGACGTCACTCTTTATTGGAGTTGAAGTAGTTCTAAATTCATGAATGGCATTTTAATATTTGTGCAGATAACCCACAGGGAATCAGCAGCTGCAATTGATTTTGGCTATTCATTCCTCAACTTGAAGTCCACTTAATGCAGTTGTTTGAGGAATGATGTCTGAGTAAACATCTGTGTGCACAGACCTGGGAGCCCCTTCACCAGTGTTGTTTACCTTCGTGTTTAAGGAAAAAAAAAATCAAACAGGTGAAAGAAAGACAAGACTACAAGCCACTGTACTATCTTCTTCAAAAGCACCTCCAGGCTTGCAGGCTGCCATGTCTTCTGAAATGTCTCAGCATCGGTAGAGCCTGGGCTCTGCCCATCCAGTAAAGGATCCCTCTCCTCTTCCTTCGTCTGTGGCTCCTCATTGCTTGAGTGCAGAGCAGAAGCCTGGTGTGGACTCCTCTACTCGGCACCTTGCTGAGACTCCCAACTCTGTGTTAGCACTGCAGCCTTGATCTTGATGAGTTCCCTGACTCTTCTCCTCATCTGTAAAATGGGGATATTAGTAGACAGTTTTGGATTAAAGACAATGAAGATTCTACAGGTAAAAGTGCATATGGAAAGTCTGTATAAAAATTATTTCAGGGACCTCTCTGGTGATTCAGTAGTTAAGAATTCACCTTCCAAGGTAAGGAGTGTGAGTTCGATCCCTGGTTGGGAAAATAAGGTCACACAGGCCACAGGGTGCAGCCTAATAGTAAAAAAAAAAAAAAAAAAAAATCATTACTGCTCAGTGAGTTCTCTACCATTGACACTCTTATATTATGAAGTTCTAAACCACAGGCCTTTAGGAAAGGGTCATGGAAGGTGGGATGATTTAAAATGTAGGGTGCTTCACACTCATTATTTTGCTTTATCCTCGCATGCATTGTTTTGTTTTATCCATGAAATAGGTACTGTCATCTTTATCTACTCCGTAGGGCCTGTAGAGAGTGTAAGTCACGAGTCCGGAGTGCCCCCACCTAGTCACTAGATAGAAAGATTCAGACTTTGAACGCTGTGTTCTTTATTGAAGAAAACACCAGATTTGGAATGACTTTTGTTCACGTGACAATGGAGGAGATAATATTGCCTGAACCTTATCCATGTACTAGGCCTGTGCTAAGCTGTTCCACACCAGCTCATCATGTTCATAATAACACTCTCCCCAGTTTATGTGCCAGTGAACTGTGAGGTTACCTGTCTAACTGCAGGTCAACAGGTACCTGGCAAAGTCAAGATTTGGCCCCAGGCAACCTGGTTCAAGACTCTCTGCTTTCTGTCCTGCACAGGATTAATCGAGGCTGCTCTCAAGCATGACACTTCTCTGCCCTGGGCCCCCAGCTTGTTAACTGGCAAATGAGGAAGTAATTTGGACAAACCATGGAGCCCTTTGAGTCTATCCAACAGAGCACATCAATGCTGTCATAATAAACAGTCGCATCAGGGCATCTGTGCAGGTCAGGCCCACCCTCACCATTCAGTCCATGAGTAACAGGCGCTGGGTTCCTTTACTTTTGTTTCTGAGCTGCTGACATGAAGCTGAGGTTTACTGGGTTCTAGAGAAATGTGGTATCTCTATGGTAGGACCTTTCTGTCTTCTGAGGTGATTCCTCCTTGTTCTCCTTATAGTTTTCTTCCCAAATTTGAGCTTCCTTTCACTATAATCAGAGTCAAGATACAGGTGGCAGAAGGATGGCTTATTGCTGGGGCTGTGATCCTGGTTCCAAGTGTGTAGCTGTAATAGATGTGGTGGCGCTCAGCATAACCCGGGCACTGGTTTCTGGTTCCGTGCAGTGAAACAGGCCAAACTGAAGCTCTCCAAACTTCCCCTCGAGGAAATGAGATTGTTCGTACTGTGTCCTTATGCATGCTGTGATGTTAGCTAGTCATGTCTCCCTCACGATTGGTGGTCCCTGTCTTATCCCCCTTGCTTCACCAGTCTGAACCCTGCAAAATCCAAGTGGATCATGGTGGATGATGGTGGATCATTCAAATATGACGAAATGTTAGTGCCAGTGGCAACTCTATACCAATATGGTAACTTTCCTAGAGCCAGCTAACAGTATACTTACTCAGCCATTAAAAAGAACAAAATAAGGCCATTTCCAGCAACATAGAAGCAACTAGAAATAATCATACAGAGTGAAGTAAGCCAGACAAAGACAGATATAATATGATGGCACTTACATGTGGAATCTAAAATAAATATGACACAACCAAACCTATAATAAAGTAGAAGCATACTCACAGACGTAGAGAAAGGATCTGTGGTTGCCGAGGAGGCGGGGTGGGGGAAGGTTGGACTGGGAGTTGGGGTTAGCAAACTGTTACACATAGAATGGATGGACAGCAAGGTTCTACTGTGCAGCACAGGGAAGTGTAGTCAGTGTTCTGGGATAAACTGTAATGGAAAACAGTATAAGAAAGGATGTACATATACATATAATTGAGTCATTGCTGTACAGCAGAAATTAATACAAAACTGTAAATCAAATATACTTTAATTAATTTAAAAAACCCACACAGACTTAGGTACATGGTATGATGCTGCTAATTAATTTATTTTCCATACTCATCAAGAAGTATGATTAAGAATGGTTCACATGCACAAGGGACAAGTAGAAACACACATTCACGGTCTAGTGACAGCACTGTGAACTCTTATGTTCTCTGCCATAATATATTCCAAAGGGGCCTTGACTGTCTGGATGATTCAGAGCATCACATTAGTCTACAAAATTGACATCATGTTATTTGACCCAATAATCATTAAGTAGCAAGTATGTTGGATGCCTTGAAAACACATAGGCACTGTAGAAGGTGGGTGATAAGCCTTACAAAGATTCAAGGCCTGCCACACTGGAGATTTTAGGGGCTGAGTGTTCTGTAATATGCCAGGATGTCTCTTTCATAGAAAAAGACAAATTATTTCACCTTGCTCCTTCTACCACAAAGGGAGAGGTACAACACTTATAGCATTCTTTGGATTTTGGAGCCAATCCATTTCACACATGGGAATTCTAGCACAACACGCTTACCAGGTGACTCAGAAATCTTTTAGCTTTGACTGGAAATGGAGCTGAGACTCATGTGGAATCTCCGGCAGGACCCAATAGGAGAGTCACAGAGCAGAGTCTTGTTCTGGAACAAGGCTCTGCCATCTGCAGCAGAGCACTACATATCATTCTAAAATCTCTCTGATGTGTTTCTGGGCCCTGATTGAAGCTGATCCCCTGACTGTGAATTATCAACTGACCATGTGACCAGAGCTATAGATTCAGTGATGTGTCCTGAATCCCACCAAGGTGTAAGAAGCAATTTATCAGTACATAGAAGTGGTGCATCCAAGATCAGGTTCGAGAAGGCCTAGAGGGATCAAAGATCCGAATGTCACTTATTCTATGTCACCTTTCCCTCAACTCATACAAGACCCGCAAGGTGGGGGCTCCACAGGATCAGCTGGTGGCAGAAGAAAAAGCGCCAGTTCAGTTCATGAATGGACTGGCTTTGTGTGTGTGAAGCATGAGCCATATTTAGACTTCTGCTTCACTATAGCCTCACTCAGGAGTACCCTTAAAAGAGAGATCTACATAAAGATCATTCCAATGTACTATATTTGAAGGAAATGAGAGAAAGAAGGAAAAGGAGAAGCAGAGACACACACACACACACACACACACACACACACACACACACACACGCACGCACGTTGAAAACACATGAAAATCTTAAAACGTTACTGAAAAGTTAGACAAATAGCCCAGTGGCCTATATATACAATAGTACTGCTGTTCTGTGAGGACAATGGACAGAGCTTTGGGCTTTGAACCTGGTTATCCATTTTGTGTGGAGAGAAACAATTTGGAGCAAGGGCATATATAGACTTATGCAGTGAATATCTTAGTTGATTAGAGGTGAAGGTAGAAAGTGCAAGGTTGGACACCTGCGGACAGAGTCCTAGAGAGAGTAACCTAGATAATCCCAAGAAAGTGGGGAAAATATGTTTCACGTGTCATCGCCTATTAGAAAACAAACATGGTAGAAGAGGATTACACTTCCAAGCAGACAAGCTAATACAGTCAGTAGGTGTGAAGCAGCCTCTGTCATCAAGGACTCCAGTAAACAGATTAGTCCTGATGGCAGAGATGGAGGCAATTCATGGGTTCACCAAGGCTGATGTAGCTACTACCACTGAATGTTCAACCTTCCAGCAACAGAAAACCCGAGACTGTGTCGTCTTTAATAGAGACCAACAAGTTGGCAAATTGACAGACTGGACTGCTTTCATCTTGAAAAGGCCAGTAATTCATGTTTACTGGGATTGATAATAATCTAGATTTGCCTTTGCTGTATGCCATGCCTTGGGCAGTGCCACTATCTAAGACCTCATAGAGTATCTGACTTAACAACATGGAATCTCCTGTGACTTTCCTTGGATCCACTTTACAGCAAAGGAGATGGGGCTGGCAGCACATGGTTATGGCATTCATGGGTCTTACCTCATACCACACCATCCAGAAGCTTATAGCCTAAATAGAGCAAGGGAAATAAACTCTTGTTACTATAGCTGGATCATAAGTGTTGAGAAGACCTCATGCAAAGATGGAGTGCTAATAGTGTGCACTCATACCGTGAAGCATTACATATTGTCTTTCCAATAGTTATTATAGAATACATGGCTCTGAAACCAAAAAAGTGGAAGTGGTAAAGGCACCATTCATTTTGACTCGCTGTAACCCAAGGACTTTTTTGAAAACCTTTTCTGCAAATTTGAGCTCTGAGGTTTCAGATTGCTGAGGGGCTCCTTCCATCCATAGACGGCTAATCTAAAGTACTTCTAATCTAAAGCTGTGGTTGTCATCTACTCACTTTGGGATCCTCAAGCTGGCTGACCATCAACAAAATAAAGGAGTAACCATAATGGCTAATCATGAAATGGTAGGATTGCTCGTAGATAATTAAGGTAAGGAGAATACACCTAACAGAGACAATCCACATTCGTATCTCTTGCTGCTTTCATGCCCATTTGTAAATTCAAATTGGCAATTAGAGTAATGACATCCTAATAGTAGCATAGTAATCAAGATTTAAGACCCTCTAGGGCTATGAAAGAGCTTTCCTTGTGCTTGACTGGTGAAGAATCCACCTGCAATGCAGAAAACCTGGGTTCAATCCTTGGGTTGGGAAGATCCCCTGGAGAAGAGAAAGGCTACTCATTCCAGTATTCTGACCTGGAGAATTCCATGGACTGTATAGGGTTAAGAATTTACGGCAATTAATCAGACAAGCTCTGAGTAGAAGCACTGGCCCAAGGGGAGGGAAAGCTACTGGGTTTTAGAATTTAGGGATGATGATGATTTCCGTTATGCCTCAGTAGCAGGCAGGGATATAGTTCATCTTGGAAATTTTTCCAAGAAATTGAGACCAATGAGAATCCTGGGAAACTACACTCAGAAGGAGTAAACTTAACATAAGAATCACATGAATACAAGTGGTGCAAGGGGTGAGCTATAGTGGATGCTTTTACTTTGCCTAGATTGAGAATACTGCACAGATATTCTCTTTTTAGGAGAATTGCCAAAGGATAACCTCACCTTGGAGGCCATCTTCTGAGACAAAAGACTCACTGGCATAGTGTTATAAAGTTCAGCCAGCCCACTGGCCTCAAGGTGGGACTAACAACATGATGCAGTTTGTTCTCCAGGGCTTCCCTGTGACATCTGAATGATGAGA
Source organism: Nanger dama (assembly GCA_917880005.1). Lineage (NCBI taxonomy): Eukaryota > Metazoa > Chordata > Mammalia > Artiodactyla > Bovidae > Nanger > Nanger dama. Next base: position 2,345,046 of record CAKJTW010000107.1, read on the forward strand.
CATCCAGATGAGACCATTTGCTCTCCTTGCCTCATCTGAGGTCATGTGCTCATTTTGCTTGAGAATGTGCTGTTGTTCAGCCTCTCAGTCCTGTCTGACTCTTTGTGACCCCATGGACTGCAGCACGCTAAGCCTCCCTGTCCATCACCATTTCCCAGAGCTTGCTCAAACTCATGTCCATTGAGTTGGTGATGTCATCCAACCCTTCTCCTCCCGCCTTCAATCTTTCCCAGCATCAGGGTCTTTTCTAATGAGTCAGTTCTTTGTATCAGGTGGCCAAATTACTGGAGCTTCAGCTTCAGCATCAGTCCTTTCAATGAATATTCAGGTTTGATATCCTTTAGGACTGACTGGTTTTTTCAGTGGTCATGTATGGATGTGAGAGTTGGACTGTGAAGAAAGCTGAGTGCCGAAGAATTGATGCTTTTGAACTGTGGTGTTGGAGAAGACTCTTGAGAGTCCCTTGGATAGCAAGGAGATCCAACCAGTCCATCCCAAAGGAGATCAGTCCTGGGTGTTCATTGGAAGGACTGATGCTGAAGCTGAAACTCCAGTACTTGGGCCACCTCATGTGAAGAGTTGACTCATTGGAAAAGACTCTGCTGGGAGGGATTGGGGGAGGAGGAGAAGGGGATGACAGAGGATGAGATGGCTGTATTGCATCACTGACTCGATGAACATGAGTTTGGGTGAACTCTGGGAGTTGGTGATGGACAGGGAGGCGTGCTGCGGTTCCTGGGGTCTCAGAGAGTTGGGCACAACTGAGTGACTGAACTGAGCTGAGGACTGACTGGTTTGATCTCCTTGATGTCCAAGAGACTCTCAAGCGTCTTCTCCAGCACCACAGTTAGAAGGCATCAGTTCTTCAGCACTCAGCATTTTTTATTGTCCAGCTTTCACATGACTACTGGAAAAACCATAGCTTTGACTAGACAGACCGTTGTTGGCAAAGTAATGTCTCTGCTTTTTAATATGCTGTCTAGGTTGGTCATAACTTTTCTTCCAAGGAGCAAGTGTCTTAATTTCATGACTGCAGTCACATCTACAGTGATTTTGGAGCCCCCCAAAATAAAGTCTCTCACTGTTTCCACTGTTTCTCCATCTATTTGCCATGAAGTGATGGGACTGGATGTCATGATCTTTGTTTTTTGAATGTTGAGCTTTAAGCCAACTTTTTCACTCTCCTCTTTCACTCTCATCAAGAGGCTCTTTAGTTTTTTCCATAAAGGTAGTGTCTCTGCATATCTGAGGTTATTATTTCTTCTGGCAGTCTTGATTCCAGCTTGTGCTTCATCCAGCCCAGCATTTCACATGATGTATTCTGCATATAAGTTAAATAAGCAGGGTGACAGTATATAGCCTTGACGTACTCCTTTCCCAGTTTGGAACCAATCCATTGTTCCATGTCCAATTCTCTCTGTTGCTTCTTGACCTGCATACAGATTTCTCAGGAGGCAGGTAAGATGGTCTGGTATTCCCATCTCTTAAATAATTTTCCACAGTTGTGATCTACACAGTCAAAGGCTTTAGTATAGTCAATGAAGCAGAAGTAGATGTTTTTCTGGAACTCTCTAGTTTTTCTATAATCCAACAGATGTTGGCAAGTGATCTTTGGTTCCTCTGCTTTTTCTAAATCCAGCTTGAACACCTGGAAGTTCATGGTTCACAAACTGTTGAAGCCTAGTTTAAAGAATTTTGAGCGTTACTTAACTAGCAGGTGAAATGAGTGCAACTGTGCAGTAATTTGAACTTTCTTTGGTATTGCCCTTCTTTGGGATTGGAATATAAACTGTCCTTTTCCAGTCCTGTGGCCACTGCTGAGTTTTTCAAATATGTTTGTGTATTGAGTGCAGCACTTTCACAGCATCTCCTTTTAGGATTTGAAATAGCTCAACTGGAATTCCATCACCTCCACTAGCTTTGTTTGTAATGATGCTTCCTCAGGCCCATTTGATTTTGCTTTCCAGGATGTCTGGCTCTAGGTGAGTGAGCACACCATCTTGGTTATCTTGGTTATCTTGGTCATGAAGATCTTTTTTTGTATAGTTCTGTGTTTTCTTGTCACCTCTTCTTAATATCCTCTGCTTCTGTTAGGTCCATACCGTTTCTGTCCTTTATTGTACTTATCATTGCATGAACTTTTCCCTTGGTAGCTTTAATTTTCTTGAAGACATCTCTGGTCTTTCCCATTATATTGTTTTCCTCTATTTCTTTGCATTGTTCACTTAAAAGGCTTTCTTTTCTCTCCTTGCTGTTCTGTGGAAATATGCATTCAGCTGGTCTTTCCTTTTCTCCTTTGCCCTCACTTCTATTATTTTCTTAGCTAATTTTTAGGCCTCCTCAGACAACCATTTTGCCTTTTGCATTTCTTTTTCTTAGGGATGGTTTTGATCACTACCTCACCAATGTTACTAACCTCTGTCCAAAGTTATTCAGGCAGTCTATCATATCTAATCCCTTGGATCTATTTGTCATTTCCACTGTATAATCATAAGGGATTTGATTTAGGTCATATTTGAATGGTTTAGTGGTTTTCCCTACTTTCTTCAATTTAAGTCTGAATTTGGCAATAAGGAGTTCATGATCTGAGCCACAGTCTGCTCTGTCCTGAAAATACTTTTTGAATAAATCACTTGAATATATTTTGGGGGACCCTAACACATCCTATAACTTTTCCTCCTTGTTCATTGTATTGGGTTGGCCAAAGTGTGTGTGTGTTTGTTTTTTTCCCATAGGGTGACTCTAGTAGCACTCAGTTGCCTTTAACTCCATTTGACATGATTTTGTTAGAGTATATTATGACAGCTCTCATATCAGCATGCATTTTAAAAACTGATCAAAATTAGTGAATTTTTGTGTAGCCATTTTATTTTATTTTATTGTGTGTGTAGCCATTTTAATATTGAAAATGGAAGTAAAAAGCAACGTTTTTGGCATAGTATACTTTCTTACTTCAAGAAAAGTACAAGTTCAACTGAAACTCTAACCCACCCCCACCACCCCACCTGACAGATTTGTGCAGAAGAGTGGAGAAGGTGCTATGACTGATCAAACATGTCAAAAGTGGTTTGTGAAGTTTCATGCTGGAGATTTCTTTGGATGATGCTCCACGGTGGGGTAGACCATTTGGGGTTGATAGCAATCAAATGAAAACATTAACTGAGAAAAGTCAACGTTCTGTCATGTGGATATACTCAAAATATTCAAATCAGGCATTGAAAATCATTTGTACCAGCTTGGTTATGTTAATCACTTTGAGTTTGGTTCCATATAAGTTATGCAAAAAATCTTCTTGACCATGTTTCTACATATGATTCTCTACTTAAAGGTAATGAAAATGTTCCATGTTTAAAACAAGCTGTGATGGGTGATGAAAAGTGGATGATGTACAATACTGTGGAATGGAAGAAACCATAGGGAAAGCAAAATGAATCATAACCAATCACACCAAAGCCCAGTCTTCATCCTACGAAAGTGATGTTCTGTGTGGTTGAATTGGAAGGCAGTCCCTTACTATGAGCTTATTCTGGAAAACCAAACAATTAATCCCAACAAGGATTGCTTCCAAATGAAGGCAGCATTCAATGAAAAGCACCCAGAATTTGTCAAAGGAAAACATATAATTTTCCATCAGGATAAGACAAGACCACATGTTGCTTTGATTATCAGGAAAGAAGCTGTTACAGCCTGGCTGAGAAGTTCTGATTCATCTGCCATTTTCATCAGACATTGCACCTTCAGACAGACATTGCACATTTGGATGTCCATTTATTTTGGCCTTTACAAAATTCTTTTAATGGAAAGACAATCAATTCCCTGAAAGACTGTAAAAGGCATCTGGAACATTTCTTTGCTCAAAAAGACAAAAAGTTTTGAGAAGATGAAATTATGAAGTTGCCTGGAAAATGGCAGAAAGTAGTAGAACAAAATGGTGAATATGTTGTTCAATAAAGTTCTTGGTAAGAATGAAAAATATGTCTTTTATTTTTACTTTAAAATCAAAGGAAATATTTGAAATACAAAAGAATGGGAACTATTTGTGCTAAAATATAAGGGAAAAGTAAAACATGATATGGTAATAATAAATTTTCTGTCTTTTCGCTTTTACAAACTCCCAAACTGAGGTCTCTTGACACCCACCTCTAAACTCATTTCCTTACTAGTCTCTTAGAACAACCTGGTTTAATTCTAGAATGGCTTAAGGAGGGATAGTTAAGAAGCCACTAAGGCATGCCATCGTATTTCACATTTTGAGGGTTCCTCACCTTCCACTTCAAATCACTGTGTCTGAGTCTCCCCGCTCATACTTAAGTTCCTGCTTTGCTACCTTGCCTGGTGCTTAAGTTCCCTCAAGGCTGAGAAGTGCCGTAGCTTAGATGAGTCCTGCTAGCTTCCACAGCCCTGGCTTTGAATCCTATTTGAGCTGTGATGTCTTACTTCATGACACACTACTGCACTGATGCTAACTGCTGTGTCCCTGGGTCTCTCATTTCACCTCCTCTGAAACTAGCCCTTGTAGCACTTCTTGGACCATCCTATCGCTACAGCATATTTTTCTGGGTCCTGTGTCCCACCTGCCTGCCTGGATTCCCTCCAGGTACCTTGTCCAAGGATGGGCTCATCCATATGGGCTCTGCTTAGATTTCAGAAACCCTTTGCCCCTCCTTGGCTTTTTCATTCAGTTTCATATGACCTCGTGAATGTTACTCAACATCTCAGTTCTCTATTTCCTCATCTAAAGAATAAGTGGGACTGACAGTTTATGGAGAATAAACAAGAAAATATTCATAAAGCTTCCAGAAAGGTGCCTAACATAGGATCACTCAATAGTGGGAGTTATTCTTGTGGATTAATTGTTAAAATCTACGATGCAGATCTGTCAGGAAAACAAAAGCCACCTTAGGAATTTCAAGCAGAAAGAAATTTGACACAGTGAGAAAGAGGCTTTTACCACGTTGAAGGACCTGGGGCAAAAGACTTAGCTGCTATTGCTAAATTTCAGAACACACTGATGTTTAGGAATCACAGAGAAGCGACCACCTGTGGTCTCAGCTGCCAGCCTCAAGGAAGTGGGTGACAGTGACTGTCAGGTGTTTGCTAAGAAGTTTCTGGAAAAGTGCTCTACTTCTCCATGCCCATATGCCTATATATAGCTGGAAAATGACTTTTTTTCTTTTATCTTTTATGAATCTTATGCAAGTACCTCACTGGAAAAGTACAAATCTTGGAAGAATCATGAAAAATCATAGCTTCTAAGTTTTCAGTCCTTGCAATAGAGGGGTGCTTAGAAATGCATGAATGGTGCTGAGGATCAGTAGCTAATAAATGCCGCAGTATTTTGTTGTTGTTGGTGGTGGTGGTGGTGGTGGTGGTTTTGAAATGATTACTTCTCCAGCTTTAATGTGTTAGAAGTCATGTAAAGGGAAATCTGAGATGGAAGTCAGAGGATGTGATAATTGGAAGTGAGCACCAGAACCTTCCTAGAGGATTCTGAGTGGTTGCATAGTTGCTGATCTGCAGAGAGAAATGAGCAAGCTCAAAAATAGAGGTGACATGCTTGTCTAATGAAGATATGCCAAAAGCCTTGTTATGGATGTTCTCGGTCAATATATTGCTAAGCCTCTCAAAACTGATAAAAATGTCAGAAACAGAGATGACCTTGTAAAGAGAACATCATTTCTGGGGCCTTTATTGCTGATGCTACATCCCATGTCATCTCATCACACTTGCCTCCGGCGGTCAGGCTTCTCCCTGCCCCACTCAGGACCAGCCTCTCGGTGCTGGCGTTGTCCACAGAGATCTAGATACAGGATATTCTCACAACACCAGTGTCAGGAAGTAAGAGTAGAAAAGGCAAATTACAGGTCGCTCCTGTATTTCCAGTGGTTTGCACTGTGCCTGTCATGTAGAAAGTGCAATAGTATGATTTGTTAAATAAATGAAAGGCTATTTAATCCAACGTCTATGCTTCAGTGTCAAAGGCCCACAGCTTCCAGGGGCAGTTTATTCCACTGAGGGTTCTGATTGCTCAGAGGAAAACTCCAAATAGCCTTAAGTTTTGGGGGATTGTGACCATGAAGGCAAGGGAACACTGAGGTGTAAACATCATGGTTCCACCTGGCAGCTTTTGAGCAGTTTATCTTACCTGAAAAAACAGTGAATTCAAGGTCACAGCACAGATGCTAAGCAAATAAATCATGTGAGGGGATGTCTAGGCTGGGTGGAAGGAAGAATATCCCCTTTGGGAATGCCAAAAGGCTATGCTAAGTGTTCTTTGTGATGCTTTGAGAGAACAGGAGCTTAAGTCTGAGGGTCTTGGGGTTCCCTTTACACTTGGCAGAGATAAGCAAACAGATCCCTTTCACATTTCCTAGGGTCACAGAATTTTAGAATCAGAAAAACTCTTGGAGAATTTCTGGCTGTACTCTTGTCTGGTACCTGAAGTTCCTTTTTATAATTTTCAAGAAGTTGTTGTTGTTTTTCAGCCACTAAGTCATGTCCAACTCTTTGCCACCCCATGGACTGCAGCACACCAGCCTTTCCTGAACTTCACTGTCTCCTGAAGTTCGTTTAAACTCATGTCCATTGAGTCAGTGATGCCATCCAACCGTCTCATGCTCTGTCGCCCCCCTACTCCTCCTGCCTTCAATCTTTTCCAGCATTAAGGTCTCAGAAGTCAATGTCCCGCTGTTATTTGAATCAAGGAGCTCACTACCTTTCTAGTTGCTGCATCCTTTTTAAATTTATTAGGATGTCACCTCTCCCCAGGAGTTATCAGTGTTTTGGTTTATTGCTTCATGGAGCCCCCAGTTTCCTCATCTCCTGTTTTCCCCTTCTTAAATCTTCGCTAGAGAAGATCTGTTATCTAGTTTACTTTAACCCTCTCTTTGTAAGGGACCATGCAATTAACAAGTGATAAAACCAAGATGGGATCCCAGGGCTGTTTGAAGTCCCAAGCCTGGACTCCCAACCATAACATTTATAGTGTTGGGCCAAAATGTGCGTTTGTGTGCTCACACCATGTTGTTTATCTTTCCACCAAGTCAGGTGCTCCTTGTTAAATTTTGGTCCCTAGAAATGTCCTTCACATAAGCCTCATGGAGTAGATGTAGTTCTTGAGAGCTCACAGACCCCAGGAGAGATGTTTATGTGGTAATTTACCTTCCTTACAGACTCCTTAACAAGACTGTCCAGGCCAGAAGGGTTATTAGTGAGTGCTAAACAAGTCTCTTATTTTATTAAAGGAGATATCAGGACCACAGTGTGAGGTGATGGCCCAACTTCTCTCAGGTAAGGAGCTGACAAGTCAGCCCTAACCTCAGGACTCTGAAACATTGCCTGGTGATTAGCAGTGCCTGGCGCTGTGCTGATCAGAGCGGGCCAACCACACATATTAAAACCCTGCCAGACTGAGACCTGGATCCTTGTCTGTCTATCTCTTTATCTAGTCTTTAGCCTGGCCTTTACCCTTCTTTGGAAACCCAGACTAATTTTTCTGTGTAATTCTCTGCTCTTTTTACTCAGTAACTCACATCGTTCACAGTTATCTATGTGGACACAAATTATTGTTAAATAAGAGAGCTGGGGTGGAGGAACAGATGGAAGGGTCCCCAATGAAGGCCCAAGATTAGAGCTATGCTTCCTCTGTAACATGAGACCAGACCCTCATGACCTCAAGAAGCATGGCAGTGATAAGAGCCATGCAGATCTGGAATCAAACCTCGCTTCTAGAACTCTATACTTGAAAGAGTTTCCCACTCCTGCTTGGCCTTACATTCCTCAGCTGTAAAATAAGATTTTGTAAGGATAACGAGAAACATCTACATAAAGGTATTTTGCTTGACAACTGGGACATAGTAAATGCTCAGTAAATAACATACCCTATTATTATTATTGAAAGTAAAAGTCTTAGTTGCTCAGTCGTGTCCAACTCTTTGTGACCCCATGGACTGTAGCCCGCCATGGACAGGCTCCTCTGTCCATGGAATTCTCCAGACAAGAATGCTGGAGTGGGTTGCCATTTCTTTCTCCAGGGAGTCTTCCCAACCCAGGGATTGAATTCTGGTCTTCTGTACTGCAGGCAAGTTTTTACTATCTGAGCTACCAGGGAAGCTGATTCTTATTACAATGTATTTAATCCCTTGTTCTTTCTCCATAAAGTGAGTATTCAGTAGATTTCTGTTGACTGAGTATATAAAATGTACAAGCTCTTATTGTTACCATAAGGGAGGAAAGATGGTATCTTTTATTCACAAGCCTGATCATGTGAGAAAGAGGGCTCTTGGCAACAGGACTAGTGAATGCAGATCTAAACCAGGGCTTGGCAAACTTCAGTCCACTGGCCAATTACTCCACTTCCAGATTTTGTAAATAAAGTTTTATCAGACCACATTTCCATATTGCCTATGGCTGCTTTTACATTACAGTGAGAGTTATGTCATTGCCATAGAAAACATAAAGCCAGATTTGCTGTCTTGCCCTTTATGTAAAGAGTTGGCTATCTCCTGATATAAACAGATATGAGCCAGTTGGGTGCATGATGGACATCTCAGAATGTCTGCATCTGTAAGCAAAGGTACATGAAGGAGAAAAGAGAAACAAAGTCATTGCGCTGCGTGGGTTAGTGGAGAGGCTATGAACTTAAAGTCAGGAGACCTGGGTGACAGTCTCACCCTCTCTAGCAGTTAGCTGAGTGACCTTGGGTAATCACTCTGCTCCTCTAGGCATACTTCCTTATCTGCAAAATGAAGGAGCTGGATTAAATCAGTCCTATGGTCATTCAATTGCCAATGGTCTATGATTCTTTGGAACTGAAGGCTAGGGCAGAGAGGAGGCAAGGCCTGGCCTGACGTTACCTTGATGAAATGATATTCTATTATCTCTTTAGGATGTAGGAATGTCTGGAAAAGGAACCTGGAATGATACAGAGGTGGACTTGAATTCAGAAAGAATTGCAAAATACACCTACTTCCCCCTCAAACTGGAAGTGAAGTATAAACTTTATTAATACCTTTCAAATTCTAAGGGGGATAAAGAGGCTGCACTTTATAAAGCTATTTTTGGCTTTTTGTCAAGTGCAATAACCACATGGTTCAGATATAAGGGCCAAGTACTAAAAGCATTAGGGGGAATTCCTTTCTACAGAGCATTGCTAAAATGAGATTATGGCAACAGAGCACTCAGGTTGAAAAGTTTAAAGAGCATTTTAGAAAGTTACTTGGGAGAAATAGATTTTAGTGTTTAAAAATTTATATAAATATATGTATATATACGCTTCTTGAGATATAGATGAATGTATCATTAACTCGCCCCTAGCCTGACATTTAGTAGTAGTTGAATAAACCCTTTTGAATGAATGAATAAAATCCACTTAGAGCTGTTACATTATACTAATTACACGTTAAACATATGTTCATTTCATGGCTATTATTTGTATTATTGAGGCTTTTTTCAGAGGTTACCACCTTACACAATGTAATGAGTTCCTTTTAGCACTCCAGATGTTATTAATAATGTTCCTTAGATGAAATCCAAGGAGGGAATCCCAGAATAATAGTTTGAGAGTTGATGGGCCAGACAAACCCCCTTAACTCTTAAATGTCTTCTTCCTCTCTTACCCAAGGTCCTAGGGCTGAAAGCAGTTAGATTTTAGATTTATAAAATTCTTTTCCTTTAGATTCCTAATTTAATGTTTTTTCCTTTACAATACCTCAACTTACATTTTAGAGTTTTATAATGGCATTCTAACACAAAGAATCCTTGACAATGACAAGGAATTTGAGTGTTCTTATTAATGGCAATATGGTTAATCTGTTCATTCATTCTTGAACACGAGTGTTAAGTACACGACATAGCTGTTGAAATTTGCCAGCCTTTCCCACGGATGAAACAGAAGAACACAGTGCCTTCCCCTGACTCCCCTGTCATCTGCAGGTCCCCCTGAACCTCCTCCAGTAGTATGACTCGCCTCCAGCAGTATGACTGCCATGTTACCCTGTAGTATCCTGTTGACCATCCATCCCTTTTGTGAGTCTGAAAGACACTTGAGAACACAGACCACTCTTTACTAATCACTGGACACATCCTGTCCCTTTCCCCCATGTTCCAAAAGTTATTTGATCTGCTACTCCAGGGAGAAAGTAAATTATATATGGGTTGTTGGCTTAATACAATATGTTATGGACTGAATGTTTTCTGACCTTGCCCCTCCACACACACATGAATTCTAAAGCCCTAGGCCTCAGTGTGATGGTATTTGGAGATGAGACCTCTGGAAGGTAATTAAGGTGAAATAAAGTCACGAGGTGGAGCCCTAGTCTGATGAGATTAGTGCCCTTAGAGCTCTCTCTCTTCTTCTTTTCCTCCCTTCCCCCCTCCCCTCCTCTTCTCTTCTACCCCTGTGGCACTGGGAAAAGACAATGTGAAGTCACAACAAGAAGGCAGACACGTGAAAGTCACAGAGCCTTTGCCAGGACCTGACCGTATTGGTACCCTGATCTCAGACTTCCAGCCTCCAAAATTGTGACAAAATAAATTTCTGTGTTTTTAGGCCATCTAATCTGTATTAGTTTTAGCAGCCTGAACTGATTAATACTAAAGCATATTTTTTTGCATTATATCTATACTGAAAATCAGGGGCTTCCCTGATGGCTCAGTGGTAAAGAATTTGCTTGCAATGCAGGAGACAGGAAATGTGGGTTCACTTCCTGGGTCAGGAAGATCTCCTGGAGGAAGAAATAGCAGCCCACTCCAGTATTCTTGCCTGGAAAATCCCATGGACAGAGGGAGCCTGGAGGACTGCAGTCCATGGGGTCACAAAGAGTCAGACATAACTGAGCATACACATGTATGCACATGTGTGCATCACACACACACACACACACACACACACACACACACATCTTCTCAATAAACCTGAGAAATGGGAAATATTAACATCGTTAAAGCTACTGAATACCCCATACGAGTCTCTATACTAATGGTAAAGCCAGTATTTAACTAAGCCCTCACTAATTTGTAGGTTTTAACCTCAAATGCAAGCACTTTTTCTTAAAAAACAAAACAAAACCCTATAAACCATTTTGGGATTCCTTGTCTTAAAACTTAAAGAATTCTTTTTCTAATGTCTGCCTTGAGAATTATCCCATCATATATTCAGCCACAGCCTAACTGAGGTCAGATACACAGATCATCTGTTGCCTGATTAGGTTCTTTAAGAGTCTCTCTTGCTCCTTCTTTAGGTCAGCTCATCTGTCAGCATCTCTACTCATCTTCCCTTTGTCTTGGTAATCCATATCATCCCTGAAGCCATTTTTAAATGCTAGGTCAGGCATCAAAGAGAAACTTAATGAATCTTGTTTGGATTCCAACTTGAGCCTGAAGTTAGTTTTTGTATCAAGAAAGCCTAATTCTCATACTGCTGTATTCAGTCACTGTATCTTCAAAACCGACCCGAGACATGAGTTCAGTCAGTTCATCCTGGATTTGAAACTCTCCTATGCCCTTGCCTCTCTTCCTATCCTCTTTTTTGGACCCTGATCCCCAGCCAGAAGCACATCCATGTACCAGCCCCACTTAGCTCTGTGTGGGTTTTCCCAAGGCATTTGGAAGACTCATAATATTATTTGCAATTGTATTTCTGCATTTTGCAGCTGTTTGAAAAATTCCAGATTGATTTTCAGCCGAGCAGTACAGCCTCAATCCTAATAAGGTTCAAGCACTGAAAAAGTACAGCGATGAACCATTGATTAAGTTGACACTGCAATCTATTTTCTCTGCCCCTGGTAGGCTGAACTGCCTGCTTGCACTTGCATTTGTTAAATGTTCCAGGCTTTTGTCTTTGTGAATAATCTTATCTGAAACCAGAGACGGTCCTGTTCTTGGTTGCTCTGTCTGGGTATCTGTCAGCGCCTCTTTCTAGGGATGTTGAAAATGAAGGCTGAGGAAATTAAGGGATGCCCACAGGGAATTCACCAATCTAAAAACCTGATGTCCTGCTCTGCTACTGTGTAGTCCCAATTTTAGAGCAAAGAAGGAAGACCATGGTTGAAAAATGAACATGTCTTTGGGGGAAATAACACAGCAGGAATGCACACTACTGAGTGTCAAGTTTAAGGCAAGGATGGCCTTACCATGTTAGGCAAGTGTCCCTAGACAGGGGCAATTCTGTTGCAAACATAAATCACTAAGATACACAACGGCAGATCATATCTCCATCCTAACTCACCCTCTTCCGCAACTTCTTTGAAATGATGGATTTCATGGTGTACTACTCAGCCCTTAAAAAGAATAAATTTGACTCAGTTCTAATGAGATGGATGAAATTGGAGCCGATTATACAGAGTGAAGTAAGCCAGAAAGAAAAAACACCAATACAGTATACTGACACATATATATGGAATTTAGAAAGATAGTAATGATGACCCTCTATGTGAGACAACAAAAGAGACACAGAGGTATAGAATGGACTTTTGGACTCTGAGGGAGAGGGAGAGGGTGGGATGATTTGGGAGAATGGCATTGAAACATTATACTATCTTGTAAGAAATGAAGTGCCAGTCTATGTTCAATACAGGATACAGGATGCATGGGACTGGTGCACAGGATGATTCAGGGAGATGATATGGGGTGGGAGGTGGGAGGGGGCTTCGGCATTGGGAGATCGTGGACACCTGTGGCTGATTCATGTCAATGTTTGGCAAAACAATTACAGTATTGTAATGTAGAATAAAGTATTAAAAAAAAAAAAGAATCAGATTCTTAAAACTTACCTGCTGTGTGCTGTGGGAAAAACCTGAACTTACCTTCAGTATCCTCATGTCTAAAATTTGTCTCTTACTGATACAGCCCTCGTGGAATATTGTTATGATCAAATAAACTAATGGGTATAGTAAACTTAGTTTACAGTGATCATTTGGTACATTAATACTAATGAAGCCAAGTTTCAATTGGAGACAGATAAAAGCATGTTGAAACAAACCATTTTAACAAAGATTTTCTTTTCTTTTTTATTTCATTGCAGCAGTGTTTAAATGAGTGGATATAAAGAAGTGGTGTGGTTCATTCCCACACTGGGAAGGGCTGGGAGGGAAGAGCCTGACCATCAGAGAGAGCCCCTGCTGGAGTTGTCAGCCACATTCACAATGTTAAGGCAGCGAGTACTTATATCAGCAGTGGCAGGATGGGAAAAATGGCTGGGAAAAGGCATCTTGCTCCCCAGCTGCCCACCCCCTCTCCGCTCTGCTTCAGCAAATGCAGCTTCCCTGCCCTCCTGTCTTCAGAGTGATTTCTAGTTGCATAACAGTTGTTCTAGGATGGCAAACATTGGGTCTTTCGAGTCTAATGTAGATGAATTTTAACCGTATGCATAGAATAAATATATACACACATCCATACACACATATAATCTGCCATGAATATTTATGGGGAGTATATAAATGATTCACACACAAATCCCTCTTATCTAGGAGAAGAATGGAGAGATGCACTGTTCTTTGACCCGACCTTTCAACCCCATCAGAATGCAAATCATCTAACCCTGGACGTGTAATTGCTCCAATAACACCGGTCCTAGAGAACTAATTTTCATGTGGAGCACAGCCACACTCCAGACACGTTCATCAGTCTGCGCCTTTGACAACAGATCCCGGACATTTCCCACTAGCTCCTTGCCTGCCTCTCACTTATTCCGAAAACATTGCTGCCTTCCTGTTGGTGCATTTTAAAACATAGATGCATGCAGAGGAAAGCTTGAATCAGACTCTAGAGGAAGTTGTTGCCTCTGGAGGTGGGGGGCAGAAGGAGGCCTTTCAACTAGCACTGTGCAAGAGCACTTTCTGTGAGGATGGAGATGTTCTTTGTGCAGTCCACTATAATCACCAGGGCCCATGTGTGGCCAGTGGGCAGTAGAAATGTGCAGGTGGGAAGGAGGCATTGACTTTTATTTAATGGTAACTTTCAACTGTGGTGTTAGTTAGAGAAGACTCTTGAGAGTCCCTTGAACAGCAAGAAGATCCAGCCAGTCCATCCTAAAGGAAATTATTCTTGAATATTCACTGGAAGGACTGATTCTAAAGCTGAAACTCCAATACTTTGGCCACCTGATATGAAGAGCTGACTCTTGAAAAGACTGTGATGCTGGGAAAGATTGAGGGCAGGAGGAGAAGGGGACAACAGAGGATGAGATGGTTGGATGGCATCACTGACTTGAAGGACATGAGTTTGAGTAAGCTCCTGGAGTTGGTGATGGACAGGGGAGGCCTGGTGTCCTGCAGTCCATGGGGTCCCAAAGAGTCAGACACGACTGAGTGACTGGACTGAACTAAATTTTTAATGTTTATTTTTAAGGTGCTTTTTTTTTTTTTTTTTTTTTAGTATTTTAAAGTCTTTATTGCATTTGTTACCATATTGCTATTTCATGTTTTGTTTTTTGGCTGCGAGGCCTGTGGGATCTTAGATCCTTGACCAGGGCTTGAAATTGCATCCCCTGTATCAGAAGGCAAAGTTTTAACTGGTGCACAACCAGGGAAGTCCCTTAACTAGTTTAAATAGACGTTTGTGACCTGAGTCTACTGTATTGGAAAGCAGAGCTTTAGAAAACAGCTAGCACAACCTTCTGTTAAGGAGATAAATAGGAAGTAGATGGAGGGGGATTGGGTGAATTGGAGTGGGAGGAGAAGGAAGAAGCTGATAACATTATCTTCTGACTAAGATACAATCTTGGGGTACTCTAGATCTGTTAGCATGAGGACAAATGGGAGATTTGAAGATTGCTTATCAACTCCTTTGTCATTTACTAAGAACTTTAGTGTCATTTGATATCCTCATTCTGAAAGCAAGTGGGGATGAAGAAATAAATAAGTTAAAAAGAAAAACAACACATATACCTTTGCCGAAAGTGTGTATATTCAGAACATCAGACAGGCACACGTTGCAGTAACTATATACTATTTAGTGGAAGAGAGGCCATTAAAAATAACTGAAATATTATTACATTTTTGAGAGGTATAGTCGTATAGTCAATTTGGATTGGAGTTGACAGTTGTAATTCATAATGGTATTTAAGAAACCCAAAATATAACTACATGAAGTTTATAAGAAATTGAAATATAGTTGCTATAGTTGCTATACAATATCATATTGATTTCAAGTGTATAGCATAGTGATTCAACATTTAAATAAATTATGAAAGTATTACCATAAGTCTAGTCATCAATCGCCTGTCCCCACATAGAGTTCCCACAGTATCACTGGTGGCATTGCTTATTCTGTATGATACATCCTTAAGACATTCAATCTCTAATTGGAAGTGTGAACGTCCTAATTCTCTTCACATATTTCACCCAACCCTCCTCGCCCTTCTCTTCGGTAACCACACATTTGTTCTCTGTATTTATGAGTGTGTTCTCATTTTGTTTTGTTGTATCTTTTAGATTCCACAGTATAAGTGAAATCCTACTGTATTTGTCTATCTCTGACTTATTTCATTTAGTATAATACACCCTGAATTCATCTATATGGTGACAAAAGGTAAGATCTCATCATTTTTATGGCCCCATAATATTCCATTGCTTGATTTTTAATCAGTTTCTTTGCTTTTATGCTATTGAGTTGTACGAGTTCTTTATGTATTTGGAATATTTCTCCATTCAGCAGGTTGTCTTTTTGTTTTGCTGATAGTTTTCTTCTCTGTGGAAAAGCTTTTAGTTTGATGTAGTACCATTTGCTTACTTTTGCTTTTGTTTCCCTTGACTGAACAAACATATCCAAAATGCTGTTTCTAATGTCAAAGAGGGTATTGCCTATGCTTTCTTCTAAAAGTTTTATTGTTTCAAGTTTTGTGTTTATCCATCCTAAATTTATCTTGTGTCTGGTATGAGAAAGTGCTCCAGTTTCATTCTTTTGTGTGTAGCTGTCCAATATTACCAACACCATTTATTGAGGAGGCTGTATTTTCTCCATGTATATTCTTGCCTACTTTGTGATAGATTAATTGATCTATAAGCATGGGTTTATTTATGGACTCTGTTTTGTTCTGTTGATCTATGTGTCTGTTTTTGTGCCAGTACAATATTGCTTTGATTACTGTAGCTTTGTAGTACAGTTTGAAATCAAGGAATGTGATATCTTCAGCTCTGTTTTTCTCAGGGTTACTTTGGCTATTCTGAGTCTTTTGTGCTTCTGTACAAAATTTAGGATTATTTGTTCTAGTTATGTGAAAAATGCCATTGGTATTTTTATAGGGATTGCATTGAATCTACAGATTGCCTTAGATAGTATTAAACTGTCTATGTGTGTCAGGCACTTTCGTAACATATAGGAAAACCTACAGAATAGTGAATAGTTTTCTGGGTTCTGTTGAGATGGAGTAACCCTAGTCCTCCCAGGTTATAAAACAACAAAAAGACCAGGGAAACTCTGAAAGATTGAAAGAAGAAGGTGACCTGCATACAAATATTGGGATTTGGGAAGGAGCATAATGATAAGTTCCTAAGGTTTCCTTCTTGCCTCCAATATATCCCCAACAGAGTTTTGCAGAAGCCGCCATTTCAGATACATCAACAAGCACAGATAAAATTCTCTAAGAAAGTCTTATTCCCTTTAGTCAAAGGATGAGGGAAAAGTGTCCTAACAATAGATATTGCCTTGTGGCAATATCTACCTTAGCCCAGTCAAACACTAACAAAAAAAATCCTGTCATGCTTTCCCTCCATTTCCGCTGGCCAGCCAAAAACTGCTCTTTCATGCTCCCTCTTAGCCCTTAGCCTCTGGGAACAGAAGGTGTGCCCCAGTCCCCCACTGGCTGATGTCATGGGTGGGGCAGGGACCTGCCTCTCCATTTCCTGCTTGCCAGAAGCCAGTGGCAACAGCCCAGCTTCCCCACCAGCTGACACTGGCAGACTGAGTGGGGAGCTGGCCCTCCCTCCACATCCCAGCAGACCTGGCAGTATCTGAATTCCTCAACATATTGTTATTGCCTGTCCGTTGGTGAGCTGAGCCTCCACCTCTACCTGGCCTCAACAAAGCTGACAAAGTAGTCAAAGTGGAGAGTAGCCAACACTTGATTTCCCCACCCCCAGCCCATGTCAGTGGGGCCCGCTGGGGACCTGAGCCGCCATGCCCAACCTGCAACAACAAAGTGTTGGGAGCCAACCCTCTGCTTATCCCGTATGCAACCCAGAGGAAGGACCTAAATTTCACTCCTCTTGGAGACAGCAAGGGACTGTGATCACTAATGCCCCATTTTTAAAGGAGGAGCAAAGAGAGGGCTGAATGTCTTCTCCAACCTGAAATGGGTGGGGGTGAGTCAGCACTCCTCTGTTGCTGGATGGTGCTGTGGGCCTCCTGGTCCACATTCGACAGCTCAGTAGAAGGACAAACTGATAAAACAAGGAAAAGATTAAATGAGGTCCAGTCTCATAATATCTAATATGTTCAGGTAAATCACTTATTACACCAAGGATGAGGAAAACCACAACAAGAATGACAAAAGATAATAAACAGAAACCAATGCCAATCTGAATCAGAAGTCAAAATTATCAGATAAGTATTTTAAAGCAGTTATCATAAAAATGATTCAACAGTGATCTTGGAACAGAATAAAAAATAGAAAATCTAAGCAAAGAAATGAATGTTATAAAGAACCAGATATAAATAATTTAATTGAAATATGCAATATTTGAAGTAAAAAAATAAATAAAATCTCACTGAATGAACTCACAAAATAGAATGGAGATGAAAGGGATAGAAGCAGTGAACTTGAAGATAGATCAATACAATTTACCCATTCTGAATATATGAGAGAGAAAACAGATTGAAACAAAAATGAACAGTCTCAGGGACCTGTGAGGCCACAACAAAATTGCTAACATTCATCACTGGAGAGCTTGAAGGAGAGGAGAGTGGTACTTAAGAAGTATGTGAAGAAATAATGACCGAAAACTTTCTGAGTTTGTCAAGGCACGAAATCCTTGAAAGGCATATCAAAATTGAGCTTCTGAAACTAAAAAAAAAAAAAAGAAAGAAATAGAAGCGATTCATTCCTTTTAGGAGAACACTAATTAGAATGAAAGCACATTTCTTATCTCGCCCCATGATTCTTATCTTGACCCAGTAGGAAGTGGTACACCATTCTTTGAGGACTGACGGAAAAGCACTCTCCTGTCTGAGGTCTGTATTCAGTGAAAATACCCTTCAGGTATGAAGAGGAGGGAAAAGACATTTTTCAGATGAAGAGAAACACAGAGAATTAGTTACTAGGAAACTTGTTCTGAAGAATCTCTAAACAGAAAGAAAATGATAGCAGAAAGAGGCTTGAAATTTCAGAAAGAACAAAAGAACACCATAATGGGTACACATAGGCAAAAATGTAACAAATCATCTTACATCTTGTGAGAGTTTCTTAAATGAACATTTGATGATTGAAGCAAAAATTATAAACATCTATCGTGGCTTTCAATGTATGGAGAGGAAATACTAAGAATAATTATATTTTAAAAGTAGGAAATGTAAAGAGACCTATATGGGAACAGATTTCTACACTTTACTTGAAGTGTGAAGCACTGATATCACTCTCACAGACAGCAGTACATACGTACATACATACATATATATGTATATTGAAGTACCTAGAACAACCAGTAAGAAAACTATGCAAAGTGATATCCTCAAAAACACTAAAAATAAATCAAAATTTAGTGAAAAATGTTCAAATAACTCCTAGGAAGTTAGAAACAGGAAACAGGAATGGGGAACAGAGGAAACAGAGAAAACAAACCATCCAACATAAAACAGTAGACTGAAACCTGTCTGTATCAATAGTGACCATCAGTCCCTGTCAGTTTCAGTTTCAGGTCAGTCGCTCAGTCGTGTCTCACTCTTTGTGACCCCATGGACTGCAGCACGCCAGGCCTCCCTGTCCATCACCAATCTCTGGAGTTTACTCAAACTCATATCCATTGAATTGGTGATGCCATCCAACCATCTCATCCTGTCATCCCCTTCTCCTCCCGCCTTCAATCTTTCCCAGTATCAAGGTCTTTTCCAGTGAGTTGGTTCTTTGCATCAGGTGGCCAAAGTATTGAAGTTTCAGCATCAGTCCTTCCAGTGAATATTCAGCACTGATTTCCTTTAGGATGGGCTGGTGGAGCTCTTTGACTGTCAAGAGTCTTCTCCAACACCACAGTTTAAAAGCATCAGTTCTTTGGCACTCAGCTTTCCTTGTAGTCCAACTCTCACATTCATACATGACTACTGGAAAAAATCATAGCTTTGACTAGTCAGACCTTTGTTGGCAAAGTAATGTAATATCTCTGCTTTTTAATAA
Source organism: Nanger dama (assembly GCA_917880005.1). Classification (NCBI taxonomy): domain Eukaryota; kingdom Metazoa; phylum Chordata; class Mammalia; order Artiodactyla; family Bovidae; genus Nanger; species Nanger dama. The sequence continues at coordinate 2,364,370 of CAKJTW010000107.1, forward strand.
TGAGCATAAAAGTTTCTCAATTAATTAAAATACAAGAAAAATATTGCCAGGTGGACAAAAAAGAAAAAAAACAAATAAACAACAACCAAAAACAGCAACAAGATCCAACAATATACTGTCTACAAGAATTTCGCTTCAAATATAACAACAGTGGTATATTGAAAGTGAAAGAATGGAAAAATTAACACTATGCAAAACATGATTTAAAAAAGAATCAGGTGAGGTTCTAATATTAGATAAAATAGATTTTAGAGTAGAGAAACAGTCTCTGCAATGTAATAACAGTTAAATAATGTAAATAACAATTTCATGTTATTAAAATGTTATATTTTCAATTTTGGGATGGAAAACTGTAGTTAACTGCTTTGGAGATGCAACTAAGCAGTGATTTCATGTTAATTTCTTTTCTTATATAATCAGCCCATGTGTTTATTTTAATGTGAACTGAGTGTTGCACTGAGTACTCTTGGGTGATGCACCTAATAGGGAAATTCCATGTGAAGCATGGTGCAATGAGATTTTGAGTGATTTCTAAGGTTTAGAGAAGTGATTTTTTTTGAGTATCAGACATATTCAGGTGTTTTGTAAAAGCATAGGTAAGACAAAGCAAGACTTTCTTGTTCTCTTAGAAATTACAGTGAGCATGATTAAGAAATAACTAACTTGCAAAGTTGGGAAAATAGGATAATGATGAAGTCAGATTAAGGGGAGTTAGAAAAGTGTAGGTTGCTCAGTCGTGTCTGACTCTATGCAACCCCATAGACTGTAGCCCCCAGACTCCTCTGTCTGTGGAGTTCTCCAGTCAAGACTACCAGAGGGGGTTGCCATTTCCTACTCCAGAAACATACGGTAATTTTTAGAATACCTAAAAATCTCAGGAAATGGGTAGGATGAACTGGAGAAGGAGCAGAAGGCTCAAGGGTTCCGCTGCCCAGGTGTGTGAGATCTGAAGGTAGCAGGAGGGTAGTGGCCCTGTCATCACAAGCATGGGCGTCTGGACCACTAGGCGCGTAGCTGTAATCGCTAGAGCCTGTCCTTTGCTGAGGCTCATGTTTTAGGATATTCTTTCCAATGCTGCATATGTATTGACTTGGTTTTCCTTCATTTATCAAAAAGACAGATATAATATTAAAGATCACACTTGCTCTTTTCTGAGCATTTTATATCATCATCAGTCTTCATGAGAATACTGTGAGGTAGACACAGAAGGAGTTATATACATTTAAGAGACAAGGATTCCACATATAAATGGCATCATATGATATTTGCTTTTCTCTGTCTGACTTACTTCTCTGAGTATGATAATCTCCAGGTCCATTCATGTTGCAACAAATGGCATTTTTCATTCATTTTAATAACTCCATTGAATATATAGACCACATCTTCTTTATCCATTCATTTTTGACGGACATTTAGATTGTTTCTGTGTCTTGGCTATTATAAACTTGGAATCTAAAAAAATATACCAATGAACTTAATTTACAAGCCAGAAACAGACTCACAGATTTAGAGAATGAACATATGGTTATTAGTGCAGAGGGAAGGATAGATTTGGAGTTTGGGATTGACATGTACACACCACTGTATTCAAAATAAAATACCTTCCTAAGAAAAAAATTAATTTAATTATATTTAATTTAAGAAGAAGAGAAAATGAAATAGACTCCATACATAGTACCTGTAGAACTTTTGGCTATAAACCTATGGCTCAGTTTCTTTATTTATAAAGTAGCCATAAGGATACTATTAAATCAGAAGGGAATTTATGTAATTAATTTAAAAATTACATATAAATTACTTTGAACAGAGCCTGGCACATAGTAAGGAATCAACCAATATTAGCTGTTATTATATTTCTTAACTTTCAATATTTATTTAATCCACTGGTGGTGGTAAGACTACAACCCTGTTTTCAGCTTTCCTGAATCCTATATTTCTTAAGAAAGTAGTGTAGAGAGAAGGAAAAAATGTAGGCATTGTAGCTGAGAGAAAAAAAAATCGTTGTTTGCAAATTTAAGTTTTTCAGGAATCTGTAAGAAGTTGGAAAACTGTGAATCTTAGTTTCCTCATGTTTAAAATGAAGACAATGATGATAGTATGGATGGTTTCAGGTTTAGCCTTGGTGCTTTAAAATGCAGAGCCTGGAGTAAAGGATTAATTGCTTGATGCCATCCCAGGGCGCTTCCAGTGAAAAAAGAAGTGTAGTAGGTAAGAAAGTGAAATTAAAATAGGCAACAGAGTGTAGTCGTATGCCCGCCCCTCTGGCATGATCGACACAGACCCAGCCAGTCACTTGGAAGGTATGCCTTGTAGGATGTCTCCAGACAAACAGCACTGTGCTTCCAGACCTGCCATCAGTGAGGAGGAGGGAGAGGGGTAGCTGGCCTGCAGCTTGCCACAACTTATCCCACAGGGAGTGAACTTTGACAGCTGCTCAGAGAATCAGAGCTCACATTCACTCACTTGGCAGGGTAGCAGAATCTGGAACTAGAAGTGGTGGGAGAGCTAGCAGCTACGGGAAAGCGGCTCATCAGTTTGTGGAGGCAGCACCTTCAAGGCCCACACAGTGGTCTCTGCCCTGGCCATCCCAAGTGAGGGCAAAAGAGCCAGGGGTCCAGGGGTCTGGGGCGGGTCTCCAGATGGGCCTGTTCCGTCCGCAGAGGCCAACTGGGCTTACTTAGTATGGGCTGCTATTCCTCTTGCCAACAGAACAGGCTGTTGCCTGTTGACAGTTTTGTTATCTGTTCACAGCTTTTTTAAGGCTGAGAAGCTCAAGATTCAGTAGACTCAGTTTGGTTAGGGTTCATCTCCTGCTTCATGGATGATGGTCGTCTTCTTGTTGGCTCACAAGGCAGAAGAGACAAGGGAACTCTCTGGGGTCTCTAAACAGGCTCTAATCCCGTTTATAAGAGCTCAGCCTCATGACTCAATCACCTCCCATGGCCCCGCATCCCAACGCCATCACACTGGGGACTGGATTTCAACATACAGACTTGGGGACACACAAAAGTACAGTATGGTCTTTAGGCGGGGCTGTACTAGTATTAGTTATTAAATTTCATCCATCTTGGATTGAATAGTGGTGGCAACAGGAAAACGGACTGCTGAATGGAACTTTAGAAGGCACTTTCAAAATCACAAAAGCTGACGTGTATTAGATCCTCTGAGATACAAAATCATCTACCAGTGTGTTTCTGAAGGCAGGGCCATTATAGGTATTCAAGTGTGACGTTCATTTCCTTAGCAGGGGCACCTAGTGGTCTGGCACATGAAGAACAGTAACTGGAAGCTACTAGCAAGAGCAAGAATATCATACATTATTTAAACAAATGCTTATAAATTTAGAAACCTCTACCTCCTATAGTAAGATGGTCACACTAATGCATATCTTATCTCAGATGACCTACTTACCGTGTAACCTTGATACTCCTCCATAAGGAGGTAGCGTCTACTCCTTAAAACTGGGGGAGGGACTTTGTAACTGCCTCACCCAATAGGGCACAGTGGAAGTGATGCTGCATTTTTTCCCCCAGACTGGGTGATAAAAGGCAAAATACTCCCCCTCTAGGCACATGCATCTTGAGGATCTGATCTAATATTAGAAGTCTAGCCCTCCAGAGTCGGACACGACTGAGCGACTTCACTTTCACTTTTCACTTTCACGCGTTGGAGAAGGAAATGGCAACCCTCTCCAGTGTTCTTGCCTGGAGAATCCCAGGGACGGGGAGCCTGGTGGGCTGCCATCTCTGGGGTTGCACAGAGTCGGACACGACTGAAGCGACTTAGCAGCAGCAGCAGTAGTAACAGCAGCAGCCCTCCAGAAGCTGCCTATTGGAGAGATGATGTGGACAGACCTCAGAGTGTCTGAGTTACTACAGCTGTTTCAACCCCTGCTACTGGAATCTTCCACTTCAAGCCCCAGACACTTGAGATAAGACGACTCTGAGATGACCCCAGCCACCATCGCTGACTGCAGCCTTATGAGAGAACAGAACCACAGAGCTATTCTACACAGCTTGCCAGCCCACAGTAAGCATGAACGAAAAGAAATGATTATTGTTACTTTATGCTGCTAAGTTTAGGGGAATTTTGTTTTCAACTATAAAAACTAGAACATCTGTGGAGCCCCAGGTGCTTTGATAGAAGACTATCGTGGCAGCTGTTTTTAAAAGTGTTTTATTTCATTTTGCTTAAAACGTTTAGCCTTAATCACTTTGTTAATAAATAAAATATTTATTGAGTGCCTACTCATTGCCCAAACTGATCTAATTGCAAGGGGTATGAAGAAACAAAAAGAGACCCTGACGTCATGACACTTGGAGCCTACCTGGGAGGACAGGCTTATAAGTTTATAAAGAAGAGCCACATAGTACAAAGATGCCATCCATTTTACCAAGCTAGTCTTCTCCCTTTGGGGGAAAAAAAAAAAAAAATATATATATATATATATATATATAAAACTATGTGTATATGTATGTATGCCTATATTTATGTATATATATATATATACACAGTATAATTTGCAAAAGTAAGATATTTTAACTGAAAGCATTTGAAATTGCTGACTGAAAAAAAGGTGTACAACTTAAAAGTGGAGAACTGTGCTTTATTCCACAGACTTTCCAAGCATGTAAGCCTGGAAGACAGACTCTCATTGCTCTGAGGACTGCTCTGAAGAGGTAACAAAGGAGTTAGGATACACAGTTTTTGCAACAAAAACCAGGTGGTTGGAACATCAAATGGTTACTGTTAATTAAGGAAAACCAGTTAAGGATTTCAGCACTTTTTTCTGTGTGGGAAGAGTTTGGGCTCATTGAAATCATTCTTTTGAGACGCCCCTCAGCCTTCGAGGTCCAGTGTCCCATCCGTTGTTTCCTGTCCTGGGTCCCCCAGGGCTCAGTGTTGGCAGTGGTCATTGGCTTGATGACTGCAGTATCCTTTGTTTATCGACATGGCAGGTGACATCTGTCATCCTCACAGCTCATGTTTCTCTCTGCTCTGGTTTCTCCCCCATTGTTCCTCCCCTCCTGTTGGGTGGTGTTGGAGGTGTCATGACCTTTATGGTATTCTCTAAGAGGAGGCTTTTGATTTGACATTAGTGGGTCATGTGAACATGGATTCCAGTTAAATTTTTGCTAGTCACCCTGATGTGGGAATGGTTTCCAGGAATACTCCTGCTGCCTACTGTGCTGACTCAACCAAAGTTGTGAAACAAAAGTTCAGAACTTGAAGTTGTGTGATAGCTTGCACTGGAAGTTCATCAGCAGTTAGAGAGAAGCATGTTTAATATGCACGGGGCCAGGAGCTGATCTGTGGAAAATTCTTAACCTAAGACATGGAATTACAAACCCGGGATTCCATTCTCACTGTTACCTGGTCGAAAGAGAAATACTCTTCCATTAGGGGATATTCAGGTCTCAATACGGTGTATACAAATCTAAATGCATATGATTAAAAGTTGACAAATAGCTCAAGCATTTCAAAATCCAGAAAAATAACATGATTGTTTTATTATTTAAGCATCGAGTCAGCAAAAATCAAACTCATTTGCCAATGTTTTTATATGATTCACTCCTCTTCATTAACTGGATTACCAAACAACACTGAAGTCTATTTATTAACGCTATTCAAAATTCATCTCATCCTTTTCATAAATTATTGCCTTGGGTACGATGTGACAAAATTATTTTTACAATTTTCCTCTTCATGTCAAAACAGTTTCTATTGAATTCCAGTGCTTATCTTGTTTGCTTTCCTTTCATATTTCATTAACTTTTAATTTGATTTTTTCTCCAATCGTTAATAAGTAAATATAAGACAACAAAGAAGGTATACTTCGATGTTGACCAGACTGTGTGTAATTTCTTACTTGATTTAAATTTTTAATGCTCATGATATTTTTCTCATTGTAGAGAAGAACGAAAAAATATCTAATTTTGAATGCTTTTATTCAAAGCAGTAGGATTTTGGGGAGACTACTTAATTACTGCGAGTTTTGAGATGCCTGTGGGGGTAGGGTTGGCCCAGATGCAACAATGTGGAAGACTAGGAGATGGGGTCATACTCAACTGTGTTTCCATAGAAATTATTTGAATGTTTGTTTTATGTGGATTTTCACTCACTTTTCAAACCTGCTACTAAAGAGCACCCCTCAGCTGCAAACTCAAGGAAGCATACTCACAGCTTGTGCATTGGGAGAATGGGCTAGAAACTTAGTGATGCGACTCATCCTTTAAGAAATGAAGTATCTTTAAATTATAAAAATGTACCTAAATTTTGAATGCTTCCTTTTATTAAAGAAAGAAGGACATCAAAATTATAGAAGCTTTAGGTCTCATTCCTAACTGGATTCATTCCTGTCAGGACGTTGGGGAGAGGGGATCTTAAGCCTAGGTTGAGCACTCTTGATTCCCAAACTGTCCTGCGCTGATTTCTAGAGCTCACCACTCTAAACCAGATGCATACTTTTTCTCCTAAAGCTTACAGCAATTCTGGTGAGGTGATACACAATTTTATGTGTCAAAAATTCTGTGATACACAATTTTATGTGTCAGTTTCGCTGGGATGTGGTGCCTAGTCGTTTGCTCAATGTTAGCCTGAATGTCGTGAAGGTATATTGTAGATATAATTAATATCTATGATCACTTGTCTTTAAGTAAAGTAGATTAACGTAAGTGGACCTCATGTGATCAGCTGAATAGTTTCAAGGCAAAAGTAAAGTTTTCTGGCTATGAAGGAATTCTGCCTCAAGTGTAATATAAACTACTATATAGCACAGGGTACTATATTCAGTATCTTGGAATAACCTAGAATGCAAAAGAATCTTAAAAAGAATATATATAAGTATATAAATAATATAAATATATATAACCCTCAGCAACCCCATGGACTGCAGCCTTCCAGCCTCCTCTGCCCATGGGATTTTCCAGGCAAGAGTACCAGTGCCATTGCCTTCTCCGAAATATATATATATATATATATATATATATATGCACACACACACACACACACACACACCCACACACACATATCTGGGCTTGCCATGTGGCTCAGATGGTAAAGAATCTGCCTTAATGCAGAAGACCGGGGTTCAATCGTTGCTGGGTCAGGGAAGATATCCTGAAGAAGGGAAGGGCTACCCACTCCAGTAGTCTCGCCTGGAGAATTCCTTGGATAGAGGAGCCTGGCGACTTACAGTTCATGAGATCGCTAAGAGCTGGACATGAATGAGTGACTAGCTTTTTCACTATTCATATATCTATATCTCGGAGAAGGCAATGGCTTGCCTGGAGAATCCCAGGGATGGGGAGCCTGGTGGGCTGCCGTCTATGGGGTCACACAGAGTCGGGCACGACTGAAGTGACTTAGCAGCAGCAGCAGCAGCATATCTATATCTAACTATATCTAGATATATACATACATACCTGATGCTGGAAAAGACTGAAGGCAGGTGGGGAAGGGGTCAACAGAGAATGAGGTGGTTGGATGGCATCACCAACTTGATGGACATGTGTTTGAGTAAGCTCTGGGAGTTGGTGATGGACAGGAAACCTGGCGTGCTTGGGGTCTCAAAGAGTCCGACATGACTGAGCGATTGAACTGAACTGACTGATTATATATATATATATATATACACACACACATATAATTGAATCACTTGGCCATACACCTAAAACTAACAGAACTAACAGAACATGGTAAATTAACTATATTTTGATTTTTAAATGGTTAAAATAAACAAAAAGAGTGTAGTGTAAAAATTCCGAGTTTCCAGCCCACTCAGCTGCCCTGTGGCTGTAAGATGCCCTGGCCCCCACAGTTTTATAAGCCAAGTCATTAAAATAAATCTTTCTCTATCTCTGCCTTTCAGTGTACACACACACACACACACACACACACACACACTGTAACATTATATTGTTGGTTCTATTTCTCTGGAGTACCCTGACTGGAAAAGGTAGCAATTATTAGTATTTTATGGAAAATAGACAAGGTTAGCAAGTAACTGACCTCAGAACACCCAGGAGGTAAGTGTTGGACCAGGTCGGTAAACAGATCTTGCTCTCTGCTCTGCAACGTTGACTCTTTCTGGAGTCAGAAAGCCTCTTTAGTCCAGCCTTGTCTCTTTGGGTAAAGGGATCTTAGCAGTTTGGTACCAGCCTCCCACATTTTCCCTTTCCTCATGTGTCAAGTGTGGTAGCAATGGCTCTTGATTTAAATCCATCCCCTGGACTGTTTTAAGGTTCAGTGAGAGAAGTGGGTGAAAGCAAAACAACTCAACAAACATAACTCATTGTTAAGTAAGAAATGAACTTCATGACTTTTTGCAAAGAAAGAACTGCTTTTCCCTTTCCTGAGTGTTAATCTCTTCCTCCTCTTTTTCCCACTTCACGGTCCCTTTTCCTTTCTAGTGGTAGTATACTAAAACATTTATGTTCTCATATACAATATTTTGTTTAATCATCGGACCATGCCTGGTTATCTACATATTATACCCATTTCACAGGTGAGGAATTGACACACAGAGGTGTTCAAAATAATATATCCAGATAACAATAGAGTTGGGGTATTCTTTTACTATATCAAAGTGGAAGAAAAATTATAAAAATTTAATCAATTTGAACCCTGGAACCATTGCCATTAAAAAGAATCCCTTACCTTGCAGGAAGAACTGTTTTTAATTCAAATCCCTTACTGCCCTAAAGGGAGAAAATTATAATTTCAGTGATTAAGCTTTTAGAGTCAGTATTTCCATTGGAAGACTCTGTGTCTGATTCACCTGCCAGTACATAACTGAAGCTATCAAACATTTGGTGCCCAGCTGGCTGAAGAAGATTAAACTCCAGAAAGGTATTTAAATAAAATTTAAATAATTCATAATTTGCTTCCCTCTGAATAGCAAAGCTTCTCTAGTGCAAGAAGTAGTGGTAAAGTCTTCAATAGAAGGTTGAGTTAGGAGAGGAAGAATATTTGGAATCTGATTTTCCAAGTAGATTGGCAGACAAGGGGAGCTGATATCTTTCCTTTCTAAATCTCTAAACTAACGGCTTACAAACTGATTTAATTTAAAATTAAAGTGCGCAGAGAATGCAGTTTTTATTGAGACTAGAAATTGGTTACCATAGTTTCAGCATGATATTGACAAACCAGAGCAACATTTTAGGATTGTGAAGACCCTGTTGTAAGAGTCACAGCTGAGGAGCTGGTGATGATCAGCCTGATGAAGTCTCAGAGGAAATAAGAAATGATTTTTCAGTATCTGAAGGGTATATGTTTACCTCCAGAGGGCCCGTGAGGAGACTATAAAAAGAAAGGAGTTGAAAACCTTTTTGTAACAAGGAGCGTTATCCAAGCATGGAACGGGCTGGTTAGTGACGTGGGGCTCCGTGGGCTAAAGGTGGGGACCTGTGTTGTTGATGTCTGAATCCTGCTTTGCAGTGTGTGGTGGTTTTGTGTTAGTCTCTCAGCCATGTCCGACTCTGTGCAACCCCATGGACTGTAAACTGCCAGGCTCCTCTGGCTGTGGAATTCTCCAGGCAAGAACACTGGAGTGGGTTGCCATTTTGGACTACCCCAAATTTAAGGTCTCTTCTATTGTTAATGTTCAGATAACATGTTGATAGGAATTGTCTTTCCATTTAAAATAGACAGGCTTGAATCCATTTAAGCAGAACACAATGGCTTGCTCATTTAACTTGTCTCAAGAGTAATTGGAAAATATTAAGAACCATTTGGGCTCTGTTGTGCCAAGTTGCTCCAGTTGTGGCTGACTCCTTGTGACCCTGTGCACTGGAGCTCGCTAGGCTCCTGTCTCCAAGAGATTCTCCAGGTAAGAATACTGGAGTGGGTTGCCATTTCCTCCTCCAGGGGATCTTTCCGACCTAGGGATCAAACCCATGTCTCCTGTGGGTCCTGCATCGCAGGCAGATTCTTCCTGCTCAGCTACTGAGGAAGCCCATTAAAGCTGTTTTACTCCTTTTAAAAATCTGCTTTCTGAGTTTCAAATTCTTTGTACATAGAATGGGAAAACCACTGTGCACCCCTCAAAAGGCGATTGGGAAGGCTGGTTTGAGATGACGCACGTCAAGTGTTCAGAACCTGGCACATCATAATTCACTAATAAGTACTATTATTGTCGCTGTTATTATATGTAAATTTATTCTGCCTTATAACCTTGTGAGCTTGATGATGTTACCATCTTTTAAAAATAAGGCAGTAGAGGCCTCTACATCACGTAAACTGCTTGAGTTCCTGTAGTTGGAAAGATGTAAAAATGGAAGTGACTATGTCTTTCTCATACCAAAGCCTCCAGATTCTTTGGGATTCCATGTGGATGTAGCATCCTTTCTTGTTTTCTCAGACGTTTGCCTTGAAAATGACCCTGTTATTTCATTTTGATGTTTAACCATTCTGAGTTCCAATGGAAGCAAAACTGTGGCTTTGTGTTACATATATCCATACACACACATACACACATTCATACACACAGCCACAGTGACTAGTGTAGAAACTGTAGGTATTAACGTGACTCTATTATTTGAAACATCATTTACTGATGGCTCCAGCAAAGCTTTTGATCATGCCAAGCTGTGTGGCTCAATGAAATCCATGTATAGAATCCTATCTAGCTGCAGAAAGATTGCATCAGAGAAGGCTGAATGGTTCAATTGCTGCTATCCTAAAGCCAGCATTCTGGGGAGAGCATTAGTATTCACAAACATCAAAAGAGTCGCTAGAATGGAAATTGACCCTGTCTTGTAATATAAACAGGTCAGCTGTTTGAGAGTTTTCAAAGACAGTTATGATGTAATAGCCTATATCCAGTACTCACAGCCTAATCTGTTTTAAGCTTCTCCTCTGGCATTTCTCTTTCCCAGGAATGAAATAAAAGGAAAAGCGAATACAGATAAAGAAGAGAGCTCATCCTTTTGCCACTTAAGAAATGGCCTATTGTCCAGCCTCTGTAAGGAAATGATGTTGCTGGTAAACTGAATATTTATGTCACTGGGGCTGTTTTCATGTGAGCCTTTTTTTTTTTTTGCATGTGAGATATTATCATCTTGTTATTTGTGAACTATGCATCTCGGGTGACATTTTTTTCTTAAGTTTTCATTGTTCATAAATGTACTTGACACCAGACAAACAGCTAATACTGATCGTGTTGACTGCAGGTGCAGCAGACGTTTTAAATAAGAACACAATTAAATGGAAAGCTGCATTCTAGCCAGCAGGGTGTTAACGATGCTCTAGTGCACTGGGGTGCCCTGTTACATCGATCCTGTGGTGTTCCTATGAGCAAGAGCTCACAGTGTATTTGCCATCAGATGATGGACGTGCTTCTTCAGCAGAGCCCTCTCCCACTCAGTGGGCTAGGTTGTAGGAGGGCTTGGGCTGAGGCAATACATTTGGATGTAGAATGTAAGTCAAGGATGAAATTATACTGCATTTTATCCACGCTCTCCTTTTCTTTTTAAATTTGCTGTTTTCACTAGTTTCTTAACAACCCCTGCCTCCCAAAAGTCCTACAACAATTATTGGTGAGCATAAAAATTAAGAGTGAAGAATTAATTTACACTGAAAAACATAAAATCACAGCTTTTCTAAAAGTGACTTTTTCTAAAATTAAAGGTGAAAAGCCACCAAGAAATTGCAGTTGGTTAACTCAGGGCTCTAAAGGCATTAAAGAAAACACGGAGTTATAACATCTTATGAGCTTTACCCAGGCCAGTCTTTTGGGGTCATGTTTGATCTGTAAGACTGAGACCAAATGTCATATATCTTTCAGAAAGAGGTTAAGAGGTCCATGACTCTGAGTCAAGTCAAAAGCACGGTGACTTTTTCATATGGCTGGAGAGTTTTCAGTTGTGTCTTTTCACAGTCCACTCTGTAAATCTCTAAAGATTTTCCCCGCCCATACACTTATTTCATCATGGATGATGTGCAAACATGTTACAATTTTGGAAAATCCCTTGATATATGGCTTCAAAAACAGATTAAACGTCTAAAGTACCTTATTATATGTGTTTTTCCAATTTATGATTTTTTGCATGTGTAAAAATTAACAGTCCATTAGCCATCCTGTAAGATCAGCTGCATAGAGTAAGTCTAAGGCCAGTGAGTCCCATAGCCACTTCCCATTCTCATGGAGTCCCGGGAATTCCCATGGTTGTCCAGTGGCGTTCAGAGTCTCTCATATTGCCCTGACACTCATTCAGGTGTGCAACGTCTTCTTTGTATTCCAGCATTAGGTACCCCAGCTACCCTCACAGCTCCATTTTCTACATAAAAACGTAGAAAGAGCAACTGAATCGCAGCAACTAAAGCTTGAGTCTCAACTCTGCTCTTTCCTGTTTGGTTTTGTTCAATTACTTATCTCCTTTGACTTTTGGGCTTCTCATCCATGGATAAAGATATACTACACACACCAAAAGGAATATTTCATAGAGCTATGAGTGTTAAATAATGAATGCAAAATTCCTAGTACAGTGCCTAGTATATAGCTGTTGCTCAGTAAATATTGATTACCTTTTCTTTGCGTGTAAAGAGATGCAATGAATCACTCAATATTTCTCTTATCTTGATGCAAATTATTTGCATTTTAAAAGGGATCCCTTGTAAACCAAAAGGAATAAAATATTGACCGTGCAGTTTTAGAGAGGAAGGCAGACTGGAGTGAGAATTATTTTAAGTCAGGAGACACTCCAGTTTCACTAAATGTCACAGTGAGGACACATAGTCCATATGTGTTTCTGTTAATACAGAAATAAGAACATTATCATAATAGTGCATTAAATAGTGCCTCTCATATCCTCAATGATCCTGAGTTTTAGGAAATTAAAGATCATTATTATTTGATCAAATTTAATTAAACAGAACCCACCACCTTTGAGCCCCTGGGCTTCTCTAAAGAGAATATGAATGCAATGATTAAATTAAGTCACAGCCAATAAAGATTCTCATCAGAAAAGAAAATGGAAGGAGTTATCTGATTGAGAACTCTGAGTCAATTACATGCCTTGGATGTTCTACGAGAAGTCATTGAAATTTACCTGTGCTGAAATGGAGAAGAGACTGCTTAGAAAATATAACTCACTTATTCACCCATTCATTCATCTCACGTGGTAGATGCTTTGCTGGATATCTTGTGAGAGATAACAGGATAAATGAGATGCATTCCCTGACTTCCTCCCAAAATTTGGAGTACAGAATACTCCTAAATGAATATATTTCATAGAATTTTGGATGCAAAAAAATATCAATTTTGAGCTGAAAGTGTCAGGAAAATATTCTTTGAGAAGATGGTGCTGAGTTCAGGCCAGAGTTAAGATGATTCAGCAAAAGTAGCTCAAGCATTTTCCATTATATCCTTACCAGACGTCAGGGGCTATCCTAAGTCCTGGGGATATAGTTTCAGAGGGAATGAGATCTTATATCAGCTCTGCTATTTTCTGGTTGTGAGCTTTAGTAAAAGTTATTTAATCTCTCAAATGCTCAGCTTCCTCAACTCAGATAAAATAAGTTTCAAGCTCATAGGTGAATAGTGAATGAAATAATGCACATAAAAGGAATTATGTGCTCAAAAAAGTTAGCTATTGTTATTTTAAAATTCCATTGAGCTCCTCTCTTTCTTTGTCTTTTTCCAAGCTCTCTTATCTCTGGCTGTCAGTTTCAATCTCATTAAGCAAAATTTTACTCAACAAAATCCAAGAAAAAAATTGTTAGCTTTTCGGCATCTCTTGAGAAACTCTAAATACTTCGCTTTTATATTCAAGGTGTATCATGACCTGTTTCTAACCATTTTATTATTTGTACTGCCTAGTTTCTGGATAAACCATATTCCAGAATGTTGTGTAAATGTTTCCTGGGTTCCGCTGCCTTTGTGTCTTTATACTTCTTTGAGGGAAAATGATCTTTACCTTTCCTTTGATTAGTATTCTTATTTCCTGAAATAGTATTCAAGACCTAGCTGAAATGTCACCTCTTCTGGTAAGCCCTCGCTGATTCTGGGCTGGCTCATCACTCTTTTTTGAATATAGTATTGATCATGTTAAAATACTGCTCAAGAAATTTGTTGGGCTTTCCTTCCCTGGTGAATCAAGTCTAAGCATTTTAACAGACATGCCCTTTATAATCAGACTTCTCTGGTGGCTGAGATGGTAAAAAAATCTGCCTGCAGTGCATGGTACTTGGGTTTGATCTCTGAATCAGGAAAATCCCCTGGAGAAGGAAATGGCAACCCACTCCAGGATTCTTGCCTGGGAAATCCCATGGACAGAGGAGCCTGGTGGGCTGCAGTCCTTTATAACCAAGTCACCCACATGATTTCCCAAGCTTGCTATGTACTTTTGTGCTTTCCTTACACTTTCTTCTCCATATGGAATGTTCTACACTGCTTCAAGACCTTTGGTCCTTCCAACACTTCATTTATATTCTATTACAAGTACTCAGCGACCTCTCAACACACATAGCTAGCTGTATGTTCCTACCTTCCTTCAAAGAATATGAATTCCTTAAGACACTGACTAACTTTTATTTATCATTGGATGACCTGTCATATACTGGGGCTCAATAGATGTTAACAGAATGACATCACGAGCACAGCGTGTCCTGGGGACAGAAGAGTGGTTTTCAATGTGGTGTTTTTTTCGCTGATTCAACCCCAAGCTTGTTTGGAGTTCTGTGCCTCATTTCAGTGTTATGAGCAAATGGAACGAATTCCTCTTGGGTTTCTTCATCTCAGAATTAGGGCTCTTGTTAGGTGGCTTGCATAAGTCATTTTGCTTGCAATGGGCTCTAAAACCAGAAACCTTGAGGGAGCTGCGGGGTGGCAGTCCCTCTGGGGGCAGTGAGCACCGGAGAGCTCTTCGGGAACTGAGCAGACTCCTGGCTTTGGGCTCCATGCCCAGGCTCCCATTTCACCCACTGGGTTTAGTCATCGCCTTTGTAAGCACTAAATAGTGGTGTGTCTGGCATCGGGTCTGGAATATCATAGTTTCTCAGTAAAACTGAGATTGGTTTCTCTTTCCTTTCCCCCAACTCAACCAGTTTAGGACTGGTTGCATATTAATAGAATATATAGTTAAAGAATAATCTCCCTCTCCAAAAATGCACATGAATTCTTGAGATGCAGTGGTTGGAATGTGCTGCTGCCACAGGCAGGTTCTCTCTACAGCCTCAAGCATCATCTGCTCCATACCCACTCAAGGCCTCCTTCTCAAGGTCGATGGATGGATCGCATTCTGGCTTCTGAAGAGTGGCCTGCAAACTACCAGGCACCATCAGCCTGGTGACTTCAATTTCTTGGATATGTTTTAGGTGAGAGAAAATTTCCTGCTTGGTTTTCTTTGGGATGTGTGGTTCGCTCTAGTGTTTGCTAATCAGCTGCTCTGCTCTGTTACAGTAAGTCCCTTAAATACAGATGAGTTCTGTTCCAAGAGTATGTTTGGAAGTCCCTGTTTGTTCGTAAGGCCAGCAAAATTAGCCTAGGTATCCAATTAACGCAATCAGCTATCTTATACTGCACTGTAATAGGCTTATAATATTTTAACACAAATAATACATTAAAACACACACACACAAAAAAAATTTTTTTAATTTTACAGTGCAGGGCCTTGAAAAGTACAGTAGCCCAGTGCAGCAGCTGGCACAGAGAGGCAGGCATCAAGGGAACAGGTGAGAAGAGCAACTGATGGAGGAGGGAGCGGAGGTGGGAGCTCATAGAACCGGGGGTTATCAGAGGCAGGAGATGGGGGTGAGTGCAGCTACACTCACGCCTTATGCTGATGGCACAGATTCTGGCCCAGTTCTGAAACCAGCTGCATGTTCACATGTTTGAAGGTTCACAACCAGAAAGCTTGTATATAAGAGAGCTGCTGCATCCTGCACATGATGGGAGAGGTGAGTCTAACAGTCTTTCTGTCTCTTCTCTCTGGTTCCTGAGGTTTTGCTGAGAGTGAGGATGGGGGTAAAGATGGAAAGGGAGGGCAGATAATTATAATAGTGATGTCAATGATACAGTTGGTAAAAGATAAAACTGCCATTAAAGTCTATGCTGAAACAAGCTCTGCATTTTGGTTGCATTAATCCTGAAATACGGTATAAAATTCAAGTCATTGTTTTCCACGTAGTGAGCTCCTCATTTATGGTCGCACGCACATGACAAAGACTTTTGGAGGAGAGACGATGGAATCTCATGCTTAATTTTCTCTCAGTTGTGAGAATCTGTTTTTTTCATGAAGAGATGACTGCAACTCTCATGAGCCCCTACATCTGCAGACGTCTGTGAGTCCGCAGGTGTGATAAGGACTCCAGAGCTCCAGGTTGTAGCACGGAGCTGCCCAAGGGACTGCAACTCCCACTGCCCGTACTGTCTGTCCGTGGTCATCCTCTTGGCTATCAGTTTAGTTCAGTTCAGTCCCTCAGTCGTGCCCGACTCTCTGTGGCCCCATGAACCGCAGCACGCCAGGCCTCCCTGTCCATCACCAACTCCCAGAGCCCACCCAAACCCATGTCCATTGAGTCGATGATGCCACCCAACTATCTCCTCCTCTGATGTCCCCTTCTCCTCCTGCCCTCAGTCTTTCCCAGCATCAGGGTCTTTTCAAATGGGTCAGCTCTTCGCATCAGGAGGCCAAAGTATTGGAGTTTCAGCTTCAACATCAGTCCTTCCAGTGAACACCAGGACTGATCTCCTTTAGGATGGACTGGTTGGATCTCCTTGCAGTCCAAAGGACTCTCAAGAGTCCTCTCCAAAACCACAGTTCAAAAGCATCCATTCTTTGGTGCTCAGCTTTCTTTATAGTCCAACTCTCACAACCATACACGACCACTGGAAAAACCATAGCCTTGACTAGATGGACCTTTGTTGGCAAAGTAATGTCTCTGCTTTTGAATATGCTGTCTAGGTTGGTTATAACTTTCCTTCCAAGGAGTAAGTGTCTTTTAATTTCATGGCTGCAATCACCATCTGCAGTGATTTTGGAGCACAGAAAAATTAAGTCAGCCACTGTTTCCACTGTTTCCCCGTATATCTGCCATGAAGTGATGGGACCAGATACCATGATCTTCGTTTTCTGAATGTTGAGCTTTAAGCCAACTTTTTCACTTTCCTCTTTCACTTTCATCAAGAGGCTCTTTAGTTCTTCTTCACTTTCTGCCATAAGGGTGGTATCATCTGCATATCTGAGGTTATTAATATTTCTCCCAGCAATCTTGATTCCAGCTTGTGTTTCTTCCAGCCCAACGTTTCTCATGATGTACTCTGCATAGAAGTTAAATAAGCAGGGTGACAATATACAGCCTTGATGTACTCCTTTTCCTATTTGGAACCTCCTATTTGGAACTGTCTTGGCTATGGAAATGTCAAAATCCACTTCTCTATGGGTATAAGGACTGAACCTTCTGGGCCCACGTAAGGACCTAAGGGAACATTGAAGAGTCTATTTCTTCTTTCTACCCTTCTTGGCAGGCTTTAGCTGACAAATGTAAGAGGAGGAAAAGAGAGCTCTGGTTCCTGAGGAAGAGTGAAGATTGGAAGGATCCTAGCATCCTTTAAATTTTAATCTTTAAGGCTCTCCTCACTGATGTAGTTAAGGAAAACTAAGATGGGAACATCAAGAAATTAGAGCTGGTTTGAAATTGAGACTAGATGGGCTTTTTCTCATAATACAGTCTTTCTGGTGATCCTGAAAGGATCTGAGCATTGATGTACAAGAAAATAAAACAGAAACTCTTATTGTAGGCGAAAGTACTCTCAAGCAGGCAAAATGCAATGACATTTGATCAAATAACATAAAATCCTCCATTGTGTAGCTTTCTGTTCTATCTGTTCTGATCCTGTAACATCCGCAGGCCAGTTCATGATGTGTAATATCACTGGAGATGTGAACTTCCTGAAGAAAGCAAGTGAATACTTAATTCCATAAACAGCAGTGAGAGAAGTGTGGCAGGCTTTGCAGTCCTAAGTGTCAGGCAAGGTCATCTTCAGAAAGAGTGAAATCTCTAAATGAATTCAGTCTCAAAGTGTTTGCAATAGCACTTTTAGGATCCAGGACCAAGAATGATGTGAATAATGAAGTTAGTGGGTCTCACCACTGAATGAAGTCAAACATTTTACAGTGTCTTTTTAAAAAATAACAGCTTTAAGGATATATAATTCACATACAACAAAATTTACCCTTTGAAAGTGTACAATTCAGTAAGTTTTGGTGTATTTACAAAGTTGTACAACCACCAGCACTATCTAATTTTAGAAATGCATAGCCATGTTCAGTAGTTCCTCATTTTGTCTGCTGCCAGCCCCTGGCAGCCATAAACCTATTTTCTGTCTTTGTGGATATACCTATTCTAGACATTTCATATAAATGGAGTCATACAATCCCTGGCCTTTTGTGTCTGGCTTTTTCAATTAGCATAATATTTTCAAGGTTCATCAGTGTTGTAGCATACATAGTACATTTTCCCTTTATATGGCTAAAAATATTTAGTTATGTGGATATATGATATTTCAAAAATCCATCCATCAGTTAGTGGAAATCTTGTTTTTTTGCTTCTGCTTTTTTGGCTATTTGAGTGGAGCTGCTGTGGACATTTATGTACAAGTTTTTGTGCATACATAAGTTTTCAATTCTCTTGGACATATATATATATATATATATATATATATATATCTAGAAGTGGTATTATTGGGTCACATGATAACTCTTATGTTTAAGCTCTTGAGAAACTGACAAGCTGTTTTCATCGAAGTGACTGCACCATTTTACATAAATACATAATGTCTTTTTAATCTCCTGTGTAGATGAAAAAGTTTATTCTGCCCTGGAGACCATGTTGTCCTAGAACTGTGTCTTTTTAAAAAACCCATCACATTTTGAGGGTATTAAACCTCACCCATTCTGGCTCTCTTCCCTCTGCCTTGGCAGAGTCCCCCTCATAAACATTTATAGGCAGTCTGATTATATTGAGAAAAGACCTAAGCCAGAGAGTGAGACAAGGCCTTCGGCTACTGCATACCACTCAACCTTGAAATTATTTCCCGTATTCTTCCTCCAGTTGGAACTCTCCAGTTCTCTTTGTCACATTTGTACTACATAATTTCAATAGCAATAAGAACATATGATAAGTGAGTGTCTACTTTGTGCCATGTAATATATTTATTCCTGGAGAGAGTAAGAGGTCTGACACCAAACTGCCAGTCAATGGTTTCACAGTTCCCCATGGGCACTGATAAGTGCTTCAATAGATATACAAAAGAATATATATTTTCAAAGACAGAATGATGTGAAGCAGAGCTTTTAAACTTCAGCAATTGGTATTCCACGTCTGATGAATCTATGCTGTGAGTGGCTGTCCTAAGTGTTGTGGGATGTTTATCAGTATCTCTGGCTTCCATTCGCTATGTGTCAAGAGGACCCCTCCAACTGTGACATCCAAAAGTGTCTCCAAACACAGCCAAATATTTCCCTGGAGCAACATTAGTCCTGGCTGAGAATCACTGGCTAAGAGTTTAGAGCAAGGGCTTACACAGGATCCAGGTTTCAGGATGTTGGAGAGGTGGCTAAACCTTTCTGATAATTATCTTCAAAAAATAGAACTAATAATAGCTACCTCAGAGAGCCAGTGTATGGGTTAAACAAGATAATGCACACAGGACCCCCTCATGAATGCTGGGTGCGATTCTCTCTCATACTGTAATGAGGGCCATTCAGGGAGCCTTGGATCTCAATTTGAAAATCCTGGAGAGGCTGACTCTGGGGTTTTACTTTCCTCTCATGTTTTCTCTTTTGCTAAACTTGAACTGTAAAATGGTAAACTGGGAGAAAGCATAAGGAATGAAGAGGTGGGCTTTTTCTGAGTATCCTTGTGTGAATGCATGGCTGGAATGCTGGATGGTTATGGAAGCAGACACCTGTTCACTCGTGTGTTCACTCATCCATTATTTGTTCATAAGAAAGATTTACCGACTGTCTGGTCTAGATCCCTTTATGCCCTTCTGCTCTCCAGTCACTTGGGTTATTTCTTTGACTGTTGCTTGCTCCCTCCTGTCTCAAGGCTTTCCCATATTTTCTGTCTTCAGCCTGGAACACTTATTCTAGTTCACCCCTGTTCATTGTTGAGACTGCAGTTCAAATTTAGCATTTTCAAAGCTACAGCCACTGACACTTCATCCCAGATTAAAGCAGAGCCCACAGTGTAAGCACTCAAAACCCCTGGATTATTTTATTGCTTTATTTCCTGTGAATCCCACTAAACTCTGAGTCCTATCAATCTATCAATGAGGCAGTTGTGACCATTTTTTTTCCCATCAATTCTCAGCATGGGGCCAAGCATATAAGTATTCAGTAAATATTTTCAAACCAGTTTTCTGCTGACTGGCTGATGGAATGAATGAACAAGTGTTAGGCACTGGCTAGGTTTTTTTTTTTTCTGGCTTTTCTTAAAAACTGATGGACCTGATGGTGACTTTCACCTGTCTCAGGAATGATGAGCCCTTGCTGGGCAGGTTGTCTAAAGCTGACCAGTGAGTGTCCTCTGACGGTAGGGAGAGAGGCAGAGACAGGCTTGGGAGGGGATGGGCAGAGGGCCTGGGCTTCTATTAAAGTTGGGCCTGAAGTCTGACTGATTAGAAAAGACCCTGGGAAAGACTGAAGGCAGGAGGAGAAGGGGACGACAGAGGATGAGATGGTTGGATGCCATCACTGACTCAATGGACATGAGTTTGAGTAGACTCTGGGAATTGGTGATGGACAGGGAGGCCTGGCGTGCTGCACGCAGTCCACAGAGTCACAGAGAGTCGGACACGACTGAGCAGCTGAACTGAATGGAAAGTCATTTCAGGGCAGAGCTGCCATCTTCACCTCAAGCACTGCACTGACTTTAGCCATAGGAAAAAATCCGCCCTTTGCTCTCCACTTGACACATGCACTCTTTCTTCATCACTTGAAGCTAAAATCCTATTTCATCATCTTCTTTTTTTTTCTTTTTCCCTAGAAAGTAAGAGATCGTTCAATTTTGAACACATTTTTCTATGCCAAACAACTTTCCATAGTCTGGTCAGACATTAGGTTAGCCTTTGTGTTTCTCTTGGCTTGTTAGTAATAGCTATGATCATTGGGATGGTCACCTATGGTCTCAATGTACAAAGAATTTATTCTCTAGGCTTGTGCTCAGTTGCGCAGTCATGTCCAACTCTTTGCGAGGCCGTGGACTGTGGCTTGCCAGGCTCCTCTGTTCTTGGGATTCTCCAGGCAAGAATACTGGAGTGGGTTGCCATACTCTCCTCCAGGGGATCTTCTCGAACAAGGGACTGAACTGGTACCTCTTATGTCTCCTGCGGCAGGTGGGTTCTTTACCACTACTGCCACCTGGGGCCCAGCCCATTCTCTAAGCCTATAATCTGCAAATTTAAAATATGCTTATTCGTTGAACAGTCCTTGGGCTGCTCAGAATAGCTTAAAATTTTTGATTTTTCTGATTACATAAATGAGACGAAGCTGCCTTCACCTGGGTTTGCAATGTGTCCAGTGAAATATTAACCTCTCGTCGCCCATAAATGTACCTCACTTGGCACAGACTGGAGAGGTCTCCTGCTTTATGACAACGGCACTGTTGGGTTCTCAAAGAGCCTTGCCTGTTTCCCTGGTTAGGTGTGAAGCAAGGCCTTGCCCCCAGTCTTTTCTCTATTTATTTAGCTTCAGTGTGTCTCTGCTGCTGCCCGTGGACTATCTCTAGTTGCGGAGAACGGGCACTCCTCTCTGCGGGCAACGCTCAGGCTTCTCACTGTGGCGGCTTCCCTTGTTGCAGAGCAGGGGCTCTGAGCGCAAAGCGCTCCAGCAGTTGCGGCGCTCAGGCTTACGGGCGTGTGAGATCTTCCGGGACCCCTGCATTGCCAGGCGGACTCCTAACCACCGGACCACCAGGTAAGTCTCTTGTTCCCAGTATTGCTGTTGCCTACTGGTGAAGCTGAAACTCCAGTACATTGACCACCTCGTGCGAAGAGTTGACTCACTGGAAAAGACTCTGATGCTGGGAGGGATTGGGGGCAGGAGGAGAAGGGGACGACAGAGGATGAGTTGGATGGATGGCATCATCAACTCGATGGACGTGAGTCTGAGTGAACTCCGGGAGTTGGTGATGGACAGGGAGGCCTGGCGTGCTGTGATTCATGGGCTCTCAAAGAGTCGGACAGGACTGAGCAATTGAACTGAACTGAACTCAACTGAACCAGCTCTGAACATACTTCTTGTAGCACTGGACTGGAGGCCAATAATGCAAAATAACCAGCATCTTCCAGTGTTAACCACTGACACTCTAACATGAATGTTTATTTGCATTTTGCAAAGCTGCTCCTTATTCCTGTGGCTGAGGCTGGAAAGCAAGACTGATGATCAACTGAAAGTGGGGTGATGAGGAGGGAGAGGAGAGATAGTTGGAGTGTGTATATATGCCTTCATCCATCTTCTGGTTCTGATGAAGTCTGGATGAATGAGTCTACTTTCCATTCCTTTCCTGGAGGCTATGAGCCTTCTGTAAGTGAATCATCCTTAACCAGTTTAATTATGAATTCTGAGGAGGCCACTTTCAGCATCTCATATTAGAGGTATCATCTGTGGATGGCGTTTTTCATTTCTTCGTTTACAGCAACCTGGAATTAGACTTGTTTTGTTATTCACAACACTTGTTTGTACAGTGGTCTCAATAATTAAACCAAAATGTCACTAGATCCATATGCCTTTCCATATCTTATTTTCTTGTCGAAAGGTTTGTCCCATAGGAAGTAGCCCAGTTTCAGTCAAGTTCTGATTTTGCCTTGGGGAAAGAAGACACACAAAATAACTTGTCTTTTCAAATGTTTTACTTAAACTGTAGGACAATTAAAATTATTTATCTACAGCCATGCCACAGAAGTAATGAGATGATTAAAATATTCTTAATGAGCTTGCATTTTCCAATTGTTTCACTTGATGTAGCAATACATATTTATGATTTTAATTATTGTTTTGGCCTCAGAAAGTGTCTGTTTTATAAAGATCAGCAGGGTTCATGAGAGAGTTGATATGTTGACTTGTTGACTTTTTTTTTTCTTAGACTATTAGCAATTAAAATACTACACTGCAGTGGGGAAGCAGTTTAATAAATTTATTTAAACATGTTAAAGCCTGTAAGAAATATAATGCTGAGATCTCTTTTCATTTTAAAGTAATTATAAAGCCCACAGGGTCTGGTGAGCATGGCATAATCCATGTAGCATGTAGAGGTGATTAACTTGTAAACTAGGGGAAAAGTCTCACATGCCACCTCCCTTTCTTTACCTCTTTCTCATCTTGGTAGATGAACAATGGCTCCAAGAGGTGGAAGTTAAATCTGCCATCTGTGTGTGCTCAGTCATGCTTGACTCTGCAACCCCATGAACTGTATCCTGCCAGACTCCTCTGTCCATGAGATTTTTCCAGGCAAGAACACTGGAGTAGGTTGCCATTTCTTCCCCCAGGGGATCTTCCTGACTCAGGGATCAAACCTGTATCTCTTGAACTGGCAGGGAGATTCCTTACTGCTTCTTAACCTGTGAAGCCCATCTGGGTTCTGGCACTTTTATTCCCCAGAGACTCAATTCATCAACTATTCCTCTGTCCTGTTTCTTCAAATTCTGCCACTACCTGTCTCTCTGCCTAAAAAAATATTCATTTCCTCCCACGAATATAAAATAATATCATTAGAAAATCCTTCCTTCACCTTTTAACAGAAATCTCCATCTCTTGCCTTTTATTTTCCCCTTGACTTCTAAGTTGTCTTTTCTTCCTCACTTAGTTATTCTTCAATCTCAGTTAATCTAACTTTTACCCCTTTCTTTGTGGAAAAGGAACTCCCTTTATTCCACATCATCTCCAGCATTCATTTTGTAGACTTTTTGATGATGGCATCTGCATGTCTTCTTTGGAATAATGTCTATTTAGGTTTTCTGCCCCTTTTGTTTTTCGTTTTTGATTGGGTGGTTTTTTTTTTTTTTTGGTTATTGAGTTGTATGAGCTGTTTTTATATCTTTGAAATTAAGACCTTCTCAGTTGCATTGTTTGCAAATATGTTCTCCCCATTCCAAAGGTTGTCTTTTCATTTGGTTTATGGTTTCCTTTTCTGTGCAAGAGCTTATAAGTTTGTTTAGGTCCCATTTGTCTATTTTTGCTCATTTCCACCTTAGGTCATCTTTCTTCCTTTAGATCAAGCTTTATTAACCAACTGGATTATTGTATTAAATATTCACAAAGGCCTACATGCCAGGTTTTCCTCCATTTTAGTCTCTATAACAAAATCATGTTACTAAAGCACACATTCTTCAAAATATCTTATTATTTTGAGGAAACAACTTAAGCTCATTATGGTCATGAATGTTTTTGGCTTTTTCTACAGGCATTCCTTAAGTCATGTCTGGTGGTGACTAGCTATATTGAACGCTACGTGTTTCTGAGAATTCCTCATACTTTGTTTCACAGGGGATTTTTAACTATTGTGTAAGATGCTATAACAATAGGGGACTTCCCTGGTGGTCCAGTGGTTAAGAATCCGCCTTCCAGTGAAGGGGTGGCAGGGCTGGTCCATGGTCAGAGAACTAAGATCCCACATGCTGTGGGGCAACTAAGCCCGAGTGTGAAATAAATGAATATTCAAAAAGATATCTATAATGATAGATATATGTCACTATATGTTTATGAAAACCAATAGCATATGCAACACCAACTATGAGCTTTGGAGTGATAATGATGTGTCAGTGTGGGTTCACCAATTATAACTAATGAACTAGTCTGACTTGGGATTTTGATATTGAGGGAGGCTTTTGTACATGTGGTGGCCAGGAGTATATGGGGACATGCTGTACTTCTGCTCAGTATGGCTGTGAACCTAAAACGGAAAAATAAAATCTGTTAAAGCATTACTTCATTTTGGCCTCCACTCTATGTGTCTATACTAGCTCTTCCCAACAAGAACCTCTTCAGTTTTCTGCATGTCTAGTAAGACAGACAAACAAACCCTTGCTCTCTGTCTTTAACTTAGCTACTGCTAGCCTGTCTCTACCAGTTTATCTCATTCTGTTTTCCTTCAACAAGCATTTTGGAAGTGTGAATCTCTATAAACCTTGTTAGTTTCACTCTGTCCTTTTATTTCCAGCCTTAAGTCATCAACAACATTGTGAGCTGACAGTGCAGTCAACAGTGAGTGACTTCACGTTGTCACATGTAACAGGCACATTTTGATCCTCATCTCATTGGACCTCTTGCAGCACTGGCACACTGTGAGAGTTCTTCTAGAGTTCTTCTAGAACTCTTTTCGTCCTGGTTTTTGTGGCACCTTCTTTTCCCCAGCTCCTTACCCCTCCTGCACAATACCTTCCAGAACACTCTTCTCATTCCCTCCAGTGTTGATGCCCCCATCCCCAGCAAGGCTTTGTCTGTAACCCACCTTTCTTCATACTACCTATTAATCCCGAAGTAGCAGCAACTGGAGCATGAGTTTTAAAATATTCTTATATGCAAATGATTCCCAAGTCTACATCACTGCCCCTGATCTCTCCTCTTACCTGAAGATTCCAGCTCCTTTCTGATGATGAATCTCCATTTGGTGCCTGCAGGTTTACCCTGAATTCAACACATTTAAAACTGGGGCCTTTCCTGGTGGTCCAGTGGTTGGGAGTCCACCTGGTAATTCAGGGGACCCTGGTTTGACCCCTGGCCTGGGAGGATTCCCCATACCACAGAGCAGCTGGGCCCCTGCGCCACAGCCACTGAGCTGTGCACCTAGAGCCCAGGCTCCTCCGCAAGAGAAGCCTCACGCACGAAAGCGAAGAGGAGCTGCCAACCCCACCGCTAGAGAAAGCCTGCGCGCACAGCGAAAACCCAGCACAGCCGAAAATAATAGATTAACGAAAACAATTGATTTCGCTGTCTGCTCCTCTGACCCCAGCCTCTTCACCTCCCTTTATTCACCATCTCCTAACTTCTCAGTGTCATTCTCTGGCTTTTAGGCTTCTAGTGGGCATAAAATGAGTCAATATGCGATCGTGTTTATCACAGGGCCTGGCATATATTTGCATCTCAACAAATGTAGTCTATTATTGCTACAGTAAGTCCCCTGAAAGTGAAAGTGAAGGTCGCTCAGTCATGTCCGACTCTTTGTGACCCCATAGACCATACAGTCCATGGAATTCTCCAGGCAAGAATACGGGAGTGGGTAGCCTTTCCCTTCTCCAGGGGATCTTCCCAACCCACGGATAGGACCCAGGTCTCCTGCATTGCAGGTGGATTCTTTACCAGCTGAGCTATGAGGGAAGTAAATCCCCTACCCATGAACATTTTCCATCCCGAGAGGATGTTCAGAAGTCCATTTTGTTTGTACAAGTCCAACCGAGTTAGCCTAGGTACAAACTAACACAACTGACTATATAGTACTGCACCCTGCTGGTGCTGCTGCTGCTGCTGAGTCGCTTCAGTCGTGTCCGACTCTGTGCGACCCCATAGACGGCAGCCCACCAGTCTCCGCCGTCCCTGGGATTCTCCAGGCAAATGGAGTCCGTTGCCATTTCCTCTCCAATGCATGAAAGTGAAAAGTTAAAATGAAGTCGCTCAGTCGTGTCCGACTCTAGCGACCCCATGGACTGCAGCCCACGGGGCTCCTTCATCCATGGGATTTTTCAGGCAAGAGTACTCGAGTGGGGTGCCACTGCCTTCTCCGTACTGTACCCTAGTAGGCTTATAATACTTTTCCAACAGATAATACATAAAAACAAACACAAAAATTAAAGAAAACATTTTAGATCTTACAGTACAGTACATAAAGGAAGTTAGAGTATAGCAGCTGGCACTGAGCGAACAGGCAAGAAGAGGTACTGCCTGGAGCGGGGAGAGGAGGCGGCATAGTGAAGCTAGAGGATCGTCGGGGTAGGAGGCCAAGCGGTGGCTGCGGTTTCACGTGCGCCTGGCAACGGCGCAGGCTCCGGTGGCTTGCTGGGCTCCATTCTACCGAGACTCTGAAAAGCAATCCAGTGATACGTGTTCGCCTCTGCGAGAGTTTGAAACTTGAGGATATGCGTGTAGGGGATTTATTGTGTTATTATTCCAAAGCCTTTGACTGTGTGGATCACAATAAACTGTGGACAATTCTGAAAGAGATGGGAATACCAGACCACCTGACCTGCCTATTGAGAAACCTATATGCAGGTCAGGATGCAACAACTAGAACTGGACCTGGAACAACAGACTGGTTCCAAATAGGAAAAGGAGTAAGTCAAGGTTGTATATTGTCACCCTGCTTATTTAACTTATATGTAGAGTACATCATGAGAAACTCTGGGCTGGAAGAAACACAAGCTGGAATCAAGATTGCCGGGAGAAATATCAATAACCTCAGATATGCAGATGACACCACCCTTATGGAAGAAAGTGAAGAGGAGCTCAAAAGCCTCTTGATGAAAGTGAAAGAGGAGAGGGAAAATGTTGGCTTAAAGCTCAACATTCAGAAAACAAAGATCATGGCATCCGGTCCTATCACTTCATGGCCAATAGATGGGGAAACAGTGGAAACAGTGTCAGACTTTATTTTTGGGGGCTCCAAAATCACTGCAGATGGTGATGGCAGCCATGAAATTAAAAGACGCTTACTCCTTGGAAGAAAAGTTGTGACCAACCTAGATAGCATATTAAAAAGCAGAGACATTACTTTGCGGACAAAGGCCCGTCTAGTCAAGGCTATGGTTTTTCCTGTGGCCATGTATGGATGTGAGAGTTGGACTGTAAAGAAAGCTGAGTGCCGAAGAATTGATGCTTTTGAACTGTGGTGTTGGAGAAGACTCTTGAGAGTCCCTTGGACTGCAAGGAGATCCAACCAGTCCATTCTAAAGAAGATCAGCCCTGGGATTTCTTTGGAAGGAATGATGCTAAAGCTGAAACTCCAGTACTTTGGCCACTTCATGCGAAGAGTTGACTCATTGGAAAAGACTCTGATGCTGGGAGGGATTGGGGGCAGGAGGAGAAGGGGACGACCGAGGGTGAGATGGCTGGATGGCATCACGGACTCAGTGGACGTGAGTCTGAGTGAACTCCGGGAGTTGGTGATGGACAGGGAGGCCTGGCGTGCTGTGATTCATGGGGTCGCAAAGAGCTGGACACGACTGAGTGACTGAACTGAACTGAACTGACTGATTCTTGTTCTGACTAGTGGTATCACGGGACCACATACTCTAGCCTGAACATCGAAGGCCATCACGAGTTTCCCCATCTTCCCCAAGCCTCTCGTTCTCCCTCATAACCCGACGGCTGTGAGATCTGGCCTCTGCCTACCTTCCCATCCTCCCTCCCACCACCCCTGCTTTGTGAAGGTTGTTCTAGCAGGACTCACTTATTTGAGAATTTTAAAATTCTCTCTCTCTCTTTTCTTGTGCAGGCCCCTATACCTAGAGCCCTCTTCATTTCTTTCCTTACCTGCTTCATTTTCTGTTTATTCTTCACATAGTTCAGCATCATGTTCTTCAAGAATCTTCAGTCTTCTAATCCCCCAAATGATTTGGATGTTTATTCTCTGTTTCAGCAAAGTGTCCCAAGCTGTCTTGTATCACACACAGCCTTCTACATTGGACTGTGAGTTTCAAGGACTATGTCTTACTCGTCTTTGTTTGTGTTTCACTTAGTGGAGTGCCTGGCATATACTGTGTACACAGTAAATACTGGTTGGGTTAAACTAAACTACTGATTCAGTTTAAATACTAAATGATAACCTCGAAACCTTGTGCTGTGTCTCCTCGAATGTTTTAGAACTGAACTCTCTTAAGTTACAGAACCACAGACCATCCTTCATTAAATTTTCTTTCTGTTGGATTCTATGTGTATTTTGAAAATTAAGGAGGATGTCTTTTCAGATGCCGATCTTTCCATTTTCAACTTGACGAACAAGACATCAAATTACATACAACAAAGTACCTGGTTCAAAATTCAACAGATTCTAGAATAGAATCCCCAGAATCCTTATATTTACCAGTAAGTACTATAAAGTGTATACTGTAAAGTATTTTTTTATTTTTACTTGTAAAAATTGTGGTTTGCATTTTTCCCTACTTACAATGATTGGAAAGCTCAATATGTAATATTATAAATAGGAAGCATGGAAATTCACAGAGAAAGAAAACAAAAATTAGCTACAGTTCTACCACAAAGATGATTGAAATGTTAAAATTTGCTTCATGATCTATCAGGATTTTCCATAACTTTTCTCTGTGTAAGTACTATGATTTAAGAATTGCTCTGTAGTCTGTTTTATTTTTCTCTTAGCAACATAACAAAAACATTTTTTCCATGTCAATAGAGATTTGGCTGTAATGCTATTTTTAAATTTCTACTTTTTAAAACTATTTTATTGTGTGAATATAATCCTTTATTATTAAACATTGGAGCTTTTCTAAAAATTGTAATGCAAATTTTATCCACATACTTTTGCTCTGCCTATTTAGATATTCTTTGTGTGCTGAAGTACTTACATATACATATGAAATAGAGTTTAACCATGCAAGTGCGGTTTAAAATCTTCTCTTGTTTACACTGATGAGTGTCTTGGAACATTGACTAAAAGTGGCCCCTAATGATTCATATTTCCAATTTTGTAGCTCAGATGAAAATAATACTTCCTTGTAGATTCCTGGTGGTGATTTGCAAGTGATTAATTTGTGTAAGATTAGTAAGGAACATAATTTTATGTTTCTCAGTGTTAAATGGAACTAATAATATACTTGTCTCCAACTTTTTGGAAGTCAGGAGAGTGTATTAAAGCACAGAGGAGTATGTTGCTACATAGAGTTTTCATGGTTATTATTTTTAAAATTTTTCTCATTGTTCTTTTATATTGTAAGTTTTGGGTATTTTTGTTGCCCTTCCCATCTTATGAATGAATGATAACTCTAAAGTATAATTTCTTTTCTGTTTGTGTGTGTCCTGTGGCTTGATTTCTTTTTTATAAGGCAATATTTTGTGCTACATAGCAATACATAATAAATATATTTCTAAATTACATTTCAAAATGAGCTATTGTTTCAAAGTGAACCTCAAAATATGGGATGTCTCTGAAGTGGAAGAAAAGATGAAATGGACAGATTAAATGAGATGTGGCCACCTCAGGGGACATTCTACTTCATATAAGTCCCAGAAATCTCAATGAAATCACTACATAATTTACGCATGTTCATAAATAATCCATCTCAACATTTTTCTTTAAGGATTCAGTTTTCAAGTGCATAAACTAAGCAATCCTGGTGACCCACCTCCAGCATGAGATGGAGAAAATATATTTCAAGTCTAAAAAGATGACTTCGTGGGTTGTGGTTAATGGAATATTTGCTGGTTGCTTTATCAAGGCCAAAGGGACATTAGCAAATGCACACCCTTTGATCATTTATTAATGTATCATGTGCTGTGCCTGTTCAAATAATTTTAGCATTCAGGAGCTGGCTTATGAGAATGGAAGAAGCTTGAGAGAATGGCTAGGCTGTATTTTGAAAAGTGCTTTTACCATCTTCACTGAACTGTGCTACATAATCCTCTCCCTTGCTATGATTAGACACAGGTATCACTGTTACAACTCCAGTTTTATTAGCAGGATTAAAAAGTAGCAGAGGAGATAAAGGGTAGGGTTTTGTTTCTGGAATGATTCAGAGTCTGCCCAAGAAAAGGGAACGTTAGGATCTGATGTAGAATTCTAGTGTCCCACCTCTGAGGTCTGAAAGCCAAGCCTTGGAAGTATCTCAAAGTATTAAACAGCACAGGTTTTCCCTCACTGATGGATGAGGGTCTTGCCTTAGCCTGGGTAGGATCCTCATGTGTGGCTAAAAACAGGGGATTAGCTATGGGGAGACAGACATCTTTCCTGAAAGTTATTCCATGGGCAAACAGACCATTCATCATCAGTGAAAACACAATTCACTTCGTCTTCTCACACACAGGATTGGTCTCCCAAATGTGCACATCTGGAAGTATTATCTAGGCCTGTGTAATGAGCAGTGTTTAAGCGTAATCTGTGTGTAAGTGAATTCAGCTGAGAGGGAGTTTGCTGTTTGGCTTTTACTGTCTGAAG
Organism: Nanger dama; assembly: GCA_917880005.1. Lineage (NCBI taxonomy): Eukaryota > Metazoa > Chordata > Mammalia > Artiodactyla > Bovidae > Nanger > Nanger dama. The sequence goes on from CAKJTW010000107.1 coordinate 2,395,471, forward strand.
CCCTGGTACTACTGAGCTTTCTTCCTTGAAGTTTTATCATCTGCCCAAGAAAATTAACAGGAGCTAGGAAAGAGACCCTAGACTGCTGATTTTACAAAGAATGTGGCCATGCTTCTTGCAATAATGTTGTATAGGCTGGTTAGCACCGCTGGATGTCTCAGTGGCTTCAAAGCTCTGAGTCAGCTTTTGTGGTCATTTGGATTAGAATGTCTTCTAATTACAAGGGTATGTGTCCATAAGGAAGGGCAGGTATAGCACAAAGGTCTAGCATTTGTTTTCCTTATGCATCGTGGACACAGAGTGGTCCAGTTGTCTGTTTTAGGTTATCTCAAATAATCCCTACAGAGCCTTGTGTACATGCGTGCTTAGTCACTCAGTCGTGTCTGACTCTGTGACCCTGAGAGGCTGCCAGGCTCCCCTGTCCATGGGGATTCTCCAGGCAAGAATACTGAAGGGGGTTGTCATACCCTCCTTCAGAGGCTCTTCCCAACCTAGGGATCGAACCTAGGTCTCCCACATTGCAGCCAGATTCTTTGCTGTCTGAGCCACCTTCAAGAGCGGCATTGTTGACCAAATTTATAGATGACAAAACTGATGGTCAAAGGATGAAGTGACATGCCTAGGAAGTGTTATGGCAGATATTGAAAACCACTTCTATAACTTCATAAGTTTCCTTTACATTTCGCTTGTGGAACTCAAGACTCCACCAATGGACATATGCTGACTTTGTCTTAGTCCACTACATGATTCTCTATATCTGTGAGTCTGCTGCTTTTTTGTTATATTCTCTATCATTATTTTTAGAATTTCACATATAAATGAAATTATCATACAGTATTTGTCTTTCTCTTTCTGATTTATTTCACTTAGCAAAATGCCTTTCAATTCCATCCATGTTGCTACAAATAGTTCATTCTTTTTATGCTCGAGTAGTATTCCATTGTGTATATATACAAAAACTTCTTTATCCACACATCTGTGGATGGACATTTAGGTTTCTCCCATATCTTGCTATTGTTAATAATGTTGATGAACATTGGGGTGCATTATACTTTTGAATTAGTGTTTTCTTCTTTTTCAGACATAACTTGGAGTGGAACTCCTGGGTCATATGATAGTTCTACTCTGACCTTTCTGAGAAACCTCCATACTGTTTTCTGCAGAGATCGTACCAATTTACACTCACACCAATAGCGTATGAGGCTTCCCTTTTCTCCACATCTTTGTCAACATTTGTTATTTGTGTTTTTGATGACAGTCATTCTGACAGGTGTGAGATGATCCCTGTTGACCTTTTTCTTCTGTCAAACTGCTTGAGAGAGGGATTGGAAAGCCATCTCCACCAATGGAGAGAACTGGTACATGTGAAAAGACCATGTGGTGATTCATGGGGTGGATGATGTCACTGGGGGTCCAAACTAAAGGAATCACACATTTTTCCACCTACCAGGAGCTTCTGTGTGGATGGTTGGTGGTGGACTTGTTTGGAGCATTGCTGGAAGTGGTTTCATCACAAACCTCTTTCCAACTCTGTGTGTGTGTTCAGTCGCTCAGTCGTGTCTGACTCTTTGTGACCCCATGGTCTGTAGCCCACCAGATTCCTCTGTCCATGGACTTTTCCAAGTAAGAATCCTGGAGTAGGTTGCCATTTCCTTCTCCAGGGGATCTTCCCAGCCCAGGGATTGAACCCATGTCTTTGTGTCTCCTGCGTTGGCAGGTGGATTCTTTACCATTGTGCAAGCTAAGAAGCCCCCTTTCCAGCCATAGCTGCGCAATATCTCATCTGTAGTTTTGCAGAGATCCTGGGCTTTACTGAAAGCTCAGAGTCTCTGAATAATGAGGTGAGAATGGAAAGAAGCGCTACTTATGAAAAGAGTCCTGCTACTTCTTGTCATCTCTTTGAGAAAACTGAGAATGGTTTAGTTTTATCAGGCCGGTACTCGGTGTATCTCTTTAGTTAACAGCTTGGACTCTATATTCAGGCAGATCGGAGATTAAACTGTGGCTCTGCCAAGTCTTGATTCTGTGACCATGGTAAGTTGTTTAACCTTCCTGAACTTGTGCCTTTGTGTATAAAATGAAGATGTTTGTAATTCCTTACCATATAGGATTATTCTGAAGGTCAAATAAAAGAGTAAAGTTTATGCACTTAGCCACAGCGCCTGGGGGTGTTGCTGTTGATTGTTACTTTTATTTTTAAAACCTCTTTCAAGTGATTCCAGAAGATGTTTACAAAATTGTTAAGCAAAAATAGTAAAAGGTGATGTCCACTACTGTTGAAAATTCACAAATGTGACTACAAATGGAGGCAGAATAGTTTGGGCATATAGACCTTGCCTTTAAGTCTGACGTGTCTGGGTTCAAAACTTGACCCATCTCATCTCTATGTGATCTTGATGATTTTTTTCCTTAACTATTCTCAGCCTCAGTTTTCCAGTTTGTAAAATGGAGTTAATTATAGTTTTAATATCTTCAGGGTGCTCTAAAGATTAAATGAGATAAGTTCTACAAAGGTCTAAGCCCAGTGTCTGGCACATATCAAAAGACCAATACATAATAAAATATTGCAAGGCAAGAAGTATAGTTGTGCGAGTGTGATGAGATTATCAGCATTTTAAATTTAAATAGAATTTATCTACTCTTAATACTATCTTTAAACATGTAATCTCAGTATAAAAGTGGAAAACTTCTCTCCCCAGAATCAATGCAACCAAAGTCTGCCCTTAGAATGAGGATTCAATAGGATATTTATCATAAATGGGCCTATCCAGGGAACAGAAACAGCCTCACAGACACAGAGAATAGGCGTGTGGTTGCCCAGGCTGAGCCAGGAGTGGATGAGGGGAGGACTGAGCGTCTGGGAGGAGTGATGCAAACCTCTGGATGTAGAAAGGATTAACGACAAGCTTCTACTCTGCAGCACAGGGAAATGCATCCAATATCCTGGGATAAGCCATGGTGGAAAAGAATATAAAAAGAGTGCAAGTGTGTGTCTAAGCGAATCACCTTGCTGTGCAGAATAGATTGTCATAGCATTATATGTCAACTATATGTCAAGAAAAAAGAAAATAAAGAAAACTTAGAACTCTATTTATATTTCAGTATTTATGCCCATGACTCTTGTGATCATTTTTAACAGCCCGGAAACAGCTGAGGAAGTCTGCCTTGTGACAGCCCCAGTCTGAAGATGACACCTCAGAGGAAGGGGGAGAGGAAATGAACTGGTCTTTGTGTGTATGGAGCCGTGGCTGGTGTTTGGGAATACACGCTTGCAGATAATGACGCTGAATTATAAAGAGAACCTCATTCCACGTCTTCTGAATGGAAAGGTGAAGGAAGCGGGGTGGTGACCCCAGTAATGCCGGCACTATCGCTTAGGTCCACAGAGGTCCCGGGAGACGCACGCATGGCTCTAGGCCTCCGAGCCCGTCACACGGAATCCAGGTGTCAGAGCCCCTGAGTGACCCTAGCAGACACCCTGCCAAACCTCCTCCTTCACAGGATGGGGAGGTGAGTTGCCCCTTCATGCAGCTGATAAGTGGAGCTGTGCCTGCTTAAACTTGTTCTTACAGCTCCAGTCTTGCTCCCTTTCCACTCTGCGGGAACCTCCCACCTACAGGTAGTTTTGAAGAAATTTCTTAGAGGGGCACACAATCCATAAAGAAATGAAGATAGTGTGGGAACCTAGGACAGTTCCTAACCTCTCTGAATTTGCACTGCCTCAGCTGCACTGGGGTGGACAGATTCCATTAGAAAAGTCTCCGTGACAGCAACTACAGAGCAATAAAAAGTAGCAAACGTTGGGCCCTCCTGGGCTTCCCAGGTGCCACTAGTAGTAAAGAGCCTGCCTGCCAATGCGGGAGACGTGAGACCAGGGTTCCATCCCTGGGTCCGCAAGATCCCCTGGAGTAGGAAATGGCAGCCCACGCCAGGATTCTTGCCTGGAGAATCCCATGGACAGAGGAGCCCGGTGGGCTACAGTCCATGGGGTCACAGAGTTGGCACATACAGGCCCTTACTATGGGCCAAGTACTACTCTGATTGTTGACTTATATAAGTACCTCATTTAATCTTCACAACAACCCTGCAAAATTGGTAGTCATAGATATCCTAATCAAAGCTTAAAAGGATTAAATGAATTTCCCAGTGTAGTATATAATTGAAAGGTAGTGGAGTGAAATTTTACAGAATTCTGACTTCAAGATCCACATACCCAACTGCTCCAAAATTCTTCCTCCGTCATCGGTGCTCTGTACAGGAAAGACACACTCTCGTGACCAGATCCACACAAAGCTATCTGACAATCGAAATGATAATGACATTGCTTTATGGTAAGGGCTTTGTCAGTATCTCTGAAACAGTCTCAGCAAGGTGGTGACGTTCCTAATAACTAACCAGAGGTGCCTCCTTGGCTGTTTGGGTTCTTAATGACTCTGTAACGGCGAAGTGGCCCTGAATGAATGGGGAGAGGTCTCTCAAACTAAGGAGTATACCTCTGAAAGATGCTTCCCCCTTCAGAAGGGAGAAAGA